>OX438906.1:15475968-17875968 GCA_949316265.1 Diarsia mendica
ATTAACATTACTTAAAATTTTATTTATTTATTTTACTATTTATGTACACACACAGTAGAAAGCACAGGAAAATAACATAAAAGAATATTTGAGTACAAAGGTACTGCTGATACTGCTGCTAATACTGAAAGGAAGAAAAAAAGAAAATGCGTTTATTTGGCACGAGCCACAAGTACAGACAATGTAAAACAAAAGAAGTTTTATACCGTAAAATGGGGGGAATAGGGATCCAGGGGTGAATAGACACGAAACTTTGAGAGGGATTTTAGCGTTAAATTAAAATGGTATGTCCAATTCTGGGTTAAGCTCGCCTTTGTACATAAGCTTTATAATTGTAATTTTTGTTTATATTTGTTATTTTATGTGTGCAATAAAGAATAAGAATAAGAATAAGAGTATGTTGCCAAAAACGTATCTAATTATTATAAAGTAAGTTTAACCAATTAAAGTAGTCTACTTGTTGGTAACCTATCAAATTAATTCAATGTTAAAATCCCTCTCCAATTGGTCTCTATTCACCTCTGGATCCCGATTCCCCTCATTTTACGGTACATACATACATATTACAAAAACATATTACTTAAATTATAAGTACTTATCACGCAAATGAGAGTAGAATTTGCAAACTCCCAAGTTTTGTTTCAACTCCCTTCCTCAACAAAGCATCAAATAAAAGAAAACTTCTGTGGATGATGCCACCAAAACTATGTTTCTAAACAGATCTAATAGTCCGAGTTTATTCGGGTAACGTCGCGGAGACCAAATATGCTCAAATTACGGCAGAATGAGTCAACACAAACAGGGACCGTTCATGTAGCCGTGCTTAGCTTAAAAGCGGTATGTATATAAAAAGCTTAAATAAACACCGATCTAATATACTAACGCCCAAATACTCGAACGTCACTCAATTTTAAGTTGCACTTAAATCTCGTGCTGTCTTTGTTACTTTAACGTAGAGTGACAGAGATAGCAGGAGTTTTGAGGGTTACTTATAATTGAGTGACGTTCGAGTATTTGGGCGTAAGTCAAACTGTATTTACCAAACTGCAATTTTATCGAAACTAGTTTTCCTCGAGATACTTTTACGTTTAGCACGGCAGTTAAAATTGTTGAAATTGTATGTTCAACGCAACGCTGTAATTTATCACGAACGTGCTTCAGAAACTGCACATTTATATATCTCTGCCACACTTGTCACACTCGACTCAGTAGAGCGTAGAGCCAGGAGGCTAATTGGTGACGCTAAGCTGGTTGCCACACTGAGAAAAATTTCCTCTGCCGCACTACGTAAAATAAGGACAAAAATCGACCACCATGACGTATGTAACCCGGTCCATTACGCGTAAGTAGTCAGTCATACGTAGTCGGCATACTGACGTTCATCATGGAGCGGGTTACGTAATTTACTCGTGGTCGATTTTTGCACGTACGTACGTAGCCCGACATCCGGCTACGTAATACGTAGTGCGCAAGTCGCACTGAATACTCCTGAAACTACGACTGCAACACCCGTATACTATTGTTGCGGGCACAGTAGAACGCGGTGAACCTTACGTGTGTACCACGGCGGCATACGTACGATACTGTGGCGGACACAGTAAATCACGATGAGCCGTACGTGTGTACCACGGCGGCATACGTACGATACTGTAGTTACTGTAGTGGGCACAGTAAATAATGGTGAGCCATATGTGTGCACCGCGGTGGCATAGTAATACGTACAATACTGTGGCGGACACAGTAAATCACGATGAGCCGTATGTGTGCACCGCGGTGGCATACGTACAATACTGTGACGGACGCAGTAAATCACGATGAGCCGTACGTGTGTACCACGGCGGCATACGTATTACGTACGATACTGTAGCGGGCATAGTAAGCAATGATGAGACATTAATATAAGGGTATGATGTGGGCCGATCCCGGCGGCACTGCAATGCCGGGCCCACCCGCGACGGGAGTGGAGCGAGCCCCGAACATTCCGTCAGCTTACAAAAATCAGATTAATATACTGGTCTCTCAGTGAGGGAACTTTCAGATATTAAGCTGAAAAGAACAGATACTACACTTTGATCTTAGCCAAAAGGCCGAGAAGCGATACCGTAGTAATGAAAACCGAGGGAGGTCGTTCGGCCGCGGAGAATCTTAACACCGCGATTCAGGATTGCGCGTCATCAGTACAGCGCCATCTATCGAGCCGACGTGAAACAAAAACGGCCGTCACTGTTTTAAAGAGCCTGGATACTGCAATTAGGCGGCTGTATAACGTCGTACGTATAGCTCATACATATTTTATATTACGGGTTAAGTAAATTACGTATGCTGCTCTGTGCGGAATCAATGAACCGCATACGTAAATGTTAAGAGTGCGCCACAGTAATTTCATAATGCGGCTGACGTCATAAAGATTATACGCACCGAACACAGTCAGTAAGTAAACGGAGTTCGTAAAATGAACCAGGATACGTAATAACTGATGATGTAGGCGGAGACATTATTAATTATCCAGTGTGCGTAAAATGTATCGGCATATCCCTTACTCTGCTCGTACATTATGTACGTAGCCGGAACCATTACTTAATGAGTCGGATTCAGTACAATGATTTGGCAAGCAGTTACTGTTTTAAAGAGCCTGGATACTGAAATAAGGCGGCTGTATAACGTCGTACGTATAGCGCATACATATTTTATGTTACGGGTTAAGTAAATTGCGTATGCAGCTCTGTGCCGAATTATTAAACCGCATACTTAAATGGTAAGAGTGCGCCACAGTAATTTCATGATGCGGCTGACGTCATAAAGATTACACGCACCGAACACAGTCAGTAAGTAAACAGAGTTCGTAAAATGAGCCAGGATACGTAAACGATTATGTAGGCGGAGACATTATTAATTATCCAGTGTGCGTAAAATGTATCGGCATATCCCCGACGCATGCTCGTACATTATGTACGTAACCGGAACCATTACTTAATGAGTCGGAGTCAGTACAATGATTTGGCAACCAGTTACTGTTGTAAAGAGCCTAGATACTGAAATTATGCGGCTGTATAACTTCGTTCGTATAGCGCATACATTTTTCCTGGTTCCGGGTAAGTAAATTACGTATGCTGCTCTGTTAATACATATGCGGCATCATTAAACCGCATACGTAAACGTTAATAATGCGGGCACAGTAATTTCATGATGCGGCCTCATTACAAGTAACTTGTTTACATGGTCTTTACAGAGCATTATGCCGCATACTTACTTAACATGGTGTCGTTTCATTATAAGTATGGCTCTTATAATTTTCATGTGAAAAGCACATTATACGTATCTGGCTGCCGGTACATTACAAATTTGCCAATTTTAAGTAGCCCGTTTTTCTCAGTGCAAGCTACACAACCTGGCCCACCGCCGCAAAGTTGCATCTCTGTCGGTCTTCTACAGACTGTACTTCGGAGAGTGTGCGCAAGAGCTCCACGAGCTTATTCCACCATCTTTGACTGGCCTGTTGGTCTAGTGGTTAGTGACCCTAACTGCTATGCCGGAGGTCGTGGGTTCGATTCCCACCCAGGACAAATGTTTGTGTGATGAGCACGATCATTTGTTCTGTGTCTGGGTGTAATTTATCTATAATATGTATGTATTTAGAAAAATATAAGTATGTTTATCAGTTGTCTAGTTACCCATAACACAAGCTCTGCTTAGCTTGGGACTAGATGGCGTTGTGTGATATGGGCCTACTACACGCACGCACTTCCCCATGGGTTTACTTGCGCAAACTGGCTTGAACGCGGAGCACTGTGCGTGTGGTTGGGAAAACAAGCCCCGCGCAAGCCCCGCGCAAACCCCACGGCGCGGCCTGAGCGCGGCTTGAACGACTTGCTAGAAATTTTACCCGCGAGCCCGGCCTGCGCGCTTTTCTGTGCGTGTGGTTGGGCGTTCAGTGCTCACACCGCAGTCGAGGCTAGTCGTCGGTCGTACGTAGTCGTCCTTCGTTAAAAAATGTCAACCTTGAGAATGTATGACCGCGAATTTTTGACTCAGTTTTTAGCTATGTATAAATCTATGCCTGCTATATGGAAAATCAAATCGAAAGATTATTCTGACCGTAATAAAAAGAGCTATGCCTAAGCAAAACTAATAAATAAGATGAAAGAAGTAAGAACTGATCTTTTACTTTTTGACTGTTGCTTTGTCATTTTTTTCACTAGCAAACACCTAAAAAATATTAGCATAAGAAATAGTTCTTCACTGGGAAACATTGTTTACACGTCGACTATCGTCGACGATTTCAACAGGAATGAGGCCTGCGCGTACTTCACAGCCCATGGGGAAGTGTGAGCGTGTGGTAGGCGCATGAGCGTGTGGTAGCGCCCGGGAGCGTTCAGTTTTTTCGTGAGGTAAGCGCGCAGGCCCGGACTGAAGGGAAGTGCGTGCGTGTAGTAGGCCCAATATAGTTGTGGAATAAAAAAAAAAATTTTTTTTAAAAAACTCTCTTCTTCCATCGAGAGACTAGACGTACTGCGGGTTATCACCCATACCTTATCGATGTTCCACACATTCGTACGAAGCGTTTTGCTAAGTCTTTGATTATTCGTACAGCCAAGGAGTGGAACACCCTGCCTGCGTCGGTTTTCCCGAGTTCATATAACCCCAATCTATTTAAGTCGCGAGTAAATAGGCTTCTTCTGGGTAAACTCGTTCCATCGTCGACCTCATCTCTGCCCTTAGGGCAAGATTGAAGTCAAGAGTAAGACCATGTAAAATAAAATAAAAAAATTAAAAAAATCTCTGCCACACATAATTATGATGTTTTATTTTTAAATTACAGCTCGGTATTGTTCAGAAATAGGACACCGGTATTGCTTTCAGCGTGACAATTTTTAATTTTGCAGGAATTTAATAATGGATTTCAATTTCAGGTTATTATTTTATTTATTGTTCAGAAATATAGGTACATATTTTTGTTAATTAACAATTTACTCGCCGAACTTAACAATAATTTGGAATAAAAATATTGTTTTCGCACAATTACGTAATTTCCTTGACAACATATAAGGCACAATCTTATAAAAGGCAACCATTTTCAGCGGGAGCCTCTAACACAATATTATTATTGTCCTCGAAATAATAAACTTGTGAACGTACGAAAAACCTTCATAAAACTTGTGCTGTTACGTTTCCAGCCAATCTAATATTACCCTGACAGAGCATCGTCACGTTGCCAAATTATTTTATAACTTGAAAAAGACGAACCAAAATGATCCATTTAAACTTGATGTCTTGGATCAATGATTGGTATTACATTTATCACGAGTAACGCTAACGGCTTCATTTTCATCTGTCTTTATAACATTATGTTTTCTACGATTAATTTTGATTTAAAAAATTAATAGAGTCAGTGTTGTCAACTTTGTGGCAGTCTTGTGACGCAGCGTCTGGTCAGCATTTGAAATTACCAGAAAACCGGCAAGAAGTCGGATTTAAAGCTAATTATTTTGTTGTATTTTCTTAGTTTCTTTTTTACATAACATCAGCTTTTATGATCCCCGAAGGGTAGAGTGTACCTAACAGTACACCCATAGATTGTCAGATAATATCTTCCAGTCCCATGCAATATGGGTGTGAGTCAATTTCCATCATCTGGGAAGAGTCCAGATACCGTTGCAGCTACTGAGAAATTTAATATTTTTTATAAATCATTCCCAATATTGTGTACACTTCTATAATATTAAATTTTCATGCAAATTGATTTAAGCATTGATTAACTTTGAACGCTTCAACGCAAGACTTTTAAAAGTTTTATGAACAGAGTAACGTTTATTAAATTCTTGGACGGAAGTTCCTAAGTAAAGAACAGTGTCTCGAGCTTGCGGACATCAAACAGCCGAGATGGCTCGCTTGCACGAAGCCGGAACAAATACGCCTCAGTTTTACCTCACAGTTAAACTTTCTACCTCATACCCTTTAGACACTTTTCTCCATTTTCACAAAACTAAATATTCTAGACATTTTCTTATACCTAGTTTTCTGGACTCAGTAAATCATAATTTATTACCGTAGTTTGTGACACAAATTTATTTTCTTCCAACTATGCTTTAATTTCATCACAATCACACTAAAAACTCAGTACAAAGCGAGTCTTTATTGCTCTAGAGCAATAAAAATGTATGAAATTTCATTATTGCACAGTTTATTTTTTTTTAATCGCACCGGTGCCAATCTCAATGGATTAGCTCTATTCAGCCAGCCGATATCAATACTTTTTTTTTTACGTACGTATTATTCGTTTCTATCCTACTACTTGTTCCAAATTTAAAAAATGATTGCTGCTAACTACTAATGAAAGAAAGAATAGTGGCGAACGCTCGAACAAATTTTTGCTGACATTTTTTTTTTGCGTCAGCCTATGGAAAAAATATATTTGTATAGAGTTTGAATTCCTGAACAGTTTTGTCTGTAGTTTTACTTTTATAGGTACGCCAGAATTAAAGATATTCCTGTTTAAAGTTTTAGAGGTTATGTTGTAGGTATTAACAATGGACTAATCGAAAAAGAACTATAGAAATACAAAATAAACTACGGACGTTTTCAGAATGTTAAAGCCCGGTGTCGGTCGCAAGCTGAGCGGACCCATTAATGACTTCTTTTACCTACCTCGCAATAGAAAACTGCTTAGGTACGTGTGTGTTTCCACCAACACCAACAAAGAGTCGAGCGGAAACGAGTAAAAATGATCTTGCTCTGCTACGCCAGAATTAAAGATATTCCTGTTTAAAGTTTTAGAGGTTATGTCGTACAAACAACGGACTAATCACCCTACTTACCCTTTAAATATCATTGATAGAAATGCATTTACACATTATAAACTACGGACTACCGTATTCAAAACACTAAGTCCAACCGATGCAAGATACCGCGGTCTCGACATAAAGGGCTAAGAAGGAACATGGGTGGTTTTTAGTCAGAAGAAGTCTGACACTTCTTTTCGCTGTCCAAAAGCGAGAGGGGTTATTTGTTGATTTCCCAACCACCCCAAAAAAAAGGGTTTACCTACCCTTACCATTTTGGTAGATACAGAAAAACACGTTTGACACAATTTATTTATTTAAAATAGGTACACCAATAGTATGCACATTTCACAATCAGTCATGACAATATGCAGGCTAGGGATGTTAAGGTATCAATTGCATAACTCTCATAAGTACAATAAATCGTAAAGTTATAGAAATAAAATGTGTAAAAACTAAACATCTTTGCTATTCGTCTATAATTGGCTAACTCCACAACTAGTGTAGGCTCAGGTTGGGATGATGCATCAGCATCAGGCTGGATTACACTTTCTTGTGGTTGCACATCGTCAGTTGTGTCTAGCTGAGGACTACTTTCATCTTGACTATTCATACGTAGGATTTCTTTTCTTGTGCGTAACCAGCACGCATGGCAAACACGTTGTATAATGCTTGTAGGCCTTACACGGCTACCCATCGTGATATTCAATTCGATGTACACAATAAAGTCCATAGTAAGGCAGAATCGGAATCCAGAATCACAAGAAAATGCCGTCGTATAGGCAAACAATCAAAATCCTTAGGCAAGTCACACAGGGAACAGTAATTATCAGAGTTCATAAGCAGAACTAGTCGATGAATTAGAAAATCACGGTGAATCGATGGAAAATAATATAATGAGATAGTCGTGCAGACTATGACAAGCTGTCAGTTCAGTACAGTTGACAATTGAAATGTCTTTTAACTTACAAAGGTTTATTACATGCCAATATTAAAAGCATCTATAGCTAAGTCAAAAGTTGTAAAGTCAAGTTAGATAGAAAAAATAAATTAAGCTATGATTATTCATTATCACCTGTAATCTAGTCAATTGAGCTCATAATTATGATGATTTTTTTTCCAGCCTTTGATAGGCCTTAAGCTTGATTTGATAAAACTAAGTAAATTATTTCGTCAGTATCTATCACGGTGACTTAAGTAGACGCCTATTAATTCCATCAGCTATAATATAGCCACTGTTCTTTAAAAAAGTGATTGGGCGGGAACTTTTGGGGAACTTTGTTAATTTTGCTTGACAATATTTTTGGAAACGATAAAGTGTGATACTATCTGATTTTGAGTGCTTCGGCTTCGAATTAAAATGGAATCATTTGGCGACACATTAACTCAGGAAAACATTCTTCTAAATGAAGCCGACAGTGTTATAGAAAATCTTTTAACTGTTTGATATTAGTTTCTTTTATCTACTATTCCTTTGTGTAATAGTTGAAAGAAAAGTAGATTATGCACCTCGCCTTAAGTAATTTATATTGCCCTCGTGCCTGTTAGATTAGAGCCCTCGCTAACGCTCAGGCTCTAAATCAGGCACTCGGTGCAATAATAAATTACTTTGTGCTCGATGCAATAATCTACTATTATAGAACAAGATAGTTTTGCTGAAACTCTGTAATTTATTGAATAGTAAAATTACAGAGTCCTTTCCGAGAGGTTTATCTCTCTCTATCTGTCACACAGCAATGAAACGAACAGTATTATAGAGTCATTATTTTTTCTTTATCGTGTGGTTCGTGCCTAACTTGATGTCTTTATGCCGCCAATGGACTTGGTATTTCATGCCGTTCAGAAATATCTCTTACACATGCTAGTTTCCTCAGGATGAACATGGTGGTCCGCATTCAACGAAGCAAGTGATAATTAAACAATACGAAAAATCAGTGGTTCGGGCATGATTCCTATGATTTGCAGTCTGCCAGTTCACACCAATTAAATAAATATGACATGGAGTGAATGTCATTTATTACATTATAGGCAGTTTAATTAATTTTTGTTGTTAGACATGACAGTCACTCCACTCTTCAAACACATTTTTGAAACCGCGAGCTGAATTCAGTTCACTGATTTTAAGCATACAGTGAGGATAATGGTGTTCCAATAATTAGGACATAGCTGTAATTCCTCGAAATTGTAATTGCAAAACGGTTGATGTTTACCTTTTGAAATATCCTTGCTTGTAACAGTAATTATTACTTTTGCAAGCAGTATTTCGTGTGAGCAGATCGGTAATAATTTTAATATAACAGTTTTGCGAAAGGAACGTTCGACATAACACGCGTTCTGAACCTACAGAAACACATCGCGCTGTTACAGATTATTAGAAGGATGCACAGAGCAACAGCAATTTCCTGCTAATAACCAGCACGCTGAGGACTGAGGATTTGGACAAAGGAAAGAATGTCTAAAGTGAGCCCGCGGCAAAAGAGAACATCCGCCATCGGACTCATGCATACTGACCGGCAAACGCCACATTCAACCTAAAACCTTTTCAATACATATACCATACCATTTCCAATTTCACTCATGTGAAGAATTGAATTGATTGGATATTGAAACAACTGCTTTGTGTTCTTGTTGATCAACCTGTGTTGAGCTCGTGGCTAAATAATAACAACCACACCGATCAATCTTTAATGTTAAGCATTGCATTTAGTATATATAGTTTAATTTATTTTACTTTTAATTTAATAAATTGTTCCTTTTTATTTTTTATAGCAACGTATTGGATTACTCTGTAATGCTGCTTTAATAAGTATTAAATAAATAAATAAATTGCTAGCCAATCTTAGATTGTATGGTGTTTAGTCTTCACATCTTTCTTCATTTGGTCTCAGCTGGAATATTTAGCTGGTTATTGGTAGATCGTTGACAGTGGTATGGTTAGGTCATGAGTTGTTGATAGATTTATTTCTATTTAAAAATCCATAGAAAGAAATCGATGATACCTTCTCGCCACAGCTGAAAGAATAGAATTTTCATCTAAAATCATTGGTTGCCAGAACATTTTTCACTCAAGTATAATGTTTTCCTCCATTAGCATATTCGGTTTTGCCATTTTTACCGAATTTCGTGTCCCAGAGACGTGACAGAAATTAAATAGTAATCATCTCTCACAGACTCTCATAATTCATTGTGCTTATTTGCTTACACTTGGCCACGCCTTTATGGTGTTGCTTGTATTTTTATTTTGTAACATAGGACGTTTGACTTTTAAATCCTCAGGAATTTTAACATCACTTCTTGAACACACACCTAATATCTTTCGTAGTATAATATAATACCCAAAAAAAAGTTGGCAGGAGCACTTCGGACGTTCACGTTTTTATAGGTTCTCGCTCATTGTTAGTATCACGTTGTTACAATAAATACTACTGTGATATTTATTGTAACAACGTGATACGAACAATGAGCGAGTTACGAATCGTTTCATTTTATAAGTGTGTTCCAGAAAGTAAATCCTGCTTTTAGGCCTAACAAAAAAGGTTTTCATAATGTTTTTACCGTTTTCAGCTTGTAACAGGCGACCTTATTATGAGAACAACGCAATGCGAGAGAAGCTAATTGTTATTTGTTTTATTTCTGGTTGATGGACTAGTATTTCGATTTGCTGGTAGTGCCTAAAAAAATAAAACTAGTGAAATGCGTGTCGGACTCGCACATGAAGAGTTCCGTACCAAAACGGTAAAAAAATGTATGTCAATACCTACTTAAATATTAATTTTAATCTTTTTAGAATTTGTTGTTATAGCGGCAACAGAAATACATCTTCTGTGAAAATGTCAGGTTCATGAGGTACCTACAGCCTGTTAAGGGACAAACAGATAGATGGACGGACAGCGGGGTTTTAGTAATTGGGTCCCGTTTTACTCTTTGGGTACGGAACCCTAAAAAGAGTTTAAGTGAAATGTTAATAAATGAAGCTAAATTAACAATGCTGACTTATTCATTTTCGACAATCACAAGGCCTAGTTCTAGTAATTTTAAAGGGATAACGGCGTTTTAACTAACGGCTTCAATCAATGTTCTCTATTCAACTATTTGTTCTACCTTAAAGCGTACCACTAAGGGAATGCATTCGAACGTTTTTTTTTCAGATTCCATGCGTTCACCACAATCATCACATAAAATAATAAAAGCTATAGATAATTATTATCCTCACTCAAAGTCCATGTACTCTAGGCCTCGCTATATTATTATAAATCATCGCTTATATTTATTCAATCGTTCCATTTACCAGTGCCGGGCGTTACAGAACGAAATGGACAATTTGTGCGCACATAAAGTTTTACAGCCACACTCGTCGACAATTTAAATGTAATATTCTATATCACAGGAGTACATTTAGTAAAATTGTTAGGTGTGTGAAAAACAAAAATATTCACATCCCAACCTTTTTTATTTGTTGGGGGGTGGGAAATCATCAAATAAGGGGTCCCGCTCTCCCGTCGCAGCAGCGGATGTCCCCTCGGGGCTGTGGGATGCGAACAACCCACAGCCCCGACGGGCACATCTCGACCCTCGATTGTTTAATCTAAATAAAAATTATTCGCATTAGATTGATGTCCATTGTCGAGAATCGACAGTCGGCTTAGTAGGCGACTCGACCGCTGGAACTCGCCCGGTCCGGTCGAGACAGGAATTTAATTTTTATTCATATTTTTGAGTGGTGTTTCGGACTATACTTTTTTTAAGCAAATTTTGTACAGTCAGAATTTATTTCTCATTACTATCTTCGAGACCTCCACACTGATCTCAACATCCATACTTATGTGTCTGACGGTACTTTGACTCTAAAAAAATAACAGTGAAATTCCTGTCTCGACCGGATCGGGCGAGTTACAGCGGCCGAGACGCCTACTGAGCTAGCCTACTTATTTCTCATTACTATCTTCGAGACCTTCACACTGATCTCAACATCCATACTGCTTGCCTGACTTATCTAGCTACATACTGTTTTTGGTAAAATAAGAGGTTTCAGGTAAATCCCTTTATCCAAATAGCCTTAACCTCTCAGTTACTTATACTCAAATAAGTAATTTCGAGATAAAAAAAGTGATCCATGATCGAGTAACTACTGTCTACATCCACAAAGACAAGACCCTTTTTTGAGAGGAAAGGGAAAAGGAAAGGACTTTTTCTCAAATATGTAAATTCTTTAACGTAATAATTATTACGTAATAACGTAATAACGTATTATATTGGCTAATAATAATATGTTCGTTCCTGCAGCTGAAAATATAAATTCTTATATTTTCAGCTGCAGGAACTCAACTCTACGTTACATTCGGACGTAATTCAACGTAAAAAAAATCAGATGCTCACAATCACGAACTAAACAGTCAGAACCTTTTTTTTATCATGGGTGGAAAATCATCAAAAAAAAACGCCTCCCCCCCCCGCTCTTGGAAAAGGAGTTGAAGGGAGTAGGGGGAGGGACTTGACTGGAAGGGAGTGTCAGACTGCTACTGACTAAAAATCACCCATGTTCCTTCTTCGCCCTTGTGCCGAGGTCGCGTTATCTCTTTCGATAATCCGCAGCCCCGACGGGCGTCGGCCCTTGCGGGCCCCTCCTTGCTGACAAGCAAGTGTTGATAATATAACAGGCAATAATATAAATCGTTGCTCACAATCTCTTATCTGAATGTCACAACAGTACCATTAAGTAGGTACACTAGACTAGGAATCAGGGATCGAGTCACAAACGATTATGTACTGAATACGAAAGTGGAATTTAAATTGAGAGCAAAAGAAAAGAGCGCAGTAATTGGGCTGTTCATCCAATGAGGGGCGGTATTATGCGGTAGTGTTAAGTAAATGTAGGGATAAAAATCTGCAGGCAACCTTTGTTGTACTGTTGTACGTGAGAGCCTTTCGATTAAAACTTGGTTTATCGAAACTATTACGGCGCAAAAGCCCATTTCCTTACATCGTTCCAGCCGTCTTTCTTTAAGATTTACTTTTTTCTTTTGGGTTGCTCATTTAGAATTCATGAACTTGATGTGGAAACTTACCTTATACATTCTAAAAGTGTATTGTACAAAGGTATTTGAGATAATTAATTATCTGTAAAAATTAATTTTGCTAGCATTAACAGACTAAGGTTTTCGTTGTCCGCAATTAATTAGATTTTAACTTGAATTAATAAGAACGTGGGAACGTAGGCGAAACCTTTTTGAAAATGCTAGTTTATTGCAAAAAGGGATATCATCAAAATACCTACCGTTGCGACCAGTAAAGACTGTGTAGATCGATCAAAGTCTGAGTAAACACGCAATTATAGTTACACATTGGACATTGTCTCATCGCCCAGATCTATTTGTAAAGTTTTTCAGGAAAATGGTTTATGTACTCAATGTTTAGTTTATTTACTGCCATTTTTACTTTGCTTGATATGGGGTAATCCAATAAGTAAATCGTGGAAACATAACGAGAATAATGCAATGTAAAGTTTGACCAGCCACAATTAAATTTCATGATTGCTAACACAATTCTATCACTTAATGAGAATTTATTAAGATGCTTCAAAAGAATATCAAGCGTTTATATTTAGCGTTCGCTCGATAGAACGACATGCATGCGGTACAAAAAATGCAATGACAATGGTTCATGAGCGAAAAACCCAATAATACGTAGCCCAAACTTGGAAACGAACCCAGGCCTTCATGGATAACAGTAACACTAAACTTGCGATCGCTAAATAAACGAAGCAGTCATACCATAGTTTACGCTAATTTATTTTTATTAAATTGTCAGCCAATAAAGATTAATTATTCAGAAAATCGAACACAAATAGCGCTTTATTAAAACTTTGAGTGTGGCGAGAACTTGTGCCTTTTCCCCTGAATATTTATCCGGCACTCGGAATCGTAAATTGGTGAATAAACATGATGAACCGGAGCCTTTCAAAAACTACGTGTGTGTTTCGGTTGGAGCTTTTAGTCAGAATTACGAGATTCAACAAATAGTTTGGTTTACTACGTAGATTTTATATCGAGCAATTGATATCATATCTTCTGTTTCTCTACAACAAAAATTCATATTCTTCTTTTAAACATCAGATAAATCTTCTTTCATTTTATTTGTTTCGGTCCTATGATGGTCGGGGTACAAATACAACCCCTGTAACTCTCCCGAATGGAATACATTCATTTTGAGGATTTGGTCGGAACAAAATATGTTGGAGAAAGTTTTTTGCCACGAACGCTTTGGTTACCTGAGGGAAATAACTTTTGACCACTGTTTATTGGTTTATTAAATCTGTATACGTTCACTCATGTATATATTCCGTAAATATATCTTTAATCTTTATCTTCACCGAAAACCAACTATTTATAAATTGTTAATTTAAACAAATAATTTAATGATATGAAAAAGGCTTCATGAATCACTAAACGTTAATTGAAAAGGGTGCTGGCAGGGTGCGTGTGATACAGCATAGGTGTTGATTGAGGGTACATGTAGGATTAGACAAGGAAGACTTTCAATTTACGGGATTAGTAAGGATCACATGAGATCTACGGAAGTGATGTGGTAGAATGAGGCTATATTCATGGTACATTCAATTTACTAGACTGTCATTTAAAGTAGTGTTAGAATACAATAACGAAAACGTATATGAATAGTTGGTGACACAAAGTTTACAGAAATCCTATTGGTTACTCTTAACATTTTAAAACCTTTGGTAGTACAGTGTCCCATATCTAAATATATGTATATAACTCAAAGGTGACTGACTGACATAGTGATCTATCAACGCATAGCCCATACCACTGGACGGATCGGGCTGAAATTTGGCATGCAGGTAGATGTTATGACGTAGGCATCCGCTATAAAAAGAATTTTTCGAAATTCAACACCTTCTTTCTTTCTGCCTAGCCTTTTCCGAACTATATTGGGGTCGGCTTCCAGCCTAACCGGATGCAGCTGAATACCAGTATTTTACATGGAGCGACTGCCTATCTGACCCCCACAACCCAGTTAATACTAGGTAATACGATACCCTTTGGTAAATATATTTAAAATGTCACTTACGGGATATCTTCCGTGATTTTAATTGGTTTTGAGTTCCCGATATTTCGACGCTCGATAGCGGGTTGATCCAATTAAAATCACGGAAGATATCCCGTAAGTGACATTTTGAATATAGTTATGAACCGTGAAAGCTTAAAACAGTGGACCCTTTGGTAAGACTGGATAAAAACCAATTCAACCAAATTCAACCCCTAAGGGAGTTAAATAGGGGATGAAAGTTTGTATGAAGAATCGTTATTTTTTATATTTTCCGACATCTAGGCGGGCGAAGCCGCTGGCAAAAGCTGGTTAAAGTATAGGATCGATGCGAACTATTTAGAATGCACAATAATACAAACAAAAATGTTCAAAGAACCACCCAGCTGCTAGAGATTAATTCAAACAAAATGAATCTTGTGAGAGATACACTAATTTATGTGTGGCCCGCGCCTATAGGGGCGCCAATCAGTGATCATCCTTCACAATAAATTATTTCGAACGTTCTATTACCTATGGCGTCTGGCGTTATTCTCGGTACATCTTGAATTTTCATTTAACTTTATTTTCGTTATAAGCGATCAAGAAATTAGAGACCTAATTTACTGTGAACTGTTTCACTCTATTCGCTTCAATTACTTAGTATGCGGCCTGTTAGAACATTCATAGACAGAGACCCAAATGTAATTCGCTTGATTGATTGTGTACATATTTGAAATGAAATGCGTGGGTTTGAGTTCATTACCGATTACCTAAAATAGTTATTTGATTATACATGGTTGAAATGTCAAAGCTCGTTCAGCATCAGAAACATAAATTGGTTACCTAAATATTAGATATTCGTAGAAGTCAATTTATTAAATATTTGTACTCTTGGAATTAATTATGTGAAGTTTAGACCCTAGGTTCGTATTAATTACAGAACCTGAAGGATTTTTCTTAGATACATACGCAGGTATATTAGAAATACTGACTTCACCAATAATATTGAACTTAATTAGCAGATTTCAATTGCATTAATTAGCTGTCCACCTGATCATTGCTATGTAATAGTGCCACTGACAGCTATCAGTGGCACTATTACATATGCACTAAGCAACACACAACTGGATACAAGAGCTCTTGCGAGTGGTTATGATGTGCTGATTGAAACTTCATACATGAAGCTTATTTGTTGATATATAATATATCCAATCACAGGTTCATAATAATATATCTTTGAGTACTCTCCCAAACTATACCCGTTTACCATTTACCCTTTATTACCCAATTATCTACGTTATAATGTGAGTGGAGTGACATAGCATGCACCCTCGTCATGGAAGCCACAACGGCGTCGACTCTATGGTATAATGGGCCAGACAGCTGCCATTGTGTGATTAACAGATTGTTTATTTTGAGGATGATTGAAAGGTTTTTAGGTTAGTTAACATGGGTTACTTAATTAATAAAAGCCTGTATTTTCTTATTTTGATTAACTGTTTCTTTTCTTCGGTTAATTGCCTTCTTGTGCGGTACCTACTGAGTGTGCTCATGGGTTCTAGACCAACAGTTTTTAATTTTGTATAAGTTTTACTAACATACCTAGGTACCTAATTTTAGTCATTACTTACAACTCATAAACTGTCGCCTTTTTCCCATGGGGGTAGGCAGAAACCACAGAACGCCACCTGCTACGATCCTTACTTACATATTACTTTTGCCTCTTTAGAAGAAAAGGAAGTAATTCGTACTATAAAGTACTTAACTCTTGAATTCGTCTTATCTACCTTCATTTTCATTTGTACACTTAAAATTATATTTATTGAGTAGTGTTCTGTGGTTTTTGCCTGCCACCATGACAAAAGAGCGTGAGCTTTTATTTGTATAATGTTCTTCTAAAGATTCAGGTCCAAGATTGTTCAACCATATTTGTCATTACTTGTCTGCTGTACGCGTAACAACAATTAATCAAACGCGAGTTTCACTTTCATTGCCCTGAAGTGTTGGCTTCGAGGACGCGTCCCGAATAAATGTGAAATTTATTCAAAAGGGAGCCACTGCTGCAACTAAGTTTAGCAATTTATTACTTAAATACGTACATTGTCCCAGTGTTTGTGTACTTGTTATGAAATATTTGCTTGCGGTTAATTTTTCAGTATTTTGAATAACTTAAAGATTGAATTAACACTATAAACAGATACTATTACTAAGATTGGTGCTTACGTCTTGTCTCATTTAATATATTCTCGACAAATATAATATGTTGCTTGTATTGTACCAATAAATTGATTATTGCAACTATTGGTGAAATAGGTTTTATAACACACAATAGCTTATAATGTTTTATTTAATTCCAGTTTTCTTAATTCAATATTACTATTTAAAACAAGTCTATACGTTTAAAATATTATGCAAAATAGTAAAGTGCCTACCTGCCTCCACACAATAGAATATATTCACTCGAATTAGAACGCTAATATTGTTACTTCCACGTTAACACCGCTCGTTATCGTGCATTTCCTCGTATTTACGCGAAATTTTCTCGTGTTTATCCAAAATGCTTCAATTAATTATATTTACGCAAGGAGCGTTTTAATACAAAATTCACTAATTAGAATTAACGTTAATTCTGTTAAATTATTAAACAACGTGTTTTAGGCACTTGGAGGGGAATGAATCGGGTAAATTATTACCTAGAAATATTTGCAAAAGATGTAACAGATGATTTGCATATTTTGTATTCTCTGTATATGTGCTAATGTTAAACCTTTGAACGAACAAGCTCGTATCGTTGAAAATTCAATATTTACTGGACGTTTTGATAAAAGCAACAAATGTACCGTAGTCCCTGGACAACGAAACAGTCAACTTTTAATTCAGTGTACAGCTAACTTAATGAAACACAAAGCTGAACCCAAAACTCGTTACTCACACAATAGACTTTCAGGACACAATATAAAGTGTTTCTGAAAGCTTTCGTTATAAACCAACCAATTACAAAACAACATCACAGCTGTAGCTTCGGCGAGTAAGTTATGACATCGTAAATTAGTCGGATGTCAGCGTTGTCCGAGCATACCGTCAGTATAATCCTACCATTGCAGGCTATTGTGATCTATACAATTAGATGGAGGTCGGAGATTAGAAGCGAGAGCTTGATGAATTGCTAGCACTTGACTGTGAAACAATTGATGAGGTGGGGATGAGACAGCGTATAACCGGTGGTAAGAATCGAAGGAAAGAATATGTTTTGTAAATGAAAAGGAAAATGTAATTTGTGGTCTCGTATGTAATTTGAAAAAAAAATGTTCCGTTACTGAGAAATTTCTGATAGCAAAACCCAATAACATTTTGCCCGAGCCACAAATCGAACTCGCAACGTAATGTTCAGCAGTTGCACTTGCGAACACTTGACCAATGGGTACCATAAAATAAGTAAATAATAAGAACGAATCGTAAGAAATCCTACAAACAAAATGATGGTCAGTTCAGTTAGTATTATTTCAAACTGAAGTATTTCACACAACAAGCCTGTGCCCAAACAGCTGCATTGAAACATTTCCCGATTGTGGAAATTTTTAAAGGGTGTCGAACAATAATTATACGTGTGTGTGAAGTGAGGCTGCAGTGTGGCAGTGCATCGTGTGTTGTGACTCGGGGGTGAGCATGAACACAATTAATGTGCATGTTAAAATTATTGACAATTTATTACACAGGCCGTTAAAGGGTCGATTTTAAAATATGTATATGTTTTTCTGTTTGATTTTCATGATACCCTTAGTGACATCAACATTTAGATTGTAGAGTGGAATCACTGCGTGCCTAAATGAACAACGTAACAACCTTTCATTTATGACCAAAATAGAATAGAACAACAGCTGACTATTACGAACAAAGAACTGTATAAAACACTAATCCAACTTGTAATGAGAGGACCTCAAACAAACAAATTGTTAAAGTTTCACGCCTGCCCGTTCTCTTCACTCACCACAAATAATTATCAAGTTATTTACTCCGCGTCCGTTCTTCTATATAACGAAATGCAAAATGTGAATTCCTCAGCTTTGTGTTTCAGGAATCAAACAAAGAAACGTCGAATAATAACGACAGAATTTGTATTTAAGAACGTTTCCAGTTGAATTGGTGGAATCAAAATAGAAGATGTTTTGAAATATTAATGGAATTTGTTGGTTTAAAATTAACTTATCGTTACCTGAACTAATGAACGAAACCTTAGATATAATATTATTAAAGAAAATTGTTTTCTCGTTTCGAAATTTAGGAGGCCAATGTATGAAATAAAGTCAAATATTTTGCCGCAGAATCCACGTGTGTCTTTATGGTAATCCAGTTCATTTATTAGCATAATGTCCGGCTAATCACCGGCGGATATTCCAGTTCACCTTCGCCCCACCACGGCCGGCACCGGTTGCTGCCGACATAACTTATTCAGAATTGAGTTTTAATCCTCAGGATTACTCTCTTTATATCTTTAGATTTTTGCTTATTTTTTTTTAATAAATATAATACATTATAAATTACCTCTTCAGGAGAAAATATTTTGCAAGAAACATTCAGAATAAGTTTTAATTGTCAAACGTATGCTAAGTGTGGGGTTCGAGCTTTGCATAAATGCTACATACTCCTGTATGTTGTCTTCTTGAGTTAAAATAAAATTTAATAATTGTTTTACTTTGGACCAGGTACTTTAGAATATAAGACACGTATGTATGTATTTTATGAATAAAATAAAGTATCACTACGATAGTTGTCTAGATATGCTTACCAAGCTACAGAATGTAGCGTCGTATCATATTATACGACGTTGTGTGTTATATTAGCTCGTAAAGTTTATCTTTGTCTCTTCTTAAATAAATAAAATACTGTTCACTGTCACGGTTATAGACGAAAATGTAAAAGCTTGAGACAAAAACTTTACATGTTACTGCCAAAATTATTGGAGAGATAAAAGATATAAACATACATACATAAACTTACGCCATTTTTCCATGGGGGTAGGCAGAAACCACAGAACGCCACCTGCTACAATCCTTACATACCCCTTTTGCCTCGTCCACATTCATAAAAGATATAAAATTAACGAAAAACGTATCAAGAATTCTGAAAATAAATGCGGGTCTAACGTTACACTGCACGTTACAGGCGTGACGTCATGCTGGTTATTACGAACACTTGACTTTGACAAAAGAATGTTTGCGATGGCAAAACCTTTGAAAATCTTGTTTTATTAAATTATTGTTAACTGTAGACATACATAACCAATTGAAATATGATTTCTCGAGGCGTCCCATTACAATTCCGTGTCGCAATATTATTTTTACTTTCTCTTCTAGCAGGTGCATCATAAGACTTTCATGTTGATTAACTTTTAATCTTGAGTTGATTTAATGCAAAAAATTAAAATATCGATTAAGTGAGCATCTACAGAACAAGCACAATGTTTTTTTTATTTTATTTTCCTTTTTTATTCATTTCTTTTTTTATTCTATCATTTTCGTGTTTTATTGCGACAATCAATCTTCCTTAATGTAATAACCTTATGAAAGCTAACAATAAACATATTGCTTGGGAAATGGAGGTCATAAAATAGTCCTCTCCCTCTAGTACGATTAATGTCAAGATACACATTAGTTTACACGCACCTCAACCGCAAACTCATTAACGTCAATCAAGTTAAATCATTCACTAGCTAATTGTCAATTGCAGCGGCTGCAGTTGTCAACAGAAGGACACTGTGAATATTATTGAGTATAACAATTGATGGAAATGCCTTGTGGGCTTCTTTTCTTGGTCTTCCAATGATCATAATTTAATTTGTATTTAAGTATTAGTATGACATGCTATGCCATGTATCCATGTGAATATGACTATATAGGGTGTAATTCAGTTAGTTTAGGTCGCGGTTTACGTCAATAAGGAGTATCTAGTAATTTTATCAGCCGCAAATCTTCGGCAGGACTAACAACTTGTAATTGAACCGTTAAGAGTTTGAACGCACTGTGTAGCTAGGTGAGCTAACTTTAATAAAAGTCATTTATGAAACTCATTAATGTTGTTACAAGTTACTCTAGCTTAAAACGAAACTGCAAACAATACCCATCCTACTCACCGTATACTTTTTGAAAATATTGTTACGTCTGACTTTAGTAACTTCTTTAAACCCCTTCATATTTTGTAGAAAAAGTAAGATTAAATTACCAACAATTTAAGATGTTTCTAATAAGTAGCACAATAAGTCTTGATTGAATTTGACTTTCTAGTAAAAGTTTGTTTCACGCATAAAGTTTTCCGTTATCTATTCAATTAGAAACTACAAACTTTTGGTCGCGGATTTGCTTCCGTTACGTACGGAAATGAACCTACGGGAACGTTTTGAGTAGCCTATTGCACTCGGGGAAAATGTAACTTTCCATTAGTGAAAGAGCTTTCGGAATCATCTTACAAACAAAAGGTATGACATGATATTGGATTTTGCAGAACAAACATTTTAACTTAATACCAAGGACGCAACACCGTATCTTGCGACGAGCTTATCATAGAAATAAATGTAAAGTAGACGTGGATCGGGCAAACAATCAAGTCCAGCAGAAAATATTGGTCACCAATATACAATCTTCAGACAGCCAACCTAATTAAATTCTCTTGTTTCTGTTGCTACAAAGGACTTTGTGAAATACTTATTTTTTTTAAGGATCTTTGAGGATTTTTGGGTTTTTTTGAGGAGGAGGACTTTTTGTTCTGTATTTAAAGCAAATTACCATAAAATTACTGATTCATTTTCCATGTATTACAGAACCTTTTTCAAACTCCAACAACAAACTATTCTCTAATTTAAAGCTACACTGTATCAGGACGTTTGGTCGAGTGGCCTAATACGCTGGTAGTAGAATCGAAGTGTCGTGCGTTCGCATCTCACCTACGCAAAACACTTTTTGTGTACTTATTAAATTATTTGAACAAATTAAATTATGAACAGCTTCTTAGAAAATATTACGTTCCGTCGCACACGCACCCGCTCGGAACCACAAGATGTCAGTATTATTTCACAAACAAACGAAACCATAAATAGCATGCCAGACTTGTCCGAAGACGAAGATGATTTAAAAATCAAAACATTAACAAATGAAATCGAAAAACTGACATCTCAATTAAATGGTGCGCATAAAGAAATTGAGCTTTTGTCATTAGAAAACAATAACTTAAAGCAAACAAATGATGATTTGCGTAAACGTAATGAGCTTCTCAAAAAGATTAACAGCCCAGCTAAACTTAGAGCAACACCAAAAAAAAACATAAAAAGATCTTCAAACACAAAGGAGACTCAAACAGAAACAAATTTAGGAGCTTCTTCTAGTGAAAGCTCACCAACTATAACTTCACAGAAAAACTCCCAAGACTCCCAACTAAAATCGCAGAAAAAGCAAAACAATAAACAGTTATTAACTGACAAACTAAACAAGCCTAAGGACTGTTCCAGAAACACGACAAAAATGGAAATCACTCAAAGGAAGGACACAGAGGCTACCAAATCAGAATCTACAAGGAATAAACTATGTATTGTTAGTGCCAATAAAATAAATAATATTCTATCCATCGCAGAGGAAACATTTCAAAACTGTCAAATATGTCACTACATCTCACCAAACTGTGGATTATTACAACTTATTAGTAACCTACATCAAAAAGTTATAGACTACTGTTAAGTAGGAGGACACGAGTGAAACGACTGCTTGCTAGTAACGCACTGACGTTTATTCTGTAATGTACTTAAAGGTGCGTAGGCACACGCACACATACCCAACATTCTTCCCCTTAGCTTAGAAATACATACTATATAAAATACTCTCTAAATACTAACATCTAAGCTTCCTAAAATACTAATGCTAAACATACTTTTAATATTTATAATTAACTCTAGGCCGATTGCGTTTAGACCGTGGTGTTGGCACAGGCTCACTTGCCTGCTGTGGCGGTGGCGCTTCGCCAGCTTGTCCAGTGTTAGGTGAACCGGCTAAAGCCTCCTGGTACTCCTCTTCTTCCTCCCCGGAGTTATCTGGTGTTGTTGGCTGTGTAATAGCAACTGAAGGTGTACCTGGGGGTGTGGCTGCTCTTGCCTGGTTGGAGCTACTTGTAGCCATGGAGGTGTCTTCATCTGCTTCACCAATGTCGGGTGATGGCATGTGATCAGTTGTTGTCGTATCTGTCGTTGTGCCATCACTGAGCTCTTCAAAGTCTATTTCCACGTCTTTGTTGTCATTGCAATCGTCGCCTTTATATTTTATTATTTGATTTTTATGTTTCTTTAAAGTTATTGAATTTACTTGATCTTTTATTAAATACAACACTTTTCCGATTTTTTTTACAATTATCCCTTTACACCAAGTGTATTTACCATTAACGGTATGTTTTTTGTAATAAACTGTGTCGCCGGATACAAAAACTTGGGTGTTGTGCCCTCCCGACTTATTTTGCAAGCACTGTTTACGTTTTACCACATTAGCGAGAGCCGTGGATGAAGGCGACGGCGATTCGGGTTTCAATAGATCAAGACGCGTTCTAAGTTTCCGACCATAGACCAGTTCCGCAGGCGAAAATCCAGTTAATGTGTGAACGGAATTCCTGTAGTCAAACAAGTACTTTAAAAGTTTGTTATTTAAATTTCGCGGCCCATTACCACTCAGCAAGCTTGTTTTAATACCCCTTTTAACTATCTTAACATAGCTTTCCGCCTGGCCGTTACTGGCTGCGTGGTATGTGGGTGACGTCACGTGCGAAATTCCGTTCACCCTACAAAAACTCTCAAACTCATGTGACGTAAATGATGTACCATTGTCGCTAACCAGTGTATGCGGAATACCAAATCTTGACATAAAATCATATAACCTGTCTATCGTTGCAGAAGTAGAAGTACTGTTCTTCATATTATAAACCTCTACCCATTTGGTATAGGCATCCACTACCACTAAAAATGTGTTTCCGATAATAGGACCCAGAAAATCAATGTGCACCCGGTAAAAAGGCGTTGGAGGATATTCCCAGTGCGCAATCGGCGCCCGCGCCGGTGACGGTCGCAGTCGCAAACACACATCGCACGACCCTATCAACCGCTCTAAAGCAGCATCTATCCCCGGGAACCAAACCCGCGCTCGCGCCTCCGACTTTGTCTTCACAATGCCTAAGTGTGATTGGTGTAATTCCTTTAGAATCTTTGTTCTAAATTCCGCTGGAATTACAACTTTGTGTCCTCGCATAATACAACCATTTTCAGTTGACAATTGCGTTCTACACGCATGATACGGCTTTAAATCATCCTCAGTTATTTTCCTAGGCCATCCGTTCAACACAAAATGCACTACCTTACGCAAGGTCACATCTGCCATTGTCGCGTCGCGTAACATTTGTAAAGTTACTGGTAGACTACCTTCCACGACAAAATTAATATATGATGCGCGGTCGAGATCGGGCATCGTCGTCGCGTCGCCCTGCACGCCCCTGCCCGCACCAGTCCCCTCCGGTAAGCAAGCGCGAGACAAGAAATCCGCACTGTTATTTGCGCTACGCACATATTCGATTTTATAATTGTAACCGCTCAGGAACAGTGCGTATCTCTGTAGCCTGTTTGCCGAGACTTCAGGTACACCACGATGCGGTCCGAAAATCGACAACAGTGGCTTATGATCGGTCCGAAGAATAAACGGTACCGATCTGCCATATAAATATTGATGGTAACGCCTAATTCCAAAAATAATCGCGGTCGCTTCTTTTTGTATCTGCGAGTAACGTTTCTCAGCAGCATTAAGCGTCCTCGATGCAAAAGAGATCGGTCTCTCACCCCTGTCTGGTTCTGCCTGTGACAATATTGCAGAAAGACCAACCGGTGATGCATCTACTGTTAAAATTATAGAAGCATCTGGGTTAAAATGTGCTAGTACTTGTTCCGACGCTAAGCACGTTTTAATAGCAGTGAACGCTTCGTCGTGTTCCCGTGACCAAACCCACCTGTTACCTTTTTTCAGCAATTCATACAATGGGCTTAAAATCGTAGACGCGTTAGGAACAAAGTTTCTGTAATAATTTACTAGCCCTAAAAATGATTGTAATTGGCCGATATTGGCCGGCACCGGTGCTTCGATCATGGCTTTTATTTTTTGCGGTGATTTATGTAATCCCTCTTTATTTATCACGTACCCTAAGTAATTAACTTCGTCCTTGAAAAATACACACTTTTCTTTTTGTAAGGTAAGTCCCGCGTCTTGTAATTTTGACATCACTTGATGTAATCTATCCAGGTGCTCGGATCTATTTTTCCCGGTTATCAAAATATCGTCGAGCATACACAGAGTGCCGGGCACGCCCGCCAGTACGCCCTCCATCGCGCGCTGGAACACGGCCGGCGCGCTCGCAATACCGAAACACAAGCGCGTTTGCTTGAAAACCCCCCTATGTGTATTTATGCAAGTTAATTCCTGTGACTCGTCATCTAACATAAATTGGTTGTAGGCATTTGACAGGTCCAATTTGGTAAACTGCTGTCCCCCATGCAATCTAGCAAACAGTTCAGTTACCGTTGGCAAAGGATACTGATCTATAACTAACTGTTTGTTTACCCCGGTAGAAAAATCGGCGCATATACGTATAGATCCATTTTGTTTTAACACCGGCACGATCGGTGACGCATACCGCGCGTGATCAACCGGTTTCAATACACCTAACCCTACTAAACGATCTATCTCTTTATCTACTTTACTCTTTAAAGCGAAAGCTATCGGTCGAGCCCTAACAAACACCGGCTTCGCATCTTCCTTTAATTGTAACTTGACTTTAAATTTATTAAATAATCCTAATTTATCCGAAAATACCGATGGATATCGGCTTTGCAATGTAACAAATAACTCATCTTTATCCGATTGGTCACAATATCGTATCGGCAGCAATCCTAACCGAAATTTTGAAATAAAATCTCGCCCGAGGATCGGCGGCCCACCGTCTCGCACGACATAGACACATAGTACGTGCGACGTGTTCGCGTAAGTTACTTGTAACTGCGCTATACCCTCACAAACAATTTTATCACCCGTATATGAACACAACCGTTTATTAGTTATCGACAATGGTACATTGCTAAAATATGTGTTATAGGTTTCCACAGAAATTGCTGTGACCGCTGAACCGCTATCTATTTCGAATTTTAATTCGATTCCTGAAACCGATACCGTTTCTATCATCGGCTCCCCTTTAACGGATCGAATATTAAAACACTCACCGTCATCGTCACTTTCATCCACCGCTCTCGATTCTACATAATTAATGTTTTTACACATCCTACGCAGATGCCCCGTAGCATTGCATTTCCTGCATTTTGCTTTTGCGAACCGACACTGGGATGACTCGTGATTATGATAGCCACACACTTGACACTGCACTTTGACTCCCGAACTAGGAGTAGCATCTCGACGCGATGGCGTCGAAGTCTCCGTCGCCGCCGCCGCCCGCGTAATCTTGAACACCTGATCACGGGGCGCGGCCTGCGCCCCGGCGCCCGCTGCCGCACGTGCACTCCACGCGTTTTCCGCCAACTCCATCGCCTTTGCTAATGTCAGCCCAATAAGATCTTTCGAGAACAGCTTCTCTCTGTCAGATCCGGGCAACATTCCCATAACAAATTTGTCCCGAAGCGCTTCTTCCACGTTGGAGAACCCGCAGTGCGCCGTCAGACCTCGTAACCTCGCAGCCCATTGTGCATACGTCTCCCCCTCTTGTTGCGAAGCCGTATAAAACTTAAACCGTTCGCCAAAACCGCATCGCTTGGGAGTGAAATGATCGTCCAACAGCTTGAGTACGTCATCATACGGTACGTCTTGCAGCTGCTTCGGCAACGCGAGGTCCGCCGCCAACTTGTATGTGCCATCCGCGAGTGCGCTCAGCAAGATAGCTCGTCGCTTTGTTCCTGTAGGATCGCTCGTCCCGGTGATGTCGTTAGCCACATACCACTGCTTAATGCGGCATTTGTAGGTCTCCCATGACTGTGCATTATGATCAAATGCTGATAATAGACCAAATACAGTTCCGGCCATCTTTACTTTTATTTTACGTAGGTAGGTTATTCTCGTCGCCAATGTTAAGTAGGAGGACACGAGTGAAACGACTGCTTGCTAGTAACGCACTGACGTTTATTCTGTAATGTACTTAAAGGTGCGTAGGCACACGCACACATACCCAACAACTACACAATGAATGATCATTGTGTCATTTTAATTGGAGAGGAAGACTTCAAAAAAACCAATAACTATGTGGAAATAATAATAGAAGTAAGGAAGATATTAGAAGAGATTAAGCATACAAATGTTATTTTATGTGCTCCCACCTTTAAATTAGGTTATTACTCGAATATGTTTAATTGGCGTATTGAGACTTTTAACAATCTATTACAACTTGATTTACAGACATATTGCTACGCAACTCCGTTTGACTCTAATTTGGATTTATTTTATGATTTTACTATGTTCTCAAAAGTCAATAGAAAGTTAAACGATCGTGGAATGCGCAATATATTTTACAACTTACTGCTAACTTTATCTGTGAGCTCATCGACAGAATATGAAGATAATAATATAGTTAATGAGAACGTGAACACTGTGTCCCCTAGTCGTGAGTTTTTTCTCTGATAACATGCATGTTCTACACCAAAACATAGCCGGCCTTATAAACAAATCAGACTTATTAAATATTTACATTAAAGAATTGTCAAGTGAACAGAAAGTTGTGGACGTAATATGTATAACCGAGCATTTTATAATGTCAGGCCAAGAAAAATTATTATTTATACCCAATTACAAGTTAGCAGCATGCTATGCTAGGCAGAATTGTAAACGTGGTGGTGCCTGCATCCTAATAAGAGCTGGGCATGAATATAAAGAGCTACCTGACATAATGAAGTGCTCGATATCAGGAATTATAGAATGTTGTGCCGTTGAATTGCCTTTACAAAAAATAATATGTATATGTGTTTATAGACCTCCTAAACTGTGTAACCTAAGTAAGTTTTATGAAAATTTAGATCTCATCTTAAGAAAAGTGTGTATCAAACCTCAAAAAAAAGTAATTTTATGTGGAGACTTTAATATAGATGTTTTAAACAGGAATAGAATGACTGTAGAATTTGAATGCTTTCTTAGGAGCTACAACCTTAAACTAGAAATTAATCAACCGACGCGATTTATCAGTAATACTTGTTTAGACAATTTTGCACATAATTTTAAGCAAAACTGCGAACATGAAGTAATCGACTTCGGGCTATCTGACCACACAGCCCAAATAATGAAGATAAAAGTCAATCAAACCAAGTTATGCCGAATAAAATCGTGGAGAGCATTAAGACGAGATATAACTGAGGAAAATCTTATTAAATTTAGAACACATCTCCAAAGCCTAACGTTCTCTGATGTATACAGCACTGAAGATTCCAACAAAGCCTATGATAACTTTTTAGAAATGTTCCAAATTTTACACGATCTCTGTTTCCCTCACAAATTAGTGACTATAAAATCGGAGAAAAAATTAAAATGGGTTTCTCGGGGGATACGAACATGTAGTAAAAGACAACGACAATTACTGTGGAAACAGAGACTAAAACCAACTAGTGAAAATAAAAGGACATTTATTAATTACTCGAGAAGATTTAAGAAAATCATTAAACTAACCCAGAAAGCTCAGAATAACTACTTATTAAATAATTCCAAAAATAAGTCCAAGACGGCTTGGCAAATTATTAATAACAATAAAGTTGTAAGGGAACCCATTACTCACATAAAAAAAGGAAATGAAGTAATATCAAACCCTAATGCAATAGCCGAATCTTTCAACACTTTCTTCATTGAACAGATTTCAGGAATACCAAAACATACGTCAGAAGACACAATTAAAATAAATATGAACCCACATTCAATATTTATGAACCCAGTTATTCCTCAAGATGTCACGCGTGTTATAAAAAACTTAAAAAATAAAAAAAGCTTTGGCTATGACGGGATTTCAACCACAGTTGTAAAATTTGTCTCTAACTGTATAGCTGCGCCCCTTGCTCATATCATTAACGTAAGCATACACTCTGGAGTATTTCCAGAAAGTCTAAAAACTGTTATAGTAAAACCAATATTTAAAAAGAATGATAAAGACGAAATGGAAAACTATAGACCAATTGCCCTAATTCCCATCTTCTCAAAGATCATAGAAAAAATTATCTATGAATCTCTCTATAACTTTCTCACAAAATACAACATACTATGTGACGAACAAAAGGGTTTTAGGAAAAATAAAAACATAAACATGGCTATTTTTGACTTTCTCCATAGAATAATGCCAAAAGTAGACTCTAGAATACCTGTATGCGCAATTTATGCAGATATGTCGAAGGCATTTGATTGTGTAGATCACGATACCCTTCTATACAAGCTACAAGCATACGGTATTCGTGGCAATGTCCTTCATTTAATAAAAACGTACTTAAAAGGTCGCAGACAATGTACGGAGATATCGAGCCTATGTTTGAAATCTAGAAAGGAAATAAAATCTTTATCGTCTTTCAAGGAAATAAAATATGGTGTCCCGCAGGGCAGCGTGCTTGGACCTTTATTATTCTTATTATATATCAATGACCTTCCACGGTATATACTTCATCCAATGGTATTATTTGCAGATGATAGCACAACTATTATTTCACGTATTAATGAAGAATCATATGTAAATGACATAAACAATACAATTAGTAGTTTAGTAAAGTGGCTTGATAATAATAATTTAGTTATTAATCTTCAAAAAACTAAAATTATGAACTTTTACCAACGAATATTTACAGGAGATATGGATATAATCTACAACGGCCAAACTATAGAAAAAGTAAACAGCACAAAATTTTTAGGAATCATAATTGACAGCCAGTTAACTTGGAAGCCGCAGGCAGAAGATATATGTAAACGTTTAAGTACAGCCGCGTTTATGTTGCATAACCTATCGAAAAAAGTAAATTTATCGACAATACTTGTGGCTTACCATGGTCTAGTAATTTCTATCTTAAGATTTGGTATCATATTTTGGGGTCACTGTAGTGATCGAGAAAGCATTTTCAAAGCTCAAAAGCGCTGTCTGAGAGCTATATTTGGACTTAAAGTAACAGACAGCTGCGTACCTATATTTAAGTCTCATAAACTACTAACCTTCCCATGCCTTTATATCCTTGAATTGGCAATATTTGTAATAACAAATCGATGTCTTTTTGCAACTTTAATAGAAACTAGAAAACGAAGTACAGCTATGAGATCTCAATACAAAAATCTACTATGCACGGGCGTATATAAAACTAGTTTATTAAAGAAAAATGTGATTTGTATGGCCCCAGCAATCTTTAATAAAATACCTGACCAAATTAAAAACTTACCGTTGCAAAAATTCAAAAAACGTTTCACAGAATTACTTGTAGACAAATGTTATTACTCTGTGCAGGACTTTTTGAATGATAATTCTTTGTAATATCCTTATAATCCTAGTGTTATGTATTACATTTGCATGCTATATTAAGGCAGAATGTACATGGATTCTATTGTATAATGTCAACAACTTATTTTTATGTACCTACATTCTAAGCAAATAAAGATTCTATTCTATTCTATTCTATTCAAATATTAACACTGGTGCGTATAACCTGCAGAAGTTGTAAATCTCCGCTAAAATCACACGCGGATTGAGCCTAGATTATTAGAGCAATCTAGGCTATAATTGCTGATTCTGTCATAAGAAGTTGAAGGCAAAAAAATACGCAATCGGGAAGAAAGGCACAGGAGATCGTTCAATTCATTAATTGTACCACATACCTTGACCAGCGATCCCAAGCGCGCGCAGGCGGCGGCAACGTGTTCGTTTTCGGGATGAACAGCTCACAGATCTTTTCTGGATACACTATGCTGGCCAGCAATACACAACACACTAACATAGGTCTGGGGTAGGCTGATAACAGTTTATATAGGTTCAGTTCAGGGGTTTTAGGGCGCGATGGGACTAATTAGTGTCACACATAGCGTGCGCATCCACGCGATCCCAAGGTTAGAGCGAGACTGCCAATGACGGCGCGGCGCGGCATGGCGCGCGCGCTGCAAGGCACTAGGGAATCACCGAAACAACGATATATGGCACAGATTAAATAAATTAGAACAGTAAACCAATGCCTTTCAATCATCATTAGGTGATGTAGAAAAATATAAGAAAAACTATAAGTTACGAAGCGTAACCATTTTCCCCGGCTTGAAAGTTCCTACTTTCGAAACACAAAGGAGAAGTAAATAAAATTGCATATCATCACAACTCCACAAAAGCTATAAGAACTCTAGAGTTGCGACTCTATATAACAAATAAGAATACTTAACTAGCTAATATTCTACGCGGTAACTAAATCTAATACTGCACAGTGGTGCACGGTAATTAAGACTTAATATTAAGGTAACTAAACTTATTGCGTTGGCAAAGGGCACAACTTTACTACCGGGCGACTCTGAAGAGTCCCGCGTAGTCGCAACCGGTATGAGAGAAAGCCTTAGGAGCCGACTCAACGCGAAAACGTGGCAAATCCGCCATTATAGGAAAGGTAGGTCGCGGCATTGCTCGAAAGCAAATGTTAGACTTAAAGGTAATGTGACGTGCAATACGTCGCGCGGACAGGATCCAATACTTTTGTCGTAAGAGAGATACGAGCAAGGTTGGACCTGTGTGGAAATTTGTCACATGATAGTGGGAAACTAAAAGTTCCACTATGTGATCTTGACGCGGAAGGAGGATCTGATGACGCGAGTCAAAATCTAAGTCAGAGTTTGCTAGGCGACCTCCAACATGGATAAGTCCTTCGTGAAGGAAGGGACTTAACCGTTGTACTGGCTTAGAGCACAACTCATTGCGGGCTAAACGATCGAGATCAGATTCAAAGTGAATCCTCTGCACCGATCGCCACACAATAGATTCAGCAAACTCTAAGTCAGACGCGGAAACGGGCCCTCTAGGGAGCCGTTTGATAAACTTATAAACTAAACAAATAGTTTTTAAATATTTAAGCCAGGACGAGAACCTGGTAGAGCGAACGTACAAAATGCTGTCAGAAGGAGGACTTCTGTCAGAACATTCGTGCGAGAGAGCAGGTAAAGCCACGGGCTTCATTTCAGGAAGCTCTTGCGACTCGCCTGAAACGAATGGTTTTATCGGCCATTCAGCGCGGGGAAGTTTAAGCCATGGCGGCCCATTTAGCCACAACGGATGATGCACTAATTGGGCAGGCGTTAAACCGCGAGAGAGGCAGTCACTGGGATTTTCAGACCCTTTCACATGGAAGAAGTGATCTGCCGAAAGATTCTCATGAATCTTAGCAATACGATTGGCTACGAAGGTGTGCCATCGATGCGGTGCGGAATGAATCCAACTCAAAGTTACAGTTGAATCCGAAAAAGCTACGACTACCTCAATGGCGTGTCGAGCTGCAAAAAGATTATATACTCGCTTTATCACAGTCGATAAGAGGAGTGCGGCGCATAACTCGAGACGAGCTAGCGAAACGACTTTCAGTGGTGCGACTTTAGATTTCGCACACACCAGCGAGACCACGACACTACCGTCAGGTCTGACAACGTGGGCATAAACCGAACCACCGTAAGCCTTCTCACTAGCGTCGGCAAAACCGACGAGTGAGAGTCTACAGCGTTCTACGACGCCGACATGTCGCAAAAATCTCAATTCAGAGATGATTGGCAGTTCAGATTGAAACTGTTCCCACAGACGAACAATGCGAGGTGGTGGGACGTCATCCCATCCAAGGTTTACAAGCCAAAGCTCTTTTATAAAAATCTTGGCATATAAAATTATCGGTGCAACGAGACCTAAAACGTCGAAAAGACGTGCGATGTAAGAAAGAATATTCCGTTTAGTGCAAGTGCGGACATCAGGGTTAACCTGGAATACGAAACAATCCGCGTCAGGGAACCAACGAAGTCCCAGTATTTTCTGGGTCGGATCTTTACTGAGGTCCACGCTCTGTGAAAGTCGTAATGACTCTGGAATAGTCCGAAGAACATCGACACTGTTGCTAGACCACTTCGTCAGTTGAAAATCGCCGCGAGAGAATATTTCTATTAGTTCACGAGCCGAGTCTATAGCTAGCGCAGTGCTAGGTATAGAACTAACTATGTCATCCATATAAATATCTCGCCGCAGAATGTCCCTGGCGAGAGGTAACTGTGTTCCTTCATCCTGACATAACTGTTGGATAGTGCGAATCGCTATAAAAGGACTACACTTTAAACCAAAGGGAAGCACTGAAAACTCATAAATTTGAAGTTCTTCTTCCTCGTTAAACCGATATAAGATACGTTGTAGTGAACGATCTTGTGAACGTATACTTAAACGTAGGTACATAGATTTGACATCTGCGGAAACAGCGACACTAAAAAGCCTAAAATTTAATAAAATGTTGAAAAGGTCAGCCTGAAGGACTGGACCTGCGTACAGGATTTCGTTGAGCGAGGTACCGTTATCTGTACATGCACTGGCGTCTAGGACCACACGTAATTTGGTGGTCACCTTATCCTCTCGAATAACAGCATGGTGAGGAATATAGTATTCCATTTCTCGCTCCTTACAATTTCGTGTGGGCAACATACATTCAGGTACGATGTTCTGCACCAAAGAAATATAATTGTTTTTTAGATAATCCCGTATGACGTCATCATAAAGAAGTTTGACGTTAGGAAGTGACTTAAGTTTACGTTCAAGACTATAGAATCTCTTGCGAGCCATATTAAAAGAATTTCCTAAAGCTGACGCGTCTGTTTTCAGTGGTAAAGCTGCAACATACTTGCCATTTGGAGCGCGGGTAATTGTGCTACAATAAAACTCTTCACAATGTTTATCATCCACACTCCCAATGGATGAAGCAGTAACATCTTCAATCTCCCAAAACTTACGAAGATCGAAGTTATCGAACGAACTCGCAAAGAAAGACAGAGTGTCAGTTGGAGGTTCGATGATAGGTGCTTCTCCTAGAAGTATGTAGCCGAGCACAGTCTCCAATGCGTCGGGACAACCGGGTACGCTGGTCACGTGACCGGGTCGCAATAACTTAGCGAACAGCTTGACCCCAAGTAACATATCAATATTACCTGGCACACCCCAGCTGTCATCCGCGAATAGTTTAGGATCAATATGATTTAATACGGACGTATCTATAGCACCCAGTGGCAGCTGTCCGGTTATTTGATCCAAAACTAAAGCGTCTATTTCATACTTAGGCTGTGAGCAAAACCGTGAGCTGAACGTAAGATTCACCGAGCCGCGAACGGGCTGCGACGTGCCACCAATACCACGAACGGTAGTTATCGAGTCAGTATGTATAGTTAGACCGAGCATACGGCAGCAACGCGATGTCATATAATTCTTTTGTGACCCAGGGTCTAAGAGACACCTAACCACCACGGCCTTACCCTTCCTACCCGCCACCAACACCTTGGCAGTAGCCAGCACCTCCGTACTACGTGTGGCCTGGGCTTGAGCAGAAGAATGCGTACACAACGCCACACCATCGGAAGTAGCTGGGTCGGCCGCAGAAGCGGAGGCGGGGGCGCTAGCGGGCGTCGGCGCAGGGGCTTGCGTCGATTGCTCAAAATGCAATAAGGAATGATGCTTACCGTTGCATTTCTTACATGTTGACTTCGATAGGCACTTAGAAACAGTATGTTGGCTACTTAGGCAATTACCACATCTGTTATTGTCTTTTATAAACTTAAATCTATTATCCACGTTCAACCTTTGAAACGCTTTGCACATAAATAAGTTTTTATGCGTGGAATGACAAAGTGAACATTTAGATTCAGTAGCCACAAACACCTGCGATTCCTTAGATGAGGCGCGGGGGCTACCTGCGTGGGCGGACTTACCAGCCGCCGGAGAGGTGCGATACAAGATTTTTACTTGTTCACGAACAAACTTTACGAAATAATCATAATCTAACTCTTGTTGATTACGAAGCGACATTTCAAAATGTTTTGCGGTATCAGAGTCTATTAACTTAAGACCCCAATGAATAAATATAAAATCATCTAAGTTATGTATTTTCAATTGTTTAAGTCCCGCAACCGTAGAAGTTAATTTATCGAAACCCTTTTCAATATTAGCGGGAGTCGATCCGAACGATTTCAATGAGAACAGCTGATTTAGATAATTAGTAGCGAGCGCGCGAGTGTCTAGGTACTTGGCGAGAAGCGCCTCCCAGACAACAAGGTAATTATCGCCAGAAGGTACAATACCTTCGGCCACATTCCTAGCCTTTCCCTTCAAACAACTCAACAGATAATGAATGCGATCCGAATCTGATAGATCTGCGTTAGTATGTATAATACGTTTAACCGTCTCATAAAAGAACGGAAAGCTCTGAATATCACCGTCAAAGGTAGGCAGCTCGATTTTAGGAACCTGTATATGGTGAGCATTAGGGCTCGCTGACGGGCTAGGTTTCTGGAAATCACTTGACTCAGTTAATGAAGATAAACTAAACTTTATTTCGCCGACCAACTCATCAAATGAATGCAATGCGCCATAGCTTACTTCACAGGTTGGATTCAATGTCAAATTGAGCATATTTATCTCGTCCATTAGTCCATTGAATTCACTACGCAATCCATCAATTTGTTTTGCCTGAGCGATGAAAGCGTTGCGTAATCTTTCGGTAGTTAAAGATTTAGTTGAATCCAAAATCCTTTGAACCCGTGCAAAATATGCGTCACGTTTACTTTCTAATAACCTAAGTTTAACCTTGTCACTCATTGTGAACAGAAGTTAAATATGACACAAAAATAATAATAATAAATCAACCTTTATCTTCTACGGAACCCCAGTGAGTGAGGTTAGGGGCAAATTAAACCGATAACTCAATTAAAGATATTATAACTTAAGATAATAGTACGGAACGAACTTTCCGTACACGCGAAACCCTAACAATATTAAATTGAAAGGTAAACAAATATAAACTACCAACGCTTTAACCGAGTGCACGTAACAAAACCTAATATAAATTAAAATAGTAAGCACGCCAAATATCTTATGAACGTACCCATCTATATACTATTTATGATTAGCTCAGATATACCTACAACCCGATAATAGCATTTATGTCGGATGCGACGCGATTAACTTGTCTGCACTAACTTCTACTTGAATGAGATTAACTTACTCAATACAAGTATTATGAAGGTACAGATTCTTAACTAATAATAAGTTAAGTGATGAACTTAGAAAAAGTATAAACTTATTTTCGTAAGCGATGCAAGTGTATTCTTAACGAAATAACTTCGTAAGAAACAGTAAATTTCCTCACGAGTAGACGCGTAGATGACTGTTTGAAATAAGTTATCTAGTAAGTACATACTACGTTTGCAAACGTGAAGTGCGGGTGTGATATGTATAAATATACGGCTGTTTCCATTGAGGAGAATTAACTCGTAAAGTTTATACACATCTGTTATTTTACCTGAAGGTTTCTATCAAGAAATCAAGTTACCTTACAAAACAAAATAACAAGCGACGCGATGATAATATGGTTAATTGCAATAATAATCATATGCGGTTGAGTCTCGCTATATAAAGCATACCTGCTCGTGCAATACGAAAATAACAGGCGTAAACCTAACGAACCTATACAAGTGTATCATACAATAACAATCAATGTTATTCATTTAGCAATTTCGATTAGTACCAACATAATAAAATAAGTATGTAATAGTTTCTAATGCGTAACTAATTATAACCGTGGGTACGCGAACAAAGTTCAGAACTAGAACATTCCACAGTCAACGTACGACGATATAATTATGTATACCCACTACCCACAATTTTTACAACCGAACAAAAAAATATGTATTACGCCGAAAACTAGCTGATTAATTAAATAAACTTATTTAGCGATATGAATTAACGTTGATATTCAATTAAATGTATTCTTCGGAGCTTTAAACAGTGAATTTAAAGATTTAAATTAAGAATTAATTTGACGGTTGACCTATTGCAAACGCAAGGCAGTTTGAACCTTATTGCTATAGCAATAGAGTTGAGAGTTGTGTGATGATATGCAATTAACATTGAAAATTCCTAAGTTTTTTTTTCTCAAAATCAGACTTTTAGGACTTAAAAATAGGCCGTAAAAAGGCCCAAAATTAATCTGTCCGGCTCGAAGGACCAAAATGGTGCGTATAACCTGCAGAAGTTGTAAATCTCCGCTAAAATCACACGCGGATTGAGCCTAGATTATTAGAGCAATCTAGGCTATAATTGCTGATTCTGTCATAAGAAGTTGAAGGCAAAAAAATACGCAATCGGGAAGAAAGGCACAGGAGATCGTTCAATTCATTAATTGTACCACATACCTTGACCAGCGATCCCAAGCGCGCGCAGGCGGCGGCAACGTGTTCGTTTTCGGGATGAACAGCTCACAGATCTTTTCTGGATACACTATGCTGGCCAGCAATACACAACACACTAACATAGGTCTGGGGTAGGCTGATAACAGTTTATATAGGTTCAGTTCAGGGGTTTTAGGGCGCGATGGGACTAATTAGTGTCACACATAGCGTGCGCATCCACGCGATCCCAAGGTTAGAGCGAGACTGCCAATGACGGCGCGGCGCGGCATGGCGCGCGCGCTGCAAGGCACTAGGGAATCACCGAAACAACGATATATGGCACAGATTAAATAAATTAGAACAGTAAACCAATGCCTTTCAATCATCATTAGGTGATGTAGAAAAATATAAGAAAAACTATAAGTTACGAAGCGTAACCAAACACGTTGAAAATTTGTCTATTTTACTAGGCGGGGACGGTAAATACAACACTTTCTCTCATGGCGGCGCGCATTTATTAGTACATTGAAAGTATAGTGTGACGTGGCCACCGGTGGTACACCCCGCCGTGGCAGCAAATACTCCGTGCTCCACCGGTGGTACACGCCGGTCTGAACGTGTTAAGAGAATTGTTCCTTTTGTAGATTTAGGGAAAAGGAATAAGTGTGATATAGGCCCTTGTTGACATTTAAAATCAAACTAATCTTATTGTACGTTATGGCAAGAAAGTCGGTGTCTAATAAGATGACAATTAAAAGAGAAGTATAATATGGAAGAAGAAAACATTCTACATACCGACCAAAATGATGATGATGTTAGGACGTCTTTAATATGAAACTGTTGGGAAATATACCATCATACAGTAATTGTATTTTACTGAACTGAACAGTAAACTGAACGCAAATTATGCAAATAAGTCGCACTATGACAGATTTATGAAGCGAGTACTTGCAGACTATAAATATAGGGAAATGTTAGAATTTATTATTGATAGGTATGTTCCACAAAACGTAATCGCGTCAAAACACGATTACGTTTGCCATTCTTTGTTCATTATGATGTGTTGTTCATTCTTAATTGCATCAAACTGCTTACCACGGTACTCAAAAAACAAGTCCTTTCTTTCCTATAATAGCCATCTTATTTCGCCATAACGTAAGAAGGATTTTGTAGTACTTATACAAATTATAAATATACACTAGGCAAAGTTCAAACGTGAATTTCTAGTGCAATAAAAAAATAAAACTTAACATAACAAGAAATCAATAGGTACATTAGGCGAAAATTCCTACATAACGTTGATAATTTATTTTCGTATTTCACATTTGTTTTTATACACTCGCGCCTACAGAGGCGCTGTAACTTTATACACACATTCCTTCTCGCAGCTGGAAATGCTTATGTAGGAGTAATAGCGGATAAAGGAGCCATTGACAAAGGTTCAGTGACGATATCCTTCCGTCGTTATGGACATGTTCTCGGGAGGCCGCACTGTCCCGGATAGGCAATTAACATAAACCATTCTAAATGTTACGGCTAAGAGAGCAGTCGAGCGTCCGCACACAAGTGATTTATTTGACGCAAACTGTTCAGTTTGATAGAGGTCTGCAACGATGATGCGGTGATACGATACGATACCCCGGTGCGTGCTATGATTATGCTTATTAATCTTTGTTTTTTTTTCATAATTATGATATTATGTTAATGTAGTGTGTATTTGATAAACAGTGATTCGGCGTCAAATATAGAATAATGTTTTTTCTACAGGTATTAGTTACACATTGTATTTCAAAAAGCTTTTAATTTACGACGTTATTCATTGTACTACATTTCCCATGTATAAACACAATAACACTCAATACTTATACAAAAACAAGGAGATTTCAGTGACTTTGAGCAATAAATTGGATATTGCTAATGTTATTCCAAAATCGTTAAGTGAATGAAACAATCGACATCAGAAATTTATTTTCAAACTATAAAAAATAACTGTCGATTATTTAGAAAGTCTCAGATATTCTCATCGCAGCACAAACTTTAAGTCGTCGTCATAGATATTAAAGTAGTGGACAACGCTGATAAAGACGTTAAACATCAAGGTTGCGGCGTCAAGTGCCAAAGTAAGACGTCCGAGTTTCAGAGATCAGATTTATCGGAGAGTTCAACATGTCGACGTCAACACACATACTAACAAGCTTCAGATTATTGGAAGTAAGACCAACCAAACCAACGACTGAATTTCCCAACTAACGTTGTTTGAACACCTGTACAATTTCCGCATTACAAGCATTTGCTGAAATCACTAGTGTAATGCTAATTAGCTGGTTTTGCAAACATTATGCTAGTCGCACTAAATACCAGCGCTGAAGTTACACAAGCGCAGCTTGTTTTAAGCTGAACTGAATCAGCTTAACTGGGTTGAATACGGCCAAAGTGAAATATTATACAAATCCAAAATATCAATCCAGTAACGGACATTTACAATAGTGAATAAAGCCTTTACTCACCTGATTACACGAGACTTGACGTTACTGTATTACCCTTCACATAAATCACCTGTAATATGACTGACGATGTAACAGAGCGCTGACCCGTGTAACGTATTCCGGGATACCACGCTTCCTTTGAAGTGCTATGATGAAAGTGCTTGCACTTGAGTTTCGCTACTAACCGTTGATTACACAAAATTGCCGAATCTACGCATGAATTTGATCGTTGTAATGTTTTTTTTTTGCGCGTTTGTCCTTTGCCAACGATCGTACTATACACTAGGCTGTTTTATTTAAATTTGAGAAACTATATTTCTGCAAAAAAATATTTTCGTTTCTTTAAAATTAAACTGCAGACCGACGTCGCGTCGTTAAACTACTTTTACTTAAAAAACTGTGCTATGTTCACTATTATTAATGGGTGTTTACTGTTTTAATTCTCTGAATGTTTCAAAGTTTATACTTTATATTATTAGTTGTGGGCACAGAAATTGTAGCTCTTGAATGTTAACTAACGTTAACGTTAACTGTTAACGTCTCACTAATTAAGTATCACACTTTTCCGACAAACTGAAACTCATGAAAGTACTTACTGACGTGGAGTTGTTCCACAATTCAATTTGCACTTAGCTGTGTGCACTGTTTCCAGGCAATAATCTAGCAGATTATAACAAAATCTGCAGACAGTAAATAAAGGTTTGATTCATTAAAAATCTTCATATTATTAAGTAGGTCTACTTTTCTTTTCTTTTTCCTTTCTTTTTTAGGGTTCCATACCTCAGCGATCGACACCATACTCGAAATGGCACTTACAGTTTCATTTTATTGTTCGTCTGGCCGTCAGTCAAGACCCTTTTCCTCAGGAACGAGCGAAGATATCAACTTGAAATTAATATGAAATACTCACACCTGATAGGCCTTGAAGCAATGCAAAAATCAAACTAGTAAGTCAACGCGATCAAAAGATACAACCGTTTATGTCGCAGATTTTGTGACTTGCACAAGAGAACCAAAACGTATCTAATAGGGTTCTTTCCAATAACCTTGAATCATGAAATTTGTCCGAAAAATACCGTTTATTTAAATGAATACGGAACTCTCGGTGCGCGAGTCCTACTCACGCTTGGTCGGTTAATGGGTTTTATTAAAATTAAATCCACGAGTAAGTATCGTTTTCCACATTGTACCAAACAGGTACGACAAATGACAACTTGTTTCTTCTGCTAGCTCTTCTATAAAAGCAAACTGCTATAGTAAACATGTTGCTGCATTTTTATTTTGTGATTTTTTGTTTTCCCTGTAGCGTTTACCTAACGTTGTTCTTGTTCCGAAAATAAAAAGTTGCAGAATATTTCCTTCTCTAAAGTAGAATCATTCATGAATAAAATTAACAATTCGTGGTTAGTTGTTTAAATTATCGGTCACTACTATTAACAAATTCATATTCTCATTTTTAACCGACTTCAAAAAAAGGAGGAGGTTATCAATTCGACTGTTTTTTTTTTTTTTTTTTTTTTTTTTTTTTTTTTTATGTTTGTTACCTCATAACTCCGTCGCTTGCTAACCGATTTGAAAATTTCTTTTTTTGTTGGAAAGAATATACTTCCCAAGTGGTCCCATGATCACCAAGTCAGGATCTGATGATGGGATCCTGGAGAAATAGAGAGAACTCTTCAAATTTTATAGGCACACTTGCAGTGATTTGAGTAGTTTTTGGAAGAGTACTTTCTCGGAGTGGTTCCATTTCAATTTAGTGAAGATCTGATGAAGAACTTCGGAGATAGGCAACGGAACTCCTCAACAAACGATAGCAAATGGACTGGGATTGCTGAAATCTCATGTCTGTCTATTGCTTACACCAGTTCATAACATAACATCACGCCGGTACGTTGTGAAGGGGTAAGCACATGTGAACCACTAAAAAGTGAGAAATAAAAACTTTTTTACAAAAAATAAAACCGACTTCGACAAAAATAAAACACAAAAAAGTGAAAAATAAAAAATCAGCTTCAGAAGTCGGTGGCAAAAACATGAAATCAAACAAACAAAAGTCACCGACTTCAGAACCAGATTTTTTATTTTTCACTTTTTTGTGTTTTATTTTTGTCGAAGTCGGTTTTATTTTTTGTAAAAAAGTTTTTATATCGTATCTTCGTTATAACGTCTTGCGTTTATTTGATTTAGAAGAATTATGCCGTGTTTACAGTTTGTGTGTTTCCTAGTATGGTATGAAATATAGTGGCATTTGTTTGTTTGTTATGTTAGACATACATCGTGTTAGATGAATATATAATAAAATGAAATGGTGTTATAAAATCTTACAATTTATTCAATTGAAACCGGAGCGACTGGTTGTGTTTATTAATATAAATATTAATTATAAGTAAATATCATAATATTGTAGACTCCGAAAATGACCGTATATTACACCACGGTTGAATCAAACACACTGTAATGGTGAGTCTTACAATTTTCCGGCTCTTGGTCTTGATATTTTCCTTAACTCACGCTGTCATGTTTGTGATAAAGGAACCGTGAAAATGTGGCAGATACGGAACTGACCAATCTCACCGAAAAGTCGAAAGTCTTTTAGAAATATAAAGTTTAAATGTACAGAAAACACTACGATATTAGCAGTTCTTTTGTATAAATAAACTTGTTGTTGCATAATGCATGTCTTGAGACTTAGAGCTTTATCCGGATTTTAAAACAAAGAGTGCTCTGGGAATTATCAAACAATCCGCACTCGACCGGGCGACGATAGAATGGAAAATGCTCGCGGTATGTTAAACAACTGGGGCCGTATTTTTGAATCAATAGAATTCCAAATCGTGTACGAAATCGCAGAATTCGTATGCGTATCCGTACGAAATCGCTATTTTTGAATATTCATACCCGTGAATTTTGCAACGAGTGGTCCGACCCACTCGTTTCCGATTTCTACCAGTAGAAATGACGGAAATGACGTGATGAATTCTGCGAAAACATGGCGTTGTTGTTTATATTGGAAATCATTTATCGTAGTACAGACGGCTACACATCAAGCTATACATTTCCAGTATAAGCTGGTCTCGCATTGTAGAGACTCCGCACTGCCATACTCGTATTATCGTAAAATAGCATTATATTAACATACATTACATAAGTTAAAGTATCTATCTATGGGTAAACTGAAAATAAATGGATTATTATTAACATAATATTATCTAACATACACACTAAGGCAGTATGTGTATATTACTTACATTTTACCTTAAGTGTAACCCGTCGGCTCGTTACTTAATGTTTCAAATGTTCTCCCTTTAATTATGTACATAGTAATGTGTGTACTCCCCTGAGGGTAGCACTGCTATTAAACATTTCTACCGTTTCAGTTGTATGTTGTTATGTGATACATTATTAAGATTTTAAGAGCATTGGCCGCCCTGAAATTCACTCAAGTTTTAGTCGGACGAAACTCTAATTGGGCTTTTACAGGCAATCTTGATCTTTCCGTCCGTTGAGCTCAAGTGTTTATAAACTCGCATTTATGTTTACCATACTAAGTATCTCAAACGCTACATGCTATATAATATTCTATACGCTACTCTACGGCAAACACCGACAGCCTCGGGTGACTCAGAGCCTCTCAGTCTTCCACTCGCTTCACAAACGACTGCTGCTGGTTTGCGAGCTTATATGAAAATACGAATAAAACCTAAATTGCTTCTATAAAAAGTTTGAAATGTTCCAGTTCCAGGCTATAAGTCTCAAGGGAAATATTTTAGTAGCTACACTTAAAACTTTGCAAAATTCTGACATTTAGCCGTATCTCGTTATACTAAATGCTAATTCTAGCGTAGATGAGAAAAACTTAGAGCAGTATAATGAGGGCACGACCTCGCTCTGTATTGAAGTATCAAGGTCAGTTTTCTGACTTAATGAGACCGCCACCGGAATTACTGTTTCTAGCATATTCATTCAATAATTGAGAAGAGAAGACCAGTGATGGCGGTCCCGACTTACGAGCTGTTGGTAATGGGTTCGAACCCTTTAATTAATGGGGAATAAGACCTGATAAGTAACTCCTCCAGGTTCGGTTACATCGGAACATAGCTATTTATATCATAGCTTAGCTTTTTATTTACTCTGTAAGAGTAAAATATTCTACTCGAAAATAAAAGCATTACTATATCCTAATTGCGCTAAAAGCAATAAAAGTAAGTGCTTTGGCTAAGCAAAAGATCGTAGATCATTTATTGACTTACATGAAAAGAAAATAACTAGTTTATTATAACTTGCACATATTTTTGGCTCAAAATGCCTCGGTCCATATTTATTCTGTCAGAACACAATTTATTACAGGGTACTAATACAATTTAAGCACTAAGATTAATCACGCTTATCAATGAGATTGTTCCTAATGAACATATTAATTCCTGATAGTGAATTCTCGCATAAGCTACAATAAACCCAACTAAAAAGTAAAACTATCATTTAAACCAGGATTATAGAAAACATACAGTTCTAATACTTTTACAAAGTTTCATAATGTATTCATAGCAATAGTTTCTGTTCTCAGTCATATTTTTCGCATGCAAGGTAACTCTTTTTTAACATTTCGCGACATTAAACAAACTAACGTCAACTAAACAGCATCTGGTTTGAACTTTAGGGCCAACAAATAAATTCAGAAATGTGCGAAGCAAGTGTATCATAAAAGTATAAAGTTTATTGAAATGTTCTTAATAAATTCAGCTAAAATCCTATTTACAGTATGTCACGCAAAACTGCTTCATTTTGTTTAAAAAAATGTAAAGCTATTGAATAACTATACGGCTTGTAAATAAATAAATATTTTTCTATATTTAGAATACACTCACTGTTGCAATTTCTTTTGTAATTGAAACGATCTTTTTGTAGACTTAATTCAATCAAAATCTTAAATCTGTATTGTTCCCAAAATCTATCCCAAAACTAAAACACCCACATACTACCCCAGCGCGGGTCGGTATCGGTAAAGGAATACCTACTCATTGATAACCTTCCATTATACGCGGAGTTTCGGTAATCAACAGATGGTGAGTAAATGGAAATCCCCTTTCCAAGCGCGCTGAATTAATTCAATAAGATTTGGGTCACCTAACTAAATTAATTACCCTTAAAATGCTTCCTTGTAATTATGTACCTTTCTATAATAGGATTTTAAGGGACAATGTCAGGATGGTTTTTTGTTTCTTGTTACAGAAATAGAAAAGGTTGAACAAAAAAAAAATTACGTGGGAGTACAGAAGCGTAATCAGTCGGTAGTAAGATCCAACGGGCCGGGCATTAGAAGTCATAGAGGGCAAATGCTTGTCAAATTATTTATTTATTTATATATACTTTATTGTACACCACAAAAATACATAACAAAAGAAAACATAATATACACTACAAAACATACAATGGGCGGCCTTATCGCTTTCCGCGATCTCTTCCAGGCAACCTTAGGATGGACAAATTACTTCAGAAGGAGGGGCGCATTTTGTGATAAATCTACTTTCTGAAATTGATTTTGATGTTGGTGCAAGAAAAAATCAATCAGAATTTATATGACATCTTAACCAACACATTCGGTATTAACGCAAGTAGAAAGAGGACATTAACTATGATACTAAAATATTGTTATAAGGCCTTTATTATTATTCGTCTCATGAATACAAATTCTAGGATCGTGTAGAGAGCTTTACACAGTGTGTTTGGATAACGGTTACCTACCGATAGTACCTATACGGGCACATTATATACTCATTTCTATAGACACGTATAAAAATACTCATCTCTTTAAAAGCGATTTCAAAATGCTTTTCTATTTGATCTGCAAATAAAAAGTTTGGAAAAAAAATCGTAGTTTCTAACAATGCCTTTATCAAACTTATTACATTCATTGAAGCCGTTTTCGTGTGAGGAGCAAATTAAACTTATTAGTAACCTACTTTGCAACGTATTTGAGTAAATAAGCTGTTATTCTAAAACGCTGAACAACAAAACTCCCCAGACACAGATGTGCTCACGATAAAATGTTGAACATTCACGCGGAAGTTTCATGGATCAGTTTAGAAAATGCAATTTTCGGATTGTATTCTACCGTGTGTCTCCAAGGCAACATTGTAGCTGGACTACTTACATACTTTACCCAAATCATTTTTCCACAGTTAACCAGCTATAATAATAAGTATAATTATTAGTCCAAAGGTAATGGCTCCATGCCAATGTTTGTCAATGACAAAGACACACGATGCAAAATGAAGATTCAAACAAAATATCAAAACTACTAGCTATTTTTCGCAACGAAAACGTAAATATAGTAAAACAATATAAATAAAAATCTTAATAAAAAGGTTACAATCAAATATTTAAAACTCGACCTGGCCATTTTTTGAGAAAAAAAGTCGGTTGCCAAAAAGTAAGAAGAAAAACAAAAACTTAATGGCTTTTCAAGATGTTAAGAGAAAAAGTGGCCAGTATAAATATATTCATATACCAAAATCTAAAAAGGTTGTACACTATTTTTTTAATAAATTTTATTGTTGCGCAGTAAAATTAAATATTATAAATCGCATTTAGTTTAATATTTTTGTGATAATTGTGACCACAGTCATTGTACCACTCCTGGGAGCGAGCATTTTCAGGGACATAAATGATTTAATCTGAGACCATTCCTCCCAAAACTAACCAAAAATAATATAAAGCAAGGTAAAAATATCACGTACATACACCTAGCCAGGTATTTAGTAATCAAAACTTGCTCAGAGCTTTGAGCTTAGTATGACAAACAAGTTACTTTGACCTTTCTTTTACGGTGACCTTTCTGCCAGGATTCATGAGTAACAAAGTAAACTCTGCTGGAAACGAGTTTGTTAAGGAGTAAGGTATCTTTTTAAGAAACTAGTTTATTTCACAGTCTCATGAAATACTTCTTGAAAAAGAGCAACCAAAATGCCATATAAAAAGTTCAGCTCATAAATCAAAGGTCTCACGCTATGTGTGGTCAACGCGGCATACTTGTGGTTGGTGTGCCAAGCCGCACCGAGCCGCCACTTACTCGCAAACTTTTACCAGGACAAGGTGATTGGGTTAAATAGAAATCATTTTTTTTTCGTCCGTCAATATTAAGAATACTTACAATTATTTAAGTAATACCTATTAAAAGGTAAGTCATCATCTTCAGCCTATAATTGTTCCCACTGCAGGGACTCAGGTCTCCTCTATAAGAGAGGGATGGGCTATAATCCACCACGCGGGCCCAGTGCGGATTGGTAGATGTCGCATATCTTCGAATTTTTGGTTCTAAGACATACCGGTTTCCTCACGATGTTTTCCTTCACCGTTTTGAGAGCAGTGGTGATGAAATAAATTACACAAAGTAATGCGCCTGCCTGGGTTCGAACCCACGACCAACTGTTCGTAAGTCGGGGCCACCACCACTGGGCCACCACTGCTCTAAAGGTAAGTCAATTGTTTTAAATTAATTTGAATGATTAACCATAGTTTGATTGTCTAAGTGGGCAAGGAGAGTTTTAGTTGAAAAAAAATATATTTTCTTTTAATTTTTATTACCTCATTTGTACCAGTTTATAATTTCGACCTCGCATATTTAAGTTTATGTCATAAAGTTTGTATTCGAAAGAGAAATTATACAAAAAATTGTAGCAACCGAAAAAAAAACTGGCTCGACAGAATGCATGTAGAAGAGACGTGTTCGATTTTCAAATTAAATAATCGTATTTCTTTTGTTTTGTGGTCACAACAAAGCTTACTTTTATTTGTTAGTGTTTAGTGGTACGAGTGTGTTTAGTTATAATTATTATAATTATCAAAATGGCGCCTGAGAAATGATTTAAGAAAAGTACCTAGGAATTAACTAAAGAGAGTGTGACCATCAGGTACCTATACTAAACATTATTTTTATATTACGTTTTTGATACCTAAATTCTTTTGACTATGTATTTTATTAGCATGGATAAGTTAGGAAATCTATGACTTTGGATGTTTACAAAATTCAAAATGTATCGAATAAACTCATAAAAACTTTTATTTTGGTAATCCGATTTGTTCAAATTTCCTATTGCAGAACTAAGAGAATTTAAATGTAGGTATACTTAGACTTACCCAATAATCACAATCACTTTATACTATATAAAGCTAAATTATATAATATACAGACCGAAAGCTTCTGCTGCAAACGTTCTTACATTGAATTGTGCTGTAAAAATTCCTTGCCTGTTTGAACTCGTAAATATTGCATCACACTCGTTTATAAAACTCACCCACCGCAATAAGCGTCTTTTATTACACGCAAATAAAAAGTAAAAATATCAACAAAACATTTTGCAATTTAAATGTAAATCTCGCTTGTGGGAGCAATGCAATAGAAAATTTACATCTCGATAGATTTTTAAATGAATGTGTTACACGCCTCAGAAATTATAACTAGTTTGTCTCTTCGTGAATAATTGTGTTAATAACATTGTTAACCAGCTTGTAGTTTGAGAAAGAAAACAAACAATTTCTTTGTCTGGAGATTTGCCAAATCCTACATCGTTTCACTTAGTTCGTAATTCCCTTCTTCGTATATACGCCAACGCGGGGGTGGCTGACGAATGTCTACGTAAATAATTCGACAAGGCGTTTCTTTGACGTATATTCGCTTTGTTAGAATTGTGAATGAGGCTGCCAAATAAGAGAGAACTGTACCGCTGACCCTAATCCTTGAAATGTGTTCGAACGTTTCTTCGTCAATGGGTACTATGTCTATGCATTTTATTCTCTTTCGTGTAAACACAGAACAAAGCTTTAGAGAATAATAAAGTTTTTTTGCGTTTGGAATACAAGTTAGGGCTAGAAATTAATATTAAGACAGAACCTAACTCTCTCACTGTTTGTCCAGGGTATAGCAATACTGGTGTGTAACGTGATCATGGACGAGGAGTGTCTGCAGACAGGGCGAGACGCCTGCTCACGCTCTCCTCACACAGCGAGTGGCAGGAAACGCCCGAAGGAGAGGCTTCACGTACTTCATGGTAAGTGATACTCTTACCAGTTATTTAATTTTCGCATAATTCTCATGTTATTATTGTATTTAAGTTAGCAAAAAAATAAAAGGCAGACCGTTCTGCTAAATGAAATATCATCTGAAAGCATTAAAAGCACATAAAATTACTCAGCTGCTGGTCTACAATCGTGTTGTGGAGATTAAAAGCGACCGTCATCAAAAGAGCCATGCTTTTAAACCAACTACCATATCTGCATCGTTATAAAGTTATGATTTTCAGGCCTATAAAATATATATTTTGGTCTTCAAATAAAAAAGTGACAAATTAAACAGTTTAAGTAATGAATAAATTACTTAATGGTCTAAATACAAGGCTACATTGTAATAAGATCAGGGTCCTTCATTTTTCTTGAACGCTGGTTCTTTCACCAGTGTGGTTATTATGAAAACGTGCTCGTCCTACTTCAATTCGTTTCATAAAAGTTTTGTGGCGGTTCCCTTTGAAGTCAGTCTCGGTTTAAAACGAGATTTGAATGCTTGTTTACTGGGTAAAGTAGTTTTTATTGATGGCGAGGACAATGATGCCGCCACGAGACCTAGTTTTTTTAGAGATTTGCGATTGTACGTAAGCTGACCTAAAAAGCATTTTCCAGTTGTCAAACAGAATCTATACCACTATGTGTGCCATGAAAGGGAATACATAATATATATTTTTTTAAAATGTAATGGTGACATCTGAAGTGTTAGTTGCTATGAAGTCTAGTCACGTTACGTTTTACGAGCAATGGTGTTCAATTGAAAGGGGTGAGGGTTCTGTAAGATTTTCCTGTTAATTTTGAGAGATACGTGGCCACTTTAGATTTAAGTGTGGTTTACTTATCTTTGATGTACACAAGCGGAACTTGGGAGCTATAGATGGACTGCTAACTGGGGCGAGGTTAGTGTATTAGGCTAATGGATATTTTAAAACTGTAAGGTAATTTTGAGACACAATAAATTATTATAGACATAACTACCTAATTTTCTGTAACTTGGCAAAGTAAACGATATCTTTAAATTTTACATAGTTTAGCTTTTCCGTTACCGTATTTGATTTACAAATGAAAGTTGATGTCATATCATTCTAGCATAGTAAAAATAATATGGTTAAGTTATTTCTAAAATCACCGGAATTTCTTATAATTTAGCTATCCTATGTATAAAACCGTTAATTTAACTGCTTTATCAAAATTACCAACTTTATGGAAGTACCTACATCGTGTCGTAGCGGGCAGCTGAGACTTAGCACTCAATTAGGACGCGCTGCAGTCGCTTCCAACTATATCCCTTAACTGTTCAATAATCCAGATGGTTTCACCCTTAAAAATATAGACGTAAGGACGACAATTCCGTACTTACTTTCAGTTTACGTACATTTCAACAAGCTAATTTAATTGTTCAGTAGATTGGAAATAATTCTTTTATAAATCTTAAGTAAGCAATGTTAATTCATGTATGAATAAAATTCTTCCTTTTTCCATTTAAGCATTTGAGAAATCAGAAGAATGAGGATAAGATAATAAGCTTTATGTTTTCTCTCTTTTTATTATGACTTTTGGTTTTCTCGTAAAGTGCGCGTTATACATTCAGGTTCCCATGAATTCGGCAATAACGGTCTTGACTTAGACCGTAATAAAATAATAATTATATTTGCATCCGCCATTGATATTATAAAACCCAAGATACACACTCCGCGTCTCAAAACCGTCCGCTTAAAATGAGTTCACAATGAACTCATTTCAAATAGTCTCGCTTCGCTCGCGTCTCTGCACGGTCGTACAAAATACTTTTTAAACGGTTTTATTTAGCTCACCCCGTTTGTTTTATTCTTGGATCAAATTTAGTCATTCAAATTTCACCCTCTTCCTGTCAACCGATTAATCTGAAATTTTGTATACACTTTGGATTTTGGTGACAATACAATTATGTTTATTCATTATCATTATAAATTCAAGATGGCCGCCGCTACAAAATGGCGGATAATTTATGTTTTATTAATCCCATCAATATGGGTATCAAATGAAAGGGCTCAACAAGCAGAATACAATATACTATATAAAATTAAAATCCAAGATGGCGGCTAAAAACTAGAAAATAAAAATAGGTAAAAAAACTTTTTAAGTTAAACGGTTTTATGTTAAACATACATTGCAATGTTTAAGATAAATGTACTAAAAACCAAAAAATAATAAAATAGATACAGTCGTGGGAAAAAACCGTGGGGCACGTCAATTCGGAACTGTCGTGCTGCGGAAATTACAATTGACGTGCCCCACGGTTTTTTCCCACGACTGTATCTATTTTATTATTTTTTGGTTTTTAGTACATTTATCTTAAAAATACTTTTTATATTGCTTAAGTAAGGTTGAATTTGCCAAAAATAATATGTTTATAGTGACGATAACTACATGTAGTAGTGCGTGTATTGGTGAGTGTTTGGCGACAGTTTCGACTGTTTGTTTTGTTCGAGACTGTGCATCTAGGGTTTTATTATATCAATGGCATCCGCGCAAGTATTTTTGTTCCAAAACCGTAGTTTGCACATCAAGCGTTACATTAGGTCGCTCATTTCTTAATTGAGCGCAATGTTGCAACAAAAAATGTAGAGTGATTACTTAACAGTTTCTTACCCTATCTAATTATTTCGCATGATGCCGAAGAAAAACTTTTTTGAAAAAAATATACTGGATTCGTGATTAATGTTATTCATTGTATCTAAACTTTTATGTTAGTTATGGACAGATCAGATTATCAGACTGACAGATTTGTTTGATACAAATAAGGTTTGGGAGGGGAAGTGTAAAATTGAATAATTATATATTGGTTTCTTTGGTAAATTGGATAACGTACATAAATTACTCGAGTGGAAAGCTATTTCTTGGCATCTCTTTATAATAGGTACACAGATATTAAAATTACCATAAAGGTCCCACTCCAAGAAGCCACTACTTAAACCTTAGTAGGAGAGAAAACGTTCAGTAGGCAAAATAAGTGCCAAGTAAATATTGTAATTAGAGCGCTGCGCTGCTGGAGCGTGTCAGGGTTTTAGGCAAAAAGCTCGAGTAAGACCTAGCTAATGTTCTTAATGTTTCTCTGTACCGTCTGAGAGAATGTTTAAATATTTTAAGCACACACGAATGGTTTTTATGCCAATTTTTAATGTTGAAGGTTCTATTTAAATTTTTAAAAAGCTGTTGCCCTCTACATTTGTCCACGTGAAATTATCATAAAAAAATACTTCTCTATTTTAATTTTGCTCTTTTCTTGTATTCTAAGTCTTTTTCGTTGATTTTGTTAACAATTTCTCGTTTTAATATTTTTTCACGGTACCTAAGTTCGTTTTCTAAAAAAAGCCTACGTTTATAACATTAGCTATCTTCCAGTAAAATCAATCTAGTCAAAGTTAATTTGGCCATTTCAGAGATTAGCCGGTTCAAACCAGACATGCAAACAGAGCTAAAGTAAAAAAAGACAGTTATGTTATTATAAGTATTAAGGTTTTAAAGTGCAAATATATACTCCTCTAGACAATTTATTATACGGATGTAGTACTCACAGGGAGGACTTAGCTGCCTCCACTAAGGTAAAGAATTTTTTTGAATTTTCATTTAGTGTTTCAGTTATCCTTGACCTACAATATACACACATCAACACGGTCTAGGGATATTTCATACTCAATTAAATAACTCGAAAAGTACTGGCCGCATTGGAATCTTTAATACACCGATTTGTTTGTAATTTATCTCAGACTAATTCCAAATTCAAATTTTTGAAAATTATTTTGTTTCGGTGGCATAAAAATGTCTTGATGTATAGGAGAGGGAATTTTCATTTGTGCGAAATTTAAAAAACAATACGAATTACGTTTAGTTACAGTTTTTTTTCATTTTTAAACGAAAGATAAAGTTAGAATTGAGGTATTGTAGCCATGCAACGCCGACATTTGACGAGGGCGGAGATGTTACGAGCTGTGGGAATGCTGGAAGCTGGATCTGTTCAGCGTAATGTTGCTGAGGCCATAGGGACCCATCAAAATGTAATTTCAAGATTGTGGACACGCTATCGTGCCACAGGTGAAGTAGCGGAGAGGCAGCGGGGGCCAAGTCACATCACTACCCCCAGACAAGACCGATTTTTGCAAATTTCTGCGCGAGTTCAACCAAATGCAACGGCGACTCAATTGGTCCAAAGGCTGCGAGTGGAACACCAAGTGCTTGTGAGTGACCAAACTGTAAGAAGGCGACTGCATGAAAGCAATCTACGCTCTCGTAGACCACTCCGGGTCCCACCTTTGCGGAGAGGCAATCGTGGACGACGATTAGAATGGGTTCGGAACCACGTGGACTAGGGCCGTGAGCAATGGTCCAATGTGCTGTTCACGGATGAATCCAGGTTCGGCTTCCATCCAGATTCACGAAGGACGCGTGTTTGGCGAGTTCCTGGACGATGGAGCCGTCTCCAGAACCCTCAGGAAGTTCACCCATACCAAGGAGGAACAATTATGGTTTGGGCAGGAATTCGTCTTGGAGGACGGACGGATCACGTTTGGGTGCGGGGCAATATGACGGAAGAACGATACGTCCAACAGGTGCTGGGGCCCGTAATCTTGCCTCACAGAACACAAATGGGGCAAGATTTCCTGCTCATGCACGACAATGCCCGGGCACACACGGCGAGAACGGTAGCAGCTTGGTTACATACACATAATGTTAGGGCCTTAGACTGGCCTGCTCAATCGCCAGATCTAAATCCCATTGAGCATGCGTGGGATATGCTGCAAAGAAGAGCTCTGAAGGAAGTTCCCGAAAATTTGGCTACAGAAGATCAACTTTTTGCGCACCTCAGAAGGACATGGGACAATATTCCGCAGCAAGACATTGACAACCTTGTTCTGAGCATGCCGAATCGTTGCCGATGTGTTATGAACATCATGGGCGCTTTCTCAGACTACTAACTTCAAGTTTATAAACACAAATTAAATGATTTTTCTATTTTTTTCAGTTTTTACTCACAAATTAAAAGTTAATTCATATACGGTTTCCGTCTATGCTTCATTTTTTTTCCATAAAATCCTGAAATTTTAATCAGTACCTTAACCATTATTAAAAAATGGTAGAATATTAAATAACGTATATTTTAAATATATACATGTCATATAAATAATTAACACATTGATAGTAATTCGCTTTTTTAAAAATATCCCTAGACCGTGTTGATGTGTGTACCTAACACACATGTATTAAACACAGTCATTATGATAGAACCTAAAAAGTGACACTAACGTGTACTATTAGTGTTTGGTATGATTATCGTGTGTATGTGAGGCTCGTGTGAAATGCGTGCACGTTATAAGTTATAGGTCTCAGGAGGGTAGGTAATAATGTTGGACATCGGCTCACGTGCTTGTCCCCGAAGGTAGACGTGATCGGTTTACGTGACGACAGTCATTTTCATGCTTACATACCTACCATAACGAGTGCAGGCTAGTATGAAGGTACGTGTTGAGAAACCGAATGCAAAAACAAATAGAAAGTCAACATTACGCGTGTAATCCTCGAAGGCTCCGTCAGACAGAGGTGTTACCTACTACAATACACCCACATTTCGCCAGTTATGTTTAAGTCCCACGTAATAGGGGGCGAGCCTATTGCCATCAATCGGGCACAAATCCAGACTCCGCGACTGCTACTGAGAAATTTGATAAAACAATTTGCCTGATCCGGGAATCAAACTCCACGCTCAGCAGACGCGATTGCGACCACTAAACGACATTAGAAACTGAACACGAAACGTTATTATTTCTATCTTATTACAAACTTTCTGTATTTATGTATGCATAGATCTGTAACAAACAACATAATGTCTATCAATAGCTGTTACTATGAGACAATAGTAGATTAGTAGCCAAGGGCTGTAAGGCATCAATTGCAGCCCGAGATATTTAGGCGCACGAGCGCAGCGAGGGCGCCAATAGTTCGAGGGTGCAATTGATGCTTACACCCGAGCTAACTACTCTGCTTTACATCTCGATTATGAGGTAAGAAGAAAAAAACCGGCATTACAAGAATAAAGTTTTCAAATATCTCTCTTTAGAACTTTCAGGCAAAATATTGTTAATTGCTGCTTCAGCTTCCATTTTCATTGAATCGGGAGTGGAGTGCAGCTTATATCTCCATTACTTGCAGAACTCATGTTTTTTTCCTAATTAGCACGTAATTATAAAAAAAAATCCAAAAACAAACAATATTGAAAGTAAAGTTTTCTAGTATCGCCTTTTTCATCTCTTTTTTTTTTTTTTTTTTCAAGACCGATATTGAGCTTCGCCGTTCGATATTTAAAATTGATGACTATTAAGCCTCCCCCACACAGGCGGTATACTCATACGAAGACAAGGCTGAATAGCGAAGCGACCTCTTTTGTCATTGGGCTGAATGCATGATGTCTATTGCCAGTACTATGATGGTTAGATGTACGCGAACATTTTGAAAGAGTGAAGTGTTTTTTTTTTAATTACTTACCGCCCTAGGGCTTTTCTTGCGACATTAATGCCCTGGAGCGCTAATTGGTCACCTACAAGCCCCATTTGGGGGTAATAAGGACCTACTTACCGAATATGAGAGATGTAAAGGTTGTTTAATTGGATTTCAGAACGGAGGCTTCAGGTGAATTCAATGAACTATGTGTTGATCAAACAACAATGGGTGTTGCATAATGTCTCAGGTGGCCTAACTAACTGGAGGACATTGTCCTAACATATACGTTGAATAGATGCAATTATTATAATTATAGTAGACCCTAACAGAAATTGGGATGAGTAGGAACCACATTTGGTAGGAAACGCGTAAATTATGAAACTTTTTGCTCAGTTATACGATAAAACCACGTACCAAGTGAGAATTTATTACAAATGAGATATATTTATGTGCTGATTCCAACTTTTCTCACTTGTTTACACTTGGACCAAATTGAGTTGTTATGTGTATATCTGGTTTTCTATAGCTTGCAATAAAAAGCGTCTTCCTTATAAGAGCAGAGACAACTTTCTGTAAGCAGTTTGGTAGCTTTACATTTCCGTTAAATAATTACACGAACATTGAGGTGACGACGGATTATTGAATTTTAATAATATCATTATTGGTTTACAATTTGTTAATGCCACTATATGGAAATTTTCTATTTGGATGTAAATTACTGTAGTTATAAATATAGCAATCGTTGCAGTCGATTAAAACGCCGTATCTAACACCCGTGATAACCCGTGAAGTGATTACTTGAGTAAAAGTAAAATAAAAAACATTGAGATACCTAAGATAGGATTTTTATTGTGTTTTTAAGAAATTACTTCAAGTTGAAATTCTTATTTTTGCTTTCTTTGACGGTTCTTAGTTCGTTCAATTTTTTGTCTAATGTATAAAAGTGGTTGCATAAGTATTTTTTTAAACTCAAATAATAACTTTGACGAGTCTATGGATAATAGGGTGCTATGCATACCAGTGCTTTAAGAGAGCACTGAGATGAGTATTTACTTACACTACGTACTTAGTCCAATAGTGCTTATCTGATGTAAAATATTTTTAATATTTTTTTTGGTTAGTGTAAAGAGCGCCTTATGCTAAAATAACAATAAGCGCTTCAAGTGTCAGTGCTTTAAGTTACGAGCGCTAAGTGTCGGCACGCGTGGGGGAGGGAAAACTCACCCTGATTTCCAGTTTACAGCATCAAAGCTCCAGTACCCCGGCGTCTGTCGTAGTGAGTGCCCGTGTGCTCTGTGTCCGTTGTTGTCGTGGTCGCGATGTGGAGTGATATACGTAAATAAAAATGCAAATTGTGTGTGGAAGTGAAGTGTAGTGAATACACTGGAATACTCTTTTTTCATCAGGTGTACATTTCTGGAATCAAAATGTGAGTAATCTGGGGGCACGGCAGTGCCCCCGCCGAGTCGAGCGCGAAGCAAACACTGCCGTACCATCCTTTACTGGAACCATTTCGCCGCATTTTCAGGCCCCTATTTGAGAACCTCTGGATAAGACCAGAACGCTGAAATTTTCTTCATCCAGTAAGCTATACAATCACACTTAAAATAAAAAGTTTCAAGTCTGTAGGTCATTTAGTTCCGAAGTTATGCGAAAGCAAAGTTTCGCATTTATGAAACTCACTCACTCACTCACTCATGATCATCAAAATAGAACTAGTACTTCCCATAAACTCAGAGAGCTGAAATTTGGTACAGAGTTAGGGTTTAATGGCCACATAAAGGGAAAACTATAAAAAGTAGGAAAATCGAAAAACAAAAAAACTACAAAAAAAAAATTGTTTTAAATAAGAAAATCTAATAAAATAAATCAATATGCCCACGTTTCTACAAAAAGAAGTGAAATCCCAACAAAAACATTCTGTAAAAATCTAGCCAAGTCTCGATGGAGCTGCTTGTTTATTTCTAAAAAGTAATGAAATCTAGACAAAGTCGTGCCAAGTCTAAGGTTCCTTATTGCGATTTCTTTATTATTATAGTTAATGTTGTGTGACTTGGCCGTTGTTCGTTTCGTTTAGTTCGGTCATTTTTCTTCTTGGCGTACAATTACCAATACCAGTATGGGTTATTATCTCTCTTAACAATCATAGGTAGTTACAACAGATATAACATTACGTATAAACTAAATTGACTTGTACCCACTAACGTATAAAGAATGTTCAACGGCCAAGACACACAACAATAACTATAATAATAAAGAAATCGCAATAAGGAACCTTAGACTTGGCACGACTTTGTCTAGATTTCATTACTTTTTAGAAATAAACAAGCAGCTCCATCGAGACTTGGCTAGATTTTTACAGAATGTTTTTGTTGGGATACCAATTTACTGATAAAACATAGGTCAAGATCATAAATATGTATCTTCAAATTACTTTTATTCCTTAAATAAATTCTTAAAAAAGAATGTTTGGAAAAGTCAAATAGATTCAATGTGGGTGAAAATAATTTATATTCAACAGCAATATTTTTTAAATTGACATGGTCACTAACATTATTTTTTTTTAATGAATAGTAAATATCCTGTTTTCAATATAGCAATATTTTTATATTTTTATGTTTAGAGAAAAGTAAAATTTTCTTGAGTGTGTTCTTCGGGAAACCTTTGTTATTAACAGAAGTTGGTCATTAATGAATGTTGATGATTAATTTTATTAATTTACTTTTTATCCACAATCAATTGGAAAAAGTATGTGTGTGGTAACTAGATAGGAAAGTAATTCGTGCCTCGAAAAGCACGTTAAGCTCTTGATTCGCAAACATTTTTAAATCTTCGACAGTCGTTAGATATTTAGCGGCCCGAAAGTCTGACAACCAGTCATACGAAGCGGTATCGTATTTCCCAGTACTATCTGGGTTGTGGAGTTCAGATAGGCATTCGCTCCATGTAAAACACTGCTATTCAGCTGCATCTGTTTAGACAGATAGGCAGATGATGATTATTAATAACTTTAAGAGAAATGTAGGATTTTAATTAAAAAGTGATGTTTAGGATGGAGTTTTTCTTTCAAGGATCTGCTTTAAATGACACACTTCACAGCAGCAGCATGAATACTGAAAATCTTTGCAAAGAGGGTGTGAAGTAAGGTTAGGCGTTAATTTTGAAAATCAATTTAATATTATACCCCGAGAAAGTCATTGCCTGAATGGGGACTGTAGACGGCAAATTGTCTGGTTATTTTAGAAAATAATTCAATTTGTGAGAAAAGTCTGGTAATTAAAAATGCCTCCGTGTATAGTCGACCAAGAAATTGGTTTACCACTCTAAGGTTGAATATCATTTACACGTACAAAACATCAAGTGCTATTTTCACGTCAGAATCTGTCAATCTGTCATCCTTAGCGAATAATTATGTTACTGGGAGATGTCATCAAAAGTGGTAAACCAATTTCTTGGTCGACTATACAATTGAAAATAAATGGGCTCGGCTCTTGAACTTATTTCTTGCGGCGTGAGTGTATGACCAGGTTTATGAAGGTGGATGAGGCCATCGAAATTTGTGAAGATCGTAGCAAATGAGCAAAAAAAAGATGACAGACTCAGTGTCAATACACGGAGTCTGTCATCTTTGTATTGACATTCAAATGTGTCCGGAAAGGTCCGATTGAAATAAATGCTTTGAGTTTGCTATTAGATGACGTTTGTTGGTTTATTGTTCTATCAGCTGGTTCGTATATGTTCAAAATAGCTCTGGGGATAATGTTATGCAAGCTGAACTATGTAAACTGTTTATGTTATAGCAACCTCACACAACGTAACATCATCATAACATCACACTCGAATGGTTGACGCACTGTCAGTACACTACTACCTAACTCCCCGGGGATGAAGGTAGTGTTATCAAACACGTCATAAATATAAAGTTGGAAACTAGTTTTTTTTTATTTTTTATTATAGGTAAATGGGCTTGCTCTTGACTTCAATCTTGCCCTAAGGGCAGAGATGATGTCGATGATGGAACGAGCTTACCCAGTAGAAGCCTGTTTACTCGCGACTTAAACAGATTAGGGTTATAATATGAACTCGGAAAAACCGACGCAGGCAGGGAATTCCACTCCTTGGCTGTGCGCATAATAAAGGACCCAGCAAAGCGCTTCGTTCGAATGTGTGGAATGTCGACTAGGTATCGATGATACCCTGCAGTACGTCTAGTTTCCCGATGGAAGAAGGGAGATGGTGGGATCAGCTCGTGGAGCTCTTGCGCACACTCTCCGAAGTACAGTCTGTAGAAGACCGACAGACAATGCGAGTTATCTCAAATGTATTATTAATTAAAGTTTTCTAATCCAGACAACATACGAAAACTGAATATAATAAAGCCCTGCACCAGTTCAGTTTTTTCAAGTCCCATGAAAATATATAAACTGGGAACAAATTCAGACTCCATGGCTGCTACCTACTGAGAAATTTCAGTTGTAAGAAAAAATGCTAATCCCACTCCCAAACCATACCACCGTCGAGCCTTTTCTTTTTTTTTTTTTGCTGCAAGACAAATGAGTTTTAGTCAGTAAGTGTCTGACACTCCCTTCTGAGCAGGAGTCATTTGATGATTTCCCTTACTTAAAAAAATACAGTCGAGCCTAGTAGCACAAACTAATACACATTTCTTATACGGTTTCGGATCCCCTGAGTGTACTCCATTATGGCGAAAATGGTGTTCGATTACCAGCTCGGTCTCACTCACGCGCTTCACGTTATTAATCCCCTGGCAAGGATTAGATTTATTGATTGTTATAAACACACGCTAAGTTGTAATTTACCGAGATGCTATCAGTATACGTAGGTACACGGTACATGAGAACATGTTTTTTTTTTTTAAATTGTTTGCACAGGTCTTTGGTGTTCCATGTCTCACAGTACCTACAATCCATCGATCAAAGCCTTTACTTCCACAAGACGTATTGACACGCGTGATTTTGAGAAGGGTGCTATTGTTTAATGTTCCAATACAGATACAATAACTTACTTCACATTCGGGTTCAAGTATTCTTGATTCAAGTGTGTTGACGAGTACGTAACATGAGTAAAGTTCGTCGATTGATGTTAACTACCAATATCAGTTCATATGACTGACCTCACATGCATATTACACATACTTGCATGCATAATCACAACGTAGAGGCGAACTTTTTTTTTATCAAAAGTTAGGGAAGCATTATTATTAGAAGGGGCTGAATATCTTTGCCTAAAAAGAGGCAAATGGTCTGGGCCTGGAATTGTTTTTGTTGGAATCAGTTTGTTTTACGAGTTGCTATTGAAACTCTAATCAATGCCGTTCAGCTTCACATTGCACTGACTGCTTTAATAACGTACTTACTACACATGCCACTGCAATATTACTGCCAATATCCACAACATGTATGTCGTCTAGTTAAAAAGTTTTCACTTACCGTGATATCATCATTTACATAATCGTGAAAGGTAAGGTTTTTTTATGTATATCACAGTGAATGTTGTGATTTCTTTGCTCTGAAACTTAGAGTTGAGCGTAATAATTACAGTAATTACTTGTGATATACTATTTTTGTAAGAATAAGTGATAAGAAGAAGGATAATTTAATTTGTTTGTATATTCGTCTCATTTGTCGTATTTTCGTCTATTGTTAATGTTCACGAGCTATCAGGTATAGTAAAAACATACATTACCATTTTCAGCCGCACTTGAGAGACCTGAGCCATCCATGAGCCCTCGACTGTAGGGATTATTTTTGCTCCTAATGACTTGGGTTCGAAATGTATATAATATAATTATGCTACCGGACCGAAAAAATACGCCACCGATGATGATTTAAATTTCTGATATTCGAAACTTCTTTTAATAAATTGTGAGTTACCCCATTTGATTTGATTCAGAGAAACGTTTACATTAGTAGAATTGTTCAAGTTAGTTCTCCATAGTAGCGCCTTGTTCCACAGATACAATGTAACGCTGTATTATTCAGCTGTGGTTAATTTGTTACAGCATACCATGGCATGGCGAGTTCATTGTTAAGATATGGAGTTATTTTTTGGGGAAACTCATCCAACAGGGAAATTATATTTAAAGCTCAAAAAAAGTGCATCAGGGCAATGTTTGGGATAAAACGTACGGATACATGCAAACCTTTTTTTGTTAATTGTAAAATATTGACACTACCCTGTATGTACATATTCGAAGTTGCAGTATTCGTTAAAACCAACCCGCATTTATTTCCAAAGTTATCTGACAGAAATAACCGGAGTCGACGGCACGTAAATATGTTGTGCTCGAGACAGTCCAAAACAGCTATGATGCAAAATAGTGTTCTTTGTATGGCACCAACTATTTATGACCATATACCAGAGTCGATTAAAATATTAAATATTCATCAATTCAAAAGACATTTAAAAAACTTTCTGTTAAGTAAATCCTATTACAATATAAATGAGTTTCTGAGGGAAAAATTATAATTATATTTTATTATTAATTGACATGTCTGTTTAATTGTTATCTTCTTTATTGTTTTAATTTTGTGTTGTGTATTCTGACAATATTTGACTATTTCTTTATGACGAAATATGATTGAAATTTTGACTTTTTTTTTCTGACATCTCTTGTGATAATCTAGTATTTGACTATTAATTAATGATATTTTTTATTGAGCTCTGTTTTATGCTTTTTTCTTTATTGCGTGACATTTAATCTGGAATTATTAACTTTGCTATTGAACTGTATTTATTTATTTTTTCAAATTGTTATTATTCTAATTTATTGTTATTTTTTAATTTAATAGTATTATAAACATGGCATCAAGGAATATCTCTAGTTATCCAAAAATTGCAGTTCTTCTTTTAAGATTCTGTCACTGATAGGTAAATTGTTTGAAAATGAATACATTTAGTTGTTCATTTATTCGTTCACATTTGTACGCTTAACGGCAAAACATAGAGAATCTAAGTGTATATGTATATTGTAACATCTCGCACAATGTGTTAATACCTATGTTTCCAAATAAAAGATTCTTATATTCTTATATTTGCAGGATTCAGAATTGTATAAATAATAGAAAACTAGCTAAACCGTTTTTGTTGTGGTTCGCTTTGAACGAAACATTGTTCTGGAAAATTAATTATAACTCAGAACTATAAATTATTATTCTGCTTTAGTTAGTACCTATTGAACTTTCAAAAAGCTTTTTACGTAACTATAACATTATTGTTTTGCATTACCTATTAGTTAATCGCCTGAAGCAAGCAAGATATTTTTTAACCGACTTCCTTTAAATAAACAGCACCTGGATGACCGAGTATTGCTTGGTATTTTTTTCGAGATCTGTCTGAGTTTTCAAACAAACTTTCATGGAATTAGTAATAATTTAAAACAAATCATATGCACGGGCACTAAAAGTGTGTCAAAACAAAATGGAAAGAAGCATTTTAAACATCAAGCTACGGGACAAGATTAAACTCTCAAACATAAGAAGCAGGACAAAAGTTATAGATGTAACATATTCAGTGAGAAAACTTAAGTGGAAATGGGCAGGCCATATGATAAGAAGTAAGAGCCCCTAGGGATGGGAAAAGACGGAAGGGTCGTCAGAAAATAAGGTGGGAAGATGACATCAAAGAATTTGCCACAACAACATGGCAAAGAAAAGCCGCAAACAGGCAAGTATGGGGAATTCTAGGGGAAGCCTATGCCAAAGGGCAAGCTGATAATAATGTTACCGATGTCGTGAATTAAATAGTATAGGTACTTATTAAAATTCATAGCATGTTGTAGATAAATGGATAGTTTAGCATGTGAGCAGAATTATATAATTATGTATAAATAATCATTAAAGCTATAAATACAATAATTATAACAAATAATAATAATGTAATATTCGAATATTTAAAACTGTGATTAAATTAGTATAATGGTAATATAATTTAAATTAGTTTATAGTGAACTGAACTGTGAATTATAGCATGCACAATAAATTATGTGAAGCGATGCAACAAAATTGTTAAATGTATTTATATTATCAGAAATAAAGGCTATTTGTATTTGTATATGCACGGGTAGAGTAGGTAATGAACATGGTTCCCTGAAGTTATTCTACCTCTACAAAAAATAAATTAGAACGACTCCGTTTTCTCAAATCACCCCGTATTAAATTTATTTTCTCATTTTCTCATGACAGGTGCTAACGGTATCGGTATAGACAGACTTACGTAAGACGTCAAAATTGGTAAGGTCAGACTTATTAGACAAGTCATCTTATAAGCGTAAATTCATTTGAAAATATCTAAGTTCACCATTTAATACGCAATATTAGGAATAACATGAAACAACATACTAATTCCATTACAATTAGCGGAAGTTATCTCGTTTTTTATAGGATAATGATTGTTCACTCCAATCTTTAATGTTATAGCACTGGGAATGATTTCAGTTCCGACAGTCTATTCTGTTTAATCATCCAGTAATTAAATAAAGTTAAATGAGCCATTGAAGTAGCAGCGTTAAAGAAAATAGTTTGATTGTTTGGGATAATGCGACTTCGTTACTGTGCCGAAAATATAATTGGCTGCTTCAGACCCGTAATGTCGCCAAATTACGAATCTGAGGTAACCTGTGTTCTTTTGTGTGCTAGTTTTTATGCTTTTCCATCATTCCACAAATTATTGCCAAAGACGCGCTCAAAAGAAGCGCTGACACTATTATAACTTTCATTCAACTTGTTAGTAGGAGCGAAGCTTTGTTTAGCGCTACAGTTTAGTGTCTCCTCAACGTTTTCTTAATGAACGACAAACTTCAACAGCGGCTGCATTGTGCTCGTTCACTTCAACTTTTACAAATAACTAGTTTCTCTATTACCTGCCGTGAGCACAACACTACTAAACGTTGTTACTGGAGCCTGCTTGTTTACCCACTCTATTACGCAGTACGTACTACCTAAGGAAACCCACTTTTTGTTCGTATTTTTATTTCTCTCCGTCGCGTCGAGAACTATATACACAAGTCTACGCCGAGTCGGCGGCCATTACACACATTGACACTACATTGTCGAAGTTTTTGAACAGCGAAACTTTTAATGATTGAGATTCGAAAATGTTTTGTGCCAGTTTTATAACAAACACCAATTATGGTATAGAGACGCCGTTGAAGTGGCAGAGCTCTTGTCAAAACTTATTTAAAGAAATCTTCGACACGAAGAAGAAGAGAATAGTGGAATTAATGGTTGATATAGTTGACCTATGTATTAATATTCGTGCATTCATAATCGTGCTTTAAAGTTTGTAACTGTTACAGAGTAACATACTTCATTACAAAATTGTTTTTTTTTTCCTTCTCCTCCGCTTTCTTTTCTGATTAATTTCGTTGCGGGATCCAAGACAGTTGAATCGTTTCTCTAAGACTTCGTCGAGCTTCATTGTCTCGGCGCTTTTCTTGTGGTCGCCACTGTTGATTCTGGCTAACAGGAGTTACAGTGGTTGGGGTATAGTGTGGCGGCCTTGTCCCAAAAAAAAAACCAAATCACGCTTGTTTATATTGATTTAATTACAAAACCAGCTATGTATTTCACTGCTGCCTGCAAAAGCTCTACAACATTTCCACACAACAAAGCTATGTATCTGCGGTGACAGATGACACACGGCCCCATTACACGGTTTCAATAAAATTCAAATGTGCGGGTTTTGTAACAAAATGCAAATTGTAGCTCGTTCACGTGACCATTATACCGGTCACCAAGTGCTGGTTCAGCAGAATGAGCGCAGTTCATAATAATATGTTACTGGAACACGATGGCCATAAACGGGACGCGACAATATCCTTTTTTTTTGCTATCCACGTGTAAGCTTTACGGCACGTGTAATGTGCTGAAATATGAGTGGAATATTTGTTGCTCAAAATGATACCTACGTGTAATAATTATTATTCCGTCGGGGTTATTCGAAAGAGATACCGTGGCCTCGACACAAAGGGCTAAGAAAGAACAAGGATGGTTTTTAGTCTGTAGAAATCTGACACTCTCACCGCTCTGCCCAGAGTGGAGGAAACTTTCATTACAAACCCTCCTTGGATTTCAAATGTCTATTATTAAATCGTCCCACTTAGTGAGATGGGCCTACACGAGCGCAAATCAAACAAACCATTAAATTTATTCAAGATAATTCATAAAAAGTACTAGTTATCGATGTTAAATTATTTCAGTGGCATTCAAGAATTTCTGTTGATTTTCACAATACTTCAGGGAAATCTGTTAGAATAACTTGAGTTCAGTAAAATAAACATTGTGAAATACAATTTTGTATGCATCAAACTTTGAATGACACAGATGATGCTGGCGTTGACGAAAAATTTATATACATGCAATAAATAATTGCAAAACTGCTATAATAACATAATATCACTCCAATCAAGTAAGGGTTAGGACAAAATTGTTTAACGTGATCCATATTTTTCGACTTAACAATATTTGGTGCTTACTTTTTATATAATAAAAGATGTTTTTACTCAAAAAATTATCATTTCGAATAAACCACTAGACGATATCTTATTTTAGTTAAACTCCATCCAGTCTCTTTATACTTAGTTCCTTCCAATTACGTTCAAGAAATTCGTTGAATTTCACCTCTTCGCTTCGCTATTTAATTTAACCTCAATTCGGAGCATGAACAGTTTCCGCTAGATTACTCAAGGTGTCAAGAGTTTATTTGTTCTGTTCAACTCGACTACAGCATTCAGTTTGGTGCACCTCGAGATAAGTTTAGCTTGCGTTGTACGGTTTGTTAATAGGTGGTGCAATTCATTGTTGCAGTTGTACTTATAGATGTTTACAGTTATATATTACGGGGTCGCAAAAATAGTTTTGATAATAATATTGTTTGTAACCTCCACAGTATTTTAAAAGCAAAGCCATTAGGGTGAGACCAAACAAGCGTCATTTTGTGAGTCATGAGTCGCAGAATTTCGTGTTCTGGTACAGTGATGACTCTTTTTTTACGTCGCAAAAGACTTTTTCTATGAAAGCGACCAAAATTCCGCGACTCAAATTTAAAAAAATACGCTCGTCTGGTTTCAGCCTTAAGGTGCAACAAAATCGAACGAAGGTTCTTACAATGTGATCAATCAAGTCCAATAAGACCTGTCTGTCAGATGAAGTAACTGGATTTGTGAGGAAAAATTCAATCGCTTTTGAAATCTCCGTTTGAAACTAACTCTCATCTGAGTTTCGCTAGATTAGACACTATTCAGCATTCAACTCTCTTCAACGTTTTTATAGGATCAAATAAAAACAGAAAAGCTTTAGAAACTGAGGATTCTCATGAAAATACAAAATAAACTCTATTAACTTTAATTATGTTATTTCACACCACGGACTAAAACTTCCATAACCAAGACCTTGCGCGGTCTTTACTCCAAGATATCTAATTTTCTCGAAACAAAATTAAGGCTGTAAGCTACACACGCCTCGGCGCAACGTCCGTCGTCAAGTCGCACCGTCGAGAGTACAAAATTGTCTTCTACTACTAATGAGTAAATAAATGAAATTTACCTAGGGGTGTTCTAATTGTTCATGTCTATTTAATGAGGATTTACTAAATATTTAAATAATGAATTTTTGTGAAAAGTCTTTACAGCAATAATTGCGTCGGTATTTTGGCGGTGGAACTTATAATGTAGGATTTTCTACTAACTCTTGCTGCTTGTATAAATTCATCGTAATAACTAAGGCATTGGTGTAGTTAGACATTTAATTTTCTTTCAAACCAACTGTTTGTAAAATCGAAACCTGCATAAAATACTCGTAGGTTCAACGTACCTAAAATAATTCTGTCTCTCTAACTAGACAATATTGTATTGTAAGTTGCTAAGTTTAATCTACTGCATTACCTATTTGTTTATTTGAATTGATTATAAACTTTTTAGACAATTACATGAAAAATTAAGCATTCTTGCAGAGTACTTTTCCTCGCAGTAATTTTCAATAAAAGGATTATGCGTTTACCGAGTTAAATTGTAAAGTAGGAAATGGATCACGCTGGGTTCCGAGTTTTGCTGAGGTTTAAAATTTAGTTTATTCAGATTTATTCCAAGTTCTCGCTTTGTTCTTCGGGATAGTTCTACATTCATTAGTGATTGTTCAGAGGTTTTATAGGTTAAAGATTCACTTTGCATTGTTTGTAGTTACGAGAAATTAATAATATTACCAATAAAGATACTATCAATTTCAAGATAATTTTATTGGTAGATTAATTTCTATGAATACTAAGTACCTACTCACAACTTAATGGAATCCAATCCCAGGATTTACTCAAACAATAATGTTTATTGAAGTTCGTTACGTTAACAAAATTGTGGTAACAAAATTACTTCGATTCGTGCAATTCATTCCCGTAAATTGTGTATCCCACAGAGGATACACAATTTACAACTGTATTTTGTAACGGATTTACTCTTCAGCCGTCGGTTTAAATACCAGTGTAGAATGTTGGCATGAATACTCCATACATAGTTGTGTATTAAACTGCAAAATTTCGTCAGATAAGTGAGGATTAATAAGGGTGAGAAGTTTGACTTTATTGTCCGAATAATTAAAATAGTGCTGAATAATTACAGTGCACATTAAATGCAAATTCTATTTAGGTAAATAAATACTTAGTTACCTACAAGATTTTTTAATGTTAAGGTTATTAACGAGTGATTTCATTATCAAATGTGCCAAATTATACTTGGTTTTTGCTATTCCCATAATTCGATTCGATTACGATGAAAAGGAAAATCTCCAGATTACAAAAGTGTTTATTTTAATTATATTACTTATATCTTTTGAGTACCTATTGGCCATAAGGATAAGGTTATTTCAAACTAGCTTCATATTTGCTCGTTCTAACCCTGTTTTTGTCAAATGGTTTTGAAACCTACAAAACTGTTTAGCTTTTATCTTTTTTTGTGTTCTTATCTGTTGACCTGGACAACAGAGACGGTTGTTGTAATATTGTGGTCACTTAAAATAATTTGGTGGAATGTAATTTGTCGTGCCACACTCAAAAGATGAAATAATACGGGGTAGGGGAAGTTTTCACACTTTGACTTACTCAACACGTCGGTCCGCAAAACCCAATTTGTCGTCATTCTTTTATTAGCGACTTAGAAGTTCCCCATAATTTTTAACTTAGTAATGATAAACTTTCATACACAAGATAGATGGAGAGTTGGTAATTTGCCAGTTCGCAAACTTCAACTTCTTATGATTTATTAGTATCGAGTAACGCGTAACCGCGTAATGTTATAAATTGAAATTGAATTATGGGTGTATCATCTCAGCTTGCTAGTTTCGAAGATAAATGTATTGTTTGATCTCGTTTGTGTTTGATGATCAAACAAGACATCAAGGTCACATATGTTAGTCTCAATTATGATGCTAGCAGATGTAATAAGTTCGTATCTGGTGTCAACACCATGTCAACACTCCATATTTGAGCTTGCCCACAACATCAATGGCAGACCCTGTTGTGTACCTACCCAAAGCACTGCATTCTAATTATGTCCTCATATGTACACTTAACAACGTGATGAACTGCCGAGTGCCACGATCGCTCGTTACATCATTTGCAAACATTATAAGAGCTTTATAATTAACTAGCTGATGCCCGCGGCTTCGCCCGCGTGGATACTGTGAAAACAATCCTTGATGCGGATTATATGCGGAACAACGAGAGAGGCGGCAGTGAAGAAATGCTTCACTAATTAAGTAAGAATGTGGAGCGAGACGAATGGGATCGGGGAGTAAGGATATGGATGACACATAACGTTTCTACTAAATCATTTTTATTTCTATAAATAGTTTTTTCAAACCCCTTTTATACACGTCACAAATCACGTTATTTTTTGACAAAACAAAATGGGGCCGGTGTTCGTACCTGGCTACTTTCTGGACTACTGAAATTGCTCGATGATTTTTGATTGAGATAATAAACAAAAAAAAATAACTCTTCTTTTTAAAAATCAAATAAAAACCTGCCTTTATGGTATTTTGATCGCAAGCGGCGAGTTAGTGATCCTGGGTTTGACACCCAGGATAAAAAATACGTTCGTGACATTACATCGTATCGCGACGAACGTATTTTCAACTCAACCAATTTCAAATCGAGAAGACAGAAAACGTCCACATTTAATATATCTGCAGCGAAAATTAAAGCTCTGAGAAATCGCATGTTTCCAATTTCCCTCCACTTCCCTACGTTGCGGCTTCGGAGCTACAGATCCTGTACTCATCTAACGCGAACCGCTTTCATATGCATTCTTTGTATTTACAGTTACAATTGAAGATTAATTTAATTCTTTCAGATTTGTATACTTTGATTAGTACGTGATGAAGAAATGCTTGTTGACGTGGATTCTTTTCTTAGATAGTTCGAGATTCTTCATCATCAAATCGGGATTCTAAGTGGCATTATTTGAACATAAGCGCTTTTACTTATTCCTAACCCTTTTATCACGAAACATAAACCCTGCCTAGTCTTAACAAAGCCTCCACAACACTTACCTATGCATCCGTTATCCACTCGCCTCGGTGAAAAGATACGAAAGTAATTTTTTTTGTAGGTAGCTTATCGGTTCTAGAAATTCTTTTTCAAAATTGGCTAATATTTCTCCACCATCCGTTTTCAGAAAGCCCCAAGGATATTGAAAACCCTGTAAAAACGTGACCAAAAAAGAATGGCTTGTTACCCTTTCATCCATCACCGGGACTTAGAAAAAAGGACCGTTCTAACGTCGTATAGTGTAGCTACTGCAGTACTAGGGACAAATCCGTGTATAATTTGAATCAATGGCCACCCTATGTGAGAACGTTTTCTGTATTCCAAAACGAAAAAACTTTTCTCTTTTGCGCTCCTCGAGTTACCAGTGAAAAACCATTTCAGTTAACTATTTTAGGCGGCGCGGGTAACGGATGGTTAGAGTGCAGTTACCATTTAAAAGATTTCTACATTTTTTGTGACCAACATTGGTATCGTCACGTAGCGTTATTCTTTTTACGACAGCTTTTAACGATCATTAAATTGTTTTGCAGATCTAAAATAATTGAATCTTGGTTGGTAAATAATATTGGTTAGATTTTTTTTGTATGAAATAATTTCTTATAAACCACCTTTTATATCGCCTATCCCGGCATTGATATATAGCTTCACACAGTTTGTTAATGAGGCACCAACAGTGTTGCTTGTCCGAATTGATCATTCCAGTCTGAAGCTTCATCAAAAAAAATCAAAATAATTATACGTATATATTTATGGTTTTAGGTCGGCTATTGGGTCAATTACTTAAGTAACGACTATAGCAGAGAATTATAAAATCTAAAGATCTAGAGATACTAAACATGTACCAAGGTAGACTATTATCACAGATGACAGAAACAACAGACTATTATTATCTGGAGCATGGGGTGTAAGCAAAAGCTTTTACAGTGAAATAAAAGAAAGTATGAATATAAAGTAAATGAACAGTTCTTCATTTTTTTTTATAATTTTTACTTTTGCTGCAGTCTCGCTTAAATTACCTAAGTAATCTTAAATATAAGTTAGTCTTTTAGAACATATTTCCCCAGGGTAGAAGCTAATCAGTTTCAAAGGCTTTTGTGAAATTCTTATAAGCCACCGAAAGTAAGCACGTAATAATTGATCCTGGACTCTTTAGATATCTGACAGACTCGCCGAGTAAGTTGGGACAGTTTCTAACTTACTTACGCGGTGCTTTTACTGGACTTTAACCTAGAACATCATAAAACTGTGGATCAACTGATATCTGAACTAAGGAGTTCAACTTAGAAACATATCTTGATGAAAATTCCTAGTGTTCAACCTACTTTAATGAGAGTTTGCGTTAATCTTATTAATAAAGCTATCACTAAGTACATGATCCCACTGCTGGGATACAGGCCTCCTCTCTTTGAGAGGTAATGGGCTATAATCTACCACGCAGGCCCAGATGACTTAACATAAACACCTGTAATGACCTAATTATTTTAGTAAATATACTTGACTATGTTAAGAAAGTCGTAGCAATAATTTGTTATAGCTATGTAGAAAAAAATAGCTCTAAGCCAACTACAACAATAAAATTGTGCACAATTACTTAAAAGCGTCACTTTTTTTGACAGTGAGGGTAACGAGTGAAATGTCGACTTCTGCCAATGACGGGTACAAATCGTGCTCCGTTTATAGCGAGGCAATTCTAAAAGAAGCCCTTCACAGAGTTTTTTATCATCCATAATGATTCGGGATGTCTCTGTTCCATTAATAACAGACAAGAGACAGGCTGCTCGACAGACGGCAGTGAACACTTCATTATTTTCAATGAAGATGCTTTTTTATTTCTTCAATAAATGAAGCCATGCTGTTTGTAGTTAAACATTTACTCTCCTCCTTTCTGACTTTTACCTGTGGTAACACACTACTATATTTACTTACTATCTACCTACTAATTAATAAACATCTAATTGTGTAACTATTTTATGTTCCCTTGCTCTACTGTCAATTTGGCTGATATCTTTTACGAGCCCCTTAATCTTTCATGACACCATTATGTCGCGTTAAAACCTGGATGGCAATTATGCGTAATTTGATAATAACGTATAAGCCGTAGTCGGGTTGTGCGGCATTTAGTGTAATGTCGTTGATGTCAACAATTTGCCAATTGAATAAGCATCCTGGTTTTGAGAGAAAACAAATAAAACATTTTGTTTTGAACATCTCATGTGTTTGGTTTGAGTATGTGAGTTTAAATGTTTGTAAACACTCCCACAATACAGCAAAAAATCCTAGTTTAAACAAAGTTTACGAAAAAACAAACTAGTTCATAAGTTTTTATTTGAAAATAAAGTGAGTGCTACGACAAAAAATGTTGTAAAGCTTATAGGACTACACGTTTACTACGACGTAGCGAACATGATGACGTCACCGCTACGACCGCTACGATATTCAATGTTCGACATAGTCGTCCATTGTGACAAGTAAAATTATTTAACAATAATAGAAAACAGTCTCTGTATTCGTTTATCTGATCTAAACTGGTCTTTCTGAAACAAAAATGTATTTTATTTCTCGATCTAACGTGAGTGTAATTCTTGTATATTTATGATTTATGTCATACTTCGTATTCCCTTTACGTTTTCGTGAGTTGTGTTGGAGGGTATCAAATACGAAATACAATTTAATATTTATAGAAGGGATTTTTATTGAATTGGCAAATGCTTGGTACAAAATAATCAGATCGATACAAATAAGAAAAACATAAACCCAATACGAAAACAAGTAGCCGTTATTCTGTTGAAATGTTTTCAATAAAAGTGAAGTGCTCTTTAATTTAGCACATTTCTATTGTTTTTCTTGAGACAACACAGAACATAAATACCTTTTATACGTGATAACAATGGCTAGTTGGACCTTACGGTAGTCAGAAAATAAAATACTTTCTAATTCGAAATCGCAATTCACTTGCTTAACACCTGCACGAAAAATTAACTTATAATTAAGTAACTTAAATTACAGCTTAAAATCTCCATCATAGGTGGTATTTACTCTACCCAGCCCGCACACGAAACAGCGTCTATATAACAATTACGCTGCACGCTGTACTAGCTGTTTATTACTTGCGCACTCAAATAGTTTTTGCATCGGTCCGACAGTTTTATGAAGAGCGGAATATGTAGGTTTTGGCAGTCGGTAAGGAGTCTTCTGGACACACTCCAGCAATCGTAAACTTTATGTATTCTGTGAGGGGTCTATTATTTGACCCGCATATACATATACAGCCACTGGACGTTATTGATTGATGATTTTTTTCGAATTATTGTGAAGCTCGCACATACATACATATTACGTTTTGATGTAGTTTTATACACCCTTTGTTATTTTGATCGGAGCACAGGTGTTTATTTGTTGCATAGTGATTGTCTTTTTTACTCTATCCGATAAGATTCATGACGGCTGTCTGTTGGAAACAAACTCCACCGCTCTCAAGTGTCGTTTCTTTTCAACATTCTTTTATTTGAATTAGCTTCATCCCTCATGGCGAAGAGAAATCAATCTTTTTAAGATGCTTAAGATAATTCTGCCTCGCCGAAAACCTTTCAGATGATTCGTTTATACAACCCGCAGTAAAAATTGTAACGGTGCTCTTAGAGACCGGTTTCCATAATATCTTTGGCAAGTCGCCAATGTCATGGAGGCAATAATACGGCCAGTGACAGGGGGATCAAAAGTAACTGTCTTGAGTAGCTTTCTTTTAAGATTGATTTAAAAACAAATAAAACACTGTTGAGAAGAGTTTCCATTTGAAATAAAATGAAGATGTTAATATTATCTTAAAATCGGCAGTACGCGTCGTACTACGTTTACGTCGCTAGACTTGACTACTTAAATATTGATCAACACTTTACTTGATTACCGTAATTAATGCCACCCAAGCAAAATAACATTTGCAAAATAAAATAAAAAGCTATGTTTTGCAAAATAACTTTTCCTTTCAACATAATTTAAAATGTTGTGGCAACAACAAAGTACAAAAATATGAATGAGTCAGCAAAGCTCAGCGCCTGCCTACTAACTAGCTTTACAAGTAATACGTCACTAAACACAAACAACGCTTGTAGCTAGAACTTGTAGAAATATTTCATTAGACAGTATCTGTTCGTCACACGGCACATTTCCTCTCAAGTCTCAAGTGACAAGAGACTTGATAAACACCCTCTCTGCCGTGAGGAAGTATTTTACAAAAATGCGACCGCAATTTGCTCAAGCGATGTAATGAATTTTTCACAAGATTTCCTTGGCTTTGAGAAGTAAGTAAAGATGTTTATTTACTTCAGAGCGGCTTAAGATGCGGCTTCAAATAATGTTTTACTAATTTACAGTCCCAAAAGTTTCATTTTTATTTTTTGAAAATTGTATTATTTTGTGTGGGAATATGACATACTTATTACATTAATTCCGGGATAGCTTTTGTTGAAGTTTTTTGCAATATAGATAAAAGGTGTATTATGTGCATTTTAGAGGACAGACTTTTTTTGACAGCATTATTGAAAACCCATAAAAGTTGTGGGCTTTCAATAATGCCTAAACTGTTCTACTGCAGTCAACTGTAAGCTTGAAATAGGTACAGCAAGATACCGAATAACTGATACATTATTACACCTGCCCGGGAGAGTAAATGTGGTGATGTTCCACAAACGATGAGACATTCGGTAACATTATTGTACTGCCTGTCTTGCTGTTTACTTACTATTACATTGCAGGACAGGTCCTGCAATGCAAACTAGGCGTATTTTGGCCTAAATCTAATTAGGTTGCCATCACCACGCTAAAAAGAAAAGTTTTGCAACAAATATAAAAAGTTTATCGTTCTAAATGCCAATTACTGCCAGATTTGTGGTATCAGCAATTTAATGTTTATTCGATAAACAAGCTTATGTTCGGCCTCAATATAAACTTTACTTTTTATTGTTGTTTTTGACCTTGAAATGACTTCATTTTGCTTATTTTGAATAATAAGTTTGAAATTAGGCACATAATACCTGCGGATAAATAAAATTTTACTCGTGCATATACTTCAGAATCGTGTTTCACTAAATTGGCGTTCTATCTCAATAAAAAGTAAGGCAAGGAATTTTTGTCAAAACAATTTGAACGACGTTTATCTCCACAAAGTATAAATCACTTTACAACATAACTTATAAACATAACTCATTTACAAATAACTCTATTTACAGATAATGAGAATAATTAACTTCCTTACGTTTTTTTGAGTCTTTTTAAAGCCCTGTAATCTTTTACTGAAAAAAATATTTTGAAAAACAGTTTCTCATCTTTGTTCCAAAGTTTTTCTTTTAATTAAATTAATTTTCTGCAAAAAAGTTTTATGTTTTTTCTCTCAGTTCCAATTAGTTGTATAATATAAGTGCTCGGGGCAAAAGTTGTTTAAACTTTTATTTGAAGATAATATTAATGATGTGTAACAAGAACCTTCCGACATTTCAATATTTGACTGAACTGAAAATCTCAACAAACGATACGACATAAGCCGAACTCAGAGTGCCGCGTTTCCATTAAATTTAATTTGTTAAGAAGTAATCTTTGGAGATTTAATAAGACAAAACAGAGTAAAATTTAAGTCTGAGATCTTTTAAGATTTTCCTGTTATACTTCGGAGGGGACAACTTGGCTCGTCGCCGCCGTCCTCTTTTCATTATATTGTATCAATTGAGCGAAAGCATTAAAATAAACCCACAATGGGCCCGCGTGGTGGATTATTGCCCATCCCTCACCTAGAGAGGAGGCCTGAGTCCCTGCAGTGGGAACATTATTGGAGGATGAAGATGATTAAAATCAATGCAGAGCGAGTTACCCTTCACCACTTAGTAACCATCATTGTTACAGACCAAAACGAACCTGTGTCATTTTTAAACTGATAAACGATTGCATACATTACCATATTGCAGATATAATCCACAGATTTTACTATAAATTAAACCCGCCACTGATATTTAGAAACCAACAGCGACTGGTGCAGGCTTATCTCCACTTCAGTCTGGTGTCGCCCGAAATTAATGAGGTTAAACACTATAAACAACCTTCCTATCTATAATCGCACTCGATTAGCTAATGTTCAGTTACTTTAGAGCAGCAGTCGCCAATTACTTGCCGGACCAGATTCCCGAATATTCCGATAACTTGACGTGAGTTCAAGTTTTCACGAGATAGGTATTACATTCATATTTGATATGTTGATAATGTGTAGTTTAGGAATTGTAAAAAATATTTATTAAATAAAGTTTAGGCTCAGAAGTACACGTCAGCATAATATCAAGATCTGGCCGTAAATCATAACTGTTTCAAAGTCGCAAAGTTTCTAATTACAGTCACAATAATTTACTAGAGAAAGAGCAAGGTCGAGGTGACTGTTGACAGCCATTTCCCTAAGATGGCTTAATTAAAACCCGAAGTTATGCGTCAAGAGCAATTTATTAGCTTTTTGCGTATAAAATATTACTCAAACGAAGTTTAAGTATGTAGACCTTTTGCAGGTTACAAAGTTAGCAGAGCTGAAAGTACGAACAAGAGTTATGCTCGTTTACACACTTCGTTACACATAATATATTACACGTTGTTAAATTAGTGATTACGTTTTGCAAACCCATGAAAGAGCTTAATAAAAGGTTGCCACAACCTGACTGGAAGGCTATTATAATCAAACACCAGAGAATTAAGTACTAAATTCTATATTTATCATCCAGTAATAAGGTCTATAATGAGGCCAGCAGCTTTTTAAATCATAACCGCCATTTACTGTGAAACGAAACAATAAAGAAATATCATCGTCGAGCAAGATTACCATATCAAAAGTCGCATAGCCCGGTATTAGGACAAAGCGAAAGCGTGCGGGAAACGGTGACGCAGAACTGTGACGTCATAGACGGTGGCTCAAGTGGCTCAAGCTTTGAAAGAAGATAAGCCGCGCGACAACGACTGCCGAAACTGACACTACGCTATTTTTAATGCACGTCGAGATTTACATCTTTTAACACAATAATAATCAAGAGATTTTCCGTTTTGGCGAGATCTTTTGTGAGTTTTTTGTAATTGTACTTTTTAACCGAAGATTTTTAAACATTTTTCTCTGGTATGTATTCAAATTCTAGTTGGAAGGGTGATCCAAAATGCGTTAATTTAAATAACTTAAAACGCATTATTATCCCGGAAGTAATTTAGTTAATTAAGAACCAATTAAATGTCAGCGGTAAGTACTGTTCCTTTGTAAGTTTATCAGCGAGAACTTTATGAACTACGACGGAGAGCCGCTTCTAAATTAACTTTGTGTTTGAGTTTCTACTGACGTTAATTAATGACTGAGCAGAACAAAACACAGATCTACATCTTAAATATTCAGTGTAAAATTATTTTAATAGTAAGTTTTATGTTACTACTGTACTGGAACCCTTAGTACTTAGTTCTTAGGTTTACTTTACCTAAATATAATTGTCCACTTACACTGGTAAACTTACCTATAGATGGTTTCCTAATCACTGCAAAAAAATCGTTAGCAGATTCCTAAGCCTAAATTATTACACAAACAACAAGGTAGCAACATAAATACCTTATCCTGTTGAAACATTACTAGTAAACCGATTATGTCCCAGAAGTAACTTTTACATCATATCCAAAAACTGCTCATCGTGTAGCATGTATCGTTCCATTACAAAAACCTCAAATTACGTTTCAGATCAGCTCAGTAATTCCACATGATTTGAAGAAGATTTATTATTATATTCACAACAGTATGACTGACAGTGCCCGCAAACAACGAACAAGATTTATCGTCTCCACATCGACGTATTCGTTCCACGACGTGCTCCTCACATAAAATGTCAACATTTATCTTATTGGTTTTGGTATTGTATATTGTTTTTGGAGCTAGAATTATCTTACTTGATAAGAACATGACATGTTGAGTCATTAGTTTGAAAGGTTTTTTTCTATCTAATGAATACAAAAACAACTAAGACGAAAGATTCGTATTAAAATCCAAAGACAGGCCAGTCATTACCACTTGACGATTTTCTCAGATTTTATATTCAATAGCTTTCAAAGTTTTCGAAGACTAATCAAAGTCAAAGTTAATTTATTTGTCAGAAACATGGGTATACACACAAGGCATGTAAGATGTTAAGTACATTAGAAACGGACACAGTCATGTTTTACCTTTACGGCGTACAAATACGTATTATACATTTGATAAATTATTCAATACACTGTAGCCATTCAAATAATTATTAAACATTATTAAAAAAACAATTAATTTAAATTCATTTGTCAACAATCACAATAAAATACATTTTCATAAAAGAATTAACAACAATTAGCACAATTAGGCACAGCATAAGCAATCATCAATTAAATTAGATTAGCAGAATAATGATAGGTAAGTAGTTATTAACTACTTGTTGATATTACAGCTAAAAATGTGGAATCATAGCGAGCACCTAAGGGATCCATGAATAAAATTGACGTAGATTGAGTGCACTTTGTAAATGTTTATCAGCACCAAACAATCCTATTACTGCGTACTTCACTTACCTGAGATACTATCCCATGCAGAACATCTACATATTCAATTTATAATTAACCGAACTGCTCAGCGTTCTTGTACAATATGTTTGGAGCTCGTCGAGATAAACCAGATACCACTAAGAGGCTGAGCACACAAGGTTAGCTCTCACCACAATCTTAATAACTCCACAGTATCTACCTACCCGTTATCCGCAAGGATTTACAAGATCAGGAGAATTTATGTTTAAAATATGAGCTCAATTAGAACCTCAGTTTTGGTGGATACTTGTCCGGGTAAGTAGTAGCTTTTTAGTTTGTGTTTATTGTTTCCGCAATGTACTGTTACCAAAGTTATATTGTACATAATTATTGGAGGCTGAACTCTTAATTTAAATTAATATGGTTTCTCGTCAGGGGCGATTCCAGTGGTTCATTAATTATTCTCTTGGTCTCGCCGATCTTCATAATTGGTAATTATAATGTAATCATCAGAACTCTGGCTTCATGGGATTTCGTGTTTAATTAGGTAAAGCCTTGTTAATATATGTATGGTATCAGCATGATTGCACAGACGCACTGTGATTTCGATATCCGTGAAGTCAAAACTGGTTGTCCATTGTTTGGTTGTCAACGTCTTGCAATATAATGAGCCTCACGTCTCGCTGACATCGGCAACACATACAGCAGCTATTGCAAGTCTCTACAAATACTGATATTAACACCAATTATGGTTGATTATAGAATTAATTTAGATATTGATGCAAATGAAATCGTCTATACTATACTGCGTCATAATCATAACCAATAGCCGTTACTCTGGACATCTCGTTACTAAACAAATTTTATTATTATAATACCAAGTATTTAAAAAATCCCAAAGCAAGGTCCAAGCTGCAAAGAAGTCGAAAATTAAGTATTGATTGAAGCCTGGAGTGCCAATAATAAACTGTGAATAAAAATGTCAATATAAAAAGATTTACGCGGCTTTTGATCCGAAATAAATATTCAGCAGGTTACCGCATTTTCTTTTGACCCTACACTGACCATTTCGGCCATTACGTTTTATAAGCGACTTACTATACGTGTTCTTGAGTTTGGGTTTTACACTAACACGCTACTACATTATGTTCCGGCTGAATGTTTTTACCCAAAGCCATATAAAATGCCATAAATAATCAGTTTTTTTTTTAAAGCAGGCTATACTTTTTTCCACACAACTCTGTTTTTACCGTCGGATGCTCATTGTGGTACATTCCATCGAGTGACCTCACTACTCGAGCTATATTGTGTTCATGTGTATATAGCTCAAGAATGTAGCGTTCGTTACAAGACATAAAAAGATGGAAATGAACAAACTTTATTATTTATTGTAATAAAAGACTATACTAAATATATAAACTAAACTAACTACAAAAGGGCATCGAAAAACTCCTCCTCAACGCTGTCAATGTGGTGAAGCTGTCAGCAACCTCGGACACCATGGCCTGTCCTGCAGTCGAAGTGCGGGTCGTTTTGCGCGACACGCCAACATAAACGACATCATCCGACGAGCTCTTGTTACCGTCGGCGTCCCTGCTGTCTTAGAGCCAAATGGCTTGGCACGCGACGATGGCAAAAGACCGGACGGCATGTCGTTGTTTCCTTGGAAGATGGGTAGGCCTTTAGTATGGGACGCAACTTGCGTCGATACTCTTGCGCCATCGCATCTTCCAAGCTCTTCGTGTTGTGCTGGCGCTGCCGCTGCGGCTGCGGAGAACCTCAAGCGGCGTAAATATAGTAACCTTTGTGGAAACTATATTTTCGAGCCGTTTGGGGTTGAAACTTTAGGGCCGTGGGGTCCTAGTGCACACAGCCTTTTTAAGGAGATTTCAAAACGCCTTGTTGACGCTTCCTCTGACCCAAGGGCTGGCTTTTTCTTTGGCCAGAGGATAAGTGTTGCCATACAACGCGGCAACGCTGCCAGTCTCTTGGGTACTTTACCTGCTGACTGCGTTGAGGAGGAGTTTTTCGATGCCCTTTTAAATGAACAAGGAAAACATAGTTTTTCTGAAACAGAAAAGCAACAGGAAAACTGCGGTCTCCTAAATGTATTGGTGAGAGGTAAAAATGATCAAAAAATGTCAATAATATCTAGGTTTACGAGCGAAGTAGTCTTGCAGCGTCTTGTGAGTTATCTTATATCTCAAATGCCACACACGCTGCTTCTCTGCGAATAAATATCCACCAAGTGAATTCAAGGATAGAATAATAACTATTGTTTGTATTGTTCCAGGTTGGTGATGCTCGGCATTTCTCTGCTTAGCATCGCCGCACCACAGACGTACGCACAACAGCGCCACAGTGAGCATCAGGGACCACAAACCTGCGGAGGACACTTGAAGGCTCCCGTGGGCACGATAACGACACCAAACTTCCCCAACCCTTTCCCCGTCCCGATAAAGTGTAAATGGATAATAGAACACGACATAGTGAATGGGACTATATCGATATACTTTACTCAGCAGTACACTACCAGTGGGTTGACGTTCACTGAGTACATGTACTATGACGAGTCTTACAAGTTGGGCGAGAGGAGAGCGCTCACCGTCACCGATGAGAACATCACCAAGGTCAAATGGCTTCAGGTGTGTTTTAGATTAATTCATTTGATGATACTACTTTAGCTTCTTTAGATGGTTTTGTGTGCACATTTATTCTATTTTCTTACCATATAGACAATATATCAATACCTACCTTACATGACGGTTCTAAGGATCATACATAATATTTATTTCATGCTCTCTCAGTGCTCCAATCACTCCGATTTTCATTCACGAGCAGTCAACCAGTTCTTCAAGCAATAAATAAAAGATAATCGGACAGCCAATATAACTCAGTGTAGGAGAAAGCAACTAATACACATTTTTAACATGACATAACATCACGCCAAAACTCTCTAAACCACGAAGGTGTTTGGAAGACACGAAGATATGTACCTATTAGGCCATCCATATTTTGCCAGTTCATTAACCGGGTACAAATCTAGACTCCGTGGCTGTTACTGAAAAATGCGTGATGGATAAACCCAATAACAATTTGCCTGACCCTGGAATCAAACCCAGGATCCCATGTTCAGCAGTCGCAATTGCGACCACTAGAGTAACGAGATAGTAACATTTATATCAATGAAAATCGTGTAAAGAGGCAGGACGAGAGGAAGAGTTACCTCCGAGTGAGACGAATAGCCGTAACTATTATAATATAATGACGGAGAAAACTTTTCTTCTTTACTGTCTGAAGCAGCTCACTGTGTGCAGGGGGTTACATATTAGCCACATTACTGTTATTTGGTCTTTAAGGTCGGCGGCAAATGCCGAGAAGAGGGCCCCGAGCTTCTTATAAACGGGTCAGTAATACGAAAAGTATCTAGTTTCAAATACTTGGGTAATTTTCTGTCCGACGACCTTAAAGACGATGTAGATATAGAAAGGGAGCGCAGGGCACTGTTGTTTCTGTTATCTGTGGCAGGGCACTAGCCGTCCGGTGCAACATGTTGATCCGTAGATTTGCTCAGTGTACGGACCTAGTTAAAATAATCCTTTACAAGGCCTACTGCCAGAGTCTGTAGCTGTACACGGGTAATCTATGGGTTAATTACACCAAAAGGTCGCTAGATGTCCTGCGCGTCCAATATAATAATGCCTTCAGGATGTTGTTGAGACTTCCTCGCTACTGCAGTGCGTCGGGGATGTTTGCGCAAGCTCGTACCGACGGATTTCACGCGATCATTCGTAAAAAAAGTGCCTCGCTACTCAGGAAAGTGAGAGACAGTCGCAACAGCATCCTGAGAACTGTAGCGGAGAGCTATAGCTCTCCAATCGTAATTTTTCTTGTGCAGAGGTCAATTGGTACTAACACTAGATAATAAGCTATTTAATATGTTACTAACACTCTATGGATCTTTTTGTGTCCGAAATAAAAATAAATAAAAATAATAATAATTATTTAACGAAACGAGGTTGTCGTCGACTGTACTACTACTGCAATGAGAAAACAATGTTGTTGACTTTTATGCGCTTAGAGCGAACATGATGTTTGAAGTAGAGTTTATATTTTCCTTGTTTTAGTGGGAGCTAATTATGTTATGCCCACTTTTTATTTTCACTGAAAACCTTTTCCAATTAACTCAACTATGCACTTGCTTTGTAAAGCTTCTATATAGGTAGTAGGTATCAGGAAAACATACATTAGATACTCTACAACCAAACATTTTATTTGTAGCTTAATGCGGAGATGGTTTAAAACGTTTTATGAACACCGTAACATTTATTAAGTGTCAGTTGGATGTTCCTAAGTAAAGAATGGTAAAACAAGTTTGCGGACAACAAATAACTACCTTCCACACGAAATTGGAACAAATATGTCTTACTTTTGTCTTCCGGTTAAACTTTCAACATCTCATTCTACCGTTAGACATCCTTCTTTATTAATGCAGCACGAAACATAATATTCCTGACATTTTCTTATTATTCTTAGTTTTCTTGACTAGCGAAATTGGAACTTATGGCTTTGCTGGTGCTTCGAACAGACTCTTTCGAGGAGAATATTTCGTGTAGGTGTCATAAAGAACAGTTTTAGATTTAACGTCATTTAAATATGTTGAAGGATCTTGTGGCTAAATATTGATAGCCTCGGGTCGGTCTTCGGGTTAAGCCACGATTACCTAGGTTGTTCCGTAGATGAGTGACCACCTATACAGCAGCACAGCTGAACATATATCGGAACAAACAGTTCATATATATTTTCACAGTTTTGAACATTTGAAACTAGAATCACCACCATATCAATTATAGATGAAATAGGCTGAGAGCTGACCGAGCGGTTGCGTTACGCTATAGTAAAACAACGACGCGATACTCGCGTGGGTTGAAACCAAATCAAATATTGACCGTGAGAACGTCCCGATGTGCCGCATGAACTGGTCGGTAAACGCAGTATCCAACCTTAGTACATTATACCTCAATGCCTTAACCCCCTTCATTTTACTGGCGTTCAATATAACCAATCCAATTCCTAAGTTGTGAGGTACTTTATTTGATTCCAATAAAAGAAGTAAACAAAAACGCTTAAATGCACGGGGAGAAACTGACCTAAATAATAATCTTATTATAATTTAGGAATAACTAAAACTTTATCAGCCTAGAGTAATTTAGGAACAGTTCTACTTTAGTCCGTAATATTTTATCTTTAAAGTCCGTATAGTAAAATAATTACGAATGTAACCTGTACTATATCAAAATATATAATACTAGCTGATGCCCGCGGCTTCGCCCGCGTAGATACTGTAAAAACAATCCTTGATACGGATTATATATCATTCTAAAATATCAGCTCGATCGGTGCAGAACTTTTTGAGTTTTTGAAGCGTACACAAACCAACGTAACATTTTTATATATATAGATTTCGTTCAGCCCCCTAATCCTAGTGCATAGGACTACACTCCCAAAAAATATCATTGTTTGTACTCGTAGTCACCAATAACAAACTACCATTGAGTACTAACTGACCTATATAGCAAGTACTATCGACTTCATCATGTCCTAGAATGCTGCCGAAGATTCGGACAATAGTGGGATTGGCATTCAATTAACCTGCTAATGGAACAAAGTGTATTGAGGTACAGAGTGTGATGTGAAAGCACACAAGGGCCTGTGGTCAACAACTCGATTGTTTCGCGAGACACGTGCAAAAACTCCTGATTTCAGGAAAAACGGTTCAGTGACTCTAGCACGAGCGCACGGTGAAAACGTATCGTAAACACGTCGATTCAGAAATATCCGTTTCACTTATTGTGATATTTTTATAATTATAAGAATGTATTCATATCTATGGATATTATTTGACTGTGCTTGTTCAATTAAACTTAAGTGCTATATGATAATTGTATTTTAGATTAAAAAATTGACATTACGTTATGTTTGTGTATATATATCGCACGCTCGTACTAGGGCTTTTTTTTTGGTGGGTGGAAAATCATTAAATAAAGGGGTAATTTGATGATTTTCCCGCTCAGGTTAAATTGCAATAGTTAGACTTGATAGTTACACATAAATTGATGGCGTAAGTTGGTAGGCAGTTCGCGAGTGTGGGGCACTCACAGCTTTCACCGCGCAACTCCACAAAACCAGAAAAGTTTCGAATGTCGTTATTAGTTGTGTTTGTGGAGAACTAAACAAACATTACTAACTAATTTTCCCTTTATTACTTCTTATTTAGGGTAAATCGTTCAATGACTCCAGTTTTTCTTGCAAAGATTGTACTCTCGATCTCTTGATCTCATATTTAGTTAGACACATAGGTTAATTTGGTACAGATTAGTTGTCCCAACAATAAGTAGCCTTAAAATTGTAATTTATTTCCAGAACATCAATAAATAGGCACAATCACGTGTCCCTTTTTTTCACGTCGTGATCGCACATGTAGTAGAACGGGATAAGGGCATAGACAGCCTCTCTGCTTTACCAAAACCAAAAATATTTGCGAATAAAACTCATGTGACAATAAATAGTCAAGTACAACGCCGCCGTGGTACACAACTGACCAGGTTTAGCTGCTCTTTGTTCTGTTGGTTCACGGCTTTGAATATCAGCTTATGTTTGCCCGCACTTGATCTTACCCCTATTGTTTGTTTTGGTTTCACTTGAATATTTTATTTTATCGCTGGATTCCGGGTTATTTTCAGTGCTGTGAAAATAATAAAAACCGGCCAAGTGCGAGTCGGACTCGCGCACCGAGGGTTCCGTAAAAAAAATATATTTTGTGATGTAACTAAAAATTTATGGTTTTCGTAATTTTTCCTTTATCTATGCTATAAGACGTTGCTTCGTACCAAATTTCAAGATTCTGAGTTCACGGGAAGCACCCTGTAGGTTTTGATTCCCTTGCAAGTGTCGAAAATTTGCGGCATAAACGGCTGTATCTTTTGATTGCGTTGGCTTAGAAGTTTGATTTTTTCACAGCTTCAAGGGACAGTAGACCTGAGTAATTGATATAAATTTCAGCTTCATACATCCACGCGTTCCTGAGAAAAAGGGTCTTGACAGACGGACGGACGGACGGACAGACGGACAACAAAGTGATCCTATAAGGGTTCCGTTTTTTCCTTTTGAGGTACGGAACCCTAAAAAGGACAAGGTTGATCCCTTTCATAGAGTAGGGGCGTGTAACCGAGCAGTGTAAAAATATAGGCAGATTATGCTATGACTTTCCCAAAAATCATATTCTACGAAATGAAAACAGAGAATAAAATCAAATTCCTGAAACTCTATTATACTTTCTCAGAAGCGATTTCTTTTCCGAAAAAGATTTTGTCTCAAACAACGACCCGTTTGGCGATTTCTTCCAAAGAGGATTTTGTCTCAAACGACGACCCGTTTGGAACAGACCGGTACCTACGTGGTACCTACATTATTTTACAAAACTAAATCGACCCTTAAAATATCAGAACGTTTTTTCTGCAAAATGATGTTTCCAAACAAATGAATTTGACTACTTGGCTGTCCGCTTCATTTATATTCCGATTATTGCGTATGACAGGGATCCAGCGGCCGAGACCTTCGTCAGTTGACTAGCGCAGTGCTGTCTGCGAACGAAGCAGTTAGCGGTACAAGTGGAGTCAAGCTTAAAATATTTGAAGTTTGCTGCGGAAATGTTTATAATGTCTTACTAATTGTTTGTTTGTTTACCTTAGTATTAACTGGGTCAGATAGGCAATCGTTCCATGTAAAATACAGGTTTCAGCTGCACCCGGTACTGGGAGCTGACCCCAACATAGTTGGGAAAAGGCTAGGCAGATGATGACTCTCATAAAACTTACGTCTCGTTACAAATTAAGAACGTCAAGTAATGTTGACATGCTGATGTCGATGTAAACTTTTGTGACTCACTTTTATTTAAAGTTTTTGGGAAAAAAGATTGTTCGAATAATCCGAGAGCCATCTTTGACTGCTCACATATTTTTTGTAATTTCTAATGAGTCTAGTTACCTTTTTCGTTGTGTAGACTTTACATGAAACATGTTATTTATTTTAATTTAAGTTTGAAATTGAATAATTCTGACTGAAACTGGCTTTGATTTATATTAAAATTACTACACTGCCTCTAGGGGCTCACCCTCTATGATTACGTTAGGAACTTAACAAAATAATACATCGTATAACAAAAGGAGTATAATTATATTTTTATTGTATTGCACTGAAAGTCCACTTATTCTAAAACCACTATAGATCATCCTTTGCATTTATTCAATCGTTCCATTTATCTGTGCCGAGCGTTAGAGGACGAAGTGGACAATTTGTGCGCACATAACATTTTACAGCCACACTCGTCCACAATTTTACTGGAATATTCCATGTGCGCTGAATGTGGGAACGCGATTTTATTTCAATTGAAGAAGCACACATTTTTGGAAAACTAAAAATGTTACTAGTCAAAATTGTTTTGCGATAGTATCATAATTATCAGGATTTTGGTGTATTTCCTGCATTACCTACCTATACTGAATTAGATAAAATCGTCCCATGATTATGTTTCATATTAAAAACATTTCCGTAGACCGACACAGTATCTTGTACTTATTATATAGATCTGGAGGTCTAAAATGGCCACTTTAGCAGATCATAATATGAATTACGTTAAAATTCGTAAAATGGACACAGACAAAGTTACATTTAAACCATGTTTAAACCCAATTTTCTCTTATCTATATGGCCGAAACTTCCAGATTTCTATTAAAAAAAGGTTCCACTCATTAGCTTATCATTTTCTGCTACCACATGTCATAATCCTTTCAAATGACCACATCCCTTACAAATTACGCAGGGGTCCATAATAAAGCAGCTGGACAGAGATAAGTCTGCGTAATCCTTATCACTCCTGTCTGCTATCAGAGATGCTCGGGTTCACTTGGGAAATTTGAGAACTGTGTGATATTAATAGTCTTTTGCTTTATCGCGGTGGCACGTTTTTTCGGGTTCCCACGACTTCTCATTCTCATAAGTTCCACCAGCAATTAGTTCCATGGAACTAGTGAGACTTTTTTTTCTCAGTAGTTCCATGCACTTTGATAATGGAAAAAATGAAACAAAACTTAATCGAACTCGTCTCACTAGTTCCACCATAGTTGTCCCATGGAACTAGTGAGATTTTTTATTGTCATGGTAGTTTGTACCGTAGTCTGACACTAAACGGAGAGTGTGCGCAAGAGCTCCACGAGCTTATTCCACCATCTCCCTTCTTCCATCGAGAGACTAGGCGTACTGCAGGTTTTCACCCGTACCTTGTCGATGTTAAACACATTCGTACGAAGCGTTTTGCTAAATCTTTCATTAATCGTACAGCCAAGGAGTGGAACACCCTGCCTGCGTCGGTCTTCCCGAGTTCATATAACCCCAATCTATTTAAGTCGCGAGTAAATAGGCTTCTTCTGGGTAAGCTCGTTCCTTCGTCGACCTCATCTCTGCCCTTAGGGCAAGATTGAGGTCAAGAGTAGGCACATTTAATATTTAAAAAAAAAACTGTGTGATAGAACGAATCAGAAAAATGAGTCCCGCTGGTTCTGATGTTGTTGACTAACTTTAGTTTCACTTGTTCCACTAAGAAGAACCATGGAACCACTGAGAATAAAAAATTCAGACAGGTAACAAAACATTTGTCTAATACAGGTTTGATGTTTCGCAATTTCAGCTAATCTGTAATATTAATACGGAGATCCCTTTAAATTAATCGTTTAACTCTTGATAATAATAATATACTCGTACAGCATTTTCAGTATTTGCTTAATGAAAAATTCGGCGCTGCGTGAAATAAAATGAAGAGAACGGATAACGGCCTTGAGTTAATTCAATTATATTTTTGTTTTCAAAGATTCAAGATTCTTTATTTGCATGAAATATGGTACAATTAAGGTCTTAAATATAAAAGGTTTCACATATTTCGCCTACTACATTCAGCATGCAAACTTAAAATTAAATTAAAACACCTAGTACACGGGTAGCACCTAGTAGGTACACTTAGGTATTACCTTGTTACATAAAACATTTAAGAATATTAACATATCATTAATATCAATCATATTCTGGGAATTTAAATGAATAAAGTCATACAATTTGAAAAATAAATAACACAACTAATAAAAAAAATAAAAAATAAGTACCTAACAAAAACAAATAACAAAACATCAATAAAATAAAATAGCAACTTATGTTAGGTAGTTATCGAGTAGAAATGGGCTTATATGATTGTCAAAAACTCATTAATTGTATAGAAAACGTTGTTAAGGAGCCATTTCTTTAGTTTTCTTTTGAAATAATTAACTGGTACTTCTCTAATTACTTTAGGTATTTTATTAAATATTTTGACCGACATGCTATAGCAATTGTTTTGGAAGAGTGTGGCCATCCACTCCCACCAAACTGGCCATAACACGATGTAGAAGTACATCGTGTTATGGCCAGTTTGGTGGGATCTCTAGAGATAAACTTTTTATTGTCTGAGGCTTTAGTGAATAAGTTTGGGTGCTTTTTAACAAACATGCCCACTTCTAAAATGTACAAACTAGTGAGTGTTAGCAAGCCTAATTTCTTGAAATGAGGTCTACATGACTCGAGTGGTCCAACGCCGCAGATGGCTCTGACACATTTCTTTTGCGTTATAAACGCTTTTTTTGCGAAGGTGGAGTTACCCCACACAAGCAGACCGTATCTGAGTAATAGTTTGTACAGAGAAGTGTTCTCTGTTCAAGAACAAAAATATAATAATAAAAAACACCTTAGAAGCAAAATTAAATACATAAATATAATAGAAAATCAATAAGTATTAATTTATATTGGCCAATCCGCACTGGGCCCGCGTGGTGGATTATAGCCCATCCCTCTCCTAGAGAGGAGGCCTGAGTCCCTGCAGTGGGAACATTAAAGGCTGATGATGATGATGATGAAGTATTTATTTTGGTAGAACATTTTCAATATTAAGTGTATTTTTTCAGAATAAAGTGACGCGGATGACTTTGATTTAAAAGTTTCTTATTGTTTGACACGTTGAAATATCAAACAAAAGTTGGTATGGAAATAACAAAACACAATACGTCGTTTTGAAAAAGTGTTTTTTGTATGTAGGTATGTTCACCGATATCTCCGTCAATAAAATTGTGAACCGATTTTTTAAATTCTTCTTTTTTGACTTTAGATTTTGATTTCTACCTTAGAGCATAATTATTGTTATTTATGAAAGGTTACTGTTCAATACGTATTCGCCTATAGTTCTACTACAAAGTAATACAACTCGAAGAGTCGTATCAACGTTATCGGAACAAAGTTTGAACTGATACGTTATAATTCTGTAGAGAAGTAGGTACATTTAACTGAAACAAACTCCAAGACGGATTCCTAATCTGCTGAACTTTGCAAATAACCATTACCAAACTAATATTATTTCATAGCAATACTCTCTACAATACGGTATGAGGCAATTAAAAATCTGAGACAAACACAATATGTGCGTAATCTTACTACCAATATAATAATTGCGAAAGTTTGGATGGACGGATGTTTGTTACCCAATCTAGCCATAACGGCTTAACGGATCTGGATGAAATTTTGGCACAGAGATAGATCATAGTCTCAAAATACGCATTTTAGGCGTGGAGTTGCAGACACCGAAAAATTAGTCTGGAATAGCACATAGGATAATCTTATTTCTCACACATGCACGTCATAATTTCCATACGAGTGAAGTCGCGGTTAACAGCTAACAGAACATACATAATATTTTCTCTATCCAATATATTGCTCTATATCTATTGAATGAGCAATATTTGTATGTAATCACGTTCTCGAAAACGACTCAAAGGAATTCGATGAAAGTTGCAATATACGAGTTTACGGGAGTGGAAAATCGATCTAGCCAGGTCTCTTAGCTGGCAAAATTAGTTTTCTCTATTTCCACACGAGCAGAGCTCGATTGCCTGGTACTATTAAATAACAATTGTACGTAGTGTGAGTTCAATGTGAAATCCAAGCCATAACATATTGAGATTGCATTTGCATTCAGATATTAATTTATGTGTTGCCAACAACACCTGCGGAACCAATATAGGATTGCTTTCCTCTCACCACCACTCCTGGTTGAATAGTAATATTAAATATTATACGAGCGACGATGTGCGTTTGAGCTCCTTGTTTAGCACATTCGCACATGTTTCGCGATGAGTTCCCACTGTTCCTTCTGTTTACTGAAATATTTTAAAGTGTTTCAAATACTTTAAGAAGTTGTCTTCTTTTTAAACAAAATAACTCTTCTAACTTTACTTTTTGATGTGACCTTGCATACTGCACAACCACCCCAACTTAACATGATCCGTCACGGTGTTGCTGCACGTTGTGATCAATCTACGCTACAGGCTACGTAACACCGTAAACAAGAGCGGAGTATAATTGCGTAAATTACGTGCTTTTTATTTTTGGGAATCGCGTTTGAGTCCCTTCTCTTAGTTCGAACCAAAAATTTTATTCTCAAATCTATGTATCTGACTATCTACATATTTTCTTTAACATTTAAAATCAAAAAGAATATTTATACTGAACTATAAAGTTTAGGCTATCAGAATACTAATTCTGATATTTTACATTGTTTATGAGAATTTACATTGTCCGAGCATATAGCTTACCATCAGTATAATCCTAGTAGGTATTGTAGGTTATTACGGTGTCTGCGAAATTAGAAGCGAGTGTTTGATGAATTGCTAGCACTTGATTGTGATACAATTGATGAGGTGGCGATGAGTCAGGATAATAAATACCTATTACGGATCGACGAAAAAAATATAGATATGGCGATTAAACAACACATAACACAATTATTCAACATAAATGTGACATAATTATTCGACATAAATGTAGGCACACACCAACATAATTAATTCATGTCATGACTATTTACCATCTTTTGCATTATTTACTGTAAAAAACTCTGAATCCTTATTCCTTCATTTAATGCTTGAGGCAACACAAACTACCTAGTTACCTACCCAATTGTATACGAATAATAATATAGTCTAACTGAGATAATAATAATAAGTCGTGTGTGTGAGAAATGTTGTATCCGTTCAGAAGAGTCATAATAAATTATGTGCTGATTGTTTAAATAATAATTTTATTTTGATAAAATAAAAGAAACTCTTATGCATTTTGTTTGTAGTTTATGTTGATAAAATTCGCTGGGTAGTCAAGACTAAGTATTTCGTGACTTTGTGAAACATTCTCTCACCGAGCAGCGTTCCCTCGGAGCAAATACTCGGCATTAAATCACTGGCGGTCAGTGATGTGCAATAATGCCTCACGGGTCACTGGGTACCTTGAAATTAAATGGATATTTAAGTAAACTTCGACTGTTTTAAACATGAGGTATTTTTTTTTTCAAATATAAGCTCTTCATAAAAATGCTTGCATTGTAAACTAGACATGGCCGGAACATTTTCACATTGCGAAAATCGTGAAAGGATGTCGAACAATACGTGTTGTATTATAATGTGGCGAGCACAATGGCGGCCGGCTGCGAGCAACGGAAGTGATGCTCCAGTGCAGCGTGTGCTGGATACAGATTAATATGTACTGAATTTACCGGAAACCTGGTGTAGTCCATTTTGTAAGCTATTCTATTAAAACACTGATATTTCCAAAATTCTTATTAATGATGTAACGAAGGAGTAAAACGTTAAAAAAAATGTTTGTTTAACTTTTAAAGTGCTAGAATATTAGCAGACAGTTCTTAACCAAGTCATCATCCCTCACACGGTATCCAACTTAAAATGGTGACCACATAATCCCATCGCAAATGAATTAATTGTTGAAACTTCACAACCCCCTTCTCTTCGCCTACCCCTAACATTTTTCTATTTATTCATTCCCTACACGATATTCTGTAAGTGTTTATGAAACGAATAGCAAATTGTAAACTTAGCATTGTGTAATTATTTAACTCAGGAGTTTGCGACAGACATGTTCATAAAGTTCGATAGAATTAGTATTCAAGATCATTTCAACGTGAATGGGTGAATTTTTTCAAGTCAATGGACAATGAAATCAGACACTGAAGATATTTTGAGATTTTAATGGAATTTGTTGGTTTTAATTAACTTTTGTTGAGCCTGACAATTTTTTTTTAAATATTATTCTATTATATTCTATTCAATTCTAATACTATCTTTAGTTATGCAAATGAAAATGAGTCCTCGTAATCAATAAATTCGTGATGAAACTAAGATATTTATTTTAATGTAATAGTCTTGAGGGCTCGCATCAACGTGTTTATGTGTGTTTTTGTTCATCCATATCACTTCTGCCCGACGTTTTGCATAATGACTGGCTAATGACCGGCAAATATTCCGGTTCAACTTCACCCGGGTATGCTGGGTATTTAACGTAAACGGGGCAGCTGCTGAAATGTATTACAATTTAATTTTAGTCTCTCTTTATTTACAATTCTCTTAGGCAATAAGTAGTTATAAGTAGTATAGTTTAATTTTAAGTATTCTTGTAATCATATTGTTATGAGTTACGATGGGGCTGACATGGTCAGGTATGTATGACCAAAAGCCCCTAAATAAACAAAGATATAAAAATTAAAAAATAAAATTTTAGTCTCTCTGTTATTTTAGAAGCTTAGTATTTCGCATAGTATTTTGCGAAGTACCTGGCATAATTTAACACCCACGCAAGCAAACAATTAGGAGAAAAATTTATGAAAAGTGCATGAATCGTAACTAACAGAGTGATTAATATAATGTCGATGGATAAAGGAGTGGAACACCCAAGAAAAGATAGATGGATGGATGGATATGAAAGAAAATAAGTAAATGATAGCGTAACGATTGACAGGGAAGAATGGAAGAAAAATTATAATAACGAAGAAGGCAAAGGAAACTTTAATAAAAAAGAGCATTTTCGCTAACAGTTATTAACAAAAAATACGAAACTGTATTCTAGAATAATAATGTCACTTTTACCTTTGCTTTATTATACTTTACAAGCAAAAACTTATCGCCACAATCTTAGCAAGTGGAGAGCACACAAACAGTATGTATAGCAAAATTTTCCTGTTTTTCCTGTCATACATTCGTGTTTTATTTCCCAATAAATATAAATTAATGGTATAACTTTAAGGGGAGCCAGCAATAAACATTATTTGTTGTGAAATAGTGGTAATGAACTTCTTCGGTTTGCTCAGCTTGTCAGTGATGTGTGTGTATGTTTGTGTAGCCAAACTTAAACTTCCTGTAGGTGCACAAATTTTGTGTGTTACCTAATATGTGGCTTCCTTGTACACTGGTAATTAAAGTTAATATTGGAAGTAGGTATCGGTAGTTAGTTTAACGGCAAGAGTGTGGGCACGACTCGCTTATATAATTATTAATATCGAAGTAATGGCTTGGCGAGCTAACTTATAGCGGAAAATTAAGTAACAAGCTTTATTTTTTGTAAAATTTAATACTGGAAGTTTTAAAAGATTGGTTAAAATAAAAATGTCACTGTTACGAAAACGTAAGACTCTTTCTGTTCGTACTCTCGATTGCGTCGAAACTTAAGAGAATTCTAAAATCATATTGAATTCCACCCGACTCCGACTCGCTGTCTTCACCCTGCAGGTTTCGCCTGCAGCGATAACCGTCTGCCGTTTGTTACAGTAACAAAAGAAATAAAGATAATCGTTTTGAACAGCGTGAGTCACATAACACAGCGCTGTTATGTGACTCACGCTGTATCGTATCGCAGCGTTCAGTCATACACCGACGACATCTTTATTTCAAAACGATTATTTTATAGTAACAAGTTAGGATATTGTTAGCAACCATGCCATAATTATGTCACTATGGTTGCGATGTTAAAACAACGTGTTGGCTCTGGGTTCATATTATTCAGCTTGAATATTTTTATTTATTTTAACTTCATGTTGTGGTACTTATGCGGACTTAATGCTACAAGGCATTCTGTACCAGCCTATCTTTGAGTTCGATAGAACAACAATGTGATGGGGAACAAATAAATAATACAATGTTTTCATAATAAAAATGTAGATGAAAAACTGACCGCTAAATAAAAGTCAAGTAGACCTGGTAGTAAACAAAAACGTTTGTAAAACGCTTTGTGAGTGTGGCTCTCAGGATAAATATAAAAATAACAATAGAAACAAAGAAACAAAATTACTGATTTATTTTCCGTGTATTACAAAACATTTGTCCTGTACAGTGGAATACAAATGCGTTTATTTATTTAAACAACAGGAACACTTATCGTTGATACAAAGTGACTTGTGAATCGTTTCCACTGGAGGTTAACAGAAGAAATAGGGTTATTTGGGTGTTATGTAGTCGACCCTTTTGTTTTCAATCTTATAATGAAAATAAACCAAATATTTTTGAAATTATCTGCTCGTGCTCTTTATTGGAAAACCCGAATTGAACATGACACAAACATAGTTATAGAACTTAATATTGGTCAACAATAAAGACACTAGTAAACATTAAAGGGGAGTTCAACGACTACGTTCAAGTTCGTTAGGGTTAATCATAATTATATCACTAAACCCTCGAGGAATAAATACAACATTGTTGAAGTTATAACATATTCGTAAATGTGAATGGGACAACCGACAACAGAAATCTATTTAAACAGAATGGGTTAGATATTTTGATGTCAGCATTTTATGCCGCTATTTTAGATAATAATTATTTATTTATTAACTATGGAAGACAAACAGATTAAAACATAGTATGTGAGACTGACCAGACAGCCAATTGATTGTGAATAGCATAATACAGCCACAAAAAAATACAGGATAACATTTAAGCTTAAACTAAATTCTAATTTTATATGTCACATCCAGTACAGTAATAAAAACTTATACAAACAAAATCTTAATAAAAAAAGCTAAGGCTTATGCACTATATGGCCGAGGACACAGTCGTTGTGAAAGCACTCGTATTAATAACTTAACAGCATGCCTTTAATGCCCGAAGGGTTAGGTAATAGTAGTAGTACACCCACATTTCGGCAGTTATATAGTACGCTCAAATTATCTTGGCAGCTCTGAACATAGGCTTTGCGAAATTTTACGCATGTAAACTTGGGAATAAAACTGTTATTTCCAGATAAACCAATACTTAAACGATCAGAAAATATCTAATTTAAACAGTGAGAAATACAAATAAAGTAAATATCATAACACTTTAATACATTCGTTGTAACAAAATGACCTGCACGAAGTTCGGAGCTGCCAAGATAATTTGAGCGTACTGTACTCGTATTTAAGTTAATATTTTTGGAATTGGGTTGCAACCTCTGTGCTTTTCAGGTACTGGCTAGTTTGTGTAAAAAAAATGAGGTCATATTTTTTTTTTGTTAAGAAAATAATATTCTCATATTCATTTGTTTTTCAAATTGTTGTCCACTACTTTTTGTTTATAACTGTGACCTGGAAATTATATCAGATTAGATCCATAGAATGGGATAGTCGACAAAGATTAAACATAATAGTTTCTGTGCCAAGTGACAATGTAAGACGTACAAGTTTCAGAGATACGATTTATCGAGGAGTTCTCTCAGACATAACCATTGCGACGACGTTTGAATTTATAGTATTCACTTGGATTTGGTTTACATTAAACCATTAAATAACGACCAGTTTAACCAAGAACTCAGTCATTTTCAATACTGCTTTACGGGAGAGGTCTTACAATTTTAATGGAGGATTTCCAATTGATGTGATGTTGAAATCGGAAGCAATTCAGTTAGTCGAAACGAAATTGGATGGTCAAAATTTGGCAGTAAATGTTGGTAGCCCTATAGAACTACTAATTCAATCTTTTTGAATGGAAATACTACTTAAAATTACTTACAGTTGATCAAAGTAGGCCGAAAAGACGAAGAAAAACATACCATGCCTCTTAAACGGGGTAACGACCGTTCATTGAAGGTTATTTTGTCAGCATACTAATCTGACGCTAAAGTACTATATTCAACTCTATACTATCCATTACTATGACGGTTGTTCGATAACATTCATCAATAGCGCGGCAGTGTAAAGCATACCCTTTCAATAGATGTAATCAGAGCAATAGATCGTTCAGCAGATCCAATAGACTTCAATCTCATTGTGAATTGAGCTTTATTTGTAACACGTAGAGCACACATTTCAATAAGTTGAGCTGTTTTTAACCGACTTCAAAAAAAGGAGGAGGTTATCAATTCGACTGTATTTTTTTTTCTTTTTTTTTATGTTTGTTCGCTCATAACTAGCGACTGGGTCAACTGATTTTCTTGATTCTTATTTCATTTGAAAGCTGGTGCTTCCCGTGTGGTCACATTGTCACCATTTCAATATCTGATGATGGGATCTTGTAGAAATCGGGGGAACTCTTCAATAAATAACAGCAGATTAACCGCGATTGTTGCTATAGCATATCTAAGCATTGTTTACGCCATCACACAACATAATATCACGCGTGTACTCACTACAAAGGTGATGAAGAACTTCGGAGATAGGCAACGGAACTCCTCAATTAATGACGCCATATATACTTTACTTGATGACGTGATAGGAAAAATAAACAATAAGATGAGAGTAGCCGGAATTTTTCTGGACTTAAGTTCCGCATTTGACACTATAGACCACGAATTACTTCTTACAAAAATGATGCATTATGGTATTAGAGGTAAAGCTTTAAAATTATTCTCTTCATATCTGACAAATAGAAAAATGTTTGTAGAAATTGACAAAACGAAAGATGGCTCCAAAAAAATTTACAAATCAGCAACCATAAAGATGACTACGGGCGTCCCGCAAGGATCTATATTGGGACCTATTTTATTTATCTTATTTATTAATGACTTAATCAATTACATGAATACAATTTTACCTGACATTGACATAATTATTTTTGCAGATGACACAAATGCCATAGTAGCAGCAAATGACATAGATAAATTAACTGACTCTGTAAATGCAGCCTTACAAGCATTTCACGTGTGGTTCACAATAAACAAATTGTTAATCAACACTGCAAAGACCAACATAATATTATTTAAAACGACAGCCCGTAATAAGGATGACTTAGAGATAGTTTTGAAGGATGAGAAAATTGCTCTCGTCAAGGAAGTCAAATTTTTAGGTATACGTATAGACGAACATTTAAATTGGAAGGCAGAATTAAATGCTATAAATGCATCAGTATGTTCCGCATGTTATGCTTTAAGGTCACTTAGAACAGAAATTAGCATTAAGCAATTAAAAATGGTATATTTCGCGTTGGTAGAATCCAAGATCAGATATAGCATAATGTTTTGGGGAAATAGTTATGACTATAACATAAAAAGGGCTTTCGTACTACAAAAACGCGCAATTCGCACAATAACCCGTATTCCGCAAACAGAGAGTTGCCGTGAACATTTTAGAAATTTAAATATTCTTACAGTGCCGAGCATTTATGTATTTGTACTGCTAAGTAACATGGCCAAATATATACACGAATATGAGACAGCAGAAGAACGACAAATTAGAGAAGGCACACGCAGACAAGACATTGTACGTTACAGGGTACAGCCAAATCTTAATATTGTGAGACACAGTCCTGGATACCAATCGGTTATAATATTTAATAAGTTGCCTTTACATCTAAAAAGCGCTATTTACTCAAGTTCCTTTAAAAAGGAGCTTAAGAGTTTCCTGTTGAATAAGTGTCTATATGCTGTTGAAGAACTTTAGCGATTTTTTTTATATAATAATGTTGTATTGTGGTAGTGTATTTTTTGCAATGTTGAAATGTTCTGGCTTGTTTGTATTTTGTATTGTTGCATATTTTAATTTTTTTTTTATTTTTCTCTTTATATAATTTAATTTTCATTTTATTAACATGTAATTTCAAATACAATTTATTGTTCATGAAAAAAAAAAAAAAAAAAAAAAAAAAAAAAAAAAAAAAAAAAAGATAGCAAATGGACTGGGATTGCTGAAATCTCATGACTGTCTATTGACCAGTTCATAACATAACATCACGCCGGTACGTTGTGAAGGGGTAAGCACATGTGAACCACTAAAAAGTGAAAAATAAAAACTTTTTTACAAAAAATAAAACCGACTTCGACAAAAATAAAACACAAAAAAGTGAAAAATAAAAAATCAGCTTCAGAAGTCGGTGGCAAAAACATGAAATCAAACAAACAAAAGTCACCGACTTCTGAAGCAGATTTTTTATTTTTCACTTTTTTGTGTTTTATTTTTTGGCTACTGGTAGTATTTTCAAAGATCTTATCTACCACAATGACGTCTTCGTTTGGTTTTATGTAAGTACTTAGCATATGATGCAACATTAGGCGCATTTTACATTATTTTGCGGCTCTGTGAAGTCAATGGTTCCAACTGTTTATTTTGCTTCCAACACAACATAGAACTTCAAACTTCTGTCCGTAACGACTTTGAGTAGCCCCGAGCAGTTTTCTATAGTACATTGTTACCTTAGGGGTGAAAGGAACTTATTTAGGCCCGAGTCGGGGTTTGGCGCCTGAGCGCAGCGAGGGCGCTAATAGTTCGAGGGACTAAATAAGTCTTTAACCCGAGGTAAACACTGTGCTTTTCATTACGAATACAAGGAAAGTTGATGGGAATAGGCTTGCCCCCAATTACCTCAATAAGGTTGATGTGAATATAGTCTTTGGTTGATGGCAATAGGCTTGCTAATAATTACATTGGTTGATGGCAATAGGCTTGCTCCTAATTACCCAAATCGGTGGATGACAATAGGCTTGCTCCTAATTATATCGGTTGATGGCAATAGGCTTGCTCCTAATTAGATTGGTTGATGGCAATAGGCTTGCCCCTAATTACATCAATTCATGGCAATATACAAGCTCCTAATTACATCGGTTGATGGCAATAGGCTTGCCCCCAATTACATCAGTTGATGGCAATAGGCTTGCTCCTAATTACATTGTTTGATAGCAATTGACTTGATCCCAATTACATCAGTTAATGGTAATAGACTTGCTCCTAATTACATTGTTTGATGGCAATAGGCTTGGTCCCAATTACATCAGTTGATGGCAATAGGCTTGCTCCTAATCACATCGGTTGGTGGCAATAGGCTTGCTCCTAATTACATTGGTTGATGGCAATAGGTTTGCTCCCAATTACAACAAATAATTCGACAGCTGTCAGTAGAAAGCGATTCTCCCTAGGGCTGAAAAGTAGTACTTTCAACCCGCTCCGCAGGCATGTTCTGACCTACTTTCAGAGTATGAGTAATGAAAAATATTTTGCAATACAAGCTGCTACTATAGACAGCACGTTTGTATGTGAGCAAGTGCAACAAGCTTCAGAATGTTTGAAACAATATACTGCACATGGACCGACTGAGTTTACTAACTAAAGTGATCTGAAACACCTGTATAATATTCAAGTTACAAGCATTTACTTCCATCACTAGTGCAACGCTGAGCAGTTGGTTTATTTGAACAGTTTTCTGAAATTAATATCATGAAAATCATAATCATAACGGAACCCCTAATGAAGTCAATCAGAAATCCATTACTGATAATGGATGGTGGTGGTGGTAGAGGTTCATGAGTTTCATGAGTATAATTGTGAATCACATCTCATGAAATGCATATTTTTTTCACTGAAAATGAAAACTTCAAAGAAAACTTAACAGACACTGAAAAATATATTTTCTTGTGTTGCGGAAAATAAGTTAGCAATTATTGATATAACGTTGAAATGAAAGTTTAGAACGACAACGTCGCCTCGTTATTATCAGTGCTGTAGTACGATGGCGTGTTACTGAATTTTAGTTCAAAAGTACCAACTAAGTAAATGTTACTCTCAGCATGAGACCTGTATTTCATGCCTCTCTCCTGTGTGCTAAGAGCAGACCTCCCGCCGCGTTATATGCGTAGCACATGCACTGTTACTGTCTCATTACTTATCACAAGTTACAACTTTTTCAACGAACTGGGACTCAGGAAAGTACTGACGCAGAAATTCAGCACAAATGTTCCAAAAATACAAGTTGAGAGAAGTAGTTATTAAATAAGTTATTAAGGTTGTTTGCCCAATAATAAAATTATGCGGGTCGTTTCAGGCAATAAGCCAATAGATATCAATATTTATTTTGAAGGCGTTGTGATTTATTATGTCTACATAATTAATCTAACTGCGGTTTCAACAACGTCTAGTATAATACAAGTTCTAGGTACTATGAGTACTTGCTACACCCAAGATATTGAATTAGGTTATCTGCCTTTTCGCCAAAAATTGTTTGCCAGATTTGCACTACTGAAAATTGGCCGTCCAAGCAAGCTAGCTGGTAGTAGTGTGTTCTTAGTTCATACTAACACTACTCAATCGTCCACATTTCCTTCGTCAGAAAATACGTGACGTCTGGCGGCCCTGGGATCTTGCACTATAGCTTTTGGGTCTATGTTTTCCATAATTTGATGATAAATATTTGCTTCGCATTTTTTTTTTATTTGTTGTTTTATTTGTCAAATTATTACATTAATAATTGTTTTCTATTTGACATAACTTATATGTCAAATAGAAAACAAGTAGAAAGAATCTGACTGCTGATTCTATATTACGCAAATACACGTTTTTTGTTTTTAGCTAATGTTATAATAGCACCGCGACGTTATGTTGTAATGGAAACTTACCTTAAGGTTCGACAACATCAGGTTCGATTGAAACAAAAAGAAAAGTTTTACATAGCTGGGGTACGTTGGTATAACATGTTAACAAGCGAGGTTGTTTCCGCCCCTCGCTCTTTTCCTATGGGTAGTACAAATATTGACTTTGTTTATACGAAAAACCTAAATGTAGGATGTTGTACTAGTGGAATAATAAGTATTGTTATACCATTTGATTTTCGGTTCACCCGCAGTTTGGTACATGTATAATTATGTACTCGTATCAAGATTTACAGCCACAGTTTTCTACTGAAATTGATATCGAATCCAAATCGATCGTAAACTGATTGGTTTTATAGTCATTTCGAAAACGATTATTACCTACTTATTTTGTATGTTCCTGCTCCGAACATCAAATATGCCAATCATTTCTCAAACACAGCATTTCACTCGGGGACAGTCTCGAGGTGCGATAAGCAATCAATTCAGTATAATACTCTCATACATACAAATAGCTTACGATCAAACAAGGTACGCTTCGACAAATGTGACAATTGCTTTTTATAGTTTCATGATAGAAGTATTTACACACAGTTTTGATATTACATCAGAAATGCCTCAAAAAAATCTGATCTTAAAGTTATTACAAACTGCTTAAATTAATAAATCTCCGTCTTATGTTTAATTCAGTTAGGGGCAGTTTCAATATTATTTATTATTCAGTCATAAAATCGCTTACTAATGGAGTTACTTCCGCTCGATAAACCGTTCTGTATTAAATAGGTTTTGAAAAGGTTTAATCCAGTTAGAAACTAAGACTTAATGTAAACCTTAATAAAGGTCGGGTAATAAAACTTATCTCTGATAGATATCCTTTCTAGTTGGCTTCGAAGTCCATAATTTATTGTTTCAAACATTCATGGGTACATTTTATTTAAAACTAACATCTACTCTCTAAGATGCCTCTAATAACACAACATCACCTACACAAAGCAAAAGCTTTGTTCAAAGTAACAGGAAGGTATCAGCGACTGAAGAGATTGTTTTACAGAAACAAACTTGTTGTTACATAATGCATATCTTGAGACTCTGAGAGTTTTATCCGGATTTTCAAACAAATGCTCAGGGAATTATCAAACGACTGGACAAGTTTTTGTTAAAGTTCTTTTGATTTTTTACTTGAATTACAATTGGCTAGGCCAGCGTAGCCCACGTAGCGGTCGTGTGCTACGTCGTAGCTACGTTTCATATGAAGAATGTAAGTACTCCTATAACGAACTATAATTTACAACATTAACATAAGTACTAAGACGGCACGTGAGCCTATTAACTCGTCAGTGTAACCCGTTGGCTCATTACTTAATGTTTCAAATGTTCTCCCTTTAATTATGTACATAGTAATGTGTGTATTCTCCTGAGGGTACCTCTGTTAGTAAACATTTCGACCATTTTAGCAGCAAGTAGGTATGTTGATAAGTGAAACATTATACATATTTAAAAATGCTAAGAGCATTGGCCGCTTTGAAACTTACCTACCTTGCCTAAATAGGTCGAAAACCGTAAACAACAACGTAGGTCAAACACTCATTATTTTCCCTTTGCACTGACCTCAAGTGCTTATGAACCCACATTTACGATGACTATTCTTAAATGGCTGAAAGTTAAAAACATGTAGTTTTAAAAGCTATTTCGTGGCGAGTGTCGTCTCTTTGATCTCACACCGCCTCGAGCGACTCAGCGCCGCTCACACTCGCGTCACTGAGACGCAGCACAAACGACACCCGGAGGAGGTACTGAAAACAAACTTTAGCTAAAAGAAAAACCTCTTACTGACATTAATGTTTCTTACAAAACCTAAAAATCAGACAGAAACCAATTGAAATTATAATAGAACCATAAATGGAACAAATTTTTAACATTTAGCTTCATCTCGTCACGATTAATGCTAATTCTAATATAAACACAAAAAAGTTTAGCAGTATAATGAGATCACGACCTCGTCTGTGTTCAAACAATAAGGTCAGTTCTCTGAATTAATGAAAACTCCACCGAAATATTTGTTTCAAACTAAATAATATGTACTGTACTGTAACGGTACTGTACTATATTTATACGAACGTGACAATGAATGTAGAAACATAGCATCACATTTACTGTCTGTGTCTCAATGTCCGAGTTTTATTCGTCAAAATGATTGTTAACGACTGACGTAGTAGACTACTGGCCCGTGTTGAAAAAATTATGGGTCATGTGAACCACCAGGTGACCTATCCAAAACGATATAGGAGCATATAATAATAAGATTCAGCACTATGCCGTCACTTGTAAGCTGTCCAACCGAGTGCAGGAGAGAATTCAAAAGTACAGGTAGACAGGGTACATTTTGGTCATATATTTTTGTACGGCATTCTTACCATCGATAGATCCATGAAAAATAATAAGAAAACGCGTAGTGCCGTAAAAAAATGTTGCGCCACAAAGTCGGAATTTTTATTTTATTTTCCGACAATTTCGAGGGTAAATTTGGTCATTTGATTTTGTACGGCATCAGTTTCATACTATTTCAATACTGCTTCTAATCCATTATTCCGCAACGCCGTACAAAAATCATGCGACAAGGGGAAATAATCGAGGGTTGTAACCCCCTCTCTTTCCGCTGGTCCAGGGGGTGATTTGAAAAAGTACGGCTTCGGTTCCAAAACATTATCTAGCACTCAAAAGTACTATTAAAAATAATGCCGTCAAAAAATTATTGTTCATTTTAAATGTATATCAATAATTATCTTAATTTCATCGTATCCTTGATTTTTAAAGCTGTAAAGTCATTTGATCCTGTACGGGAACTTTTTTTTAAACATGATATTGTAAAATACAATTGTTATATAGTATTGCCGTTCAAAAGAAACTGTTCAAAAAAAAGTTATAGAGAAATACAAAAACTGAAATTTTGCAAATTATTGCAAAAGTTTAAATATCATAGATTAATGAAATATAGCAGTTTTCTAAATTTTATCCCTTGTTTTAAATAATATTAACATAAATAAATTAGGAAAAAATGATGCCGTACATTTTAATGCAGACCATTATCTTTTAGGCTGATGAAAATGACGCTACCATTTTAAGGTTGCACAAGCCAGTCATTCTTCCATACAAACGTAGTATGGTGATTACTCCTGATATTATCTTAACATATTATTATTTTTGAAGAGAACAATTGATAATATGAAAAAATCACTATGACGTCTAACTGAACTGAAACGGTGTGTATATTATATCCAAGAATTGAAACTGCCAATCCCAGTATCAACAGTTTTAACGTCATCATCTTCTTCGCCTGATTCCTCATCCGGTTCCGTTATGTCAAAGACTTTTTGGGGGCATTCCTCGCCGTGGAACCAGTCGAAATCGTACCGACCGTCATTGAGAATCCATCCATAGCTTATTGGTAACAAGGTCGACGGTATTTGTGGGTCTACCTTTTTTAGCAGATTTTTTTATACCCGAATTTTGTTTTGCATAACAGTGGATGGCAGAAACTTCAATCAGGCAGGCAGAAAAAAAATCATTTGGCATACACTAATTTACCATAAATTCAAAACGCATAATTTTGTAAGTCAGAATCATCTTTGAGCATAAACTTCATTTTCAGAACCATCATTTCGCCGAAAATTTATAATCAGAATAGTCTTTTGGCACGCATTTCATTTCATACTTAATGTACGTGTAACATGCAATAATAATAATAATTATTACTAATTATTTAATTATTATTAATTTCATTATTAATTATTATTATCAGCTCACCCCGGCTAAAATTTCTAGCTGAGAACATTAAATGTTGGTATGTCAATAATAATAATAATTATTATTATTATTAATAATAATAATGACGTCACTCATACATGCAACGCATGTACTCCATGACGCGCGCTCGCTTCGCTCGCATATTAAATAACACTTATATCTTCTGTCCCCAAAGTGCCGGGCCTCCGCCGGCCTCCTTCGTCGGCCTACGGCCCGGTGCCCATGCCGCCCATAAAGGATACTTTCGCGAGACGGTCGTTATACCTTATAAAAATCTACCAAATAAAGTTCTGCCATCTTAAAAGTATGCCTGTATGCCATTGAAAATTCGGCTATATAAACATTCTGCGAAATGAGTATTCTATTAAATAATTGTTCTGCCATAAACACATTCGTTCAAAGAAGAATATGCCAAGTGTGTTATGCCAAATAAATTTCGGAGCATCAAGTTTCTGCCAGATAGATGGTACCCGGTATTTGTTTGTAGGCATTACACCAAATCTGTGCTATGTAGGTATGATCTTCGTATGTTGTTTTAACTCCCGGAAACAAGGGGGAAACGACGTTGCTTCCAATTTCATAGTTGTCTTTTTGAAAGCTTCATTTCTGCTTTTCGGCGTATAAATCTTTTCGAATATGATACTTATGACTTGTGGGAAATTCAATTTTACAGCTCCCACATAAGATTTACTTTCAAAACAATTACTGATCTACCTAGGGATTGAAATGAGCTACACGACTAAGAGAAGTCTTAAAATAATTAACAAGGAACAGTTGACGTCAACTGTTCCTTGTTAATTATTTTAATAAGACTTACAGACTTATAGTTGCCTCAACCGAAAATGTGCGAGTACTTCTCAAAAATATGTTGTATTTTGGAATTATCAGTGACAACATGTCTAAATTTTGGTTTAAATCGATAGTATACAAACCCATATTTAACATAGTTTCTAACTAGGAACCTAGAATCACGAAAAGAGTATGAAAATTAGTACAAATAAACTATCTAAATGCCGTATAAAAAAATATCGTGATGAATTTCACCTTACATTTCGTTAGATGGATTTTTTCTTTTTATTTTTTTCATTTTCAGTTTTTTTCCCCTTTGAACCAACGAAAATGTACGGCATATGAAAAAATATTATCTATGCATAAAATACCTTCAAAATAAATTAATTTTATGTTGTGTCAAATCACCCCCTGGACCAGCGGAAAGAGAGGGGGGCCCTCGATTATTTCCCCTTGTCGCATGATTTTTGTACGGCGTTGCGGAATAATGGATTAGAAGCAGTATTGAAATAGTATGAAACTGATGCCGTACAAAATCAAATGACCAAATTTACCCTCGAAATTGTCGGAAAATAAAATAAAAATTCCGACCTTATGGCGCAACATTTTTTTACGGCACTGCGCGTTTTCTTATTATTTTTCATGGATCTATCGATGGTAAGAATGCCGTACAAAAATATATGACCAAAATGTACCCAGTCTACCTGTACTTTTGAATTCTCACCTGCACTCGGTTGGACAGCTTACAAGTGACGGCATAGTGCTGAATCTTATTATTATATGCTCCTATATCGTTCTAGATAGGTCACCTGGTGGTTCACATGACCCATAATTTTTTCAACACGGGCCAGTAGTCTATAGCTGCAAGGATGCAGAACTTTAAGGACTGGTTCGACTGGTGTGTTCAAATAACCAACATAAGTTTTTCCCCAATTTCCTGCTTTTACCCAGCCAAACAGACTGATTCGATGACAAAAAAATTAAACTCCTATTGCAGTTTACTGGAACTTTCTGGCTCAATCCTCGATTTAAAGCGAAGTGGTTGGCACGCGTCCAACTGACGACATTATATTATTTACTTCGGCAGTCACAGTAAGTAATATACTAACGGTACAACCCGTAGCGTGTGTTTGAATTATAAAGCGCTTTTTACACTGAGATAGTTGGAAGCAAACGATGAGAGTGGCAACGTTAATACGTAATGTTGTAGTACTAGAAAGCACGAAGAAAGGTTACCGATAGTGTTGTACTAGTAGTTGTATTAATAAGTCCGCGATATTTAAACCTTTGACTAAGATTTACAGAAGAGCAACCCTGAAAAGATTACACAGACGCGCTTGCTATTTTCCCATACGGCATTAAAGGAAGAGCTTGATGAGTTGTCGAGTAATAACTCACACTCACTCACTCTGTCTTAACTTTGGAAGACTTGCTGCGCCGACCCTATTTGGGATACGAGCAAGAAAATGATGATGATGAGATTGAGATTCCGAATTTTATATTAATTTTGAGCAAATGAATGAAAAGTTAGCGTTTACTGATTTTCTGAAATAAATTCTCATCATCATAGCTTTCTTTGGTAAACACATAAAACCATAATTTTTATTACTAAGGCCTTTATGCGCATCCACCGTTGTGCCTTTTTCTTCTTCGGAACTAAAACCATACAAATTATAAAACTTAAAAAGGGGTTTTTTACATGCAACGAAATAAAAAGAAATACTCTTGAAAAAGAGCAGCACAAATTCTAAATCAAAAAGCCCGGCACACAATTCCACGCACGCTATGTGCGGTCACCGTGACATACTTGCGGGCTCGCCGGTGTGCCCTCGGGCCGCAATATACCCGCAGACTTATACCAGGGCTTAGAGGCATTCCGCTTCAACTGTATCAAAGTCTGGATAGAACAGCTTTATCGTCTTGACCAAGTCACAGGATATTGAATCATTTTTGTGTGTTTCGATACAAAGTTAATCTCTGTAACATAACATCACGCTTGTAATTCTCGAAAAGTTAAGCAAAGGTATAACTTTATGCCATCCAGGTGCTAGGTACGATTTTTATGTAGAGTACCATTTAATAGGGGCAAGCGTATTACCACCAATCACACATCCAGACTCTGGGCTGTGACTAAGTTACCCAATATTTTTTACCCTGACCTAAAAACACAGTATGCATACCCTTAATGTAAACAAACTCATTAAGTCGCCAGTTTTGTGCCTACACAAATATTTTTAAATGGCTACTTACCTGTACTAAAACAATGTCATGGACGAATGTTCACCCTAATGCAAATAATGTTAAACGGGTTCAACACTACTTAATTATGCGGCCGCCGCACACTTCATAACTCATAATTAAAGACAGTGTTAGTGCACACCACACAACTCTACTGAATACTGTATACGTTTAGTGCTCAGTGAATTATTCCATATTTACTATGCCCAGTGGAAGGACAAAGTTTTCCTTTGCGTTTCTTTCCGTTGTAAAGTGATAATTTCACGCCAACGAGGAAATTAAACTTGAGTTTTTTACGGCTTTCCGTTATGAGAATCCAATCTAATTAGATTGATCTATTAGGATTCTTCAGATTATCGAATACTTACCATAATACCATTCTCATTCATAGCTTGATAAACTCAGCGCACAAAGAAACTTTTTAGTTGAATAAATTAGTAATCTTAATTCTATTGTTGTGTAGTATCCACTAGAGCACTCGCGAGTCACATCATGAAAGCTTTGTATAAAATAAATAGTAACAATGTTGTTGAAGATATTAACGTTTAAACGAGTATTACAACTGCTGTAACGTTTACAAAGTTGGATATTGGATACTGAAATCTAATGATAAAGATTTATGCGATCATAAATTTTACTGGTAGTGATCATTTTAATTATGTACCAGGTTATGAATCGTGATTTTGTATCCAGGTGCAGAGTCCAGTGCTGGTGGTGGAGTTAACCCTGAACAGACTAGAGGGCACACAGCTCAGGGCGCTGGGTCTGCTGTCCGTGTACGGGTTCAACGTGACGTATGAGGTGCGAGGAGCAGCGCAGTCACCGGGACCCACTTCATGCAGCGCCATCGAGTGCAGGCTGCTGGGACACTGCTACGCTACAAGGGATTATCAGTGAGTGGAACACGATTTTATCGATTTTTGTAAAGCTTAGCTACTCTAAAAATCTGTAACATACAATAAGTGCCTTACATAATTACGTAACATGAAAAACAAAAAGATTTATTTTAGAAAAGTTGAATGGTTTGGGTAAATTCAAATAAAGCACAGCCTTTGTTTGAAACTCCGTTAGCGCAAGCAATATAGCCTGAAAATGTAGTGCAAGCTAGAACGAAGGGGTGTTGAAGTCACTGATAAAATAAAGTGAACGATAAACCTCCTGTTAATAGTATAATATTTATTGCTAACTCCTCGATATATTCCACGTCGCAGGAAGTTTTACTGTTCGTGTTTCTCTGGTTACTCCGGAACGGACTGCGGAGAGGGTCCGCTGTGTCCGAGAACCTCTAACAAGTGTCAGAACGGCGGTAACTGCAGGTGAGTGAACACGTTTCGTAGACAATTGTACATGTTAATAGTTTGGTTTTCCAGACAACAGAAGCGAGATAGCTACCTCGAATTCCAGCAATATCAAAATGTATTAAAATAATCGAACGAGAAAACTGGACAATGTAAAGGGAACAATCTTTCCTTTAAATTTGGTACAGATTTTATGTCCGCAAACTGTGACACATCTGTATTTAAGGGTCACATTCAACGCTTGTAACAGTTACACTTTTTGCGTCGTGTATCCTCAATTCCGTCTCGGGTTTTATTGTTTTCGAGAACAAAAAGCGTTTAGAATTAAAGTGCCTGATACAAACATGGGTTGTTTTTCAGACTTTTGTGCACTTTTTTTTAAGGATAGAAGTTTCGCAAAAGTGTAGTATCTAGCTAGTGGATACACCGCTAGTTTATAATCATTTATTATCGCGATCAAAAATGATTATAAAAATTGTTAGGATTCATAGTGTGAGTACAAGTAATATGTATCGACAGACAGATGGGTCCGGCCGTCGTAAGCTGTATCTGCGCGCCGGGATACACGGGTGACCTGTGCGAGGCGCAGCTAGCACCACCAGGTGAGATAAGCTTAATATAAATAATGAGTGAGTGCTAAATCCAGCATTCGTGATCTATAGCCGTATATGAAGCCATAAAGGTATTTTACTTTTTAATAAAAAGATACATAAAATCGAGAACCCAGAAACTAAACCCTCATAACACCTGTTGCCTTACAACATTATTTTCAGAATGCGGTATAGAAGAATGTGCAGAGGTTTGTAAGAAAGGAACAGGTTGTGACTGTAACCCAAAGGATGCAGATTTCTGTGAGTAATGAGTTTTATCAATACTTTCAAAAAAATACGTTAAATATTCTATTAATAAGAACCTGCTATGTAATCATTTCTTATCGTTGGTATGTTTATAGCATCAGCACGATTTGAAACCAAACTGGAAGTAGCGGATCAAGCTGGTGTAAACATATCTCAACAAATCGCTAAAGAGGTATTTACTGCGAAACAAAACCACAGTATTTCAATGGAAAAGATAATTAAAAGTTACTTTGTTACTTTTTTCAGTTAACAAGCTATTTAAAGGCATCAAACATAACATTAGAAGATAAAGTAGAAATTTTAAACATAAGGTAAGTTTTCATTGAATAGGTACAGACGGCTACACATCAAGCTATACATTTCCAGTTTACGCTGATCTCGCATTGTACGGAAATCCTATACAATGCGAGTCCAGCGTATACTGAAAATGTATACTATTGTTTTATAACTGGTGATGGTATATTTATGTGTTAGTGTGTGTGTAACAGTGCGGTGGGGGAGGGGGGTGTACGTGGGGTGTGGGTGCGTGTGTGGGGTGCGCGGCGCGAGGCGGGTGCACTGCGCGCGGCACTGGCACGCATGCGCACACACCACGTGCGTCTGCGTGCCAACACGCTGCACTTCCACATGCAACCCGCGCTTAGTTTACAAGTGAGCATATTTTCATGTCATGACTTGGTGTCTATTGTTTTTCAAGAATTCCTAGTTCACTCAAGATATTAGTAACATACAAGTACTTCTTCAAAACCATAAATCAATGTAATCTAATATAGCAATAAATGAAACGGATGCATGCTTGATTTACTGCAGGTTATATTAACTTAATAATGTCCGTTTTATTTAACGCGGGGCGTTTAAATGAAAACCCTTAAAATATTAGTCTCAGACAAGTGAACAGACAATATTTCGTTTCTACCTGTGTAGAACCCGCAACGGCGGTTTTTAAGGTCAGTCCTTATTTAATCTATTTTTAGAAAGGGCACATTTATCTCTCTTAAACTGCCCACGTGAGGAGCAAATAAAATAGAAAGGGTAGTATGTATGTTTATGACCTACATAATATTTGTCTGTATTTTTATTAAAAAATGGCATGCCAGGATATGGGGAGAATTTCGTACAAAGTACGAACGTACGTACCTGCATATATTAACATTCTGAGACAGCACGGTCATTTTAATTGAAAAAGTTTGTCGAGGGAGTACATTTTCGTTAATGGATATATAGGTCATATTTATCGTCAGACAACGCTATCGTTCAATATTTTTTTAATACGTGCCACTCTAAATACTATTGTACCATGTTGAAATGACGGATGCATCTATTTACACTTATGTGAAGCTTGTTAGATTAAAGATAAATTCCTTCAAAGGATATTTATTGCAATTGAATCCATTCCCATTTCTTATGAAATAAAGATTACGTGACAAAGGAATACCACGCTTCAGACACAGTCATTTTATTTTCAAACACATAACTGTTTTACACCGGTTCTGCAATACCATTCAATTAAAGTACAAATTTTGCGGTCATTTTCAACGTTTTAATAACTTTTTGCAGACACTGGTAGTGAACCATCGTCCAGAAATATGGGAGGGGTCGGAGTTCATACTGACATGTATGGCGTATGGATCTCCGAACATCACCTTCACGTGGTACAAAGACGGTGTCAAGATAAACCTCAATGGAACTCTGAGGTAAGTGGTTCAATAGCATTACAGGACTTACGGAACTCTTTGTGGGAGGTCCGACTCGCACTTGGCCGGTATTCACTATACTAGAAAAAACTTGATGACACGGTACTTTATCAGTTGGCCACACCGAGTATACGCCCATCCAATTACCAGCGACTGTTATTTAACCGCAGCGATTAATCGGTCAGCTTTCAACAAGGACGTTACTCTTCGTTAGAAAAGACTGGTCAAGTGCAAGTCGGACTTGTACATGAAGGGTTAGATTAGATATTGAGAGATTTTGCATGTTATTTAAACACCATAGACTTTTTATAGGTTTTCCTGTAAATGTTGAACTAATATCTGTATTTTTCCAAAATAGGCTCAGTAGTTTCGTAGATAAGGCGGGGGGGGGAGGGTGTATGGTCGAACAGACAGACAGATAGACACACGAGTGATCCTATAAGGGTTCCGTTTTTTCCTTTTGAGGTACGACACCCTAAAAAAAACAAATACTCATTCGGCAGAAGTGCACCTTTTAATTTCTAAGATCTACTTTAAACCAATTAATTGCATTATATGCTTGTAAAACAAGTCGACTAAGTACATGAGTAGCAGCTGGCAAAAAGCAAACTTTGGCATTAGAAAACCATTCCATTTTCAGAGAGATTTGGACGCGCACGGTATCAGAAGACGCGCTCGGTCGTCGTCTGTCAGTGTTAGGTATATCAGAAGCGAAGAGACCCGACAGCGGCAAGTGGTCCTGTGCAGCAGACGATGCTGGCAGGAGACGATGTAGAGCGCTGAGGTTGACGGTGCTGAGACCACCAGATATACGACTCGTGCCTTCCACGATCACTGTCAATAAGGTTAGGCAATCTAGATCAGTGGTTATAAAGTGGTAATAAACGATTTGAAATTAAAAAGATAATATAATAGTTGTATGTCAGGGCGACAACGTGAGTATAACATGTCTGGCGGGAGCGGGGCGGGTGCACGGCGCGCTCGGGTTCAGTTGGGCGAGGGAGAGGACGCTGCTGCCGATGGCGCCGGGCAGAGAGGTCTGGGAGGATCTGTTCCCCGCGGGGAGCGTACTCAAGCTTTATAACGTGCAGGTGCGTGACATACTCTTTGCATGGACATAAGAATACGATTTTTAGTCTACAACCATATTTTATTCGAGGTAATTTTTTTGTGTTTTTAAACAGAAATCTAGCGAATTTCGTTGTCAAGTGTCGTCGGTAGCTGGTACCAACGCCCAAGCTGTGACTATGTGGACTCTAGGAGCTGACGATGTAGCGTGTGAGACTGACGCCTCACACGGCTTGGTGTGGCCGACAACTGCTCCCGGAGCACACGCCACAGCATCGTGTCCTCCTGGACACAGTGGGGAGACTACCAGGCAAGTAGAAAATAATGAAGAAATTAATTTTATCGTCTTTCCCTTGCAGACGACATGACATGTATAACCAGGCACTATTTTATGTTGCTAACTTATTTTCAGGTATTGTGAACCGAAAACAGGGCAACACGGCGTCAAATGGATGCTACCAGATTTCTCTGGTTGTGTTGCAGACTCGCTTAGAGAAATTTATGAACAGGTAAACGAAAAATTAACAAATTGTTTAAGGCTGAGTTGCATCAAAAAAGTAGTTAAAGTTAAAGTTTGTGTCAAATGGCACGTCAAACAAACATCAAAACTTCAGTTTTGTATCGGTTATGCCAACAATGAGTTGCGCGATTTGACAAATAGTTAAATGACGTCATAACTTTAACAGTAACTGCAACCGCTCATTTTCCGCTGGTTAGTGTTATAGTTTGTGTTAAATTGTCTGTCAATTTTATTGACAAACGCGTTGAATATAACCTTTAGACATCATGTCCCTGCTCCAAGAAATACTCGCAGAAACCAGTTCTGATGACAAAAGCGATGAAAAGAAAAGTGTGATTACCAGAGCCGATCGTTTTTCCACATGGAACGACGAATGTTTCTTGCCAAGATTTCGAGTCTCTAAAAACGTAGCTTGGTGGTTGACTATACGATTGCATTGCTTAAGGCGTAACAAGGATATTCATCGTAGGTAATTGTTTAACTAAAAAATAATACGTGCTATAGACAGAGCAATAAATATAATAGGTACTTACTTTGTTTGAATGTTTGCAAAAAAAAATTTGTTTATATAATTTTTCTATACCCCATACAGTACTGTCAAATTTGACAAAAACTTTAACTTTAACGACTTTTTCGGTGCAACTCAGCCTTAAAGTATTTAAAATGTCACTTACGGGATATCTTCCGTGATTTAAAGAAAATTGAATTGAAATGATTGTGAATTGTTTCAAAGGTTTTATATTGTCTAATCACGACTGCTACTAAAATAAAATCTTGATGTTGTCAGTTTACGCTGATATCACTGGGCTACTCATGGCGCGCTGTGTCGCTCGTGGCGCGGCAGTATGACGAAGTGCTGCGCTCCCTGCCGACACACCCGGGAGAGGGCGAGCCTCCCCTCATACATGCAGCACACATGCTGCACTACCTCATGTCTGCTGCAGCTCAGCCAGCTGACAGGTACCACAGCGCGGAGCATCTGCTGCACATCTATGACCACCTGCTCACACATCCTGATGCCTTCCTGGATGAAGAGGTATCTAGCTACAGATCATTTAAGAGATTAGTTTGAGTACCAAGGTTAAGTTCATTTAAATTGATATACCATGTTATTCCTATTAGAAAATCTTCGATCTCCAAAACGCGGTGGTGGACACAGCTGGCATGAGAAGTAACTTCTACCAGCGCTTCCACGAGTTTACAGTTATGACGAAACCAGTACACTTGGACAACGCGGTGCTCTTTGAGCTTCAGCCAGCTCCAGTGGGGAGCGAGGAGTGGCTCGTGTCGTCAGCAGAAGTGGAGCTGGCCGATAGGCCTGACAATGCTTCCGTGGTCACCGTGTTATATCATGACTTGGGAGCAAGATTGCCGTCTTTAAGAAGATACGTCGGGTATAAATAAGGACCTTCACTTTAAAATGGCATTTTAGTGTTCATAACATAACGGTTACAGTTTTTTTATATTCAGTTTTGGGCATTTTATTATAATATTTTGGGTTTTTCAGTTACTTGTGTTGTTTTGTTCAGTTTAGTTATGTTTTTATATATTTAAGTTACTTTCTTTTCCCTTTTACACGATAGTTGTAGTGGCAAATCTTCCAGCCCGGCGAGCACGGCCTACAGTGACATGGCATGAGTCACACATTTTATCACAGTTTGGGCGATAAAACCGTTTTGTCTTAAATGCTAGCACGGCGGCGTAAGATAATTTCTTGATATGTGATACAACTTCTTGACGTCTAGTTGGGACTCCTATGTCTTATTTGCTAATATGGGCGCACCCATTTTGTAACAAATGTCACATTTTGACAGATGAATATGCTCGTTTATATCACGTTCGTTCGGAGGTAGTGATAAAAGTAAATTAAAAATATAAGTATATTTTTCTGCTTACTACTGCATCAAATGGCAGTAAATTATTATAATTATGTTCTTGCCCGAAGGCAAGAGGTCCAAAGTAGGAAAATATTCCGAAGAAACATTCGGGACTCCTCTAATCTGTTCGAGTTGCCAGACAGGGAGTTCCAACGGATTTTCCGCCTGACAAAGCCTATGGTGGTTTATTTATGTGAAGAACTGCGCGTGGACTTGCAGCCTCTAAATCAGGTGGATGGTTTACTCTTATGGATTACTCTTATTTCACTTCAAAACTTTCACAATATAATTATTTCAAAACAAATCACATCAAACTTTTAAAAGAAAAACAGAACTTTTAGTTAGTAGCAAGTTATCAAATATAAATAAAAAAAGAAAATGAAAGACGTGCCGCGTACGTGTTATGTCAAAAATGAATTAGTACCCAAGAAAATTAAAAAGTTGTTTAACTGTATGAACTGTGCTCTTATACACGTATTATTTTATTTGGTCGCCTATTCAGATGGTCATAGACATTTTTATTTTTTTAATATACTAGGTCACACTATGAAGTCAGCAACAAGAAAGACAAGTCGCGTCTTAAATTATATCACATGTGGTACCCGTGCTAGCATTTAAGACAAATTCTAAGACATGACATAATTTATAACGTCTTGTCACCAATGTCTTGGGTACGCCCGTGCTCGCCCCGCAGATCCGGCCGCGCGACAGAGTACACAGTAGCATCACAACAAGTGCAGGTGTCTGCCAGCGGTGTGGGCGTTGATCCTATACACCCTCACACTGTCACACTGCTGTTTGCGCACTCCAAGAATTACAGCGCCATTGGTGAGTAGAGTCCTGCACTACATATCTCCACTGCAACGATGTCAACAAGAACGTACCTGAGTTCATGTAGTTGTTCTGGTCAGCATCTCAGCTCGCGTGTGGAGGTCGGTCGCGCTCGTCGCCGCGCGTGTGGAGCATGCAGGCGTGTGAGCTGCGCATACCGGAGCACACACACGTCGCGTGCCGCTGTCGGGGACCCGCCACCATCGCACTCTTCACTGTACAGAGAGAGACATTCGTGAGTACCGAAGGAGAAGTTATATAATGATGATACAATAATCGATAACATCACATTTTTGTTTCCCGCAGACAGGTTCAGTGAACGACTTACGAGGTATCGTGAAGATTACTGTCAGCCTGGGGGGTGCGATGTGTCTAGTGGCTGCATTACTGCAGCTCCTCGGCCTTGTAGCTGGTAGTAAGATGAAGCTGCTAGTGCTGCTGAAAGCTGCCGCTGCAGGCTTTCACTCTGCAGCCATGTTAGCTCTACTTGAATGTGACATAAGCCAGGTGAGTTGAAATATAGAATTACATAATTATTATGTGAGATCCTGTGTACATGGTATGTTCGTACGAATAAAACAACCGTCTTGCTCCAAAGCTAGTTTATTACTGCGCTGCCGGTACCCTCACTACCAAACATATAGCTAACTGAGTTAGTACATAAACATAAAACTATGCACATACAGTACAGTACAACATGATTCAGGTAATGTGTGAGTGATGCGTCACTATGTGCTGCAGGACGTGGCTTGTGGTGGTGTCACAGGCTGGGTGGTGGCGCTGTGCTGGATGGCGGGCTGCGCTGCGCTATGTGCTGCACCGCTACTGCTGCACGCTGACCTGGCTGCCACTCCCACCCGCGCACCCTCTGTCGGATTACTGTGCGGTACGTGTAGGTGAAAACGGGCCGGGAGCGCAATGGGGCTCGGCGGTCGCTATACTTATCTGAAATGTTTGCAGGCGTGTGCACACTGTGCTGGTTGACAGCTCGATTGTGGGGTGGTGCGCCGCTGCAGCTCGGCACGGCCGCCAACGTCGTGTGTGCTGCAGGTCAAACGTTACTAGCCACGCTCGCACTCGTACTCGCGCTCACGCTCAGAGGGCGAGCATGTGAGCACAAGCCGGTCAGACAAGAACACGTGCGCGAACGAGCAGCTGTAGTGCGGCACACGTTAGTGCTACTCACCACTATGGCATCCTTGCAAGTGACAGGAATGGCGTACGTGCAGCCCGCGGAGACCAGCGTGACGCGCGCCGCGGTACTGAGCGCCGCCGCACTCGCTAATGTGAGTCTCTACTGCATTGACTACTTGCGTGATAACCAAAAGACTACCCTTCATCTTCTGTTGCTTGTGCAGGGTATAGCAATGCTGGTGTGTTACGTGATCATGGACGAGGAGTGTCTGCAGGCAGCGCGACGTCTGCTCACGCTCTCCTCACACAGCGAGTGGCAGGACGCGCCTGAGGGAGACGCTTCGCATACTCGTTAGTGATAATCTACTTTTTGACACTTTTTGTCAATTAATTCCAATAAAATTTTTGGTCTTCCTTACAAGCAAGTAGCTTGTAAGGAAGACCAAAAATTTTATTGAATCATTTTTGTGCGGTTTGCGTTTTATTAATGTGTAACGTGTGAGTAAACTTATTAACCTAATGTGATCACATTGTTGTAGTATACATAAAGCAAGCTCGCGAGGTGGAGTGCTCCTCGTCTCATGTGTCGCCCGCTAGCACCTACTGGCAAGCGCCGCCGATAGAGAGCCCGAACACCATGTACAGGTGAGGACTGAGGTACAATCTCACTGTTACTCAGTCGCGGTCTATAGTAGAAGTATCGTGTACATGTGAGCTAACACGTTGGTATGTTGGTGCAGGCGTCAGTCGAGCGGCGCGTGTGTGGCGGACATAGTGCGCTGCGTGGAGTACAAGCACGAGCCGCAGTCACCGCGCACACACACGCGCGCACTGTGCGACCTCATACCCACAGGTACCACTACTACTATGCTACAGACTCCGTTTTGCTTTGCAAATCTGCTTATAATGAACTTGAAAGATTTTTGTATGAAACCTAGGGCTGCAGTCTCGACATTGATAACGATAAAAATCGGTCGCTAAGTCGTATCGTCGACAAATTCCTTTAATAGATTTTCAGCTTAGAATTAACGACCGATGTTTGTCGTAAATATTTGTCGAGACTGCAGGCCCTGGCCGGCCTTACTTCCGCCGCCGCGGCGGCGGAAGTAAGGCCGGCCAGGGCCTGCAGTTAGTATGAATGACAGCTTCGATACGGCGCGCCGTATCGAAGCTGTCATTCATACTAACAAGATTTGTGTCACGTTTTGTGAGATATTTGCTATCAAAGCTAAATTCTATTGATTGATGGCATGGATGGATGATAGATGGATTCATTTTTAGCACAATATTGATTAGATTTCGAAAACTGGCAACAATTCTCAATCAATCAATATATAATTTTTTAAAGTAGCGGCTACGCTTAAAACCTATATTAGTTGTTATAGCTAGTTTAAATTCAAACAAATTTCATAAGAGTCAAGATAATTATTCTAATGTGTCACGTTTTTGAGATACTAATATGGAAACGTGACATTTTAGAAGTTTTTGTTTGGCAACTGTCGAAAACAGACGGAATTTAGACAGACCATTTAATTACAACCCTTCTAGAATTTCATTTTTCAGCATCATCTAGCCTTCAAGAAGGCGCGCGGTGTCGAAAAGACCGCGCTAAACACATTTTTGTTAATAATATTATTATTACTCGTCACATGCATTTCAAATCCTTAGTACCTTCTTATTTTGTATCTGTGTGCGAAATAAATAGTTTACCTACACCCTCCGCGCTCTCCCCACCCCATAGATAGCTTTTGTTTTGGTTGCGGCGCAGGCGTCGAAAGCACGCCACGCGCCTGTCGTCGAAAAAGTTACGCGCGACTCTCAACGCGGTCTATTACATCTTCGGCTGTCAACCAATTTTATTGAATTTTGTCATGTAACAATGTTTTTTTTTTATAAATTGAGTCGTCGACAGCGGTCGTCTTTGTATTACCGCAATTATTGCACTTTGTGCTAGCGAGCACAAAGTGCAATAATTGGGGTAATACAAAGACAACTTAAAAAAACTGAATCAGAGCTTAGTGACTGGTTCAGAAACATCCGACTACATCGTTCCAGAGTAAACTCCATCCTTCGAGGAATCGGGCAGCTCGCTTTCAGATGAGGAGAATTTGCCACTTTCAGAAATAATCAGGTGTTATACACGGGGAGTGATACATAAGGTAAAATAGTGGCAAAAATCAAATAACAACCGGGTGAGGGGTCGGGGGGGGCTTGATGAAGAAGCTGATCCAGTGACATTTTATTGTTTTTAGTAGTCTTAAGTACTTACACTAAGAGATTTTGAGTTCCTAAATGGCTGTTTAGTCCAAAAAATGTCTGAGTTACGTTATTTGATTTTAAAATTGATTTATTTTCTCTGTTATTGAGTAATTATTTTTGTATAATTTAAGTTTAAGCATAAGGATAATGCTTCGGAGTACAAAATAAAACGTAATTATTAATTAATTATTGTTTTATTCCTCTAATATATCCCATAGGTCTTTTCGATTACGCGCGACCGCTCCCGTTATAAACAACCGCGCGCCTGCTTGAAGGCTAGACTAGATCATTTATTCCGTAAAGTTTGCTGCAAACACCTTAAAATCTTTCTTCATTGGCCACTTGTGTTTTGATGTTGTTGTATCTGATGTTTTTATATTAGAAGGTGGTGGCGGCATGTCGCACGTGTGTGTGGAGCTGCGCGTGCTGCCACACGTCACCGACAGGCGCGCGAGCACCTACAGAGACAGCACCGACACGCCCAAGGTATCGCAAATTCAAATAGAATTAATTGCACTTAAAATGTCACCCTGTAATCTAATCGCAGCATTATTGTCTCAGGAGAGCTGTATGATCTGCTGTCAGTCGACGCCCGACGTATCCGCTCGTCCGATCAAGAGCTGTCTCAAGAAGCCCACGTCGCAGTTGTCGTTTAGCAGCTCGCTACCGTCCATCCACCACGAGTGCAGCACTGAGCACAACCACACGCACACACAACCAGTAAACACACACTTACCTGACACAACAACTACTCACAGCGCGTGCACACAAACTGACAAAGTACTGCACAAGATATCACATGACCTGGACTTCCTACTCAACAGGACGCCGAGCCGAGCAGCCGATCACAGTGCGCAACGCGTGCAAGAAGCGCTGCCTTAGTAGTGTGCACTATGCGTGAGTTAACAACGCACTTGGATACAGGGATGTGATAAGAAAAGCTACTTATGTAGAATAATGTTAAGTTAAGATAAGACCTTCTTTATTTATAATATTATTATCTTGTAATGTATTTTCGTAAAAACAACGAACAGTGTATTCCATTTTAGTACCTAATTAAAAAAAATTGTCTAATTTAAAATTGGTTTGATAATGAATTTGTATTAATTTAGATAATAATTGTAACGCAGTAAAACAAAATGTGATGGAATTATATTTTTGTACTTGTATTTTGAAACTGTTGTTTCATTTAAAGGGTGGAAAATTCGCCATGCCAGCTCACGTGTTAAGTGTGTGGTGTTCGGATTATCCCGGCTTTATAACTAAGAGTAGTGTAGTTTGGAACACGTTGGTAGTTTGAGAAAGTCCTCGAGGGAATATTATTCACATAGAGTATGTTTAGTTACGTAATCCTTAACAACCTAACAGTAACAACGCGTCAATTTCGTTGAATAACTGTGATATTTTGCAGATTGCTACAATAGCCAGTAAAATACTTTCCTCATCACGAGTTCAGTCAAAGAATTTACGTGGACATCTGTAGTCATTTGACCTCAACATCTATAAAAGACGTTAGGACACCTCCGTTTTCTCGAGTCACCGCAAACAAATTTTCTTTGACCATTTTCTCAAGACCGCAAAAAGATCTTAACTAACCGATCTAGACACACGAACGTGTGATGTCAATAACATGACTTTATCTGTGGTTTATCTATTCAAATGTACGAATATGAATAGATAAACCACAGATAAAGTGCCTCAGAAACCGGGCATAAGTAAGGTCATCATTAACCCGACCATGTGGATAGAATGATCGTGGTCCTAACTCCTCGTCGTAATCCTTACGTTGAAAAAGAAAGGAATTGTCCATGTCTGATGCAAGTCTGTCTAGAATAACACTTTTTACATACGAGATATATTTTCCGATGTCATTGCAGGCAATATGCTAGATGTTTCGGTGTTACGCTAGGTTAAAACTTTACCCGCCTTATTAATAAAAATAGTTAAACCTGGTTTTAACTTACGCTTGGTTTATCTCGCATGCTGTCACTTTCTTTTGAATATTATTAAAGTGAGACGGCATGCGAGATAAACCAAGCGTAAGTTAAATCAGGTTTAACTATTTTTATTAATAAGGCGGGTACGCAAAATACTGAGGCACATACGAATTATTAAACCTTTCAAGCGACATTTCCTCACAAATATATTACTTCTCGTAACAGCGTATATGTGGTCGTTGGTAAACTAACCTTTCATTACCACAAACCCTTGCTGATACAGTTATTGAGTAGTTTCCAGTAGTTTCCGTTTATCAGTACGGACGGTACTTATTGTACATGCGATATCTATTACTCGAATACGGGTGTAATCCTATTTCTATCCCGATTGTGTTCTGAAATTCACAATGTAGAGAGACTATTGGATGTGATTGTGGTTATAACCTGAACCCTGCTTTAAATAACAAGATAACAAATGTACATCGTTATATAGGTTCGTAAAAAGCTTCCAATAATTTTCTTAACAGTTTTAATCTTGGGTAATACTATGTTTATATTTTATGGAAATTGAATTTGATGTTTCATAAAAAACAATGTGAACCCAAAATGTGTATTGATTCACCGAGACATTAAATTAATGTGACGAGTGGGCATAACCGTGAACACCGTCAAAAGTATGTTTACCAACAACTTCGTAGATAGTTCACATCACTGTTAGCTATAGATATTATACTTTTAAAACGATATTCAATCGAAATTAAACTCTATTGTCCCTAGGCTTTATTTATCCATAAAACATTACGAAACAATTAAATCTTTACAAACGCAGGATAAGCCAGTAATCTGCTATAAATTCAACATAATGCCCCCAAAAAGGGGCTTTGAATAATGCGTCAAATGTATGTGCGTTACATTCATACCTACATAATGATACCTAATCCCTTCAGGACGACAGTGTTCAGAATCTCTCCAACTTTATACTGTAAGGTTGTGAACCGAGGGAATCTGTATTAACCACAAAACAACTTACCTACACAGTAGGTATAAAGCCATTTGAATTTATTAATGTTAACTTTCGGTACCTAGCTAGAGTCCGTATTAATCAGATAAATTATGCCATTAATTTGACGCATTGCTGGGACTGTTTAGATAGATATGCAGATTATTACAATCGGGAATTGGTATTTACCTACAGTTATGCCGCTATTATGACCTTCGTAATAACAGTAGCTATTCCCAAAACCAAAGTTTATTTCCACTCCGTATGTAAATCTCTAGATTTCATGTATGTTATAAGAAACATTAGGTATAATTATATGTCACGGCTAATACCCGAAGTGCGGCTGCACCTAGTTTTAGCCGGTTAGAACTAGGTGTAGCCACTTACTCTTGGTTAAACCTAGTACGAGCCGATTGTTTTCGGGTAAAACTAGGTCTATCCTTCATCATGCCGGCTACAACTAGGTTCGGCCATTCCCTGTTGGATAAAACTAGGTCTATCCGATATCACGACCGTCTAGCGGCAGTATGACTTTATGGGCGGCATGGGCACCGGGCCGTAGGCCGACGAAGGAGGCCGGCGGAGGCCCGGCACTTCGGGGACAGAAGACATAGTGACATAGTGTGGAGTGTTATATATATAGGCGAGCGAAGCGAGCGCGCGTCATGGAGTACATATGCGAGGATAGACCTAGTTTTACCCGAAAACCATCGGCTCGTACTAGGTTTAACCAAGAGTAAGTGGCTACACCTATAGTCTAGGCAACAAACGCCTTTTTGATGAAGTTTTTTCAGCAGTCTCCGAAAATTATGATTGAGGTGTCATTCGATTCGGAATGGCATCCAGATGATTTTCGAAGAAAAATGAAGTTCCGCTTGCAAAAATTGCAAAAGTTATTAACAATTAACTAAAAAAATTAAAATGGGTTTAGTGTTTTGCAAATATCTCAAAACCTAATTAAATTTTTTCAAATTTGAAATAAGATTCAAAAAGGGGAGGAAATTTCCTAAAGAATGTTCTAACTTTCGGAATTGTAGGACCAATATTAATAACTTTCCGATCGGGTTGAAAATACGCCCGAAAACTTTTACTCCGTCTTGCGCAAGCTACGCTCCATTCGGACCTTTAATGAATAAATGTTATTTAAACTTATTAAATATGAAAATTAAAAATTGAAAAAATTCAGGCACCTGCAGGATAGATCAATACACAATAATCTGTGATCTAAAAATTTTTATCGCGAATTTTCAATAAGTTATCCATTAATTAATTAACAATTTTTTGTAGCACGAACACTGACATTGCAAGTGCGATAATTATTACACTATTCATCTGAGATTTTTTTCCTTTCGTGGAGCTATTTTTCAAAGGTCTTAGAATAGGCTCTCGTTAGAAAAATTAAAAAAATGTTAATTTTCGTTTTTTTATTAACAATTTACTGAAATGAAAAATTTCAAACCTTTATTAGACATTAAAAAAATCTTTTTTTTTATTAAATTATTATTGAACCGTTTTCGTATGATCAGAAGCTACTTAAAAATGATTTTTTATTTTTTTTATATCCTGTTTTTTTAAATATTTTTATAAACAAATGCGTTGTTTATGAGATAATTTAATGTTTTTTTTTAATATCGTAATCTTTGATAATAATCATGATTTTTTTTTAAAAAACCGTTTCTTAGAAAAAATGTTTTATTGCATAAAAACGCATTTGTTGATTAACAATTATTTTCTCCCACTTCTAATTAATATTAAGGTATCATTATTTTTAAATCACCATTATTTGTTTTTTCTTTTCTATATATAATAAAAAAATATTGTTTTATTAAAACTTTCATTGTTTATGTAATAAACAATTTGTTAAAAACAAATAAATTTTCACTTAATATTTTTTTTCTTGTTTTACTTATTGTCACAAAAACAGAATGATTCTTTTTTTTTCATTTAATTTTTTTTACAACTTTTTTTTTAATTTGAAAAAAAAACAAAATCATATTTGTTTTTGTGACAATATTTACTTATTGTCACAAAAACAGATATGATTTTGTCTTTTTCATTTATTTTTTTTTCAACTTTTTTTTTATTTGAAAAAACAAAATCATATCTGTTTTTGTGACAATAAGTAAAACAAGAAAAAAAATATAAAGTAAAAATTTATTTGTTTTTAACAAATTGTTTATTACATAAACAATGAAAGTTTTAATAAAACAATATTTTTTTATTATATATCGAAAAGAAAAAACAAATAATGGTGATTTAAAAATAATGATACCTTAATATTAATTAGAAGTGGGAGAAAATAATTGTTAATCAACAAATGCGTTTTTAAGCAATAAAACATTTTTTCTAAGAAACGGTTTTTTTTTTATATCATGATTATTATCAAAGATTACGATATTAAAAAAAAACATTAAATTATCTCATAAACAACGCATTTGTTTATAAAAATATTTTAAAAAACAGGATATAAAAAATATAAACAATCATTTTTAAGTAGCTTCTGATCATACAAAAACGTTTCAATAATAATATAATAAAAAAAAAGATTTTTTTAATGCCTAATGAAGGTTTGAAATTTTTCATTTCAGTAAATTGTTAATAAAAAAACGAAAATTAACATTTTTTTAATTTTTCCAACGAGAGCCTATTCTAAGACCTTTGAAAAATAGCTCCACGAAAGGAAAAAAATCTCAGATGAATAGTGTAATAATTATCGCACTTGCAATGTCAGTGTTCGTGCTACAAAAAATTGTTAATTAATTAATGGATAACTTATTGAAAATTCGCGATAAAAATTTTTAGATCACAGATTATTGTGTATTGATCTATCCTGCAGGTGCCTGAATTTTTTCAATTTTTAATTTTCATATTTAATAAGTTTAAATAACATTTATTCATTAAAGGTCCGAATGGAGCGTAGCTTGCGCAAGACGGAGTAAAAGTTTTCGGGCGTATTTTCAACCCGATCGGAAAGTTATTAATATTGGTCCTACAATTCCGAAAAATAGAACATTCTTTAGGAAATTTCCTCCCCTTTTTGAATCTTATTTCAAATTTGAAAAAATTTAATTAGGTTTTGAGATATTTGCAAAACACTAAACCCATTTTAATTTTTTTAGTTAATTGTTAATAACTTTTGCAATTTTTGCAAGCGGAACTTCATTTTTCTTCGAAAATCATCTGGATGCCATTCCGAATCGAATGACACCTCAATCATAATTTTCGGAGACTGCTGAAAAAACTTCATCAAAAAGGCGTTTGTTGCCTAGACTACCTAGTTCTAACCGGCTAATGATATCGGATAGACCTAGTTTTATCTAACAGGGAATGGCCGAACCTAGTTGTAGCCGGCATGATGAAGGATAGACCTAGTTTTACCCGAAAACAATCGGCTCGTACTAGGTTTAACCAAGAGTAAGTGGCTACACCTAGTTCTAACCGGCTAAAACTAGGTGCAGCCGCACTTCGGGTAGGAGTTATGTAATTTAAGTAGATCAAACAAGACGATATTAGTGCGAGGGTACTCGGACTAAAGCCTTCAGGCGACGGAATACATTATGCACGAAATGTAAATCGCTGCTGCTTGCGAGGATCTTGTAAACATTATTTAGGTTACCACCATTTTTATTATTGTAACGTTGTTTTTTTGTCCCAAAATTTCAGTCGATAGTAAATAACTCGTTGATTACACAATATTTACTTACGTTTATCAAGTTGAAATAAACCACTCCAACTGAATTGGAATTTAAATTAAATAAGAAAAAATATAAATTTTAATTCTGAAGTGAACTTGAATAAACTTCGAATGATTGAAGTATTTTGTATAAATCAGTACCTTATATCATTTGTGATTGATTGATACGCTTTTAGGGTTTTAAGTAAATTAAAAAAATAAGTTTTAAGTGAATTAATTTTGATGAGAGGCTCTCTTGTGTAAAACACACAAAATGGGCGCTCAGACAGGTCAAACTCAATCTCACTTCAAAATCAGTTTTTTAATTTCGAAAACGTATTCATTTAATTAGGTAAAGTCCTCCACATCTCACATATTTAGCACATTCATGACGTTAACACAGCTCCTCTTTACAAGACCCTCTGTTGTATGACGACGGTTGACGGCTCGAGCACACTGCTGTTCTCACATGACCCCATGCCTTATATATTCATGTTAACCCGAAAAGATTAACTGGTGTTCTTAGGTAATCCTTGTTACGGTAGGTTTAAATTAGTAGGTAAACACCGAGTCCAAAGTTTGGGAGGCGTGTGTGCGTAAAAGAGAAGTAGGTAAGTACAAACAATGGGCAAAAGTGGGATAAAACAAACATTCTAAAACATGCTACTGCTTGTTTTTGCTTCAAAATACTCAATCGCCAGGGCATTTTAAGACTTTTCCAGATGCGTGATATCGTTAGACTATTGCACAAATTATTTCTTAAGACTTGCCTAGAATAAAACTCTCGCACCATTATTTTATAACTTTCTAGAGGGAAGTTGTAATAGTGTCAACCAAGAGTTAAAGCACTTTTGTTAAGCGCAACATCTAAATGTCTCCTCAGCGTTTTCACAAACGACAAACTTCAATAACGGCTGCATTGTGCTTTTTACAAAAGAATTGTTACTCTATGATGTGCCGCGAGAACAACACTAATAGACGTAACTACTGGAGGCTATTTGTACACTCAGTCTTTACGCAGGGCGTTAAGGTAGAAAATAATTACAGCATTTGATTATTAGGTACATCTCTTTTATTTGTTCCTTCAAAAACTCTAAACAAATCTACGCTGAAGTTTTAAGTGTATTGCAAAATACACTACAAAGTTTGCACGACAATAGTAGTTTATGCGACTGTGCATAATGAAGGGCATTACAACACAAGTGTGGGTTTAAGAAACGAGCCGAAGGCGAGTTTCTTAATAGCATCACACGAGTGTTGTAATGCCTAATTATGTATAGTTGCATACACTAATTTATCTACCCGAATATCATAAGGGCTCTATGATGGGTTCAGGAACCATAGGGAAATGACCAGCATTGTTACCAGTGTTATGCAATAAAAAATAAACAGGTTATTAGTTGTATTCGTCGCTGCATTTACGATATCTGGCGGAGTGTTCATGTTAATTTCTGAGTCACTATCACTCATTTTCGACAGAAATAAAGAATTAACAGAAAATTTGTCTACTCAATGAAAGGGAATAAAAAGCTAACGAACAAAATGACAGCTCGAAATGGCGGCGTTTCGAATATCTGTCATTTTTTTTTAATCATAGGCAAACGAACAAAGTCACTATTTATGTGTCACTCGAGATCAAAATGTCGTGCGATTTATAATTAAAATCATGCTGAATTGGGGTTTCGTATCGATAGGTATCTGTTTTAATGTAGATACGTGCGCGCGGAACTAGTTGGCCGCGCCTTAGGCATGTTTTTGTTTTTTATTTGTATTCTTTTCAATAAATTGAACAAATTATTGATCACGATATCTCGAGATTGGTCATAACTGTCTAATTATAGTCTCCTGTGCATTGCGAGCTGTAGGCAACCCGCCCCCTCACCCCTGTCGCCACCTAGGGCGCGGCCAACTAGTTTCGCGCGCACTATAGAATAGCACAATCACTTGAATTTCACACCTGTTCCAAATTTAAAACTCATAACCTACTGTTTTCAGTAGGTTATGAGCTCATTACAGTTCTGTTAATTTCTGCTGGTTGGTAATGCTGGTCATTGCCTATGGTTTTTGAACGCATTAGAGAGGGTTTATGATATTTGGGTAGATAAAGTTTTTTGCATAGTGAAACTCTTCATTGTTGATATTCCAAAGTCATTTGTGCTAGTTTCGATAACTGGGCTTTCAGAACGCGTTAAATAGAGGGATTGTTCACAACAGTTGAATGTAAGTTATTCGAAAGACTTAATCAAAGGCTTTAACGTGAATAAAGAATAAAGTGTATCAATGCGTCATCGCAGGCGAACCACTTCTCTAGTAAACTAATTTTGGCATACAATAGATTATAGGCTGGTCGTCATCACAGCTGTGTATGTATATCATCCACGTGATTGCGTCTCATTTAAGTGTCAGCACACATCGCAGATCGGACGGACGTCAAGCGCACAATATGTATTGTGTTACTACAAAGGCACGTGGTTTCGATCATGTTTTTATGATTGTCAAAAAAGAATTGGATCTAAAATGCCTATGTAGAGTGTGCTTGTTAAATTTATTTATCTTTAATTTTATTATTTTTTATCTTTTATTTTATTATTTAAATTTTTTTATAAGTACCTAATATTTCGCCGTCACGTGTAAAAGCTCAGGTATTCACAACAAAAAGTTATCTGTGGTGACAGGGCCCCATTACACGGTATCATCACACACTGTTTTTTACTTTTTGAGCAATTATTTCCGAAATTATTGACATTATCAAAAAATGATTTGAGTAAACCCCTATTCATTTTTAAATACCAATATATCACACGTTAGGGTTGAAATTTAAAAAAAAATCACTTCCCACTTTACATGGGGGGCTTACCCTAATAAAACATTTTTTTCCAATTTTTATTTTACCACTTTGTCGTCGTGATTAATACACATATTGGTACCAAATTTCAGTTTTCTAGTGATAACGGTCACAGAGATTAAGCGAGGACGGACAGACGGACGGACAGACAGACATGGCGAAACTATAAGGGTTCCTAGTTGACTACGGAACCCTAAAAACTAGCGCCTAATAAATTCAGAGTACAATTTTATTCCATGTCTCTAACGAGAATATTATATTGCACCCCGAGGCAAAGGAACGTTCGGTAAAGTAGCGAAGTTTAAATTACCGCGTCCGTTTGTTCATTAAAATTGCATAGTTTTTACAGAACTTTAACAAAAGACTACAACTGATGGTTTACTGAACAACCTCTGCACTGGTACATTAATGAATGTAGAAAAAAAATACATCCACGAAAAAATTAAGCCCTCTGGCAAAAGTATAATTTTCGGATACTTTACTTCAATATTATTATTCAATAAAAAGATTACGTTCCCCGAGTTAAATTGTTGAGAAAGGGATCGTCGAGCACAGTTTAAATGCGTCGAAGTTTAAAATTAAGTTCATAATAAATTAAATTCAGATTTATTCCAAATAAAATGATCCCCGAAAAGCTTTTAATAATACAAATAAGTGAGCGGTATCTGCATTACATTTCATTGTTTAAAATTAAAAATAGGAACGAAATGAACGACAAAGAGCAAAAATTGAAACTAAATCGTTTAATTGAAAACTAATACTAACGTTGAATCGGAATCCTTTCAAATGAAAGAAAAACATTCCAGTGGTTTATCGAAACAAGAATTTACATAGAAGTTCATAACGAGGTAGGTATACGAATGTATTTGTGATAACATAATCACCTTGAGCCTTTTCCAGTAATACCGCAGATCTCAAACTCTACAGTATTTGGTAATAGAGTATCTATTTAAATAACAGTAGCAGTACCACCATAATGTTGTTATTAACACCATAAATAGTTTTGTATTAAACTATGACTCTTCGTAAGGTATGTGAGGATTAACAAGGGTGTAGCATTAGATACAGTGTTATTTAGTGTCGGACTTATGCAACAGAATATTAAGCACTTCGGCCATAAGGGTGAGAGAGACCCACATTTAGCCAGTTATTTTAATAGTCATAATGGATGCAAATTATCTTCGAGCTTAACTGACGACACAGATGACATTTTTCTGCTATGTGCTAAATACCGATAGTGGCTATAAGTCATTTTGTTTTTTTTTTTAAATAATTTATTTCGGCAATAAAAAAACCTTAGTTTTAGAAGTCGGTGGCCAAAAATCAATTAAACTATCAACACTCATCGATTTCCCAAGTTATTTTGCATTTTTTAAAGCATAGAATTTTTTAAAAGGCAACACAAAATTTAATTCTTTAAAATTATTTTTTTTAAAGTCGGAAGTTGGAAAAAGCATTCCGACGAATTGATAACTTCCTCTATTTGGAAATCGGTTTAAAAGGAAAATCTTTAGCCTCGAAAACTCTCTATTTTCAAACATTATCTTTTGATTATGTGCCAAATAGGCAGTTACGTTAAGAGGGTTTCGACAATCAAGAGCAGGGGAAGGTGATTTCAGAATACTTCGGTCACGATTTTCAAATTCTGATTTTTTGGCGCCTCGTATCGTAGAGAGTTGCGTCGTAATTTTTTTTTTTTGCCATGTATTTTTGTTAAGTTTTTTGTGAGTGTCGATAAGTATTATTTTTTATAATTTTGTTTATATTTATGTTTGACATGTTGACGAAATACAACGTAGGTATCATCATTACTTTCTCAACGGTAGTCATCCAAAAAATTCATTGCGAAAATTAAACAATAAAGAAGCTACGTCGTAAAATTGTTGTGACTTTCAACGCGGAATACTTACAAAAGATAAATGGCAAATTTAGTAATTTCCATGTTGCTTGCAAACTTCGACGTCTTATGATTTATTACTAGCGTATAGTTGAAGATTTATTGTAAGTAGTATTTTCCTGTAACTAGTAGAATTTCTCTGTAGCAGCTAAGGAGTCTGGATTTGGGGCCTGGTTGATGGCAATAGGCTCGCCCTCTATTACATGGGACTTAAACATAACTGGCAAAATGTGGTTGTACTATTACACTTCCTCTGCTTAACCCTTTGCGTATAACATGTATGATGTTATGATAATGTATGTACCTATGATGTTATGATAATGTATGTTATGATGTTATGCTTTGTAGTTAAATTGAAGAAGTTGATTGTTTGCACCAAATCACAACCAGTCTCTACCACAGCAACACACACAGTTGCAGTCACTGACTGGTTTAATTAGTTTTTAATTCAGTTGCACTGCATTTTGTCTAACATTACACTTCATTTATCTCTGCTTACGACAATAACGTAAATTCTAATTACAACGTCACATTTGCACTTATACCAACGTGAAGTGCCACCAACTCATTTATTTATTCACAAATGCCAGGATCGCTCGCTGCTGCATTTACAAACATTTCAAGAGCTTTTTAATTAATGTACCTACAGTTTTATGTAACACAATCGCAAACAATCTTTTATATCATCGCTCCCTCGTCTCATTCAGCGCATCTCTCATGATATTCATAAAATATGCGGAACCACGGGAGAGGCCGCAATGAAGAAATGCTTCACTAATTAAAATACTGGAAGTAAGAATGTGGAGCGAGACGAATGCGGTTAGATAACGAACGAAGCGCGTGACGTATTACAATGCTATTGAAGTTGCTTGGCTGTTTTTTGTTTGATTTTAATGAAGCTAGGAAATGTTTTCGTAATATTCATGGAGTTTTATTGTATTCGAAAACTAAATTCAAATAAACTAACGCAAAAAGCCATACCTCAATATTTAAAAACAATTTCCAACTCAAAGATTTATCTTGGAATTTATTACGTAGTTGAGTATAATCGACCCTATGCAAACCACTCACGTAACGGGAACTTTCAAAAGTCTTGAACTACGTCTGCTTGACTTTTCTGCAGGATTTTTGCTTTACTATTTGTTTGATGATTTTATAACATTTTTTTTATATATAATTATATGGCTAATTTTGTGAAGTAACGAATTTACTTCACAAAACTAATGGCTACACGGCTGCTACGACGTAGCCGACATGATGACGTCACCGCTACGACTGCTACGCTGTAAAAGGTATGCTAATAATAAAATTTCATCGGGTAGTCTCTCTCTACAGCTAAATATGCCTTTGTAACCTATCAGAAGTAAACCAGAAAATAAAACTAAAAGTTAGTCCCTGAGTACACCGATCATACCTACACTATTAAAAAGTCTAATCTAATCAGGCAAAGATGCATCCATCCGGGTGACTTTATCAATTTTATTATTTCTTATTCATTTTATATTAAAAAGTCAAGAAAAGACTAATAATAAGCGGCACATATAAATACGTGATAACATCCCCATTCCATTTAAATAACACTTAATAAATCCCAGTATACTAGGTGCTATACCCATCCCGAGCGTAAAACAGCGTGCACATAACAATTACACTGTGTACTGTATATTTACTCTCGCATTCAAATAGTTTTTGCATCGCTCCGACAGTTTTATGAAGAGCGGAACATGTAGACTTTGGCAACGGACGGGAGTATGGAGTGCTGGACCCACTCCAACTATCGTAAACTTTATTTCTTCTGTGAGGGGTCCGTCTGACCCACTTAGCTACGAATAATATAGATTTGATATTTCTTCTTAAAGATTTCGGAATGTTGTGAGAGTTCAGACACAAATGAGGCAGAACCGAAGGGCGTCGAAAAAGAAGTGAAATTACAAATGTAAACTTTTTCGTTTCGACATTTGAATTATTAAAATGTGAAAGCTCTGATTTAGATGAAAAGGAAATTAAAATGGATCGGTCTACGAATTTATTTGTAATCAGAAAACGAAAGTCAGGCAATTCTGTATTTGACGTTCATTATTGAAGTGTCAGGTTTTATTTCAGCTGAAATGAATTACGATCCAGCACTTTATTCGTTCTCCATAAATTCAATATTGACATGTAACTGTCATTGTCTGTCAGTTACTGTTGATCTTAATTAATTATATACGATGTTTAACGTTAACGACGGACAAATTTTATTAATCGATGATTCTGTTATTACGCAATAAGTAGCATTGCATGGAGGACACTACCACGATAAAAATTCCTTAAAAAAAACATTAATCTGAAGGCAGAGTCCGAGAACAAATTCTGTACACCTTTTTTTTTTTTTTTTTTTTTTTTTTTTTTTTTTTTTTTTTTTTTTTTTGGTGGGTGGAAAATCATCGAATGACCCCCCCCGCTCTTGGGCAGAGCGAAGGGGAGTGTCAGACTTCTACTGACTAAAAACCGAACCCATGTTCCTTCTTTGCCCTTGCGCCGAGGCCACGTAATCTAGTACAAATACCGCGGCCCCGACGGGCGTCGGCCCTTGCGGGCCCCTCCTTGCTGACATCTCTTTCTGTACACCTAAAGTACATTTTGAGTTTCACACACTCACAAATTATAGATTTGTTGTAAACGTAACCATCTGGGTCAATAAATTCTGATACGTGACTTAGATCTTAAAAAAAGTCATAAAATATATTAGTCTCACACAATATGTTGCAGCACGAGGCGATAACGCTACCACGCCATGTGGAATCACTACTTCTGTATTTATGAAATAAGTAGGAATAAGAAAGTTCCCGCACAAACATTTACGAGATATTCTCTCTAGAGGCCGTAATGCTTTAATATTTTCTGGTCAGATATCCATCAGACTACCAAAAAATTGATGGTAATTTTATCTGAGTTTAAATCATATTTTCAAGAAAATAATTTTAAGTAAACCGAAAAAAGCGCTTCTCAAGAAACATTACACAAAATTCATGAAAATATTATCGCATCTCTTTGGTGTTCAACGTATCGTAAACTGTGTACGGATAAGCGAACGCTCTAAGGTTTTCTTTCCACAATGCCTCCCCGAAGTGTCATAGACTTTTTCGTAAGAGCTCCAAATTGTATTGCTTTTGTCAAAAAATATATGAAAAACGTGCTTATTCAGTCTCCACTAATAAGTAATAACATTTTCACTTCTCATGCTCTGAAAGTGCTTATTTGTGCAGGCTATAGGCTGCACAAAATCGAATTTTGTGCACAAGGGCATTAACGTATTGTAGCAGATAAATTACATAAGCTGCTACTAGTTTTTTCAACAGAACAAATAACTTTGGTCAACAACATTTTGAGGTTATTTTAACAATGAAACCAATGAATCCAGAATACATTAGAGAACGGATAACCAACATCGCAAATGAGACGGTTAGGTGTTAGATAGCTCAAAACAATATTAACTTCGAATTAATAGACTGTAAATACACAGAAATCATATGAACACTAACCAATGTCGGCAATATTGGCATGCAGATTATTCGTTGTCTACAGCACGGATTCGAGTTTTAAAACCATCTTTGGAATCCTCATAAATCATACAATCCAAATATAACAATAGTTATAGGATTAATTAAAACATTTGTTTAACAACAAAAACAATTATTTTATAGAGGAATGTGCGTTTCATTCCACGTAGCTGTCATATTCAAACGGGTCACGCGCAGCAATTGTCTGGTCGCACTTAAAAAATCAATAACTTTATCAAAAGTAAACGAACACAAATAATTAAGTCATGGTTGTGTATGGGATGCGGCAACGTATTAATTATGATGTACCACCTTAAGTTTAGAATTAATAAATATATGTAATTCATTTTTTGTATCACCATTTCAAGTGGAACGAATTGTCAAAGCGACAGATTTGCGATCTGCGGACTCGATTTGACAGTCTGGAAATCTCCGCCACGCGCGCTTAACGTGCATCCAGACTCACGGCTCCGGCTGGTTTTTACCCGACTACGGCGAAGCCAAAAGGAAGGGTAATGATTTTGGCTGTCTATGTATGTATGTATGTAGGTATGTATGTATGTATGTATGTATGTTCCACCGTAGCGCCTAAAATACTGAACGGATTTTAATAAATGAGGTGTCAATAGATTCGTAAGAATAGCCCGGGTGACATAGGCTATATAAATTGTATAAATTCTTTTTATGACGGAATTTAAATGTCAAAAACTTACCTCAAAAATATTAAATTGAGATAATCATAACATGTTTGGTATCAAATGAAAGGTCTTGGAGAGCAAAAACCAATATTTTATTCGTAGTCGGGTTTTAGATTTTTAAACTTGTTTCGTTTTTAAATTTCAAGATGGTGGAGTAAAAAGTTACACGCGCTATGAGTGCGCGATTTTTCTTTTTTTTTGTATTAACGCTATTCAGCGATGGATTGCGGTCCGTAGTCGCCATGGGTTCGATCTAACTAGCCTCGGTGATCCAATAAACATAGTGTTTCGGACATGGGACCGCGATAAACTTGCACGTGGCGTCATCAATGGCGTCGTTTCCGCCGTGATGCTGGGAGGACTTTGGAGTTGCGATAGTTTCGCTCAGTTCAGCTCATCAGCAAGCCAACACCATTGAGGGGCGTCCCATCCGTAGGGCTCCGCGACTGCGTGAGTGTCTGCCACCGTTCCCATGTGGTAGACGATCCCAAGGACTACACGTCGTGCCTGCTCCGCTTCCCGCACCTGTCTTCTGTGCCAGGCTTCCGCGCGCCCAAGTGCGAGGCCACGAGAATCGCTATCGAGCACGTGCTCTAGCGATCGCCTGATTCACCAGCTCCGTGGAGAACCGCGTTCGCTTCGGTGACAATTTACGGCGTAGGGAGTGCGGTCATGGTACCATGAGTAAGTCAATCTTTTTTTTTTTTACATAATCTGGCCAGAGAAAGTTAGACTCAGTGCGCGTTCGGTTTCAGAGGCCCGCTGCCCTGGTTTCTATTTCAGACAATTTAGCTTTAAGGTGTAAACAGCCTTGTTCAACATTTTATGTAAAGTGTTTTTATACAATATACCACTGTTAATGTTCTAGTTGAACTTTCTATGTTTTATTCCAAACAATACTCCTCATAGTTTTTTTCCACAGCAAGAGGTCCTTGAACCAATGCTTCAATGTCCACTCCGCGAGCTTGAAGAGCCTTCTTTTTTTCCTTTTATACAAACTCATTGTGTGTCTTACCTTCGAATTAACCTCCACTTTTTCAACTTCCCATAAAAATCATTCATTATTATTTTTATTTTTTTTCACACACGACACTATCTACTCATAAATGTATCTTTATTAAGGCAAAGAAAATGAGCCATACAGCCAAATACAATAAGAAGTTCATAGATAGAATTTGTTATTTTATAATATTTACTTTAATTTATTTGCCGTATGTGTTTTTTTAAGAGATAAAAGATATTAAAATTTAAATTCAAGTACGGTAAGTTATTTAATAAATTAATGAAAATTATTGTTACAAAATTAATTTAATAGTAGGCTGTATAGGTCTGCAAGCCTAATGTCAATTTCGTAAGATTAAAATAAAAACAATTTCCTTCAGTATTCAAAACTGTACACTTTGAATTTTAATTAAAGAAATATGTTAACTACTGTTTTATTTCCTCGCATTCGAAGTGAAAAGCAGAGTTTATAACTCGTCCACAAAACCATTTTTATCCTCGACATTACTATCAGCCCTCGCCTTCGGCTGCGGGCTGCTAAAAGTCTCGGATAAAAATGGTTCGTTTTGTGCACTTGTTGTAGAATCTACTATACATACACACTTACAGTGAAGAAATTTGAAAAAAAATCGGGTTTCTCTAATCCAACTATAAACTTGTCTGACTCCGTTCGATAATTTTCTTGAATAATTTTTAAAAAGAAAAAAAATTGTCAAGTAATAATTTTACTAATGTAAGATCGCTGTTGCTTAATATTTTAATGTCCGGAAAGCAGAGTTTTATGTTTACTAACAATCTATGGATGTTGTAAATCTGATATAAATGATAATAATTAAAGCCAAGATCGTATAAAGATCATACGTTCTATCTATGCAGCAGTAACAGTTTACACTTCTTTGTATTCTATTAAAATCTGTTTGTTACAAGCTAGTATCACAGTGACCCACTTGAGCCACTTCTCTCAGCAAAAGAAGAGAAGTCTGCTGATGCATAAAGTTTTATAGCCGCAATACCAACACTTGTGGCACATAGTACAGACATGAGTTCATAAAACACATATTTACGACTACCAGCTATAGAACTAGATAAGGCGCTCTCTGCTTACCCATATAACCGAAATATAACTTTCAACGAGGTGCTGTAAATTGTACACGAATTGAGTCACAAGTAGTCAACTGCATAGATATTCTCTATTTATCGCCTTGGCTTCGATTTGTAAAAAAACATGTGTAATGTAATATAAAGTAAATATTTTTTATATTGTTTAGTAATGCTATATTGTACGCTTCGTAGATTAGTAGTAGATTTTTGTCAAATTGAAAAAATAACTACTCAAATAAAAACTAAACTGTACAGTAAGGGGCGACAAGTGCATGGGCATGCTAAGGATTGTATTGCTGTGAACACACGGGCGAGCGTCCATGCGTTTGTATGTGTAAGTGGTCTCGATACAGTACGCACACCACAGCCACGGAGATCGCCCGCTATCGTGTGTCGTCGGCGTGGTCGCGTCGGGCGTCGCACTCCACGACATAGCACAACAAAATATATTTCCGTCTCTTTCGTTATACACGCAGCAAACGCATTGTAATGTATTGCTAAAATTCGCGTGTATCTTACAAGTGTTGATAGCTGTTAGGGCTAAGCAGTGGATTTTCGATCAATGAGGTCCGAGTTCAAATCTCACTCAGCGTTTGTGATGCTTTTGTAAACAATTTTTTTTTTTGTAATCGTAAATCCATTATAATACTTTATTTTATATGAAAAGTTAAATATATTGGTTAAAAACCCAACGTATTATTATTTAACTATTTATGTGATTATGTTATCATTTCGGTATTGGGTGGTAAGGTGGAAAAATAGTCGTGCTTAATGACAAGACAATGTTTTATTCGTCCTATTTATTTATAAAATTAACTACATATTTAACAATCATGAGAATTGTGACGTCAAATCCTACCTAGATAAAAACAGTTCTCTTGTAATCGTTCATAACATTTTTCATTATAAGTATACCCACTAAGTCAATTCTTAACAAGGAAAAGATAATTTTATCACAGAAAGGCCAAAGGCAGAATTCGTACCACCTATTTTATTTTTGTTAAGTGATAGAATTTGTACCACTTATTAAGTCAATTAAACCATTCATTTTCATGTAACATTAGTATTTTTAGAAGTTCGGATTCATTAATTATATCAATCAAAAGATTTAAGTAGTTAAACGTTTAGAAGTTGCCATTTGTAAAATATCACGAGGCTCACAATGATAAATAATTATTTAAAAATAGAAATAACAGTAAATATAATTAACCAATTACACATTATACCTTAAAATGAATAATTATTGCATACAATCTTAATAATTAACTATTTAATGATAGGAATTATTTTCGACATCAATGTTTTTTTTTGTATTGGCAATTATTTTATTGACAGGACAGGAAAATCTTTCCGAGTCTCTGACTCTCTGTTCGGTTCTTTACTGTTGTTTTGGATTGTTGTTTGTAACTGCATCTGAGCAATTTAGCAAATTATCTGGCCATTTTTACGTTGAGTCGAGCTACTGCTCCTCCGTACTCTATCTGTTGATAGTTTTTTCGCGAAAGGACGCTTTATTAATTGTGCTGTGTGTGTACGTGCTTCTAATTAAAATGACGAGTTTGCAATGCATAAATTGCAACGTTCGCTTGTCCCGAATAAGAAGGCACGCTTTATCGGATGAGAGTGAAGATCTCGTCAATACTATTCGGCTGTGGACATATCCTAGAGATGTAAGTAGTTTCAAACATAACATTTTGCGTACGAGTGTGTCAGTTACGAAGTGATAACTTTTACGTGTTAAAAAGTAGTCCTTATCATTTAAACTACACGATATCATACTAAAATAATATATTGTGTGTACAAAAACTAATCTAAACATTATTTGAAAAAATAACAAACACCATTGTGGTTGTATATGTACTTACCTAAATATTTACAGTTTGTCCTATTTAATGTACAAACACATAAGAGCTCATACGCCTTTATAGACAATTAAAAAGCCATTGTTATAAATCTCCTGGAGATTTACTATCAGACGGGAGGCCAACCGCTTGCCGGCTCTTCACCCAACGTATGGGTGAAACATTTCTAAGTGATCGTTTTGCATGTATTGTTTACTTGCCTAACACTTGGTTGCCTAACACTGTTATAATAGTTATTACTCGGTTAGTATGACTGTTATAGTGTCATAGTCATATAAAGCAATGTTGAGCCGTACTCAAAATCACTTCTTCATTTCCAGATAACACCTGCTGACCATGTTTGCCATGCATGCTGGCAGCTAGCTAGTCATCCCCGTTCTTCTGACAATATGCCGAGGAGACGCACAGGCCATCAAAGTGTTTGTGTTGTATGTGGACGATCCGTACTACGAATCAGTCGACGCAGGATTTTGATTGAAGGTGCAAATGAAGACGAACAAAGAATGGCTAACACAGTTGCTACTTGGATCCAACCACGAGAGGTATAACAACTCATACCTATTATAACTTTTATCAATTAGGTGTCTTGATTTGATGTATGATTGTGTTAAAACAATGTAAATTATTTCCCACTAATACCATGCAGTTTTAAATGCAACCTTTTCTTTATTTATATTTTTTTATTTCAGCTTCGTTCTGAGGATGAAGCTTGTGTGCCGTGTTGGCTAAGAGCTAGCAGAACTAGGGTTGTTTCACCAAATGAACATATTCAACCCATTGTACCTGATCATCTAGAGGGTGATCATTCTGATTTGGCATGGTAGAGCATAGCTCAATCTTGCACGCTGATTATGTTAGAATCATACATCATTATACAGCCTTCGTCTCCTGGTTGCATGGCAAGGTTTATCATGTACCTATTAATATGTATAACGTAGATTACATTCATCATGTAATCGTTAACAGAGCGATTCAGTAAGAAACCCGAGCATACAGTTTGGGCGGAATACTGAAACGTTCATACGATGTTCTGTCGTCCAAGATTCATCTGTACTAAACCCAGGCCTACAGCTCACGTAAGGTACGGAAGGTGCGACAAATATAAGAACAATAAAATAAATGTTAGATCCTACAAAAACAAAGTTGTTTTATTTAACCACACTCAAAACTCCATCAGCACTTCATCATTTAACATCAAACTATTGCAGACCGCTGCTGGACGCAGGTCTTTCCTAAAGCACCCTACTGAATAGGTACAATTCTCATGTCAATTTGCCAACTTATTGATAAAAACACTACAAAGATAGCACCAGCTATCTAGAACATATTATTATCCTTTTTCACCAAAAAAATGTTTATACTACTACACGTAATCTAATATTATTGTTGAAGCAGGTGTTGTGATTTGGCAATGGAATGGCGTGTCAGGCGTGATCAACCATATTAACTCTTCGATAGTATATATCCAGACTTTTATTTGTCAAAATACAAGCAGATATTACACGTCCATTGTATAGTATATATGATGAATTAAGATTAATTAAATTGGACAATATTGGAGACGACACAAAACGTACACAGAGCCGTGAGCAGGAAGTAGTTGTCAAAAACAGTAGACAGGTGACAGCTTCAAATGTCATATAAATATGGCTGCGTTTAAGCTGCGTTCATGTAGAGCTTACATAATTCCTAATAATTATAAATGCGAAAGTAACTCTGTCTGTCTGTTACTCTTTCACGCCTAAACGGCTGAACGGATTTTGATGAAAGGAGAAAACCAAACTCCATAGAAACTTGGGCCTGGCGTTAAAGGGCTGAATTTTGGCCATTCATTAAAGAATCTAGGTAGGTTCCATGAGCCCAATTTTCACGTCTCCCAGTGATGGCCAAATTGATAATATCAGACAATGACATTTTAGGTTATTTAAATTATTTGAGATAATTAAGTTAAATAACATGATATTTTCGAGGCTTTGTTTCCTACGCAAGTCTATAACCCCCATGCGCTGTGCTGTAACATAGCACTATGAGGTTTCAGGTAAGTAGATACCTACTTTCCTTAAAAAGTGCTTACGGGGGTGACTTCAGATTTATATTATTGATATCACTGAAAACATCAGCTGAAAACTATGTTTATTAGACAAGGCCCACTTACATAACTACTGGCTGATATTTGTTAGGATTATATCTGCTGGGGGATTTTTAATAGATTGTGATACCCAATAAATTAAAATGTAAATAAAACACATATTTATGTTAAATGGTTTTTTAATCATCTTCTTCATTAGGATTATCATAGTATAATAATACAGTATCCAGAAACTGTGCAGGAGGCAATTGATTACCTTGGTGCCATGCCCAACTAAGATACCATATTATGCTCATGGTATGGGCACAGCAACCAACCGTTCTTTTTCCTATGATACAGGTGCAGTAATATTGAATTATAGCATCCCTTCCACTTAGAGAGCTGTAGATTCATCCTACTACTAATATGCCTGGATTTCATCCTTCTCTTAACATCCAGGTTAAGTCCGATGTAGATAGCTCTTGCTGTAGGTCACCGTCCACCTCCCTACACACTTCTATGACATATGAGCCATTTTCTTTTCCTTTTCCTGAATGAAAATGCCGGGATGCTCTATTTGCTCATACCCAACACGAGTGACAGACAACACTTGAAGCGCCCACCTGAAAATAATTTATCTACATTAAAGTGTGCTTTTACACATGCGAAGTGTTGTGTGTGTCCACTTTAAAAATACTGATCTAAAGAAATCCTGAGGAGCTCGGAGCTTGACCATTATCACACCATTATCAATGTTTAAGCATACCAAATAACATTTTTAATGACCTTTCAAAACCAAAAGCTAAACTAAAGAATGTTAATAAAGCATCAATAAAGCAAATATACTGACCGTGCGTGGTAGGATCAATTCTCTTATAACTTCGTGTATTCTGCGTTCTTGCACGGTACTAATCCTAAGTGTATGACAACAAACTCTTCTCAGAAGAGAATGTCCACAGTGAATACACACCCGTCGGTGTCCCATAGGTGTCTGTTCACTTTGTTCTGGTATATTTCGATCACTAGATATAGCATTGGCATGATTCCAGCAAGCCAGGCATATAAAGTCATTTTCATTTACCTGAAACAAACATTTGACTATTAGGGTCTAGCAAGACTAGCATTAGCATTTAGCAATAAACATCTGGGTATATTTGGGTAGACCTATGCCCCTCATTACAATCCCACTGCAGGGACACAGACCTCCACTCTGAGAGAGGGAATAATAGGTTGTAATTAACCATGAAGGTTCAGTCCGGTTTAGCGATGTGATGTCTTCAAATATGAATTTATTGCACATTATGCTATCATTAAAATACAACTATAAACAGACAACTGAACATGAGCGATAACACTACTTAGTTTGTTTACATTAAATAATTACATATGATTACAAAAACGTTATGTTAAATAGAAATATCGGATACTAACCGTTTGAGGCGCTACCCATTCTTGAACAATTGAAAGAATAATCTTCCAATCTTCGCCTTTCACATCATGAGGACCGCAACAATGCAATGTTGCGGTCCGCATGATGTTGAACCCAGTCGTCAAATGAGCAAAGTACAAATACGGTTTTCTAGCAAATGTCAGCAGGGGTGGCAGTTTAGAAACGGTGTCCAATGTTCAAGCGAGGGTCAGTCAAAAGGCAATCAATTTCTGAGTCCAGTATTCGATCAAAGGTCTTAGAATAATAAAATCTCGAGAGATCTGGAAAAACACATTCACTTGCACACCAAACGAAAAGCGAATGACATGACAATTGACTTGACATTGACAGCCGTTGACATTGACACTTGCGTTTACTAGTGCATTCCGTGGTGCAGCCGATTTTATCGATTATTTATTTGGTTTTTTTACAGGTTCCGTTAAAAATCAATTATATGACAGATTTTGAATAAACATCTATTTTAATAAGTAAAAAAGTGATAATACATAATGATAATGAATAATAAAGATAATGCAATGAAGTATTATTTAATTATTTGTAAGAATATCGATATCCACTAAGTCGATCTTATTCTTAGGGTACGCTCTATTGATATAATAACATGAAGTTATAGATAAATAATTTCTTCATGTATAATAACAGCGTTCGTGAAGTTAGTGACAAAAAATGAAACAAGTGTTGTAACGGTTTAAAAAGACACAACCTCAAAAATAAAACTGGTTATAACTTTAAGGTCCTAACTTCTAAAAATCTATGAATTTTAAAAGGGCTTGCCTATTGTATTGACTACCAATTAAAACAAAAAGTATCCCAAAACACGACATTTTATTAGCGGTACGAAACTCCCATACAAGGCTGCCTTTCACCTTTATTTGATGATACCCACATATACAACTAATAATTATGATTTAGACTATGAACCTGCTTTTTTATTTAACGTCACAATAAATGTCGTATTGAGGTTATAGCTTAATTGTTCATTTTCTTGAAGAAAAGAAGATTGAAACTAAACCTCAATTTAAGATTAGTAAATAATTACGGATAAGTTATTATCATTAAATATTATTAGGAATCAGAAGTGAAATACGTGAACAAATTAAACAATGTTTAATATCTTTTGAATTACACTTTTACAAAAATATCAAGACAAACATTTTAAACGATAATCAAATAGAAATAGCACTAGCAAATGGAATAATCAGTACACGATCAAAAACATCAACCAAAATTAGCGAAGCACACGATAATAGTCGGGTAGCAAGTCCTTTCCGAGCGCCGTCCAAGCAAAAAGTGACCGTTGCACCGCCGCTCGTCTCGTTTTATGAACTTCTGTCGCTAACCGCACGGTTACTGGCTGATGTCGTGACTTTGAGCCAACAATATGTTATTAAAACATTAACATATTATTAAAACCAAAACATTTACGCATTTTAATAAACTCAAACTCAATTTGTTATATTTATATTTTTTAACAAGGCACTTGATTTAAAAGTCTTTTCATCTGAAAATATGGTAGTATTCCAATAAAAATCTAAATACTCCCATGCGAGACGTAATCATTCTTGTTTATGTCTATTTGTCAGGAAGGGCTTTTTAGCAGATCTTCTGTGATGCAAGCCTCTAGCTTGGAGGGCACGGAGAATAGTTTGCGATGAGGTAACAAATAATTCCATAAAACGTCCCATAAGTGTGAAACCATTTGTATCATACTCGTCCACCACAATTATGTCTTCGCCGCCGTCGCTGCGTATCGCTAATAAGCGACGGCGCTCCACTTCACTGTCGATTAGCAAGGCGATCCTCTTCCTCGTATCTTTTGATTCAGAGACTAACAGTATTCTTCTAAAACAAAAAAGAAGTGATGTTAGGCGGCTATAACAAAATACTTAAGATTTCAATTACTCTGCATTTAAACATTAAAAAAAAACACTAATTATTTATCTTTTAGGATTCATAACTGAATTTAAAAAAAAAAAACAATCAATGTCACTACATAATAATATTTAGTCGTTATTTCTACTATAAGTTTAAGTTACAAATCTTAAATATAATACTCACATTCAGTCCGGTTTCTCCAGCTATTTGTGTTCTAATAAGACCACTTTTATGCAGCGCAACAATAGCCGCTCTCGTTTCAATATCAATATTTGCCTGCATTTTGAAAAATACCAACAACAATGTCGCTAAATGTTAAACCACACGTCACTAACCAATAACTACAACCAAACGACAAATAACATTCCGATCAAGTTGAATGTTCATAAAACTTATGTCTACCTCACAGAAATTATAATTCTTTACTTATTTTTCTATGATCTACCTTTCAAACTTTACGAAATGTGTGAACAAAGCGAACAAGATAAATATTTATGTTTCATTACTTCCAATCGAGTAAAAACTTACAAAAAGTCTAAAAGCAACAGAGTGAGATTAGAACGCACGACTTTCTGGTTGGCGCATAATCTATCCGAACGCAACAACCACTAGGCCATCTGGACTTATAATCTATGCGTTGAAATTATGAACAACAATAATTTGTGGACGACAATGTTTATTTTCTTAGAGGTAGAAGGTCGTAAGTCAAACTACACGTCAAGCTGTTTCTTTGTGCGGTTGCTTATCCACTTTTGATCGATATAGTACAAACCATTAAAGTGAAAGATTTTGGAAAAAAGACCCAAGGGCTGGCTTTTATCTTGGCCAGAGGATAAGTGTTGCCATACAACGAGGCAATGCCGCCAGTCTTTTGGGCACATTACCGGCTGACAGCGTTGAGGAGCAGTATTTCGATGCATTTTTATAGTTTATTGTTAGTTTAGTTTATTTTATAGTTTTTAATTAATTTAATAAGTATGTATTCCAATAAAAATATTTTTGGAAAAACAAATAGACATGCCCTTGCTGATTTACAAGTCACAATAAATCCTAGCTTCTGTTAGAACAACCTTTAGAAACTGGATCAGCTCAGTACAAAAACTAGGCGACTCGTTAGAAATGATTCAAACAAGTCTAACGGCGATCGCGATAGAACATCAAACGCTAACACAACACATCACACCACTCCATCCACCACTCCATCACACACCACACACCACTCCATCGCATCACTTTTTGCTCAATGAGTCGAGAATAACAAGTAGGTACACATTTCAGCAAAAATATTCGTAAACAGATGTATTAGAATTGTAAGCTTTGCTACCCTGAAAATTTTAATAAAAGCTTCGATGGTTAAATCTTACCTAGAATATTACCTAAAACTTCTTCATGCTTTTCTTTCATAGTTACCAAGGCTTATATTATAAGCTTTTCTTGGAGAGGAATAAAAGTTCTCTTTACTAAGATTTCCTAATATCTTCATTCTTCCTTCCAACAAGGTTTTCATTTCAACAAAATTATAACCTTTTAACATTCTTTACAGATTTTAGTTGTTAGCATAATTCTGGAAATTACTGGCTTGTGTGCCTTAATATATTCTCTTGATTTTGATAACTAGCTACTTACGATAAGTAGGAGAACCAGTTACTAGTAGGAGGGTGCTCGCAATACTCATAAATGACTAAATGAAACCTACAGATCAGAATAAACGAGTACAGTATTTTAGGAGCTGATGACAACTTTGTGGCTTACGTAGGAGCTATAATGTCTGTTTCAAACATGAGGGTCAGCTAGGAATTCGCTTTATGGTGGTCAAACTTTGACAAATTGTAAATTCCACAATTTTGTGGAAAGCCAAGCGTTTTGGGTTCAACTTTACGATCGTCGTGTTTCTGAGTTTTATGAGGGAAGGGAATTGTTCGTTGAACTTAATTTGAGCTTACGAGTTAGTCTTCCAGTCAACTTTTTTTAGTGGATCAATGTTATCTGAGATCTAAAGTTAGGTTCTTTTTCTTAGCGCATCGATGGCAATATAAATTGTGTCAGTCCAGAACTGAGCTCCTAGTTTGGCGCTTTCGGTAGCGTCCATCAGTTCCTGTAGTGAACAAACAACAGGACACACAAGACATGACATTAAAAGCCCCATTGTTTGTGGAACAGCACCACGATCACACTCCGAGATAGGTTTATAGTCAACTTTGGATGGAACATCGAGGCTATATCTTTGCACTATGATCTCGGCAAATTCTCTTCAATCGCTTCCAACACAAAGGTCTGCTTACAATATTTGGAGTTAGATGCTAATCGTTATAGAAACTGTGCTTTTAAACTGGCTCTTATCTTGTTAATGGTAATAAGGTTCACTTTGTAAACAAAGCGTCGGAAATCTGATGGAACAAAATTAAAATTTCTAAACAATTTTGTTTTATCTCCAGGTTAATTTCAGATTCTTCGCGTGTCTTAAAGCCAAGTTAATCGTTGGAAATTGCTATTTTGCCGATAATAGAGAAAACGCAGCGGAAGGGTTTGGTTCAAGTATAATTTTGTCACTTTAGACCATTTCCTTTCGATGCTGGTACTAGACACACATGGTCCAAATATTGCCTCATCATACCAACACGCCTTGTTATTCCCAAAGGGTTAGACAGAGGTGTACACACGGCTACACATCAAGCTATACAAAACCAGTATAATCTGATCGTTCATTGTGCGAAAAGATCTAGTAAAGTGAGGCCAAGATTAACTGGTTTTGTATAGCTTGATGTGAAGCCGTGAGTACCTAACAAATACGTCCACATCCCGCCAGTTATGTTTCAGGCTCATGTAATATGGGGTGAGCCACATCATCATCATCAACAAGTCACAAATCCGGACTCCCTGGGAATCAAACCTGGGTCCCCATGCTCAGCAGTCGCGCTTGCAACCAACCACTAGACCAACGAAGCAGTAAAAAATAAATGTTTCGAAAAAAACAATAAGTTCTTGTAATGGCCTCGTTTGTATGATATACGAAAGCTTTTTGGGCGTTTTCAGCACTTTACTGCGTTTCTGCTAGACTGGTTATAATCGCACATCTATATTTAGGTGATCCTGTAGTTATATCTACTGCTATGTGGTTCAGATGTACGAGTGAGCAGTAATGGGGTACTTTGTTCTGTAATGGCTTCATTATTTTACCATATTTTTGTGCGACTTTACGTTTAAGTTGGCACAGGCATGGGTTATTTATTATCAATCCACGTATATTTCGGACAATACTCGTAAAGTTGAGTCGTAAACATTGAGAGTGTCTTTGGGATAGTTGTAGTTACTCACATATAGAGAAATACAATTTAAGAAAATATTTTTATCATGTCCATAGTAACCTTTTTCCGAATATGAACATTCTCATAATACCAATGCAAAAACGTTTACCATCACTTTTGGTTTTGGCAATGTTGCCTATAAACCTATAAGTGACTACACTGTTTTAGCTTTCACGGTCTTTATAAACGTATACTGTCACGTACTGAATTTCTTCCGTTACTTCACGAAAAATATCCCATAACGTCGTTGATAGTCCAATTCCGCGTAACTAACATTGTCAAATACCGCGTATGTACAGTCTGTGCCCAGTATAACCTGACCCCTAATATAAAGAATAAGAGGGAAAGTGGTGTGAGAACAGAGGTCGGGTAATACTGGGCACAGACTGTGAATTCGCGGTATTCAACAATGTCAGTTTTGCGGAGTTTCTTTATATTAGGACCTGACCCCTAATATAAAGAATAAGAGGGGATGTGGTGTGCGAAGATGGGTCAGGTTATACTGTGCACAGACTGTGCATACGCGGTATTTGACAATGTTAGTTACGCGGAATTGGACTATCAACGACGACAAGTGATAGTATAGGAGCCTAGTAGTTTATAGTGACATATTTCAGCGCACGGCATGCCAACTAAAACGTGTTACGTGACCGTAAACACAAACATCTACTTCAATTGCTGAAAAAAAATGCTACTTCAATTTAGAGAATGTTTCGTAAAAAAATGTCTTGTCCTCACACGGTACATTTCCTCTCAAGTGTCAAGAAACTTGATAAACATTTCTCCACTTAAAACGTTACTTCCGCCCTCTCTGCCGTGAGGAAGTATTATACAAAAATGGGACCGCATATTTGCTCAAGCGAAGTAATTTCTGAATTTTTCACAAGATTTCCTTGACTTTGTAGAGTAAATAGAGATGTTTATTTACTTCAAAGCTGTTAAGATGGATTTTAATATGGAATGTACCGTCTTAGAAGGAGTTTTCCAAGACACTAGATAATGAATACATGCTTACGCTCTTTTTCCATGGAGGTAGGCAGAACTCATAGAAAATTAATGTGCTTAAATATATCTGGTAAAGCCATCCCGGAACTGTTTTCGCTATTTATTCTCACTTTTCGATATTTTATGGACTGTGAGTTTAACCACTTACTGTATCGTGTTTATGAGATTTGTGTTGAAAGTGTATAGACGCCTACGCTAAATTAATAGCAGATTGTAGACGTCTGTCGTAGTGTCGTCTACAAGTGTGTGGCGCTCACCTCTCGTCCAATACTTGTAACTGTCAGTACACGCTGTCTAATTATTTTACTAAAATAAATAGTTTCAAATTGTTTATTGCCTTTACTTTAATCTCATCAGGTTATGGGCCGTCCCAAGCCTGCCGTTAATTGTTAATTTTGTGTTTGGAACAGTATTTCTAACGTAAATAGTAAAGTAAAAAATTTTGGAACGAGTATAACCTCACTTTTGGTTACCGTGCTCGGGAGTGATTATTATTTTTTTTTCAGCTATTTACATTAAATATCTTACCTACTTGAATATGTCTGGGAGCAATTCAATGTCAATTGAAAAACTAAGGGGTCGAGACAACTGGGCAAGTTGGAGTTTTGCTGTCAAGGCATACTTACAACACGAGGAATTGTATAGCCACATTTTGCAAGAACCAGTAGAAACTGACCCAAAATCGGTTAAGCAGGACACTAAAGCCAAAGCAAAGTTAATATTATTAGTGGATCCGATTTTGTATGTACATATTCAAGAGGCTCAAAATGCAAAACAGGTATGGGAAAATTTGGCAAAAGCTTTTGAAGACAGCGGTTTGACTCGAAGAGTTGGTTTACTAAAAGAACTTATAAATACTAATTTGGAAAATAGTTCTTCAGTTGAAGATTATGTAAACAAAATAATGACAGCCGCGCACAAGTTGAGAAACATAAAATTCAATGTGGACGAAGAGTGGCTGGGCACATTAATGCTGGCAGGTTTACCAGAAATGTACAAACCCATGATTATGGGATTAGAAAGTTCCGGTATGAAGATTAGTGCTGATTTAGTTAAAAATAAACTACTGCAAGAAGTTAAGACGTCAGACACTACCGCACTTTATACAAACACTAGAAATGAGAAGCCCAAAAGTGAAAAACTCAAAAATAAGAAAGGCCCGAGATGCTTTAAATGTAATAAGTACGGACATCTCAGCAAAAATTGTTGGCATAAAAAGCCAAGTGATGATAAAAAAGAAAAAACAGGATATGTCGCAGCTTTTTCAGCTTCCGCAGCAAATAATTTCAGTTACTGGCATGTTGACTCAGGGGCGTCCATGCACATGACCATGCACCGGGACTGGCTCACTGAAATCAAACCTTCATCTGTACCAAGCATAAGGATTGCTAACAACAAAGTTCTAAAAGTTGAATGCTGTGGTAATGTATGTATTAAAATAAATACAAAAGATGGCAGCACCGATTCAATACAGGTGAGAAATGTTTTATTTGTACCTGAATTAAAAACAAATTTGTTGTCAGTCAGCAAAATAATTAAAAGTGGATGCAGAGTAACATTTAATGAACATGGTTGTCAAATTTACAATCCAAGTAAAAAGTTAGTTGCAAAAGCTAATTTAATCAATGAGACATACCTGTTAGATACTGGTAATAATCCAGAAATGCAAGCCATGTTGGCCAGGGCTGATGATGATACTTATCTGTGGCATCAAAGGATGGGTCACTTAAATTTTACAAATCTTAATAAAATACCTAACTGTACAGAAGGTGTAAAGCTGTCTCAAAGAACAGAAAAATCCATTTGTGTAACCTGTCTGGAAGGCAAGCAAACGAGAAAACCGTTCCCCACTGAAGGCTCCCGTGCAAGCAGCTTGCTAGAGCTTATCCACAGTGACGTATGCGGACCCATGAAGCATACTTCTATAGGAGGGGCAAGGTATTTTGTAACTTTTATAGATGATTTTTCTCGACGTGTACATGTATATTTTATTAAGAATAAAAGTGAAGTATTTGGAAAATTTGTAGAATTTAAAAATAGAGTAGAGAATGAATCAGGTTCAAAAATAAAAATTCTCAGAAGCGACAATGGAACCGAATACAAAAATAATAATTTTGAAGCCTACTTGAAAGAACATGGAATACTGCACCAGACATCCAATCCGTACACTCCGGAGCAGAACGGGCTAAGTGAGCGAATGAACAGAACTTTAATAGAGCGTGCTAAATGTATGATTTTAAATGCAGAATTGCAGGTCACATTCTGGGCAGAAGCGGTTGCTACAGCTGCATACATAGTGAATCGTTCTCCCACCTGCTCCTTATCTGATGCGACGCCCTATGAAGTATGGACTGGAAAGAAGCCAAACTTGAGTCACATGAGAATTTTCGGATGTCCTGCGATGGTACATATTCCTAAACAAAACAGAACTAAGCTTGATGTAAAATCGCGTAAATTAATATTTGTTGGCTACAGCGACAGTACAAAAGGCTACCGGTTCATAGATCCTGAAACAAAAAAAGGAGTTTTAAGTAGAGATGTTGTATTCCTAGAAGCCTCAGTTAAGAGGAATGAAGTACCTGGAAATGAAAAAAATGAATTAGATATAGAGAAAAATAAAAAGGAACGTTGTGAAGGTAAAGAAATGAAGATTGTCCACTTACCTCTTTGTGGCGAACCCGAAGTATCTAAAAAAAACACTGATAATGAAATTCACACTATAAGTCAAATACAAGCTGCTTCTCAAAATATTTCTATTTCAGAAGATTCTGATCAGTTTGAAGATGTTAATGATGAAACTTACTTACCTGATACGACACTTGACTCTCCACCAGTGTCAAATATAAATTTAAGACCGAGACAGCAGAGAACAAGAAATCAAAATAATGATGTTTATCAAAGTCCGTCATCATTAATATGTCAGAATGTTGAGTCAACAATGAATTTATTTAGCAATGATCCACAAAGTCTTCAAGAAGCTCTAAACAGTGAAAAGGCTAAGGAATGGAAGAGTGCTATGGATGAAGAATATCAGTCGTTAATAAAGAATAATACGTGGACACCGATTAAATTACCAGAAGGAAAATCAGCTATTCCCAGCAGATGGGTTTATAAAACTAAAATGGATGGCAATGGAAATGTTACACGCTATAAAGCTAGATTGGTGATCAAAGGATATAAACAAGTCAAGGGCATAGACTACAATGAGGTATACGCTCCAGTAGTTCGTTATACATCTATAAGATATCTGATTGGTCTTGCTGCTAAATATGGACTTAAAATACACCAAATGGATGCAGTCTCAGCGTTCTTGCAGGGTGAAGTTGATGAAGAAATTTACATGACCTTTCCACCTGGCTATGAAGATGTTAACAAAGTATGTAGACTCAACAAGTCAATATATGGACTTAAACAAGCTAGTAGACAATGGAACAAGAAGTTAAATACTGCTCTGTTAGAAATTGGAATGACTCGTTCTAACATAGATACATGTGTTTACTACCGCATTTTAAATGTAAATAATATACTTTTTATAGCAGTATATGTTGACGATATACTTTACTTCTGCAATAATGAGGAAACCTCCCAAATGATAAAAGAAAAGTTAAAGCAAAAATTCTACATGAAGGATTTAGGAACAGCCCAACATTGCATTGGTTTTGAAATTATACAAGACGAAAATGAGATTTCTATTAACCAATCCACTTACATTGAAAATATACTAACACGGTTTGGAATGATTGATTGTAAGCCAATGTGGACACCTAGTGATGCCAATATTAAACTGCAGAAGGCTGAGAATCAACAAGAGATTTTAAAAAACATCCCTTATCAGGAAATGATTGGCTGCTTATTATATTTATCACAAGGGACTCGTCCAGACATTACCTATATAGTGAATTCTCTGAGTAGATATAATAATCAACCTACTAATGAACATTGGATAGCCCTGAAACGAGTTCTGAGATACCTGAAAGCTACAATGTATATGAAACTAGTTTATAAAAGAAATGTTGATGAAAAAATTTCAGGCTATTGCGATTCAGACTGGGCAAATGATATTGAAGATAGAAGATCATGCACAGGCTACATATTTTTATTTCAGGGTGCTGCAATAAGCTGGAATACCAAAAAACAGCAGACTGTAGCCCTCTCTACGACTGAAGCAGAGTATATGGCTCTTGCGTCGGCCATTCAGGAAGCTCTTTGGCTAAAGCAACTAGCAGACGAGTTGCAACCCAAACTCAAAGGTACGCCTCTAATCCTGTATTGTGATAATCAGAGTGCCATTAGTCTTTCAGGAAATGCTGTTTACCACGCACGCAGTAAACATATAGATGTCCGTTACCATTTCGTACGTGAGAAGATTGCTGCGAAACAGATCCTGGTGCAATATATATGCTCTGGAGACATGGTCGCTGACATATTGACAAAAGGACTTCATCGACCGAAGCATGAAAAATTCACCACATCGATGGGTTTAAACTTAAAGCGTCTGCGTCTAGGAGAGGATGTTGAAAGTGTATAGACGCCTACGCTAAATTAATAGCAGATTGTAGACGTCTGTCGTAGTGTCGTCTACAAGTGTGTGGCGCTCACCTCTCGTCCAATACTTGTAACTGTCAGTACACGCTGTCTAATTATTTTACTAAAATAAATAGTTTCAAATTGTTTATTGCCTTTACTTTAATCTCATCAATTTGTTTAACTAAATACGATAAATAAGAAAACAGTAAAAAATAAGTAATTAATGGTTTTCCATCAAAATTATTTCAAAAGTTTTATCGTCACAAAATTTCGTTATCAAAACCTCATGTACAGACTGATGATGAGTATAATCTATAACAATCTTTTAAAAGTCCATAAACCTTTTCCTGAAAAATTGCGTCTCATACAGTTTTCCTTTCACATAAGTCATTATTCCTGTTAGAAACACCCTGCCCGTCTTCGAGTTTACTCTTCTTGTTTGAACTAATTCGGACAAGTTGCTAACAACTTTATCCCAATTAGTGGCAGGTATTATTTTATTTAACTTTCGTTATGTAACTTGTTGAAACTGAGCGATGGTATAGGATCTTTTTACGACACTTTTAGTTTTAATTTTGTTACAAGTCCAAAACTTTTCGCGTTTTTGAGAATTACGAAGTACGGTAAAACGCTCATGGTTCGTAAGTTAAATAGTAAGGCGTGATAAAATGTCAAGTTATTAGACCTTATTCGAGTTTAAACTACATTAACTCAGTACAATACTCTGAACATTGATTTTCTGGTTAACACGTGTTACCGAAGCGGTTAGAGAATTGTATCCCATCTAAAATAGTTTCATGTTCACTAGCAGAATAACAACTAGCAACAGTTTCAGTATTTATTATGAAAATATTCAGCTTCAGTTAGTTTCGCACGTCCGTGACTAAACTTTCTGAAATTATTCGTTCACAATAATTGAAACAAAACTTACCTCTTTTGTGCTACAGGAGAACTACACGACGTTTATTATTGTTATCAAATCCCTAACAATTGATGTCTAATTTGTGATACGAAATAACATCGACGGAGACTTAATTTTCCTCCATTGTGAAATTTGAATACAAACATCAAGAAAACTTTTGAGCCGAACACTCTTTTCAGGTTAACCAAATAATTGTGCACACACGACATCCCGACAATTGTTGAAACAACCCCGAGGGATGCAAACGAACACGTAATCTTTACAAATATGCTTAAAGTCCAATAGTTCTGACCCATTGAGGGTAATAAACTTACGAAGGGTAAAAAGGGGTCCTCTTCTTCTGAAATTGAGTTTAAATAAGTGTTATCCTAACTTGAACCTTATATGAACTCTAACGTGCTGAACTTGAAGCTTATCTGTACTCAACAGTGCGGTGTTGCCCAAAGTGAGACTGTACACTATAAACAACCTTCCTATCTACACTGACACTCGATTAGCTAATCTCCAGTTACTTTAGACCAGGAGTCGCCAACTCGTCTGACCGACTTACCGAACTATCGGATACGTACGAGAACTTGATCCGAGTTCAAGTTAACATAAGATGTTTCATATAATTATATTTGATAAGATGTATCTTGAAGGAAAGTTTGATACATCGCGAACTGTTACTAAAATAGAACAAGATTAGTATTTGTATTAGAAAGGAGATCACCCAGATTGGGGATTTTTCGTCCGCTCGTCAACATAAATAAACTTATTATTTAGATATAACATAGCATGCTAAACATTTTTTATAGTTCACCGAGAAGTTATTAAACCAAAATAACTCAAAAATGTATGGAGGCTGGGTGGTCTCATTCGATATTACAGTAGTAGGGTATTTCATTTAGATAAAATATACTGTAGATACCTTATTATACGTCGTTTTTTTTTCTCTTATATTTTTTACTAGCTGAACCCGCGCATGCGTTGCAATGCGTTTTTTTTTTACCTACCTATCTACTACCCTACCTACTACCCCACCTACTACCCCACCTACTACCCCACCTACTACCCCACCTACTACCCCACCTACTACCCCACCTACTACCCCACCTACTACCCCACCTACTACCCCACCTACTACCCCACCTACTACCCCACCTACTACCCCACCTACTACCCCACCTACTACCCCACCTACTACCCCACCTACTACCCCACCTACTACCCCACCTACTACCCCACCTACTACCCCACCTACTACCCCACCTACTACCCCACCTACTACCCCACCTACTACCCCACCTACTACCCCACCTACTACCCCACCTACTACCCCACCTACTACCCCACCTACTACCCCACCTACTACCCCACCTACTACCCCACCTACTACCCCACCTACTACCCCACCTACTACCCCACCTACTACCCCACCTACTACCCCACCTACTACCCCACCTACTACCCCACCTACTACCCCACCTACTACCCCACCTACTACCCCACCTACTACCCCACCTACTACCCCACCTACTACCCTACCTACTACCCTACCTACTACCCTACCTACTACTTCTCCTGGTTCTTACCAATCCCTACCAATTTTCAGCTAAATCCGTCAAGCTGTTTTCATGCTATGTCGTGACAACGGAAAACGGGTTTCATTTTTATATTGAATTGAATTCAACGTTGGGACGTCTTACAAAGCAGACGTGTCGCAAAAGTTCAAACAAAAAAAAACATTCTTGAGCTTATTTGAAACATCACATAACCTAACAACCTTTTCACGACACAAAAACAACACTATCACACGTCTATTATAACTAGCATTAAATCCTTGTTGTAAAATCTCAACGCCAATTAAAATATCATTTTTTTTTTAAACAACTATCCAGTACAACATGAAATAAAATCTCTAATAGTAAATCGATAATCATAACCTCAGTAAATAATTGTGAAGTACAAACTATCATGACCTATCCCGGGACAATTTACAATGTTATTTACACGCTTGCCACTGAACTGTAACGAAACATTTTTGATCAGAGAGCATTCGGCACCAGAATCATAGTAAAATGGATACGACTCACCAGATATTCATCAGCACACCGCTGGGATTGCTCACATAGCAAACTTCAACACGTCGCTCGCTATTTGCCTCTGCTGCAGGCTGCAGGCACTGCTTGGTCAGCCTGCCGCGCCGCCGCGCTGCCAACCACGCGCCGCCAAGCCGCGTCCCGCCGCCGCGCCGCCGGCGCCGCTGCCGAAGTAAATTCTCAGCGCACCGTGACGTCATCGCACCATTCTTCGTATTTTCTTCAGCTCGAGTGAATCCCGGTTCCGATGTCGCATCAGGGTCTTCACGATCGTCATCACCATACGGGGCACTCCAGACTATAAACAGCTCCTTAAAATCGCTCCATTTCATCCCAGGACAAGATAATTATGGACGACCGCCATGACGAAACTTCTCCCATGAGTCTCGTGGAATTCGCTGCGTCCCCTGTAGGCACGCCACAGCGCCGGTTGCACGGCGCTGCTGTCTTCACAGCACCCCGGCGGTCCATCCCCACCAGGTGAGACCAACGGTTACCCGGAGGAGGCCCAGCGGAGGACAACCAGCGACGGAGGTGCCGACTTACGAGGCACCTACAGTGGATGTGTGACTCCCGTTCGTCCCGTTTCTCCCATATCGGATCGATAACACACATGTCGGCTGTTGCCAACCAAGCACACGGGACAATATTCCGTTTTTCAAAGTCAAAATGCGGTAGGCAAATATCCGTACTCGCAAAAGGTGTCTTCATTGCTTGCACAATAGCCATAAAGTTTTTTTTTTAGCTGCTCGAACATAAAACACCACATTTCTGTTTCTATGTCACTTTCAGACGCACGCGCATTGTCTTTACACTTTTCCGGCCTAGAACTGTCACTTACACTATGTAGGCGTTAGAGTTACATCGCACTTCTGATGACGACGGTAGCTCAACTATTTCGGGTTAATCTTTGTCAGAGTCCAAGTTCAGCATGGCGGAGGTACGAAATAATAGTCTCAACACTGGTTACAACCGCCTATTTATTTACTTCCGATAACAAATTAACAAAATCTCAAACGATCAAGCCGATGGAAACGGATTCAAGTACGGAAACGCGGTAAGTTCGATACAGCAGGCCGCACAACCGTTCGCACTCGTGTCTCACCAAAAAGTAACGTCCCTCAAGTCAAATGCGTCTAACGTCAACGTCAACCGACCACTCACAACTGACATTTGACATATGACAACTGACAGCTGTCATCTGTCAACCGAAAACTGTCAAACCAGACCTGCCACGCTCTGCATCGACCTCACCCAAGCTCACTGCTTGATGTTTCCGACTTTAACGATGATAGATCCGAAAAACTATGATAGATGGCGTTATTCTAAATTGTCGACTCTAAATATTGTGCCTCGGTGTTGAATCTGCGACAAATATAACACAAACATACATTTATAACACATGCATACTAATTCGACAAACATAACCTTCACAAAAAATATTAAAAAACACAAAATGAAACTAAGACGCGAACAAGACTTTTTAAAACTACACCCAACCCGCACAAACTACGGTAGAAAAACTATCGTATACGAAGGATCTAAAATATTTAATAAATTACCAAGAGACCTCAAAGAATTAAAATCTAAAACAACTTTCAAAAGGCTACTAAAGAACTTCATAATAAAAAATTCACATTCCCTACAATAGTGTCGAGCCACATCCAGTTACCGCTTATCGGTGTAAGAATACTTGTTTACATGTATCGAACTAGCATTTGTCATTTGTCCATATAAAAATAATCTACCTTCAAAACAGTAATTTATTCGATGTCTAACTTTTGTAATACACCCCACATTTTGTTATTTTTATGTTTAGTTTTTAATATTCTCATGTAAGTGAATAATGTAATTCTTATGAGAATAAATGATCTTAAACCTCATATAAGTATATAGATTATTTAGTATACGCTTCATTTATTACTTTATGTTTTATTTTGTTTATTATTCAACCGACACTCATTAGATCATTTTAGTTAAATAGGATTTGTGATGTACTGTAAAATTATTAAATAAATATGTGCCTCTGCGACCTGCCCGCTCGGATTACGTTGACAGAAGTCGCGGCGAGCGGACGTGTCGCACACACTCTAATAGAAATATAACAGTGTTTCATTAAACCACCCTAGTGTTAAAGTGAGACATAACATTGGCGACGAGGATAAAGAACGGAAGGATAAAAAAGTACAAAATGTACAATAAAAAAAGAAGTGGAAATCACAAAGGTGATACAGCTTCCCTGCAGCCAATGTGGCAGCAAAAATCACAAAGGTGATAAAAAAGTACAAAATGTACAAAAAAAAAAAAAAAAAAAAGTGGAAATCACAAAGGTGATACAGCTTCCCTGCAGCCAATGTGGCAGCAAAAATCACAAAGGTGATAACAGTTCCCTTGCAGCCAATGTGGCAGCAGAAATCACAAAGGTGATATAAGTTCCTGCCCTGCAATTAATACAATTTGCAGGAAATGTGGATTCAAAGGACATTACCTGAAACACTGCAGAACAAGGGCCAACAAAAAAAAAAAAAAAAAAAAAAGAAACTGCTAATATTTGGCAAAACAACAAATACAACCAAATAACAACAGGCAAATTAAGAAAACCTAACTGGGAAACACCAATGAAGAGCCCACCTCTGTAGAGGAACAAACATTAAACTGCTCATTGATTCCGGTACCCAATGTTCCTCAATAAGTGATACAACTTAGAAACACAAAAGAAAAAAAAAAAAAAAAAAAAAAAAAACCAAAGTCATAGTCTCCAACCAGTAAACGTTCCCAAACCAAACATTCATGGGTTACGGTGCTAAACACCTTCGATCAATAATTTACACACCCACTTAAAGTGTTGTGTTGTTTTGATGCACAGATATAAGCTGGTTCAAAATCAGTAACAAAATATCATGTCATAGGAAATGGGTCAAGGAATCTTTTGGGTTAAGAAAAAAAAAAAAAAAAATTGGTTATATCCTAAATTCCATTGATGACAAACCATTTCCAAAATTCAAAGATATTCTCTTAGAAATTACAATAGATACAACAAATTACACATGTGTGTCAGTTTTATCGACGAGTTCCAATTCCTCTGGAAACAAAGATAATTAAAAAATTAGAACTGGTTACTTACAATAGACATTATTGAATCAGTAAATAAACCATCCACTTGGGTTTCACCAATGGTACCGATTCTAAAGCCTGATAATGATATTCGTATTTGTTTAGATAAATGCGTAGAGCCAACAAAGCCATCATGGTCAATAGAGCAACTGATTCCTAAATTTGGTATTCTATTCTATTTATTTCATATAACAATTCTCATTGTGTTTGAAATTATACATCTATACATAACAAAATCATAAAAAACATGGTCATGAAAATTATAATAAAAACTAACACATTAAAAAAAAAGTGAGACATAACAATGTGTAACCATTTGCCATTGGTGTATTATGGCGGTAGTCGTTGATTTACTTTTTAAGATTGGACGGTTATAAAAGTAGAAGGACCGGCAATTCGGGGTTAGTTACGGTGCAACTGTTAGAGGGTAAAGATAGACCCAAAGTAGTATATTGTGTCTTCCATTTGTGTACCTAATTGTATAAAGAAAGAATTAAGTTTACATATTGTAACTATGATACCTTCTGATATTATAGGGGAGGTGGCGCTACTGTGCCCGTGTTTACTTCGGCTCCGTAGTATTTTTCAAGTTAAAAATATAAAAAGTGATTATCTGCGCAATTAAAGTGTTGAACTCAGTGCAAAAACATTAAAAAACAGTGAACATTATGAAATTCTAAACAATAGTGCAATAAATAGACAAAATACCGGCTACAAAACATCAAAACAAGAACTGTGTTTTTTTTGTGCTAAGACAAGTAAAATTAAAGTGGAAATCAATTTATTGACACCTATGAAGAACAATCCGTGAAATATTAGTGCAAAGAAGGAAGAAACTAGTAAAAAAGTGAACAAGTAAATTATTATAACCTATTAATAAACTGCAAATCATCACACATCAATTTTTTCTTGGAGATAACGCCATCTAGCTACAGGTGATCGAACTAGACCAGCAACTAACTGCGTACGCGCAACAGATTGACAGCACTAACTAGTAAATGTCAACACTTCAACTGTAGTTAGTAACCACTTAACTAGAGGACACCACAAGTACGAAAACATGGAAAATGTTATGAAAGTTCTAAAAGAAATACAAAGTGATCTAAACAATCAAAAACAGGAAATGAAAAACATGCAAGAAAATATCACTACAGCTATAAACGACAATATTAATCAAAAATTTACAATTATGGAAAATAGAACAAGCATCCTAGAAATAAAAGTAAATCAACAACAAAAAGCAATAGATTATTTAGAAAGACAGGTTAGAAAGAAAAATCTTATATTCTATGGAGTGGAAGAGACCGAGCGTGGATACACAGATTTGCTAGATATATTATTAAGTTGCATAAAAAATAACATGAATATTTACATAGAGAAATCTGAAATAGAACTAGTGAGAAGACTTGGCAAAAAAGGGGACAAAACAAGACCTTTATTAGTAACATTTACAACAATGGGAAGGAAAATTGAGATTCTAAAGAACAAAGGGACACTGAAAGGCTTACGTATTAATATTAAAGAAGACTTTCCACAAGAAGTTCTGTTGAAGCGTAAGGACCTACAAGAAGAAGTAGAAAAAGAGCGTAAACTCGGGAAAAACGTTGTACTACGATATGACAAAATAGTGACATTACCAGGTAGCCCCAAAAATATAAATAATATAGGAGACTCACGGAAACAAAAACGAAATCTGTCAGAATCTCCTGTCCACCAAACCACAGTACTCAACGAAAACAATATCAAACAAATAACTAAGAAAAACAAGACAAACAATATTACTTCCTATTTGTACAACGCACCTCCGAAAAAAGGGTCGAAATCTAGTTCGACTGTGATACCCTTATCGCCAAAAAACGAGTAAAAAAAAGAAGCCCCTCCACATCTCCCAATACGGCTTGTCACCGCGGGGGATAACGACAACAACCCTCCATCTCCACTACAAAACCTCGAAAATTGAATATCAAAAGCAAAAGACAGACAGACGTGGAGCAAAATGGAGGAGGCCTTTACCCGTTGAGGGGGCCATAATGAATCATCTATTTATATTATTATGAAATTTTAATTTATTTATTTAATACTTATTAAGAATTTTATACTTATTATTGATTATTAGATATTATGATATATAAATATGAAATGAATTAATTTAAAAATTATTTAATCATAATTTTTATGAATTTTTTATGATACTTAATTTTTATTGTAATATTTTGTTATTTTATGCATGCACATTTGAATGATAGGTACTTTCTATATGAAATTGTTTTGAAAATTGAATTTATTTAATACTTATTAAGAAATCTATATTATTAATTATTGGGAATTATGAAATTATTATTTAGAAAAAAAAAATAGTTAATTTATAAATTATCCAATCATAATTTACCTTTTTGTTATTTTTGCATGCACATTTAAATGATATTTTTTGTAAAAATTGTTAAATCATTATGGAAATAAAGAGGCTTTATTATTATTATTATTATTGTAACTTAGTTATGAAGATACCAAATGTGTAAAAGCTGAAACCTATTTGTGTTACTCTAAAGGATCCACAATGTTTATGTAAGTTATTTGATATTAAGCTATGAATATTCCTGATACCTATCTGTTAGAAATGTGTACAATAATGGGGTTTATATTGCTTATTGTTTATGTACACTTATAAATTGCTATAACTTGAGACAGTTGGGGAAAACGTCGGCTTGTCCTTGTATAATACTTTAAAAGATGTTCCCGTGGAGTTTCTTGTCCATTCTTCTCCACGAAGACCTAGGGACCTAGTGAATGGAATAGAGTTTGAGTTTGATAAGACCAAAATAAATTCAATTAATGGTCTTGTAAAAAAAAAAAAAAAAAAAAAGCAATACTTTACTCCAAATTCGACACGTTGGAAAAAAACGTAGTGAAATCACAACGTTTATTACAAGCAAAGGGATTTACCGATACAAACGGCAAAACTAAAACAAAACAATGTTTTACCCAATAAAAATAAATGTGTTTTCAAAAAAAAAAAAAAAAAACAAAAAAAAAAAAAAAAAAACTATACAAAATTTTGAGGCAATAAATCCAATGCCAGAAGTCTGATTGGAAGGATGATCTCCTTCGCTATCTCATGATGTACAATATCACTCTCCATAGTACGGAAAGGAAAGACGCCTTCAGAATAATTTTTAATAGACAATTTAGAGACAAAATCCCGTCCAAAATCCTGCTGTAGATGTCGAAAACCGAAGTATGGACCTAGAAGTATATGATAGAGATAAAATCATAAAAGAAAATAATAATAATAATAATTTATTTATTACAATTAGATAACAGTGATCCATATTTTGTTAGTCAAAATAATCATAATATTTGGAGGCCAATACACAACACATACTACCAAAAATGCATAATCATAAAATAAATTATTCTTATTGTATATAATTATCTAAATTCATAAAACAAAATTCATTTTAAAATTACAATTGAAATAAAAATACTTGTGTCAAAAAATCAAATTAATGTAATGTTCATGTCAAAATGTAAAATGGCAGAATTTAAAATGTCAAAACGTAAAATGTAAAATTTCAACATGTGAAATACGACATGTCCACAATCAAATATAAAAAATGATGAAACAGGTCAAAAATAAGAAGAAACATAGTTCACCTCAAGAAAATAGAGGGACAATGGAGAATTCACAATGAAAACGGGGAAAAAGACGACGGTGATGTAGAAATAGACACGGATGATTAAATTGGTATTGTGATAAATTATTAAGATCATGATTAAAACTAAGAGATTAAAACTAGAGGATTTAAATGATTAAAAAAAATTATTGAAAGGGAGAGATGTGATGTACTGTAAAATTATTAAATAAATATGTGCCTCTGCGACCTGCCCGCTCGGATTACGTTGACAGAAGTCGCGGCGAGCGGACGTGTCGCACACACTCTAATAGAAATATAACAGTGTTTCATTAAACCACCCTAGTGTTAAAGTGAGACATAACAGGATTATTCACATAGAAACGTTCGTGCTCACGAATACATTAATTTACTAATAAGAGAGAAGCGTTTGTGATAACTCAAACATTCTATGTGTAAAAGCTTTACACCATTGCGATAATGAAGCAGATTTATTCATAAGCACAAATTAAGCATGCATTAACAACATTCAATACTACATATTATATTTACCTATTCATATTGTTAGGTAGATATTAATTTGTTCATTTTGAAATGCTGCATGAAGTAAATGTAAGCAAACATAATCAGCCTGTAATAATTTTCCCACTACTGGGACACAGGCTTATCTCTAGCATAGCAATATCTCTAATAAGCTATATCCATCACGCGGGCCTACGGAGCATGCGGATTGGAAGATGTCACGAGTTTTAATTATTTGTTTTAGGACATGCTCACGATGTTTTCCTTCACCGTATTGAGAGCAGTGGTGATTTCTCTAAAAAAAAAATTGCAAAGTGACAGTTAAAAATATTCAGACAGTTAGTCAAGTTTAGGTTTAGAAGTATACGTCAAAATAGTTTCATGGTTTGGCCGGAAACCAAAACCCTCCGAAAGTAATAAGGTTTCCAATTACTGTCACAATGTTTTACAAGTTAAGGAGCAAAAGAGGCTCAAACAGAAGGAAGGTAACTGTTGAGTTGTTGTTGGTGGCTTCTTGAGGTGACTTAATTAAAGCCGTCGAAAGCCGACATCCGACCCTAATATAATTTATTAGTTTGTTACGTGAAATATTCGTCGGAATAATTTGCTTCCTGCTTCCAGACTACCTCGTTGGGTCAGGCAAAGTGTCATTGGATTTTCCATCAAGATTATTTTAGTAGCAGCCATGGAGTCTGAATTTGTGCCCGGTTGATGTAAATATTAATACAAGTAGGAGTTCTGTGGTATGATGGTATTATCATCGCTTGCTTTAGTAAAAGATAAACAATATTTGGTAATGTGGTTGTAAAATTTCTCATGTAAGTCAGTGCCCGGACTACGTCTGGGTTTATAATTGTCAGGAAGTGCCGACGTACTGCTTGTAGACCTAAGTGCATCCTAAGTGATTTTTTTTTCTTATGGAAAATAAAGATATCTCAAACCCAATCTTGAGGAAACCAAACAACGATGTCTAAGAGATACTACTCGATGATATGAAAAACCAAGCTCCTTCACTAAACATTCTCCACATCAAACTAAGTTTTTACTGATTTGCAATGGTTATATCAAAGGACGCAGCTAGCTCAAATATTAATAATTTACACTTAAACTAGATTAACAACAAACAGACGCAGATCTGTTATAATTATGTTCATTATTGCTACCATTGTTCACACCACAATGCACAGACTAATGCCTACATCGCGGTAAGCAACATTGATTACACAATCATTACAATAATGTACATAATCAAATAAGTAGATCTGTTTGTTAGCAAATAGGGTAAGCGTTAACAGTGCACTACTGATATGAAGCTCTTGAAAACTTAACTACACCTGGAAACAGTTGTGCTAATAGAATATACACCAAAACTCAACAGGTAAGGTTGATAATTGCTTAAAAATTCTATGAACAAACAAATGATTACCAAATTGGAATAACGATTTTTTTTTGTTTGATTAGGAGCTCGCAGCTAATGAAATAAATGATACAAAGTGATGCGCCTGCCTGGGTTTGAACCACGACTTACGGTTCGTAAGCCGAGGTCGCCACCACTGGGCTACCACTGCTCCTACGAAAGTTACATGACATAAGAATTTTATAGGAATAAACACATAGCAGTTTCGCTACAACGTAGCTCAATTTGAACTACGGCGTAGCTGTGTGCTACGGCGTAGCTGTGTGCTACGCCGTAGCTGTGTGCTACGCCGTAGTTCAAATTGAGCTACGTCGATACGATTCTACGATTTCTTACAAACACAAACACATTTTAAATAGTGTTTACTATCGCTGCGGCGAATTCTGTTCTTATGACACGCGAAACTAATATAAACCTTACTTTGGTATACCAAATTTTATTGAAACCTGTTAAGACGATGACAATAGCTATTGACTTCTGATGTTTCAGTATTTTTGGACACGCCCACAATTTTTCCGATACCCTAGCGCCATACTACCAAGTAAGAAACAAATAGTCCAGGATCCGCGGTCCATTTTTGCACTTGATTACTATCAAGCTAATTTTGATGAGACGGCGAGACGCCCAACAATTTCCTGCACGAAACTCTCGAATTCTCGATTGTGGTAAGTAATAGGGGTAGCAGGGATAAAATATGTTGGTTTGATGATTCTCAAAAGTGTTAAGTACAAACACTTTTGAGAATCATCAGCTGGGTTTTTTTTGTTAAATCTGATGATAATTATCTAAATTATTTGAAAAAATATTTGTCCTACAAAATGTATGGTTTGATCAAAGAGTCCCCTTCCTTCCTTCCAATATGTATCGATAACGAAGTCATTAAAAATGATTACTTACTAACTGGGTTTTGGGGATTGGATATTTTCTATTAAACCCACTCTTTACAAGTTGCCTACAAGATTCTAAAAATTATATTAAGTGTTTGGCACTTACTCCACGCACCATCAATACTCCTGTACATCATTTATGATGTGTGAGTGAGTGCGTGGAGTTGTTTATAAACAACAGGCTAATACACTTTCTGGAGCCACAAATTCCAGAAGAGCAAGCAGGTTTTGTTAAAGGCAAAGACACGCGGGAACAAATCCTGAACGTTCGCCAAATTATAGAGAAAAGTCGGGAATTTAACAGCCCTGTATTGATATGTTTCATAGATTATACCAAAGCATTTGATTGCGTGGAGTGGGGCAAGCTGTGGGGGGTTCTTAAAGACATGGGAACGCCTCAACATCTTATTGACATAGTCCGATGCCTCTACCTACAAATCAACAACCGCTCTTTCGTCAAAATAGACACCGACTGTTCAAATGCGTTAGGCAGGGATGCATCCTCTCACCTCTGCTCTTCAATATGTACGAAGAGTAATATCATTCAAGACTCTTTAGGGCTGGGACAAGGGGTTTACTGTTGGTGGAAAGTGGATTTCCAATCTGAGGTACACTGATGACACCGTTCTCCTTGCTACAACATTTGGCAACATGAAAGAGATACGGCACAGATTGGAAGTGGAAAGTGGCAAAGTAAGGTTTGCAATAAATAGGCAGAAAACCAAGCTTATGGTGGTAGATCGTGCGGGAAACCTATCGGGCGCCTATAACATCTAAGGCATCTATACTGTGGACAGCTTCGATTAACTGGGCTCCAATATAAGTAATGAAGGTAGCTGCGTCACAGAAATAAAACGGCGGATAGCCGTGGCTAAAGATGCTATATTACGCCCCCGGAACATCTGGGAAAAACGTGGTATAAGTTTTAAAACGAAGGCCCGTTTGGTCAGAGCACTAGTTTTCCTGATTTTCCTCCATAGAGTTAATAATAATAATAATAATATTTATTTATTTATCAGGCTACTTTGGCCCATAGATAAATACCTTACAGACTAACATACATACGATATAATTGACAGCTTGTGTTAGTAAACAAAACCTTAAAACTATATTAGTATCACTACAGTTGCACTACGTCACTGTGCGATCATGTGGCACTTGCCCGCGGAAGCGTCGAAACACCACCCCCTGCGGCCAAAAGTCCTCTTCCAAGACGAGGTGCAGGTTGTCGGTACTCGCACCACAAACGCCTTAAAGTTGACGTTGCGGCGCGACTCGAGCAGCTGCACTCTCGCCACGTACTTGATCTTCTGGCGCACGTACTCCACGATGTCCTCCGTCGTAGTGGTGTAATGTAGACGGGAGAGGTACAAAGGAGTGTTCGGCTTTGCGGCACGAATATGCACATTGGGCTCCGATGGAGCCGTGCCGCAGCGGTTCTTGATGGTTCGCTGACGGCGCTTCCTCCTCAACACCGTCACGAAACCATCATCAGCCTGGATCGGTTCCTTTTCAGGCACAGGCTTCTCGGAAGGAGCATTTTTCCCCACAAGTTAAGACATGGACAATCCAAACAAGAGTAAGACAGAGGATAGACGCATTCGAAATGTGGTGTTTTAGGCGGATTCTCCGAATTCCATGGACGGCCAAACGCACAAATGTGTCTATCCTTTACCAACTCGATATCAAGACTCGATTGTCAACAGTTTGCCTACAGCGTATTTTGCCTTATTTCGGCCACATAATGCAAAGAGGAGATAGCAGCCTTGAAAAGCTGGTCATTGTTGGCAATACCGAAGGCAAGCGACCGCGAGGCCGGTCGCCATTTTACAAATTTGGAAGTGTCTGTCTTCCAAACGATTGGCTTTGAGAAAAAATTGTTTGTTGAACCTCAATGTCATTTTTAAAGACCTGTCTAATGTCTATAGACACCCCACACGTAGGTATAGGTTTGATGAAAAAAAAAATATAGTTTCAGTTCCATGTATGGGGCGACCCCCTAAATCCTTTTTTTATTTTTGTATAAAAATCGTAAAGCGGTTCACAGAATACTTGTAGAGTTTCAACTGTGTAGTCTCAATAGTTTCCGAATGAAGTGGCTGTGACATACGGGTGGACAGACGGACAAACAGACATGACGAATATATAAGGGTTCCGTTTTTTGCCATTCGGCTACGGACCCCTAAAAAACAGCTGGTTTGTAGTAATTTTTGATGAGCTCGTTATCAATACATGTTGGATTTAGATAATGATCATCAGATAAAAATAAAATAGTTAGTAATAGATTTTTGAAAATCATCAAATAAATAATTATAATAATATATAATCAATATATATTTTATCCCTGCTGCCCCTATTACCTACCACAATCGAGAGTTTTCGTATAGGGTAATGTTGGCTCACGGAAAATTAGCTTGATAGTAATCAAGTGAAAAAATGTACCGTGGATCCTGGACTAACATTGTGACGCGGTCAATAATAATTTATAGATGAACGGAGAGCTGTCAGTGGGGCGCAAAGTGACATACGTCCGTCTAGCACCGCGCCTAAGCGCTCACTGTCGGATTGCATACGTAAGAAAGAGAGCGCGATGACGCAACGCTCGAACTTCTTACAAACCATATAATGATTAATTATAAAATAATAATTTATTAAATAATCAAAAATTAAAAACAACCAAATTTTGTATTTAAATATGATACGTTATTGTTATAAATTTTACCAACGTACGTTCATCAGTAATACAGATATTTTTGTTGGAAGATCATTTTAAGAGGTTAGTTTACCATTTTTTTGTATCGAGAAAACTTTTCAAAAACGTGTTTTGAAAACAACGAAATTATTAGAAATATGTTCAAGATTAACATATATTTTTTCCGCCGTGTCAAACTGTATAGATTTGGCTAAAAAATTGTTCAATACAAGCCTATTTGGCTCTTGTCAGCGCCTTAACATTCAATATACGGAGAACCTCTACTAATTTTGTGTAATATGCTTCACATATCAGCTGTTTCAACCAATTTCTTTTGTAATGATCTACTATCCTACCATTCAACGATATTATTGGCATAAAATAATACTAAAATGAGGTCAACAGTTTATTAAAGCAAAGCCGCTTTAACTATGAAAGTAAGCTTCAACAGAAGGCTATCACCGTCGAGCAAGATTAGCATACCAAAAGCCGCATTGCCTGCTCTCTGAAAAAAACGAAAGAATGCGCAGTACTGTGACGTCATAGACTGTCGCTCAGGTACTGCTTTGAAGGAAGATAAGTAGCTTACTGTGACTGCGGAATGCGGATACAGCACCACGAGATTTCAATCTCTTAACATGATTACATTCAAGAGATTTACCGTTTAGCTGAAACCGGTTACCGGTTTTCTTGAAACAATAATATCGACAATTAATTTGCATTTGTCTCTACGCCTACTAATTGCAAAATAACTCTTCATTTTATTTTATTTTGGCTCTTTTCATTTTATCTTGCAAATCTCATTGATCGTTTTCATTGATGTTTTTCCTTTGCACACTGGAAAAGTATCTTATAGAGGATGCGCTAAGATCGAAGATTAGAATCAATACGGATTGTATTGATTCTAATCTAAAATCATAAAGCTCTTTTAATCCTAAATCAAATCAAATCAAATCATTTATTTGTCGGCGCTTCCGCTTTTCTAGACTGTCAATTGACATCCTGTACAAATTTAATTCCAAAAACGAACACCGAGCGCTGGTGTGGCGGCCATCTTGTAAAAACGATCAGTTCACTTTGGAGCGTGGTCGAGTGCGCACGCAACCACGTGCTCGGTGGACGTTATATTTTAGTCTAAGTGTACTTTAGCTTAGATAGTTATTTTGTGAGACATTTGGTTCAATTATTGAGAATTATAAGTGCAGTGATTGTGACAATTGTGATTTTATTGAAATACCGCCTCCATACCTGATAATCCACGCCTACCTGAACATGGAGAATACACTTGCTGAAGGTCGAAAGACTACATCAGAAGTGGGATGTAACTTTAACGCCTACATTGTGTAAGTGACAGTACTAGGCCGGAAAAGTGTAAAGACAATGCGCGTTCGTCTGAAAGTGACATAGAAACGGAAATGTGGTGTTTTCTGTTCGAGCAGCTAAACAAAAACTTTATGGCTATTGTGCAAGCAATGAAGACACCTTTTGCGAGTACGGATATTCGACTACCGCATTTTGACTCTGAAAAACGGAATATTGTCCCGCGTGCTTGGTTGGCAACAGCCGACATGTGTGTTATCGATCCGAATAGTCAAGGTGCATCGTTGGTGCTTTGAACCGCGCACTCATGGGAGAAACGGGACGAACGGGAGCCACACATCCACTGTAGGTGCGTCGTAAGTCGGCACCTCCGTCGCTGGTCATCCTCCGCTGGGCCTCCTCCGGGTAACCGTTGGTCTCACCTGGTGGGGATGGACCGCCGGGGTGCTGTGAAGACAGCAGCGCCGTGCAACCGGCGCTGTGGCGCGCCTACAGGGGACGCAGCGAATTCCACGAGACTCATGGGAGAAGTTTCGTCATGGCTGTCGTCCATATCTTGTCCTGGGATGAAATGGAGCGATTTTAAGGAGCTGTTTATAGCCTGGAGTGCCCCGTATGGTGATGACGATCGCGAAGACCCTGATGCGACATCAGAACCGGGATTCACTCGAGCTGAAGAAAATACGAAGAATGGTGCGATGACGTCACGGTTCGCTGAGAATTTACTTCGGCAGCGGCGCCGGTGGCGCGGCGGCGGGACGCGGCTTGGCGGCGCGTGGTTGGCAGCGCGGCGGCGCGGCAGGCTGACCAAGCAGTGCCTGCAGCCTGCAGCAGAGGCAAATAACGAGCGACGTGTTGAAGTTTGCTATGTGAGCAATCCCAGCGAAGAGACTTTGGCTGCTAGTTCTGACACTCTCTCGGCCTCAGAAGACGGCTCCATTATGGTTGTAGAACGGGCTCAAGTACACCGAAGTAAGTAGTCTTAAGTAGAGTTACGTGTTGTCTATTTTAGTGTCGTAGCGTAAAGCTGGTTGCTGGTTGCTGGTTGGTGGTGGCTGGTTGGTTGGTAAAGCTGGTTGAAGGGGCCTCGTACGCCCGGGCTACGCTTTGGGTATTGTTAAAGCTGGTTGAAGGGGCCTCGTACGCCCGGGCCACGCTTTGGGTATTGGTAAAGCTGGTTGAAGGGGCCTTGTACGCCCGGGCCACGCTTTGGGTATTGGTAAAGCTGGTTGAAGGGGCCTCGTACGCCCGGGCTACGCTTTGGGTATTGTTAAAGCTGGTTGAAGGGGCCTCGTACGCCCGGGCCACGCTTTGGGTATTGTTAAAGCTGGTTGAAGGGGCCTCGTACGCCCGGGCCACGCTTTGGGTATTGATAAAGCTGGTTGAAGGGGCCTCGTACGCCCGGGCCACGCTTTGGGTATTGGCAAACCTGGTTGAAAGGGCCTCGCACGCCCGGGCCACGCTACTCAAGAAAGTAGGAGAAGCCTAGCAAGCCTGGTTAATGTTGCGGCATTGCTATTGGTCAGGAAAAGCCGAGCTTATGTTAACGTGTACTCTTTTCTGTTCATCGGACCGTCGAGAGGAGTAACGTCGCAAGCTATGGATGCGCGACACCACACGCACGAGGTCGTGCGATTGTCAGAATTGGCCGTGTCGGCGCTTCCGCTTTTCTAGACTGTCAATTGACATCCTGTACAAATTTAATTCCAAAAACGAACACCGAGCGCTGGTGTGGCGGCCATCTTGTAAAAACGATCAGTTCACTTTGGAGCGTGGTCGAGTGCGCACGCAACCACGTGCTCGGTGGACGTTATATTTTAGTCTAAGTGTACTTTAGCTTAGATAGTTATTTTGTGAGACATTTGGTTCAATTATTGAGAATTATAAGTGCAGTGATTGTGACAATTGTGATTTTATTGAAATACCGCCTCCATACCTGATAATCCACGCCTACCTGAACATGGAGAATACACTTGCTGAAGGTCGAAAGACTACATATTAATTTTAGAATATGGGTACAAAATAAAAGGTCGTAAACAAACAATATTCAAATTCAAAAATTCAAATTCAAATCATTTATTGCATGAAATATGGGTACACATATGGATGAAAAAAATACAAATAATAGACCTTTAAACCATATCCTACCCTAACAGGTGTGCAAAATTGGATCATACATCAAAATAAAAATCTAAAACAAAACACGAGTAAATGGGATGTCAATAATAATAAACAATTGTCATTTTACACATAGATAACATTATAAATTCATTAATTAATTACATTTATCATTTAAATAATCATGAATTGAATAGTAGGCTTTATTAATCAAATACATTTTTAATTTATGTTTAAATGAAATAAAAGTTTTTGCTTCCTTTACATTTTTGGGCAACTTATTATATATTCTAGGACCCATACAGAATGGGCTCTTGTCAAACATAACAGTTCTATGGCTTATGGCACGAAGTGTACTGGCAAGTCTGGAACTCTTTAATGTCTCATAGTTATTTAAATTCATTCTAATGTCTAGTGCAAGTTCATATACATATAGTGATGGCAATGTCAATATTTTTAAATTTACAAAATATGGTTTACATGTGTCAGTTGGTTTCAAAGAACAGATCGCCCGAACACACTTCTTTTGGGCCCTAAATACACTTTCTCTCTCAGCGGCTTTTCCCCAAAACATTATGCCATATCTTAGTACCGAACCAACATAAGCATGGTAAGCAGATAACAGTGCAGTTTGATTAACTACTTTACGAAGCATATATAGTGCATAGGAGTATCGGTTTAACTTTGTTCATATTTGTTCAATATGGGTCTTCCATGTCATATTTGAGTCTATGTGTAGTCCTAAAAATTTTGTAGTGTTTAATTGTTCTATGTCAATGTGTTGATAACTTATATTTAAATTACTTAATTTAGAATTCTTATTTTTAAATGTCATTACATATGTCTTCGATAGGTTAATTTTAAGATTGTTCAAGTTAAGCCAGTTAATAATAGATGATAAAGTACTGTTTATTTCATTTTCATATGTCTTAGGGTCATCGGATACAAATATGGCAGTACTGTCGTCTGCATATAAAACCATGGGGCATTTTATGCATTTAGGAAGGTCATTTATATATATAATAAACAGCAGAGGGCCTAAAATACTTCCTTGTGGTACGCCTTTGCAAACTTTAATAGGTTTTGACAGGTACTTCTTTTCAATTTTGGTGGTAGGTGAAATACTAGTTACTTCAGTTTGTTGTTCTCTGTTACATAGATATGACTTTATGAGGTCAAGAGCTGTTCCTCGGACCCCGTACGCTTCCAATTTAGCTAGTAATATTTCATGGTTGACGCAATCAAAAGCCTTCGTCATATCCATATAAAGTGCTGTGACTTCTTTTTTGCTGTCCATACCTTTTAGCACTGTTTTAAGGAAGGTGTATATTGCGCTGTTGATCGATTTGTTTTTTCTAAACCCCATTTGTTCTTCCGTGAGAAAATTATGTTTTTCCATATAGTTGTACAAATTTTTGTAGATTACTTTTTCAAAAACTTTTGACAAAATTGGTATCAGGGAAATTGGTCTGTAACAACTCATATTTTCTTTATCTTGCTTTTTAAATACCGGGATTACAATTGACAATTTTAATGTTGATGGATATATCCCTTCTTCAATACATTTATTAAATAGATGACAAAGAACTGGCGATATTACATCCGCTACGACCTTAAGCACTTTAGTAGCTATTCCGTCATAACCAGTACTATTTGTATTTTTTAACGATTTTATTGTTTGAGCAATGCTCTCTGGAGTACACGGAGCCATAAAGAAAGAATTTGCATTATTATATGGGATTCTTTATTGCGGATTATTATTACTAGAGTTGTTATTAGGGACTTGATCTATAAAAAAAGTGTTGAATTCATTGGCTATTGTTATCGGATTCGTAATTAGTGTACCATTTACATTTATTTTGTTAATTCGTTCAGTCAGAATATTTTGTTGATAATTATTTATAACTTTCCATGTAGCTTTGGCTTTATTTTGTGCGGTTTTAATGTAGTAATCATTTTGAGATTTTTGCGTTAATTTAATTATTGATTTTAATCTTCTATTATACAGTTTGTATGAATCCTTTAGTTTTATGTCTGGTGATTTTCTGTATTTCCAGAGTAATTGACGCTTACGCTTGGAGCAAATTCGAATACCCTTTGACATCCATTGAGGCCGTTTATGTATAGGAACTTTAACCTTTATCAAAGGGAAACATAAGTTATAAAATAGCTTGAATAAATCATGGAATTTGGTAAAAGCATCATCAGCTGTCTCTGCCGCGTAAATTTCATCAAAGGAGAGGTTTTGAATACATTTAATGAATTTGTCTGTATTAGAAGAGCTATAATCTCGTTTAAATGTATACCAATGAGTAATATTAAAACTTTCCTTAACTGGATATCGCAGCAGTTGAGCAGTATGGTCTGAAAGTGCTAATTCTAGTATTTCACACTTGGCACCCCTTTTATTACAAATAAAGTTATCAATGCATGTTTTACTGCACATTCGTGTAGGTTCGTTAACCTCCTCACTACAGGAACCACTTTTTATGTCAGATTTAATTCATTTTCAGGATTTAAGCTCTATGGGGGTTACTTTAGAAGTGAAAAAATACTGAAAAAAATCTATTCCTGAAAAAATGGGTTTTTTCTTATGTCCTTCTATTAGGACAGTTGCAGGCTACTGAGGTAGGCTACTGACTTTTATGTACTGTATACAAGACAATTACAGCCAACTAGTTTATATTATTTTAGATTAAAATAAGACTAGCCCTTAAAATAATCATTTGTATATAGCGTTTTTACATTTTAATGTAACAACACCACGGACTTGTTGTAAATCCAACATGTGACTGCTAAATTGCCATCTGCTCGTGCTTTTATCCCTTGGCTTTTTCATGAAACTTATCTTCTTCTAATACATATTTTTTGTGTATTCAGATTCCCATAGTAGCCCATGTAGTTTGAAACCCATTGCTCAATATTTGATCATACGATTGGATGGTAGTGAAACAACGATAGAAAAGAAGTGGTGGTCTGGTGCAAGTGCTTCCGTACTTCCGCCACTTCAATACAATTTTTCATTTCCTCAACTGTAAGACCAAGAGAATCTACCTTTGAGATGTACATTGTTCTGTTTGTACATTCAACCATTCGCGTATGTATTTGGTCATCTCTATAACGTTCAAAAAACTGTTCCGATGTTCATCCATGATCGAAATTTGGCATGTATGTTGGTTCATGAAGATTAGTTCCATGAGAATTAATATGTCCACTTTATAAATTCACAATGTCATGTGGAGATGGTGTTGTGTGCGATCTGGCTAAGCTGGCCTTCGAGGACGACGAGTAGATCTTCCTAGCCGTAAACCAAAGCCAGAAGTCTGTCGTATTATAGAACAAGTTGATGAAACTGGTGATCAATTGAAAAATCACTGGATTCATGCCATCTATGCTTTTGTGAATCCTGGGAGGGTTTACAATAAGGGGGTCTTGGTAGTCTTCATCGCTGACAAAATGACATCACATTTCGTCAGAAATACTAAGATTTACGCATCAGAACAGGTCAAAACATATTGTAAATAAAAAAAATATTTACATAATTCACTGACAAGTACCTTCACAGAGGACATAAGAACAGTTATTTGAGCAGTAGTACTCTGCAAGGTTCCTAAATACAGGACATAAAACTTTGATCTTCAATGACAACAAAATAATGGTGAAATCCTAGTGAATATCGATAAATCAGACTAAATCTACTATTCGTAAACGTAATTTGCAAAGCTATTGATAGCAATAGCGACATTTTTATAAGATTCTAGGAGATTGAAATTACCCTTGCCAAAGTGTACTCCGGTATGTCTCCATCTAGAAGCCATTTCAGAACAACTTACCTGCCATTGAGCTGTCAAATATTTTTTAACATGAAAAACAATCTTCACTAGATATCACTACGTGTTTTTATTTTTCGCGACGTGAATATTTAACTGACAAGATTTTTTTGTTTTTTATGTTCTGTGGGTAGGACAAATTCAGTCAGGAGGTTAATCATAAGTTGAAGGTTATAACTAGCTAGTAATTGTTCGAATTCTATTGTCATCTTGTCTCTTTTTAGTCTATTTATATTAAAATCACCACACACAATAACCCTCTTATTTTTTAAACAAGTCATGCTGAGTATGTCATTTAGTTTAGAAAAGAATATATGTAGTTTGTCGGATTGGTTGTTTGGTGGTCTATACACGTTAATTACAATAATATTATGTTCTATGAGGTCAATGGCACTACATTCTAAAATATTTGTGATAGTATGATCCTTAATGTCATATATTTTAGCCTTTTGACTATTATGGATTAATATGCATGCACCTCCATTTCTGTTGTGCCTATGGTATGATGAAATCAATGAGTAATTAGAGACTTTTAATGAGTGAATATCCTCTTTTAGCATGTTATGCTCTGTAATACAGAGAACATCAATACGTTTATTATCTTTGCTCAACTCGTCTAGGTACAAAGAAAGCTCATCAGATTTACTAATTAGACCGTTAATATTTTGATGTAATATATTTATCTGGTTATAGGCGAAAAAAATTATTATTTGATGACATAGAAGGTGAAGAAATTTTAGAATCGCTGCCCTGTGCCATATTTTGGTTTTCTTTTTGATCGTAATTGCTACTGCTGGGGGTGTTAATACTATGATCACTATTTGTTTGTGTTGAAACATCAACCATATTTTTTTGTGTTTTCATCGTTTTTGTATGATTGTATTTCGTAAATTTCAATTTATAATCAATATGTAATATTTCTCTGAGCCAGGATCTGCATAAACTGAGGCTGAAGTGTATGCCCTTTGGTAAATGTCTCTCAAAATCTAAGTCTAGGTAGTGAACATTTTTAAATTTGCTACATATAAATTTCAGTTCATAGTTGAGTTGTTTTACATTTAAATACCTATTATATGGAATTTCAGAGAAAATCACATTTGAATTTGTAACAGATTCAAACCATCTCATAGTGACATACTGGAATTCGCGCGGGTTTACATCGTTTGTTCCACCAGCTATAATTATGTAATCGTCCGTAGATAATGTTGATATTTCACTTTTGAAACTGTCTAAGACATCGCGTAGTCTTGCACCTTGTTTCCACATACACGTAACATTATAATCTTCTCCAACCAGCCGTTGTAGTATACTTTGTGTCATTCTTCCTTGGTGATCTGCAATAATTATAATGTTTTTCCGCCTTTTCGATGATGTCGTCCCTTTTTACCCACGACGGAACGGAGACGGTATATGCGTTTGGGGTGAGAGGTTGTTTGTTTGTTTGTGTGTTTGTTTGTTTGTGTGTTTGTGCAAATACATGTTGCCATTTTTCTCCAAAACTTCTAGTCCGATTTTGATGCAGTTTTCAGTTATGGGTTCGGGTTTGATTGGTGCATGTTCTTAGATAGGTGTTACGGTGACAACTCACCAGGGGGCGCTGCAGCAAACATTTTTTGTGCAAATCAAAGTTGCCATTTTTCTCCAAAACTACAAGTCCGATTTTGATTCAGTTTTCAGTTATGGGTTTAGGTTTGATTGGTGCATGTTCTTAGATAAAAAAAATAACAATAAAAGTAAAAAGTTTAAAAAAAGTTTAAAATAAAAAGCAAAATTAAAAATTTTGAAAAAACCCACGACTGCTAAAAATTAATTGAAAAAAGGATAAAATAACATAAAACACCCACCTTAAAAAAACCAAGAATGTCCGTCGGGAGCTGAACATTGCAAAACTAGTTCATTTAATGTCAGCCCCCGATGGACATTCTTGGGTTTTTTTAAGGTGGGTGTTTTATGTTATTTTATCCTTTTTTCAATTAATTTTTAGCAGTCGTGGGTTTTTTCAAAATTTTTAATTTTGCTTTTTATGTATTAAATATATTTCCCGTTGATTTCGTGTTAAGGTTGTGATTGGACACGTCCTGTTGATCGCCAGTTTCTTTCCCATAGTCGGTTGCTTTTATTTGTTCCGGTAGAGTAATAACATGCTGCAACTTTACCATGTCCTGATCAGTGTTGACATTATTATTATACAGAGCTTGTTGACCGACTGTTTCTTCCTGACATACAGCTGTTACTTTTTGTTGAGGTAGAGTAGTAGTTTGCTGTACCTTTTGCGCGTTTTGTGCTACTAATTTTTTAAACGACAACTTAGGAGTGCTCATGTTACTGGTATTACGTGTTTTTAAAGTAGTTCTCTTTCTTCCTGAGTTCGGTGTTTGTTGTAATAAATTCTCTGATATCCCTACCTTTTTATAAACATCTATTAATTTCTTACATTTATCCAATTCATTTTTTAAAGTTCTGTTTTCATAGTTTAAATTTTCTATTTCCTGATTTGCAGTTTGTAATTCTTCATTGAGCTTGTTTATTTTACATTGCATTTCGTTCATATTTTGGCTCTCAATTGAAGTGTCAGGTAGACTGCGTATTGTTGTCTCAAACATTGAATTTGACAACATAGTACTGCTGTTCAAAGAATTTGACCGTTGACGCCTGCGAATGGTAATATTATCTGTAGAGTAATCCATGTCTATTCAATGCAGAAATGTTTCTTGTAAATTTGGATATCACAAAAAGACATTCGCGCATATATATGACAGATTCGAACCCACAGCGCGTATTTCGTCAGGACAGGTAGCGCCTTAGGCCTCCACGCCACGGAGACAGTTAAGTATCCGATTGAAATTATGGATCGCTTACTGGTTCTCTTATGCTTTTTTAATTCGCATGTGGGTAAATGTAGTTTTAGAGTGTACAATTTTTCACTAACGGTTTTGTTTTACGTATTTATCACTTTATAACATAAGATGTCTTCAGCGTAGATTTCACAGTAGTTTGGTTATTACATATTTGTAATAGTGGCCATTAGCCATATCCTACCTATAAGGCATGCAAATTTACACATTTATTTACACAAGTATTACACAATTTTATCCTGTAAATATTCAGTGACAGAATAGTACGCTTTTTTTAGCAACAGTGTTTTGATATTGTTTTTAAATATATTAACATCATCATGTTACTAATACATCCTATTACTAATAAACACATATTTATATTCATTCTTTAACTATTTCAAAAAAAAAAAACCAGTTGACAGCGTTGATAGAAAGTTTATTGTTGACAGTTTTTTTTTAGTTCATTGTTAAGTTAGTTTCTGTACGTTAATTAAATTTATAATTCAAGAAAACCAACATTTTGATCAAGTGAAATCGTATAGTTGTAGAATCAGCATTGTTATTACCGACGAACCTTATCATTGAGCATTTATATTAGTCTATTCACTGAGCTTTGTAGACAGCTCTGCTTACCCTAGTAAAATTGCCTCTTAAAGCAAAGTGTAAAAGGATTCTTGAGCCGGCTTTAATTAAAATCTTTCTTTGCAATTAGTTCTTCCATCGCAGCACATCGCAGTAATGAGATTCTGTACAAAATTTGAAATTAGGTTTAGCCTCAAAAAGATGTGTGTTGCCTCTTCCTTTTTAAATAAAGGTTGTAAAACTACCCTTAACGTAGCCGAAAAGCACTGTTTCTCCCCGTCATTACGTCATACCTCTGAACCCCTAGTTACGAAGATATAAGGGGTCAAAGATCCAAGTTTTGCACAGCTGAATTGGCATCTAATAAATATGTAAGGCTATGCCCAAGAGCGGGGGGGGTTATTCAATGATTTTTCACCCACCAAAAAAAAAAAAATGCTGTCATCTCCAACAAACACGTCCATGTCCTCATAACGAATTGGGTCCTATTTCATTATCGTTCATACATTTTCCTCAATATCCCGGAACTGCTGACTGAACTGCACGTCCGTGTTTCAATGACGTCACTGAGCTAATCAAATCGTCGCTACCGGAGTGTAATCAGAGAGCTTATCAAGATAACTTGGGGTGCGACGCAAACATTACGCGGTATTAAGGAGGTTCATTATATCAACGTGAGAGATGCCTGGCAATGGATGCCTAACATAATATAGTATAGCAATGCTTCCCCGTGGTAGGTGTAGTTAATTAAGCTTCTATAGATAAATGGGTACTTGCTTCTTTTCCCATGTTCCACGACTTACAGTTGTTACAAGTATTTTCTTTTATACATATAACATAAACTCACACCTTTTCCTGTAGAGGTAGGTAGGAACAACAGAACGTCACCTGCTACGATCCTTACATACTCCTCTTGCCTCGTCCATACATCTGGTCATACACGCACAATGACATATTTTATAATCAATTATATTTAAGTAATAAACTGTGTACAGTTCTAGTTACATAAATCATCAGTTGGAAATGTTGAAACTATTGATACCCTAGATTTCACGTGAATTGAAATGAATGATTACAATGATTTTTTTGTTTATTATTTGTTAGAATTGAATTAAAGCCGTTGTTTTAAATGTAATAAACATTTCTCCGAAAGTTTTTAAACCATCTGCGTTCGAGCTTGCCAGTTTATTCACAATTATAACAAAATAATTATAGTGCTTAATAGGAAGTACATAGCTTCGCACACCATCACACCAAAATGCACAGTTCTTACAAATGGCTTTCTCGACTGTACAAAGCGACTCTCTGTCACAAAAGAAGTGCGAAGACAATGTAATTAAATCAAATTGCAGCTCTTTAGTAGATACAAGATATTCTTCGTCAATTAACGAGCTTTTATGAAATAATATCCTCGACTGCTCGTTGGTTTTGTGGATGCAAGAGCGACTGCTGAGCATGAGGCCCTAGGTTCGATTGCCAGGGCAAAGTACTATTGGGAATTTCTCAGTAGCGGCCACGGAGCTTGTATTTGTGCCCGGTTGATGGCAATACGCTCGCTCCCTATTACAGGGGACTTAAACATAACTGGCGAAATGTAGGTGTACTATTAGGTAGACCTCTGCCTAACCCGCCGGAGATTACAGGAAAAAATATTTCTGATTTTTTGTTAAACCCGCATACTTTAGTACGTAAAATTAGTTAAGAAAATAAATAACTTAATTAAGAGTAGTACCTACTAAGTGAATTTCAGTTGGTAACTTATTTAATTATAGACAAAGCACAAGCCTTATTTATCAGTTTACAAACTAATTTAGTCTGAAAGGGTTTTAATTAAATCTTTATACCTAAATTGTTTAAAAGTTAATTAAAAATTTAATACACTTGTAAGTGAAATATTACGACAAAATTCTTGGAAAACCATTTATACAACTGGAAGATTGAAAGTTAAGGTTCAGAAGAGCCATTTCTAATGTTCATAAGAGGAAGATACAAAAGTAAATTTTAATTTTTCGAACCCTTTTCCACAAACACATTGTATCCACTAAATGCGTTTCCCGCGAGTTATTCACCGTAATTGCAGATCACAACATGTTTGCGAATTAATTACAATGATTCGCATAATCATCGGGTCAGTGACGCGCGACTGTTGATCGTCAAAGCAATATAATACCAAAACAACATTGAAATACATTGTGTGTATTTCAATAGAAGTTATACATACCTATGAGTTGGAGTAGTGAGGATCAGGTACAGTACTGTAGTGCAGGTATGCAGGTCACGTGGTCACGTAGGCATGACAACATTACTACGTTTGGCCCCGTATTCAAGAGCAGCACTATTTTGTAGACAGAGGCAACACACGTGAACAGCAAACGACCAAGATGCCTCTGTCGACATATGAAGTTGGCTCTATCGACAGCTGCAGTTGGCTATGTTGACAGCAAAGCACTGCTCGTCTATTTGACGCCTTTTTTTTTTGGTGGGTGGAAAATCATCAAATGAGCTCGTCATTGACGCCTTACTAGGAACCTGACCACCAGTTTATGAGGTGCGAGGGAATCCAATAAGAAGGGATGTTTCACATTGTACTGATATCCAAAAATACAGGCTTTCAAATTATTATTTTAGTTGCAGCAAATTCATCTAGCCAGATACTGCATATCTGGCTAGATGAATTTCTGTATTTATAAAAGGACACTTGTCATGAACATTAACAGATATTGCTGCTAGTTAACCTTTTCATATTTTTTGTTATAACTTTCGAAACGACAAACTTCATTCGCTGACAAAATTAAATAGAACTTCGGATCTGCTACAGATTGTGATTACATGAACATAATTATTAATACCTACTGATAACGCGATATTTACCATGTTTACTTTTTGTTTCGAGTTCCCGATATTTCGGCGCTGTTACAAACAAAGTAAATAAACATAAAAAAGTAAATAAAGTAAGTAAACATAGTAAAGATCGCGTTTTCAGTATTAATAATATTTATTTATTTATTAAAACTTCATGTACAAGAGCGGTACATAGGCGGACAATGCCACAAGGCATTCTCTACCAGTCAACCTTAGATAATAGTGTAAGTGACCATGTCAGTTTAAAAATTTATACATGAACATAAACCTGTTAGATGAAAATGTAATGTTCAACAAAACACGTTCAAGTTATAAACAAAACGTTATTTATTTGTTAAAATACTGTTGAGTTTTGAGGTCATTTACTATCATTACGAACTAAAAGTCTGGGTGCAACTCGCAAAGTATTCTCTAAAGCAGTTAGTACAGCTATAAAGCGCGATGTATTACTCGCTCGCTTCAGCGGAATTTCTGAAGATGGATGACGACTGACTGTGGAAAATCGCAATCTAAGAAAGCACAAAGTTAAACTATCTTTGTATCGAAAAATCCTTCTAGACAAAAATGGACAAATTATCTTAAATGGGGTCAGCTTCTAGTATCACAGGATGTAGCTAAATACCATTATTAATATTTGAAGTGACTGACCATCACCACTTAGTTAGTACTGGGTAATACGTACCCCTTGGTAAGAGTGTTTGGCAGTATTTCAGGTCATTAGCTACTACGATTTTCAAAATGTTTAGAATTGTCAAACAATAGCACAGACCAACTGCTTTTTGCTTTCCGAGGCACGGAAGAATCTCGGAATGGAATGGATGGTCACCCGTTCACAAATCGACTTTGGTAAGCACAGCCAAACCTTCGAAATTGGACCGTGCAGCTTAGCATTAGTATTTAGTCATGAGCTCCTCAAGAAATTATCGTCGTCATCAACACAAATATAAATTCTATTTTTTTAAATTAATTTTCTCAAAGCTCGGTTTGCGCTTTTCCATGTAATCTAAAACTATTATTATTAGCCTGTACTGTCCCACTGCAGGGCAAAGGCCTCCCTTCCCTCACGAAATCTAAAACTACTTCACGTAAAATCTGTAATATCCAATCGCGTTCAACAGACCGGAAAATTAAGAACTCATAACTGAGATCCTTTGTACTCCGCGGTCTGAATAACCAATTATCTACCTCCGTCTGAAGATCCAATTTGTCTGATATTAGTTAAGTTTCATGTCACGCGAGTCACGGCAGCTATGTGATACATCTGTCACACCAGACATTTAATCTTCACGTGATTTACGATATCATCAATCATATTCCATCGGGTTTTGGAGGTTATTGCTAAGAATGCTGTTGCTGTTGTCTTCCGCTCCAGGGGTGGGCGCTAATAACTGCGACACAGTTTCTAAACATGTGAGAATCCTATCGGAATACATTCCGAGGGGATTCTCACATGTTTATTGTCCAAGTGCACAAAAGCGACTATTATGACCGAATCAGATCAAGTGGACGCGACATGAAAGCTGTTTTATTGGACAAATATTGACGGGTTCAAGGACAAAGAGAATACAGATACGGAGGCTTAATATTAAGTGTGTAATAAAACGTTATTTAAAGTGGAAAAGTTTGTGTATCTAATGTATCATAATCGTTCATCATTCTCTTACCCTTATCCCAATTTATTTGCTGTGCGTAGCATGTCGTCTTGTACTATACCTCTCTATTTCTCGTCGTCTCAGCAGTCACCTGCTTTATAAACATATCCTTCACACAGTCATCATTTATTTGCTCTCCTCTACTTGTATAGCCATAACAATGAATTAAGTGTTGTTAATGACATGACGGAGACACATTGCTATAACCAAAGCTCTGAACATCAAATCGATAATTGAGCTCCAACATAACTTATTGATTCAATTTGCTCATTGTCTGAATTGATGTTCAAGACGGAATCCGAGGGGAACCGTTTATTTTTATTGGTTCTGGAAAAATGGGTTCCGCAATCAATTATGTTGGTGAAATAGACGATATTGAACTAGGTAGGTATTTGTTGTTTTAGTGAAATAAAACAATCGGAATGGTTTTATAGGGACTTGTTTTTTTGTGACTATGTTGTTGATCTAGTCGTCTAGTGGGCACGATCTCAACTACTGAGCATGAGGTCCTGGGTTCGATTCTGATGTCAAGCAAAATGTTATTGGGTTTTTCTCAAAAGTCTCTCCTTCCAAACCTCTACAACCGGTGCAATATCTGGTCATGTTTGCCTCGCAAACAAGATCAGATCGTCCTCACCACTTTCACCTCGACGGAGATTTCCTTCATCAGATGTCCAGTGAGTCACGATCGTGGTCCACCTAACTAACCCACTCCTACTTCAGTTAGACAGTTTTTTCTGTAACATCTGCAACTTGAGTAAAAGAGCGCAGGGTAGTTTTTCTTACGCGACCCACAAAGAAAAAACAAAAACGTACAAATGATTTCCGTTTACCGTTTCGTTTTTCTCCTTCCATCAATCCTCCATTCACCCCGTACTTGACAGCTACGTGACACGTCGGTGACGAGTAAATACCGATTTGTGACGTCACACGCTGAACGAATCACTTTTCACTTTCATGGTGTTTGATGATATACTCATGCATTTATAGATTCATCACGTCATGGAGAGATGTTTTCGTTTCGTCTCGTAAAACTACATACCTACTACTTTCTCTATCAAATATAAACGGTAATTTGACTAAATACTGCTCTCATAATACAGGGCGGAAGGAACATCGACACTAAAATGGCTATCACGTACTAATAAGTAAAAATGAGAAAAAACCTAGTAACAAAATCTTTTTGAATACTTGTAGAAGACGGTTACGATTCAAAGCACCTTTACATAATATTTACTCTGGCTTCGTTAATTTTATCAAGTTTAAAAGAAAGCAGGCGCCGTAAACTCTTATTGAACATTACTGAATAACTCTCCTCGTGCCGAAAAATCAAAAAGAGGGAGAAAATATTTAAGGCACACGCACGTACAAGACTTATTTCCTTAAGTCAACTTGGAAAATTGATTGTGGGGACACGAACGCTTGCCAATCAAATATCTACTCTTTGGAATAATTTTCTCTCCGCATTTCGATCTGCTAACTTAGCCAAATAGCTATATGCAAATAGATTATATTATCCGATGTTATGTGAGTGAGTATATTCATATAGCATCATCTCAATTCACTGAGTCAGGGTTATCTCGTTTACACATAATCTTTTGATTATTATTGCTTCCTCCGACCCAAGGGCTGGCTTTTTCTTTGGCCAGAGGCTAAGTGTTGCCACTTGCCATACAACGCGGCAACGCTGCCATTCTCTTGGGTACTTTACCTGCTGTCAGCGTTGAGGAGGAGTTTTTCGATGCCCTTTTATAGTTAATTTGTTTTTAGTTTAGTTTATATAATATTTAGTCTTACTTTAATTATTTAATAAAAAATTAATCTTTTGATATAATTATCATAACGGTACCATAGATAGAAAAGCAACCCGTATTATGATTTATGAAATACGGAAACAGAACCTATCCAGAGAAAGGAAATCGTTGATATAAAATAACTTGTATTCAGAATTTAGATCATTTTATGTTGTGCAGCAAGATCTCCAACGAAATGGGAAAGCGTAGGTATTCTTATGTCAAAAACAGACCATCTATACTTATATTATAAAGAGGAAAGATTTGTATTTTTGTATGTAACAATTAAACTTAAAATCGACTGTATTTCGTTACTCCGAAGTTCGAAATATCGAAGTACGGTATACAGAAAGTTTGTGAGTCCTAATTACGTTAGTGAGAATGTGCGCTATGACGAAGTACGGTATTCAGAATGTTCGTTACTCCGATGTACGTTACTCCGAAAGTTTAATCTACTAGACCGATTTGAAAAATTCTTTCACCGTTGCCGTTGAGAAGCTACACGATCCCCGGGTGACATAGGCTACTTTTTATCCCTGTATTCCCATGGAAACGGGAACTAAGCGGGTGAAACAAGTCAAAGTGACTCCTTGATTAGAAGTAAATACTGATACGATTTTATTCTGTAGTTTAGAATACTTTGATTATGTTGTTTAGTAATTGCTTGAAGTTAGAATTCCAAGCTTCACTTTCTTTGACGATACTTTCTTCGTTAAAACTCTTATCTAATTCAAGAAAATGTTGCTTTACTGATGCACTTTTGACACTTAAGTGTCACGGCATATTAACATAACAGGTTGCAAACTGAAAATCCTACCTGAACTCTGAAACGCATATTTTTTATTCAAAAGATTAAGCACAACGACCACAATAATGTTTTTCTTTATACATGCTCCTTAAGTATTGCTCTTACCCTTTACAGCTTTTTCACGCACCTTCCTACGTGCAAGTTTTATGAACACACCTTATTTATTGCGACCCGCCCAGACTTTCCGAGGTGAACCTTTATCTTCAAAGCTCGAGTACAATTAATTTTATATAAGTCTGAGTGAGAACAATGTTTCTCTAAGATTTTTTATTTCCTAAGATATAATAGTACATTATGGTATAAGTGTGTAACGTTGGTGATTACCGCTGAGGCGGCATTGAGACCCGAGCCGTCAGGTGAGGGTCTTAAGAAAGCCGAGGACGGTAATCATCAATACACACGTGTATCATACGACGTTTTTCAACACACTTGCGAATAAAAAAAAACGTGTGGCACTCGGAAACTGCCGCGGTAAAGCTATTGCATAGCATTTTTTATCAATTATTTAATTTGACAACCTCAGTTGACAACCTTGTTATTTTCCGTAACCATAGCAACCTGGTTGAAATATTTTCGTTTCGGAATTTCTGGATTCGCTCTCCACGCTCAAGGCCCGCGATAGAAGCTATGCAATAGCCTATTAATACAAGAAAAAAACATTTTATTTAGTAGATAAAAAGTTTATTTAAAGAAACAATTAGTAAATGTGCTGCAGTTAGTAAAATTATAATTAATTGTTTTTGATGGCGTAGCGGTCTCTTCAGATAGATTACTGGCCATGGTTCTGTATGTATTTTACAGTTATATTTGTTAATTCTTGTATCCTACAGTTACACCAAATATTAAAGCAACCTGAAAAAAAGAAAAAAATAATTATTAAGTTCAACACACAACACGCTGAAGCTGAAGTCACGTAGATAGATATTTAAAATTAGTTTAACTAACCTTAGTAACCAGATATTGGTTATCTGGAACATCTTTTATAAATTTTTCAACATCGTTAGACGATAAAACCTTTGATTTCTTGCTTCTAAATCCATCTAACAGTCTTTTTACATAAGCTGACAAATTAGAGTATGTTTTTAAGTCCACTCCATTCTTCGTTCGGACTGTAGGTACTTTTTAACATTGAGTAACACCACAAAGAGCTAGGTTTGTACTTAGAAGATAATTCTATAAAGTACGCCAAGAACACATTTTCAGAAAATGACTGCGATTTCTTGGTGTTTTGCCACTGCTTGAAATTTTGGTACGCTAATAGATATTTCTCCTTGGAGTTTTCGGGTAGCAAATTTTCCATAACGCTAAGGGCTTCAAATCTTACATCGGGCGGTGTACAACATGAATCATTTTCTTATAAACTAGACATTCTAACTAATAAAATAACTATAATAACAGTGAAAACGAGTTGTGTATTTTTTTCGCAGTAGCGGGAAAATATTGTTTTTTTCTATGCGATCAGCCATAGACTAAAAGAGGTTTTTTTTTTTGCTTGTCGTGGATAGTGTTTGGAGCCACGTACAAAATGGGGAATTCAAATTTTTATTTATCACAGAGAAAACAAAAATTATATTTGAGTGAAAGTTTTATTTATTAAAAACGTACTAAGTTTAAATTATCTATTTAAATACGAAGTTTCATGAAATGAGCAAGCACTAGGTACATTAATTAATTTTTACTATTGAACACGATCTTTTTTGTATCGAAATTTTTTTAAGAACATAGCAACTCAACCAATTAAATTTAAAAAAAAACCTATAACTCACTAGTGAATAATAGTAATGAAAAATTCACAGTTTGATTATAGGTGTCATTATGTGCCTGATTGCGGTGAAATTTTAGCCACTTTATGAGCAAGTGTGTTGAAAATATCATTACATCCAAAACATAGCTTAATAATATAGTCTGGTCAAATTAGACCAAAAAAAGGGGTGAGATTACATTTATTCCCACCTAGCTGAAAATTCGTAGGATTGTTCAAAACACCAATATAAATGAAATGTAAAACTCTTCGCCGATCCGACACCTGAAAAAATTACTCGGGGTCCAAAATCGCAAAAATCCTTTTTTTATTTTCATGAGCATCAAATGAAAAAAAACAGGAGATAAAATGATGATCTAGATAACACAAACGCAACTATCAGTCGTTCACTACGAAGGCAACAGCACTACATATCAGACTGAGTAATTCGTCTTGTGACAGCTACGAGCAAAATTATTGAAACATCAAATCGTAACACGGCTTTGTGGATTCCTGTTACTGAAATCAAATTCCAAAGCCATCATACATGTTGAATATGTTTCTCGTTCACCACATCGCATAGCTGAAATTGACGCAACGCTGCATAAAACGTATGTAGACTGTATACACAGGTTATATAACCTGTGTATACAGTCTTATATTATACAGAAGTGGGGCAATGAAAAATGCTGTAATAGGGGATCGGACTGACTCAAAAAAATATGATTCCGTCAGTTAGATTCTCGAAAAATAGTGGATACGTGTTTTTTGTTTTATCAAAACAATAAAAAATTATGTAGATAAAGCGCGTCAAAGATCATGGAGTGGGGCTTGAAACGTCAATAAAATTGAAGGTACAAAATGTACTATCATTATGACGTCACACGAGTTTTCGAAGCATTGTATCGTCTTCATTTTTTGTTTACGTGAAAAAAGAAAAAATACGTGGTTAATATTTTTTGGAAATCTATCTGACGGACTAATTTTTTTTTTGTCCGATCCCCTATCAAGCACATAATTATTATGTTTATGTTTTGGACTAATAATAGTGAAATTGTATTGTCTTTGTTTGAAGGAATAATGAATCGAAACATTTTTGTGATTTAAAAAAGAAACAGTGGCTACACTATTAGATTTGTTTATTTAATTTGGTAACTTCTGGAACCTTTAGGTATAAAAATATTGTAAGACGCGATCTCACAAAAATGATCCACTTTATAACGTGAATCTCTAACACAATATTGTCCAAGGAATAATAAGGTTATGAAGGTAAGGAAAAACCCTCATAAAACTTGTGCTGTAACGTTTTTAGCCAATCTAATATTGCTCCGTGGACTGAACTTCGTCACGTTGCCAAATTAATTTGTTACGAAAACTCTTTGTTGGAGCAGAGAAAGATTCATCATCATCATCATTTCAGCCAAAAGACGTCCACTGCTGAACATAGGCCTCCCCCAGGCGTCGCCACATTGACCGGTCCCGTGCGTCTCTCATCCAGCGGTTTCCTGCAACCTTGACCAGGTCATCGGTCCACCTAGTGGGAGGCCTTCCAGCGCAACGTCTTCCGGTTCGCGGTCGCCACTCCAGAACTTTTCGGCCCCATCGGCCATCCGTTCTGCGAGCAATGTGCCCTGCCCATTGCCACTTAAGTCTGGCGATTCTTCGGGCTACGTCGGTAACCTTGGTTCTCAAGCGGATGTCCTCATTTCTGATTCGATCACGCAAGGAAACTCCGAGCATAGCCCTCTCCATTGCCCTTTGGGTGACTTTGAGCTTTCTGATGAGGGCCATTGTGAGCGACCACGTTTCGGTCCCGTATGTAATCACTGGCAACACACATTGGTCATAGACTTTCGTCTTGAGACACTGGGGGTATACAGAAGACCGAAGAGTATAACCTGCCTCTCTGTTTAGCGTTTGTGGACTACGAGAAAGCCTTCGATTCGATCGAGACTTGGGCTGTGCTGCAGTCTCTCCAACGGTGCCAAATCGACTACCGGTACATCGAGGTGTTGAAGTGTTTGTACAAAAACGCCACCATGTCAGTCCGACTTCAGGACCAGACCTCGGAACCTATCCTTCTGCAGCGCGGTGTGAGACAGGGAGACGTCATATCTCCGAAACTGTTCACCGCTGCATTGGAGGATATCTTCAAGGTTCTGGATTGGAGAGGACTTGGCATCAACGTCAACGGCGAGTACATCACTCACCTTCGGTTTGCCGACGATATAGTGGTCATGGCTGAGACCATGGAAGACCTCAGTGCAATGCTCGATGACCTCAGTAGAGCTTCCGAAAGAGTGGGTCTTAAAATGAACATGGACAAAACCAAGGTTATGTTGAATGTTCATGTAACACCCACTCCTATCAAGATCGGAGACTCTACGCTCGAAGTTGTGGACGATTATGTCTACCTGGGACAAACGGTCCAGTTGGGTAGATCTAACTTCGAGAAAGAGGTCAATCGTCGAATCCGACTCGGCTGGGCAGCGTTCGGGAAGTTGCGCGGTATCTTCTCGTCCAACTTACCCCAGAGAAAGTTTATATTACAAACCAAAAAGAACCTTTTAAACTCAACACCAAAGAGCAATGTAGAGGGTTAATGATTAGCATTAAAGGATTTTAAAAAGACAAATGAGGTGAACATTTATCACGAAGTAGATAGTTAAAGTAACACAAGAGATCTTAATTACTTCATTTTCGTTTGTGTACCTTTCCCATTACTTTTTACAAAGTTGTAATTTTCTATTGATTGCCATAGACTGATAATATAATAGATACCTACTCTACTGTAAATGTCTTGTCCGAAAAAAAATACATTGTGTATTTTTTGTGATGTTTTAGGTTGATGATGTTGCGGACACTTGAAGGCTCCCGTGGGCACGATAACGACATCAAACTTCCCCAATCCTTTCCCCGTCCCGATAAAGTGTAAATGGGTAATAGAACACGACATAGTGAATAGGACTGTACGAGTATTTGTAACTTTTATAACAGTGATTTAATATTTTCTTGGCAGCTCTAAAAGCAATCTAAAAATATGTTGACTATTTTTGCTCAGTCTTAATTGAACCGACCTGCACATTTAAATTCTTAACAATTTCATGCGTAGAGAAAGTACATGAAAGTAAGACAAATAGCAGCAGAATTTTAAAACGGCGGCAAATAATGTGCTTGTTCCCGCTTTGAGCGGTTCACTGTGTGAATGAGGTTAATAATGTGCCACATTACTGTGATTATTCAACTTAACGAGGTTGTCGTCGACTGTACCGAGGAATGTGAAAATAATGTTGCTGACTTTTATACAGGGTGCAATTGAAGTCATGAGCATTATTGTAAACCAAGACACTACTCACGATACTAATTGCATTAGGGCTACTATTACGCAAATCAAAAATATTATTAATGCAATTATGAAAAACCTTCAAAATGTAGTAAGTCATACAAAGTATCAAATAGTTGCGCATCGCGCTAGCGAATGCTGCTGTAGGTACACTAGGTAGGTACGTCGTACGCGTTATTGTGCGTGAACTCTTTGAACCCGCCCGACTCACGTAAAATAGGTAAGTTGCTAACGATTTCATTCATAATACATTCCAACTTTTCCTTCATACTTTGCCATAAGACGGTCAAAACTACGTCAACTTACAACATTAAAAAAAACATTTTTACGTAGGTAGGTAAAATAAATTTCCTGTAGGTAGTTTTGGCGTATTTACAAAGTTGGAATCACATTATTTACAATAATTGTTGGTCAGTGGGTCGTCTTAGGGGCGGTTGTTCAGGATTCACAATAATTTACAATAATTTTACTACTACTTAGCTAACTAGCACTTACACGTATTTTAAAAGATGCTCAAAGTGTCCGCCGCCTTTTTCAATACACAACAGCGCTACACAACAATACACAACACTGAGCCCTACGTCTGTGATTGTTTTTCACCCTGTTCAACACAAATTCCTGTGATTTCACGAGTTCGTACTAAATTACTTGTGCGATCGTAAATCAAAACCATTTGTAGGTATTGTTGGTTTGTGAACCTAGCCTGCACATTACGCGGTCGAGGCATCGTCTTTACAAAGTCTCTGACAATTAAATTAGTCCACAATAACACTGCACTGCAATCCAAGGACGAGAGGCGCGTGCGGCGATTACGTCACGGGATTAATATCTTAAATAAACATGCGTCAACGCACCTGCGCAATTGTTATGACACTGGTTCGGGTGACCGTCCCCGCGCGGGGGTGATATTCGCATTTTTGCGAGTGAGGAAGCGAGACGGACAGAGTTCGGGAAGGGCGGCGGCCATACATCAATGGCGGCGGCATGCCTTTTAGCCTATTGTTAATGCTACTTAAAGGAAATGCCGCGCGCGTGCCGGCCGGCCGCAATGACTAGTTATTAGTATTATTTGATGTTTGTTTACTTTTTTTTCGTTCCGCGTTGTACTGTGCGTTATGATTTTGATACTTCAAGACTTATTGGCGTTTTTTCTAAGGAGTAAATATTTTTTTTTACTACTTTTAGTGTTTATTTACAATAATAATAAGCCTTTTGCAGTATGACTTACTACAATTTTATTTAAGGTTTTCCATACTAACATTAATAATATTTTTGATTTACGAAATAGTAGCCCTAATGCAATTAGTATCGTGAGTAGTGTCTTAGTTTTGAATATTGCCCATGACTTCAATTGCACCCTGTATACTTGAGACGAACATGATGCTTAAAACATATTTTTCTTTTGGTGTAAGCTTGTTGTTTTTTATTTTTTGAAACTTTATTAACTTAAACTTAAGTTTTTAAACGTTTTAGAACTTGTTTTTTAATAAAATCTTCCCTTATGGCAAGCAAGGATTTATATAGAGGCTTCTATTTTGTACGTATAGCAAAACAACTTAAAACCTTTTTTTTTTTGGCTTGCTCTTGATCTGAACTAAATATGAGTTTATTCAACTAAAGGCACTTTTAAATGTTTTCCGAGCAATGTTTATTGTTAGACAGTTTCCTAATCGAGCTTACGTCAAAGAGCCGAGTCGACTTGCTTTCATGAAAGAGAATAAAAATATTTTTCTTTTATAACTTTACTTTACTCACTTTTCTTCATTTATGTAACAAACACATTCTTGGCATTTTCTCATACTGTCTCAGTTTTCTCGAGAAGCCTTATTTGTGGAGAAAACACAGGTACTAATTTATAGCCAAGTTTGCTTAAGGCGGAGTTTATCAATAAATCTGTTTTTTTATGTATGTTCAGCTTTTTGTGTTTTTGAAATCAGTGTTATTTTTTGCAAAAAGTTTTTTTTAATTTAATTTCTGCGTTTAAACTATCATTAAAGGAGCACACAGTGTTTATGTGATTTAAACTTAAGTACGTGTGGTTAAGACCGTTTGTTGCTTGGCAAGTCACTCCGCTTCACAAACACATCCATGAAACCACAAACTGAAATCAAACCCGCTAAAATTGCGATGATTACAATGCAATAGTAGATGAGTATGTAATTGGACTTTGTGGTGATAGAAATAGTGTTGTGATTGCTACTAAAGTGATGTTTACTATTTGGATTACTTTTGTCTGCGAGCGTATTAATGCTGTTTAGTGATTATTTTGTTTACATTATTTCGTGTTGGTGTGGATATACTATTGCCGTATTGTATGTTAACTTTTAATAATCAGAAGTTCTGTTCAAAATTTAGAAAATGTACCAATCAAATAATTCACAGAATAATCGTAATTTCTTGAGAGTTCTGAGGGCAAAGGATGGAATGTCGGATGTGAGCCTGCGGCCATAGATAATGATTCTATCTAATTCGATCTTCCAAACGATGTTTGCTTTCATTGAACAGAGACAAAGCTTTGTCGTTGTTAATGTAACATTATAATTCAAAGGAAACAGTATATGAAACAGTATATGATGATATATGAAACCTATTTTTACAATTTTAATATTCAACAGCAAAGCCAGTCGCTGTGAAAATACAAAGACTTTCTGTAAGAAACTTTTTACTTTTATACTAAAAGTTATTTGATAACTTTTATAAGTACATTGATTTCTGTTTGTCATTTAATGTGTAAAGTTGAATAATTTTTTTACTTTTTAAATACATATTTTATACAAAAGCTCACAGTTACCTTTTAATTGAATCAGTTCCAAAATGTAACACTGCATTAAAATTAAATTGTACCTGCAAACCTTTTCCATTAATTACCAGCTCAACACCGCAACTACTAACAGGTTTCGCATAACAAAATATTAATTTATTTCCGCAGCCATTCTGCTTTTCCACACATGAGCTGAAATCCACACCGGATTAATTGTAACTGAAATAAGCTGGGAGCTCACCGAGCCATTATATTATCAAAGCTAGCCCATTTTGTCCCACTACTGGGCAAAGGCTCTCTTCCAACGGTCACGTGTCTGTGCAAACATAACACTATTCTTCTTTATCGTGTGGATAGTTCTTAATCTAGTGTCCGAGTTTTTATGCCGCCCAGGGGCCTCTTTACTTGGTTTTACATGCCATCGAGAAATATCTCTCAGGCTTGATGGTTACCTCTCGATGTTTTCCGTCACTGAAGCATGTTATGATAGTTATACAACATGCACATGAATCCGAAAAAGGTATCCGGTGTCTAGGTTTCAAACTCGAGACCTGTGACTTGGCAGACCGACATTCACACCACTAGACTAGAGCTATCACGGCTCCTCGCTATTGAAAAACATCGACACGGGACAGGCTCAAGTCGCAACCAAATCAAATAATACCTATATTAACCGTGGAAATATCCCGGTGTGTCATAAACATACCGGATGGTAAATGTGGTCTTACCATCATCAGCTTCTAATATTCCCACTGCAGAGTCTCAGGCCTCCTCTCTGTGAGAGGGATGGGCTATAATCCACCACGCGGGCCCAGTGCGGGTTGGTAGATGTCACATAATTATCTACGAATTTTTGGTTCTAGGACATGTCAATTTGCTCACGGTGATGTTCTTCACCATTTTGAGAGCAGTAGTTGATGGAATAAATTACACAAAGTAATGCGCCTGCCTGGGTTCGAACTCACGACTTACTGTTCATAACTCGAGGCAGCCACCACTGGGCCACCACAGCTCCCACATTTGTCGTCACTTCGGCTGCATGTTTTTGGGCTAAGACGGCAAGATAGAATGTGAAGCATAGTTTCACTCCTCAGAAGCCACTCCTCAGCTCTTGCAGTTTCATTGTGGTATCCCCACTTAACACTCCTCAATATTATGATTATTTGCTCCAAGTGTGAGCAAATGATCATCATCAGATATCAGCTACTAATATGTTTTGATGTTATTTTTTTTTTTATTTTGTAACGGTAATGACTGTGTTGTTGAACTTGGGAACCTGAGAAATACTAGAAACAAGATTATTTTGTTGATATCAGATATTGAATTGAACCCCAGTCTGTTATCCTGCAATATTCTACACTAACGAGTCATGTTTTACATAAATATTAAAAAATCTGACACTAGGGTGTGTGGGGTCGTTAGACCTTACTGCCCACACAATAAGAAGAAGAAGTTTTTAAAAAGAAATAAGTTAGCAGGAACTCTTTATTTCGAAACGTTCCCTCAATAAATATAAGTTCCTTGGTAATATTTATTGTAACAACGTGATACGAACAATGAGTGTTACAAATCGTTTTTTTCTGTATAAGTCTGTTCGAGGCGGATTTTCTTTCGCTTTAGTAAATCCTTTTTGCGTAACAAATGTGATTGTCATTGGTGGGTATTATTTCCCACATACTCACTTACTTACCTTCTAACTTTATGTAATGCACCAAAATTGTTTGGAGAGTGTTTTTCCTAATAGTCTTTCTCGTTATCGATAATCTCGTTACTCTGTTTGTGAAAATGATGAAAATGGGCTTCATTTAATAGCAAGTTGTGCGGTAGGCACATTACTTAAGTGCCTAACAGCTCCACGCTACCCGCTTGACTAATTGCCTCCGTACAGAACTTTTATATTGGTAACTTCACCTGCAAGTTGCTCTGTTTGTAATATAACAAGCGAGTCTGTGTGAGAACAACACAATGTGGGAGAAGTTACTAACTCTGTGGTCCAGTACGTCGGTTTGCTGCTAGAGGCTTAGTTTAAAAACTACTTCGAACGTTTAGCAAACTCTTTTTCTAAAAGCTTAGGTGAATCTAGATTTATATAGGTAAAGACCTAGACTCAGATTTCGCCGTTAAACTAATGGTACGAGAAAACGGGTCATTTACAGAGAAACGAAAAGATTGCCCGAGAATAAGCATTCCCAGGGTTTTCTTTTCATTGGTACAATGTTTCCACTAAAAACAAAAAAAAACCATATATTAATTCATTCAAAAACAGAACTTGTTACCAAAACCCTATCCCCGAAACTCCTATCAGATCCTGTTGCACAATGCGGAATACAACGAGACTGTCAGGGATAATGGCGGAATTGGCGTTATCCATTCAATTTGATGGTTTGCTTGTGTGATCGGCTTTGTACCATAGAGGCAGTGTGTGTTATGTGGTGGTTTGTCATCATTTGCCCAGCCTTTTCCCTATTATTTTAGGGTTAACTTCCAGTTCAACCGCAGATGAATACCAGTATTTTACATCCCTATTCAAAAATGAAGCGCAAATTGTGCTTACATTTCAATTTTTGTTTTACAAAACTTATAAGTTTTTTTTAAACGGTTTTATTTAGCTCACCCCGTTTGTTTTATTCTTGGATCAAATTTAGTAATTCAAATTTCACCCTCTTCCTGTCAACCGATTAATCTGAAATTTTGTATACACTTTGGATTTTGGTGACAATACATTTATGTTTATTCATTATCATTATAAATTCAAGATGGCCGCCGCTACAAAATGGCGGATAATTTATGTTTTATTAATCCCATCAATATGGGTATCAAATGAAAGGGCTCAACAAGCAGAATACAATATACTATATAAAATTAAAATCCAAGATGGCGGCTAAAAACTAGAAAATAAAAATAGGTAAAAAAAACCAAAAAATAATAAAATAGATACAGCCGTGGGAAAAAACCGTGGGGCACGTCAATTCGGAACCGTCGTGCTGCGGAAATTACAATTGACGTGCCCCACGGTTTTTTCCCACGACTGTATCTATTTTATTATTTTTTGGTTTTTAGTACATTTATCTTAAACATTGTAATGTATGTTTAACATAAAACCGTTTAACTTAAAAAGTTTTTTTACCTATTTTTATTTTTTTAAAACGTTGATTACTTAGAAACACATAGATTCTGATGGTTTATTGCCCCCACGAATCAACCTATTTATAGTGATGGGTCCTAACACCTTTGACAAGACTGAAATCTCAACCCTCCAAATGTGTCTACAGACGTCAGATATTGAAAAACTTTGCTATTTGCTTTACTGAGACCAAAGACAAAACTGAATACGAGTAAAGCCTGATGACAAAAAGTCAAATAAAAAACCGACGCGAAACACAATAATTGTTAATTTGTTTCGCATTTAGCTACGTTATTGTTCGGGTAGTTCACGGCTTTGAAATTGGCTTCTGTTTGCTAGCACTTGATCTTACCTTCATTGTTTATTCTGGTACCAGCTGAATACTTTATTTCGCTGACTTTTGAATAAAGGTACTTGATGCAATGGTTATGGTTAGCCATGTTTTAGCTGTAAAACTTATCACATACAGTTATCCAAAATAAAGTAGGTATAAGACACAGAAACTTATTCATATTTACCTACGCGTTTTATTTATATAGTACTGACAACTGAGATCTTGTCTTAAGTTTTCTTTCAGCATTTACTAAACCAATACTCATTTGGAATTCCTGAATCTAGCCACTAGCGGTTTTCCCCAACTAATAAGATAAAGAAGTTATATAATTATGCAACCTGCTATCTACACACGGTGCTCTCAGCGAGAGAGGAAATTCAGAAACTTTATTCCACGTTCTTCCGAAACCTTTTAATTAAATGGTGGCGCGATGTACTCCGACGTTCTCTGTTGATACCGACTATTCTACTTCGTTATAATATATTTTTATTAGCGGTAAATATGTTTGCAAAGTACATTCAAGACACATTCTTCTTTAACGCTTTGTACGAAAACTTTTTATGGCAAAATTCTGCTTTAAAAATAAAATGTTTTTAAATTCACTCGCTTGCAGGGTGCGGAAAAAATCATTTTTCGCTCGTAAATGCAAGTTAAGTGCTGAATGCCGTCAACTATAGATTTTACGATTAATCAAAATAATGTTATGATAAATAACCCTCCTTTTGGGCTTCGCCGCAGTCGGGTAAAAATACCTGTATTTCGCAAATAAGGTTAAAGAATCCCGTAAGGGACAGCAATAGAAAAGTGAATGTTATTGATTCACTTTAAAAAATAAATACTATTTTTTTTTTAATTTTGATCATCTAAGTTATTTATAATAATAATACAAATAGAGAAATTAAGTGTCTGTTTGTAATTTCAAAATAACAGCTTTTTACAAATATTCTTTGTATTTCAATTTTTGTCTGATACTCTCCGAAACGGCTGATGGACAGATTTAAACGAGACTTTTACTGACAGATAGCCGATGTATGTTTTATGGAGTAACTTAACCTAGCTACGTTTATTTTAGTCAAAATAAGTTGTAAGTAAGTAGTTAATAACTACTCAAATATTTTACTCTATTAAGTATGAACAAATAAAAATTCATCCGAAACGGTTTAAAAAAAAATTGTTACTAAAATAAGGTAAAGTTTTTATTATCATTTCACAAGGACGGGGACAACAGCTGTTAGTGATCAATAATAGTTCGAGCTATTCCCAAGACTATCGCTACAAGTGTCTGCTCATCGCCAAGGGTTGCGGTTGACGAAGGTAATCCATATCCATCCATACTAATATTATAAATGCGAAAGTAACTCTGTCTGTCTGTCTGTCTGTTACTCTTTCACGCCTAAACGGCTGAACGGATTTTGATGAAATTTGGTACAGACATAGTTTGGAACTTGAGAAAGGACATAGGATAGTTTTTTTTTTTTTTTTCGCGAGATAAACCAAAAATCTGCCGGAAGTCACTATTCCACGCGAACGAAGTCGCGGGCAAAAGCTAGTGCAATATAAATTCTTATGTTTGAATTGTTGTAACAAAACACATCAGTGGTATGGGAATGACTGAACACTACACATGTTTCCGCGGGGGTGCTGATAATAAAATTAAAGGGGCTTCCTTACTACGATGGTACGAAACCCATCATGTGCGAGTCCGACTCGCACTTGGCAAGTTTTTTTATTCAAGGCTTCGTACAGCTTTTCATGAACCAAATCTGAGCCTTCAGATAGTCTAAAATTGCTCCCGGCTAAGGCTAAAGGCTGGAATACACATGCTACGTAGTAGCACAAAATCATGCTAGTATCGAGCAGCTGTCACTTAGTAGCATACAAGTAGCACGTGTATACGAAAAGAGTATACTTTTGAATAAGTAAGCTACCTAATCGCAAGCCGGTCAATTTATCGTGCTAACTAGCACGACGTATAAAACCTCTTTTTTGGTATTCTTTGGTTTCACTCGTTTCACTATTTTAAACGTTTTTTTATTTTTATTTATTTATTTATTTAAACTTTATGCACAAACGTGGTACATAGGCGGACTTAATGCCACAAGGCATTCTCTACCAGTCAACCTTAGGGTCAAATAGGACATCATTGTGGTAGAGTACAAAAATAAATAAATCAGGAGAACACTATTTTGTTAACATGAATTAAATTAATATACCTACATAAATCGTACATACTAATACATATACATAAATATGGAATTAAATAAACTAATATATATTATAATACATACAAATAGTTCATAAAACGAGGAACCAAACAATAATTACCATGACTTACACACTTAATTAAGAGTAATTCAGTCCGATTTTAAGAAATGCTTCCGCACAGCTCTTTTGAAAGCCATTTTGCTTTCCGCTTTTTTAATGCCAAGGGGTAGCGCGTTCCAGAGTTTTATGGCTGAGACAGCGTAAGAAGATGACATGAAACCAGTACGGTGTGAAGGAATTTCAAGGAGTAGGTTGTTAGAAGCTCGAAGGTTACGACTGTGTGAACTGCCCAACACCTTGAAGTATTTTATCGTGCTGCCACCTTTTTGTTGTTTTCTGTCAGTGTATTAAATAAAAAACTGTAAAGCCGCGTCCCCATTTACGTCACCCAAAACGTTTCTGTTAGGCTCCCGGCTCGGCTTCATGGAGCCTTGCGGCCTAAGTGGAGACGGCTAATTGTTCCTAATAGGCCGCCCGGCTGGCAGGCCTCGCTCACGTCCACAATCACATCCCAACTAACATTAGGCGCTAATATAAGAGATAGAATAGATATATAAAAGAGCTAAACAGATCCTAAGGTCATCAATAAGTGCTATCACATGGGAGTTATAGCGAACTATAACTTTACTATACCCCTGGAATGGGCACAAATTCTTATGGCCTTAGGTTCCGCTATGGCGATGTAGTGGAGTTACAGAATGACATTAAGAGATATAGTAGAGCAATTGTGGAGGTAATGTAGCGCTAACTGAGACATAAAACGCTGTAAGAGTGGTATGTTAGTGGCTAGTGACTCCTCAAGCGGTATGGTAGAGCTACATGCTGCTTACTGACACTTTGAGCGCTACATAGGGAGCAAATGTGTGAATATAAACTCCGTAAGGGGTATACTAGATCTATGGTGTATCTTACTTACTATTTGAGCGGTTAGAGGGTGGCAATAAGGTAAATTGTAACACCTTTAGCTGCAGTATAGATCTACAATAGGAAATTTTAGCGTCTAAGCATATAATTTTTACCTTTTTTATAGCCGGCTATTATATGCGGTATGATGTTTCTATAATGTTGATCCCTTAACAAAAAACCAAACATTGTGCGTTTACAAAAATAAATGGCGGAGTTGAGTGCTAAAATTTTAACTCATTGTTAGTGGAAACTGAAGGGGAATTTTCATTGCGGAGGTAAGTAAACTGTGAATATGTGTATATATTATTGGCAAATAATTGATGGGCCCACTCCTTGTTGTGTATTTAACAAAAAAACATTTTTTTGCTTCACATCGAGCAAAACATTTTTGTACTAAATATGTAACAAAACTTTGCCTATTGACTTAAAAGTGTCATAACCCTGGTATTAAGACGCTAGAAAAATAAATACCTTCATTGTGCTACGTATTCGTTTCGTACGTTTAACTGTTTTTAATTCTTAAAATGGTGGGCGCATGAATTTGGGGATCCGTAGTCATTTACCAAAACCACTTTTATGTCAATAGGCAAAGTTTTGTTACACATTTAGTACAAAAATGTTTTACTCCATGTGAAGCAAACAATCAATTATTTGCCAATAATTTATACACATATTCACAGTTTACTTACCTTCGCAATGAAAATTCCGCTTCAGTTTCCACTAACAATGAGTTAAAATTTTAGCACTCAACTCCGCCATTTATTTTTATTACTCAATGAGTAATAACAGCGGTCCTCTTCGGAAATATCAAAACTTGCAGTTGCGATATCACTTCCATTACATACGGAACCCTCATCTTCAAACAAGACTATGTTGCGACGCCATTTTATACTTACCAATTAGGGGGAGGTACTAAAGTGGTAACAAACCCAATAATTCAACCTTAAATAATATGGAGGCCATACTTGACACTATAAGTTCTATTAATAGGGTGAAATATCTCTACTATTCAGCCCTAAACTATACAAGGGAGTTTTTTACCTCTTTAGGGGTTTGATGTTGTAAAAGATCTAATGAACACCATTCTAGAGCTAGTAGCGTTAATTGCTCTTTTTGTGCAACTCTCAGCGCTCCGAAAGAGTTTGTGGTAGCTTGCTTAGAACTTTAGAAGTTAATAGTGAGTGTTAATTTCTTATATGGATCTGATAGTCGTAAGATTCGCTCAAAGCTATAACTCAGCAGCTTTGGTCTGTATTGTAGAGATAATAATCGCTGCTCTACAGGTTTAACCTCCATACATTGCTCTTATAAACTTGCTTTGTCACTTTATGCGTTATTTTTTATTACTAACACTCTTCTGTCGTCACAAACTATAATTGCAGCTACAACACTACCTTCATAACACTTTAGGTTCTAAGGTAAGCTCTATTTGCAGCCATAATGTTTGTTGGGATGGCACTGGGGTCGCGGCTTAAGATAATGTCACTCAGACGTGCTAAAAAGAAGTATGATCGTAAAAAGTATGCTTTTGAGGTCCGTGCTTTAGAGCAAATGTGCACACTCGGAAAGCATGCTACAAATGACAATACTACATATTAGCAAACAAGCATGCTTTTCTAGTAGCATCTGCATTTCAGGCTTAAGCCTCGTTGTAACTTGATACCTACTCAACCAGAGGGTATGACCGTGAAACGAATTTATATTTTAGCTACTGGCCTTTAGGATTTTTTTACAGAAAAAAGTATATACATTATTCACATGTCTTTTATTTTAACTCGTGACTTAGCGACCACGCGTTGTAATATAACATAACATCACGAATATGATCCCCGAAGGGGTCGGCAGAGATGTACCTCATAGTGCACTCCATGTAATAAGGGGTGAGCCTATACCATCAACCGGGCACAACTCCACGCTTCGCATCTACTACAACTGATACATCATGATGTTATAGTAGATAGTGAAAATGGTACGCTTGGTTTTCATACGTCATAATTGAATTATCTAGGTATATTTATATCTGTGCTAGTTACCGTTGCTAACTACGTATCATGTGTGGGAGCTTACGAAGCTTTGGAAATTGATTGCGGAACCCTATATTAACCCTCTCTAATCACATTACATTATAGAAAATGGTTCACGTTTCTATTGTTCCTTTGATCAACACGCCGCGCCGGTAGTAATTTGGTAAATTGGCTATGTGATGAGGCTTTTATGTTGTACGCGAGACACAACAGAATGTGATGTTGTTAATGCAAATACAATTATTGGTGAATTCGTTGGGTGCTCAATAAGCCTACAAAAAAGTGTTTGAGGAAACAATTTTAAAAACTTATGTTAGGTATTTCATTAACAGATACTGTTAGAATTTATTTATTGAATTACTTGTTGGTCCCAGGTGGCAATTCAAGATAGCGATAGAATGATAATATTGGCAATCCTTCGATTCAAGCAATCGGTTTACTATGCAAAGGAAGCTCGTTGTTATCTCTTTGTAATAATTTGTATGTAATCGGATTTCACGTGCTACGAACCGCTACGCGGCGTCTATCTGCAAGAGCTACGCCGTCTCGTGCTACAGAAACCGCGCAGCGCTACGCCGCGGGCCGTCTTGTCCTACAAACGATTTTGTCGTACTAGTCCGAAGGTAAAATCTAAATTGCACTTCATCATCATCATCATCATCATTTCAGCCGAAAGTCGTCCACTGCTGGACATAGGCCTCCCCTAAGTGTCGCCACATTGACCGGTCCCGTGCGTCTCGCATCCAGCGGATCCCCGCAACCTTCACCAGGTCATCGGTCCACCTAGTGGGAGGCCTTCCAACGCAACGTCTTCCGGTTCGCGGTCGCCACTCCAGAACCTTCCGGCCCCATCGGCCATCCGTCCTGCGAGCAATGTGCCCTGCCCACTGCCACTTAAGCTTGGCAATTCTTCGGGCTATGTCGGCAACCTTGGTTCTCATGCGGATGTCCTCATTTCTGATTCGATCACGCAAGGAAACTCCGAGCATAGCCCTCTCCATTGCTCTTAATTCACTAATTCATTAATTGCACTTAATTCATGGTATTTAGAGATAAATTTGCATACATTCGCTAGCTTCTTGGTTGTTAGTACTTACTTACTTACTGTAATAATAAAAACTCAACGCAGTCTAAACCAAATTTTTTTTTTAATGTTGATTTGCATATCTACAAAATTTAGCCCTGGTCCATGCCGCAAAGCACTAACTTCCAAGCACCAGTACAAGACAGAACAGAAAAAGTACAAGTTCCTCTTAATTCACTCCGCGTTATACTCAGTAAACATTAAAGTAAATGCACTATTCAGAACCCACAATCACAAATTAACCTGATGTCTCTAGTCGACAGACAACAGATTGCGGCTCGCGAGCTCTAATCTGAATGTCAATACTATACGATCAAGTACACTAGACGGAATGAAAACAGAAATCGAGACACAAACGATTATCTACTGAATACGAGAGTGGATTTTAAAATCGAGAGGAAAAGAAAAGAGAGCAGTAATTGGACTATTAATTGAGTGAGAGACGATGTAATGCGGTGCGGATGCTGGAAGCGATAACAAGCGATAATAGACCTTGTTGTGCGTGAGAGTCTTTTGATTAACATCTATACATATAATAAAATGGTAGGAAAGTCAAAACTGTACATTGAATATTTTTTAAAAAGAATACTTGGGATGTGATCTACAATCGATACCGAAGCCAAAAATATAGTTTTTAGAATTTCTGTCTGTTTGTCTGTTTGTCTGTTTGTCTGTTTGTCTGTATGTATGTCCGGGATAAACTCAAAAAGTACTGCATGGATTAACTTCAAATTTGGCACGAATATTACTTAGGAGTCCGGTCAACCTATAGGCTACATATTATCACGCTATCACCTACGGGGAACGAGCAGTGAACCTTTATTTCTTCAACGCATTCTGTAAGAACGTGTAATCTAACGACGCATATTTAAATGTTGTTATTATGTTAACCATGCTATGAACTAGCTTCACACTATAAAAAACACGCAATAAAAGTAACTTAGGCCGATAAACATAATTAAATGAATATAAGTAGTACCAAGAAATTTTTTAAAGCAGCGCCATCTATGAGATTTCAAAAACATCAAGTCGAATTACATGTGTAAGCCTTTTTGGGTATAAATAATTTAAATTTGATCATGTTGGCGAGCTTAATAGTTGTTTTTAAAAGTCATAGATGGAGTTGTGCATGTTCTTAGACGTCCACCTGGAGAACAGTCAGCGCTTATATTTTGATCCCGACAACGTTGCTGAGCGCTTGAAAAATCCGCGCCAAACCACTGTCTTAGCATTTTTCAGGCTCTATGAAATCGACCAGTTTGCGAGGTTCCTTACGTATGACAAAGTGCCTTCATATTACACATACGACAAGCAAAGGGTTGTAATATTAATAGTCCTCCTGACCGTTTTCGGCCACGGCGGCCAATCTTAGCAGAGATTAGCCAACTGCGCGGGAGATATTATAGTGCACAAGTGTGTGCGCAGGCACAGGTGCACTCTCTGTTCCTTTCCTCTCATAGTCCGATGGGACGGCAATCCGACACGACCAGAGAGAGATCAGGCGCAGGACCAACGGCTTAACGTGCTTTCCGAGGCACGGGGGTCTATACCGCCAACTTCCAAACTCCGGCCTACTATAACTGGGAAATTTCTAATGAAAAACCCAATAGCACTTTTTGTCCGACCCGGGAATCGAACCCAGGACCTCATGCACAGCAGTCGCGCTTACGACCACTAGACCAACGAGGCAGTTAAGAAAAACAAAAAAAGGGGTGTATTTAACCGACATCGACGAGGACGTGCTGTGGAAGGTTTTCCGGGGATTTTCAAGGATACCGCATTGGGTAGAGTTTATACCGTGCACCTGAATAATGGTGAATGCTATTTTCTGCGGTTGTTACTTCACACGGCCCGAGGCCCAACGTCTATCGCCTTTCTGAGGACATTTGATGGCGTGGAGTATCCCACTTACCGCGCAGCCTCGAAGTCACCTTCTCGACGGTGACCAAAACTGGGATGACACTTTCGCGGAGGCGAGCGTCAGTAACAGTCCCAGCCGCATGCGTCATCTGTTTGCCGTCATCTTGGTGTTTTGTGGAGTCGCAAACCCGGTAGCATTGTGGGAGAAGTATCGCCATCATCTGTCTGAAGATATTCTCCGAGCTTTTGAGGCGTGCTACTAGAGACGAAGTCGAAGTAGCTGATGAACGCGTGCTGAACACCTGTCGTAGTTCACTTCAACACGTGGTCATTTCTATCGGCGGCAATCCACTGGTCGAATATGGGTTACCAGCTCCCCAATCATCACCGCATCAAGACCACGGAAATCAGGAGTAAAACGCTGAGGCATTTTACGATCCGGGTGTAATGACTACCATACGAAATGACCATGTCGCTTTGTTCTCTTCAGAGCGAAAACAAATTTATGACAGCGTCCTTGAAAGCGTTGGGCAAAACCAGGGTAAAATGTTTTTCTTGGATGCTCCTGGTGGAACAGAAAAAAACATTTGTTACAACTGGCATACTTGCAGAGGTCAGGAGGCAAGGCAAAATTGCCATTGCTGTAGTGTCGTCGGGAATCGCTGCCACACTGCTTCTGGGTGGCAAGACAGCACAAGCCATGTTTAAAATTCCTATCGATTTAGAGAGTGCCGAAACGCCTGTTTGTGGTGCGTCACGTAACAGTGATAAGGCACCCGTGCTCAAGGATTGCTCACTGATCGTATGGGATGAGTGTACGATGGCCAATAGGAAGGCAGTTGAGGCCGTGGACAGAACCCTGCAGGACATCCGCAGGAACGAACATTTGATGGGTGGTGTCACAGTTCCGTTCAGTGGCGATTTCCGACAAACGCTTCCCGTGGTGACGCGGGGATTGAGGGCTGACGAGGTGAATGCTTCATTGAAACGATCTTCGTTGTGATCGAGAGATCGCACTCTGCGCTTGACCATTAATATGAGAGCTCGGCTCGGCGGCAATGCACGTGCTCAAGAATTATTCTTCGATGTCTTTCTAAGTCTTGGCGAAGGCACTCTACCAGAGGAGAGAGGTGGACAGGTGCTGCTTCCAGAATCTCTCATTATAGTTGTATCCATCTAAGAAGAACCCATTCGCTGTGTGTACGGGGACATCAGTCGTATACCGCACCAACAGAATTGTTGGGTGCGTGAGCGGGCTATTTTGACGCCCAAAAATGATCAGGCTGCAGCAATTAACGAATGCATTCTCTCGGAAATTGAGCGGAATGAAGTGGTCTACACCTCTATAGACATTGTGGTCGAGCAAGGTGACGCCACACATTATCCCGTGGAATTTCTGAACTCCCTGTCAGCAAGTGGACTTCCAGCGCATACCATCAAGCTGAAGGTCGGTGTCCCGATTATACTTCTTCGGAACCTATCCGCGAACCGACCTCTAGATGAACTGCTTCTCACACGGGCAATTGTACTTCGCTTGCTCCCGCGTCGTCAGTCCTGACTCTCTACACATTTTGACCAAACCACTACTATGGTTTGAGAAGTCCTATAAGTATAGTATCTTTACCCCATTCTGTATTCCTAATTATTTTTTTTCTCTATCTGCTTCAGTCACAACTTATGACTAAAGCAGGCTGAAAATCAGCACTTTTTGAAGGTCAATTTTACAAAAGACAGTCTCCCTCTTTAACTGCACTTTCTGTAGATATGAAATGTAAAGAAAAAACGGGTAAATGGAAAGGTATTTTTGGTGCTGTATAGTGTTCACGCAGACGACGTCGCGGGCAGCAGCTAGTTTAGTATAACTGAACTATTACGAAAAGCGATTTTCTTAAATCGTTGAAGCCGCTCTAGGTTTATTTTTTGTTGGGTTGCTAATTTAATATTCATGAAGTTTCTTTGGAAATTTAGCTTATTATATTGTAAAGCTGAAATATAAAAAGGATCTTTGAGGTAATTTACTTGTGTAGGTACTAATTATACTGGCATTTAGGTACAGACCAGGGTTTTCGTTGCCCGGAATAAATTAGAATATTAACTGTAATAATTTATTTAATTTGTTTCTAAAATTATTAGCTTAGACAGTTCCTTCTTTCTATCTTTTAGTATGAGACAATCACATTTTACGATGAAAACTAAATTATGTTAACCATATTCTGCGGAGACTGCGGCCCAAAATTACATCTACAACCACAATATTTGACTCGACAGAAACTGGAAGCTGATGTTGCAGCAACACGGAAATTCAATCTCTTTCCAGACTTGGTTCGTTACTTCGATGAAATAAGATTTTATTTCCGGCAAGCTACGGTGCGGTGACATACTTTATGCAAGCACACAACAATATTACTTTATTTGTAGATTTATTATTAAGCTATTGCATAGCTTCTATCGCGGGCCTTGAGCGTGGAGAGCGAATCCAGAAATTCCGTAACGAAAATTTTCAAGCAGGTTGCTATGGTTACGGAAAATAACAAGGTTGTCAACTGAGGTTGTCAAATTAAATAATTGATAAAAAATGCTATGCAATAGCTTTACCGCGGCAGTCTCCGAGTGCCACATTCTCTTTTTTTTCTTAAGGGCAATGCTGCACACTTTCTTAAAACACAGCTTTGTATTTAGACCATCGAAAACTTTCACAACACACACACATCACATCACACAGACACAGACACATCACACATACAACATCACATCTCATCACATTTTTGACATCTAAAAATATCTGAATTCTACGGCTTTTAAAAGCAACGGTTCTAGAAGCGATATTATGGAAAATAGTCATTTTGAAGTTTTGTTCGCCTTTTCAATTATTCGTTATGGTCACGACTAAAGTCGTTTGAGTTGATGGCTCAGCTTAAGCATTCTAAAAATAGTTCACTAAATTTCAAGTACCGTAAACGGCCATTTGAAGGGAAAACAAAAAAAAATCTTATTAATTCTGGTGTCGTTTAAAAGTTAAAGCGGTTGTTTCGCCATTTTTTCAGAGATTATTTTTTTATTGTAGCCGATGCTCGCGACCCCCGTTTTCGTGGAATTATTATAAAAAATATTACTTCCCTTTTTGAATCGGATTTTGTTACCAATTTCAGAGAGTTTTTTTTTGGGTGCTAATTAAACCGGCTTCTTTTTAATAGCATTATTTGCATCTAAAAATCTAACTTGCCTTCTAAATTACTAAGTCAGCCACAATTAACGAGCATCTAAATAATACTATCTTAGCCACAAGTTATCTTTTTTAAAGCCACTCTAAATACAACTCAGCATCGTGATTATTTTTTAGCATCTAAATTTGTAACATGAATTCAAACAGTAAACTTCTAAATTATTAATATATGGCATCAAAAAAACATTCAATTAGCTTCTAATTTATTAACTCAGCACGTTTAAATTATAACTCATGCCACATTAACTGAGCATCAAAATTTAATTAAAATTGTCATCAAATATTATAATACAGCCACTAATAGTATGTATAAACTCCTGTCGTGTCATCGAAAGACTTAAATATATAAGTTCAGAGTACTTAATGACCTAAATATTGAAGTTCAGAGTATCGAATGTCCCAAAGATCGATTTTATTTACATGTTGTGCTACAAAAGTTATCGACAGAATCGCTTCAGAACTTCATTTTTATCGGAAAACTAGACAATAAATTGTGAAAACATTTCTGCAAGCAACTCGGAAGTAGCGCTCGCCGGCCGCTGCCGCGGCACCGCTCGCTTCGCTCGCTCGGCTCGCGCGCGTTTGGTCACAGTTTTAACCTAACCTAACCTATTTCCCTCAGTTTACAATAACGAATCATACAATCTGCCTGTGACTAGTCAATTAGACAATGGTAAAAACATTTCTGTAACTAATAGGTATTTTTAACGTAAATATAATAATCTAAAGTGTATCAAAAGTTGACATTTCATGGCGCTCTCTGATTGGTGCAAATGGCCGGTCGCTGTCGTCTCGCGCGCTCGCGCCAAATCTTTCTGTTGCTATTTTCACGATAAAAGAATGTGATGTATTATTTTACATGCGAAGTTATAATAAATGATGTTGATTACGGTCGCTTCATTTATATTTTTTTGAGGGCCTTGTGTTGAAGCTGTAAAATGTAAAATGGTGGTGAGATATAAATTCCGTGGCTGAGTTAGTAAATTAGGTGCCTATGTATAAATAACAAGGACAAGTTAATATAAATGTTGATCGTCACTTGATGCTTTCTATAGAATATTTAGTGGGCGTTGTAAAGAAGACGAATTAGTATATTAGAGGCTATATAATTTTCCCGTGGCTTAGTTATAAAATTAGAAGTTTGATCCTGTGGCCAATTAAAAAAACTGAGGCTCGTTTAATTATTTCTCTTTTTTTTTTACACTGAATCCTATTTGCCTAAAACAAAAGTAGCTTTCGTTACTCCATAAGACTTTTCGTTACCGTTTTGGGCAGACCGGTAGGAAGTGTCAGACTTTTACTGACTAAAAACTACCCTCGTTCCTTGTTAGCCCTTTGTGTCGAGACCGCGGTATCTCTTTCGAACAACCCGTAGCCCTACTATTTCGACCTTTCCTATCAAAAAGTCCAGCACCTCCGCAACCAGCTAAGTTCAAACGTATTTGCTAATGTTATGTAATGTGGTGTTGGTCAGACTTGGCAATGAGATGCATTCTAAACATGATTGTGTGGTTTGTAGACCGATGCCACGATGGCACGTAAGTTAAACGTTAACTTCGACTCTATAAACAAAGCCAATAGAGTCGATATTGCATAATTAACAGATGAGAGCTCGTACGTTGCATACGTACGGATAACGGTCACGTTTGCTGAATGCTGCCAAATAGCGTTTTATTCAAACATTGAGTGCGGCGAGAGCTGGCGCCTTATACCCTAAATATTTATCCGGCACTCGGAACCGTAAATTGGTGAAAAAATTGCAAGCGATTTTAAAGCTCTCGAAAAAAATCTGTGAGTTTACGAGTGTAGCTTTAAGTCAAGAGTGATCAATACAAAAAATAAAGCTTAGTACCTACATTTAAACACTTTTGAGAAAATCCTTATTAATGTTAGTGACCATTCTTAGAGATATTCTTTTATTATGCATGGGTTCGCTATGTAGCGAACCCTTGCATAATAAAAGCATATCTCACATAAACAAACTATGTGTTTGCTCACCCATTTCTATTTTAAGAATTTGGGATCGAGTAACGCAAATGTGTACCTTTGATACATAATTAGAGTAAGTTATCTTCCAAGATATCTTTGATCCTCTGAGACGAGGCAGTGGTTTTGGTCGTCACTGAAAAACCACACAAACTTTAAGTTTATGTTTGCATGTTTTTTACAACTAGGTATATAGGCACCTCTGTCTGTCTGTCTGTTCGTTGTTGTTCCAACTAATCTCCAAAACGGCAGGGTCTATTTTGACTGGTCACACCGGTCGCATTTGACGGGTTATGACTGGCAGATAACTGATGTCATAAGAAGTAACTCAGATTAAAGAATTAGGGTTCTAATAAAAATCCGATTCAAATAGCGAAGTCTAATTTATTAATTTCAAACGGACGAAGGTCGCTGCGCAACAGCTTGTTACATCATAAGTATCATTAATCACGAAGTTCTAATTGCCAAAGGTTCAAACTGCGTGCGTATGAAAAATTATATGCGTTTCTATATTAACTTGCCCTTTTTTAGGATTTCAAGCAGAGAATATCTAGGTCGATGATGTGGTTGAATATGGTAGGACCAAACGAAAAGGCTGTACAAAATGATGATGGTAGGTAAAAGGTCCAAACATTACTTACAAACAAAACCGTAGACATGACAGACCGCATACAAGACTTGAAGGGACCTGAAATATCTCGAAAATACAAGTCAACAAAACATGGAATGAAAACTAGAATACAAAAGATACTGGCACCAGTTCCAAAGAAAACACGGTGATACACACAAGTATTGAGCAGCCGTGAGTTGAATAAGAATGTTCGCTTTGCCGGCTGGTCGGTAGGAATTGAAACAAATGAAGAACGTTGAGAGAGATGCACTCCGCTAGGGGAGACTGATAGATAGTCACAGGCTTTTTGTTGAGTGAATGAAGATAAAATCGACGCCACGGTTGGCTCAGTGGCTCGAGCAATTGACTGCTGCGCTGCGTTTTGCGGGTTCGTTTTTGCTAGTAAAAAAAAAATGGGTAAACCACAAACCTATTGGAATCACATTAGAGCTATTGCGAATTAAACTGAAGTACTAAAATAATGTTCTGTAGATGTAGGTATTCAGTTTATTGCTGTAATTTATTCAGGCGTCTGGTTAATATTCTCAGCGGGTTTATGGTCACAGTACAAAATGTTACGAGGGTTTTATGATACTATAACAGCGTTTAATACCCAAGGACGCTTTACTACCATACAGAAGCAGTAAGATTAAAGTGACCGTTGAGATTTCCTCAAGTTTTCATCAAAATATGCCTTTAGTTCAAACCACCTTGGAAAATTAACCAGATAATAAAATTCAGTTAATTAACAAACCAAAATAAACCTTTATAGCGACTGCTACTGCGTCGATAGTCTAGTGATCGCAAGCCCGACAGCTGAGCACGAGGTTCTGGGTTCGATTCTCGGGTCGGTAGAAGGAGATTACAGGTGTGATATTTTATTATGTTGTGTTACATTTTCCCTGTACTTGCAAGTAAACTTTAATGAAACGAGTCTACAAGACACTAACGCAATTTTTCGAAGAAGCCTCTTCAATAAATGCACGCACTCTATCTAGAATGTACAACGTCTCTCCGCTGCCAATTCTTGAGAAATCTTTTCTCATTTTTCTGACAATGTAGGTCGAGTTCTGAACTTGTTTTGACTTTAATATGATTCACAACTCTAGACCTGGAGCAGTATCTCGTTATAAATTACCTACGTGTCTGGTTTAGTAATTAGTCAGTTCATATTTACAGAGTTAGTTGAGGATCCTAAACTAACACACTTTGCTCTCTCGTCTGCACGTGTGTGTATTGTGCACTTAACTAACTATACTCTGTAATGGAGCCTCTTCTTCCTGTAAACAAAAGGTTGAGTGTGCTAATGCTGCTAAAATAAAATGAAGGAGGAATTCAAGAGTTACATTAAAAACTCTTTGAACGAATCTTTTCAATATTCGCCATTGCCCAGGGCGTTTGCGTAGAAATTTTGATGAGAATATTAGTAAGAAAAATAAAAAAGTTGCCAATTTACTATTCTGGATTAAATCTTTCTCTGCATCAATTTTTCATTCAGATCCAGCAGCCAATCAGACGTGATTGAGTAACAAACATCTATCCAAACTTGCACATATAAAGTAAGATTTCCATCACTACTCGCGCAGTTTATTTTCTTCTAAAGCTGTAGGCTAGGCATAAACTTATCAGCACTTGTTTGCTGTGAGCTTCACAACAATTCATCAAACGCCAGTTTAAGCTTTGCGCTGTAGTGTCGGCAACGAGGACACGATGAGAACTAATGTGAAATTTATTCAAGAGGGAGCCACTGCAGCAACTAATTTTAGCAATTTATTACTCAAATACGTACATGGTGCTTGTATTTGTATACTTGTTAAATAACTAGATTCACTGGATCTGGTGAGCAACATCTACCTATTTTGAAGATGAAACCCATTTATAAAATTGCTGCTTGTGCGTCTCGCATACTACAAAAGAATTTATTATAACTATCGCATCAATCTGAAAACCAATGTTAAAATAGGGCAACATCTAAAACAAAAGTGATCACGCTAAATCGAACGGAACCTTAACGATAGATCAAATAAGTAGAAGAAACGTTATAATTACGTATTTACGAGATACTAGAAGTACACTTGACTGAGTTTTTGTATATTATTAGTGGTAGTTTGGTTAGATAAAATATTTTCCTAATATTCACAACTGACCTTTTGCTTTACCCTCAGCTTAGTTAAATATGTTGGTCGTCCAGTGGCGAGATAGGCATTGTTGCCATCGCGGATACAACAATCCTAGACTGGATGAGGCTTACACAAGAACGTGTAGCTGAATCAGGCCTCCCCTCTAGTAGAGGGATGGGCTGCACTGGGCCCGCTTGGTGGATTATAGCCCATCCCTCTACTAGAGAGGAGGCCTGAGTCCCTGCAGTGGGAACATGATGACATTTCTATTACGGTGTAGTGATCGTTTAATGATTCAATCAAACATTTGACTAAGGATACCATTAATAGGTTCACAATTTCTATATGGACCTCAAAGAAATGGAATTAATGTATGAGCAAACATAAACTTCAGATAGAGTGTAATGGAGCGTATATTTCAATAATTATCTGGTGTGTGACGCATCGCCAACCTTTCCACTCAGTCGACTCCCTCAGGGCGCCCGGAGCAAACGTGAGCACATAGATTTACAATTAATTCTCTTGCTGATCTAGGGGTGAAAAAGAATGTGGAAACGTAGATCGTGTGAACTCGAGTTTATCAAAGGTTCTCAAACGAAGCAAAATAAAATTCAAAAATGTTTATCATTATTTAAAGCTACTTTGCATAGGTTGCTCTATTTGGCATTTCAAATTCAACGAATCTGTTATTGATGTGATGCCTGGAACCCTCGCCTTCTATTACATGGGACTTAATTATAACTGGCGACATGTAGGTGTACTATTAGGTACAGCTCTGCTTTAACCTGCAGGAATTACAGGCGTGATGTTATGTATGTGCGTACTTCCAACATAAAACAAAAAACAGCTGGTTCGAAATAATATTTGTACTTTACAAACATAATGAAAAATCGGTATTCCCTGAACTCAACAAACTCAACGGTGCTTCCGTTGAGTTTGTTGAATTCAGGGAATATCGGTTTTTCATTATGTTTGTAGCAGCAGAAAATGAAATATAAAATTCATATACACGAAAAATTCTTAAAAGAATAAAAAAATTGCAGATATTACGTTCATTTGACATTGTTTGTTCATTTGGTGACTGGCCTGTTGGTCTGGTGGTTAGTGACCCTAACTGCTATGCCGGAGGTCGTGGGTTCGATTCCCACCCAGGACAAATGTTTGTGTGATGAGCACGATCATTTGTTCTGTGTCTGGGTGTAATTTATCTATAATATGTATGTATTTAGAAATATATAAGTATGTTTATCAGTTGTCTAGTACCCATAACACAAGCTCTGCTTAGCTTGGGACTAGATGGCGTTGTGTGATAGTTGTGGAATATTATTATTATTATTATTATTATTATTATTTACATAATTATGGAATCAGGTCTTAAGACCTGTTTCCATGATTATGTTACATACGCACAATTGTGCGTATGTAAATTTTATTCCCCTGTGCGGATCAGTAAGTATTCTTCGTCGTTTTTTAAACACAAGCATAATATACCTAGATAAGAAAAAGAAAGTTTCTGAATTTCATGATAATTTCTATCAAAAAAATTTAATTCTATTTCCATAACAAAACAAAATATGACAAACTAACGCCATCATAAATCCAACGCCGTGAGGAGACGCTCTAGCTTCAGAAAGGTCAGGTGAGTAGTAGGTACTTGCAACTGGTGTGCGTGTATGACCAGATGTATGAACATGGACGAGGCAAAAGGAGTATTAGTGTACGTAGCAGGTGGCGTTCGGTGGTTTCTGTCTACCCGTAAGGGAAGAAGGCATAAGTTTAAGTATTTAACATAATATGAAAAATAAAATAGGTTTTGAATTTGTCATTTCGTTTCGTGTTATTTGTGTAGGTACCTATCTGGAAATCCTCGCTTCGCTTTTCGTAAGCAATTTTAATCCATCCATATTCCGTACACACAACAAGCTCATCTGTGGAAATGCATCTAAATGAAAATATCGTAGAAAACTTTACAATTAAAGCTAGCTGGAAACTGAAAACGTATTTCTTCGAGTAGCGGAAAATGTCACGATGTAATTTATGCTTTGTTGAAATGTAAATTCAGACTGCGACGTCGTTATCAATGCCAGCAGCGTGTTTTAAATTATTAATTAAATTAGTGTATGAGTGGATACAGTGTTGCCTATTTAATTCTTATGAATGCTTTAAAGTTGAAGTCATTAAAAAGTAAATAAGGAAAACAGTTTAATTTTTCGAGGAATTAAAATACACTGCGTCAATGGTCTAGACTAGAGGTTGCAAGTGCAACTACTGTACATGAGGTCCTGGGTCCCGGGTTTGATTCCAAGGTCGGGCAAAGTGTTATTGGATTTTTCCATCAGGAATTTCTCAGAAGTAGCCACGGAGGCTGGGCTTGTAGCCGGTTGATGGTAATAGGCTCGCCCCCTGTTACGGTACAACTAGGGTTAGTTAGGGTTAGGTACCCTATGAGTACACCTCTAACTAACCCTTCGGGTATTACAGGCTGATGTTATGTGTTGTATGTTAAAATATGACATATATTTACTACAGCATGATAATATTGCTTTCATTACACTTTTGGAAACCAGGCACCACTATAAAGTAAAAAGTTATTTGCAATTAGGGGACAAAAGCAGTCCTTGAACAGTAACTGTCCCATTACTTTTACCAAGCTGGGTGATACTTTCTCAACCAACTGGGACTCCGAAAAGTACCAACGCCAAATTGTAGCGCAAAACATTACAAAATACATGATTGATTGACATTGATAATTATTATAAAAACTAAAGATACGGTCGTCCGAACATTTGCTCAACGCGTTCGCCATACAGAGAAACACTAACGCCATCTATTAAAACTACTAAGGCTGCTCAACATTTTTTTCAAACTTTTGTTGTTTTTGACATATTATCTATTTTGGATACATAGTGTTTTCTGACATTATCTTTCAATTATTGACCTCATTAAATGTAATCTATGATTAAGTGTCACATCAGTGTCATCAGTGTCGTTGTGTGTCAGTGGGTTGTTCCATTTTTTATGAATCCAAAATGGAAATATTATTGTAATATAATTAAGTCTTTTCATTTCATCGGCTACAACGCACGCCGCTGCAAAGTTATGTCATACAGCTGTACGCGTACGGTACGTGGGGGCGGGGCCTCGCGTCGTCTTTGCCAAACGTTAAGACAAAATAAGTTGGAAAGAAAACTGTTCTAATTATTGGTAGATGTTGATTTACTGGACAATATATTTTTGACTTGTCCTTACGCGTAATAATATAAGTCAATGTTGATTGATGTAATTATTAGTTAAGTTATTCCATATTAATGTAATTCAGTATTATACTGTAGCAGTCGTAATAAACGCATAATCGATTTTTAACCGTTGAAAACTTGCAACTTTATTGCCCTTGTCGGAACTGGGAAAACATTATAATGTAACACTATACCCAATAATAAAGCAGGAATACATACAACCATCGTGCCGTTCACAACTTTCCGGCTGGTAGTCTTGATATTTTCCTTGGTGTTCACTGGCGGCTGGATATTTGTGATAAAGTTATCGTGTTAATCGAAGCCTTTGACAAGAAAATAATACAAAATGAAACAGCAAAAGGAATAGGTAACATTAAATCTTTCGAGCGAGTAAACCTTAGGTCAGATACAAATCCGGTTAAAAATAAAATTCGTTTCCGTTCGGTATCGATTTTCCTCAGAACCAGCGATGAATACTAAATTCCCCGAAACATTGGTAAGCTGAAACTTGTTATGACGTCTTAAAGCGTTAAGTTAACTTTTCTTTCATGTATTTAAAAAATAACGAATTGGAAAAAAGGAACACGTTTCCATAGCTACACTACGTAAGTTAAACTTTTTCCCTTCTCGTTACAAACCTCTCCCTCTTTGGGGAGTATAGATGTTGAATTATAAACGGAAATCATAAATACAGGTTATTGAACTTTTAAAACAAAATGTGCCTAAATAAAATCATAGGCTATTTATTCATACTACTTATACTAGTACGTAGGGGTCGGCTTTCAGTTTAACCGAATACAGTCACAGTTTACCAGTATTTTACATACAGCGACCTGCCTATCTGACCTCCATAATCCACATAGCTCTAGGTAATACGGTACCCTTTGGTAAGACTAGTGGTCAGACTTTCAAACTTTTAGTTTCAGCTACTTTCAGGACAGCCGGGGCCGTGATAGTTGGTAAACACGTAAAGCCGCTGGACTTAAAGTGCTTTCCGTGACATAGAGGAAACTCGGTTAGTAACGGGTGATCACCTATTCACGGATCAAACTAGACAAAACGGCTTAACCTAAACATTGACTCGATCGACTTTTATTATAACGCCTCGACCTCCTCCACCACCTTTAGATTCACTCATAATGTACCCAAATAAATACATAGGCCATTCATCCTACTTATCATAAGACAAACGTAAAAAACTCATCATTGCGTCACATCTTTTAACACCTCGCCATAAAAAAAAAAAAATTTTTTTTTTTAAATTTGAAGCTATTTATTGCATGAATTATTTAAGTTTTTTTACATACATTTTATATGGAAGTGCTCAATCTTTAAATTCATGAATAATTCTGTTTCTCTCAGGTACATAAATTGTTTCCGGAAGACATAACTTACAGTGGGACTCCCCGGTTCCTCGCCTGTAACATTTTCTTCCTCAACTTACTTTATTTTTCAGTTTATTTGTTTTTGTTGTACTTTTAATGGAGGTCTCGAAGAATGATGCAGAATTCAAATTGTCTAAACGGAAGGCTGTTTTTATAAATCGTGGGCACGTATTAGGTACTTATATGGTGTACTTTTAGTGAAGTTACAAACGTAGATACAGAGCCTCTTTATAATATTAGTAGGTATGGAACATCTATCTATACATTACAACAAATCTGTAGAAAAATATTTCGAGAATTTGGCAGGGTGTTGGAGGATAACCAAAAGAACTCATTTTCAGCATTTTTGGAATATTATAATTATTTTTTTTTTTTTTGCCCCACACTAGGAATTTCTCCTGTATCGTGGGTGCGTTCACAAACATTTAAACTCACTTACACAAATACCCAGACCCGGAACAACTATCTGTAGGTCTTACAAATATTTGTTCCGTGCGAGGATCGAACCCGCGACACGAAGCGCGGCAGTCCATTGCTTGAGCCACTGCGCTAACCGTGCCTTCGGAATATTATATGAAAAAGTGTTAAAGAAGAACAATATTACGACACATGAAATTCAACATACTCGCATCGCCATCTGAAGTCACCAGATTTGTAACACCATCCATACTGTTCAACACCATAATCATTCCATAGATTGTGTTGTACATTTTTGACGTTATACTCTGAATCGCGATGTTTTCCGTGGCTGAATGACTCTCTCTTATGTTTGGAGTCAAAGTTTTCTTCCACCTCTGTCGCTGGCTGCCACCCAACGGGCCTCCTCCGAGTCACCGGAGGCCAAACTCTGTGGTTTTTTTTAATAAATGAGATGCAATTGCACGACTGCAAATAAACCGATTTTAGTACGTTCACATTCAATGTATAGCGAATGTAGCTTGAAGTCACCGCAGGTTTCCAATTTCCATCCATTTCCCTCAACATTGACGTCCCCGCAGTACTCTGTGCCGGATGTTCGAACTCAACTAACCGCTTTCATTTGCAGTCTCTCTACTTATGGTTACAGTTGACGTTTCATTTCGTTCTTGGACTTTTTGCATTCATATTTTACTTCATTGATTTCCGATCAATAGTGCCAGATCTGGTTTTATTGCAGAATTATTTTATTTGAATCAACAAGTTTATTCAAATTGCTGTTTTGGGGACTGATACTTTAGTAAAGCTTATTAACATGCAAATAAAGAATCTTGAATCAGATTCTATCTTAGCGTCCGTTAGTCACTCATCTCAACTACTTACTTACATACCTACTGTTTTGAGAAAAATGTAACTGACTACACGGTAGCTACGGCGTAGCCGACGTGTTGACGTCATCACGTCGACTATACTGATGCGCTGTAGAAGCATTGGTGACTTCACATCGGAAAGTCTTTACAGCCTACTTATCAGAATTAGAATAATACAGTATTTCATAAAAAAATATACTTGTAAGTTATAAGGTAAGTTTCAAAATGTTTCAAAAATCAATAGATAGCTTCCCAGACCCAACGTACCATCACATACAATAATGCATGGGCAGTTTAGAAAAAATACCGTGTGAAGCAAGAAATGACGCCACCTGGCGTAAATAAGTACTCGATTAGCAACATTGAATAAATTGTTGATGCTACACTAACTAGAGGGCGCTCACGCTGTATAAAATGTATATGTAGTATCTTTTTTCTGTTTAAACATTCAAATAATTTATAATGAATTATTTCTATTATATAAATTTATTCCTAACTACCTACTATGTTTGTTTAAATTGAATATTATTATCATTTTATAACAATCTGATTTTAATTATCTATGTTTTAGTTTTCAAACTTGAGGGTAGGTCGAATATGAATTCATAAATAAATTAGTAGGTAGTAGAAATAATAAGATTAAAGATTTATGAGTTATGACTAAGCTCAATTGATTGTTCGCTAAGTTTGTTTCGATTACCTCATTCGAGTGTGTTTAGCTCAGTTTTATTTTAATTTAGGTGAATTAACTTATTTCATCAAAATGAGTACGCGTTGTAATATAGTTTTCGTTACAAGTGCTCAAATAACTGATTTGCAAAATCAAGGCAAAAACTTATCGACACTCGAAACTTGTCGACTTATCTTATTGTTAACGTAAGTAGTTTCGATTTCAATTTTTTTATAAGAAAAAAAAAAATGTTTTAGTAACGACTATACTACTTAATAAATAATCATTATTGCGTATTATATATTTCTGTTATATTGTTACAGAGAAAAACAGTTGTTCTATTGGTACGACATTTTGAAAACGAGGGTTCTTTGCAACACCATCAAAGAACTAGTAGACCACGGCTCATAAACACATTACAGCGTCAAATCGTGTTATGAGAGTATGAAGAAAATGGATTCCTGCCGATGACCGACTATGCTGCTATAAATGACTCAAGTGTTGACAATGCCCGTCGTGCTCTTAAAAGTGAAGAGCTGCATTATTGGAGGCATGTTGTGAAACCCTGGCCCACAGAAAACCATTAAAGGGCAAGATTACAGTAAATTCGCTTTGGATCATGTTAAAATTGATTTGAGTAATGTTTTTTCATCTTTACAGATGAAAAAACTTTTAAGTCCAGTGAACACGGACGCTTATGTTTGTGGTGCCGAAATAATACGTGATAAACAAGTGGTTATGTAGTGTCCAATATGCTGGTCATATTACAGTGAACGTGTGGAGATAGATAAGTGTTGCCGATCCAGGATTTATATTTCATAATACTTAAAAATAATATTACTTAACTTAGTACTTATTATTTATATTAACTGGAGACCGGGTTATTATAACCTATTACATGACTTACGTATTTTTATTATCTAAAAAAAGTCAAACACAACATTTTTTTTTTTACATTACGTAAGAACCTTTTCGTATGTTTTTGTGCAATTGTATAGCTGTTATCCTACCTATTTAATTCATTTAACTTTTCACTTTTGTGATAAAATAATCCGGTCTCCTGTTTGTCTTTGTTGAGGTTACAAAAGCTTCAATCCTCTTTCCGATTTTGGAAATGAATACTTAAGCTATGGCCTCAATAAGAAGTTTTATATAATATAATAATGTTGAACGATAATAAATGTCTGTTTTTGAATAATAAACTGTAAGAAATAAACCTCTTAAATTTGTGTGATAGTGTCTTTTTGTTTGTGTCCGTTCATCCCTGTTGCTAACTGACTACTAACTCGAATATTATATTTTTGAATGCTATGCGCACTTATTAGCTTAATGAAAACATTCCTTATGGTTTCCTTTGTTTTTTTTATCATTTAACTTCTCACTTAATCCAACCTAATACGACGTGTTTCCTAACTTCTTACTTACCTAACCTATTCCCAAGTCAAATTCCATTTTTTTCTATATCTCAACAGAATAGATTACATTTAGTTAGGACTAAGTTATAAAAATCTACCTCCTTTTTATTTCACCTACAGGTGACACCGGGTAATCCGGTTATTGTCATTGCGGAAAGTAAAAACTTTAAAGGTTTAATTTCTAATTATTATTTAAGGTGGTACCCTGAGCAAATAACCTTGAGCATTTGCTCCCTCTTTGCCGCACCCCACCTCTACAATACTTCGTAAACTATTACTTGCGCCACCTGGCGAACTTCATACGAATACAAGTAAAATTCACAGATCTAAGAAGTAATAGATATGGCATTCAAAGAAATATTTTTTTATGAAATGTTATTATGAATTCAGTTAATATACTCACGTCGATAAATAGGAAGGTACTTTCAACTTTTACAGTGATACAAATATTACGATTACGAAAATGAGCTCAAAATTAAAATCCAAGATGGCGCCGATGAAAATTTTTGGTTTATTCGTCATTCGTGTCGTTTTCATGGTTTTCGGGGTCGCTGATTACGAAAATGAGGTCAAAATGAAAATCCAAGATGGCGCTGACGAAGATCTTTGGTTTTTCCGTCATGGGTGTCGTTTTCATGGTTTTAGGGGTCGCTGATTACGAAAATGAGGTCAAAATGAAAATCCAAGATGGTGGCCAGGAAAATTTTTGGTTTTTCCGTCATGGGTGTCGTTTTCATGGTTTTTGGGGTCGCTGATTACGAAAATGAGATCAAAATGAAAATCCAAGATGGCGCCGACGAAAATTTTAGGTTTTCCGTCATGGGTGTCGTTTTCATGGTTTTTGGGGTCGGTGATTACGAAAATGAGGTCAAAATGAAAATCCAACATGGCGCCGACGAAAATTTTTGGTTTTTCCGTCATGGGTGTCGTTTCCATGGTTTTTGGGGTCGCTGATTACGAAAATGAGGTCAAAATAAAAATCAAAGATGGCGCCGACGAAAATTTTTGGTTTTTCCGTCATGAGTGTCGTTTTCATAGTTTTTGGGGTCGCTGATTACGAAAATAAGCTCAAAATCAAAATCCAAGATGGCGCCGACGAAAATTTTGGTTTTTCGACTATATAAAATTTTTGGTTTTTCCGTCATGGGTGTCGTTTCCATGGTTTTTGGGGTCGCTGATTACGAAAATGAGGTCAAAATAAAAATCAAAGATGGCGCCGACGAAAATTTTTGGTTTTTCCGTCATGAGTGTCGTTTTCATAGTTTTTGGGGTCGCTGATTACGAAAATAAGCTCAAAATCAAAATCCAAGATGGCGCCGACGAAAATTTTGGTTTTTCGACTATATATATATATAAAACGACAGCCATAACGGAAAAATCAAAAATTTACCTGACTGCCATCTTGGATTTTCATTTTGACCTCAAAAACCATGAAAACGACACCCGTGAAAGAAAAACCAAACATTTTCCTGACCGCCACCTAGGGTTTTCATTTTGACCTCTTTTCGTAATCAGCGACCCCAAAAACCATGAAAACGACACCCATGACGGAAAAACCTAAAATTTTCCTAGCCGCCATCTTGGATTTTCATTTTGACCTCATTTTCGTAATCAGCTACCCCAAAAACCTTGAAAACGACACCTATGACGGACAATCCAAAAATTTTCGTCGGCGCCATCTTGGATTTTCATTTTGATCTCATTTTCGTAATCAGCGACCCCAAAAACCATGAAAACGACACCCATGACGGACAATCCAAAAATTTTCGTCGGCGCCATCTTGGATTTTCATTTTGATCTCATTTTCGTAATCAGCGATCCCAAAAACCATGAAAACGACACCCATGACGGAAAAACCTAAAAAATCTTTACCGCCATCTTGTATTTTCATTTTGACCTCATTTTCGTAATCAGCGACCATAAAAACCATGAAAACGACACCCATGACGGAAAAACCAAAATTTTTCGTCGGCGCCATCTTGGATTTTCATTTTGACCTCATTTTCGTAATCAGCGACCCCAAAAACCATGAAAACGACACCCATGACGGAAAAACCTAAAATTTTCCTAGCCGCCATCTTGGATTTTAATTTTGAGCTCATTTTCGTAATCGTGCCAATATTATTTTGTATCGCAGTAAAAGTTGAAAGTACCTACCTATTTATCGACGTGAGTATAATAACTGAATTCATAATGACCAAAAGTATTTGGACGCACCAATAAATATTTCATAAAAAAATATTTCATTGAATGCCATATCTATTACTTGAAATTACTTCTTAGATCTGTTGATAATGTGACGTAAGCGAGCGAGCGCATGAGCCGACGCGGCGCGGTGACGAGCGACACGGGTTCCCCCTTCGAGGCCTGGCGGCATACTGAATGTCAATAGATACGGTTGCGAATACGCTCAGAATTTTGCATAAAAATCTTTATAAAATCAAATTTTGGGTTTTTGAAAAAAAAAATCGTACCATAATGTTCATTATGAAATTGCTTATCCATTAGTGTAAAAACAAAATAAAAACAATTGTTAGTTTTGGAGAAGTAGCATGTTTTCAATAATTATTTCTCATTTCTGTGGTTTCGTTGTGAGGGGATTAATTAAATATTTTACTTAAAAAAGAAAAAAACAAAACGTACCATTTTGAAGGTAAGAGTATGTAGAAATTTAATGTATTTTTTGTTGGTTGATATATCTTTTTTTTTAAGAGTTATAAGCTCCAGAAAACTGCATAAAAAACGGCTAGAGCTACGTTTTGCTGGGGGACGCGCCTTAAGTAGGAATTACAAATTAAATTGCTGTGAGGTAGAAACAGAAATAAAACTTATGCCATTTACAACTGACACTGGGGATTGAAGAGTTTAATATCACAGTTGTGCAGAAACCAAACGAAATCTATTAATTATTTTCGAAAATTTGATTTCTACCTTCACAGAAAAATAGGCCTTAAGGTATCCATGCACTTATGTGGGCGACTGTACGTGGTTCTGGGCTGGAATGGGTAGTACGTGATTGTAACTTTTGTATATTTATGATTTATTTGATATTTCGTGTTCCTTTGGTAACGTTTTCATGAGCAAATACAAAACACAATTTAATATAATTGTATATTGTAATTGTATTGTATTGAAAGGACTTTTATTGACTTGGCAAGATCTTGACACAGAATTGTTGAATAAATACGAGTAATAAAAATACAAACCCAGTAACAATATAGTCGTTATTCTGTTGAGATGTTCTCACGTTATTTTGCATTATATTAGTTTTTTCATAAATTTAAATAACGTTGTTTTTGTACAATGCTGATTTAAAATTTCACATTATTTCTCGAATGTTCTTATTAGTGTTTAATACTTGTTATACATATTTACTCTTCTATAACACTTCTTATCACTTAGTTATCGAGTATGACAATAAATAAAGTCTGTGCGTCGCTTAAAAATGTAGGTATTTTGTTTTTGGGAAATAAAAATATTTTTATACTAAATAGACTCGGCTTTTACATCAAAAAGAATAACAGGACCCTCTGAATAATTCAACAGAATCATTCAACATTTTTGATTTCAACAATGGATTTTATCGAAATGGTATTTACTTTAGAATTGTCTAAAGTAAGCACGATCATAATTTAAATTAAAAAAAAAACGGTTAAGTGCATGTCGGACCACGCACAATGTAGGGTTCCTTAGATGCCCATCAAAATATGTGAAGTTACTAAATTGGTTACTACCTACCTGCCTCCGAACGATGATTTTTATTGTAAAAATAAAACAAACTTACATTTGCAGTTTTGAGACCAGCGCTCCCATACATTATGTGTAGGAATATATTTCATACAAGTACATTTTATAAGTTGGTTGACTGTGATAGTTTTCCTTTTATTTTCATTATTATTGATATGCTACTAGCATGATTTTTTTTACACGCCCAAACACAACCCGCATAATAATGTGGTTTAGGTTGGCACACTTGAGTCTTACAATTTTTTTTCTTTAAAGTTTATATATTTCACAAACGAATCCCTTAATCGAAAAACTGTTTGCGCAAACTCACCGTATTTTTAAAGACCTATCCAACGATACCCCACACAATGGACTTTGCGAGAAACGTAACTCATTTGTATATTCATGACAAATTACAGCTTTCTAGTACTAATAGTCTTTGAGATATAGTGCGGACGGACGGACGGACGGACAGACAGACAGACGGACATGCCGAAACTATAAGGGTTCCTTATTGACTACGGAACCCTTAAAATGGTTTTTGTGGAATCACGTTGTCCACCCAATCACTTCGAGTGATAAAATGCGAAATAACTGATAACATAACATCACAGGTATTTATATCTCATGTTAAGTGTTTTTATTTGTAATAAAATTGTAGACGCAGAAGATTGTTAAGATTTATATATAAGGTTGTTGTTCTATTTGTCAATAAACTTTTACTTTACTTTACTTTACGCCTGTAATCCCTGAAGGTTTAGGCATAGTTAGTTGTACCCATTAATACACCAACAATTCGCCCGATATGTTTAAGTTTTCGTTTTATTTCGCTTTCCTAGTTCTGCGAGACCCTACGGTACGGTAACACACAAATCTAACATTTCTCTGTCACATGCAGACTATTTATGTTCTCTCTAATCCAATAATAATTCCACCTGTATAATGTTCAGTAGTTGTGAGAGTGGCTGCGTGTGTTAAACTGTCACGTATGTGTACGTGTATCAAGTGTGTTAGTTCTTATGTCTAAAGCAAACTCTAAGTGATATTACCTAGCGAAGCGTTTCTTTACATATCAAGCTAGCTAGTGAAACTTTCCCAATCAACCTTGAACCTAATATGTTAGGGATAAAGTTTAAAAATTAATAAAGACGCCTGGACGGACCAAAAAGTTCCAGATATCATCATAGAATTCAACATAATTATTAAAAAAAGACATTAATTTACTTATCTTTTTACATTATAAGTTATATCATGAGCCCTAACGCAAACACTTCTTTTTAAATCATAAACTTGCTTTTTAAATCCAGTTAATCATTTTAATGGGACAAGAAAGTGATTACTTTGCAAACGAAGATTCAATGAAAATAAAATGATTGAGTTTGAACAAAATCGGTAAAGTAATTGAAGAAATTACTTTGAGAAACTGTATGTTTTTAAGCAAAATGTAAAAAGAAGGTTTCTTACCTTTTTCCAATTTATATTTGAAATCTTCGAAAGATCTTTAGGTTTTTAATCTTTAATCTGTAAGTAGAAAAAATAATAGAATTATTTGTACAGAAAAAATATATCTGTGGTTGGCGAACGAAGTTTTCCTAATTGCCATACCTGTTTTGCAATTCGTTCACTTTACAAGTTAAGTACCAGATACTTCTCCGAGAAAAATACATATTTTGCCCTCTCAGTTTAAAAAAAATGGCTACCTAGTAGCCATCAACTCTTTACCTCCATCAGAACCTCATATTGAATTGAATAAATCTCTTGATTTTGTTTACCAGCAACTTACGAGAAATAGGAGAAACAGTATTAGGAGAGTGCTCTCAAGACTAATAAATAACTAAATTCTTCTTCTTAGCGTAAAAAAGAACTGGTATTTATTAAGAGTAGTAAAAAAATAAACTTGTGAACATTTCCAGAACATTACTGCATTTCTGCTAGACTGGTTATAAAAGCACATTAATTTTTAGGTGTTCCTTTCGTAATATCTACTGCTATGTGGTTCAGAATGTACGAGTGAGCCGTAATGGGGTAGTTAGTTTTATAATGGCTTCATTATCTTATTTCATGTGTATGCTACCACTTTGTTTTGGTGGGTGGGAAATCGTCAAATGACGCCTCCTGCTCTGGGTGGAGTGGAAGGGAGTGCCTCCCTTCCAGACCACCAGCATCCAGCCATGTTCTTTCTTAGCCCTTTATGCCCCGGGGCCGCGGAATCTCTTTCAGACAATACTACTACTTTGTAAGAAGGCCGTGGTTAATAGTAGCGTCGTATAATACAGCTGCTTGGACCAATCTTCAGGTTAAGCCACGCTTGCCTAGGTTGATCTGTGGACGGGTCACACCCAGTTTCCTCCGTGCCTCAGAAAGCACGTTAAGCTATTGGTCCCGTCTTACACTTGTAGATCTATGACAGTCGCGCGTAAAAGGTAGTCAGTGGTCCGAAAGTTCGACAACCAGTCTCACCACATTACCCAGTACGAGTACTAACTGGGTTCCTCTTCTTTACTTGTCGATCGATGAAATCCAATTGTGCTAGCTAGACCAGTATGGAGCAACTTGTACAACCCTAAAATTAAATCTTGAAAGATAAGTGCAGGCTGGGCTGCTGTGAGTACTAGTGATTGTGCAGGAGGGGCAGAAGAGATGAGGTGGTGCATATCCTGTAAAGGGATTCCGCGCCGGAAATTTGTTTAGGATAGATCGAGGTTACCTTATTTGGCCGGATTTTATATCTACAGCGGCCAACTGTCATAAAAACCTTGCTGATGACGGATATAAAACTCAGTTGTTGTCTACCTAGTATAGTGCACGGACGTACGATCGCGCGCGCGAGCTCTTTCGCGAGAGTTTTCTGCTGACGGATCACAACAACGTCGCGTCGCGGCGTACCTACGTCAATATATCGGGGTCAGTGTCATGACCTAGTTACAAGTGCGGAAATCATGAAGTGTTTACAATAACTTATTGTTTAGGTGTTAAACTCGCCTTACAACTTAATAATGGCTACAAAAAAGTCTATTACTATTAAAACTGACCTAGAAAGGCAGTTATATGACTGTTATCTCCAAGAGAAAACAGATAGAGAAAACCTGCAAGTCATGGTACGTAAATTGAATGTACAAATTGATGCCCTGCAGGAACAAGTTCAGACACTTCAAGGAGAATTGAACTGCATTAAACAAACAAAAGGGACTACAGAACCTGCTCAGACTACAAAAAACGACGTGGAATACTGTACAGACGAGGATGACCTTGCTAAAGAGACTGAGTGGATTAGGGCCAAGAGCAGGAAGAAAAGGAAGCTTAACACCTCCCTCTCTCCAAAACAACAACCCGGAAGCGCCCAACAAGACAATCATCAAAAAAATGAGAAAGTGACTTCGGTCAAAAAAGTGCCCTTACCACCGCCAATCATAATAGACGGAATCAAGAACTATCAAACGTTCTACGATTCGTTAATTGAAAGCCAACCAGCGGAATCATTTACAGCAAAAATGATGAATGGGGATTGTGTGAAGGTTAACGCCAAATCAGAAGACTCATATAGAGTAATTGCCAGGTTCTTGTCTGAAAAAGACTACCACTGGCATTCATACGAAAACAAGCAGGCTAGACCAATTAGAGTTGTGGTAAAGAAACTACACTCTTCTTGCCAACCAGATCGAATTAAGGAAGATTTAACAACCCAAGGCCTAAAAATAGAAAAGGTAGATAGCAAATTGAGCTGGAAGACTAAAGAACCACTCAACATGTTCGTTTTATCATTTTATAACGATGAAGATGTCAACAAAATCTACGGCATTAAGTACATATTAGGGTGTAAAATTGAAATACATCCACTCAAAAATCCAGCACTCATTCCCCAATGCAAGAGATGCCAAGCTTATGGGCATACACATAAATATTGTCAAAAAGAGCCAAGGTGTGTGAAATGCACTGGCAAGCATCTTACAGCCAATTGTACCAAATCTCCGCAAGAGAAACCAAAATGTATCCACTGCGGCCTCCCTCACCCTGCCAATTATAGAGGGTGTGAAGTAGCCAAACAGATGCAAATTATGAAAAATAAAGTTTTAAAAAAGAAACCTACGGTGCCTAATACCCAACAGTTTCCTCCTATAACACACCCTGGTAAACAGGCGCAGAAAGCAAGTGTCCAGTCAACTGCAAAACAACCAGCCATGCAAGTAACCAACATTGGTACTTACGCACAAGCTGCAAAACAAGGATCTCAACCTCTGAACTTAGAGGATAAGATCAACCAGATCTTGAAGTGCATTACCTCATTTGATAAGAGATTAGAGAAGCTAGAATCCAGCACTAAAACAGCTGTCTTGAATAATCAAAAATGAATAACACACTTAAAATAATGGCGTGGAACTCCAATGGACTCCTCAAACATCAGCATGAGTTGCAGGCGGTCCTAGATACAGAAAATATAGACGTGTGTTTAATCTCCGAAACGCATTTCACAAAGCAATCTTTTATCAAATTTAGAGGATACATGATATATAATTCCCTCCACCCTAGCAACTCTGCCAGGGGGGGTAGTGCGGTTATAATTAAAGAAAACATTAGTCACTACGTGCAGTGTAAATATGAAGAAGAAGACATTCAAGCAGTGGCAGTATCTGTTAAAACTAAGTTTTGTCAAGTGTCCATTGCAGCCATATACTCGCCTCCTAGGCACATGATAAGAAAAGAGCGATACTTACATCTTTTTGAATTATTAGGCCAGCGATTTATCCTAGGCGGCGATTTTAATGCTAAGCATACGCATTGGGGTTCAAGACTTACTACAACTAAAGGAAGACAGCTCTTAAGTGCAGTTAAAGAAACACATTGTGAAGTAATGAGTACAGGCAAACCTACATACTGGCCCACTGACCACCAGAAAATACCGGATCTTATAGATTTTTTCATCTGCAAAAATATATCCACCAATTACATCAGTTTGGAGGAAAGTTTTACTATGAACTCTGACCATTCTCCGATTATACTAATGCTAAGTCAAAAAATCCTATTAAAAGAAAGCCACTTAACCTTGGTTAATAAGTCCACAGATTGGGACAGTTTTGCTCTTGATCTAGATAATATTATCGACCTTAAAACTCCGATAAAAACGCAAGATCAGCTTGACTCAGAAGTAAACAAATTTATTATTAATATTCAACAATGTGCGTGGAGCAATACACCTCAGCTAAAACGCAAATATAAGGGATTTATCTATCCTAAAGAAATTGTGGATTTACTATCAGAGAAAAGAAAACAAAGGAAGTTGTGGCAGCAAACAAGGTTCCCGCGTCATAAAACAACACTAAATAACCTAACTAAACGACTAAAGAGAAAAATTCTACAATTTGAGGATGAATCTCTGAATACCAACCTTCTTCAGCTTACCAATGACAAATCAACGGATTACTCACTTTGGAAAGCGACGAGAAATCTAAAAAGGCAGATTATACAAATACCGCCCATCAGAGATAGCAACGGAAAATGGGCAATAAGCATGACCAAAAGGCGTTCCGATTTGCTCAACATTTAGAAGAAACCTTTCAACCCAACGAAAGCTCTGTAGAAATACATGAGAGTGTAAATTTATCACAAAACCAAAGAATCAAGCTTGTGACTCCTAAGGAAGTAATGAGAGAAACTCAAAAAAGTCTCCCGGTTACGACCTCATCACAGGGGAAATTCTAAAACGCCTCCCACGCAAAGCCATAGTAAAGCTGACCAAACTAATAAATGCTTCATTTATCTTAAAATATGTACCTGAGCCATGGAAGGTTGCTGAAGTCATTATGATTGCGAAACCTGGGAAACCTCCCCACGAAGCATCATCATACAGACCCATTTCTCTGTTACCCGTACTATCAAAGTTATTTGAAAAACTGTTACTAAAACGGATAAAACCAGTAATAGAAGATAAAAACCTAGTTCCAGATCACCAGTTTGGCTTCAGAGAAAAACACTCAACGTTAGACCAGGTACATAGAATAACTAATGTTATTGAAAAAGCGCTAGAAAATAAAGAAGTCTGTGCTACCGTGTTCTTAGACGTCGCGCAAGCTTTTGACAAAGTTTGGCATGAGGGTCTCATATTTAAGCTCAGACGCATGCTACCAGAATTTGTAGATATCCTAGAGTCGTATTTAACTAAAAGAATGTTTAGAATACGCCAAGAGGACGCATATTCCGAGCTAAAAACCATAAAAGCTGGGGTGCCTCAAGGAAGTGTGCTTGGCCCAATTTTGTACTTGTTATACACTTGTGACATCCCAGAGCTGGAAAACAGCACCATAGCGACCTTTGCAGATGATACTGCTATTATGGCCACCGGATCAAGCCACAGAGAAGCAGTAGAGAAAGTTCAACTAGCTGTGAACAAAGTTTACGACTGGACACAAAAGTGGAAGATCAATCTGAATGAGTCAAAATCAGTTCACATTAACTTCACAAACAAACACAGTGACTACCACCCACTCTACATAAATGGTATGCAAATACCTTATGCTAATACAGCCAAATACCTTGGCATAACTCTCGACGCCAAGCTGCGTTGGAAAGCCCATATCAAAAAGAAAAAACAGGAACTCGATATTCGTTATAAACGTTTGTATTGGTTACTGGGAAGGAAATCCTGTTTATCAATACATAATAAGTTGATAATATACAAGCATATTCTGATGCCAATTTGGACGTATGGTATCCAACTTTGGGGCTGTACTAAGCCAACCAACGTCAAAATAATTCAACAGTTCCAAAATAAAGTACTCAGGGCTGCTGTAAATGCACCCTGGTACATAAGAAACGATGACCTCCACCGTGACCTCGACATGGAATTCGTCACCACCATCACACAAAAATTTGCTGAAGCCCACGAACACAGACTCCATCGACACGTGAATGTTGAGGCAATCCAGCTGTTAGACAACACAGACATAGTGCGTAGACTAAAGAGAACTAAACCATTTGAATTAGTGTAGTGTAAGTGAATCAATAATAGTAACAATGTTGTGCTATTTATATAACACATGAACAAAGTGTTTTATCAATTTTACCAGACTCTAAGGAAGTGTTACGAACGTGTGTAAAAGTGCATACCTAATTATGGACACTATTCTTAGCATTAACATAATTTATAACGTAGCATAATAAGTTAGATTTAAATTGTTTATTAGTCTTCTTAGGCTAGATTGCAATTAACTAGTAAGAACTTGGTTCTTACTAATAAGGAAAAAAAAAAAAAAAAAAAAAAAAACCTTGCTGATGACGGATATAAAACTGACAGGCTATTCATCTTCAGCATAGTTCTGACTTTATATGGTGCGCCTTACTAAGGTCAGTCTGTTATTTTATTGTCTTAGCTCGTAAATGACTCATTACAACTTACATGTTGCTTATCTTATTACGAACAACAAAAGTACATACTTCGCGAAAAGAACTCGGTCCGAATGATAAATTATACGAATCTAGATAAATTCGTAACTTATGTTGACGGCGGCGGTGACTCAGTCATTGTACCTATAAGCTTTATTTGTGCTGAAAGATAAATTGTTTCGCTGAACTACGAAGCAGATTGAGAAAAAATCGTCTCTTCCTCGCAGAGAGATTTAAGATTCGTCCTAAAGTTGTTTTGTGTGCTTTAAGACTCTTCTTTTCCAATAGTTACTGTAGGGTTGCTAGCGGCACTGTATTGAACGAGACAATGAACTATCGATGATATCTGGGCTTTGTCTGTAGTTGGCATCTCCCGAACAATTACTAACCAATCCAATATTAATTCGTGTTGCATCGCATTCTGATACAACATTTGGGGGTAATGAGGAACAGGGTGTAAAGCTCCTCATCCCCCGTTGAAAAGGGAGGATCCTCCGACCGGACGGGTGTTGTGTCCGGCGGGCTAACTGCCCGACAGTTGTAAGTCGGGAACTCCTATATAGGCTTATGTCGCGGATAATGTTCATAGCGCGATGTAGGATTTTCTGTCGATCGTTGTTAGTACGCAGGTGTTGCGATAGATGTCGCTAGTCGCCACAAACATTTTGTTGAAAATTGGTTACGAAATCACCTTAACAAAACTTTGTATTACCAGTAAAATGAACAACCGTATTATCACATTTTCCAGATTATGTCGCTACACTTGATTACTGCAACTTGTGCATAATTCGTGTACAATAGAATAGGTAGTAGTGCGGTAGGTGGATTACAATATAAATCTACGAAGTCAAACTTATATAACTCCAACCCAAAAAGTACCTAATTAAAGTTTGGTATTGCTTTGGTTCTTGTAATTTTGCATGTTGTGATATCCACAAAGTATAGTGCAATATGTCAGCTCAACGCTTGCCAACTAGAACGTGACCGCTAACTAACTGTATGAGCATATAACTAAACACAAACATCGCTTGCAGCTTTAATTTTGAGAATGGTTCCGTGGTGAGTGCTCGTCACGGTACATTTCCAGTCAAAGTACCGCAGAGGCTTGATAAACATTCCTTCGCTTTATGGTGTATCTCTAGCGCTCAAAGTCGCGAGGAAGACCGCAATTTGTTTCAGCAACATACTTTCTGGATTTCTAAGATATTTCCTTGGGTTTGGGGAGTTAATAGAGATGTTTACTTCAGAACTGCTTAGATGAAGTTTCAAAGAATGTTTTATGAATTTACAGTCTCCAAAGTTATTTTCCATTAGGATTCAATATCATCGTGAATTATTTAATAAGCTTTATTCCGAAATTGTTTTCGCCATTTATTCGTACAATGTGACCACATTTCGTTTAAGTTGTTCTCAATTTACTGTACATGAATTTTATAGCAAACTTTATTGTTTTTCGATAATGCTGAATAAACAACACCCAGTGTTTATCTTTTGGAACTGTTACAATCAACTCATCATTCTCCTGCCCTTATCCCAATTTATTTGTGGTCGGCGCAACATGTCTTCTTCTTCCATACTTCCCTATTTCTCGTCATCTCAGCAGTCGTCTCCTTTCTAGCCATATCATCCTTCACACAGTCCATCCATCGTTTGTTTGACCTTCCTCTTCTTTTATAGCCATCTACATTCATACTCAACATTTTCCTCACAATATTTCCTTCATTCCTTCGCATCACAAATGTCCATAGACAATCGATTACAACTTTTCATTCACCGGCGCCACTTTCAGACTTCCTCTTGTACTCATTCCTTATTTTATCCATTCGCGTCACACCACACATCCCTCTTAGCATTTTCATCTCAGCCACATGCAATTGCCTTTCATTTATGCCTTTTGTGGCCCAACATTCTGATCCATACACAACAGCAGGTCTAACCATGGTCTTATAAATCTTCCCCTTGAGTTTAAGGGAAATGCGGGAGTCGCATATTGTTCCCGTGACCTGCCGCCATTTCATCCATCAAGGTAACATAAGTTGTATTCTATTATTAAGAACCGTATTGTTCCGCAGTCTTTCAAGTCAATGTTCACTCTTCGATCAAAAAGGAGTTGGAAGGTAGTCTTTGAGTGAAACCTAATCTTTTTTTTATATTAATTGATTACCTATTTGATATTTATTATCAACAAAGAGCATCAAATAAAGGTAAACTAAATACCACGAGATACCCCACACGTAGCGGAAAGTGATCCGTACAGTTTGTGATGTCCTACAGCGGTATTTATTATTCACCTCCGCCGCGACGTGTCACTTATCTGTTGAATAATAAGTGAATGTCGGATGGGTGGAATAAGAAATATAATAAATGGAAATTATTAAATGTACAGGAAATATGGGGTGCGGGTGCGATTTAGACACCTGCAATATTTAAGAATGTGTGTCTACAACGCAACACATCTTGAAGAGTGCTGGTGATTAAATCGCCACTCTATACTTTGTTTGGGTGGATCACAGATGTTTATAGTTGTAGAACAGTTCTTTCTTTCTTTTTCTTTTTTTTAAAACATTGCCCCACACTAGGAATTTCTCCTGAATCGTGGGTGCGTTCACAAACAAAGTCACATTCACAAATACCCAGACCCGAAACAACTATCTGTAGGCCATACAAATACCGTGCGGGAATGAAACCGCGACACGCAGCGCAGCAGTCCAATCGCTTAGCTACTGCGCCAACCGTGCCGTCAAACAACAATAATAAAAATAAAAAACTAAATGTGGCACTCGGAGACTGCCGCGGTAAAGCTATTGCATAGCATTTTTTATCAACATCAAATAATTAATATTATTTAATTTGACAACCTCAGTTGACAACCTTGTTATTTTCCGTAACCATAGCAACCTGAAACTTGAAAATAATCGTTACGGAATTTCTGGATTCGCTCTCCACGCTCAAGGCTCGCGATAGAAGCTATGCAATAGCTTAACAACGTCAACGTCAGATAGCAAACAAGAATATCAATTTTAGTCAATATTCCGATTGAATTTATTTTCTAATTTACTTGAAACTGAGGAAGCTGATTCAGACACGCAAAGTTCATTTCCAGAGTTTTGATGCTTTTAAATTACGAAAACTATGAATAATGCTACATAACATCAAAGCGACAAAGAATAAACTCTTTTTGTTATAATTTCTTTGAATTATACAGGGAAATATCACCCCGACCTTCTGCAGAATTTTATTTATTTATTTAAACTTCATGCACAAGAGTGGTACATAGGCTGACTTAATGCCACAAAGCATTCTCTACCAGTCAACCTTAGGGTCAAATAAGACAGCACTGTGGTAGAGTACAAAAAATAATAATAAGGGGAAAACCAAGTAATATAAATTGATATACATAAATAAGAATATACTAATACATATTATTATAGATAGAATATAATAAACTAATATATATTATAATACATACAAAACAGTCTAAAACACGAGAAACCTTATAATAAACGCTGTGACCAGAGATTTGATTATGAGCCATTTAGTCCGATTTTAAATAGTACTGTAGTTTTTAGTAGTAGTTTTCATGTGAGTAACTCATGTGCCACTATATCTATCACTTTCACGCACCTTTGTATTTATCACTTGCATAAGTAGATGAGTATGTTAATGTGTAGAAGTGGGTGGTTCCACTTAACTGTGATGTGATGACGCGGCTTTGAAAATGTAATAATCGGCCATTTTCTGCAATGAAACATCACCAGGTTGAATATACCGTTCGTACTGTTATTTTCTGTTGCTAAAATGTAACATATATAACGCTAGCCTGCTGTTATGTTGTGATTCTCTTCCAAGCAACGATTTAACAGCATTGTGTGGCCGTTGAAATCACAAATTATGAGCGTACACAGTTTGTGACTACATTGTCGGATTTAGTGTGCGGCTGTTCTTGATTAAAGCAATCTATAGGTGACTCAACAATTGCGTAAAATATAAGCGTTTCATTGATGAAAAAGTAATATTGCATTGCATTGGACATTTACAATAAATAAGTTAATACTATACTCCACAAAATCCGTATTAGTGATAACCAAATCCATATATATATTATTTATTATATTGGTTGCCTGGAAGAGATCGCGGAAAGCGATAAGGCCGCCCATTGTATGTTTTGTAGTGTATATTATGTTTTCTTTTGTTATGTATTTTTGTGGTGTACAATAAAGTATATATAAATAAATAAATAAATATATATTATAGCTATAATTTCACCGCAATTAGGCACATAATGACACCTATAATTAAACTGTGACTTTTTCATTGCTATAATATTATTCACTAGTGAGTTAAAAGGTTTTTTTTTTTATTTTATTGGTTAAGTTGCTACGTTCCTAAAAAAGTTTCGATACTTACAAAAAAGATCGTGTTCAATAGTAAAAATAAATTAATGTACTTAGTGCTTGCTCATTTCATGCAAAATTTGAATTTAAATAGATAATTTCAACTTGTACGTTTTTATTAAATGAAACTTTCACTCAATATAACTTTTATTGTTTCTGTAATAAAGAAAACTTTTTCCTCATTGTATACGTGGCTAAAACTCTATCGCGCTCATTAATTTAGTCTATGGTCGCCATTGTTACAGTATGACCATTTTAAGTGTGAATTTCATGGTGGCGCCACTGGTCAAGAAAAAATGCATCGCTACGTCAAACTTAGTACATTTATTTTAGTTCCATGTTTTCCCGTATGCACAGATAAGTTGGTAGAACTGTAAATGCGCGTGTTAGAAAGTGTATGTAAATCTATATGTATATGTATTAATATCCACCAATTAATAAACTTTGAGTGTCAGGATGATTACTAATTATTTACTGTGTTCGAAAGTCTCCTTAAAAAGGTGTGTTGGGACAGGGGTTTTATGAAGTAAAAGCACAAAAGACAAGACTATTCATTTTATTTCTTTTGGTCTTGTCAACTACATCAAGCTCGATTCCATTCGCTAGGTTCCTAGTCTTCGTGGAGAAGAATGGACAAGAAACTCCACGGGGAACATATTTTAAAGTATTATGCAAAGACAACCTGACATTGTCTTGGACTGTCTCAAATTACAGCAATTTATCAGTTTACATAAACAACAATCAATATAAACCATATTATAGTACATATTTCTAACACATTGTAATCAGGAATATTCATAGAATAATATCAAATAACTTACATGAACATTGTAGATCCTTTAGAGTAATACAAATAGGTTTCAGCTTTTACACATTTGGTATCTTCACAACTAGGCCACAATATGTAAACTTAATCCTCTCTATACACAATTTATATACTACTTTGGGTCTGTCTTTCTTTACCCTTCAACAGTTGCAGCGTAACTCAACCTGAATTGGCGGTACTTCTACTTTTATAACCGTCAAATATTAAAAAGTACATCAACGACTACCGCCATAATAAACCAATCGCAAATGGTTATTCATTATAGCTAAATAACTAATAACATAAATAATTAACAAATTCTATGTAGTGAAACTATTTTAACTATTTTATACGTCTTAAGTTAATTTAGCAATATAATATGTTTTTATTTGTAATCTTTACGACTATCAGATAAAATATGAATATCCACCGATAGTTCAGAGAATTTGATTGAAACTATTTAATTTATTAAAATTGCAAGATAAAATGTAGGAAACATTATAAGTATCTTTTAATAATAACTATATAATTTATTGGCAACTTATAATAAATAAACATTTAACTTGACATAACTATTCCAAATACCACAATAGTATTTGTGGTTCGGAAACCAAGTCTTTTAAGCTACAATAAAAGCTACTTCTATAAAATACGTCGGGATATATTATATCATTTGAATAATGTAAATTAGGTTTATTTGAAATTAGAACCTTTGTTTTTAAGATATTTTCGGTGATTATTAAATCAACAATATACTTGACTCAACGTCGCCCTACGTCATTGTCACTTGACATCTGACAGCCGACGTTGCTACTTATTTTGGTCTGAATCAAGGAAATCTCAATTTTATATACTTACTACTTTAAAAACAGTGCTAAAATTACAAAAATAATTAAAAAGATATAACACGCGCGCATAGGAAAACCGTTTATTTTTTCCCGCTATTGTGAAAAAAAATCAGAACTCGTTTTAACTGTTGAAGATTACTTTTTAGTATTATTTTCTTCACAAGTGTGTTGAAAAACGTCGTAGATACACGTGTGTATTGATGATTACCGTCCTCGGCTTTATTAAGACCCTCACCTGACGGCTCGGGTCTCAATGGCGCCTCAGCGGTAATCACCAACGTTACACACTTGTATAGTCGACCAAGAAATTGGTTTACCACTTTTGATGACATCTCCCAGTAACATAATTATTCGCTAAGGATGACAGATTGACAGATTCTGACGTGAAAATAGCACTTGATGTTTTGTACGTGCAAATGATATTCAACCTTAGAGTGGTAAACCAATTTCTTGGTCGACTATACCATAATGTACTATTTTTTTTTATGAATGAAATACCTAATATAATAGTGTCTATTTCACTGATAAACACAATTTTCCATAGCCAATAAAAAATAATATTCCCTTCGGATTTATTTTAATTTTTTTAATTTACCTTCATGTTGATTGCTGATTTGATTACAGCAATAATAAATACTGTTCATGACATTTACAATGTACTGTCTTTTTGTATTTCACGTTCATCCGTCTTACTCAGCCTCAAAATTGTTTGGCCTATCCTATAAATGTTTTCTCTGAGCAAACTGAATTAATTGAAAACAAATAGCAGAAAGATGATGCAATGTATAACCTAACCTAACCTAACCTAACCTTAAAATTCAATGTAGATACGTTGTAGGTACGATGAAAGCGCTAAGATTCCTTCAACCAATCAGTTTGAACGGCTTACTCTCAGAAGTTTAGCAGACACAATACATTTTGTTTTGTTTGAAGTTTGTCTTGTGATTCCCAATTAATAGTAAATTATGTACTTTATTTTATAGTTGGTAGGCGTGATGAAATTGTTCGTATCATAGGTTTTAACTAGTCGTCGATTTCTGCTACAGGCCTCAGCAAAAGAAATTAATAATAGCTTTCACTTTTCAAAAAAATAGTATCCAGGCACTACATTGTTTATTCAGAGTTCTGTTGTTCATATAATACAGTCTGTCAACCCGATCTCCACATCTCTGTGTTTACATCGAACATTATACCTTGAGATGTAAAGTAATCCATTCTACATTCATTTGAGGACTTCTCTTGAGACTTTAGCGCTCGATGTTTACACTTCAATAACAGACCTTTTCATACAATATTGTAAATATTGCATGAAAAGTTACAGATTTTGAATTTAGGGCTCCTACGGAGCTTAAATTTATGATTTAAAACATCTACTTAAATAAGTTAAGTATTACTACTAACCAAATTATGGATCTTGTTGTCTGAATAACTAAATTATTATTATTTTTATTAAATGGAATCAATCTTATTTGTTTCTTGTATTGAGTAATAAAAAATACAAATCAGATACTTATTAATCGACAAACGTTTACAACGCAAAGTTGTGCTACTAATCGGGGGGCACGGCAGTGCCCCCACCGAGTCAAGCGCGAAGCAAACACTGCCGTACCATCCTTTACTGGAACCATTTCGCCGCATTTTCAGGCCCCTATTTGAGAACCTCTGGATAAGACCAGAACGCTGAAATTTTCGTCATCCAGTAAGCTATAAAATCACACTTTAACTAAAAAGTTACAAGTCTGTAGGTCATTTAGTTCCGTAGTTAAGCGTAAGCAAAGTTTCGCATTTATGACACTCACTCACTCATGATCATCAAAATAGAACTAGTACTTCCCATAAACTCAGAGAGCTGAAACTTGGTACAGAGTGAGAGTTTAATGGCCACATAAAGGGAAAACTATAAAAAGTAGGATAATCGAAAATTAAAAAAAAAAACTACTACAAAAAAAAATGTTTTCAATAAGAAAATCTAATAAAATAAATTAATATGCCGCCCGCCCTCGTTTCTACAAAAAGAAGTGAAATCCCAACGAAAACATTCTGTAATAAACTAGCCAAGTCTCGATGGAGCTGCTTGTTTTAAATCTCTAAAAAGTAATGAAATCTAGACAAAATCGAGCCAAGTATAATTATGATTCCTTATTGCGATTTCTTTATTATTATAGTTAATATTGTGTGAGTTGGCCGGTAGTTACAACAGATTTATAACGTTACGTGTAAGCAAAATTGACTTGTACTCATTAACGTATAAAGAATGTTCCACGGCCAAGTCAACGTGCAGTTTCTAACGATTCACTTTGTCGGAGAATTTTTTATTGAAAATGCTTTTAGAAATCAAATATAAAATATCCAGACGCTTATGTGTTGTTTTTGTTAAAAAATATGACATTTCAGAGAAGAAAATTTTAAGCAGAAAAGATTAGTCAAACTAATTCTGTAACGAGAGAGTGGGCATCAGCTGGATGAAAAGCAATATCCTTGGTGAATACAATAAATTACTTTAAAAAGAGCTATTTGTCTGTCTAGCGTATCTTACTCATAATTAATCAGAACCTTAAATATAATAAAATATGACCTTATTTCTTACTAATAACGTTCAGAATACAATAGAATAATGATTGATGACATCATAAATAAACATAAAATATAAAGGGTTGCAATATTAAATTCTGTATAATAATAATGAGAACACTTTGCTCTTTTACGTAGCAGCTAAATATATTATATACGAAATAATCTCCAACCGTCGAAGTCAACATTACACAACCAACTTGCAATGGGTTAAACTGAAACAAATACATCTCAGCAAAACGGAAAACTGCCTGAATGTAATCCTGTTAAAAGATTTAAATCTCGTGGCGTTGCATACGCAGTAGTAGTAAGCGCCTTCTCTTCTTTCAAAACATTACTTGAGCGACCGTCTACTCTATTGATCACGTCCTGAGACTGGGCAATGCGGCTTTTGATATGCATAACTTGATTGACGGTCATATCCCTTTAGAAACGCTTAGTTTGAAGAAATTGGGGCTTTGCTTTAATAAACTGTTTTTATTTTGAAATCATAAATGTTATTAAAAATCCTTAGTACTTAACATGAAACACAATTATTATGTCGTATAATACTCAACCTTCTCGTTTTTCTTTTATCACAAGGTCACAAGGGCTACTTTGCTGAAGTACCTATTTTACAAAAAATGAAAATCATTAAATTAAATCGTTGCATGGTAAATTACTTCGCTAAATAATGAATCAGAGTCTGTGATATTTAGGTTTTAAATAAGCCTTTTTTGTTTAGTTGGCGAATCGGGAAAGCCTTTATATGGCTGTTTTATTTTGATATAATATTTTATGCATCATTAAAACAAATTAGCCTTTTATGGTTACTATCGATAAGTAATTAACGATCTGTTAATACCATAAACAATTAATGAATGTGTGCTCACGAATAAAACCGCTTCATTAAAGCTATTACGTAAATCTATCATGTAAAATGTGTGAGTTTTTACAGGCGAGTCACATTTTGGTTATGACATTCATGAGCACGAATATTTACATAAAGTTTTCATTAAACTAGGCTAATGGTTGATGGTAGGGAAATACAAATGTTTGCATAACTTAGGGAACGTTTTGATTCGAAACTGTTTACAAAAACATATCGCTCTGAGAAAAAGTACTAAATTACCGTATGTGCACGGTGCAAGCGGAATAATTTTATACGCATTGATAACCTAGTTGCGTGACCATCGGACTGCTAAGTCATAAATTTCAAATTCAAACCCACGCACTTCCGATTTTTCCGAGTAATTTTCGTCTTGTATTATGACTTGTGCCAACGAAGGAAAATATCGTGAGTAAACCATCATACCAGAGTTTATTACTTGACTGCACGAAAGCCATACCCAGAGCCCCATTGCGACATAGTAATACTGATACCAGGTAAGACACTGAAAAAGTACTTAATTAAGGCACAAAGGTTTAAAAAAAAAAAACAATCTAAATCTACACACTTATTCGCTTTTCCTCTCAACGGAATGCTAATATAGTCTTGCTGTACTTTAGTTGTTGTTGAAACTAACATAACTACTCTCTGGGCTGGCTCTTTGTTAATATCTCTTGCTGGTTATTACGCTGTTGGTTTGTTATAATGTCTTAGAAAAATAAGCTACAAATAATAGTTCAGTGAATCTTTTTTACTTACTCTTACAAAAACAAATACATGTGTATTTGCTTCTCCCGATTGATTGCTTTTTATCCCTCTCCCAAAGTACGAATACAAGCGCTCGAAGATATATTACGATCCCTGTTACCCTTGTTCCGATTCATTATTTACGAATCTACTATTTTTTGCAGTGAGCTGAACATGTTCTGAAGGTACTAACAGAGGCGCGGATTTATTGTGCCTCGTAAATCAACAAGAGCAGAAAGTCGTGTTTTTTTCCTGAAATTCTTCACAATAAAGTAAAAATAGTTAACAAAACTTCATAATTATTTTAGTATGGCTCCTTTATCAGCTTTCTGAAATCGTGATAATCTTTTAGGACCAAGTCTCAATGTTCCTTCTATTTATCCTGGATAGGTTTCAGCTCAATATTTTAAAGTTAACTTACATTGTGTCTGCCAACTTTATGAATGAATTACATATTATATTATTCTACAATGCCTCCCACTCACTAAACTACCAGTTACCACCCCTGCTATTGAATATGTCAGAATAATAATTGTTCACATTTCTTTACAACAATTATTTGTAGAAGATCGACGAAAATGTCGTGAGGATAGTTTTTACTTTGAATAGGATGGCTGATAAGAGTTGCGGAAGACCAAAGAAACGTTGAACGGGCTGTGACAAGGATGATAAATGATGGTTAAAAAGGAGATTACTACTGAGATGACAAGTGAAATAGAGAAATATGGAAAGAGAAGACATGCACCGTTGATCCCAAGTATATTGGGATATTGTCAGGTGAATGATGATTTTTCTCTCACTCATTTAATTTATCACGGGTATTGCTCACAAATTGTCAGAACGGCTATAAATATAAAAATATCTGTACGGATATGACTCACTCCCTATACAGTAACTCGTTGTCAGACTGGTTTATCTGAGCAAGCAGAGATTGCCTCTAACGCAAGCCAGTTTAAATACGTTTTATATGCTAACGTCTCGTAGTATGTGGTACATGTGTCAGAATTGTAGCTATAAACTTTATGTAGTGTATCAATATCGTGACGGCTGTTCATCTTCTGGAAGTGTTGTAGTTTATGAGCCAGTAAGTAACAGACCTCACTATAATACACAGAAGTCAATGCTGTAACTGTTGAACAGGTATCTTCTGGACACGCTCATTCCATCATAACTCTCATTCATCGCTTACCACCAGGCGTGATCGAGGTCAAGAGCAGGCTGATTTAGCAATAAAAAAAATTAAACGTTGTTACGATCTTCATACAATCAGTTATCATTCAAAACATTAAAACATTAGACTCTTTTTTTTTCTGTTCCTGTCAAGCGTTAATTATAAAATTCAGAAGTCCTTAAAGCAAAAAGAAATATAGGAGATTGATTGAAGAATGAGGGGTTTAGAATTTGATTAGAATTTCGCTAATGAAGAAAATTAAGAGTTAATCTTCAAACTAATTAAATGTTGTTTAAGTTTCCTGTCATCGTTTAAAGTATATAATTAGTGGTGATAAAATAAATACGTTTTACTTTTAGAGGAGGCCTGTGTCCAAGCAATGGGAACATTAATAAGCAGTTGATGATGATGGTGACTTTTTATTTATTTATTTCATCTATCTATTATCTATCTTCTATATAAATAAAAAGAGAAGTCCTGACTGACTGACTCATCAACGCCCAGCCCAAACCCTTGGACCTAGAAAGCTGAAATTTTGCACAGAGATTCCCTTTATAATGTAGACAAGGAATAAGGTAGGATTTTTTGAAATCCAACCCCTAAGGGAGTTAAATATAGGGGATGAAAGTTTGTATGGAAAATCGTCATTTTTACGCGGGTGAAGCCGCTGGCAAAAGCTAGTATTACATAAATAGCAACACTTTGTTGCTCTAACGAGAACGTTTATGACACCTCGGGGAGATATTGTGGGAAAAAAAACCTAGCGTTCGCTTATCCGTAAACAGTTTATTATACGTTGAACACCGAAGAGACGCGATAATATTTTCATGAATTTTGTTTACTGCCTCATGAAAAGCGCTTTTCTTGGTGAGGCTGTAATTACTTTAAAGATATTATTTAACCTACAAAACAATTTTTTTTCCAGAAATCTAAGTTCAACAAAATAAAACATGTGGTACCTACATCTCATAAATGTCACAGCAACATGCTGAGATAGTGGCCTTTTGGCTTCGCACGGGACAAATTTAAACTTGTATCTCCGTCCTAATTTTAAGTATTTGTCATTATTGTTTACTTTGTTAATGTTTAATTTTTTGTCAATTTGTTTTGTCCTGTTGGGTATCCAATAAACACTTTTCTTTCTTTCATAACGTGCATCGTTTTCAAAATTATTATTTTAAAAGAGTAGTTAGTACCTTTTAGGTGATATTTTGTCTGACTCAACATTGAAACGTACATACTTGGATATGGCAGTACTAAAGCTTACCATTCATGCATTAATACTAATTAGTGAAAACAATTAATAGTAGCTAGAGAGTGCGCAGTCATTTTGATTAGTTAGTCGTTCATTCATTGAATCCTTAACATGGCGTGTATCGATGGAAATTCCATTTACACAATTGTCACAGATCACTAGCGACGAAAATCGAGCGCAATTCACATGACTAAAGATTTTAGATCAGTCGACCATGAACACACATTGGTGCTGCCTGCTCGATACCTGATCAGAAACTATATATTTACTCATTACGGTCTCTTGAGAGGTTTTAGCAAATATTTATGTAGGAACATGTTTTCTTAATTTAAATATAAATAATGTTCCTGATTTTTCATAAATACTGAATTGGTGATTCAACATTCCGTGGCCGACTTTTTTACAAAATTTAGTCACGTATCAGATTTTATTTCTCCGGTTGCTTTACGGTTAGAGCATATAGATTTGTAAATGTGTGAAATGCAAAATGAGGTACTGTACTACGTCGTGCGTCTCCGCGCTTTGTGTACAGAATTTGTACTCAGGTTCTACATTCATATTTTACAACGCCATTACCTACGTTCCTATCACAATACGTAAATAAAAATTGCCTGTCGATAATAACAATCTTAAACATCGGTACACCATTAATAATCTAATTTCGCATTAATAGACAGCAAAACAGGAACGAATTACATTTTGAAATAATATTAAAATATGTATACATGTGATTTAGAAATGATGTATGTATTTAGAAATATATAAGTATGTTTATCAGTTGTCTAGTACCCATAACACAAGCTCTGCTTAGCTTGGGACTAGATGGCGTTGTGTGATAGTTGTGGAATATTATTATTTTTATTATTATTTATTTATTTTACCCTGATAAAATAACACTTCGATAATGAACGTTCATTTTCAACTCTCATTTTTAGGTAGCAAATATAAATTCATAATCACAGTCCATTTTAGATTCCTATTCATTAAATCAGAACGTTCACAATTCAATCATTCAAATGTCGGAATAAAAAAGGTTCCATCTCTAATTTCTTATTATTTAAATCAAGCCAAGCGTTTGGGTGGACTCCATAGAAGCCATTTTGAATTCAAATAATGATCGTATACTATATTGTCTAAATTAAATCTATGTTAATCGTTGCTGTTTATGTGGGTAAGACGGTTCCCTCACAGAACACATAAAGTTTACGATTGTTGGAGTGGGTCCAGGAGGCTCCCGTCTGTTGCCAAAGTCTACATATTCCGCTCTTCATATAACTGTCGGAGCGATGCAAAAACTGTTTGATAGTGACAGTTATATACAGTGCAGCGTAATTGAAATGAACACGATGTGCTGTTTCACGCGCGGGTTGAGTAGAGTTTAAGTGTTATAGGTGCATTAAGCAAATGATAATAGTTGAAAATGAAGATTAGAATTTTTCTTTCATTTTATAATGAAGTTTTTTAATATATACTTGTTTTGCGTGTTAACTTATATGAAGCAACAAAAACATCCTTTGCTATAATATTCACAATAATTATGTTATTTGTTATTATTTTCTTTGAAATTCAATAATAAAAAAATAATATTTTTTTATTCAAAATGATACTCTTATAATAAATATTTGTTATGTGTCTGTCATGCCAATGGGAGGTTCTATTAGACAAACATTTGGAGGAAAACGCGATAGAAAAGCAATTTACTGGACCAATAACTATGACTTTTATTACGATCAATAGAATAACGAATATAATAATGTGTTTTATATTTTCGTATTGACTATACGACGACCTTTTGCCAAGTCGAAAAAGGTTTCTACAATATAGATTAAATTGCGAAGCGCCCATTTCTGAGTATAATATCGTTTACCCGCTGTAACTCATTGATTTGACCAAAGCTATACAGCGTAGCAGTCGTAGCGGTGACGTCATCACGTCGCCTACGTCGTAGCATTCGTGTAGTCAATATACTTCACTGTTTTTGTTTTTATATAAATCCTTATGTTAAAAAAACCTGTTAAACTTTTATAGTATATCGAAGACGACCAGTGATCGTCTGAATATCAATTGAACCAAACACAAAGAGTATCTTCTCAAACAGAACCCCGAACAAAAGTCAAACAGTTGTAGTTTACGACCTTTGAAAGTTTCCGTTACGTGAGTGGTTTGATTGAATAGGGTAGTCAACTTATTCATAAATTCCAAGGCCAATCTTTCAATAGGAAGAGTAGATTTATTAGTATCTGTCATCGGTAAACTGCTTTATGTTATTGTTATAAAGCGGTTCCCGAATTTAGTCAATTTTGTTTCATTGACTGTTATTAAAATGTATCGCCGTATTTTAAAGGTTTGTATATTTTAACTACTAATAGTAGTATGTTCTTACTTTTCTGATTATGTTAAAAAGCATAGACCACTGGTTTACGGCTAGAACTCTGTTCTTTAAAACTTCACTATCAAGAAAATAATTAGTGTAAACATTTATAAACTTGGCAGCGGAACTCCCGTACATTATATTGTTAAAATTAATTAGGTGTCATACAAAACCTGCCAATTATTTTCGAATAAAATGTTGAAATGAGAAGACACTATCATTTCAGTGACGAGCACATTGCTACCAACACTTACGAAATAAGGTGGTTTGTTAATTGGGAGTCTGTTATTTTATTACAAGTCGATTTAAATAACAAATACTTTACATTTTTCACAAATAACGTACTGCTAAAACACTGTGTAACCCTTTTATTAGTGTTGGTTTACACACATTAGCTGTGTAATTCGAAAATTATGCTTTATCCGTAAAGAAATATTTTAATAATCTAGAACCTGGGCTGATTTAGGTAGTTTCATCTGTTGTAATTAGGGAATTTAATTTGCGTACGTACCTACATGTAGCTAATAAAGTCGATATCTTTATGTTGATACTCCTATAATTACCGTGTTCATCAACACTGAAATATTAGATAAAATAATTTATGGTTTCAAGATTGCGTCAACAAGATTCACGCTCATAAAATTCCATGGTTTCTTACGAAATAATGTTTCTAGAGCAATGTTTTTTTTTTGGGGTTTCGTTTAATTTAACAAAATTAATTGAATTCTGTGCAGTGGTACTTTGTTAACATAAATAGCTGTGTAGTGTGTGTGTATGCTATGTGACATAATTTACGTGAAATCCTCAACTTCAACTACTGTAAGAAATCTCATTATTTTACGTGTTCTCAGAGCTCCTTTATCGAAACTACCGCAAATATTTTCGAAAATTAAAAGTTTTACAATACAAAACTTTGACGAGCCAACTTTGTAGTGTATTTTCTATGGACACGGCCACAGGGCTCGGCTTAGATTTGCAAAAAGTTTTTGAAGGAACAAATTAAAAAGAATGATGAGAAGAAATTCAGACTCCGTGGCTGTTACTAAAAATATTATGCAATAAACCAATAACACTTTGTCCGACCCGGGAATCAAACCCACCACCACTAGACCAACGAGACAGTCAACAGTAGTCAGTATCATATTGGGTAAATATTGAATACGTCCAGTACAAGGCAAATTACCTGCTGTATAATGTATATATAACTAGCGACCCGCCCCGGCTTCGCACGGGTGCAAATGGATGTTATTATAAACACATAAACCTTCCTCTTGAATCACTCTATCTATTAAAAAAAAACCGCATCAAAATCCGTTGCGTAGTTTTAAAGATTTAAGCATACAAAGGGACATAGGGACAGAGAAAGTGACTTTATTTTATACTATCTAGTGATATACACTGCAGTAATCATAATAACATTCTGAAGTGAGCAGCAGCACTTAACACTCCATGCATAATTTATTCGATCGCCTTAAGGCTTCGGTCCGAGTTCCTCTGCACCAATCTTGTCTTGTCCGATCTACTTACATAATATAACTCTTAGTGCCCGCTGAGACTTATCGTTGTATCACACATGCGTGTAATAAATTAACGTTTCAAGTGTAACTGAACTTCGGTTTTGGGAATATCGACATATGGGTTCCATTAACGCAAAGCCTTAAAGGATTAAATACCAATGGTGATAATACCAATGGTGATACCAAGATAAATACCAATGGTGATACCAGACGTTATGCGGACTACTGGACTGGCACTATCCTTCTCTGCGGGTGAATTTGCATGCCCCGTGTGGAGTCGATCAGCCCATGCAAAGTTAGTGGATACAGCACTGAATGAAACGTGCCGGATAATCACTGGCTGCCTCAAGCCGACCCCGGTACAGATGCTGTATCCATTGGCAGGCATAGCGCCACCAGTAGTTCGCAGAGCGGTGGCGAGCTCTAGTGAAAGAACCAAAATGGTCTCCAATGCTAGACACCCTCTGCACAGTAACATCATAGTTCCGCAAAGGCTGAAAAGCCGCAACAGCTTCATGAAGTGTGTACCCCCGCTCACTGGCGAACGCCCTAAGGAAAGACTTAAGTTGTGGCGAGATAGTGTTGCCTTACCCAACCCATTTATGCCACTTGCCGAAAATCTTCCACCTGGACACGAGTTGCCATGGTTAACCTGGAAGTCTCTAAACAGACTCCGGACACAGGTAGGCCGAAGCAAGGAAAACCTGTTCAGGTGGAGATTCATAGACGACTCTGCCCTGGAGTGTAAATGTGGTCTTGCCCCACAGACTATGGAGCACTTGATATCGTGTCCAGCCTGTCCTGCTACTTGCACAATGCACATCACAGGAGTTGATGGAGGCTACTGAAAGTGCCGAACTCGTCGCCAAATTTTGGGCCGACTCAATTTAAATTGTCATCGACACGCTAAGAAGAAGAATGGTGATAAATAGATATCAATTCGCGATTGTAATAACCTGCACACGCAGCTATCTAAACAGTCGAAGCAATGCGTTAAATTAATGATACTGTTGGAATGATGTATCAAAATATGCCTTAAAAACTATACTCCTATTGTATTCTTATCTGTGGTATGGTACAATGTAAAACCTTTTCTTTTTGAATATATGTTCTGTGGCCTAGTCTGTTGCGACATTCACGTGTTTCATTACAGGTTATGGGCTTATCCCGAAAAATTATCAGTTATTTTAGTTTAAAATAGATAATTAGTGAAAGTTAAATCGCGGAAACATGACTACGAACTATGTTGCCAGTGTTCCTAAACTAAAAGGAAGAGACAACTATGATGAGTGGAGCTTCGCGGCTGAAAATTTGTTGGTGCTCGAAGGGATGGACAAATACATCAAACCGACGCCAGATTTAGAAATCAAGCCAGTGGACGATGCAAAAACAAAGGCAAAGCTAGTATTGACTATGGACCCGTCATTGTACGTGCATGTAAAGAATACCAAGACTTCAGCAGAATTATGGTCTACATTGAAGACGATGTTTGATGATTCAGGTTTCTCAAGAAAAATAACCTTGCTGCGACATTTGATATCCATACGATTAGACAAATGTAATTCTATGGCGTCTTATGTGACTCAAATGGTCGAGACAGCACAGCGGTTGAATGGCACGGGCTTTACAATAACAGACGAATGGGTTGGCTCATTACTACTAGCAGGTTTGTCCGATCATTATACACCTATGATCATGGCAATTGAACACTCAGGGATTTCGATAACTGCAGATGTCATAAAGTCGAAATTATTAGACATGGAAGTGACCAGCGACAATGACAGCGTGGAAACCGGAGCTGCATTTGCCGCGCGAAATAAACTAAACTCAGGCAACACTAATAAGCCAAAGAGAAATGGCGGTCCCTCAACGTCAAATAAGAAAACAATGACAGCAATGACAGATTCATCTACGAAAGTAATTACATGCTATAAATGTAAAGAAGATGGTCATTATCGAAATCAATGCCCGACATTGAAGAAAAATAATAACAAATGTGTATTTAATGTCGTTTTCCTGAATGGAAAGTTTAACAAAACAGAGTGGTACGTGGATTCCGGCGCGAGCGCACATATGACGGCGAATGAATCTTGGATAAGAAATATGAACAATACACCAAGTTTACCAGAAATCGTGGTAGCAAACGAATCAAAAGTGCCAGTTGTTTGTTCCGGAGACGTCGACATTGTGTCTGATTTAAAATATGACATTACTGTGAAAGATGTGTTATGCGTGCCTAGTTTGACAACAAACTTATTATCCGTAAGTGAACTCATTAAAAATGGAAATAATGTTAGTTTTGATGAAAAGCACTGCTATATACGAAACAAAAGCAATGTTTTGATAGCCACAGCTGATTTATCGGATGGTGTTTATAAGCTAAAATTGCACACACAGAGTTGTATGTTGGCTGCACCAGTGGTAAGTGGTAAACTATGGCACAGAAGGCTGGCACACATCAATAGTCAAGACATGAATAAGATGAGAAACATGGTGGATGGTATGTCATATGAAAACAATTTCGACATAACCAAGTCTAAGTGTATAACATGTTGCGAAGGGAAGCAGGAAAGATTACCCTTTACACATGTGGGTGAAAGAAGTACAGAGACGCTACACAGGATCCATACAGACATTTGTGGTCCGATGGAAACTAGTTCATTGAATGGTGCTCGATATTTTATACTGTTTGTCGATGATTTTAGTAGAATGACATTTATATATTTTCTTCGGAAGAAAAGTGAAGCATTTACTAATTTCAAGGTGTATAAAACAATGGTGGAAAATCAGTTCAATAAGAAGATAAAAATACTAAGGTCAGACAATGGACTAGAGTATGTCAACAAAGAGTTTGAGAATTATTTAAAGCAAGAGGGTATAATTCATCAAAGATCAAATAGTTATACACCAGAACAGAATGGTCTGTGTGAGCGAGCAAACCGTACTGTAGTTGAGAAGGCTAGATGCCTGCTATATGATGCAAAGCTGGATAAAATATTTTGGGCGGAAGCAGCAAACACTGCTGTCTATTTGAAAAATAGATCCATTGCATCGGGACTTAAGAAAACTCCATATGAATTGTGGTATGGGAGAAAACCAGACCTAAGCCGTAATACGTTTGTTTGGATGTAAAGTCATGGTACATGTCCCTAAGGAGCGTCGTTTGAAGTGGGATAAGAAGTCTGCGGAGCACATATTAGTTGGATATAGTGAAAATGTTAAGGGCTACAGGCTATACAATCCTGTCAAGAAGAATCTTGTTACCAGCAGAGATGTTATCTTTATGGAAGAAGCATTAGATAGCGAAGAAAACAATCAGGAGTCAGCTATCTGGATTCCTAATGAAGAGACACCTGCAGTTGGCATACAGGAAGAAGTGAATACAGATTCAGTGGGGGAAGCATCACAGAATGTTTTAGACTCCGAAGACTACCATTCAGATTCTTCTGTGTATGAGGATGGGAGTGAAACACTGACTAAATCTCCAACTACAGATGACTTAGTGCAAGAAGTCCAGATGACATCAACCCCAGAGCAGGAATCAGGATTGCCTACAAAGCGTACCAGAAGACAACCTGATAGGTATGGTTATATGTGTCATTCGAGTACTATTCCAGCATCAGAAGAAATTGTGTTCTCAGAGGCTCTCGCAGGGCCTGAGAGTGAGCAGTGGAAGCGCGCCATGGCCGACGAGCTGCAATCGTTTGAGGACAATGATGCTTGGGAGCTCGTTGACAACCCAGGTGATGTGACAATTGTGAAGTGCAGGTGGGTGCTTACTAAAAAGTTAGATGTGGACAATAATGTGCGGTTCCGGGCTAGACTTGTGGCTAAAGGTTTTTCGCAAAAACCTGGCATAGACTATACTGACACTTTCTCACCAGTGGTTAGACATTCAACACTTAGATTATTGTTTGCCCTCAGTGTTAAGTTGAATATGTGTATTGATCACTTGGATGTGACTACAGCTTTTTTAAATGGTTTCTTGAAAGAGGCAATTTACATGTCAGTACCAGATGGTTTTGTGAACAAAAGTGGGGGAAATGTTTTGAAATTAAAACGAGCAATTTATGGATTAAAACAATCTTCTCTTGCATGGTATGAGAGAGTTAAAGATTTGCTTTGTAAATTGAATTTTAAAAATAGTCAGTATGAGCCTTGTTTGTTCACAAAAACAAAGGGTGAAATTAAAATTATTGTGGCCCTTTATGTAGATGATTTTTTAATTTTCTCTAATAATTCTGTTGAAACTGATAATTTGAAACATGTTTTGGGTGCAGAATTTAAATTGAAAGATTTGGGACCTGTAAGACAATATTTAGGCATGAGAATAAATCTTGACAAAAATAAAAATGTTATAACTGTAGATCAACAACAATATATTGAAAGGTTAGCTTCTAGATTCAATATGTCAGATTGTAAAACTTATAAAACCCCAATTGAATGTAAGTTAAATGTTAAGAAAGCTGATGAATGTGTATCTGATCTTCCATATCAAAAGTTAATTGGATCATTAATGTATTTGGCAGTACTAACTAGACCAGACATTTCCTATTCTGTTAGTTTTCTGAGCCAATTTAATAGTTGTTACAGTCATACACATTGGCATTATGCTAAACGCATTTTAAAATATTTGTTATGTACAAAAACTTATTGTTTAAAATTTTGTAAGGATGATAGCAAGTTACAGGGTTTTGTGGATAGTGATTGGGCTAGTGACGCCTTGGACAGAAAGTCATATACAGGCTTTTGCTTCACGATGTCTGGATCTGCTATTTCATGGCAAAGCAGGAAGCAAAAGACGGTATCTCTTTCAAGTACAGAGGCAGAATATACTGCTCTGTCTGAGGCAGCTCGGGAAGCAGTATATCTTAGAAACCTTCTTCATGAAATTATAGGTAGTTTTAGTATGATTGAGCTCTATTGTGACAATCAAAGCGCATTAAAATTGTCAGTAAGCAATCAAAGTCACAATAGATCGAAACACATTGATGTAAAATATCATTATGTAAGAGATGTTGTTAATAATAAATATATAAAAGTTCTATATTTATGTACTGAAGAAATGACAGCAGATATTTTCACTAAAGGTTTATGTCCTGTTAAACATTATAAGTTTCTGCTTAAATTGGGAATTGTACCTAAATAATTTTATTTGTTTATTTTGATAAGTGGGGGTGTTGGAATGATGTATCAAAATATGCCTTAAAAACTATACTCCTATTGTATTCTTATCTGTGGTATGGTACAATGTAAAACCTTTTCTTTTTGAATATATGTTCTGTGGCCTAGTCTGTTGCGACATTCACGTGTTTCATTACAGATACAACTTATCACATTAATATACAATAACCAGCTAAGGACAGTGAACATTAATCTCAACCAGTTTCAACAGATTTCAGATGATAGTACTGATTTGTAGTATGTTGCCGTACATACAGTGTAAAGTTGGAAAGATTCCGAATACTGTCGTCTCAAAGGGTTGTGTTCATTTAGACAATGTGTAGTTTCTTCAAATTAACTACTATTACGAGTGCTGTATCGCTTGTGAGTCAATGTCAGATACACAAAAAGGTATACAGTTTTTTGAAAAACACATTTCATAAAATATATATATTTTATGTAGGTATTTAACGTAATGTACTTGTACACACAATTACCGCGTTTTTTCAAAGCCCATTTTCAGGGAATTACGTTCAATTTATATCATATTACTGGCTCATCCTGCGGTTTAAAGGATTTAATTGTTTTGTATTTCTTAATTAATTTAAACACTGAGAACAATTCAATCCTACTTTTTTTATGGGCAGTGGTGTAAAAATGGTGTTGCGCTGACCCCAAGTAAAATGGGTAGTAATAGTAGGAAGAGGCAGAAGAAAAGGAATCATTTTGAAACCACTTGGAACATTGACAAACTGTACGCAAAGTGAACACATTTGACGTAGCCTCGTCTCGTAGTCGTCTGTTTCTACTCGACTACGGCCAAGCCCAAAAGGAGTATATTTGATTATAATATATACATTTATTTATATGCAGTTTATTGAACGCTTTTATATGTGTATAAAAGCGTTATAGCTACATTATAAGAAATATTTAAAATGTTGAACATAATCTTACCTTCCCCTACGGTAAAGTGATAAAATTTCAATAATAATTATCAAAAATTACAGTAATGATATATCTCAACCATGCTAAACCAACAAAAAGTTACATGCTATCATTTACTTTGCGAAGTAGGCACTTGTCATTTTCACGTAATATATCTCTAACTTATCTTATGGTTAACTACCCAACAAACAGGTCTAAAGCCGCCTTTTCACTATGGGATGTAATATTCCTTCAAATGACCTCTAAATATCGCTCGCATACATTTTGTACGTGACCGTTCACACTGTGCTATAATCTAAATTACATCCCAAACTATAAAATATTTTTTCGACCGACTGAGCTATATTTAGAGGTCATTTGAAGGTGTATATTTTACCTCACGTCCCCGGGCAGCGCGCTCCCCCCCATCGTTCTCAGTTTGAATGGTTGAGTGCACGTGAAAAAAAAAAAGAACTGATCACGTGTTTTGAATTTTTGGTTTTATGTTACTGTAGATAAAAGTGTTTTACCTTTATTTAAAGATTAAATACTTAAAGTTATTTGAAGTACCTACGCAATCCTTACCTAGGGATTAAATAATTGAACATTTTATAGAAAGTGTTCACATAATTGACTGCTGCGCTGCGTGTCGCGGGTTCGATTCCCGCACGGAACAAATATTTGTATGGCCTGCAGATAGTTGTTTCAGGTCTGGGTATTTGTGTATGTGAGTTTAAATGTTTGTGAACGCACCAACGATACAGGAGAAATTTCTAGGCAACGTTTAAAAAAAATGTAAAATAAAATTGTAATAATGGCATGAGGTTCGAAAAATTTAGTTTTATTCAAACTGTAGTAATTAAAAAACTTTTCTTCATCGAGTTCATTAAAAAGCCGAAACTTCAATCTTCTCTAAGCCTAATATGATTCGGTATCCAGAATCGACGTTAATTATATTTTCTTTTATTATTTCTTAATAATAAAAGAAAATATAAATCGAATACAGCATCATCGTCGTCTGAAAAACTATCGTAGGAATCAAGCAAAACAATCTCCATATTGTCCATTTTAAATAAAGAACGTGAATTTTCAAAAAAGAACGTGTTGACACAGCGGAGACCAAAGCTGTACTGTTCCAAAATATACATCTTACAGTGTGAACAGCAATCGCGAGATGTAATATATAGCTCGGGATGTAATATATATTATATCCCATAGTCAAAAGGCAGCTTTAGCCTCGCTCAACTTGGCAGACCATTTATCGCTTCTAAGTACCCGCTTGCGTACATTGAAGATAAGCAAAACCACACTCAAATCTAAAGTGACCACGTATCACTCAAAGTATACTGGAATGCCGTTTAGAATATAAACGACCTACTCACTCCTTTCAATTGAACACCATTGTAAGATTAGGGCTCGTAAAACGTAACGTGATGAGGTTTTATAGCAACGAACTCGAAGACTATTATATGACACAAACATATCTTGTTATCTTCTATTGATTTTTCTTATGTAACGGACAATGTTTCAGTCTTTGTCCTGATTCCGATTTGAAACAGAAAGAGCATTTTATCCACCTAGAAAATATATGAAAAATTCTGTCTTTCCCAAGATGCCGCTTACAGTTACCGGCCTCCATCGTACGAGCTCCTTCCTGCCTACACGATCCTAGCATTAGTATTCATGAGACGCACACTGATAAATTCCCAAAAGCGCTAGGATTTTAGTGTTAAAGTTTATGACCTCTTTACAAATATTTACTAGATTATTTTCCTTATTGTAAAACTGGATTATCTTGGTAAAGATGCCGTATACATTCTGGTATGACTTTTCTTGTAGGCACTAAACACAAAGTTTTACTAAAAAACTTATTTCAACATAGTGTTATTTTTTTGAATCTATATAATATTAACGTGATTTGATGTTTATGACACGTCAAAGAAGCATGATTACAAAGAAGGGTATTTCATTAAGATTCGATTGATTCGATAAGACTCCTGAATTGAATCAGTTCCTCGTGATAAGAATTTCCATTAACTCGCCGTCTGTTGATTACCGAAGCAAAACCGTACACTCGAGAACGATCAATGAGTATACCAATACAGACCAATATCGACTTCCGAGACTATTTTCAAACGAAGGGGTCGAGCGAATTTAAATGACGTAAAACAGGCTTTATTTAAAACACAATTATGATCACACTAATACAATCTGACACTACCAAATAGTATGCTTAAAACAATCGTATGCTTAAAATAAGTTATTTAGCTGGCAGTGTTGGTATAGAACATACTATACCTACATAATGTTCATATTATTGTGAGCAATTTCTACTTTATTTCGTGGTTATCCTTAGTATACCTACACATTGTAATAGTTACTTTGCTCGTAATAAATCGTGTTCTGACAGAATAATTAAGTAGAAACTGTACCGCACTGCGGAATGTTCGAGGAGACCCTTTGTGCAAAAAATAATGCTCATCTTATAATAAATTAGTTGTTTTCTCACTATGTAAGCTGGTCATAATTCACGATCTTTTGCTAAGCTGAAGCGCAATTTTTTTATCTGGCATCATTATTTCATCGCAATTAATAATAGTGTTTTTATTTAAAAAATCAATTAAGTACGTAATTTTAACTTTAGATACAGATGATACGTCACGTGCACAATAACAATAATTATTCAGATGAAAAAAAAGTCAAATTAATCACTGAAATAGATCGCTACTAAAGTTACCTTCATTAACATATCTCTTAAGTAACACTAACCTAATAACTTACTCTCACTCTAATTTCCTGACCATTCAATCCTCTTTTTATCTTAATAACGATAATCGTGTTTTCGTCCTTCTATTTTCCTATTTGCTGCCTCTCCATACAATGAAATTGTAGTTTGTGGTTATTATTTCAAAATATGAAAGCAGCTTGCTGAATGCATAATAATTATGAAAGTTTGTACGGCACTTGTAACTTATTTTTATCTGTTTGCTCCGACTAATCTCCGAAACAGCTAGACCGATTTAGATGGAACTATTTCTGACATCTCCCAGATAGAACCTGAGCTATCTAGCTCATGTTGTAAGAAATAACTTACTTTTACTTAAGAAAATGTAGGTAATACGGGTCCTTGCAAAAACATTAAAACCCTTGAAATTACTAACACATTCCGAATATGGAAGAAATATTTTTTTAAATAAATCCACGCTGAAGACGGTCGCGGGCAACAGGCTGTTAATAATAATTAACATGTCGGAACAAAGAGAGGTTAACTACATAACTGATGAAGCGTTTTGACAGCAGTACTGAGATTTATGTTAACGTGTCGAATTTCTCACAACAATAACCGAAATTAAGTTCTATTTTGTTTAATGCAGTAGTTGTTAAGTCCAAACAAAGTTCTCATGAATTTCAGACTCAAGTTTATAGCCAAGGATTCATTTGTAAATAATTTATGGGTCATGTACATTGTACACTAGCCAAGGCAACTATTTTCAAGTTTGTGTGGTCAGGGTTAAATAAAACAAGAAGTTGTTTACTCTTGCCACTCGTTCATGAGTTACTTAATAAAATTGATCTAAAGTTAAGCTTATGATTATAAAGATTTTAAAATTTAGTCTCACCAATGTCAAAAACTAAAATTATGAAGGTAATCGAAATGTAGAAACTGATTTTAGCTAAAGTTCATAAAACAAGAATTTGGCGCATCTCTTCGGCGCGGCGACTCTTGTGTGAATGTCTCAGCGATGCTAAAGACGGCGGGAGATCAAAGAGACGGCAATCGCGACGGAACTTTGAGCTACTTAAGCTTTGTAAATATAAATGCTAGCTTATAGCACTTTTAGTTCAATGACCAAAGTGCTTATACATTAGCAGCGTATGGGGAAGATAAAGAGTGATTGAGTCGTTATTCAGCCCAAGTTGTACTTAATCAGTGTATGGCAGCTGCTATTGCAGTAACAACCATTACATAAACCCACGATAATACAAAACAGCCTTTCATATCTACGACTTGAATTAAGCGTCATCTTTAAAAAAACGTCCATAAAATGTACTGATAACAAAAATAAACTGAAGAACAAACAAATTTTGTGAGAAAGTGAATGTTACAGGCGAGGAGTCGGGGAGTTCCGCTGTGAGTTAAGTCTTCCCGAAAACAATTTATATACCTGATGGGAACGAAATTATTCATAGCGAGGTGTTAAAGATGTGACGAAATTATGGATTTTTATGTTTGTTTTAAGGTAAGTAGTCCGAATGGGCTATGTTTTTATTACGGAGAGTACTTGTGAACCTAACTAAAGTTGTGTGAGGTTTGGCGGTATTGCAGCACCAGAAGCAAGCTATGACCATTTCCAAAACACTGTTATTTGTTTACTTAGTTTTGGAACATAATTATATTCATAATAACACTTGGTTTAAACAAATAGGTAGATTAATATGGACAAATATTTTTGATTATTTATAATTTGTTTCAAAATTTAATAAGAAATTCTCTTATTTATATTATTATTGTAACAGTGTAATATTGTTTTACGTCGCTCAAAAACAGTTCTTCAGGAAGCTAGTAAAGGCCTTGCAAATATTATATTAAAATATAATACCAAATTATGCAAAAAATTAACTTGAAAGCTGGGAAAAATCTGACAAGGAAAAGAAAAGCGACGATATGAAAACGAAATAAAAACGTTCTTATTTCGTTAAATATTATTATTTGCCGCCTTGTCTCTCTAGATGAGGTGGTAAATAATAAAAACATTATTCCTTTGAACATGCCACGATGAATATTTTTAAAAAGCAAATGAAATAATAGAATGAACAGGCAACTGGTAATTTGAACACAAAGCCACGTTGATTTGATTCAGTTTCCAGAACTTCATTGTATAAAAGCGTACTTTAATAAAGAAATTTGCAGCGATGTTCCAGGTAAACAAAGAAATCTAAAAATATGAAATAACTATTTTTTGCTATACTATATATATAATTTTTCTGATAAGTACACTATAAGAAAAATATAATAATATATTATAATATATAGTATTTTTTATTATATATTATTATTGTAATATATTATATCAAAAAAAATGTGAATCTAAAATGGAAGATGTACTTACTTAGAATAAGTAGGTTTTTTAGATTCAATAAGAACACACTTTTCCGGAAAGTAAGCGTTCGTAATGAGTCTACAAGTCCCTGTTTGCATAAATAATTATCTTGAGATAAGCAATCACACAGTACTTGTTCATATTCTACACCAGTAAGAATAATATTAGTTCTTTACAACGTTATGAAATTTAAGAATCAGCAGGCACGTGGAGAATTTATTCTCTTAATTAAAGACTCCAACTTAAAACCATTCATAAGAATTAAAACTATAATAATTACTACCCAAGGGCAAAATATAAGAGTTTTCAGACACAAGTTGCAGTTCTGTCAGCGTTGATAATGAAGTCGGTCCACAGTTTCGCGCAATTTCAGTTACTAAGATTTCATTTCCAGCTAGTTTTCTTGAAATATGACGTTTTAATTTAAATTTATGTCCTGGATGTTACCTAAATGCTTGCGTGCAGGTACTTCCATAAAACGAAGATGTCTTTGTGGTGAACAAAATTTTTGCCTATAGTGCTGCTTGGGTCAATAAAATGTGTGCTATAAGTGTGACAAATAAAGACGATTTTACTATGAGAGTGCTTAAGAAGTCTAATGGGTCAACTGAACAATCAATTGTTCTGATGACATCTATTGAATGAGTAGGCTTTACACTGGCGCGGTATTGATGAATTTTATTGAACAACCGTCAGAGTATTGGTGGTAATTGGTGATACTAGGCTTTATTTGAAATTTTATCCCGATAATTTGGTGTCTAAACTGGTTTGGTTTGGAGAAATCGAACTTCTTATATTTTTTTATTATTTATCTCAACTCTCCATCAACTAGTGTGTTTCCTCATGCGAAAGTTGTGTAGTATCTAAGTTAGTATCGCTTGCCAATAGTTTAAAATTACCGTAACTATCATCATGTACTGCAATAAGTTGCCTCACTGTAGATCTCTATCGAACTGGAACATTTTGCGTCAACTAAATCACTTGTGTGTGAACGCTCGACTGCTCTCTTAACCGTAACATTTAGGATGGTTTATGTTAATTGCCTATTCCGGTTAGTGCGGCCAGGGAACATTGTAATACTCGTAACGACGGAAGGATATCGTCACTGAACCTTTGTCGAAGGCTTCTTTGTCCACTGTCCGATGAAATATGTACCTATATAAAAAGACGGAATATTGACAATGCAAAAAATATCGTTAACTGTACGAACAAAAATATAATTACAATACGTAGAAGTGATGAAGATTTGAACAACCAACACTTCTATAATGGGGTTTCTGCATGATACCTAGTCTGTATTTACCAATCTCAATTTACCGCACTACACTACACCGCATTCTATCCATGGATAGAATGCGTAGTGTATTTCACACATTTTAATATCAGTGTTGTGCACAACACTGATATTAAAATGTGTGAAATATTTTATGTTATTTAAAATTCAAGAAACACATACCTACTGTCGTCATTTACTACTAGTTGTATAGGCAGCTGTGTTTCAGTATAAAATTCGTTCTAAAATTCAATTCTAGTACGCTATTGGGCGGATATGTCCCAGGAGAACCGGTAGAATAAGATATATTATAGCTATAGAAGCCTTCTTACGGAATGTCTGAATCAGAATAAGATTGCTACAGAAAAGAAAAGGATTTTCTTTTTCAAAATCGACGTAAGCCGTTTACTGAATACTTAAAAAAATAATAGAAACAAAATCGTGATTTCAGCGTTCAGTAATAGAATATTTAATGAACGTATAATTCATAGTCTGCAATACCCACTCCATAAATCTATCTCTTTGCGACAACTCTGTTTGAAAATTCCGCATATTATTTGAGTTTTATTGCAGTTAGTCGATATAGGTGTCACTGTATAATTATCTTCTCAACCTTGATGTCAAGAACGTTGGTGAGATTTAAGTCAGTGCGAAAGATAACAGCTAACGGAACCGTTTATTGTTATATTTTTATTTTATTTCTATTCCAGTCTACAGGAAAAATGTTCTGTTACACACAGAAAATCAAACAATTTTTTTTGTCTGCTCGTGTATTCTTGGTAATTGTATTTTAATACCGGACAGAAAACAACAATCTTTTTTTTTAAACAAAAGTTTTTCAATAAGTGCTTTGTGATAAGTCAACAGAAACAGGAGAAATCTTCGACTGTTTCCTAACTGTCGTAGTACCACAACATTAATAATTATTCATTCATTTTTTCATCTTATTTCGTCCCTTATTGATTCGATACGACTCACCCATTTGCATTAAAACGCTCTTTTGTGTTAATACTAATTTTGGCGGAGTTCATAATCAACATCTCTTTGATGGACTCCTGAGATGGTTCATTACTACGCCATTTTAAGTCGAGTAATTCACATTTTGTGTTTTGTTTGAACAATGAGCGCTGAATTAATAAATCTATATGACGACAGATGAGACCTGTCTTCGTTGATTTGTTGGTCGGTCATGATGGAATGTGGAGTCCAACGTGAAATAACACACAGGCACTGTACGGTACACTAAACTTTACCGTCCAAAACACTTTACAATAAAAAAAATAACAAAGGATTGAAGATCTGTTTTCAGATTTAAATCAAATAAAATGGAATGTAGTGAGGTTAGCCAAGTCAACCGTTCGTCACCATGATTTCAATTTGAATGTGTCAACTGCACAAGTCTACCGCCTTTTTATTAACATCAAAAAATGACAAACGATAACTTTATCCGACTAAACACACTCAAGCATTGCCAGACCAAAAATTAAATTAATTGAACTAAATCAAAATTATGATAAACGCTTGACATTCCATTACGCGATCTGCGACACGGCCATCTCTGACCTTCACACGACCTCGTGGGATGAGGTACCTTAAGAGACAAATAATCCAGAAAAGTAACTAGATCACTCGGCTATCCTGACCCACGTCAGGGAACATCATCACAAAAATAATTAGGTCAAATTAAACCGTGTGAGTAATACGTTTAATGCTCAATTGATTGTGAACCAAACTCCAGTACAGCGCTTAACCAGCGTGACAAATGCTATCACTTAACCAGTGATAATAATAACGCTTAACCAGCGATAATAACCCACTAACGCTTAACCAGCAATTACACAACTAACGCTTAACCAGCGAAAGCTCAACATAACACGCTTAACCAGCGATTCAATTACTAACGCTTAACCAGCGAAAGCTCATCCACACGCTTAACCAGCGATTCAATTACTAACGCTTAACCAGCGAAAGCTCATCCACACGCTTAACCAGCGATTCAATTACTAACGCTTAACCAGCGAAAGCTCATCCACACGCTTAACCAGCGATTCATTTACTAACGCTTAACCAGCGAAAGCTCATCCACACGCTTAACCAGCGATTCAATTACTAACGCTTAACCAGCGAAAGCTCATCCACACGCTTAACCAGCGATTCAATTACTAACGCTTAACCAGCGAAAGCTCATCCACACGCTTAACCAGCGATTCAATTACTAACGCTTAACCAGCGAAAGCTCATCCACACGCTTAACCAGCGATTCAATTACTAACGCTTAACCAGCAATTACACAACTAACGCTTAACCAGCGAAAGCTCAACATAACACGCTTAACCAGCGATTCAATTACTAACGCTTAACCAGCGAAAGCTCATCCACACGCTTAACCAGCGATTCAATTACTAACGCTTAACCAGCGAAAGCTCAACGTAATCCGCTTAACCAGCGATTACACAACTAACGCTTAACCAGCGAAAGCTTATCATAATACGCTTAACCAGCGAGTGTACCTGTAGTACTTAACCAGTATTCTGTATTCGACTCTATATTCGACTCTATATTCGACTCTATATTCGACTCTATATTCGACTCTATATTCGACTCTATATTCGACTCTATATTCGACTCTATATTCGACTCTATATTCGACTCTATATTCGACTCTATATTCGACTCTATATTCGACTCTATATTCGACTCTATATTCGACTCTATATTCGACTCTATATTCGACTCTATATTCGACTCTATATTCGACTCTATATTCGACTCTATATTCGACTCTATATTCGACTCTATATTCGACTCTATATTCGACTCTATATTCGACTCTATATTCGACTCTATATTCGACTCTATATTCGACTCTATATTCGACTCTATATTCGACTCTATATTCGACTCTATATTCGACTCTATATTCGACTCTATATTCGACTCTATATTCGACTCTATATTCGACTCTATATTCGACTCTATATTCGACTCTATATTCGACTCTATATTCGACTCTATATTCGACTCTATATTCGACTCTATATTCGACTCTATATTCGACTCTATATTCGACTCTATATTCGACTCTATATTCGACTCTATATTCGACTCTATATTCGACTCTATATTCGACTCTATATTCGACTCTATATTCGACTCTATATTCGACTCTATATTCGACTCTATATTCGACTCTATATTCGACTCTATATTTACGGTATTCACACTAGGTATTATTTTAAAGTTCTAGACGTCATGTTAATTACCAAGTAATTAATCAAAATTTCACGTCCAATCACTATTTGTCATGTTGAAGGTATTCATCAGGTAAAACATGAAAAACAATATTCAAACTAATGTTACCAATGTCAACATTAGCTAAAATGTTCAGGTTACTATTTCACGGAATATTGACCTATACCCGTAATAGTAAAGACACTATAATATTATTACGCTCAACATTAAATTTACACAAAATAGAATCTCTCATTAATGAACACTCTGCTCCAGAATCATAACAAAAACTAAAAGACTCACCAGAGTGACGGAGAATACCTGTAGGCGCATTTACTACGCACAAGTCCACTCGGCGTTGTTCAGGAGCTACACCAGCGCCACCACCAGTGCCGCCGCTGCCGGAACCCTGGGCCGCTGCTGGACAACGGTTCGCGTAGTGGCCTCGGCTCCTGCACGGAGGCAGGTGACGGAGCTGACCTTGGGCTTCGCCGGAACAGATGATGTACTTCCATGAGAAGACGAGGAGTGAGGTCTTCTGTCAGACTTGCTGTCTCTTCTCTAGTAAACCGTGGAAGCCTTTTGGCTTTCCTCACCACATACGTAACACATGACTATTCGTATCGATAACACACATCATGTCTGCTGTTGCTGTTGCCAACCAAGCACGTTTGTCGATATTCCGTTTTTCAGAGTCGTAATACGGTAGGCGCACATCAGAGCAATAGTCATAAAGTTTTTGTTTTTTTAGTTTGCGCATTGTCTTTACACACACTTTTCCTGGCTAGCACTGTCACTTACACTATGTAGGGCGTTTGAGTTACATCGCACTTCTGATGACGACAGATGAGACCTGTCTTCGTTGATTTGTTGGTCGGTCATGATGGAATGTGGAGTCCAACGTGAAATAACACACAGGCACTGTACGGTACACTAAACTTTACCGTCCAAAACACTTTACAATAAAAAAAATAACAAAGGATTGAAGATCTGTTTTCAGATTTAAATCAAATAAAATGGAATGTAGTGAGGTTAGCCAAGTCAACCGTTCGTCACCATGATTTCAATTTGAATGTGTCAACTGCACAAGTCTACCGCCTTTTTATTAACATCAAAAAATGACAAACGATAACTTTATCCGACTAAACACACTCAAGCATTGCCAGACCAAAAATTAAATTAATTGAACTAAATCAAAATTATGATAAACGCTTGACATTCCATTACGCGATCTGCGACATATATAAATAAAGAGAGAAGTCCTGACTGACTGACTGGCTGACTCATCAACGCAAGCCCAAACACTTGGACCTAAAGGGAGTTAAATTATAATAGGGGATGAAAGTTTGTATGGAAAATCGTCATTTTCACGCGGGCGAAGCCGCTGGCAAAAGCAAGTATATAATATTATTGTTTGTTTTGGGCGAAGGGAAGGGGAAACTGTTACATTTACTTGTTTTTATGCGGTTCGGTATGGTCCGCTCTTTATAAGTTGAATAAGTGTGTGTATGTTGTTGGTTCGAAATCGTCTGCCGTCGCTTTCAAATGTGATAAGGAGTTTTAATGAATAAAAATCTCTGTCCTGTTGTTTCGCGGCCTTCAAAGTACATCGTAATTGCTCTTATATATTTATTAAATAAAATGTACCATTCCTGCACTATTTGTTACAAAATAATTACCTACTCTCTTAATTGTAATTATTATTGTATGTTAAGTCATTTGATTTCTTGCGATTGTCTAATTCCTGTACCAACGTTGTTGATGATTACGGCAAATTAAGGTTAATTCATTAGGGAATTTAATTAATTTCAAGGAGCGTAAAGTGTAAATATAATTAACTGAAGTAATTTGGACAAACACGAGAAAATTTCTGTAATGAATGTACGATAATGAGCAGTGTTAACGTGAAAGTAACAATTTTAACAATCTAATTCAAGTTGAATAATTTGGATTAATATAGGATATTATCATGTGGAGGTATTTGTGATTCACACTAGGAAAATAAAGCCTACGAATTAGTTTCAATGGGCACGTGACAATCTTGTATTGAATGTGTTGCACCCCAAATATAATGGGATAATAATATCATATAGTCTTAGAATTCTATTTACATTACCCAAACGCAAAAATAAATAAATACCTTTAATATTTTCGTACATTTCTTGTGGTTTCTCAAAAACGAACAAAACAATTTATTTCTCTCAAGGGATCAGTCGTCCTACACGAAAACTTGTATAAGTATCAAAGTTACGTATTTTCGGTTCCACCCAAATCCTCAAAATGAATGTGTCCCAACAGAGTGACGTACATGTATTACGTATTTAAGTCGTGAGACCGAGACAGATGCGATTTATACAAACAAATAAAATTAAAGTATCCCCTTGTAATTTCAAAATATAACTGCATATGAAAATATAAATATTAATAGGTACTTATAAATAATTGGTGCTCGGTGCAAAAAAATCAAACCATAATAATATCATAAATAAAATCAAAGGATTTGTTTATCATAATAGCAATAATTTTATGTTAAATTCACGTGGACAAGGGTCGCGGCTAACAGCTAGCAGGACATAAAAGACGAGACTTAGAGAGTTACTAACTACAGGGTGGGCCAAAAATTTTTGCAAATAGAAACACTAGATTTTTTTTCGAAACGTTCGAGGAAGGGGCGCGCAGGCGGCGGGAAACTGTGCGCCACTTCATGCAATTTTAGTTACGATGGAGCGCTTCACGAGACAACAGCGTGCTTTTTGTGTAAAACAAATTTACAAAAACAATGATTCCTACGTTACTGTACAACTCCTGTTTAGAATTGAATACGGATTATGCCGTGTAAGTGAGTGTGAAAGTGTTAATTTGATCCAAGCTTGAGTCGAGAAGTTCGAGCAAACGGGATCGAAAATGAATATTAAACAAACAGGGCGGCCACGATAAAACGACAGCATGGGCTGCCATATCAGCAAAGGGCATTGGTCCGTATTTCTTTGGAAATAATCAAGGAAATAATGTAACTTTGAATTCAGCGGAATACGTCAAGATGTTGCAAGACTTTTTGACGCCGCAGTTGCATGAATTTCAAGGGTACAACAGCAGGACCTGGATGCATCATGATGGAGCAACATGCCATACGTCAAATGTGAGATTACCGGTAGTCAAAGAAATGTTTCTGAACAAATTGATTTCTCGCAGGGGTGATATCCCATGGCCTCCGAGAAGCCCGGACCTTAAACCATGCGATTTTTTCTTGTGGGAATACCTGAAAAGCCGAGTGTACCTTAATAAACCGACGACAATATCCCAATTAAAACAAAAAATCCACGAGGAAATAACCGCGATCCCCCGCAGTATGTGTCAGCGAGTTTTCCAAAGTTTGCGTTGTCGATTGCAGGAGTGTTAACAACGAGGCAGCGCACATTTGGACGATGTTACTTTTAAATAATAAGTTTCATTAAATGGTTATTACGTTAAATTAATTTCAACAAAATAACATCTGTAGTTTTATTTCTATTCATGTTTCAAAAGTGCAAAAATTTTTGGCCCACCCTGTATAATCATATACCCACGAAGAAAAAAACCAATGAAACATAAATACCCAAGGAAACAGAAAAAAGTAAAATAAAAGACTAGTCTAAAGTTTATTGTAGTTTTCGTAATCTTTGATATCGCTGGACATATTTCCATTAATAACCGATCCCGATTGCCGGATAAATATTCAAGAGATAAGGCACGGACTGAGGGTTGCTCGAAAGAGTTACCGCAGCCCCTGACACAAAGGGCTTAAGAAGGAACATGGGTGATTTTTAGTCAGTAGATGTCTGACGCTCCCTTCTATTCCGCCCAGAGCGGGAGACTTATTTGATGATTTTCCACCACCGACAAAAAAAAGGCATACCTAAGGCACAAACGCTCTCAAGCTATTTGTCAGCATTTATATATTATTAAACATCACCCTATATGTGTTGCAGCACCCTCTACAACAGTTTTGGTTGAGCTTTTAATAAAGAATTTTTAAACTTTATTTTGTTCAGAAATAGAGATGAAACTATTGTAAACTAACGAGCCTACAACCTTATATGTTTCGCATGCATCTCATTGCCAAGTCTAACCAAACAGAAATTTAATAAGCGCTGTGATCCAAACTTAATTACGATTAGGTTAAACTGTTAAAAAGAATTTACTCAAAGAATAAAAAAACTTTTCATAACCGCTGTAATTTTTAACCATCTCCCAAATTTTTCTTTCTTATTTTTATTTTACTTTTGACATTTTAAATTTTGACATTTTGCATTTTGACACTACATTATTTTTATTTTTTTGACTCATGAAGTCTATTTTTATTTCAATTGTAGCTTTAAAATGAATTTAGAATTATATTTTATGAATTTAGATATTATTTTATGATTATGCATTTTTGGTAATTCGTAGTATGTGTTGTATATTGGCCCTCAGTATTATGATTATTTTTACTAACACTATTCTTTAAGTATACCTACTAACAAAAATATGGATCACTGTTGTCTAAATTGAATAAATAAATTATTATTATTATTATTATTATCATTTTTCTAATGTCTGTTTACATTTTAGAAAGTTGAGTAAGCAATCTTGAGAATGTTTAAGCAAAGCCATAGCACGACCATAATCTTGCGGTGGCCGACCATTACGAGCGATTGAAAAGTATAGGAAAACTTTAAGTTTTCTTTTTTCTAAAATGTCACGTTCTAAACGTGACATTTCGGAATAGTTACCGTCGTTAGAGAAATCCGAAAAAAATAAGATCTTTTAAGATGTCGTAAAATGTTTACGATTTTCTTAATAAAAGCTAGCAATTTTTAACAAAGAATGTAATATTATCTTCCAATAAAATTAAATCGTTGTGTGCTAGCATACTATCTGCTTACCGGAAATAAAATCTTATTTCATCGAAGTAACGAACTAAGTCTAGGAAGAGATTGGATTTCCGTGTTGTAGCAACATCAACTTCCAGTTTCAGTCGAGTTGAATATTGTGATTGTAGGTAGATGTAATTTTATGTTGCAGCCTCCGCAGGATGTGGTTGACGCAATTTATTTTATATCGTGAAATATTATTTTCTGAAACTACAAATTAAACGTCATAGATAGATAGAAGGAATATAATTCAAATCTGCACAATTGTATGCAGTACCTAAGCTACAAATGAAATCATTTATCAATCTCATCACATCCGTTGTACACAGCATGAATGTTGTTCTATTGAGCTCACAAATAACGTCACTTGCTTACGAACATTGAACATGAACTCGATAACACACGCTTGATATTCGTTTGACCTATTTCAATGGATTTACCTATCGTGATATTTTGTCATTCGTCATAACCAAATCGGTTAAATGACACATTCTTCTACTATGGTAGTTGACTGACTAAAAAAAATATGATTCTGTTTAGTCCGTCAGTTAGATTATCGAACAATATTGGATACGTGTTTTTTGTTTTATCAAATTAATAAAAATTGACGAAAATAAAGCTTTTTTAAAGATCATGGAGTGGGGGCTTTTGACGTCATAGTCTGGTAAAAATAGACCAAACTGTGACGTCGCACGACTTTTCGAAGCACTGACACATTGACAAGACGATAGTCTTCATTTTTTTTTACGTGAAAAAAGAAAAAAATACGTGTTCAACATTTTTTTGGAAATCTATCTGACGGACTAATTTTATATTTTTTTTTTAAACTACCCTTACGAATTTCTTTGCTGAGTTGTCAATGTATCTAAAATTAACATATTTTTTAGGACTAATAAAATTCAACTAGGACATGAGTTTAGTATCGACGTAGTAGTTCGTATTTTGTAGCAAGATACGGCGCGGCGCGCGGCGTAGCGGTTCGTAGCTCCTCGTAGGAAGATGCGAATTCAACGTGCTAACGTTGAATTCGATTGCATACAAATCGATGACAATGAGCTCCTATGCATACTAAACCAAATGTTTTAATCGGAAAGATTGCTGACATGATTCAATCTATCGTTATTTTACATTGCAATAACCAAATAAACAAATTGTTTTGATTTTTTGTCGACAACTCTGGTCCTCTGTCGGATCACCTCATTCCGGATCATTACTGGAACAAAAATGTACAAGCAATACATGTAGTATCTACCTGGACTATTAGAAACACCAGTGTATGGCATGTAATAGCAATGCAATAAGTGTGGACTCACCAGAAGACTTCTAATGCCGTACCACCTGCGACTTCAGTGATACGATTGCTCTGTGAAAAAGAAGTTTTAAGCAGAGTAGAGACTATCGACGTTACAAAATATGGTGCTATTCATCCAGTGTCTCGTGAGTAGGTATCTGTTATCTTCCTAATGGACAAGGTTATTTCACTATTATCTTGATCTACGAGTAAATCGCTTGTTTTACCTACCTCTCTTCAAATAGCAATTATTTTTAAGACCCATGTGACAGGGGGTGAGCTTATTGTCATCAACTGGGCACAGTTTACACAAACACAGCTACTGAATAATTTCTGATGGAAAATTTCAATTACATTTCTAATCTCAGTAGGTATGCGTCGTGCAAGCTTAAGTACTAGTATTCAATTGAAACCTCTAATTTAGTTCAAAGCAGTGTATAGGTTTGATCAAACTGCTTTGATCGTCTTATGCTATTAATGGTGTATTAGGTTCAAATGGGTTCCATTTGAGATTAGTCAGCAACATGAACATGAAGCATTTGTGAATCTAATATCTATTTCACTAACTGGTAAATTAGAGCTTGTATTAGCTCCAGTAATACGAATGGATATTTACGTTCAAAAAGCAAAAAATTAGTTCAATATCGAAGTTGCTGAAACCGCGAACACAGATAATCCGATTTACAGTGAATCCTTACCAAGCAAAAGTTTTGTCTTCGTAATAATAACAAGCTGGTCAGCAAACATCAGAACCATTCGACCACAACGATCTTAAACTGTTAAGATTTCGTCTGATCCCTTCCGTCAAGAGAAGTCATGATACCTGTGATCTACTAATTATGTAAAACTGTGCCTTTTGTAGTCACAGATAAAGAGATATTGGGTTTACTAAATGAAGGGAATAAGCACATTACCAGTCTTCTCAAAGCTAAAACTATGAAAAGCACCGTAATTGGAACTTACTTATACAAACTACACTATAGGTTAATTAACGATGCTAGAATAGCCTTCTGCTTCGATGGTCTAGTGGTCGCAAGCATAACTAGGTCTAAGACTTGATTCCCAGGTCGGGCAAAGTGCTATTGGGTTTTTCTTCCGTTGTTTTTAAATACTGAAATCGCCTGTGGTAAGATATTATTCAAAATTATGTTAAGTTTAATAGATTAGCAATCCGTCTCGGTGTGTGTTTCAGTGCCTAAGTTTTGACATTATACTAGTTCAGGGTCTGAATGAAATGAAGGTCTGATTGTAAACTTTATATGAATAAGTTTCAGTCATACGTTCTACATGAAATTCTACTTTTGTTTAATGTTTCCTCTTTACCGAGCTAAGAATTTATGGGTACAAACTTTACTTCGATAATAATGTTGAAAGGACTTCGAGTTGCATTACTTTGTCGTTTGGTTACTTTTGAGAGAAGAGCGAAAAAAAAAGGATTAGTTAATTTAGTGTTAATGGTTTTTGCTGTACTAAATGTAATAAATAAGTAAACTGTAGCAAACTTGCTACTGTTTATAAGCACGTTTCTAAACTAAAACACATGCTGGGTTCAGTTATATATACCAATCATGGCACAAAGTTTTATTTCAACATATCAAACAGTAAGCTACATAATATTTGTGTCGCAGTACCCCCATCACCCGCGTCCCTCGGCGGTTCTAACTGACACATGTAACGTAACCTTGGGAACTTACAGTCAGAACTATTTACTTTTTGTATAAATATAATACATTCTTATCCGAGTACCTATTTATTTGTAAAGGGTTTTCCAATTTATGTGCTATTTTTCCGTCAATTTTGATCTGATTTATTGTAAGTCTTTATTGGACTTCATACATTTAACCCGCTTTTCCGACGAAAAAGGTTTACCATATTGACAAGCTTTTCCGCATATTGGCATATTTCCTGAGGTCGAATTTATAAATATTGTATTTGAATCAGGTTTTTGCGTTCTTGCTATTGAGAGGTCCTGAAGTTTTATGAGGTACAAGTCAAGTTATTATTATTTTGTATACAAGGATATAGCAGTAAAGTGTTTAGTTAATCATACTCTGTACGTTGTTTTTGTTGTTTAAATAAACAGCAAAATTAAAAAGGCAAGACAGCAAGAGTTGGTGATACATACAGAGAATATCGGAGTCCTCGTGTCAACGTGACAATTAATTACTCGTAAAATATTTTGAAAGACATTCTGTGTATTATGATGAAACGAGTTAATACTATGTGCGCGCTTTAACGGTTATTAAGCGTCACATGCAGGAAAATTATAATGCAAAATGCTTTTCCCACATCATTTTAAAAAGTAGTTAATATTTGACGGTACAAAGACAGGATATTGGCAATTTATTCGATAGGTAAAATAAATCTGAATCAGTCATTAATATTATTAATCTGAAATCACATCGCAGCTGAAGCATAGCTGTGAATTTGTCACGTTTCATTGAGTATTCAATTGTCAGTTCCGCCGAGCGAAAGCAGGATTTAAATTTTCGCGAAAAAAAGGTTGAATATTTTTCAGTATCCTATAAATGAATGCTTTATTTTTGCAAACACGTCACTTTGTGAAAAGTGGTGACGTATGAATGACGTGTTATGAGGGTTATATAACTGTCAGTTAAAGTGATCGGCAGGAGTGCGGGCCTGCCTGCTCTGAGATGATGGTAAACCGGTCTAAATGATCATTATATTGTGTCCGTTCATGAAAATGTGTAAGTATCGTTATTTTTAGTTTTTTTCTGTTTTAATTTAAGTAACGCACAAACAACATGTTCCGTTATTAAGATATTCTAGATAAAAAATCCATATTTGGAGTATCTTACAGGCTACGAGCCTAGCTTAGACACCAGTCTCCCACAATATATGACTTAAACTATAATAATGTTCTGTCTCAAAACTGTTGGTCTGAATACTATTTATTGTGGTGAGAAATAAACAATTTATTATTATTATTATTATCTATCTGAGTTACATACCGTGACCAATGTTTTATTTTATCACGCACCTAAACCCCTTTTTTCTATTATGAAATAAAAATCCTGGTCCCATTCAATGGACATAGAATATTTCAGTAAAATTGTCGCCGAGTGCGGCTGTAAAATGTTATGTGCGCACAAATTGTCCAATACGTACTATAACGGTTGGCACAGATAAATGGAACGATTGAATAAATATAGGCGATGATTGTAAACTGTTAGCTTTGAAAAAATTGGGCATTCGAGTGAGAGTAATTACTTTCGGTAAATGAATGTGTTGGTATGATTTCGAAGCAATGAAGAAAGACAATCGTAAAAACTTGAATAGCAAAATCTCTGTACAAAAGAATCGTTATGATACCAACTAGTTATAGTTATTATTTCGAACCCAAGTCCACTGATGTTTGTGATTAAAGTGCGTATTGTTATCATTTGCTCCGGTGAAGGAAAAGCATCGTGAGGAAACCAGCATGCCTGAGAGATATTTCTCGACGGCATGCATGATAAGCCAAGTCAGAGACACATGGGCTGTATAAAAACTATGTCATCAGTTTAGACACAAGATAAAAAAAGAAGATTCCAACTTAATGCCGGACGATTCTTCATGGCTGACAAAACAACACAAGCTAGTAAAAAAATATTGAAACTAAATATCATAATATTGTTGAAGCTAGACGATACAACTGATACGACTTTAAATTAGTAAAAGTAGCATGATTCATACAAAGCCTGCTCCGGGAAAAAGGCTAACAAATATACGTATCCTATTTTGCTACGGGTGCAAGCGGTCAATTGTTCTTTTGGCACAAGATGGACTTTAATCGAAAAAAGATAACAAAATACGTTACGCGGCACCAAGCAATATTTATTTATCACTAGCTTTTGCCAGCGGCTTCGCCAGCGTGAAAATGACAATTTTTCATACAAACTTTCATCCCCTTTTTAAATCCCTTAGGGGTTGAATTTCGAAAAATCCTTCCTTATTCCTTGTCTACGTTATAAAGGGAACCTCTGTGCAAAATTTCAGCTTTCTTGGTCCAAGGGTTTGGGCTGGGCGTTGATGAGTCAGTCAGTCAGTCAGTCAGGACTTCTCTTTTTATTTATATAGATAGATTCGAAAAATCCTTCCTTATTCCTTGTCTACGTTATAAAGGGAACCTCTGTGTAAAATTTCAGCTTTCTAGGTCCAAGGGTTTGGGCTGGGCGTTGATGAGTCAGTCAGTCAGTCAGTCAGTCAGGACTTCTCTTTTTTTTATATAGATAGATTGTCAATTTTCTCTTTGACTGTCGAGATCGTTACAGGTAGTCAGTGGCCTGAAAGTCTGAGAACCAGTCTTACCAAAGGGTTGCGTGTTGCCCAGTACTAATTGGGTTAAAAGGGCCAGATAGGCAGGCGCTCTATGTAAAACACTGGTATTCAGATGCATCCGATCAGACTGGAAGCCTACCCCAACAAAATAAATGGAAAACGCTAGCCAGGTGATGATGATTGTTATTTTTTCGAAGTAATACGAGAGAGTGAGCGCTAATTGAAATGTCTTGAAAAAAATTAGTATTATATAGGTTCGCCAAGGACATCAAGCTACTACAATCTGTCAAATTTCTTATAAATTGATTTCAACTTAATTGCTTAGACATTAGGTTCAAGGTTAATTCAGAAAATTTTACAGTTTCACACAGGTACTTTGATGTGCTGGCGTCTGTACAATATGTACCTACTTTTTTAGAAAACATTACTTATCTTAAAATACCAGTCTTCTTTCAAAATTAAATTGATCTTATCAATAGTTTTGAAGTGGACGTTAGAACCACAGGTTAGAACCAACGGATATCAAGACATGCCACTCTGTTAAGTTATTGACATCATGATCTGGTTAACATTTCCCCGTTTATAAAAATTTAATCTCAACCATTTTAAGTCTGAGTCCACTTTAGTTCGCCAAATGTTTTTCTCGCGGTCAATACTTTACTAGTCAACTGAATAAAGTTTTGAGCGCTCGACCCCTGTCGAAAGGCAATCGAAACGGTTAACTAAGTATAAATTCTTCTCGATTAGAAAAATAAGCGCGAGGATAAAACGTTCTAGTAAATTCAGGGTCAATTTAATTTGAAAAAGATTGAAGCAGTCTGTTCTAAAGTGTTTAACGATTGTTTTCTTTTGTCTTGAACAAATGAAGACAAAAGAAACCAATCGTATTGTAGAAAATTTTGTAGGGTTTCCGAAATTCACCTGTATTCGAAATTCACCTATATTCACCTGTATTCAATCACACGAACATCTACGAAAGGTTTAGTAGAGGTGCAACAGTGGGGATTGTATTATGTGAGTGTAATCATTGTGTTAAGGTTTAACACGAAAACGATTTAATACGAAAACAATATATTCAAAAGCTTTATTTGCATTACCTGTAAATCACCAGAAAGTCGTACAAAAACCAGAGAAATATAAAACATTTAGCTGGTGCCTACATAAACAATACCGGTAAGTTAAAGTGCGAGCAAACTGAAGTCCGTATTCAAAGCCGTGAACTAACAGAACAAAAACCAGCTAAACCTGGACAATTGTGTTCCGTGTTGGTGTTGCTCTTGACTCTATTGTCATCCGGCTTTATCCAGTTTTGTTTGCAAACACTTTTGATGTCGGTAAAGCAAGAGGCTTATAACCCGCTTACGTGTAGTTGTTGGGTGAAGCTTTATCTGTCGAGGGCCCTTTTACTGCAAATACGATCAAAACGTAAATACGATTGGATCGTAAGAGTAATAACGCTCTTGTGTTACTACTGTGTCCACTTGGAACGAAATATTTACCACGTTTTTTATTTGTTTTGAGTTTTATTTCCTAAGTATAGTAAGAGATTTACGCTTATTTGGACGATTCTTTAGAAATAAACTTTTAAGCAAAATACATGTAGAACATAAATATATAATTACTTTTTACCAAAGCACAAAGGACGTTTTCGTTTTCCCCATTTCTATGCAGAACGTTTATTTTGAATATAGACACATTTGTGTTCGAAACACGTCCGTGATGTATTGCATTGTGAAGACTCCAGCGCTGCTGCTGCACTGCGGAGAACGTGAAAAATTTAACTAGGACTACTGACGGCTTGAGAATTTGATGTGAGTTTCTGGAATCTACGAAGCGATGTTTCGATGATATGTTACTTGAGTTTTCGCACACAGTCACAAGTATAACAACATTCAGGTATGTTTATTGAAGGCTGGCATAGTTTCCTAACTTTATCTGACCTGCGATGATACAGTTTTCACTAGTACGGAGGCCAGTGGAAACAAGCACAAACTACCACATACCGTATACAGGTATTTAGCTACATATGTGATTATATTTGTATTAGAAGAAGTAGATCACAATATTGTTTGGAATTGTATGTAAGGTTTGTTTGTTTGTTACTTTACTTTTGTACTTTTACTTCTTTTGGTATCTAAATCAGTAGCTCTACCATGAGTTGTCATCGAAAACTTAATCGCTAGCGTTGTACTCGCTAGCGTGCGAACGTGGATCAAATAGATTACGATTATGTTTGCACCATGAGATTTAAGGTAAGCTCGATAGATTGTGTCGTCTAGCTAACTTCACTCTACTCATGTTTTGTTTCTTTCTTTCCCACTAATAAGAAGAGAGAACGGTATCTACACAAATAAACTGACGAAATTGAAAAGTTGACAGATAGTACACTACACATACTGTTAAGTAATAATAATTATTAATACCAACAAAAAAAAAATTAATACCAACAGCAAAAGGAATAAAGAGTTATGGATAAACAGTAAAATTAATAATATGTGTCATAAAAGAGATTTACTTTTCAGTCAGTGGAAACGAGATGTAAATAATAAAATACTTAGATTACAATTTAATAAACAAAGAAATAAAACTAAAAAACTTATAGACAAAACTAGAAACCAATATTACTTTAACCTAATCAATGAAAATAAAATGAATAAAAAGAAAATGTGGGACATATTAAATACTCTATCTGGTCGAATTTGTAAATCAGTAGACGAAGCAATAATCAAAGCATTTAAGAAAAATAATTTAAGTATAAATACGATAGCTAATAATTTTAGTAAGGGATTTAGCGAAAACGTTAATAAAATATTACCTAAATGCAACATAAAACTAATCCCTGAATCAGAATATAATTATGTATCCAATCAACAAATCCATGCTATTTAAAAAACCTACCGCTCGTAATATTTTAACTATTATAAAAAATCTCAATGTTAATAAGTCAGCTGGTGCGGATGGCATTCGATGTATAGATGTGAAGGTGGTAAGTGATAAGATAGCTAAGGTCATAGTTAAGCTAATAAGCACTAGTATACAAGTTGGAGAATATCCTCAAGAATTAAAATCGGGTATTGTGCGACCAATTTATAAAAATGGATCTCATAGTAACTATGACAGTTACAGGCCCATTACAATATTACCAGTAATAGACAAGGTAGTCGAAAAATATGTGTGTCAGCAAATTCAGAATTTTTACATTGAAAACGATGTCTTATCTTGTTCTCAGTATGGCTTTCAACCTAATAAATCAACATCAATGCTGCTTTCTAAATTCACTGATGAAATAAACCATCACCTTAATGATAAAAAACATGTTATTCTGTTATTCATTGACTTTAGTAAAGCGTTTGATACTCTTAGGCATGATACACTTATTAATAAGCTTGACAATACGGGGGTTCGAGGCCCAATATTAAACTGGTGTAAAGATTACCTAAAAAATAGAACTTGCCGTGTAAAGGTCAGCAATGAACTTAGTGACGTAGCTGCAGTAGCTACGGGAACAGCACAAGGCTCAGTTATGGGACCCCTGCATTATTTGGCTTACGTCAATGACATGGACAATGTTATAAACAATTGCTCTGTCTATCAATACGCGGATGACACCTGTCTCGTAGCAGCTGATAAAGACTTATCTAGGGCTGAACAAGCAATTCAAAATGATTTTAATAATTTGTGTAAGTGGTCTCATGATGCTGGACTAGTGCTTAATGCTGGTAAAACTAAGACTATCCACGTTCGTTCTAATCACTTACTCAACTCAGACAAGCCAGTTAAAATAATTGCGCACACTCACCAATGTTTGCACAAAGTTGATAAAATGCAATTATCTAGCCTTGGTTGCAAATGTGAACCATTGGAGCAAGTTACCAACTACAAATATCTGGGTTTACACGTTGACGACAGATTTAACTGGGGCTATCACATTGACTCAATATGTGATAAACTGCGAGCAATGCTAGCCAAATTCACAATAATTAAATACAAAGTACCTTTTAAAATATTACTTAACCTTTATAATGCACTCGCGGAGTCAATAATTTCATATGGAATTACTAGCTATGGAAGGACTTTTAAAACTTATATAGATAAAATTTACAACCTACAACTTCGTTTACTAAAAATAATTATACCAAATAAAATAAGAAAAACACTGTCTGATGGTGATGACGTAACAGGTTTCTTTAAACATTGTAGAATCTTGCCAGTTCACACTAAAATACAAAAGTGGTTATTAATAGAACAGTTTACAAACAAGGAACTGCAAATTAAATTCAATCATACCATTGGAACAAGATTGGCAGCCCAATCAAAACTGGTAGTACCGAGATATAAGAACTATTACGGGAAGCGAACCGTCGCTTATTTAATACCTACTCTAATTAATGACGTTCCAACAAAAGTACAATCAGAAATAACAAATAATAATTACAAAATTAAATACAAACAATACTTTGATACTCTTTGAAAATGCATCATCCTGTTTAAATTTTATTCACTTAGTTAATAGCATCGACGCGATGTCCGACCCGTGCCGTGTTGTTTTGATCTTTGTTAGTTATTATTTACTAACTACCTCCCATTTTGTTGTAAAATATGTGTGAACGATAAATTATCTATGTTTACCTTCATTAGTAATAAGATAGCTTTTAAGTGTTTCAACATCCGGACAAACCTATTGAGGTTTTTGTGATGTTTCTGTTTATTTTTTGTTTTGTTCTTTATTTAATAAACAATAAAAAATAAAAAAAATAAAAAAGTGGATTTTGAATTTTTATTGCTTATAATATGACTGTCACTGTCGTGTATTCAATTTGTAATTTTGATAGTTGACCTTGAGTGACAGAGCTGCGTTGTGTAGTTTAAAAGTTTACTATAGATTCAAACAGATTATTTAATACAATGAGGTCCAGTGTCACACAGTTCTAATTGTTGGTAGAGTTTATAGAAAGGTAAGTTTGAACTTTCCTCAAAATTATATTTTCTAATTGGTATCTAACATTTTGGCTTGAAATTCATGTTATTCAAGTCGTTGGTCTTCAAATTTAGCGATTACTGACATACTCCATGCTAAATAACCACTTGCAGACATTATTTTGACTATATTAGACTCAAAAACGTATATAATTTTAATGTAAACATATGTTTCACACGCCAAAATGCTAGTGAGCTACGTAACTACTAAAGTAAGCGTCTTAATCGATAGGTTAAGTGAAATTAGTGACTCATGGTACCGTTTTGTATGGTGACAGTTGAAGAACGTTAGTGACTATCGAATAGATTACGTTAGATGTTTAACCTATCGTAATCTATAGTGCTCATGGTATGAATTTTAATTCTTTCTGTGACCGCTAGGGGCGCTGTACAATATTTCATACAACTAATTTACGGAGACGCTAGCGAGTTTTTGCTGTGTTAACTCATGGTAGAGCTACAGTAGCTCTACCATGAGTTGTCATCGAAAACTTAATCGCTAGCGTTGTACTCGCTAGCGTGCTAACGTGGATCAAATAGATTACGATTATGTTTGCACCATGAGATTTACGGAGTCTTACGCAGGCGCTAAGGTAAGCTCGATAGATTGTGTCGTATTGCTAACTTCACTCTACTCATGTTTTGTTTCTTTCTTTCCCACTAATAAGAAGAGAGAACGGTATCTACACAAATAAACCGACGAAATTGAAAAGTTGACAGATAGTAGACTACACATAGTGTTAAGTGGTTTCTGAATTATTATTCCTTAGAATATGTCACTGTCGTGTATTCAATTTGTAATTTTGATAGTTGACCTTGAGTGACAGAGCTGCGTTGTGTAGTTTAAAAGTTTACTATAGATTCAAACAGATTATTTAATACAATGAGGACCAGTGTCACACAGTTCCTATTGTTGGTACAGTTTATAGAAAGGTAAGTTTGAACTTTCCTCAAAATAATATTTTCCAATTGGTATCTAACATTTTGGCATGAAATTCATGTTATTCAAGTCGTTGGTCTTCAAATTTAGTGACCACTGACATATTCCGTTCTAAATAACCACTTGCAGACATTATTTTGACTATATTAGACTCAAAAATGTATATAATTTTAATGTAAACATATGTTTCACTCGCCGAAATGCTAGTGAGCTACGTAACTACTAAAGTAAGCGTCTTACTCGATAGGTTCAGTGAAATTAGTGACTCATGGTACCGTTTTGTATGGTGACAGCTGAAGAACGTTAGTGACTATCGAATAGATTACGTTAGGTGTTTAACCTATCGTAATCTATAGTGCTCATCGTATGAATTTTAATTCTTTCTGTGACCGCTAGGGGCACTGTACAATATTTCATACAACTAATTTACGGAGACGCTAGCGAGTTTTTGCTGTGTAAACTCATGGTAGAGCTACTGGATGTTTTTCAACAAAACGAAATCTTTTTATCGCATGTAAGTTGTTGCTTATCTTTCGATCTTTTATCTATTCGTGTCTCCAGTACACAAAAAAAAAAGAGATTTCAGACAGATATAAAGAGATAAGCTGAAACCAAGTAGGTACCTACCCACAAGCGAAAAGGAAGTAAGACTAATAAAAATGAAGAAAAGATCAAGAAAAGACACCTAAAACCTTATGTTTATGGACCCTTTCGGCATTAGAGATTATCTTCTTCTTAGCGTGTCGATGACAATTTAAATTGAGTTAGCCCAAAATTTAGCGACGAGTTTGGCATTTTCAGTTCCAATCATTAGCTCCTGTGATGTGCAAGAAGCTGGACAGGCAGGACACGATGTCAAGTGTATCATCGTCTGTGGGGTAACACCACATTTGCAGTCCAGGGCAGAGTCATCTATGAAATTCCACTTGAACAGGTTTTCCTTGCTTCGACCGACCTGTGTCCGTAGTCTATTTAAGGCTGCAGTCTTGCAAAATGCACTCGCGGGGAATTATTTGCGCAACTTTGAATTTTTTATTTATAACAAAATAATGAAATAACATGAAATATTTTTATTGCACATAGATATCCCTAATATAAGTAATAGCTAGTTATTTTTTTTAAGTTCATCTAGGTGGATTATGTTAGGTAAATCAAGTGTTAAATACAGCTCTTCTCGCCCAACATCCAATTGTGACCTCTGGATTAAGAAAATGAAACATAATTAGAAAAAACTAATCAGCGCATTTTGAAGACGAGAATGTTGCGCTAATTATGCGCTGAACCGATTTGTAAATTAATTCTTCATTGCCATAAACTAAGCGCACAAACAGAACTCGAAATGATGTTGGGACATGACATCTTCCACCTGGACACGAGTTGCCATGGCTGCATGGCAACTCGTGTCCAGGTGGAAGATGTTCGGCAAGTAGCACAAATGGGTTGGGTAGGAAAACACTTTCGCGCCACAGCTTGAGTCTTTCCTTAGAGCTTAGATTAGAGATTATGTACTCCATCAACATTCAGAACTAATGAAAGAAATGTACAGACGTATTCAGTGGCTATTTGATTTGTCTGTCTAACGCATATTTATTTGTCTTCACAACGGTACCCCAATAGAGTCGGACTATTCGAGTAATGGCACAGAAAATCTGTATTGGACAGAACGTTTACAGGAGACCCCCCCCCCCCCATACGCATGTTAAAATTTTGTTTTTATTGAAGCTTGGTGCCAATACAAATGACACAACCAATAGCTCATTATCATTCGACTCATTTATCAGCTTCACAGACAAATAAAATTGATTGCTCAATCTGGGGGCACGGCAGTGCCGCCGCCGAGTCGAGCGCGAAGCAAACACTGCCGTACCATCCTTTACTGGAACCATTTCGCCGCATTTTCAGGCCCCTATTTGAGAACATCTGGATAAGACCAGAACGCTGAAATTTTCGTCATCCAGTAAGCTATACAATCACACTTAAAATAAAAAGTTTCAAGTCTGTACGTCATTTAGTTCCGAAGTTAAGCGAAAGCAAAGTTTCGCATTTATGAAACTCACTCACTCACTCACTCATGATCATCAAAATAGAACTAGTACTTCCCATAAACTCAGAGAGCTGAAATTTGGTACAGAGTTAGGGTTTAATGGCCACATAAAGGGAAAACTAAAAAGTAGGAAAATAGAAAAAAAAAATTGTTTTAAATACTTAAGAAAATCTAATAAAATAAATCAATATCACGTTTCTACAAAAAGAAGTGAAATCCCAACAAAAACATTCTGTAAAAAAATCTAGACAAAGTCGTGCCAAGTCTAAGGTTCCTTATTGCGATTTCTTTATTATTATAGTTAATGTTGTGTGACTTGGCCGTTGTTCGTTTCGTTTAGTTCGGTCATTTTTCTTCTTGGCGTCCAATTACCAATACCAGTATGGGTTATTATCTCGCTTAACAATCATAGGTAGTTACAACAGATATAACATTACGTATATATAAACTAAATTGACTTGTACCCACTAATGTATAAAGAATGTTCAACAAAACTAGTTCAACGGTTCAATGAATGATATTTTAGGAACATCGAAAACTCTAAAGTGTCTTCAGAATAATCAGTTCAGAACGGTTTGCTTACTCAGAACTCCAGCAGACACATTACATTTATTTTGGGGGAACTTTGTCTAGTGTTTCTCAGTGTGCAATTACGTGCAATTACCTTAAAGTTTGCATTGCCTCACCACTTACATTCAGGAGATATAATGATTACCAACTTTACCTATTAAACACGAAGCGCACAAATGGCCTAAGCAGTTTCAATATTCACGTTGTTATGACCAATTACTAAGAACAGCGAGACCAAGACCTCCCCCTGTAAAAATCTAATTACAAACTAAACAAGGAAATCAACCAACATTTAAGCTTAATGAAACTAAGTTTTTTAACATTGTGCCCTTATTTTAAACAATCAGCCAAATAATCAGTTGTTCTCATAATCTTTGTATTCTGGATAGCAAGTACAGTACAATAATTAACATTGCGGTGGGAGCTAACCTTGCGTACTCAACCTCTTGATGGTATCGCGGTTATCTCCATGAGCTCTAAAGATATTGTACAAGAGAACGCTGAGCAGTTGGGTTTAGTTATAAATTGAATGTGAAGGTAAGAGTTCTACATGAGATAGTAACTCAGGTGAATGTAGTATCTTGTGATAGTAATGTGTGGTGCTACTAAAGGCTTACGTGTAACCGTGTGTTACTACACTCTAAGTAACTTAGAGTGATAACGTAACAGTCATTTACAAGTTTTTAAACTTGCATGGTCTCTAAAATACAAATCTAAAACAGAACACCACTGAAATTTCGGAAACTCCAAACAAATAGTAAACGATAATACGTAACAGTCCTTGTGATTCTACATGTCATTTAATTGTGCAATAATATCGTTAAGTCGATCAGATTATCCTGTAATCAATAATATGTTGATCAAACAATTAAGTTACACATACTTAACTTAACGAACTCGTATGTAGGTTTAATTTTACGTATAGCTTTTACTTTAGGTGACAGTTTAGTAAACATTCGTTTAACCTGCTGAGGAAAGTTCTGCTTCAACTGGAGCTTCTCAAGTTATAAAGCATTGTTCTGCTGAAGGATTTGCGTAATTCACCCTTATAATATCGGCAAATAGTTTCCAACTTAATGAAATTCTAGGTACCAATATTCAAACAAGTAAATTGATGACAAAAGGAGCAAACTAGATCTAGCTCGCCGTCCGGCCGTTTCATGACGGCAATACCCAACTAGCAAAAATATGTCGTGTAGTAGTCGCGGCAACGCAAATTATTCAGCATTTTGGCTCCTAATAGAAGTCGTATAAACGTAATGAAAACGTTTATACAACGCGATTTGGGCCCTTTATATTCAGCAATTCAGTCACATAGACATCGTATAAAAGCAACTTATTCAGCTAAATCGTCACGTAATTGTCGCCGGAGTGACTGTTACAAGCTTAAGTTGCGCTATAACTGTAACTTATATGACTTTAATATGTCATGTTTATTTAATCAAGTGCGTCGTCGTGTTGTGTTTTAAAAATTATAAAAAATGATAATACATCGGTAAGTACAATTTATTTAGCAGACATGTTAATTTGTAGGTTGCACCAAATGTAGGTTCGTAAACTCACGCATAGGTTTGCTAAGTATTGCGAAGGTAAGTTTTCTGATGAAATATACTAGGTTATATCATAAATATTTAACGCCCCCCTTTAATTCTTAGTAATATGAATATAATAACAAATATTTTTATATCAATATTCATTTGTACACCATTTTTACTGCTAACAGGCGGTATAATAGCTTCTTATACAGAAAATTAGCAGTATAACCGCCATGATACCACGCTTATTATATTTTAGGGTTCCTTAGACCTTCTTAATAAATTATACGACATTTTAGGCTTGTAATAGTCGTATAAATGTACAACTTATACAACATAATAGCAGTATAAAAGCAACGACGTTGCTTTTACTCGACTTGTCACAAGAAAGCTATATATTATGCTTTTACTCGACATAAGCGTCGTATACTAGCGACTTATTCAGCAAAATCTTATATGACACTTTAGTCATATAAGGATGCTGAGTAAACGTTTACTCAGCATCATTATGTGACCAAAATGCTGAATAACTAAAATGCTACATATGATGCTTTTATACGACACGTGCTGAATAATTCACACTTACTCGACTTTTATAACACCGAATAGCTGAATAAACTCAACCTTATATGACTAATTTGCTTGTTGGGTAGACCGTGTCGACGGCGCGTTCGTGTTCCACGCGCGCCTCAAAGAGATGTCAGCAACATGGAATGGGCCCGCAAGGGCCGACGCCCGTCGGGACTGCGGATTATCGAAAGTGCATAACGCTGCCACATCACAAGGGCGAAGAAGGAACATGGATTGGTTTTTAGTCAGTAGAAGTCTGACACTCCCTTCCACTCTGCCCAAGAACACAAAAAAAGGAGCAAACTAGATGCCGTACCTCCCAGTAAACCAAATTACTTGACAATAATGTGCAACGTAAAAGCACTAAAAAGCATTAAGCTGTTATAAATAGTGTACCGTACCGTAAAGTTCTTAAATATTCACTTAGTCGGAGAACTTTTAATGAAAATGCTTTTAAAAATCAAAACGGAAATACAAGGACGCTTTTGTGTTGTTAAATATGAAAATTATGGCATAACAAAGGAGAAAATATGTGATAATTTTATGTAAACAGAAGACTAGTCAAACTTATTCTGTTTCGAGAGAGTCTGCATTAGGTAAATCAAAAGTATATCCTCGGTTGGTGTAAATTATTTCGATTAGCTCAACGCTGTTTGCCTATCATCCTTTGTTTATAGCTAATCACAATATCTGCTTTATCGAAGACCTCATAAAGTTCAAAATTCAATGTAATATAGTTGATGATAAATAAATAATTATTGTTAATCACATAAATACAAAATGTCTGATGAGATAGAAGTGTTACCATGATATGCGCACGCAAGAAACTTTGCTAATAACAGATAAATTGGTTATGGTAAGTAACTGGATTCAGACCGCACAAAGGTTCGGAGTTATGTGGCCCGAGTAAGGATGGAAGAGTAGCTTCCCAATTTTCCAGTTTGTTGAACGCTACAAGATACGAAGATTTCCTGTAAGTAGTTGTGGTTTAAACGGAGCAGATTATACCGAGGTTTGAAAATATACTTTTACAATATTAGGTATTATTTGATGCGAGAGAATTTATTATTTGTGCCAACGTTGACGATAATTTCTGTCTACTGACTTCTTTATTTAAACTTTTCGCACACAAAAAAAAGGTACAAAGGCGGACTCAATGCCTTAGGCTTTCTCTACCAGTCAACCAAGGGTGGTGTAGAGATTAGATGGCAGGTGCTCTTTTTTTTCTTTTGTTTTAAAGATGGTTTATCTTTGCATTTTCTGTGATTGGATAAACCTGCTACTATATGGCCTGAAGTGTTGAATTTCGGCAGCATAGCAAATCTGTATGTCAAAACAAAGCCAATGCCAAAGTTATTTTACTGGGCGTTTTGCCAAGTTAACAACGATGTTGGGTACCTATATTAATGGAACGACTAAAAATTACTTGAAAACTAGTATAAAACTACTAGCTTTTTGAATCCCGTGTTCATAAATATTTAAAGAGTCAATCAATCGAAAGCTTTTAACTGTTTTGCTATGCACAAAGTCAAGCCCGCGTCAGCCGATTCTGAAACTATTTTGTACCGGTAAAACTCAGATTTTTTGTTAAACTTCGGAAGCGTAAAATCGCTTGAAGTCAAGAGCTACCTATATTTTACAGACATAAATTGCTGGCTTTGTGAATATGAACGAGTGATAAAAAAAATTTCATGTGAAAAAAGAGCAGAAATAATGAAAGAGGCAGCCTGAGCTCATGCATATTTTTGGTATACCTATTGTGAATCTATTGAGTATTCTCTTAATGGCATACGACTAGCTTTATTTTTAGTTAGAGATATTATACTGGTTTAATAAAAATACTGTCCTGTCAATCCGTTTGCTATTAGTGTCACAGATACGTTGGTAGGAGTGAATGTATGTCATCCACCACTATGCACTAAGCACTATGCACTATGCTATTTATACATGTATTTATCAGTTTGATTTATTCGCTGTTTAGCTTTCGACAACAATTTATGATACTTAAATAAAACAAATAAATTATTGTGCAAACGTTGTGATTGTGGTTGAATTTAATCGTTCGTTTTAAAAACACTTCGCTGAATAAACACATGAGTTCCTCACAAACACATGCAGAAAGAATATGCAGTTCCACAGTTATGAACTGCCATATTATTAAAAACTTTGTATTGTGTCCTTTTTTAATTTATTGCTTTGACTTTGTGCACAGACGTGACTTACATATAAGAGTAATTTAAACTTTAAATAAAAAGTATTTAATCAAATTCTTTTGGCCAGGTTTCCAAAAAAAAATATCAGTATCACCATTTAAAAAACGAAACAAAATATTTAATGGCTTTTCAGTCTTTTTGAGAGCAAGTGGCCAGACTTTCAAAGTGAATACACAAAGGTTGTGCTTAAACGTATTCATACTTTCAAACATAATAATTTTTGATGTATAGTCGATTTTCAATGGCGTGGGGGTAATACAAACGACGATATCTTGATTAATCAAGTTTAGAGTTAAGGTACAATCAATAATGTTAAGTTTATGGTTTCTTAATTGATTTAATTTTATCGGATTTTAGTTTGTTGGTATTAGGTACTTTCCTCATTAATTTAGGACTGCCGCGACCTGTACTATACAATTAGCCGGAAATTAAACTCGCGCTGGACCGCACAGAGGAAGTTCACGGACTCATCTGCATGAAAAATTCCAAGTGATGAATCTTAAATGAACAAGATCTTCCCTAACTGAACGCTTAGGGACGACTCTTACCTAATTATTTACATTGTTGCTACATTGTTTGGGTCAAAACGATTATATTGGTGTACTTCGTATTTTACGGACGGATGGGCAATTTTTGCATCCGAAGAACTTTGAATCATTCAAGAATATGATCTAGTTTCAGCCTTTGAAATTGTTGACGTAATTAAAGTAAAAGTTAAGTTTTAGAGATGTGAAATTTCTTAACACACACTAATTACTTAATTAGATTTCTAAGGGTCAACTTAGTTTTATGAATACAAGTACGTTATGACTATGAGATTTGCTAAGTTTACTCCGCTTGTAATAATAAACAATATTAAAGAACACGATTGTGTGGTGAATTATAAATAATGTTAATAAAAGCTTTAGTACTTTTATGACTTAAAGCAAAGTCACACAGTCAGTCGAGGTACTTAATATTTGAAGTTAGGTATCATATAGTAGCAGAAAGGTATTTTGCATATTAGGTTTTTTGGCATTTTGGTATTTTCTAAACATCAAATATCTCGTTTGGTCCAGGGGTCCTGACGCTTACACAATAATGTCGTACTATTTTAAGCCACCCTGTTGCTACTTTTTCATACGAGGGTCTAAATATTTTACGTGCCGGACTATGCCGTCACTACCCAGTCCTAAACACACAAAACTGTATGGATTACGTACAGAGACTAATAATGGAAATTATTAAAATAAGGGTAGATCCTGTTCCATTAGAATGTGTGAATATCGAGAAAATTAATATGGCTGGCCCCAGATGTGAATATCTACACACTTTAAGATCGTTCTACTTATTTTAAGAATTTGCTAGAGGTGGTCTTAACATGCCAGTAGGTGATAGATCGGGGGGTCTGTCGTTGTCGCATTGCACGGCCTGTATGAGTGGTGGTAATGTCTCGGGTGAGTCCGGACATCGCCAAAAGAGTTTGGTGCCTGGACGCGAGCTGCGCTGGATGGGTTGCGAACGTCATGCGTAGCCTGTGTGGCGTGCGTCCTGCGGCTCATCCGCCATTTGCAAACCGCACATTACAAATATCGCTACGTCCAGGGCCGCATGCAATAATAAACTGTTGGCTATTATTCCTACTTTGTATGTATCAAAGTAGGGAGCTTTAATATTGCATTACAGCGACATTTTGGCTTAGTAGGCGACTCGGCCGCTGTAACTCGCCCGATCCGGTCGAGACAGGAATTTCACTGTTATTGTATTAAATATATATTTTTTATATAATATTTTTGAGTGGTGTTTCGGACATACTTTTTTTAAGCAAATTTTGTACATATACTTTAATGGAACCTATTAATGAGTGAACACTATAAATGGCGTCACTGCAAACAAACAGAAAACCGGCGAGACTGGATTTAATCAAAATAAATGAAAAGTCTTTCATTTCTAACAAGCTTATGTGACTTTCTTTTAAATAAACAGGAACAACAAATATTATAGCGTGTCATCATCCTTTGTAGCAGGCGGTCAGGGGTTTACTGGTTAGCTTACGTGGTCAAACGAGGCCTGCATGTGGCGATAAGATATTATTTGATAACTATTAAATGGACTGTGGCTCTTAAACACTACTTACCTTTTTGGATTAAATGTGTCCCATTTCATACATTTTGAATTGTTCTCTTAGCAGACAATCTAGTGAAAGATTAATAATTTCATATCCAGTGTTTGATTGACCATCACTGCCCAAATTGGTTTTCGAATGGTCACCAATATAATTTCTATGATTCGATGTAATCGATTTAATAAACTGAATTTAAATTCATACAATGAATTAATAATAGAATGGAGGTTATGTTTGCCAGACATTACAGCATTTAGCAAATAGGGAAATCTTTGTGTCGGTAAATTAATTAATAAATCAGGGTCGGATGTCGGTGAACTTCGAGCAAACTTTAATTAAGCCACCTCAGGGAGAATGGTTGTCAACAGTCACCTTGACTTTGCTTTTTATCTTGTTAAATATTGTGACTGTATTTAGAAACTTTAGGACTTTTGGACGGTTCTGATTTATGGCAAAACTTTGGAACATATTTTGACGTCTATTTCTAAACCTAATTTTGATTTAGTCTTTTAATATTTTTAACCACTTGTTTGTTATTAAAATACAGTCAAATTGTGCAAAATTAATTTATACATCGTTATCTTTGCTTTTTTTGACTACGAAATGTACCGGCCGTACTGGAAATCGGCAAACTAAAAATTTAACTCAGATGATATAATTAAATAAGAAGAAACAACGATGACATTCCGAAGCGTTCCCTCTCCAAAGTATACGAGTATCAGGCACCATCACCTTGAGAAGCTCAAAAGTAAAACGTCATTCTCCATTTGCTAAATAAATCCCAAAGTTACTCCGGTCCTTTTTCTGTTTAAAATAAATACCATTATACAAATTAAATAGAAGTGAGTAAAGCATCTTGGTGCCTCTCAAAGTACAGATCAATGTATCCTTTGTATAGAGATCTTCAATTCATTGGAACCTCATTCAATGTCGAATTCTTCAATTTGAATAAAAAGTCGGTCTCAATAATAAAAGTTGTAAGTTTTTAACATCAGCTATTCAAGCTTGATTGACTGCACAGGCAATTTAAAGCTATTGTATAAAAGCTGATCTTTTGTAATTTAGTTAACTTATTTACCTACTGTTAGGAATCATTATGAATATTTTTCTGTTCACGGCTTACAAAATGTATAAATTAGTTATTATTACCTATTTTTGAATTTCATCCTGGCAACACTGACTCGCTTGCCGCTCCGTTGCGCCCTACCACCGAGTAGTGGTGGGGATTTTTAAGCGCGGGCGCAACGGCCAGCGTTACCGAGTCAGTCTTGCTGCGAAACCCGTGATAATTAGACGTAAAATAAGTCGTAATCTACGAGAGCGTAATATCCCGAAATTGTGGTATAATAAGAATTTAGTGGTATAAGTGCTATTCAAAATAATTAAGGTACGTACACTGTTTTAATAAAATGTAATGAATGTTAACAATTAATGTTATTGGCATTGTGATTATTATTTATTTACAATAAAAATAAATGTATGAGAATCAATTTGGACTTTCCTTTCACTACTGAAAAGCTATTTAAGAAATTATATCAAAGACGAAAGACGTAAGGTCTCGATCACAAACTACCATAATTAATCACTAAGTCAAACAACAGGTTAATCTGTAGACACACAGAATCTTATCAGTGAAGTGAACTTACTAACTCAGCGAGCTCGGCAGGGAGTGAGTAGCAAACTGATCGGTAGCTGACTGATAGATTTAGATAAAGACTAACGAGCTTCTCAGAAATAGTTCTAATCAATTATCGTACAAATGAATTTAAATTAGGTACTAATAGCTTATAGGAGTGTGTGAACAACGAAAAGATTGCGGCCCTACATCAGATTTTATAGTTATAAACTTTCAATTTTTTATTTTTTTTTATTAAGCCACTGGTATTTTAAAACACAAATTGGGCATAAATTGTAAGGGCTTAGATAACTATACAAATTTGAGACAACCATGTAGCTCTCCTGTAGCAAAGGCGAAGTTAGTTTTGTTTCAATTATTGTAAACGAATATTTACAGAAATTCACGGGTTTTGCAAAACCAACCGAAGCTGAATATTTTAATTATAAATACTGAAAGAGTTGCTAGTTGGTATTCTGCGTGAACATTGAACTACTTTAGACGGATACAATCCTCTAACCGCTTTTGAAACACTTAATTGTTAACCACAAAAAACGATGCTCAGATGATTGATGCAAAGTTAATGGAATAAAAGGAAATTTTCCGTAAGGAAAATAATATGCTGTGTGACATCAATCTCAAAATATTCAGTTACAAGCGATGTTTGTGTTAAGTAATTTATAACTCGTATAGCTAGTTAGCGGTCACGTAACACGTTCTAGTTGGCAAGCGCTCAGCTGACATATAGCACTATATAAAGCCATAGGTTTATAGATACCACAACATGCAAAATTGTCAGAACCAAAGTAATACCAAACTTTGATTGCTTTCTGGTTTGCCTAATGTTGTAACTTATTAATGTACATTTATATTGTACCAACCACATAACACAAAATAACAAATTACTTATTATACACAACTTGTGGTAAGCAAGTGAAGTGACGATCAATTTATAATACGGTAGTCGAGTGTTACAACGTAAGCAGGTCAATGTGATAAGCTTACAACTTTTCACTTCGCTGTTATACAAACTTTTTATTCAGGTCATTTTATGAGGCAATTTGTAACAAAATATTGAGGCAGAAGCGACCGTTTATTATTAAAGTTTATCGCCCTTCCAAAAAAGTAAGCTAATAACATAGCGGGGGTATGAACATGGTGATTATAGATATGATAAAAATTATCTTCTAAAATTTATTTTATCGTGAACTGATACTAAACTTTAAAAGTGTCACACATAAGTCGACGATTCAATCAGTTTTTGATTGAGTCGTCGTGTCACGAAAGTATACTTCACATTATGATCGCGTGATTAAACAGATTTAATCAAATTCCAAAATATCTATATAAATAAAGAGAGAAGTCCTGACTGACTGACTGACTCATCAACGCCCAGCCCAAACCCTTGGACCTAGAAAGCTGAAATTTTGCATAGAGGTTCCCTTTATTATGTAGACAAGGAATAAGGAAGGATTTTTCGAAATTCAACCCCTAAAGTACTTAAATAGGGGATGAAAGTTTGTATGGAAAATCGTCATTTTCACGCGGGCGAAGCCGCTGGCAAAAGCTAGTTTTAATATTTTGGAATTAATTATTAAATGGAATTCAACACCTCTAAATGCCAAATAATGAGCTATGGCCGCATGCGGAGTCCAATATACAGTACGGGGTTGCCAACATTTTTTCAGCGAAATACAGTATTTTTCAAAATAAGCTATAAAATAATATAGTACACTTCTGAAAAATATAGTATTTTATGGAAAAAAAAAATTAACAAAAAATAAAACCGGCTTCAAAAAAAAAAACAAAAAAGTAAAAATAAACTTTAGAAGAAAAATCAGTTTCTGAAGTCGGAGACTTTTTAACCGACTTCAAAAAAAGGAGGAGGTTATCAATTCGACTGTATTTTTTTTTTGTTTGTTTGTTCGATTTCATTTTTTTGCCACCGACTTCAGAAACTGATTTTTCTTCTAAAGTTTATTTTTCACTTTTTTGTGTTTTTTTTGAAGTCAGTTTTATTTTTTGTTAAAAAGTTTTTATTTTTCACTTTTTAATGGTTCACATGTTTACGAGTCATTATGTGGAGCTCTCTGTTTAGCGTTTGTGGACTACGAGAAAGCCTTCGATTCGATCGAGACTTGGGCTGTGCTGCAGTCTCTCCAACGGTGCCAAATCGACTACCGGTACATCGAGGTGTTGAAGTGTTTGTACAAAAACGCCACCATGTCAGTCCGACTTCAGGCCCAGACCTCGGAACCTATCCTTCTGCAGCGCGGTGTGAGACAGGGAGACGTCATATCTCCGAAACTGTTCACCGCTGCATTGGAGGATATCTTCAAGGTTCTGGATTGGAGAGGACTTGGCATCAACGTCAACGGCGAGTACATCACTCACCTTCGGTTTGCCGACGATATAGTGGTCATGGCTGAGACCATGGAAGACCTCAGTGCAATGCTCGATGACCTCAGTGGAGCTTCCGAAAGAGTGGGTCTTAAAATGAACATGGACAAAACCAAGGTTATGTTGAATGTTCATGTAACACCCACTCCTATCAAGATCGGAGACTCTACGCTCGAAGTTGTGGACGATTATGTCTACCTGGGACAAACGGTCCAGTTGGGTAGATCTAACTTCGAGAAAGAGGTCAATCGTCGAATCCGACTCGGCTGGGCAGCGTTCGGGAAGTTGCGCGGTATCTTCTCGTCCAACTTACCCCAGTGTCTCAAGACGAAAGTCTATGACCAATGTGTGTTGCCAGTGATTACATACGGGACCGAAACGTGGTCGCTCACAATGGGCCTCATCAGAAAGCTCAAAGTCACCCAAAGGGCAATGGAGAGGGCTATGCTCGGAGTTTCCTTGCGTGATCGAATCAGAAATGAGGACATCCGCTTGAGAACCAAGGTTACCGACGTAGCCCGAAGAATCGCCAGACTTAAGTGGCAATGGGCAGGGCACATTGCTCGCAGAACGGATGGCCGATGGGGCCGAAAAGTTCTGGAATGGCGACCGCGAACCGGAAGACGTTGCGCTGGAAGGCCTCCCACTAGGTGGACCGATGACCTGGTCAAGGTTGCAGGAAACCGCTGGATGAGAGACGCACGGGACCGGTCAATGTGGCGACGCCTGGGGGAGGCCTATGTTCAGCAGTGGACGTCTTTTGGCTGAAATGATGATGATGATGATGATGATGTGGACAATGTAGTTTTTTTTGAGTTTAGTTGATTTTTCAAAAACCGCTTGTCCGATTTCGATAAAAGAAATTATGGGACCATTTGGGACCATTTGGGAAGTTAAGTATACCCTTTCCAACAAAAAAAGAATTTTTGAAATCGGTTAGCAAGTGACGGAGTTATGCCCGAAAAAACATAAAAATCTGTCAGATTTCTTTGATAGATTTTCGACTTTATTTCTAGAGCATTAGGTTCAAGGTTCGTTGGGAAAATTTGACAGTTTCGGGTAGCTTGACATGCTGGCGTCTGTACCTATATATATAAACATCCGAATTGAGAACCTCCTTCTTTTTTTAGAAGTCGGTTAAAAATAAAAATAGACAAAGATATACCTATTTGTTTTTTTATTTATTTTTATAAAAACTATTTACTCTTTGCATTTTTTGCTTCTTTATTGGTGTTGGGTGCATTTGAACTTGACGCACGTTCGTCATCGCTACCACTTTCCATAACTATTGTTTGTTATTCTCAAATCAATGAATAATTAATATCTTATTGAAAAGACCAAATCTCGAAGAAAAATAAAAGCGACCACAATATTCTTTAGATGTTGACAATATGAAATTGTTCCAGTTACTAAAGAGATCAGTGGGAGGGACCCAAAGATAAAAAGATTGTGACATGAACTCACCTCACACAAAATTTAATACAAAGGCGATTTTTTTATTTTTACAGATAAATACCTAGTGTTTGTTCGATTTCGTTCGGTGCTGAAAATATAGTATTTTTGCGTACTATATATTTCTTCAACAGTATATAGTACGCTGACCCGAAATATAGTACAATACTATATATTATAGTACGGTTGGCAACACGACTACAGACAGTGTGAACAACGAGTCTATAGCCAGATGGTTGACAGTAAAAGACCTGGGTGGACTGTTGTTGTTGACAGCAAACTGACCTTTCATGCGCAAATTATAAACTTGGCTAAATAATTTTTCAGACGCTTAGGTTTTATTTTACGTAAATGTCAAAACAAAAAACAAATACAAAATTAAAAGAAGTTTAGCAAACCTATATTAAGCGAACCAGTTAGGTTTTTATTTTTAATTACTATTAGCAGGGCATTAAGCCGTGTTGACAAGCTTGGGAGACGAGGTCTTCGTAAAAAATACTTCCTTAAAACCATTAAATTAATTGCTGTGAAAACATTCAGGGTGTTTTACACGCTGTTATGTTGATAAAATGTTTTTATCGTGAAAATTATGTGGCTCGTGTTGTCGTCTGAGTGAATTTATTTCATCACTTTTCGATTCATACCTCATAGCGTTTAGCTGTTTAAGTTGTTCTAATGAATCATGGCACCAACTCTTCTATAAACCAACGACCTTTTTTTCTCATTTAAGGTAATCGATCCTAAAAACGTTGCAGAAGTTTCTTATTCTCACAAACCTTATGTATTATGTGCACCTACCTGTCTATATGTCATATCTTCATCTACTGATGGTCATTGGTCACCGCTTCTATTCTGGACACGCAGGAAAAGTGCGTAAATCTTTATTAGCGAATTAAATTAGGCGTTAGCGAGAGCCCAGTCATATAACAATTAGTTAGTCGTTCACTTAATAAATCGAGCCGGAACATAGCGTGTATTGGAGAAAATTCCATTTAGACGATTTCACAGATCGCTAGCGTTGAAAAGCGAGCGTAATCCATATCACTAATGATAGAGGAACTCAGAAATTAAAGTCATTATTAGATCATATCGCGTATAATCAGGATTATCACATTATTAAAGTATTGCACTCGCGAGAGGGACCGTCGGGATCGAAAGCGGACGTGCTCTTGACACAATTAGCTATTTGCGACTGCCCGGCCGGAAGGGGTTGCGTTGCGCAGCCGCACGCTAGCAGGGGCGCCGCCCCTCACCCCTCGCCCCGCGCGCCCGCGCATAGGTAGACGTTCCCTTCGCTCTTACAGTCGGCCTTTCCTGATGAAGCTGCCCGCCCCGGGTAGCCTATCCTGGAACTTACTAATAATACCGACCCTCGCTCGAGGTCACCTGGTTAAGGTGAGTTCTTAATCTCACGAACAAAAGAATTGAAAAGCGTAAGTGTATCTATACGTATGTTAGACTTGGTCAGAGTCAGACCATGAGACACTGTCGTGACACTTCTGAATGTGTCTGGCACTATAAAATAATGAGGACACTTATGAATGTGTCTGTCAGACGACGACGAGCTGAGCATCTATCGTGGTTATATCAGACGACACCTTATGAATGTGTCTATCAGATGATGACACTGGAAGTGCCGACCCTGTTGTCTATCATCTGCGGATGACACTTTACCAATGTGTCTATCGACGGTGACGACACTGCGTATCTGTTGCAAGTGACTGGCATTTTGTAAATGCGCCCATCGACAGGAACGACACTCTGTATCTACCACCAGTCTAAGAAGGCCTTCGTTTAAACGACGACACCAATGCGGTATCTGTCTTTCATGCATGTTCAATTTAGCGCTTAATATTTAGTAGGGTACCCTTGTGTCTTAACCACATCATCAATTGCAGCGGCCACAGTTTAGTGACTCACAATTAATAACAACATTCACATTAAACAAATGGATATATTATATTAAGTGGACAGTTGCAGCGGCCACAGAGTAGTGACTCACAACATTAACAGTATTTACATTAAGTAAATGAATATATTGTAATAAGTAAACAGTTGCAGCGGCCACAGAGTAGTGGCTCACAACATTACGACATCCTCCACCAACTGTGAGTACACATTGTAAAAATACATACACATGCATTTAAGGCGCTGACAAGAGCCAAATAGGCTTGTATTGAACAATTTTTTAGCCAAATCTATACAGTTTGACACGGCGGAAAAAATATATGTTAATCTTGAACATATTTCTGATAATTTCGTTGTTTTCAAAACACGTTTCTGAAAAGTTTTCTCGATACAAAAAAATGGTAAACTAACCTCTTAAAATGATCTTCCAACAAAAATATCTGTATTACTGATCAACGTACGTTGGTAAAATTTATAACAATAACGTACCATATTTAAATACAAAATTTGGTTGTTTTTAATTTTTGATTACTTAATAAATTATATTGATGTAATTAATTATTATATGGTTTGTAAGAAGTTCGAGCGTTGCGTCATCGCGCTCTCTTTCTTACCTAAGCAATCCGACAGTGAGCGCTTAGGCGCGGTGCTAGACGGACGTATGTCACTTTGCGCCCCACTGACAGCTATCCGTTCATCTATAAATTATTATTGACCGCGTCACAATGTTAGTCCAGGATCCACGGTACATTTTTTCACTTGATTACTATCAAGCTAATTTTCCGTGAGCAGCTGCATTTTGATGAGACGCCAACATTACCCTATACGAAAACTCTCGATTGTGGTAGGTAATAGGGGCAGCAGGGATAAAATATATATTGATTATATATTATTATAATTATTTATTTGATGATTTTCAAAAATCTATTACTATTTTATTTTTATCTGATGATCATTATCTAAATCCAACATGTATTGATAACGAGCTCATCAAAAATTACTACAAACCAGCTGTTTTTTAGGGGTCCGTAGCCGAATGGCAAAAAACGGAACCCTTATAGATTCGTCATGTCTGTTTGTCCGTCTGTCCACCCGTATGTCACAGCCACTTCATTCGGAAACTATTGAGACTACACAGTTGAAACTCTACAAGTATTCTGTGAACCGCTTTACGATTTTTATACAAAAATAAAAAAAGGATTTAGGGGGTCGCCCCATACATGGAACTGAAACTATATTTTTTTTTTTCATCAAACCTATATAGACATTAGACAGGTCTTTAAAAATGACATTGAGGTTCCACAAACAATTTTTTCTCAAAGCCAATCGTTTGGAAGACAGACACTTCCAAATTTGTAAAATGGCGACCGGCCTCGCGGTCGCTTGCCTTCGGTATTGCCAACAATGACCAGCTTTTCAAGGCTGCTATCTCCTCTTTGCATTATGTGGCCGAAATAAGACAAAATACGCTGTAGGCAAACTGTTGACAATCGAGTCTTGATATCGAGTTGGTAAAGGATAGACACATTTGTGCGTTTGGCCGTCCATGGAATTCGGAGAATCCGCCTAAAACACCACATTTCGAATGCGTCTATCCTCTGTCTTACTCTTGTTTGGATTGTCCATGTCTTAACTTGTGGGGAAAAATGCTCCTTCCGAAAAGCCTGTGCCTGAAAAGGAACCGATCCAGGCTGATGATGGTTTCGTGACGGTGTTGAGGAGGAAGCGCCGTCAGCGAACCATCAAAAACCGCTGCGGCACGGCTCCATCGGAGCCCAATGTGCATATTCGTGCCGCAAAGCCGAACACTCCTTTGTACCTCTCCCGTCTACATTACACCACTACGACGGAGGACATCGTGGAGTACGTGCGCCAGAAGATCAAGTACGTGGCGAGAGTGCAGCTGCTCGAGTCGCGCCGCAACGTCAACTTTAAGGCGTTTGTGGTGCGAGTACCGACATGCTACCTGCACCTCGTCTTGGAAGAGGACTTTTGGCCGCAGGGGGTGGTGTTTCGACGCTTCCGCGGGCAAGTGCCACATGATCGCACAGTGACGTAGTGCAAGTGTAGTGATACTAATATAGTTTTAAGGTTTTGTTTACTAAAACAAGCTGTCAATTATATCGTATGTATGTTAGTCTGTAAGGTATTTATCTATGGGCCAAAGTAGCCTGAAAATAAATAAATATTATTATTATTAACTCTATGGAGGAAAATCAGGAAAACTAGTGCTCTGACCAAACGGGCCTTCGTTTTAAAACTTATACCACGTTTTTCCCAGATGTTCCGGGGGCGTAATATAGCATCTTTAGCCATGGCTATCCGCCGTTTTATTTCTGTGACGCAGCTACCTTCATTACTTACATTGGAGCCCAGTTAATCGAAGCTGTTCACAGTATAGATGCCTTAGATGTTATAGGCGCCCGATAGCTTTCCCGCACGATCTACCACCATAAGCTTGGTTTTCTGCCTATTTATTGCAAACCCTACTTTGCCACTTTCCACTTCCAATCTGTGCCGTATCTCTTTCATGTTGCCAAATGTTGTAGCAAGGAGAACGGTGTCATCAGTGTACCTCAGATTGGAAATCCACTTTCCACCAACAGTAAACCCCTTGTCCCAGCCCTAAAGAGTCTTGAATGATATTACTCTTCATACATATTGAAGAGCAGAGGTGAGAGGATGCATCCCTGCCTAACGAATTTGAACAGTCGGTGTCTATTTTGACGAAAGAGCGGTTGTTGATGTGTAGGTAGAGGCATCGGACTATGTCAATAAGATGTTGAGGCGTTCCCATGTCTATAAGAACCCCCCACAGCTTGCCCCACTCCACGTAATCAAATGCTTTGGTATAATCTATGAAACATATCAATACAGGGCTGTTAAATTCCCGGCTTTTCTCTATAATTTGGCGATCGTTCAGGATTTGTTCCCGCGTGTCTTTGCCTTTAACAAAACCTGCTTGCTCTTCTGGAATTTGTGGCTCCAGAAAGTGTATTAGCCTGTTGTTTATGATGTACGAGTATTGATGGTGCGTGGAGTAAGTGCCAAACACTTAATATAATTTTTAGAATCTTGTAGGCAACTTGTAAAGAGTGGGTTTAATAGAAAATATCCAATCCCCAAAACCCAGTTAGTAAGTAATCATTTTTAATGACTTCGTTATCGATACATATTGGAAGGAAGGGACTCTTTGATCAAACCATACATTTTGTAGGACAAATATTTTTTCAAATAATTTAGATAATTATCATCAGATTTAACAAAAAAAACCCAGCTGATGATTCTCAAAAGTGTTTGTACTTAACACTTTTGAGAATCATCAAACCAACATATTTTATCCCTGCTACCCCTATTACTTACCACAATCGAGAATTCGAGAGTTTCGTGCAGGAAATTGTTGGGCGTCTCGCCGTCTCATCAAAATTAGCTTGATAGTAATCAAGTGCAAAAATGGACCGCGGATCCTGGACTATTTGTTTCTTACTTGGTAGTATGGCGCTAGGGTATCGGAAAAATTGTGGGCGTGTCCAAAAATACTGAAACATCAGAAGTCAATAGCTATTGTCATCGTCTTAATAATAACAATTAATCAACCACCCGTTATAGTGACGTTAAGGTAAGCATAATAACACGTTTAACGTGCAACCCGGTATGTAGGTTATTATTTAACGTCAATTAATAATGGTACATAATTATGTTAGTCTTATAATGATAGTTGAAACGATTAATTACAACATCTAACAAAAAAACAAAAATAAAACATAATATAATCTAAACAACTTCCATCCTGTTATCAATCAGTATCGGAAGTTGACTCGTTAGGATATTGTAAAGGCTTAAGCTTATCTCTGGCAAGAACGTTTTCGTACGGACGACCACGAGAGGTGGTACTTTTGATTAAATAACGATCATGAGGTAAAACCTTACGCACGGCAAAGGGACCATCGAAACGAGGCATAAGCTTGCCGCTGCGTAACCCTTTCTTAAATACCTTACGTTCAGCCAGGACAAGATCGCCTTCCTTAAATGGAGCACCCTCACGTCTTTTTTTATCAAAATTGATTTTTGATCTCCGGGCAGCCTCCTGAGAGCGAGTAATAGCGCCAGCCCGAAGAGAGCTGATATTAGACCTCGTAGGTACAACGATGTCTCCCGACAGTCGTGGTCGGAAACCGTATAGTAGTTCCAGTGGTGACTTCCCTGTACTATTATTTGTATTGGAATTAATCCCAAGTTGTACCTTAGGTAAATATTCTTCCCAACGATTCTGATCCTCTTCTCCGAGGTAGGCGACTAGAGCATCTAATATCGTACGATTGAACCGCTCAATTTGCCCATTGGCCCTTGGACTTGCCACCGCGGTTAGTACGTGTTTGATTTGCCTATCGCGACAATACCTTTTGAACTCATGGCAGTCAAAGGCTTTACCACGATCGCTGATTATACGGCTCGGCAATCCGAACGTTTTAATGTACTGATCAAATGTCTTTAATACGTTTTCACAACCAGCATCGCGTACCGCCTCAATCCAGATGAAACGCGTGAACGCGTCTATAATGGCGAGTATGTACATTTTACCTGACGGACTTTTACAGAATGGACCGAGGTGATCCACGTGGACGGTGTGAAACGGTACAGCTACCTTGTCTATAGGATGTAATAATCCTACTTTACGACCCGTCGGTTTCTTTGCGTACTGACATGATATGCAACCACCGACGTACTTCTGCACAAACCGTCTCATACCACTAAACCAATACTTTTCCTTTATGGCGTCATAGGTTTTATTATAGTTGGCATGACCGTTGTTATCGTGAAAAGTTTGCATGATTGACCAGCGAGACTGACGTGGTACTACAACTTTGTTTTGACCGTTCACTTTTCTAAATAAAATGTTATTTTCTACAACGTAGTCCCGTTCTAAGCCGTTTTTATTACTCACGGACGTTTCATCCTTCAACTGCTCTATAGTGGATCGGATTGAGTCGTCAGCGTGCTGCATGCTTTCAATATGATCTCCGTCTGTGCAACGCATAACGGATTCAATTGGGTTACGACTCAATGCATCCACATGAGCCATGGCCTTGCCCGGTCGATATTCTACGTCAAAGTTAAGTCCCTGAACTTCGAGCCACCATCTAGCGATGCGCGGGTTCAGGTCCCGCTTTGACCACGTCCACCGCAGAGCATTGCAATCAGTAACAATAGTGAATTTTAAACCCGTTAAGTAGACCTTGAATTTCTGTAATGACATGACAACAGCTAATGTCTCAAGTTCGAAACTATGGTAACGTTGCTCCGCGGTGGTCGTCTGGCGGCTAGCGTAAGCGACTGGTTGGTAAGTACCATTAGGCGGTTTTTGAAGCAGAATACCTCCCAGACCAATTTTAGAGGCATCGGTGTGTACTTGTGTTTCATACTCCGGATGAAATAATAACAGTACCGGACGACTTACGAGTATGTTCTTAATACTATCAAAGGCCTGCTGTTGTGCAGCGCCCCAGAGCCATGGTTGGTCCTTTTTTGTCAATAGCGTGATAGGTCGAGCTAGCGAAGCAAAGTTACGTACGTACTTACGAAAGTAGTTCGCTAGGCCCATGAACTGTCTTGCGTGGTGTACGTTCTCGGGTCGCTTAAAATCCTGCACGGCGTTAAGTTTATGTTGAGCCGGTTTTACTTCGCCATTACACACTTCGTGGCCTAAGTACTCGACACGAGACACTAAAAATGAGCACTTATCGAGTCTCAGCGTAACGTTGGCGTCTCGGATCCGCTCTAAAATTGCCCTTAAATGGTCTAACGCGTCAATTTCCGAGTTTGAATAGATTAAAATATCGTCTAAGTAAGCCGTGCTAAATTTAAATTTTAACGGCCCGAGGATTTCGTCTATAGCGCGTTGAAACACCGCTGGTGCATTTACTAACCCGAAACTCATGCGAGTGTACTGATAGAGACCGTCCGGTGTGATGAACGCGGTAAAGTGTTTACTCTCGTCATCGATTTGAATGCAATGGTAAGCCGATAAAATGTCTAAGCACGAGAAAACACGCGCCTTTGAAAGTCGATCTAGTTGGTCCTGTATTAACGGTAAAGGGTAGCGCTCCTTTTTAGTAATTTTGTTTAGCGCGCGATAATCGACAACCATGCGCGGTTCTCCCGTCTTTTTGGTCACAAGAATGACAGGACTCGCGTATGTTGAAGTGGACTCCTCCATGATACCTTTACTCCTTAAATCACTAACGATATTGCGGACCTTGTCACGATCACTCGCCGACATGCGATATGGTCGGTAATATACGACCTTTTCTTTATCCGTCAACTCGATATGCATCTTAACAGAACATTTGCCTATTCTACTGTCGTCTACTCCCGAGAAACATACCGAATATTCTTGTAAAATCGACTCGAGTTTCGTTAACACGTCCGGTTCAAGATCGTCACCTATTTTGTACGTATTTACGCTATCGTTTATCGCGGCTCGTGCTACGCATCGATTAGCAGGTAAGTCAAATGAACTATTACTGGTGTTTATTATATTCATTACTGCCTTTCCGTCAATAAACTCGATATCGCTCTGTGGAATAACGCACTCAGCCCTCGGAGCTTGATGTTCGGTGTGACGCAAGGACGCATGTCCGAATAGTAATTGGTCGCATGAAACTATTATTTTGTTTAGTCCTGGCGACAACGCGACTGAACTATCCGTGACCAACTTCACATGTTCGACATCCTCACAAACGGCGGGTAGCTCGCGTAAATTATTAGCGTTATACATTCTTAAACACGTAGGTGTCTTAATGACGTACACGTCTGGATAATCCGTAAACGGTTGACCTATAATCACACCGATGTCTTGTGCGCTGTCTGGCACAATATAAGCGCTCGCGTTGCACGAGGCTTCGTCTGCACACACCTTTACATACGCTTCACCAATACCCAAGTAACACATTTTGTGACAAAAGGCTTGCATATAGAATATTTTTGGAACCTTTAGTAATAAAATCCACCGTGATTAAGTTCTATAAAGGTGGTTAGAACCGATAAGCAACCTGTATGTTACCAAAGGGAGAAAAATTGCAACTTATTTATAGATGCAAAAGCGATGCTTATGAGTTCGAATTGTTATCCTGAGTGGCACTAGGAACTAACGGTGCAAATTGCGCGCCCTGAATGAATGATTGAACGATAAAGCGATACAGTTCATTCGTTGAGTGACAAATAAGATCCTAACAACGTCTTATTTTCGGTGGAGATAAACAACAACGGCTTTGTGTTATGGCAGCTTTTATTTGTGATCTATTTTGCGAGTATTAAAAAATTATGTGTTTAACGCAGGATAACCATCATGAGCCCTTGCAAATGGTTTTTTATTGTGAAACCATGGTATATTTACTAAGTAAATTTTGATGCGCCTTCGATCTAATCAAGAACTAGCAAAAAATATGCGGTGATCAAATAAATAAGATAATACTTCATAAAAATTTGGTTGTTAAAAACCTAACATTATGGTTTAACAAAAAGTATAATGTCAAACTACATCAGAAACAGTTATCAAAACTCATTTTATTGTATGTTATTGTAATAAAATACCATTCAACAAGATACTTTTCAAGGACTCCATTTTTAAAAATGGCGATTTGAAATAGAACTTGCAGGTCATTTTTACACTCACTTGTTACCATAATAGAGCTCCTAGGTCCAAAAATCCTTTATTAGTACCTAGTAGTGATTATTTTCACTTAACAGGTCTCGTTGCCTTTGCATTAAATTGGGGATCCTCAAGACGGGTACAAAACCCATTTAGGAAGGTAAATAAAGTAAAATTTAATTTAATTGTAAATGTTGGCTGGAATCCTCGACTTTTTATTTCGATGCCTGATTTCCTACTGATAGTTTGCAAATTTTCATTTTTCATTTATACAAGAGACATTCAGAAGGGTAGCTGATCATGCCTTGCCTACCAATCTGTGATTTACACCGTGTATAACGTAAGTAGATTAAAAAAAATACAAAGTGAACTAGTGATTTCATAACTGTTTCATAAACTATTCAATTAAGTACCTATAATGTAGGAAATTTACATAAATACAAATCATACTCTATTTAAATTTATTAATATGTACGGAACCTGCGATAGTGTTAGAACTGTAAGATCTTAATTGGTTCTAAATGAGAGAAAATTGTTGCTTAAGGTTTTCAAGAACCATCTTTTGGAATCGATCTACGCGTTACAGTGGCATATTAGAGTATATTAGACCTTACAAAGGCAATTACACTAGGTTCCAAATTAGCTGCAATAATACCTCTTGAGCCACTACAGGTGATAAGTAACTAATATATACTACTTATTTAGTACTAAAGGTGCCAAATAAGGAAAAATTACCACCTATTAAGGTACGGTTCTTAATGGGAGATTTTAAGATGTCATAAGCTTCTTTGAGTTCTAAAAGATTGAAAATTGAAACCTTTATGCGTCTATAACTAATAAATTCGGCCTAGTGCCACCATAAGTTATAAAGCAGGAACAAAAATCACTCAAAAGCAACTGTTAGTGATAAGAGTTACTCATATGCAAATTCGAGCGCTGTTTGCATCTATAAGTAATACCGTACACTCTTGCATCACTTAAATGCTACCTACAGTTGCAGAATAAGTTCCAAAATACACTAACGTGCTACTTGGGTAGGTATTATCTTCGAACCACCAAAACCACTAATAACGCTATTCGATCGACAGGGCTGCACCTCGAGATTTAATTTTTGTGACGTAGAGTTAGTAATAGTTATACACGAACTACCGAAGTCAATAAAAGCTTTCACGGGGCGATCATTAACTCTTGCGTTTAAATAATATTTCGAGCTTGATGACTGGTCTTTTATAGCATGTACCGACTGGGGTGCGCCAGCGTTCGAATTATTATTATTACTATTTATGTGTGACTTTCGAGCCTTAAGTTTCAAACATTCATCCTTACTATCATCGCTACTATTCATCCTTACTATTTCGAGCCTTAAGTTTCAAACATTCATCCTTACTATCAGCTGCAAACATAATCTGGCAAAGTGGAACATCATTGGTTCCTCCAACACCGAGTGCGAGTGCGGCGCTCCGGACCAAACAATGCCTCACCTGCTGGAGTGTCCCAGATGTCCGTATACATGCACCCTTGGCGACCTGAACAGCGCCTCTGCCGCTGCAATAAACGTGGCTACCTACTGGGCCCAAACCGTTTAACATGGAAGTACATAATCGAAACGAAAAGAAGAAGAAGAAGAATCCTTACTATGACCCGATTTACTACAATACGTACATTTTTTAGCTTTGCGGAAACATTTATCTTCCGTATGACCCGATTTACGGCAAAAAGCGCAAATAATTGCTTTATCACGCGCCTTGTAATTGCAATTCGTTGCAATATGACCGCGCCTTTTACAAAGATTGCATCTTATCTTTTTAAAAGAGGAATTTACACTCGGCACGTTAAGACTTGTTCCTTCGGCGGTACGAAGTGCGGATAGGTATTTCAACAACTTAGTGGGGTCATTACAAGCCGCGGAAACCGCGCCGACCTCAACGATCTGACTACCAATCGTGCCAATTATAATTTCCGTGGTGAGCGATGGCGGAAGGCCACAAGCATTTCCCAAAGCCAGTTTATCATAGTAAAATTGCATGTAGTCATCGTCGGGTTTCCGTACGACATTAACTAAGTCACGTAACATATTCAGTTTACTTTTCTGAGACGGAAAAGCCACCATTAACTTAGACTTAAAATCCGACCAAGTCACATTCACGTCTATTAAATTATCAAACCACTGACGAGCGTAGCCCCTTAATTTTGACGAAGTATTGAAAATAGTGGTCTTTTCGTCCCAGCCATACATGTTAGAAATACCTTCGATTTTACGAATCCAAAGTTCCATTGTAATTAAAGTTTTCTGGGGGTCGAATTCCGCTATAGGGTCGCTGCGACCTACATACCGCAGTGATGATGAAGATGCAACATACCCGGTATTTGTAGGCGTCAAAGTCGAGTAATTCAGTTGCGACGGCGTACCGGCGGCGGCAGGCAACCTGGCGCGCGTGGCTGGTAACCCGCACTCGCCGACCGTGTTATGGACGCCAAGCGACGGGGCGCCCGGCATCGCTAACTGAGAAATACCTGAATCCAGCTGTGGGGCTGACATATTCGGTGTCTGCTCCGCCGGCGATGACGCGACTGGTCCAGCGGTTTGCGAAACCACCCGGTGACCGTTACCGGTAGTGGCACTGGCACTACTGGCAGGCATCCACGAACTCGTGAAGTAGCCATGTTGACACGTCGTGGCAGGAACAGTGGTACAGGCTTCACTCCCATGCGCTGCTTGATGACCACAGCCTAGCCCGGCCGGTGTCACATGTCCGACGGTCAATGATGTAGGTATCGGTGGTGTCAAGGAGCCCTCTTCATCGGTATCACGCGAAATCGGCGCGCCGTAAACTTCCGTTTCCAGTTTACGCACGCGATGTTTTAATTGTTCTTCTAAATTAGATAAAAGCTCGCTTCGAATGCGGCTAATTTCTTTTTTGATTGTGTTATCCGCACTCATTTTCGCGGACACGCACGGTTACACAATTCACACTAAACGCTCACGTAATAATATACCTACGACACAAAATTATATTTAACGTCGTAGCGTTGCTAACACAACTAACTAACACACACCACTTTATACTTGTATCGTTCGATTCGCGGAGAACGGATGAAAACTATAGGTATAATTATTCGAGTTCACATTTACTACTTAGTGGACGTTTATTAAATAGTATCTAATCCCACTTACTGAGCTGATAGAGGAACTCAGAAATTAAAGTCATTATTAGATCATATCGCGTATAATCAGGATTATCACATTATTAAAGTATTGCACTCGCGAGAGGGACCGTCGGGATCGAAAGCGGACGTGCTCTTGACACAATTAGCTATTTGCGACTGCCCGGCCGGAAGGGGTTGCGTTGCGCAGCCGCACGCTAGCAGGGGCGCCGCCCCTCACCCCTCGCCCCGCGCGCCCGCGCATAGGTAGACGTTCCCTTCGCTCTTACACTAAAGATTTAAGATCAGTCGACCGTGAGCATACAGGGCTGTCTGATAGAAATCTATTGGAATTGCATCCAACTAACCAATGGGATATAGGTATTAAATGACACCTAATAGTACCTGTAGCCTAATAGAAAGGAACATATTAACTCCTAATAGAAAGGAATCACAGGAATATTTGTGAAGCAACTTTTCCACTGCGATGATTGATGGAAGTGCTTACAACTTGTTTAGATGAGGATATTGTTGGATATTTTTACTTACTTTTATTAACGCTGAAGTAGTGAATAATCATGTAACTTGGTAACAAATAGGTACGTGCACGAAACAATAATTAAGTATAAATTGAAATCGTTACGTTGCGTGGAAGTCCTACTTCGTATCGCTCCAACATTTATGATACAAATATATTTTTAAACTTTTATAACAATTCTGTCATGTATCAGGATATGGATTTGGATCTAGAGAAATCGTAATTCAAATTCAGATTAATGTAATTAAATAATTTATTTCAATGGAAATAATTGGATTCTCCGTTATCTAACATGAAGTAAAGAATAAAATTGTTCAAATCTCATTTACAAATGGTAAATTGAGTCGGTACCCATTTTAATTTCTATTTTATCAAAATAAGAGCGCTCACAAAAATCATACTGATGTCCGAATAACAAAAAAGATTCCATCTCTAATTTCCCATTCTATCCCTCGAAGCGTTTATATGGATGACGTGATTCCACAAAAGCCTTTTTATTCAAATAATGATGATCGTATTTTGTACTATTTTCAGCAAAATTCATTGTCAGAATCGCACAATCTGTTTATTTAATCAGTACGACATAGTATTCTTTCTCCGTGATGTGAAAGTCAGTAATTTAACTGACTTGTTAGTTAAGAAAATTACTTGTGATAACGCCACCTACCTATATCTCATTGTCACTGTCCGTATTATCCATCTACTATAAATTTGAAGAATAGCCAAAGACGGAATCCTGTCTCTAAGAGAGGCGTTACAATTTTTACTACGTCTCATAAAAAACGAATCGAAATGTCACGGTGGGGCAAAATTAGCAACTACAGTACTTTCATAAGTTAATATGCCTTGCGGCTGAGACTGTAGCTTCGCTGGTTTTTTTACCTTTAAAAGTGCCTGTAATGGTCTAATTGAAATAAGTGCACACATACACGCCAGTCTCGAGGAATACGCACTTGTCCTTGTTTATAAATATTATACCTATAACACTCGTTGCTGTTTATGTAAATAAGTCTGACCCCTCACAGAACACAATAAACTCTAAGATTGTTGGAGTGGGTACAGGAGACGATCCGGTGCCAAAACCTACATGTTCCGCGCTTCATTAAACTGTCGGAGCGTTGCAAAAATTCTTTGATGGTGAGACTATCTAAACAGAATAGATTAATTTAAATGTGCACGCTGTTTTATGCGTGAAGTGAGTAGAGTTTATGTTTTATTGGCCCTTTGAGCAAATGCTAATAATAGTTGGAAGCAAATGTTTTTCTGACTTTTGATTGACGAGTATATATAAATAGTATATTGGTATTCTTTTACCATAACCTTAGACATATTCAGTGTCCCTTTTGAAGGTACATAACCAGGCAACTACGTTAGAATGACCGCGACGTTGCGACGCAGGTTAAGAAAAATTAATAAAAAAAATGAATACCTATAAGCTTTTGTAACAATTTTGTTTCATTTTTCCTCATAGTTACAACAAAGACCCATTCCAATAATTATTTGTTTGTACCTCTAAAAATAAATGTCACTCCTAAAATAAATATTGGTTGTGTCGTCATAATGTGAGTGGGAAATCCCATTAGATACACATTTAGAGGAAAACAAGATTATATAGGTTCAATAACTATTAACTTAAAGAGCAATTCACTTTTATTGTGTACAACATGATACAAGTTCAATAGAATAACGAACATATTGGCCGATTTGTGATTATTGTTTTTGTTGACTGCCATTCTTTGCTGAGCCTTTACCAAGTCAATAAAAGTTCCGTTTTATTTTATAAAAAGATTAGAATTCCTTCCTAATAAAATCCCATGAAATGATTAACAAAGTCTGATTCGGATAGGGACGTAAAATTTGGATAATATTATCACGTGGATGAAGGTCGCGGGCTACAGCAAAGTGATAACATAAAAGTAATAGCAAATAAATATACACGAGTTTCTCCCACGTACAGCCTGGTCCATAAATAAACAAGATTGGATTTTATTCAATATAGGTACTCCTGTATTATTTTTGAAAGCTGTTCTATTTGTGTGTAAAATAAAGAAACGAATTTTTATTTTTACGTGTTTTTTAAATGCTAACAACTCGCTGTTACTCATAGTACTTATACCTACTATTATCAATTACATAATATCACCGTAGCTTTAACAGCGCAGCGTAGCGGTCGTAGCGGTGACGTCACGATATCTGCTACGCCGTAGCAACTGGTAGACATTTATACTTCTCAGTTGTGGAATATTATTATTATTATTTTCTTACAAGAAATCCAACAGCTTTTTCATTATTTTTCATAAAAAGGCAGTCATATTCCGACCACCAAGTCATGAAATATAATCAATCTATCATAGCACAACAGTTGTCTACAAAACCCAAACGCCGAAAGTCAAACTGTTATAGTTCATAACTTTCGAAAGTTTCTATAAGGTGAGGGGTTTGAATAGAGCCTGCTTTTTCAACTGGATTCATTAATTTCACGAGAAATCTTCGAGGACAAAAAGTAGATCGTTTAGTGCAGGATGCATATTTTGTTTTTGCGTTGTAGATGGTCGATAAGTCGATAATTATGATTGTAGTATGAGTAGTGTTTGTATCAGTTTGCCTTTACTGATCGCGATATTGAAGCAGCCAAACAGTTAAGTATGTTATTAGTTCAGCCTCGACGTCAGCGTTACAAATTAAAGCCTACTCGATGTAATAAATTACGTGAAAGTAATCTTTCGAAGGTAATTTGCCATTTTTTCGTAGCCTTCCAACCAGTTTGACAAATGGACTGATATTAAATTCTCTTCAAGCGTGAAGAGAAAACTTTACATTATAAATGTGCCAGAATTTTGTCTTCTTAGGACTATAATTTTGCCTGTAGCTAGCTACAATCATCACCTAGCAGGTTGGTGATCAACCCGTTTATTGATGTATCTCGCAAATAATTCGCTGGAAATTCGTTTGAGTTTAATTAAGTTCGTCTACATCTCAATAATTAAAAGCATTCAATAACGTGACGAGAAGGCACAGGTAGGAGATAGTACTACATTCATTACGATGATGCACGAGTATAATCATGTCAAACACGTGTAAGTAATTTACGATTTAATGGAACAGAATGATAATGACAAACGTTTACGATTAATTTTATGTTACTTCGTTTACAGTTACTGCAAAGCTACGTTCCTAATTTTAACGAACTTGAATTGCTCCAAAGCTTATATTCAAGCCAAGCCATTTTAACTTAATTACTGGGAGATTAAACGGAAAAGACTTCACAAAGCTGAAACCATTCTCACTCCTATCAATAAAGGTGATGAAGATATCCTTTATTTCAAATTAGATTGATAGCAAAAGACAAAGTTTGTTGAAATATATATCTGTTGTGATGGTGTAACTTTGTTCCGCGTTAATACGAACAAACATATTATATATACATCGGAAATTAATTTTGTTTTGACTTTTAAATGATCTAATCCCTACTAATAATCCCTCAGGCAGTGCAGATAGTACCACGACGATTTTTTTTTTTTTTTATTAGCTCTATAGAATCTCTATATAATAATTTCTAGGATATAATATTGTTCCAAGTGTAGTCCGTTTTTTTAGTCATAGTCGAGCAATCATCCGAATCCGCAAGCGAAACATTAGTTCTCTTATTTTCTACGTTTGCAAATAAAGAGTAGAGAATTTGCAATTCACGTTTTCTACTATTTGTGGTTTTGTGCAGTGTCGAAAGTCTTCGAAAGCTTAGAATTCGATTTTCGCAATCGCACTCGTATTTGCTATCGTAACCAATTAATTTAGCTGACCGACCAAAATATACTGTAGGTGAATACTCGGATTAGATTCAATACCAAATGGAAATGTAAACAGATAGAGATTCTGGTTTTCATTTATTTCATGATGAATAATTTTGAATATATAATTCGTAGTGTGTTGAATGGAAGAAGAACATCACGAGTTTTAAGAAAAAAAGAAAAAACGGTTTAGGTTTATACCTGTGCTAGTTGGTAAGGCCATATTGATAGTATTGTAAGGGATAGTGTTTTCTCAGGGGTTGTAATATTGGGCTATTTAAATGAGTCACGTACGTTATGCTAGGTAAAAGTAATAATAATAAGTTTATAATAATAATAAGTTTATTTTTCAAAATGGAATTGCATAAGTATAAGTACAGAAGTTGCATTATTTTATACATTCATAGATTCTATTATACAATGAAAATGGGTGAAGTACTGATCTCCTAGATAGGCTAACATTTAGCCTGTGTTAAGGAGAGACAGTGCCAGTCCCCTGAATGGCGGATTATTATAAAAATATAAAAATATTTCACAACAATTAATAGCAACAATACATAAATGTGATAAAAGACAATAAAATTCATTAAATTCAAACAAATTAAAATCAATATCACATTAAAATTCAAAATCGATATCAGAATTAAAATAAAATTTAAAATTAGAAACAAAATCAAAATAAAATTAAAGACAAAATTAAAATAAATATTAAACCAAAATTATAAACGAAGTAAAACAAAAACAAATCAATATGAAAATGAAATTCAAAATTATAAAGTTATAATTATTATATTTCATTATCATTTCTGGAATGCATAATTATCTAGAGAGTGACTGTGCGTCTGTGTTGTTGCATGTAAGTGTTATGTGTGTATGGTAGTGTGTGCGTGTGTATGTGTGTATGTACGTGTGTGTGTGTGTGTGTGTGTGTGTGTATGTGTTTATATGACTACTTAGTGAGGAATAATTCAGTGTCATCATAATTGAGGTCCGAGAGGAGTGTCCGAACAGTTTTTTTACAATTGTGAAAAGACAGTTTAAAGATTGGGCATTTAGCGTTGATTTTATTATAGAGAGAAGGAGCAAGATATAAAGAAAATCGTTTTACGAAAGAGGTACGTGGAGGTGGAACAGTGCAGATTATGTCCTTCCGACGTTTAGAAATATTTATATAAGGCGTTCTGGAATGTTGGAGTAAGACTGCATGTAAAATGAACTGTTGTCGAACATTCAAAACGTTCCAGGATTTATAAAGTTCAGTCGTAGGAAATAGGATAGGGCGAAAGGTGGCAACTTTAAGTATGGCTCTGTGAGCGATCTCTATAGGCTTCATCACTGTCTTTGCAGCTCCACCCCAGCAGGAAATACAATACGTGACTAGTGATTGGCAAAGAGCGAAGTAGACATTCCGAATAACTGAAGCGTGTGCTACATGTCGCAGTGTTTTAAAAATATAAATGAGTTTCCGTACGCGGCCGGATAGGGTATTAATGTGTGATTTGAAGTTTAAGTGTTGGTCAATGAAAATACCAAGATATTTTATTTGATCTGTTGGAGTAAGTGAAGGGCACTGGCAAACCTGCTGCGTCATACAACTACACGAGTGAGCTTTTAGGGACATAGAGGGTTTTGGTTGGGAAATTGTATTTATTGAGAAAGTCATAAAATTTGTTTTAGTGGTATTTAGGGTCAGGGCGTGTGTGTAAAGCCATCTTAGGGTGGAGTTAAAACCTTTTTGCGCAATTGACTGTAGTTCCAACCATGAGTTCGCGGTGAAAGTTATTGCAGTGTCGTCTGCATAAGAAACTATTTGGGCATTTGGGATATCTAGGTTGCAGAGGTCGTTGATAAATACGAGGAACAAGGTGGGCCCCAAAATACTTCCCTGCGGTACGCCATATTCGATAGCAAGTGTATCGCTGTGATAGTTATCCATAATCACAAATTGTGAGCGGTTTGTAAGGTAACTTTTAAATAGATTAAGTTGAGGGCCCCTAACACCTATGCGTTCAAGCTTGAGTAAAAGGGTCGGAATGGGCACAGTGTCGAAGGCTTTCGTAAGGTCTAAGAAAATGGTCAGCACCTTTTTTTTACTGTCTAAATTCTTCACTATGTGATTAGTCAACTTGTGTATTGCGTCATTTGTGGATTTGTTTTTACGAAAGCCAAATTGTTGTGGTGACAAAATATTGTAATGTTCAAGATAGTGAGTGAGTCTTTTATTAATTAAACGTTCGAGTATTTTTGATAAAGTACTAAGTACCGCTATGGGGCGGTAGTTATTTACGAGGCACCCATTGCCGCCCTTGAAAATAGGATGAATGGCTGCCTTTTTGAACGAAGTAGGAAAAATAGCTAAGTCAAAGCAGAGGTTGAAAATGTGGCATAGTATAGGTGCAAGGTATGTGGCGTAGCGTTTTAAGAACCAGGTGGATATACCATCCCAGCCGGTAGCCGCATTGGTTCGTAGCATATTTATGGTAGAGATAATTTCGTCGGGATCTGTCTTTTCCAACACAAAAGAATTTTTGAAGGCAGATGTGTGGGTGAGTGAAGAGTGGGGCAGTGATTGTTTAGTGTTAATACTATCTGCAAGATTCCTTCCTATACTTGCAAAAAATTGGTTTACATCATTGCAAGACTGTATCGGAGATGATGATGCTGATAACAACTGTGTGTAAGTGTGTTTGATTTTGGTAGTATTTGTGATATTTTTTATAGTTTCCCAAAGTTTTTTAGGGTTATTCATAGCCTTATTCAATTCTTGGGAATCGTATTTTCTTTTCGCTTTTTTTTAATAATGCTGTACAAAATTTTCTGTATCGTTTATAGGTGGTACTGATTATGATGTTGTCAGGGTATTGCTTAACTTTTTTATGCAAAGAGTCACGGTTACGTATACACCTCAGCAAACCTGGCGTTATCCAGGGTTTCAGAGTTTGTTTCTTTGCGGACACCTTTATCATACTAGTGCAGTCATCTATAGCAGTTTTAGTTAGCCTGATAAAGGTATCCGCAGCATCATTTGGATCTGTAATAGATAGAATAGGTGAGAAGTCTAAGCCTGCCATAACTGTGTCAAGATCATCGTAGTTTATTTTATTTATACATTTTGGGGAATTGGATTTAATTGTAATTTTGTTAAGGCAAAATAGAGAAGAATAATGATCGGTTACAGTTGAATCATAAACAAGCGTCAGAGGTTTAGACTTGGAGCGAACTATAAGGTGGTCTAAACAGTTATTCCCTCTGGTAGGCTTCGTATGTGCAGGTAAGAATCCATGATACGCTAAGGTAATAAGATACTCGTGAGTTCGTGTGTCTGATGAGTTATGTTTAATGTCTATGTTAATGTCTCCCGTTATTATTACAGTTTTGTAGTTCGACAACGACTGGAGTATTATATTGAGTGCAGAGAGGAACGTTTGGATATTATCGTTTGCGGGCGATCGGTATATGCAAAGTATTGCTATATCTGAGTCTAATCTTATTATTAAACCCGACGCAGATCCGAAAAAGTCAGGTTCATCATACGCAGATACGAGAGTGGATTTTACATAGACGACCACTCCGTCGCTCTTATTTAGGTGTTTGGTGGTGTGATAGGCAATATAATTCTGTAGAGCGGGTATGTGGTCGTTACTGGAGCATTTTAACCAACATTCAGTCAGCACTAAGAGTTCACACTGAATATCGATACGGTGTAATAAGGTTTGTAGATCAGCAAAATTAACATTAATAGATCTAATATTTTGTGAAAGGATTTTTAATTGATATGTAGATTGTTCAATATACTTTTGTGTTTGTTCTGGGGAGCATGTGTATGTATCCGAGACAGAAAAGTGATCAACATTATCGATTAAATCATACGTTTTGTTAGACATTATTATGGTATGTGTCAGGATTATGTGGGTTAGGAATAAGGCGGTAATGGGGAGGTATTATGAAAAGCGTTAAATGATACAAGTGTGGGTACATGGATAGTATGGCAGTATGTGAGAATTTATGTAGTGTATGTGTAATGAATGTGAGAAAGTTATGTATGTGAGCGTTGTGTGTAGTGTATGATGTGGCTGTAGTGTATGGTGTAGTTGTAGAGTATGTCATGTTTTCAATGAAAACTAATTTTAAAATGTATTCAATAAGCACAGTACAAAAACGTAGAACAAATTTAAAATAAGAAACATTATTTAGTCCAAAGTTAGGACAAAACAGGAATACTAGTCATGCATTATTATCCTTTAAACGCAGTTGGTTGAGTTGTGTTTCGCTTTTTATAACGATATACTGACTTTCCGGATCCTTCTTCAGCATGATACGTCCGTTAGATGTCCAACAAAATTGGATTTGGTTCGCCTTAGCATAATTGCGAGCTAGGTAGAAGAGTCGCTTGGAGGAGGCAGTCAGTTGTTCTGCTATAAATACGGGGGTATTCGGTACCATGCCTAGGCTATTGGAGCTCAGTTTGTTGTTAGAGTGGTTCTTGTTATAAGCTTTGACAGCTGATAAAAAATTACTCTTGACGAGGGTATTTGTAAATTCAACTGTTATGGTAGAATTTGGCATTTCTTTTTTTGAAGGTAGTCGTAGCACATCGCGTATATCAGACACTTGTATGTTGAGCTCTAGTTGTTTTGATAGCTCCAGGAAAGAATTATATAGCATTTCTTTAGTCTCATTTGGCCTTTTTGGAACGTTACGTAGTTCAACACTGGTTTCTGATCATGGAACGGTCGAAAGAATCCAGCTTGTCCTCGAGCTCAGCCAACTTTGAATTTATTGAGGTTCGTTCCCTTTCGAGACCCATTATTTTCAGCTCAAGTGAAGTCAATTGATCAGAAATAGATGTCATGGATTTTTCAATTTCGGTATTCGTTCCTTCTATGTTATTGTTTATTTGTTTAACTTCAAGGATGAGGTTTTCTAACTGGTCCATGCGAGTGTTCTGTGAGCATATCATATTGTGCAACATAGTCTTGATTTCCATCTTGAAATCATCTAAGCCATCATTCACTTCCGTCGTTGGAGGACAACGCCGCTTAGATCTTTGGGCATTGTTTGTAACGGGGTTGATTGGGTGTCCGTCGTCGACGTTTAATAATTTTAGTAAGTCCGACTCGGAACGTGATGGGGACTGTTTCTTCTTTGGTGATGTTTTCGTTAATTTAGACATTGAGTCGGGTATTCTCAGTAATATTAGAGAACAACTACTGACGATTCACAAAAAGTGATGTGTCTCGGTCAGATTTGAACTCGCGACACGTCGTTGCTCCGTGTAGCGCCTTAGACCGCTAGGCCAAATGCGCTGTTATTAGAGTGGCGAAATTAGAGTTCTGTTGGTTCTTAGAGCAAAAACTCGGCAAAGTCTCTGACCGCTAATATGAAAGCAAGGTCATGCGCGGAGTGTCACTGTCCGATAATCACAACACATAATAACGAACTTTTTAGAGCTTGAACTGTTATTATTGTTTTGTTTTATGCACTTTTATGTATTTTCACTGATAATTTGCGTTTCTTGTGACAATATAATACTGTTTATCACAATATAGACAGAAAAAACTAGTTTTTTACTTTTATATAAATTTTTAAACACAGAGCGTACTCAAACGCGACCGATCGCGAGCGCGTCGAGCGGGGGGGGGGAAAGTATATTAAAGAAAAGGGTAACACACGGAACTATTGGTAAAACAAAATAAACAAACGGGTTAAACAGTTAATTATAGAAAGTATCAACGAGCGTTTTGCGAAACTGTTGACAGCGCGCGCGAACCGAACTCCACTGACCCTTTGATTCTCGCGTCGCGGGCTGGGTTGCCAGGAGCCGTGGACGGTGTTGCCAGTTCACAAAAATGTTTAAAAATAACAGTGCTACAGTATCTATTTTTTTTAAACGTTGCCCCGCACTAGGAATTTCTCCTGTATCGTGGGTGCACACAAACATTTAAACTCACATACACAAATACCCAGACCCGGAACAACTATCTGTAGGTTTTACAAATATTTGTTCCGTGCGGGGATCGAACCCGCGACACGCAGCGCGGCAGTCCATTGCTTGAGCCACTGAGCTAACCGTGTCGTTTTGTGTTTCAATGTATATTATATGCCTTTGTACACCACAGGCTGCAGTTTTTCAGCAAGTACCTAAGGCCTAAGGTGTCTCGTGTGTCGTGTTTGAATATTACTAGGATTAATTTAATATTTAAAAAGGTTTTATTCGTCGGATCAGGCCTAACTAGAAGATAATTAATAAATTCCATCAACATCTCAAAACCTCTTCATGTACTGAAATAATAATTCATTCAATCGCTTTCAAAAATCGCGTTTAAAAAAAAAACAAATGATGGTTTGGGAACAAATAAATTGGAATAAAATAATTGCCATTGTGCTCGCCACATTTAAATACAGCGCGTAATAGGGGTAGTTGACAAAAAAAAAATCTAATTAGTTCGTCAGATAGATTTCCAAAAAATATTGAACACGTATTTTTTTCTTTTTTCACGTGAACAAAAAATGAAGACGATACAGTGTGCAGTGCTTCGAAAAGTCGTGCAACGTCACAGTTTGGTCCATTTTTACCAGACTATGACGTCAAAATCCATGATCTTTGACAAGCTTCATCTTCGTCAATTTTTCTTCGTCAAGCTTCATCTTCGTCAATTTTTATTAATTTGATAAAACAAAAAACACATATCCAATATTTTTCGATATATAATACTACCGACGTAGCCCGAAGAATCGCCAGACTTAAGTGGCAATGGGCAGGGCACATTGCTCGCAGAACGGATGGCCGATGGGGCCGAAAAGTTCTGGAATGGCGACCGCGAACCGGAAGACGTTGCGTTGGAAGGCCTCCCACTAGGTGGACCGATGACCTGGTCAGGGTTGCAGGAACCCGCTGGATGAGAGACGCACGTGACCGGTCAATGTGGCGACGCCTGGGGGAGGCCTATGTCCAGCAGTGGACGTCTTTTGGCTGAAATGATGATGATGATGATGACGGACTAAACAGAATCATATTTTTTTTAGTCAGTCAACTACCCCATTGCTCACAACATCCTTTCACGATTTTCACCATGTGAAAGTGTTTCGGCCGTATCGAAAAAGCTAACACCATTTTGACAATGCCGAGTTTTTTTTTTATTTTATTTTTTTTAAAACGTTGCCCCACACTAGGAATTTCTCCTGTATCGTGGGTGCATTCACAAACATATGAACTCACATACACAAATACCCAGACCTGAAACCACTATCTGCAGGTCATACAAATATTTGTTCCGTGCGGGGATCGAACCCGCGACACGTAGCGCAGCAGTCCAATCGCTTAGCCACTGCGCCAACCGTGTCGTCAAACTGCGCCAACCGTGCCGGTTTAGTTCTGACAGTATCCTAAAAATGAATTATGGAAATGTACGACACATCCTGATAGTCACACACTATGGCGGTGCTATCGGAAGACTTAGACTGCAACGTTACTAACAAATGAGCATAGTTGCAACAAATACTTTATTTTAATTATTTAATAAGTGATATTCTTTTTGAAATAATAGCTTCCGTCATGTTAAAAACGTTTATTTCGTAATACATTCCTTTTCAAGATGCTAAGATGAAACGATACACAGTGACGCGTGAGGCATTATTGCACATCACTGACCGCCAGTGGTTGCTGTGTAACGCTCGCTGAGTACTTGCTCCCTTGTTACACAAATGAAACGCGTCTTGATTGTAAGTAGTCTTGTTCATGAAATTAAAACAAATGTATAATTGATTGATTTGTATAAGTTTTAACTACCTGTCTGTCTGTCTGTTAAAGAAATCAATAAAACTGTGTAAATCTATCAAAATAAAATAAATATATATTGTGAAAACACAGTACTAGCTCATAATATTACGACATGACTAAAGTCAACAGAAACAACATTCAGACATATTTATATATTTGTGTTGCCTCAAGCATTAAATGGATAACAAGGTTTCAGAATTTGTACTGTACAGTAAATAATGCAAAAGATGGTAAATGTCTATTTACCATCTTTTGCATTATTTATGACATGTATTTATGACATGTGTAAGCTCAAGGACGGCCTTCATCAGAATTATTCAACTTGCAGCGTGGGTATGTGGGTAGTCCAAGTAGGGTCATTTGAATTAAAACCGTTCTCTTGATAACTTAAAAGTAGTTTATGCGACTGTGCATAATGAAGGGCATTACAACACAAGTGTGGGTTTAAGAAACGAGCCGAAGGCGAGTTTCTTAATAGCATCACACGAGTGTTGTAATGCCTAATTATGTATAGTTGCATACACTAATTTATCTACCCGAATATCATAAGGGCTCTATGATGGGTTCAGGAACCATAGGGAAATGACCAGCATTGTTACCAGTGTAATGCAATAAAAAATAAACAGGTTAATAGTTGCATTCGTCGCTGCATTTACGATATCTGGCGGAGTGTTCATGTTAATTTCTGAGTCACTATCACTCATTTTCGACAGAAATAAAGAATTTATCAGAAAATTTGTCTACTCGTATAACTGGAAGTAAAAAGCTAACGAACAAATGACAGCTCGAAATGGCGGCGTTTCGGATATCTGTCATTTTTTTTAAATCATAGGCAAACGAACAAAGTCACTATTCTTGTGTCACTCGAGATCAAAATGTCGTGCGATTTATAATTAAAATCATACTGAATTGGGGTTTCGTATCGATAGGCATCTGTTTTAATGTAGATACTAGAATAGCACACTCACTTGAATTTGACACCTGTTCCAAATTTAAACTCATAACCTACTGTTTTCAGTAGGTTATGAGCTCATTACAGTTCTGTTAATTTCTGCTGGTTGGTAATGCTGGTCATTGCCTATGGTTTTTGAACGCATTAGAGAGGGTTTATGATATTTGGGTAGATAAACGATTTTACTTGAAATAATAATTAAATTACGTAACAATAATCACTTAGGCTATAATTAACACTCAATCACTTCAAAAAAAGAACTTTGAATAAGAGGATGGATAGCGATTCGTCGAAAACGTGGTGCGCTTGCGACCGCTCTGTACGATCTGCCGTACCAAGATGGCCGCCCCGCTACCATCGACTCGACGCTCCGCTAGAGTGACAGTGACAAGCTGTCACTCTTGACATTGGCATCTTAATGTGCGCCGACACATGAATTAATGATGTTTGTATGTACCTACAGATATGTTGAATCCTTGTTCGCGTATACTTTTTTCCTAGTAAGTACCTATTATTATACTGACTCATCTTCACATCATCAATATTGTTTTACAGTCGACCTCCGTGTAACTGTGCGTAGCGTAATAATAGTCCAATGGAAGTATAATATCGTCGGAAAACTCATACAACGCTGATCTCTACAACCCAGTTAGTACTGGGTGGTTGATGTTAGAGGGTGGGTGGTGGTGGTTGGTGTGACCTGAATGTCTGACAAGCTACACGACCGAAAGCAGCTGTACCAGCATGGCAGTGCAGGATTGAACGACGCATTACTAGGGCCAGAGCATTCATCGGCAAACTCATCTGCTTCCAGGAGGGCAACAGTCGCCCTCGAGTGGTGCGTTTTGTGAGGCGGGCATTTGCGGGGACTGATATCAGTCCTCGAGACTACATGTCCCGTATCACAGAACGCATCGACTTCTGGAAGCAGAAAGTGTATGCATGGGCAAACCGTATCCGTAGGTATAAGCGAAGGGTGGAGCGATACACTCAGAATCGCACATTCCAAAGGGATGAAAGGTGGGTTTATAGGGCTTGGGAGCGACCGGACCAAGGTGTGGCTGACACGCTCCTGCCGGATGATGACGCCATGTGTTCGTTCTGGCGCAGCATCTGGTCGGTGCCTGTCAGCCATACTGAGGGTGAATGGACTCGGGATGTCGAGCGAGCGTGCGATCCAGTATCAGAAATGGGGGCAATCACTATCAGCCCCCAAGACGTTGCTCGTGCAGTCCGTCCGTTGCCTAACTGGAAATCTCCAGGGCCGGACGGGCTGCACAATTTCTGGATTAAGTGGATTACAAGGTCGCACGCTCGCCTGGCGACCCTTTTCCAGTCAGCCCTAGAGTCAGGGTCGCTGCCCGAATTCCTGACAACAGGTATAACCCACCTGCTCTATAAATCAGGTAGTACCGCGGAACCCAAAAATTATAGACCGATTACTTGTCTTCCGACAGTCTATAAAGTTCTTACATCCATTTTGAGAACCAAAATTAACAAACACATTGATGATAATTCTATCATGTCCACTTCTCAAAATGGTTGTAGGAACGGGTCCCGTGGTACGAAAGAGCTACTCCTTATTGATATGACCATTAGCCAGCAGGTTCGTCGCTCCCGAAAGGATTTGTCGACATGCTGGATAGACTATAAGAAGGCCTATGACTCGGTGCCACATACATGGCTCATGAGGGTGCTAGAGTTGTATAAAATTGATGCAACCCTGCGCACCTTCCTGATGTCGTGTATGGGGCAATGGAGGACAGTCCTTCGCTATCCAGGATGTCGACAAATCCAGAGGAATAGCGAGCCGATAAGGATAGAGCGGGGTATATTTCAGGGCGACAGTTTGAGTCCACTTTGGTTCTGCTTAGCCTTGAATCCTCTAAGCACGCTGCTGGAGGATTCAGGTCTAGGCTATCGGTTGAAGAGAGGTGGTCAGATTATATCTCACCTCCTTTACATGGATGACCTAAAACTTTTCGCCACCAACGATTTGCAACTGATGGAGCTACTGAAGGTTACTGAAGCTTTTAGTAGCGCCATCAGGATGGAATTCGGTGTGGACAAATGTGCGGTCATGCATGTAAAGCGAGGGAGGATTGTGGAGTCTGTGGGAACCCAGCTCACAGATTCCATAAATCTTAGATCCCTCTCAGCAACCGAAACCTATAAGTATTTGGGTATGTCGGAAGCGCTGGGCATCAACGTTACCGACATGAAGCAATCGTTGAGGGAGCGCTTCTTTGGCCGCCTGAGAAAGGTATTTAATAGTCTTTTATCAGGCGGAAATAAGGTGCGTGCCTTCAACGGTTGGGTCATGCCGGTTTTGATGTACTCTTTCGGCATACTCAAATGGACTCAAACAGAGCTAGACGCCCTGGATAGGCGGGTTCGTTCATTGTTGACGACATATCGAATGCATCACCCACGTTCTTCGGTTATGAGGCTGTATATCCCGCGGAAGTGTGGAGGTCGAGGCTTTTTAAATGCTAAGACTCTCCACAATCGTGAGATATGCAGTCTCAGGGAATATTTCCTGGAAGCCGACGTGGGGGTGCATCGAGATGTTGTCGCGGTGGACACGGGCCTCACCCCGCTCTCCTTGGCTAAAGAGAACTGGCGCAAACCTGTAGTGCTTGACACTAACGATCGCATGGAGGTATGGCAGAGCAAGGAGCTCCACGGACGCTTTTTCCGGGCCCTACACGGGCCCGATGTAGACTTCTTGGCGTCCGTAGCCTGGCTACGTTCCGGGGAACTCTTCGGAGAAACCGAAGGTTTTGTCTGTGCAATTATGGACGAAGTTATGATGACGAATAACTACCGGAGATTTATTGTGAAGGACGGTACGGTTGACATATGTCGGGCATGCCACCGTCCGGGCGAATCAATCCGTCACATTATCTCCGGGTGTTCTCGTCTGGCTAACGGAGAATACTTGCATAGACACAACCTTGTAGCCAGGATTATCCATCAGCAACTTGCTCTGAAATACAACCTTGTGGAATCGGAGGTGCCGTACTACAGGTATGTGCCCGACCCAGTTCTCGAAAATGGTAGTATCACATTGTACCGGGATCAATCCATCATCACTGACAGGACTATTGTAGCCAATAAGCCTGATATAGTGGTGGTGGATCGATCAGAGCGGCGCGCAATGATTGTTGACATAACGGTTCCGCATGACGAGAACCTCGTGAAAGCTGAGAAAGATAAACAAATCAAGTATCTTGACTTAGCTCGCGAGGTTGTCGACATGTGGGATGTGAACTCAGCAATCATTGTGCCGATAGTCGTTACAGCCAATGGCTTAATTGCCAAGAGCCTCGAACAACATTTAAGGAGGCTCTCGTTAGGCAGCTGGATCAAAGGCTTGATGCAGAGAGCGGTACTCCTGGACACGGCTCGTATTGTTAGGAGGTTCCTTTCTCTGGAGCCCTGACCGCCGGTAGCTTGGGCCTGTTCCCGATACCGGTGGGCTACAATTTTTTATATTTTTAAATGTTTTTTTTATTGTTTTTATGAGAAATATTTAAAAATGTATTAAGTTTGTTTAAAGATAAATAAAGGAAATAATAATAAAATTATTAATAATAATAATATAATTAATAATAATAATAATAATTAATAATAATTAATAATAATAATAATAATAATTAATAATAATAATTAATAATAATTAATAATAATAATAATAATAATTAATAATAATAATAATAATAATGATGACAGCTGTCAAAATTGAAACGGCTATATCTCGGAAACTATCGACCTTAGACTAGTTGTGTGTAGGGACAAGTGATAGGTCTCAATGAGATCTACATTTCGGATGACAGCTGTCAAAATTGAAACAGCTATATCTCGGAAACTATCGACCTTAGACTAGTTGTGTGTAGGGACAAGTGATAGGTCTCAATGAGATCTACATTTCGGATGACAGCTGTCAAAATTGAAACGGCTATATCTCGGAAACTATCGACCTAAGACTAGTTGTGTGTAGGGACAAGTGATAGGTCTCAATGAGATCTACATTTCGGATGACAGCTGTCAAAATTGAAACGGCTATATCTCGGAAACTATCGACCTTAGACTAGTTGTGTGTAGGGACAAGTGATAGGTCTCAATGAGATCTACATTTCGGATGACAGCTGTCAAAATTGAAACGGCTATATCTCGGAAACTATCGACCTTAGACTAGTTGTGTGTAGGGACAAGTGATAGGTCTCAATGAGATCTACATTTCGGATGACAGCTGTCAAAATTGAAACAGCTATATCTCGGAAACTATCGACCTTAGACTAGTTGTGTGTAGGGACAAGTGATAGATCTCAATGAGATCTACATTTCGGATGACAGCTGTCAAAATTGAAACGGCTATATCTCGGAAACTATCGATCTTAGACTAGTCGTGTGGGAGTTGGACATTTTGACCCTGAACGTTAACGATGTCGACTGTACAGTCAATAAAATACAAAAATAATTTATTTTGAACTAGACTGTACAATGTTTTTATGATGCTTAATCGGAGGCATGGGAAAAAATATTCCCGCTCCTCCTACCAATCGGAGTTCCGATCGGAGGACAGGGAAAGACAAAATAAATGGGTTAGCATAGTTATGGCGGAATAATTGAATTTTTAAATAATGAATTTGGTTTAACTATGTCGAATGATCGCAATCTTAGCACAACGAAATACAAAACTACTATTGATGCGGTCTTTATTAGACATTTAAATAGGTTCGAATCAAAACTGTTCGTTTCTTACTTCAGCTACCATAAACCTATCGTATCAGTTTTAGAGATTGGCGATGATAGTTCTGGTAATGATGATGGTGAAAAAGTCGTTGAAATTATGGATGAAAGTTGATTTTTCGGAGAGATAAACTTTTTAATGTAAAATAATTGTAATAGTTTTAAAGTGTTAAATTTTTAATGTAATATAAATTGTCATGTTTGTGTACGATAGCGCAATAAATCAATATTGTATTCTACCACATAAATGATAGTACTTTTATACTGTTAAAGCAATTGGTGCAAAATTATTCCCTAACCATTCCAAAATATCAAACATGCTCAACGTTAATAATCAAGTTTTCACTTCTGCCGGCACTCCCGGAGTGCAACCCGTCTTTTTTTTTTAAATTATTGGTTGGGTAGAGAATGCCATGGATCTTGGTATGTATAGTTAGTAAAAGTTTGTTTGGTTTTGATACTTATGTCATTATTATTTAGCCTGGATTGGTTGGTGTGTATTCACTATTTACAAATACTTTTTTTTTACAGCCTGATCTGTCCCACTATTTTTACCTTCTCCGCCAATACATTTAATCGTCAATTTTCATTTCATTTTTGGATGAGCTTGGTTTAGTGTCAACCCCAAAATCTATAGGAAGTTTATACTTTTTAGAAAACTCTACAAATGTTTTATTAGGGCATTAGTCCTACACTTGTCCTATTCTTCTGTCTCATATTTGTTAATGGCTTCACTTAAAATCCACGGCCCGCGGCCTATGATGGGTAACCTGAACTGTGCAGTTGTAAAAAAAGAGATTTTAGAGCGGCCAGTGAACCTTTTTGAAAGAATAAACTAATGTTTCTATAGGATACGGCTTATGACTTGCCGATTGCGAAATTAAGGACAGTAAAATTTACTGTCAGTCGTCGTTACCGAGGCAGGTCCAAGAAACGGCGTGACGATTTGGACTCGTTCTTGACAGATTGGTCAGAATTATATAAGTAACTGAGAGAGTTGGAAAGGAATGCAGTAGGCCTTTACCCAGAAGTGGGAAAGATTGGACTAAATAAAAAAGTACGTTCCAACAAAACAAGACGCCAGTAGTATCTGAAAGGTATTAAGGTACCCCATTGCCATCAACCGAGCACAAATCTGGACTCCGTGGCTGCTACTGAGAAATTCTTGATAGAAAAACTCAACAACACTTTGCTCAAACCCGGAGTTGTTCCAACTTAATACAAACACCCAATCTTCATAATTCCTCATATAGTTTTGGTGGATCAAACAATGTTTTTACTATGCTTATAAAGAACCTGGGCATCCTATAACCAACCTTCTAATATTACAAAACCAAATTCACAATAAATTATGAAGAAAATATAAATAATTATGTACTTAATATGTGAATTGCGAACGCATTCCTAATTTAAATTAAAAGATTTTAAAATAAAATAACTATTTGATTTTTATCAAGGAGTTGTAATTTCGTCTCAACTCTTTTTTCAAACTTGATTTCATTGCGATTATCGATTAAGCTGAATGCAACTTTTTAATCGTAATGATAAAACTGGGGTTTACGGTAAGCACTATCAAGTGTGATGTTCTATTTGTCTATGGTTATATTGCAACATAGTTTTTATGAATATTTTTCACGACTTTGTTCGTGTTTTTTTACGAAATTATGTATGAATAATGGCAAAAGTAAGAACGCAGGTAGAATGTTACTGTCTTTATTTTGTCCTTTAGAGTGTTATTAGCAAATGTGAAACTTGTTTATGTACATTATTTCCAGCGCATCTGGGATACCTATTTTTTGGAAGTGTGTAGTATTATGTATTTTATACATATTTGTCAATAGACTGACGCCGTTTTACCGGCCTCAATACGATACTGGAGACATGAGTCACAAACTTATCATATTAAACAGCTGCCGTGACATGTTTTTCATTCTAAAATCCAATGCTGAAAGTTCACAAAAAATCTTGGATTTCATGACAATTCGCACCACCTCGCGTCGATTCAGCTGATATGTCATGTGTCAAAATCTTGTCGTGCATAGTGGTTAAAAGCTCGTTTCAACAATTACAGTAATGTGGCACATTATTAACCTTCTTCACACAGGGAGCCGCTTGCAGCCAGAACGTTAATAATTTATAAAAATAATCCTGTACTTTCTCTTTGTTAATTCTCTTCTATAAATTCAACTGACTTGTCTGTAAGATTGTATAGAATTGTTAAATATATTTATATATTGATAGAACAACTCTCCAAGTCTCTGTTCTAATGTTGCGTAATAACCATACAGTTTTTGAACGGTTTCTCTTTGAAAAACTCTTTTGTTTTGACAATAATAATTATAACGTTCTGTTGTTAGAATAAATCCGTTTTGTTCTGCAGTGTGATCAAAGCTGTTATAGAGCTTTGTTTCCCCATCGTCTCTCACTAAAGACGACTGCTAAAAGGTCAATCTCGAGGGACTGACGCGGACGTACGTTTGTTAACTCAATGGTCGAGATCACGAAGGTAAACGATTGTTCACAAACACGCCGTATTGTACTTACAGTAGGTGGCCAAATTATTAGGTACAGTGCTTGATTTTATGGAGTTTATAGTTTATTAGGTATATTTGAAAAACTATGTTGAATTTAAAGGGTTATTTTATCTGATATAGCTACTGCTACTATTATTGTTTTTGCGAAGTGGCAACACAGTGAATCCGTGCATCATTTGTCAATTTTGGGACGTTTCTTCTAATTCGGTCATTGTCTGTTAAAAAGCGCGGTCCGCAGTATATATTTTTGAATTTTCAAGAAACTGTTTTTCATTTGATTTAACCGATTTTTTTTGTCTAAAATAATCAAAAGGTAAGTAATGCCCAGTAGTAAAATAATTTTGCAATGTTTTGTCTATGAATTTACATTTTATTAATAGTTAAACGCAATATCCTCAAATTTCCTTTTTTTAGGATAGACAAGGCTTTGGACACCTCTCCAAGAAAATGTAGAGAGATACTAACATTGTTACTGCACTCCACTCATTCCCAGAGAGCCATAGCTGCTATGGCTGAGGTTTCAAAATCTGTCGTAAATCGAATAAAAATTAAAATTGACAATAAAAAGGCTCTTGAGGCAATTCGGGTTGGCAAATGTGACAGAAAAAGGATCACCACACTTCGTACCGATCGAAGAGTTAGGAGCATCTGCCTCGAAACTCATAAAAAGAGTGTTGCTCATTTGACCACGATGATGAACGACGAGGGTGTGAGGATTTCGGAAAGAACAATGCGTAGGTGGTTGGTCGAATAGAACTTGATGGGACGGCGGCCTTCAAAAAAACCACGCCTAACCGACAGTATGAAAAAGAAACGACTCCAATGGGCCAGATAACATCGAAATATGACTGTCGCAGGTTGGAGTCGAGGAAAAATAACTTGTTTTAATAATGCTATTAGTCAATAACTTTTCTACTATTTTCTACTATTCATTCTGTTAATTTACAGGTGTGCCTTTCTGACGAATCAACTTTTCAAATTTTGGTCGACAAAAGTTCTTTTGTATGACGACGCCCTGGTCAACGATTCCACACCGATTGCATCGTAGAGAGGGTTAAATATCCGGTTAGTGATACGGTTTGGTCTGTCATCTCAGCCAAAGGCATGGGGATGCCCGTACAGCGTAAGAGGAACGATGAAGCAAGACCAATACAAGCGAGGATTAGAAACCCAGGTATTGCCGCAGGTCAATGAATGGTTCCCCGAGGATGTCGAATACATTTTTATGCATGACTCAGTACGCAGCCACAAAGCCAGAAGCGTTACTGCATTTTTGGCTGAAAGAATGACACTGTTTTGCCTTGGCCAGAGAATTCAACTGACATGAATCCCATTGAAAAAATGAAAACTCACCAAAAGGGGCCATTGCCAAAGAAGTGTACCACCGAAAGGCAACTTATAGAAACCCTCACCAGAGAATGGCATCATAATGCCCAACTAAAGGAAAATGCAAAACATTCTATTTAGAGCATGCCCCGACACATAGAAGCTCTTATTTCAGCAAAGGGTGATACCACCCTTTGCTGAAATAAGAGCTTTACCAATTTTTTTTTTTTTTACCTGATTAATAATAAACAGTTTTGTATACATTTTGGATTTTTTGTGATCCCAATAGAACATAGATACTAATAAAAAATATATAAGAGACCTACAACCAATTATTTATTACACAAATCAACTTAAACTCGAAAATTCAAAAATCTTATTACTGTCCCTATTAATTTGGCCACCGATGGTATGTTTCGGGTTCAGGCTAAGTTGTCCTGATAAGAGACCCAATGAATTAGGTCTAGTGTTTGCAAGCGCAACTGGTCGATCTAAGACTGGTCGGTCGAGGTCTTGGGGTTGATTCAAGGGCCGAGTTAAGCATTATTGGGGTTCTAACATGGATTTGAACCCGGTTGATGGCAATTAGCTCGCGCCCTATTACATGGGACTTAAACATAACTGAGGAAATATTGATTTACTATTGTTAGCTATTTAAATACATTTATATAGTTTTAAGATATTTACAGTATTTTTTATAAATTAGAGAATTGTTTTGTATAAATAAGTTATTTTATTGAGTTGAAATGCTAAAATGGCGCCAACGGTTATTGGAATGACAGGTAACTATTGCAGTCTGTAGTACAGAGGGTTATAAAAGGTCCAACGCGCCATTTTAGCGGGACATTCTTTTCTGAACTTGGAAAGTGTGAGGAGCTCTAAAATACCTGTGTAAGTACTGTGAACTTTTATAATAAACTGGTAAATGTTATGCTGTAGCTTTTACTCTGTGCTTATTTTGATGTTTTGAACCTAGTAAATAAATCATGCTTAAATCTGTTCAAATAGAAGCTTTTATTTCCCTTTTGCTCTGGCTTCTCCTACACTATTAAGTTAACCCCTGCCTAACCCTTCGGGGACTACAGACGTGATGTTATATGAATTGTATGTTGTATATTTCTTTAAAAATAATTTCTGTTACTTTGTTACAATAACACAACGAATAGCTTAATATCGTCTACTTCACAGACAAACACAATTGATTGCGGAAAACATTTTTCCTGAACCGATAAAAATATACGATTCCTCTCGGATTCTTCTCTGAACATAAATCGAGAATATGAACAAATTGAATCAATAAAAGTAATTTCAGAACTCGCCGATTGTTGGTATTATGATAAAAGCTTTAGTTACAGTTATTACCTACCTTTTTTTTTTGGTGGGTGGAAAATCATCAAATGACCCCCCCCCCCCCGCTCTTGGGCAGAGCGAAGGGGAGTGTCAGACTTCTACTGACTTAAAACCGAACCCATGTTCCTTCTTTGCCCTTGTGCCGAGGCCACGTCATCTCGTACTAAAATCCGCGGCCCCGACGGGAGTTTTACCTACCTTGCGGAAAGATGCAGGCTTTCGGTCGATACTGGAAAACCTGTAACGTTGTTTTTTTTTAGGCCTAGTGGTCACACGTGCGACTGCTGTGCATGAGGTCCTAGGTTTGATTCGCGGGTCGGTCAAAGTTTTATTTACTATTACAGTTTTGTTGAAATGTTTGTCCGTTTTGAGTTATAGCTCAAAAACAAAAGTAAAAATGGATACCTATTAATAACGTTATAATATCTTAGTGTGTAAGCTAAAATTATATCAATGTCGTTGTATATATAACGTAATTCGTAATTATCACAACAAAACATAACATCACGCCTGTAATTTCCGAAGGGTTAGGCAGAGCCCAGAGGTGTAGGTGCCTAATAGTAGGTAGGTACACCCACTTTTCGTCAGTTATGTTTAAGTCCCATGTAATAGGGGGCGAGCCTATTGCCATCAACCTGGCACAAATCCATACACCATGGCTGCCACCAAGAAATTCTTGAGGGAAACTCCAATAACACTTTGTCCGACCAGGGAGAATGTATGGGGTTGATGGACCGTTGTCGATACAGCGACCATCGATGTAGTGACTCGCGATGTTATGTATCAGACCCGAATGTATGGGAGCTGTTACACCCCTCCAATAGCAATGTCATATACGTCGTTGGATAGGTCTTTTTAAATGGAACAATATTTACTTTGACAGTTTTGTCGAAATGTTTGTCCATTCTGAGTTATAGGTTAAAAACAAAAGTAAAAATTGATGATATTATTAATATTGTGATATCTTGGTGTATTAAGGAAAATAACACTAACGTCGTTGTATAATAATATATATTATTATAGTATAATAATGTAATTCGCAAATAACATAACATACCATCACGCCTGTAATGCCTAAAGGGTTAGACTGAGGTGTAACTTATAATAATACACCGATGTTTTCGGCAGTTATGTTTCCCATGTAATAGAGGGTGAACCTATTGCCATGAACTAGGCATAAATACAAATTCCTTGACTGATACTGACAAATTCTTGAGAGCAAATCCAATAGGTAAAAATTTACCCGACCCGGGAATCGAACGCAGGGCCTCATGTTCAGCAGTCGCGCTTGCAACCACTAGATCAACGAGACATTCAAAAATTACCAATTAAAATGTACGTAAACAGATGAGTACTTTGTGTCGGAATACTAAAAACTTTTTTTAACTTTGGTTTTTGAGATATAACTCAGGATGGACAAACTATTTCGGCAAAGCTGTCATAGTAAATATTGTTCCATTTAAAAATACCTATCCAACGACGTATATGACATTGCTATTGGAGGGGTGTACCAGCTTCCAAACATTCTCCCTGGTCGGACAAAGTGTTATTGGAGTTTCCCTCAAGAATTTCTTGGCCAGGTTGATGGCAATAGGCTCGCCCCCTATTACATGGAACTTAAACATAACTGACAAGTGTGTGTGAAAAGTGGGTGTACCTACTATTAGGCACCTACACCTCTGCCTAACCCTTCGGGAATTACAGGCGTGATGTTATGTTTTGTTGTGATAATTACGAATTACGTTATATATACAACGACATTGATGTAATTTTAGCTTACACACTAAGATATTCATTTGTTCTGTGTCTGGGTGTAATTTATCTATAATAAGTATGTATTTAGAAATATATAAGTATGTTTATCAGTTGTCTAGTACCCATAACACAAGCTCTGCTTAGCTTGGGACTAGATGGCGTTGTGTGATAGTTGTGGAATATTATTATTATTATATTATAACGTTAATAGGTATCCATTTTTACTTTTGTTTTTGAGCTATAACTCAAAACGGACAAACATCTCAACAAAACTGTAATAGTAAATATTGTTTCAGTTAAAAAGAGCTATCCAACGACGTATATCTCATTGCTATTGGAGGGGTGTACCAGCTTTCATACATTTTCGCCCATTCTCTTTTAAATTCTTTATAACAATATGTAAGCCCAAATATTATATTTTATAACTTACATAGCTCAGATATTGTATTTTATAACTTACTTAAAATTAATTAACACGCTCTCAGAATTTTACGAAAAGGTTTTTGGATTGAATATTACTGGCTGTTCTGAATACTGGCAAGTTGCATTTCTAAGACGAAGAAGTCACTATTTTAAATTCTGAAAAATTAACTGAAAATGACAAGCTGTGAATCTATAAAAGCTGAAATGATTTCACACGCGTGGACTTCTATTCTGGATCTGATCAAGGACACATCTCCATATTATACTCTTCACTTTCTTCACTGAGTCTGTGCTGCTGCTGGTTCATGGAGTGAACGGATCGGTGTCGAGCGAGACGCTACGCTGACGCCAAGAGGACCTCCAATACCTCATCCCGAGTGACCTGTAGTGCCGTGACACAGAGGATCTTCTTTTGTGGACTAACTGAAAGCTGACGTCCATATAAAACCTCCCTCCTCCCTTCTGAGAGTGTGCTAGGTTAGGTATATTTTTATAACTCCTTTTGTATTTTTTTTACTCCTCCCTAAATTTATTATAATGTTCAAGTCTACAACCTCTTATTTCTTTTAAATTTAGTAGATTCGTTACAGTTTGGCGCCCAACGTAAATTCAAAGCTTTCCCTCTTTTCAAAATTCTAAAACAAACTATCTAAGTTTATTTTCTTTTGGACTCTTATTTGGCTTAGTCTCTTTTTTATAACTAATACTAATTTTGGGGAAATGTGGTATTTCGCTATTCTAAACCACGTATTTTATTTATTTCACTGAGTGAGCTGTAGTGTTCGCCTTATTCACACTTACCACACATCATAATACATACTTACACTATATACTTACTTATATTTCGCATCAATCATTATTTTTATTGGTTTTTGCATTACTATTCTGCGAATCGGTCGAAAACGATTCGTTTCCTTCTAAAATATCTAAAATTAAATAAATAATTTTCATATTTTTCATTGTTATGACACTTTACGTCAGGCTGTCAAACTATCAATACTTTTTCTTTTAATTTTCTGTCATAGTTTCTTACTAGCTTAGTCTATGAAGGTTACTTGTGATTTATGTAATTTAAATTCTTTTTATCAATATATGTAAGCCCAAATATTATATTTTATAACTTACATAGCTCAGATATTGTATTTTATAACTTACTTAAAATTAATTAACACGCTCTCAGAATTTTACGAAAAGGTTTTTGGATTGAATATTACTGGCTGTTCTGAATACTGGCAAGTTGCATTTCTAAGACGAAGAAGTCACTATTTTAAATTCTGAAAAATTAACTGAAAATGACAAGCTGTGAATCTATAAAAGCTGAAATGATTTCACACGCGTGGACTTCTATTCTGGATCTGATCAAGGACACATCTCCATATTATACTCTTCACTTTCTTCACTGAGTCTGTGCTGCTGCTGGTTCATGGAGTGAACGGATCGGTGTCGAGCGAGACGCTACGCTGACGCCAAGAGGACCTCCAATACCTCATCCCGAGTGACCTGTAGTGCCGTGACACAGAGGATCTTCTTTTGTGGACTAACTGAAAGCTGACGTCCTTATAAAACCTCCCTCCTCCCTTCTGAGAGTGTGCTAGGTTAGGTATATTTTTATAACTCCTTTTGTATTTTTTTACTCCTCCCTAAATTTATTATAATGTTCAGCTACAAGTCTACAACCTCTTATTTCTTTTAAATTTAGTAGATTCGTTACAATATCAGCCCATTGAAATGTTACATTGAGGTTTAAGATCATTTATTCTCATAAGAATTACATTATTCACTTACATGAGAATATTAAAAACTAAACATAAAAATAACAAAATGTGGGGTGAATTACAAAAGTTAGACATCGATTATATTACTGTTTTGAAGGTTAGGATATTTTTATATGGACAAAATAATGACAAATGCTAGTTCGATACATGTAAACAAGTATTCTTACACCGATGAGCGGTAACTGGATGTGGCTCGACACTATTGTAGGGAATGTGAATTTTTTGAAGTTCTTTAGTAGCCTTGTGAAAGTTGTTTTAGATTTTAATTCTTTGAGGTCTTTTGGTAATTTATTAAATATTTAAGCGTTCATTTCTTTTTTTTCGCTCATAACTTTTTTATTTTTGGTTCTACGACAAAAAGTTACTGGATAAAAGTTGTAGATAATCTTATTGACAACAAAAACCGGGAACTTATTTTTGTCGTGAGACCTATCACAAAAACCATTTGAACACCCCTTTTTCCAAGATGGCGGGACAAGCGTTGTAACCCCACAAACTTGGATTTTACTTTAAACTGATTCCCCCATGACATCTAAAAAAAAAAAATTGCGTCCTCTTAGAAATGCACGCTAAATGTAACATTTCAATGGACTATATACCATAATGAGCATCTGCCTATACAGTTTTTATTACACAAAAGAAAAAAATGCATTCTATGAAAAAAAGTAAAGTCTACTTTATTTTATGGCACTTTATGGCTTTTCGTGATTTTGGAGTAGAAACTAATTTAAAAAGCAAGTGACTGAGGTGCTTTTAAAAACTTATGACCAAAATGTTGAGTTTTGGGTCGAAACAAAATGCGATAACCCGCTGAATATTCGTTTCAGATCAAAAAGCCTCATAAATCTTTTTTACTGACGATTTCGCTCACAAATCGTCTCAAGGCATTTCTGGCTTCAATGCGCACATCAATAGACGTAATTCTCTATCTTCTTCTGCAGTACATTTGTAGCAGTGCCTTATTGTGGCAACAAAGTTTACTTCTGCTTTGTACAAGCTTGTTTATCCATATATCGCTAACAAGATTTGTGAATTAACTATCCACTGGTAACGACTCAAACTCAAACTCAAATATTTTATTTCAATTATGCCATTACAGGCACTTTTGAATGTCAGAAGGACGGAAGAAGAACGAAACTACGAGTGCAATACGTCATTCCGAAAGTCACCACGCCGAACCACACGCCACCGAATGCCCGCAACAACGAACACTGCGAGCACAAAAGCACGCAGCGACGCAAACCGCAACAACGAATGCTCGAGACCCCGAATCACGGAACAACGAATGCATGCCGCAACGTGCAACCGCCGCCCCGCGACCCAGAGCCCCGCACACCCGCCGCCACGGCCCACGCCGCCGCACGCCCCCGCACCCACAGCACTCGCCGCCGGTAACATCCGGCGCCGCGCAGCCCGACGCAGCAACTCCCGAAACGACGCATTGCACTCCCACGCTACAGTCACAATCACAAGGCATAATAACTTGTGAAAGTACTGTAGTTGCCAGTTCCCTAACGTAGATCTCATGAAGAAGAACGGGCAAGAACGACGTGGCATAATCTAAGCAAGGTTAATGATGGGTATACAATCAATCTTTATATTATAACACGGCCCTCCAATAAGGGTCTGCAGTTGATGAGTGTGAAGCATGAAAGTAGTTTTTTAAACATTTCGAAAACAGCGATTAAGTACGCAATAACCAGTTGAATAGTCGCGTCAAGATCTAAACTAATCCAATAATCGGCCGTTATTGGAGACTAAACTTGCATATTAATATCCGTCGAGACTTGAATTAGTGCGAGGCTGTAGCAATTTTAAATCAATTTGCGATAAACTCTAGAGTAGCTTTGATGTGACAATATTTTGTAGAACGTCTTGCCGTATAAACAAGGACTGTTTGTGTAATTCCAGTAATGGAAATAACAAAAATCTCTAATAAGCTTTTATTCAAACAAAATAAATAGGTGCTCGAGCGAGGAGTCATTCCATTGAAACATTTCATCTGTTTTGCTATGCACAAAGGTGACGATCATACCATAAATCCTGGTATTATGATACTGATATTTTAATAGAGCAGAGGCATTTAAATTTCTTACAAAACAAAAAGACAACATAATAAAATTGCTTTTTAGAATCTCATTAATCCTCCAAGGATGCTACGATTCATCATCATCATCAGCATTTCAGCCAAAAGACGTCCATTGCTGGACATAGGCCTCCCCCAGGTGTCGCCAAATTGATCGGTCCCGTGCGTCTCTCATCCAGCGGGTCCCCGCAACCTTGACCAGGTCGTCGGTCCACCTAGACATGCTACGATTAAATACATTAATTACAATGACAGATTTTAATTAACGATGGCGAAGAAGAAATCCCTTTCTTTCTTTTTTACTAACAGCCAGGAAGTTATTTAATAAGTTCACAAGTGTAAGTAGAGAATAACGCGTAGGTACAGTCGAACAAGCTAATAAGTATACAGGTAGAGTTTTTTTTATAATTCTATACTCCATTAGCTATAAGAGTCCGTTCAACCTTTTTGCAACACCGTTTCCGAACTTGTTTGCTTTGTCCCAAGACCGGGAAATGCGGTTTTTGATATGCTAATCTTGCTAGACGATGCCCTTTATTAATGCTTAGTTTCAGATTAATTCGTGATCTTAAAAGTAAATGCAGGTTCAAAACAAAGTGAACAACTGTACCACGTTTCCAGTAAAGCAGCAATCCAAAACTTTCTATCAATATATTATATTTTGCATTGAATAATTTATTTAAGATGTACATCTAACTGTGACTGGCCTGTTGGTCTAGTGGTTAGTGACCCTAACTGCTATGCCGGAGGTCGTGGGTTCGATTCCCACCCAGGACAAATGTTTGTGTGATGAGCACGATCATTTGTTCTGTGTCTGGGTGTAATTTATCTATAATTATGTATGTATTTAGAAATAGGTATATAAGTATGTTTATCAGTTGTCTAGTACCCATAACACAAGCTCTGCTTAGCTTGGGACTAGATGGCGTTGTGTGATAGTTGTGGAATATTATTATTATTATATCTGTGTGTTGTTCAGCTCCGCCAGCCACTAGTCACTTTCATTACAAACTCAAACACAAGGTTAATTTGTCAGAGCGGCACTCGGTTTCAGTTCCACAGTCCGGGTCACAGTTGATTAAGTTCTCATTGCTAAACTTGCAAAGAAACAGTACTCACCACCGACATTTAATTGCTTTCTTTAACGTAATTAGTCCCAGGTTATTATTTCCATTTAATGGCATTGTTGAATTAACTTCATCAGGATAACCTTTTGCACTTTAATTTGAAAACATGCCCGAAATAACAGCAAACATTAATTCAGTTAACAGAAGAAAATGTATAAATCTCTGGTTAAAAAAGTATCCTTCAACCAACTCACAATGTTATAAACCAAGGATCTTGGTAAAACGGTAAATCTCGTGAACAAGAGATTTAAATCTCGACGAGCATTTAAAATGGTGTTGTGTTGGTAGTCGTAGTAAGCGGCTTCTCTTTATTCAAAGCAGTACTTGAGCGACCGTCTATGACGTCACATTTCTGCGTCACCGTTTCCGTACTCTTTTGCTTTGTTCTGAGACCGGGCAATGCAGCTTTTGATATGCTAATCTTGCTCGGCGAAGATATTCCTTTATTAATGCTTACTTTCAGATTAATCGTAATTTTGTTTTAATAAGCTGCTGACCTCAATTTGGACCTGGTACTGGATAATGACAATTGAAAATTCTAACAATAATTACCATTTACTGGGAATTGTGATCGTATTAATATGTAAGCTATGCGTTTCCTACGGGAGGCATACAAAATTTCTTCGCTGTGTAGCAAATTGTAGAGCTGATAAACGACAGAAGAATACAGTCTTGAGTTACAAGATGCATAATTAACTTAATTGCTTTATTCATTATTATTTTCTAAATATTATTATGACTAATTAAATAATTAAGAGACCAGATAAGTTCCCGTTTTATAAATGTATGACAATTGACAAGAAGCTTACAAAACGAAAAAGCTCTTCCGTAATTATCGTGGTATACGTGATTATAATTGAAATTGACAAGAGCAAAAATAAAAGAGAAATTAACAATATTTAAAATGTCACTTACGGGATATCTTCCGTGATTTTAATTTGTTTTGAGTTCCCGATATTTAACTCAAAACAAATTAAAATCACGGAAGATATCCCGTAAGTGACATTTTAAATATAGTTATGAACCGTGAAAGCTTAAAACAGTGTTAGAAATTAACAATTTTACTATAATGGTATTTTTGGGCTTTTCAGTTTTCTGACTCATTTAAGAACAAGTGGCCAGTATTTTCAATACACTTGTAAATCAAATTCGGGTGGAACAAACTGCACACATAATTTTAATAGAAATCTTTGACTTTAGGTAGTTTGAGTTGAAAGACCTATTTATAATCTTGTAAAATAAAAATGAAAGGCAGGTCATTGAATTTGATCAATAAGCGGTTGTTGTAATATTCAACAGTTGCAACCATTTCAATGGAATCAGCAACCAACACCCAACGCTATTCTCCTTATCTAATGCCATATTCAGACACAGTGCGCCGCAACTACTCTCGAAGTGCCAATAACAATGTAAATGTTCCACATCTGTGTCGATCATAGAAATGTAATTATAGGAAATCGAGCCATGTGATACGATACATTATTGATGTGTTATCATTTGCGGTTGCTCGTTCAATATCCATAGGTGTTATTTTCGATGTTTGAATGCATTCCGGTAATATTTTTATGTAAACATTAATTAGTTGTGCAATACATGGTGTAGGTAAAGGACCGTAGACTAAGTTCAAAACTTGGGTTAAACTTTAGTAATTTATTGATCAACAGTTCCGGTACCCATGAGACTATTACACCTAAAACTTTCCACTAAGTTCGCAGAGAAGGTACGATCGGTACTGTTTGCTGCTACACAGCATGCTACACAGCTTTCATATTTAATGATTGTCAATTCGGATTGAATTTGGTATGGAATTATAATTTCATATGTAAGGTTTGTCGGTTACATATTAGTTCTCTCATCGTATGTAAAAGAGAGCAAAGTTTTTTTTTTGTTTAAACCATTCCCTCGGCTGGTTAAAGTAATTTATGATAGATGTAGGCTTTTGGGATTCAGTTTCTTCCTAGAACGCCAAATCGTAGTATTGTCCGCAGCGTGTGTGCTACACCGTAGCTTTGTACGTGAAAGTAAAAGGCAAAAATAATAGTAATCGTAGTTTTCAATACTCGATAGGTCTTTAGGTATCTGACGATCTTGTATATGCAAGTGCTAAACACATTAGTGTTGTACCAGTTTAATAAATACTGACGCCATCAAACAGTTGCACCAGATAAAGTAAAACAGTATATCGAATTATGACGTCGCACATCACATTCTCTGCCATATTTCAAAGCAAATTGTACTCTCAGCTCACGCAGTGTGTTACGTATTGTTAAATCGATAGATGTGTATGAACAGGTACCTAATCTAAACTTGTGATATTAATATTGATTAAGCAACATCCAATGTTCTGCTGAGATAGCATGAAACTATTGAAGGAAATTGTGTAGACAGTTATTTTACATGTTTGTTTCAGAGTGTGTTTTCAATGAATGTTGATGTTGTTATCATAACATGAGTAATAATGAGTATTGATCATCAAAATCACTTAACGTCTAATGATTAGGTAAGTGTGTTTACGTTTTGTACGTACGTAGTTTTTTTCAACTAGTGCTATCCACAATACCAATACACTTCCGAGGTTTTTAAAAACTCATCAAGGGTAGGTGTAAAATATGCAAAGGCATATTATCAATTTGGCTTTGCATATGAACTAAAGCCACCGGGATAGGTCGATGAATTTCATTATTTTCATTGCACCGCTTTTTAGATTTCATCACGAATATCAGATACAGTACAAATGATCTATTCAAAGAACGTAACAATAAAAGACTAGAATTATACAAATCCTGAAGCAAAACCTGCAAATATAGAATCGATTCGATCATGACTGATCCCACATTTTACGACTTCCCGCAACGTGTACAAAATCAACCGGAAACTTGACCACGCAACCTGAAGTGATGATGATGAATCTAGAATGAATTAGACCTTCCAGATTAACCATGTTGTTTTGGTCAGAGCATTTTATGTAACTTTCTACTTGAATTCGACGAAACTATTTTAATCAAAACTATAATAAGCTGGATGTGCATGTGGATTGAGTGATCCTCTCTTCAATCTTAACGAAAATCGAGGTGTGGTCGTGGTGGTCAATAAAGTGTTAATCGAGCATAGCGACGAAAAGAAACAGGTCAATGGGATAAATTCACAACTTTTCACTTCGCTGTTGTATAAACTATTATCGAGGTCATTTCATGAGACAATAAATTTGTAACAAAATGTAGGGAGCAGAAGCGACAGTGTATTATTAAAAGTCGTTGTAACGAAAAACGCCAATTATTAATAACAAGGTAGAAACATGGCAAATTCAAACTCCGTGGCTGTTATTGAGACATTCTCAACCCAACATCATTTTGCCTGATCTATGGGATTCGACCTCAGCAGCCGGTCTTGCCAGCACTTACATTCACACTTGCCACAAACGATGAGGCAAGTGTGAATGTAAGTGTACCAATGGGTTAATTTTTAAATGTAACTTGATTACAGACTTTATATCTGTCTACTTTACCAATTGCTAACATAAACGACGCCTCCCACTCACTTCAGTCAAGAACTTGACACCCACTAATTACCCACGTAATATCTTTACAATTACCATATATCACGGCATTACTGTGACAGATGGCAGCACATGCACATTTTTATGCTCACGTCCAATTTATCACGCGCTTAGCAGATATTGCGCGTATTTCTCTCAAATCGATGGAAGGCTATAAATAGAGAATGTCTATGCAGATGTGACTCGCTTCCTGTACAGCGGCTCGGTGAGAGCCATCTCGACTATAATATCTATGGGTAAACAGAAATATTGCCTTAGGCAAAAGCTGGTAAATGTGCGTTTTATATTATATGCTTATATAATATATTATTATGTGTAGTTAATAAGTATCAATAGCCGTTAGGTTCACATTAAATGAAAATTATAAAATTAAAGGATTAGGTATGTTTCGGGCTAGAAACTCAGACTTTTAAATCATGAGGTTCTTAGTAAACGCCCTCTCTTTTTGGACTTTTTGCACATATGGTTCTGGTTATGGTAAGGATATATAATTGACTTTTATTTCTGGTCTTGTATGTTCATTTTTTCTAAGAATAACGCGAATCGTTTAGCGCTAAAAATATAAAATTACCATAATCAGAGCAACAAGCCGTGTTGGCCACAACCCAGGGGAGGAAACCTTCGCAAAAAAAATGTTGACCCATTTTCATAAAACCATTGAATTAATTGCTATGCAAACAATATTATAGTAATTAAAGCTTGCCTTTACAAGCAATTAAGCTAGTAAACCGTTTTCACCTTAATTATACGTCTCGTGTTAGTGTCTGCATGAATTTAAATCGTCTTCCAACCGAAAATTTATTTAAATTACTTTAATGACCCAGTTCAAACACAATTATTTCATTTGACTGAGCTACTATATTCAACTATTAATTGGATTTAAAAAATAGGATTTTAATCTAAGAAGTAGAGCCTACCAAAGAGCATGTACAAGATTTTAAATAAAGTTAATCATTGTGATTAAAAATATTGAGATGATTATACCTAGATGAACATTGTTATCAGTGCTTTTCCCTCGTAAACCTGCTAAAGTTTATATCATAGCGACGCGAAGCGGACAGTTCAAAGAATAGTTATTATCAGCAACTGTTCCTATCCACTGTCTATAAACACCTAGCTAAACAATATTTCCTTCCAACACGTTAACTACCGTTTAAAATTAAAAGTTACTGATAATACTTGGCAAACCACTGAACATTATTTATGAGCACCTATTATTGATTAAGATGGACAATGGCCAGAGAAACATAGTCAGGTGTTGCCGTGTCTTAGGTATAATTTCGCAAAAGTCGAATATAATCAGTAAATACTAAGCCAGTCCCCCATATTCATATTCATCATTATCAGTCTACAGCTACAGTCCACTGCTGAAAATCTACCTCCTCAATTGCACGTCCCTCAACTCGATTTCAGCAACACTCATTCAGTTATCCCGCCCCTATAATTATTCATATGTAGGTACGCAATTCAACTGGTAGGCGTTACTGAGAGCTCAGTTGTTAACCAATTAGTAAATTGGTTAACAACTGATAGTCATTCCCTTAATGATTCGAGCCGAAACATGACGCGTATCGGTGGCAATTCAATTTAGTCGATTTTCACGGGTTGCTAGCGTTGGAAAGCGAGCGCGATCAATATCACTGAAGATTTTAGATCAGTCGACCGAGAGCACACACACTGGGGCTCTCTTATATCTGTTAGATATTTGATCACCATCTATCAGTTAATGAAAGTCTTCTCTAGTATTCAGCCTTCACACAGTCATATGAATATTGATGAAATAACATTTTCTTTGATGATTGTGTTGTGCGGTTAGTATATTGTTATTGAGATTGTATTTTGTACCAATAATACATAACTCGTGTTGATATGTGTGTTTCAATGTAAAAATTACAATCATAAACAAATTTATCTATATATGAATTCTCCACATCCGTTCCATGGCAGCCCTGTGTCGTATCGCGGCAACACGTGAGATTAAAAATTATATTTTTATGGTAGGATTATTTCTCCGGGTGCAGTTACGGGCACGACGTAGATAAATAACGACTGCGTTGTCTCGAATTATTTTAATAATTTTAATAAATATTGTTTTAACGTTTCTGTTAACTGTACAGTACGTCTGTCATGTTGTACCTACATGACGTTTTCTCGAATTAATAAATAGGATAAATTGACTTGATGGTATTTCAGACAGAATTTTCTTCAGATTCTTATTTTGCATCTCTCCTCGCATTAGAATCAATTCACAAAGTCTGACATCGTAAAGCATGAATGAAAAATTGAATCATAAAAAATATGTAAATACGTAAAAATTGAGCATCGTTATTTATTTCGACAAAAATAAAACATGGAATGAATAGGAGCACAGTCCATTTTAGATTCCTTTTCATCTAAATCAAAGTGTCTAAAATATTCAATCATTCAAACGAGGTTAAAAAAGGTTCCATCTCTAATTTCGCATTTAATCGCCTGAAGCGTTTGGGTGGACAACGTGACTCCACAAAAGCCTTTTTTATTTAAATAATGATCACTTGTACCGTCTAAAATTACCAGGTTCGACGAAATCCATTGTTGTAATCAAACACTCTGTTAAATTATTCGGCAGGTTCCGTTATTATTTGTGACTTAAGAAAGTATTTTCGTTTTCCAAAACAATGTAGGTACCTATACTTCTATGCGCCAAACCTTTTTTTTAGTGGGTGGAAAAACATCAAATAACCCCCCCCCCCCCCCCCCTCTTGGGCAGACTTCTACTGACTAAAAACCAACCCATGTTCCTTCTTCGCCCTTGTGCCCACGTCATCTCTTTCGATAATCCGCATCCCCGTCGGGCGTCTGCCCTGGCGGGCCCCTCCTTGCTGACATCTCTTTGAGGCGCGCGTGGAACAGGAATATCCGCCGGTGATTAGCCGGTCATTATACAAAACGTTGGGCTATAGCGGGCCGGATAAACATAATTATACACACACGTGGATGCGGAGCCCTTTTTTTTTGGTGGGTGGAACGTGGCCGCTACGAGAACACGGCGGGGCTCCGCCCAAGCAGGGCACACCTCCACAGTGTGCTCCACCGTGTCCTCCGGTCGATCCTCGCAGTATGCGCCTTACCTTATTAACATTTCTACTATACAAAGTCATCTTATGTTATCTTCATAATCAACGTTATGAAGACATCAAGACATCAAAAGGAGTCCGTTTAATCTGGCCCCTACTTTTCGGAGTGCGTCTGTACAAGTTACTGACAGTCTCGAGCTTCTTGGCACGAAGTTGAGCGCGAATCTGAACTTCGGCGCTTACATCGAGTCGAAAGCTCAAACTGCGGCAAAAAAAGCTGGGCATCCTAAACAAAAAGCGGTACTTCAAGCCTGCAGACAGCTTTCAATATTGTATAAAGCTCAAGTCCGGTCCGGCATGGAGTATTGCCGTCACCTTTGGGATGGCTCAGCCAAATACCAACTTGCCACACTTGACTCTGTAGAGCGCATAGCCTATAGGAGGCTAATTGGTGACCATAAGCTGGTTGTCAAGCTACATAGCCTGGCCAACCGTCGCAAAGTCGCATGTTTGTCGGTCTTCTACAGACTGTACTTCGGAGAGTGTGCGCAGGAGCTCCACGAGCTGATTCCACCATCTCCCTTCTTCCATCGGAAGATTAGACGTACTGCAGGTTATCACCGATACCTAGTCGACGTGCCACACATTCGAACTAAGCGCTTTGCTAAGTCCTTTATTATGCGTACAGCCAAGGAGTGGAATTCCGTGCCTGCGTCGGTTTTTCCGAGTTCATATAACCCTAATCTTTTTAAGTCGCGAGTAAACAGGCTTCTTCTGGGTAAGCTCGTTCTATCGTCGACATCATCATCTCTGCCCTTACGGCAAGATTCAAGTCAAGATCAAGCTCATTTATAATAACTAAAAAAAAACACAAGATTACGAGGGCTATTAACATGGTTTTGGCAAAACTCAGCTTTTCTTTCGGAAAACGCATTGAAAACTTTGCAGTTTTTTTCTTATAAGTTTTTGGAGCGAAAATTTTAATTAATATCAATCAGGAGAAAAGTTATTGCAAAAATATATGTTGATCCCTAGACACTTTTGATGTGTGTATGTTGTTGCTGATAAGCTTTCATGGATTATAACTAAACTAGTGACCCGCCCCGGCTTCGCACGGGTACAAAAAAGGTATTAAAACCTTCCTCTTGAATCACTCTATCTATTAAAAAAAACCGCATCAAAATCCGTTGCGTAGTTTTAAAGATTTAAGCATACAGACAAACAAACAAACAAACAGACGCGACTTTGTTTTATACTATGTAAGGATTAATACTGTAACTTTCGGAATATCTTCCGTGATTATCCATTATTATATGAATTTCCGATAATTCGACGCTGCACACTGTCGAAAGCGCCAGATTCGCGGGATGACAGCCTATGGAATGGATTATTACGGAAAATGTCCTGTAAGTGACAGCATATATGTTTACTGGTTTACTTTTATTATTGGACAATATAAAACCTTCAATAAATATTTTATAGATGTAACATCGTGGATGACAGGGTTTTTATGGTATCACTTTGCAAATAAATTGTGTATACTAAACGTTAAACACTTTAAAATCCGTTCATTTGAATTGATATAAATCTAATTGCTTTTGACAATGACATCTACATCGGTTTGTCACTGGCCGTTTGCATGGCTTGGACACATGTCTACGACAAAACCCGGTCTCTAAGAGGACCGTTACAATTTTTACAGAGGCTGTTAGAGGCAGAATAATCTATAGCATCTTAAAGAGATTGATTGCCATGAGTGATCAAACAAAAGAATGTTGACAAAAAAAAAGACACTCGAATTATGACTCTGCAGTGCAAAGACTAAGGCTGCCTGTCCACTGCAGCGGAGCGAGACTGCGGAGCGGAGAAGCAGAGAAATATTGACCAATAGGATTGCATAAAATCTGCCCTCTGTTCCAGTGTACAATGTTATTGGCTAATATTTCTCCGTTTCTACGCTCCGCAGCCTCGCTCCGCTTCAGTGGACAGGCAGCCTAGAACTGTCTTTTTTCAATTGCCCCGGTAAAACGAATAATGATTATTGTACCCGTCGCGGACTCAACTTGTCGCCCATTTCAGCGTGTTGCCCTCGCTGTCATTAAAAAAGTGAAACATTACAGTTGTGAAGAGAATCTCAATTAATTTGTTCTGAATTCAAGTGGCTTTACCAGTTGTGATAGAGGGTTTTATTTTAGAATTATCTTAAAAAGATTACGTTCGCAGGTTATTTACTATATTTCACTAAAATAACATGCGATACTCCAAGACGTCACGATTTCGTAGATTGCTCTGGTGAAAGCTGCACTTGAGTTAGTTAGAAACTTTTCTCAGCGACTACGCGAGTCTTTGAGATCTCTAAAGTCTTAGTGTCAACTACGTGCGTACTTTCGGTGGCTTTAAAACTTCACAAGCCTTTGAAACTCGTTAGCTGTAGTATGCACTAAAGAACTACTTTGTTTTTAACCGACTTCTAAAAAAAGAAGGAGGTTCTCAATTCGGATGTTTGTTTTTTTTTTTTTTTCTTTTTTTATGTTTGTTCGGGCATAACTCCGTCACTTGCTAACCGATTTGAAAAATTCTTTTTTTGTTGGAAAGGGTATACTTCCCAAAGTCAAAGTCAAAGTCAAAGTCAAAACATTTATTGCGAACCAAGTGTACAATGTGGTGTTAGGTATATTTTGGTTAGTACTTATAACTTAGCAGCCTTTTACAAGCATTGCAATCTATTATTCGCCTGTCCTTATCATCTACTTTAGCATGCATTAAACATTACACGGAGTTACCTATTTATTTTATATTATAGTAGTACAATTAAATAAAGAAATTATAGTTATGTCAAAATTAAATGTCAATGATAGTGGATATAATACAATAAGTCAGCAATGTCAATGTCATTTTTCTCAGGTACCTAGCACCATTTTTTATTTTAGGTATAAGTACAGAGTTTAATAGGACAGGGTAAATGTTATTGTTTGTATTATAGGACAGATCGCCACTTTTGTACAGTCGTTATTTTAGACTAGATTCTAAATATTCTTTAACTGAGTAGAAGCATTTTTGTATGAGAAATAGTTTTAGTCTTCTTTGGAATATTGCTTCTGATTTTTCAGTTTTAAACGTGTTGGGTAGCTTATTATATATTTTTATTGCCATATAATGTGGGCTATCGCTTAACATTTTGATTCTTGAGGGTGGAGCGCATAGCCTCTTTTTATGGCGAGTGTTGACGTTGTGTGTATCTTCAACTTTAGTGAAATTGTTGATATTTTTGAAAACAAATACGCAAATGTCAAGTATGTATATAGATGGCAGAGTCAGAATCTGATACTTTATGAAGTGTGGTTTGCAGGATTCCGTATTATCTATTTGAGCTAAAATTCTTATACACTTCTTTTGCATAATGAATAGTTCCTCTGCGTTAACACTATTTCCCCATAACATTACGCCATATCGTAGCCATGAGTATGCGTATGCGTAGTAAGCAGCCATAGCTGTTTGTGTGTTTGTACTTTGTTTAATTTGAAACATAGCATACGTGAATCTCGATAGTTTTGTTTTAACAAGTTCTATATGTGACTTCCAGTTAATATGAGTATCAATGTTTATGCCAAGTAGGCTAAATGTATTGACTTCTTCTATTTCCTTATTTCTGAAGGTCGTTTTTAGGTTAAGAGGTGGTTTTTTGTACGATCTAAATTGTATCAGCTTTGTTTTGTCACTATTTATTTCCAAGTTGTGAATCTGAAGCCAAGTATCAACAGTTTGGAGTATATCTTGTATTTGAAGACTAGGGTTATTCATGTTTACACATTAAAATTTAATTAATATAGAAATATCGTCTGCAAATAGTACTGGTAAAGCGCTTTCTTTATCTAATATTTTGGGAAGGTCATTAATGTAAATTAGAAATAGTGGGCATCCTAACACACTTCCCTGTGGGATTGAGCAAGTAATTTGTCTTTCTTGTGATCTAATAGTTTTGATTTCATTTTTATTATGGTCGTAATTTTCAATTTGTACTATTTGTGTCCTATTATGTAAATATGATTTAAACCATGAATAAGCAGGTCCTCGTACGCCGCAACCATTTAGTTTAGTGAGTAAGATGTCATAAAGTACCTTGTCATATGCTTTTGTCATGTCTAGTAGTAGCCCAATTACATGTTGTTTGTCGTTTATATGTTGTAGCGCTTGTTGGACATATTTATATACTGCCAATGTTGTTGATCTGCATTTTCTGAATCCATTTTGTGCGTCGTCAAGAATATTAAACTTTTCTAAGAATGTATATAGCTGATTGCACATAGCTTTTTCAAATATTTTAGAAAATGTTGGTAGCAGTGCTATGGGTCTATAGTTGCTTGGTATATGCTTGTCACCTTTTTTATGTACTGGTTTTACTAGAGCTACTTTAAGTGCGTCTGGAAATTGACCGTCTTGAAAGCTTTGATTGATTAAGAACATGAGAGGAATGGAAAGTTCTATTGCACATTGCTTTAATAAAATTGGTGGAATGTCATCAATACCGCAGCTGTGTTTATTTTTAGTTGACCTTATTATATTTACTATTTCTTTTTGATCTACCGGGCGTACATACATTGAACAAGTAGAGGGGTTGACCACGGATTTTCCAATGTTATTGGTCAAGTTAGACGTTTGGTTTTGCCCTACCGTCGCAAAGAATTCGTTAAATATATTTGATACCTTTAGTGGGCATTTTACTTCTTCATTTTCTATCTTGAGTGATATATTTTCGCGTCTATTTATTTTTGTCTTCCCTGTTTTTGTGTTAATTATATTCCACATTGTCTTTACTTTATTGTCAGATTTTTGCATTTGTTTAATATATGTCAGATTTTTTGATTTTCTAATAGTCAATTTTAATATTTTACTAAATAATTTATAGTGTTTTTTTATAACACAACTTTTGGTTTCATTAAAAATAGTTCTTAATACTCTTTTATGCTCACATGATTTTTTGAGACCTTTAGTAAGCCATCCTTTTTTCGGTATGCATTTTATTCTTATTCTTTGCAGTGGAATATATTTATTAAGTTTGTGTTTTATTATTGTTACGAAGGATTCGTAATTTTTATGTACACTATTGCTACTGTTCAGTATAGTTTCCCAATTTTCTGATTTTAGGGATTTTTTAAAACATTCGATGTTATTTTTAGAAAATAGCCTTTTTTTGGTAAACCAAGTTTTACTATTGTTTATTGATAGATAGTCTACATTTAACTGGACATGTAATGCCTTATGGTCCGATAGTCCATAATCTTTGACAGTTGCTTTGTTTATAAGCGGTGGGTAGTTTGTGAAAAGTAGGTCAATGCAAGTGGATGTTGTTTTGGTTACTCGTGTTGGATCGCGGATTATTTGTTTTAGGTTAAATGTTTTCATAAAGTTCAAGAAGTCCAGTGTCTGTTTATTTTTATTGTACACGTTTATGTTAAAGTCTCCTCCTATTATTAAGTGTTTATGTGTTTTTTTTTACATTTAATTTATGTAAAACTTTTCCCAACTGTTGAAAAAATATATCTATATGGCGATCTGCTCTATATAGTCCTATAAAAGTACAGTTTAATTTGGGAATGTCAATAGCACTAAATTCTATCACATACTCCTTTGAATGATTTACAATGTCAGTTCGTTCAATAAAATCTAAAGAGTCTTTTACAATGATACAAACTCCTCCGCCTTCGCGGGTTTTGCGACAAAAAATAGACGCCATTTTATATCCCTGGGGCACGATTGATTCACAACAATTTTTATTTTTCCACAATTCAGATAATGAGATAAAGTCAACTTCAGAATCTAAAAGTAATTCTTCTAATAGTTCTACTTTGTTTCCGATGCTTTGGATATTTTGGAAAATTAGTGTAAACGTTGTCAAATATATTTTGTTTCGTTGGTGTATGCTACGAGATGGAACGAAAAAAGCTTCGTTCGGTACACTCATTCTGCGTCGTTAACAATGTCGGCAGTGTTGATTCAGCTTGTATGTCAATAAGAATGCGCTTAAATATACTATCATAGTTACATTTTATACCAGATGTCATAATTTTACCAGTATTATATGAAAACATGTCAAAGGTTAAGTTATAATTTGAATCAAAGAAATATGCATAATTATAATGTTGAATATCCATATATAGCAAATTATTAAATATTTCTACACGGTAATTATAAATAAGGGCTCCTCTAATATATGTGGGAGTACATAAAATTATATTTGTATTTTTTATTTGGCTTAATGTTTCTCTGATTGAGTTAACCAATTCAATTGGGGGTACATTTGTCTTAAAATTACTTTCACCGATCATAAGTATACAATAATCTTGTTCCGTAAAGTCACAAATCTTGTTTTTTATATTTGATAGTTGTTCTTTTAAACAACTACCAGGATTCGAAAATCGGCAGTACTTGAAATATTCTCCAAAAGTTTTTTCTATTACCTCCAAAGTGCCATTATAATTACAATTGCTAATAATGCAGAGTCTTCTTGTTTTCTTAACTTCTACTTCGTTCATATTTTTGCATGAGATATTTTGTACGTTTTTCGGCGGTGACTTGGTGAGTGCTATTACCTCTGGGCTGCCGATTGTTAAAGCTGAGTTGAAAGAATCGTCTGCGATATCGTCTGTTGTTTGCGTTTGTACGACTGAGTCCGGTAGGTGAGTCGCCGTCATGGGAGACAGATACAAGCCAGTCGGTGTGGAGCAGCCGCTAGTCTGTCGTTTATTCCTTTTAGTTGCCGATCGTGGTGAAAAACTCTTAGTGTTTAATATATTTACCTTCTTGTAGGTTTCAATAACTTTCTGATATTGTCCAATATCCATTTTAAGGCGAAAGTTTTCGCTATTTAAATTTTCGATTTCTGTATGGGCACTTTTTAACTCCATGTTTAGCTTATCAATTGTGTCTTTAAGATTTAGAATAGCGTCGTTTTCATTTAGTGATGTATTTGGCAAACTCATCATCGTTGTGTCCAATAGTGTCGAGTTTGTGCTCAAGTTGACATTAAAGATGCTGTCCATTGAGCTCGACCTCGGTGGTTTGCGAAAAGTAATATTCTCTAATTCAGACTTGTTCATAATGTCGACAAAAAGTAATTAAAGTCGTTGAATGTTATTATTTAGATATTATTTATAGATTCAAAAAGTTCAATATAGCTCAAGAATATTTTGTGTGAAAAAAGAGATTCCAAAAAGAGGAACCGTATGCGGGAATCGAACTCGAGTCACAAGCGATTCGTAAAGTATGTAGGCCGTCCGCCGTACTCGCCACTGTGACTGATACGTCTAATGTTGAAATTGTTGATCCGTAGGTTCTTCCAAGTAAAAAAGTTCGTTAAAGAAGTCGGTTGTAATTTTATCGATTTGAATATTTTTTCTTCAAGTGTCACTTTAAGGCAAATCACTTTTTTGTTGTTATTGTTTGTTTTTGTATGTCACACGTTTGTTAGCTTAGTATTTGGTAGTATGTATTTCATAAATAGTCATAAATACCACACACAATGCTGTTTTAGTCACAAAATTTTGTCCACATTTATAAGTTTTGTTTACACAGTTCACAGTGAATAGTTTGTGAGGATAACACTTTCACACATGTATTGCACTATTTTCTTGATAGTTTTGGTGTATTTAGGTAGATACTGTTCAAATAACTATTTTAGAGAATTTTATAACGGGAGCACAATGTTTACATGACAGCTAGCGCCACCTGTCCCATATTTTTTTTATCAAAATCGGACAAGCGCTTTTTGAAAAATCAACAAAACTCAAAAAAAATACTACATTGTCCACATTAGGTGAACCACTAAAAAGTGAAAAATAAAAACTTTTTAACAAAAAATAAAACCGACTTCAAAAAAAAAGTCAAAAATAAATCAGTTTCTGAAGTCGGTGACAAAAAAATGAAATCAAACAAACAAAAGTCACCGACTTCAGAAACTGATTTATTTTTGACTTTTTTTTTGAAGTCGGTTTTATTTTTTGTTAAAAAGTTTTTATTAAGATTACTTTAAGCAAATTACAAAAAAGAAAATACTATATTTTTGTGTTATTTCGATTGTCATTTGCCTATTGTTTGTCGACCACAATACTCGTATTTTCTTGTCATGTTATTCAATATCAGTTTCTCAAAACAATGAAATATACAGGTGTAGTTAAAAGAACTACCTACCTAAAGCCGTGTGTTGGGTACAAAACATGTGAAACTTTAAAACGGTAAACAAACACTAACATTCCTTTACCAGGCCGCCCGAAATAGTTAACTGAAATAGTTTTCAGTGGTAACTCGAACGGAAAAGAGGAGCCTTTTTTGGTTCGGGAATACAACGACCGTTCTCACACAGGGTGGCCATCGATTCAGATTTCACTAGGACTTGTCCAAAGTACTGCAGTACAGTCCCATTGTAAAAAGATCCTTTTTCAAGTCCCTAGTAATGATCGTTAGGGTTACGAGCCATTTGTTTTTGCTGTGTTTTACAATATAATTATTTTCTTCGGGTATCCTTAAAACAGATGAGGCAGAAATATTGCGTTGTTTAAATTAGAAAGCAAAAAAAATACCTTTAATTATTTTCCACATGACTGCACAAAACGTTAAAACATTCGGTAAAGACCAAAACTCTGCTTGAATCGTGTAAATATTTATGAAGCAAAAGAGAATTTGCATCCATTTTGTTAGCAAAACTTTTCAAATTCAGTAGGATTAGTTGGACACTAAATAACACTGTAGTCACAAGTGCGGATTAACAAAGGTAAATCCGAACATCACGAAATGTTTCAGTTTAATACAACACTTTATGTCGTTAATACCAACATTCTGCGGTGGGATTACAACTGATGATTAAAGGGAAAATCCGTTACCAAATACAGTTGTAATGTATTCTCTGGTGGATCAATGGATTAAAGGAATGTAAGTGATTTTGTTACTAAAAATACATTTGTAAATGTGATGAATTTCAATGTAAATTCTTGTTTCAGTAAACCGTTAAAATTGGTGTTTCCATTAATTAATAATAATAATATTCCACAACTATCACACAACGCCATCTAGTCCCAAGCTAAGCAGAGCTTGTGTTATGGGTACTAGACAACTGATAAACATACTTATATATTTCTAAATACATACATATTATAGATAAATTACACCCAGACACAGAACAAATGATCGTGCTCATCACACAAACATTTGTCCTGGGTGGGAATCGAACCCACGACCTCCGGCATAGCAGTTAGGGTCACTAACCACTAGACCAACAGGCCAGTCAAAGTCAAGTCAGTCATTAATTGGTGAGTACTTTCATTAAATATTAATAGAAATTAAACAATTGCATATTATGCAAATTGCAATAATTGCATATTATTTGCATGTTATGCAGGTTTAAGTTCAAAATCAATTGGTTCTTAAGCAAATTACTTACATAGTAGCACTAATACCATTGTCACAGATTAAGATTAACGAATCATAAAAGCAGCAAGATTTAACAGAAACTTCCAAATTATAAATTCAGTTCCCCCGCTAAAATACAGAAGCAATTTCCCAAACAATTTGTCATGAAAATCCATTAATGAGTAAATCCACGATAAATAGTATGACAAGAACACGACGAGGTTAATTTGATCTATTCATTAGTACGAGATGGTTCTCTTCTCCCGAACAGCGGCGGGCTTTATGACGTCGCTCATCACACCCAGTCGCGTGAGCGTGTAGCTTACAGCCGTTACAGGCTTAATTTTGTTTCGAGAAAATTAGATATCTCGGAGTAAAGACTGGCGCAAGGTTTTGATTATGAACGTTTCGGTTCGTGGAACGAAATATAACAATTAAAGATTAAAGAGTTCACGGTTTAATATTAGATAGGAATTTTGTATTTTCACAATAAACCCCAGTTTGTTGAGCTGTTCTGGCTTAACTTTTATCCTTTAAATACGTCGAAGAGTTTCGAAAGCTGAATAGTCTCTAATCTAGCGAAACTCGAATGGGAATTAGTTAAAAACGAAGATTTCAAAGGCGATTGGATTTTTCCTCACAAATCCAGTTACTCCAACTGACAGACAGGCTTTAATCGGCCTGATTGATCTAGCTGAAGGTACTTTTGCTCGATTATTTCGTAATGGCTTTGATTTATTGAGAAAAGCTTCAAGGTCAAGCTTTACAGTTGCAAAAAAAGGGTATTTCACCAAAAAAATCCAATTAGTCCGTCTGTTAGATTATCGAAAAATATTGAATACATGTTTTTTGTTTTAACAAATAAATAAATATTGACGGAAATAAAACGTGTCAAAGATCATGAGTTTTTCACGTCACTTGGGTAAAAAAGTAGTAACCTTGAGTGACGTCACACGACTTGACACGGCTTTTCGGAGCACTGTATCGTCTTCATCTTTTGTTTACGTGATAAATGAAAAAATATGTGTCTTTTATTCTTTTTCTATCTGACGGACTAATTAGATTTTTTGGTGAAATACCCTTTTTTTGCAACTGTAAATACGAGAATATAAAAAGTACAACAATAACAATTGACGGCAAGGTTGGCGCAGTGGCTGAGCGATTGGACTGCTGCGCTGCGTATAACGGGTTCGATTCCCTCACGGAACAAATATTTGTATGGCCTACAGATAGTTGTTTCGGGTCTGGGTATTTGTGTGCGAATTTGAATGTTTGTGAACGCACCCACGATACAGGAGAAATTCCTAGTGTGGGGCAACGTTTTAAAAAAAACAGACTGTGTAAACTGAGCTAAACGTATCTTGTGATGCAAATTGAATGCTGTAGTCGAGTTGATCAGAACAAATAAACCCTGAACACCTTGAATAATCTAGTGGGAGGTATTCGCGCTCCAAAATGAGGTTAACTTAGAGAAGCGGAGAGGTCAAATTCTACTTTACTACTCCACTTTGGACCGGATAGAATTGGACTTTAAAAACAAAAATAAGAGACCAAAATTGCAAATTAAACCTCTATGAAGCTTGTAGATTGTTCACAGTTAACGAATTTCGGTTCAGCACAATTTTTTTTTAAACGTCGATTAACTTTCATATAACTACAAACGAGTTTACAAACTAAGGATCACCTATTCAAGCCAAACAAGTTGCAATATTCATGTTTTTGGAGTGCTTCCTAATTATCAATTTTTACTCTATAAACTTAATTATATTGAGGCTAAGGTTTAATAAAGTAACGTAACAATCATTCGTGACATTCAAAGTTAGATGAAGACTGGAATACTAAATTATTAAATTAAGTCAACTGAACTTCTTAGATGTCACTGAAATAACTCAACAATACCATCTCTCATTGTTCTAGGAGTTTTGGAGGATTCACTTAAAATGATTTAGTGACGCTTTGTTTAATTCACGCTCGTGTAGACTCCGTTTTTAGGAACCCTTATAGTTTCGCCATGTCTGTCTGTCCGTCCGTCCGTCTGTCCGTCCTCGCTTAATCTCTGTGACCGTTAGTACTAGAAAGCTGAAAATTGGTACCAATATGTGTTTTTATTTTACCACTTTGTCACGCCGACAAAGAAGTAAAATAAAAATTGGAAAAAAAATGTTTTATTAGGGTAGCCCCCTTTTTTTTTTTTTTTTCGTGGGTGGAAAATCATCGAATGACCCCCCCCCCCGCTCTTGGGCAGAGCGAAGGGGAGTGTCAGACTTCTACTGACTAAAAACCGAACCCATGTTCCTTCTTTGCCCTTGCGCCGAGGCCACGTAATCTAGTACAAATACCGCGGCCCCGACGGGCGTCGGCCCTTGCGGGCCCCTCCTTGCTGACATCTCTTTGAGGCGCGCGTGGAACACGAACGCGCCGCCGACACGGTCTGTTGCCGTCATGACGACGGCCGGACGGCGAGCTAGCCCATTACTCACCGTCCACAGGCCCGCGTCTACGGTGGCCGGAAGCCATAGGGTAGCCCCCTTATAAATGTAAAGTGGGAAGTGATACTTCAGCAGATCATTATATGAATTGTGTTAAAAATAAAATTAACCTTTCATAATAATAACAGACTGCGTCTGTAACCATTTAAGAAAATAGTTATCAATTGCGTTAAAATTCATACATTCATTCATTCATTTTTTCCATTTCACGAAAGAAGTCCCGCGGACAATTGTGGAACTAAATTTGACAGATGGGGAGATATGGAGAGAGAGAGAGATAGCAACATTATGTCGCGCGAATACAGCGCTGCGTCTGCGGGACTTCTTTCGTGAAATGGACTTTACTGATGATCTAACTAAAGTGGCCATTTTCGACCCTCAGTAACATATTATGATTTCCGCTCATTCTGCTGACCCAGCATTTCGTGACCGTCGTAATGTTCGCGCAAGCGAGCTCCAATTTGCATATCGTTAAAAACCCGCACATTTGAATTTTATTGATACCGTGTAATGGGGCCGTGTGTCATCTGTCACTGCAGATAGCTTTGTTGTGTGGAACGTTCTGCGACGAAGTACCTACCATGCTATTTCTGTAAGAAAATCAGTTTAACAAACGTGATCTAACTTTCTTTGCGACTCTATTTCTTAATTTTTGGTAGTTCATTAAAAAGCGATCCAAATCACATTGGTTGGCGGTTGGCGTCCGTACAATCTACGACAAGATGACACCGTGGTAGGCAGGTGTATCACCGGCATGAAGGCACCTTATCCTACAGTTTGATAATAATATCCTCGCAATCACATCTATTTAAATCACAATACATTTGCAATGAAAGTATTTTATTCTTCACAAGAAATTCTGTAATTGTTGTAATTGTTACAAACTGCAATGCACAAATATTAATAGGACAGCTATATAACTTCAAACAATTTCACTGTAATTATTCTCTATCTTCGTCGTGTCGAACATTTCTTCCAATAAGCTTCGATCAGAACTCTGCTGCTTCAATGGCATCACTGTATTATTATAACGTGCTCGCTATGGAATCTGCAGGAACAATAGATTTTTAAATATAATTCATTAAAAGTTTTGCTGTGTAAAAACTTCGTCACTGTAAGCAAAGGCCGCCACCTTACAGCAGATTTGCAGTAAGTTCTCGACGAAGATAAATAAAAATGGAACAAAAAGCTGGATTGAAAACCCAAAGACGTAGCGTTGCGCTGCCTAGAAGAGTGTACAAACAGGCTCTTGTAACAACGTTAAGCTGTGTTATTCTTAAGGCACATCATAGAGGAACAAGTCCTTTGCAAGAGTTGTACAATTAGTGAACCAGTACAATGCAGCCGTTGTTGAAGTTTGCCGTTCATTAGGAAAACGCTGAGGAGGTATTAAGATGTAGCGCTAAACAAAAGCTGTATAACTATTACTACTTTCTTACTAAATAATAGTTAATATTATACTTTATTCTGCGGAACTCTTTGGAAATCATTTCATGGAGATTTGATGATACTTACAAGCTTTATACCCCTTCTGAAAGTAGGTAGTTAAAAAAGCATAAACGAGACAGAAAAACTCAGCTGTGTTTATTATTATACCAATTTATTGACACGAGATGAAATCCACATCGATGCGTAAACGGTTAAAAAAATACAGTTGTTTCATACATTTTAACCGTGTAAATATTGCCTATGATGTACCGAATCCAAGTAACAATTTGTTCCACCCTGTACATATTGGTCTGTCCACTTGAAACTATAAACTTAAACATTCAAGCTTCAAGAACACCGTACTTACACGGTACTTACCAGTTTAATCCTACCTTAATTAAGACTACAAAGGAACACAGGTTAAGTTTATTAGGTTAACTTGAATAGGTACATAAAGCATTAGCCGGTGAGAGGGCAGCAGGGTGCGCGAGCTGTCGACCGGTCGTCGTAAGCCAAAGGGTCTCGTGATGTACGAGGAGCTATCAGCAGATAAAGGATTAGCCTATTTAGCTCTTGAAACACGTCTTCAATTGTAAGGTGTCTTTCTCTCTACTTTATTCAACTTTTAACTCAACAAAATAAATGAGAAAGTTTTTATTTACTTCATTAAAATAAAGTTAACAAAAACGTTCATCCTTTACACGGTTCAAGATACCTTACATATTATTATTTGTTTTGCTGTATCAATTTCATGCTCTCAATTCTCGAATACCTATATTTATTATAATGTAGGCAGCTAGCTAGTTGAATAATAATTGGGTAGTAAGATACAATACACGATAATTGCCACTTATCCTTGTAGATGGTGTCCTACCTAACCAGCAACCTAAATACTGTTTACATGTTCGAGAGCAGTACTTAACACTCCATGCATAATGTATCCGTCGCCTGATGGCTTCGGTCCGAGCTCTTTCGCAACAACCTCGTCTTCGTCTCGTCTCGATCTTCTTACATTACATAACTATGAGTTGAGGAGATTTATCACGCCTATATAAGAACATCACTTTTAACTTTCGTATAAATAAAATTACATTTAGACCAGTAGTTAAGCGACAAAGGTATGATGAAAATTGGGAAGAAGTTTTATTTCATGACACTAAAAAACGTTATTTTTGGTTTCCAACTAATAATATAAAAGCGCCAAAAAATCGTTTGTTACGTTTTCACACCTCTAACCTCATCCTGAAATTATGCATAAATATTGTCAGGTGTACAGAAACTGACCGGTATCACTTTCATCCAGAAAAATAGTACTGTTCCCGAGGAAAACCACACTAGAACGTTTTTATGAGTAGATGGCGCCACGTTCCTTTCAAAACATGATTGATTTATATTAATAAAGAAACTTTCCAAACTTTAAAATAACGCAACCGAAGCGGCGGGTAAAACTAATCGCTTTATAAATTACATACTTTCATTCACATACAACTGAACACAATAAGACCCACTGGGGATGCATGTTTTCCACATGTCAATTGTAGATACTAAATAAATAATAAAGCCTTTTATTTCCTTATTAAAAACATTCAGTTTTACGATTATAATAATTATGAATAGATACTTAATTTGATTAACATGCAATAATTTATAAACAGAATACAACATTCCATAGTACATGACGGCAGAGGGTCTGTCATCTTAAATGAAACTACGAAATATAGCGGTAATTCACTTTTACTCCAATAGCACGATATTTAAAATAAATCACTATACACACACAACTATATAATTCAGAATTATAATATTAAAACTCTAAGCGCTACAGCATGTGCACCGGGCCAAGCCTGCGACAAGAATGATCCCCTCCACGCCGAGCGGTCGTTTATTAAGACTGGCTCGAGCAGTAGGGAGAGTGGTGCGGCCTTAGTGACGCCTTTTTTTTTTTTTTTTTTTTTTTTTGGTGGGTGGAAAATCATCGAATAACCCCCCCCCGCTCTTGGGCAGAGCGAAGGGGAGTGTCAGACTTCTACTGACTAAAAACCAACCCATGTTCCCTCTTCCTCGCCCTTGTGTCGGAGCCGCGGTAACTTTTCGATATCCGCAGCCCCGACGGGCGTCGGCCCTTGCGGGCCCCTCCTTGCTGACATCTCTTTGAGGCGCGCGTGGAACACGTACGCGCCGCCGACACGGTCTGTTGCCGTCATGACGACGGCCGGACGGCGAGCTAGCCCGTTACTCACCGTCCACAGGCCCGCGTCTACGGTGGCCGGAGGTCATCGCGTGACCTCCGACGCCCGGAGCGCCTTCCGCGGCGGCTGGGACGTTGAGAGGTTCTCTCCCTCTCTCGTTCCGCCACCTCCTTCGCTAGCATCACTGCTTCGCAGAAGGAGGCGACGGCGTCCCATTCCTCCTCGCCCCGGACCATGGCTTGCACCAGGGCCGGGCGCGAGAGGTCGCCGCCGCCGATCGCCGCTACGAGAACACGGCGGGGCTCCGCCCAAGCAGGGCACACCTCCACAGTGTGCTCCACCGTGTCCTCCGGTCGATCCTCGCAGTGGAAGCATCCGGGCGTTTCCTCCCGCCTGATTCGGTGCAGGTACCTCCCGAAACACCCGTGTCCGGTGAGGACCTGCGTCAGACGGTAGGTGAGGGCGCCGTGGCGCCTCTCCAGCCACTCCTCAAAGAGGGGACTTACCGCCACTATCGTGGCGTGCCCTGCGCTGGGTTGCGACAGTCGCTGTCTCCATGCCGCCATGAGATCGCACCGGAGGTCTGTCCGCCGCGCAGCAATGTGCCGCGGCAGCAGAGTGACCCCCCGGTGTAGCGCCTCCGCGCGCCACTCATGTAGGCGCGCGAGGACTATCGCCTCCAGATCCCACGGCGGCAATCCGGCAAGGAGAATCGCCGCCTCGCGGGAGATCGTGCGGTACCCGCGGACAAGCCTTACGGCCATGACCTTTTGGGGCGCGTTCAGGTAGTGGACGGCCCGCTTCCTCACGGCACGCGCCCACACCGGGGCCCCGTAAAGGGCCATGGACCGCACGATCCCCGCATACAGCCTACGGCAGGAGGCGTTTGGCCCCCCCAGATTGGGCAAGAGCCACCTAAAGGCAGCCGCGGCCCGCTCCAGTCTGGGAGCCAAACGTCGGAAGTGCTCCACGAAGTTCCACCGGCTGTCGAGGACGAGTCCGAGGTACTTTAAAGTACACTCGACGCCGATGGAAACCCCTCCCACCGATAGCTGGGATCCCGACGGTGGCACATTCCCACGCCCATAGAAGCACATTGCCTCGGACTTGTGAAGTGCCACCTCGAGACCCAGCTGCCGGATCCTCTCAACGACTATCGCAACCCCGCGTGTCATGTTCGCGGCCGCCGCCTCGTGCGACTCCCCCCGTGCCAGCACCAGCGTATCGTCCGCGTAGCAGACGACGCTGACGCCGTCAGGGAGGTCAGCACGCAGCACCCAGTCGTAACCGATGTTCCACAGGGGCGGCGCCTTAGTGACGCCTGCGCTGCGCACCTGGCCCGCTGCACGTGCTGTTTACAACGACGACGCCGTCACGGCCATACTGACGTGCGGACGTCCTCGTGCGCGTAGTCCCATCAAACAGTATCTGAAAGACAGAAACATTTATGAGCGATGTTCGTTCATCCTGACTACTATCTGGTCCGGTGCATCCCTTCAGAGTTAGCTTATACTTCTGGACCGCTCAATATTGAGCCTTCAGAACATATACTGACAACCTGGACCGCTCGATATTGAGCCTTCAGGACAAATACATGCAACCTGGACCGCTCGATATTGAGCCTTCAGGACACGTACTAGCAATCTGGGCCGCTCGATATTGAGCCTTCAGGGATATACTAGTAACCTGGTCCGCTCGATACTGAGCCTTCAGGGATATACTAGTAACCTGGACCGCTCCATACTGAGCCTTCAGGACGTTTATCAAACTGGTCCGGTTCGTCCCTTCAGTTTGCTACATAATCTGGACCGCTCATTAATGAGCCTTCAGATTTTTGGCCCAGTCATTATTCACTTAACGACTCTGCAAAAGTCCCTGGGCTAGTCATTGCTGATCCTTCAGGTTCCTGCAAATTAATAATTTTAATTTAATTTTTTTTTTCGTCTTATTATTTTTTTCGATGTACGTCTGTTTTAGTAATCTACTTTGATTGAATCTGGGCTAGAAGACTCTTTTGATTCAAACGTGAACCATAATTTTTTTGAACTATCGCTGGTAGCTGTCAAATAATGGGAGTCAGCAGATATTGTCATCATCATCTGCCCATCCCCCTCCCAACCATGTTGGGGTCGGCCTCCAGTCCAACCGGATGCAACCGAACATCAGCACTCTACACGGAGCGACTGCCCATCCAACCCCCACAACCCAGCCAATACTGGACAATACGATACCCTTTGGTAGGACCGGCTGTCAGAACTTCAGGACACTGACGACTGCCAAAAATCCACACATGACAACTGGGACCAACAGATTAACGTGCCTTCACAGGCACTGAGGAAACTCGGCATGAAATGGGTGGTCACCCATCCACAGACCCACCGAGGTAAACGCGGCTTAACCAGAAGATCTCTCTCCTCCACGAGTCAGGAGTCATTGTACTACTGTTAATCGATATAGTATCGGGTCGGCTATTCACAGACACGGTATCACTATTAGCCGAAGTTATATTGCTGTTAGGCATGATATTGTTCTCGTGGTTACTTTCATGAACAAGGTTATCGTCATCATCACTATCCGCCGTCACGTCATCATGATTTGATTTTTCGCGATGTCTTTTGACCACGAGGCACTACCTGAAAATATTCGTGGGAATACATAGACCTTATTGGTTCCGTTAATATATTTGAACTCGTACTGGTCATTTTCTAACACGGTTTTTTTTTTTTAAAGGTCCCTTATATTTTCGTTCCTGCACCTGGGACTGTTACTCAAGATACTTACTTTCGAAAATGTATTCCCAATTTTTCTAAATTAATGAAACCTATCCTCTAACACCTCTAAATAGGTAATAATTGTTTGGACTTCTGAACCAAAACCGATAAATTTGGTTTTGGTAAAGGTCAAATCATTATAGTTAACGTTAGCTGAAATCCCATGTTCTGAAATGACCTAAAAGTATTTCCTCACTAAGGCATTCATCCGGTAATCCCACCACCTACTCATACTATAAACGCGAAAGTTTATAAGTATAGATGGATGTTTGTTACTCTTTCACGCAAAACCCACTGAACGAATTCGGATAAAATTTAGTACACAGATACCTTATAACCTGGATCAACACATAGGACAGTTTTCATCCCGATTTTATCTACCCGTGGGACAAATTTCCAGTTGTAGCAAGCGAAGCCACTGGCAACAACTAGTACATGGCAGTTATTTCAAGAAAGCGGTTTCGTATTGTCGTTGGACATTAATTTTAATCTGTAATAGTTACGTTACAACCCAGGGTCACCGACATAGCTCTTAAAATATTCAAGTTGAAGTGGCAATGGGTGGGCCACATCGCCCGACAACCGATGGGGAAGAAAGGTTCTCGAGTGGCGACCACGAACCGGAAGACGCAGCGTTGGTAGGCCTCCCACCAGGTGGACCGACGACACCGTGACATTCGCTGGTAACCGGTGGATTGAAACGGCAGGTTGCCGTTCGTTATGGCGTTCTATGGGGGAGGCCTTTGTCCAGCAGGGGACGTCTTATGGCTGACGATGAGGCACGTTACTTTGCCCATACCTACGGCTTAAGGATTACTTGTTCATGAAATTATTCGCCGTTAAAGAGATAACTATTTTTATATGAAATGGGCATACTCTCTACCACAATCACGCCCTAAGGGCAGAGATGAGGTCGACGATGGAACTGGCTCACCCAGAAGAAACCTATTTACTCGCGACTTCAACAGATTGAAGTGATATGAACTCGGGAAAACCGACGCAGGTAGGGAGTTCCACTCCTTGGCTGTGCGCACAAAAAAAAGATTTAGCAAAGCGCTTCGCACGAATGTGTAAAACCATCGACAAGGTATAACCTGCAGTATGTCTAGTCTCCCGATGGAAGAAGGGAGACGGTGGAACCAGCTCGTGGAGCTCCCGCGCACAATCTCCAAAGCACAGTCTGCAGAAGACCGACAGACATGCAACCCTGCGGCGGTGGGCCAGGATAAGCAGCTTGGCCACCAATTAGCCTCTCATCGTCACCAATCAGCCTCCTGGCTCCGCACTAGATACAGAAAAAAAAGTGTGTCAAGTTGGTATTTGGCTGAGCCATCCCAAAAGCGACAGCAATACTCCATGCCGGACCGGACCTGAGCTTTATACAACATTGAAAACTGTCCAGGCCTGAAGTACCTAACCCTCTTTAGGATACCCAGCATTTTTTTTTTTGCCGCTGTTTGAGCCCTCGACTCAATGTAGTTGCCGATGCTCAGATCTGTGCTTCGTGCCATGAAGCCCGAGACTGTCAGTAACCTGTACAGACGCACTCTGAAAAGTAGGAGCTAGATTGAATGGACTCCTTTTGGCGGAGAACACACACACTTGTGTATTGGTGGCGTTGAAATCAACGAGATTCTCGTCACCCCACTTGGAGACAAAACTTAGAGCTAAACTCGTTCGCTTTACCATGGCCTCTCTCAATCTCAATGATAGTACTTCATCCCCGCTTTTGCGCTGGATGTATAACTGTCCATGACAGTGCTGTCATCTGCGTACCCAATAATGCCAGGCACAAGTAGGTCATTGATATGCAGCAGGAGAAGTGTTGCGGAGAGAGCAGACCCCTGAGGCTCCAGCATCAATAGCAATAAGGTCAGAGAAGTAGCCATTTATGACCACTCGGATCGACAGTTGCTTTGCTTCATAAGACTACATTCCGAACCAAAGTCAAATATAAAAAGAAAATCTACACCACTTATCTGTAATACTCCACGGGCTGCTCTGAAACACAGGTACACTTGCTTAGTGCTGGTGCTCCGTGTGGAGTCTTTCTTCTTCCATCGCTTTGGGCAGGAATTGGCTGTGTGCCCCTGCACACTGCATACATAGCACGTAACAGTCGTAATGGCCGTAACGGCTGTCTTTGGTATTTCAGTTTTTGCAGCAAGCAGGTTTTTTTTTTTTTTTTTTGAAGAGGCTTTCTGTTTGTTCCGGCACTCATGGCCACGATGACCCATTATTCATTATTCAATGTAAAGTTTCGCAAAGTACTACACCGCACACGGACTACACCATCTAATTTCTTTTCACAATTATCGTTTCACTGAGTTTACACCAATTCACAATATCGGATTCCGATAGATCAGGATCAAAAGCCACAAGCAAAGCTTTGCATTACTATCATTAGTGGAAGGTGGATCCGATCCCACTTCTGATGACGGCAGAGGGTCTGTCATCTTAAATGAAACTACGAAATATAGCGGTAATTCACTTTTACTCCAATAGCACGATATTTAAAATAAATCACTATACACACACAACTATATAATTCAGAATTATAATATTAAAACTCTAAGCGCTACAGCATGTGCACCGGGCCAAGCCTGCGACAAGAATGATCCCCTCCACGCCGAGCGGTCGTTTATTAAGACTGGCTCGAGCAGTAGGGAGAGTGGTGCGGCCTTAGTGACGCCTGCGCTGCGCACCTGGCCCACTGCACGTGCTGTTTACAACGACGACGCCGTCATACACAATTAGTTCCATTTCTACTTAAAATTATTATGTTGTTGTTTTTTTTTTTTATATATAGGTATATCTAAATTGAATAGAGTAAAGGCCTCCTCCATTTTTCTCCACACCCTTCTGTCACCCGCTTTTTCAATCCATTCATTGCCCGCCACTTTCAATATTTCATCGAGCCATCTCTCTACCGGTCTAACTCTGCTTCTCTTACCTATGGGTCCCTTCCAAAATGTGATCATTTTGGCCCATCTGTTGTTGTTCATTCGTGCAATATGGCCAGCCCACCCCCATTTCAGTTTTTTGCAGTGTTCCAGAGCATCAATTAAGTTTGTTATTTTTCTTATATTAATAAAAAAAAAATTGTAGATACTAGTGGTAATTAAATAAAATCCAACTTCTGTTATTTAAATTGTTTTAATGACTATCTCCTATTTTGAATCTACTTGACGTTTCCACGCCTATAATATCAAAAGTCACCTGTTATCACTAAGTTGGTTTTATTCACATATTTAGATCCTCACGTTTGTTTATTCCTGATGAAGTAAAAGCGGAATGCTCTAATTAATGTATTCACCACGCTACACTTTTACTCTTTTGTTTACGTATCCACATCGTTTACACACGTGACTTTCAATCCACAACAACAATGAACACAGAGCACACTACCACTCACTACGACAGACGCCGGGGTACTGAAGCATTGGTGCTGTAAAGTGGAGGTCAGGATGATCTTTCTTTCCCCCACGAGAACTAAGGGCTTGTAACTTAGCATGCTGTCACTTGACGCAATCATTATTCTTTTCACATAAAGCGCTCTCACACACTACATGATATTGCAATCTGTTCTGAAGCAGACTGTGTTGTGTTTTGACAAATACGTAACAAAACCGATTAGTAAACAAACGTATTACGTAAGCTACCTATTGCATACTGGTATATAGGAGTTAGAATCTATTAATTTGTCTATTCCACGTCCATTTCCCTATGCAATACGTAAACAACACACATAGTTGATTGATCAACACAGTGCTTTGAATTACCCTAAACGACAAATCCTTTGTAATGTTATCGATACACAGATCTTCATTCAGATATAAATAATTAATACATGGCTTATTACAGATCTATAATAATTTCATTAATTGTTTCTTATCCATATGTACAGAAAGTTTTACGTATGAAAAAAATCATCAATTGAGCTCGAAAATTCGTATCGGTTAGTAAGATATATTCAGTTTCTATATTTTATTATAGACTTCTGTAATACAACTCCACTCACCAACCTCCACTCGTTATGGTAGGTATGTCAGCGTGAAAGCAAGTGTCGTCACGTAAACCGATCACGTCTACCTTTGGGGACAAGCACGTGAACCAATGTCCAACATTATTACCTACCCTCCTGAGACCTATAACTTATAACGTGCACCCACTTGACACGCGCCTCACACATATAAAACAATTACATCATACGCTAATGGACAGTGGACACACTTTAGTGTTGCTTCTTTGGGTCTATCCTTACATGCATACATTGTTGTATGTAACAAACCCATTAGATGTCATGCTGACATGGGTCGACACTAAATGACTGAATCGAAATACTGCAGTGCCTCCGGGATGTTCGCGCAGACTCAGACTGATGGTTTTCATGCCGTCATTCGGAAAAAGGTCGTCTCACTTATGAGGAGGGTGCGGGGGAGTCACAACAGCATCTTGAAAACTATAGCTGAGGATGTACGTGCACCTGTGTTGAGGCATTTCGTTCGTCTGGTGGTCTCTAGGGAGGTATCTCCCTATTGGTTGTCTTGACGGGGCGGGATGTCTCAGCGCAGGGGTATTTAATGTAAGTATTATTGTGTACTTATAGGATTATGTGATTGTCTTTTGTAATTGTATGAACTAACAATAGTTTTTAAGTTTTTGTATACTAACCTATGGATTTTAGTTGTCCTAAAATAAATAAAATTTGAATTTGAAATACAAAATACTTAATAACTTTACTGCACTGGCGTGGCAAGTAGCTAAACTTCTGCGAATACCACACAAAACGTTCTAATATTATCATATCAATAATGTTGTTATTACTTATTTAGAAACTTTGCAGCGAAAAACTTTGTATGGTACCTATAAATAATCTATTACTCAATTTTGTGATTTTCGTCAAAAAAAAAACAAATAAACATTATCGTTCAGATCACAAGTGTTTTTCAATTTCAACCTTCGTCCCTATCAAACACATTAGTGTTTATACAAACAAAATTGAACACGTATTTTTTTCTTTTTTCACGTAAACAATAAATGAAGACAGAGATAAAGTGCTCCGAAAAATCACGCGACGTCACAGTTTGGTACATTTTCTACCAGAAAGTGAAGTCACTAGCCCCACTCACGATCTTTGACACGTTTTATTTTCGTAAATTTTTATTAATTTGGTAAAACAAAAAACAATTATTTTTTTATAATCCAATATTTTGATAATAATGTTATATAATGATTTTTTTGAATCCAATATTTTCCGATACTCAAACAGACGGACTAAACAGAATCATATTCTTTTTAGTCAGTCACCTACCCTATTAATCACATTATTTTTATACCACACTTTATACCCAAAATAAGGTCAAAAACCGTATTTTGTTCCGCCGCACTTTATACCCAAACTACGGTTTTGGACCAAAACTGCTTGTGTGAATGCGAAAATATTATTTTATTACGGTCAATCTTGACCGTTATTGCTACATTTATGAGAACCTGAATATATTACGTACACTTTACGAGATAATAATTTAGTTTTTTCCTCATAGAATCTTATTCCTCAAGAACTTAAATAGAAAGAATAATTTGTTTTTGGCGTATCGCTCAAAGAGAACAGGATGTATTTTACAATATAAATAATCCACTCACTTCTTTCAATTCAGCACTATTTGATTGTATGATTGGGGCTCATAAAACGTTACGCTCGCTTATAAAAAGCACATATTCAAAATTTTAAAATCTGTTCTGTTTCAGGGACTATTTGACAACTGCAAAATGCATTTTAGGTCAGAGCTCTAAGAAACTATGTTTTGTGGCGGTGTCCCTATCCTCGCCATTAATAAAAATTGACCCAGTAAACAGGCATTCAAATATCATTTGAAACCGAGACTGACTTTGAAGGGTACCGCTATACAACTTTTATGAAACGAACAGGGATGGGACGCGCGCCTTTTCATCTTTACTACACTGTTCAAACTATCCCCCTTTCAGAAGCATGAATGTGTATGATTTTGGACCCAAACACCTTTTTTTTATTTTAAGGTAGGTATTTGTTGCATAGAAACCTGAAAATCAAAGCTTTCGTAAAGTTATAGATTTGATAAATATTGGTATTCATTAAGATATTTTAATAATCTGGTTTGTGTAATCATCTCAAGGGCTAGGACTTATCGATTCCGAATCCGTATAAAAAGAGCTGGGGCCCTACTATGACGTCTTAAAACAGTCCTAACTTATTCTTAATCCAGTGTGGAAAAGAGATGGCGCTAGACACCCTGTATAGTTCTGTCACGTTTCCACAATGGATTAAGAGTAAGTTAGGACTGTTTTAAGACGTCATAGTAGGGCCCCTGATATTGTGAAATTTAGATAGTTTTACTCGATTATCCTAGTAATTTAACTGAGCCATATAAAGCGATGTCAGGGTGTTCTCAACAAATAGCTTAACAAAGAAAGGACTGAGCCAGGTTAACGAGTGTTATCTGGTAGCAGGAGTGCTGGACCGACGCCAAATGTAGCTATAGCCAGTAGTTAGCAGTTAACGCTTATTTGAACTAATTAAACGCGGGATGTACCTTCGTGTTACATAATTTAGAACTTTCTGTTTTAACTTTTGAAAATGAGGATACTTGGTGTTTGGGCCAATGGTTCACTTTAGGGGCGATAGATGGCGTTTTAGATGACCATAATTCTGAATTCTGAATCAATGTTAAGATTCTCCACCTTTTAAGTCGGTATATCTATCTCAATCTTTTTTGATACTTAAATTATTTATCTATTTAAACAGTTCTACAGGAGTGTCAAATTGTGACGACCAGAACCGGGTTGTCCACTACATTGCGTCAAGTTGTGAAATGTGAACTAAGGAAATAAAAGAAGCCATAGGATTTAGGTGACCTACCACATAATTTAGGTATCAGAAAATTCAATTTGAAAAATATAACTTTTTGGTAAAGAAAAGCGACGTGTAGAGGCACAACTTAACGAAAATGTACACGTATCTACAAACTTTTTCAATTAGGCTTACCACGCTTTCGTAAGAATGTTAATATACTCCTACTTTTACGAAACTTCTCCTCTGCTCTGGCATTCCAGTTTTCCGCATTTTGAAATAAAATACCCCAAAAATGTTATGTTAAATCTGCGATATTTATTTATATTTTAAAGAAGTAATATTTGTTTGTACGTTTATATTAGGGGTTAATCTGCTAATGAAGTGCCACATGATCGCACAGTGACACGTGTGGACAAGTTAAGTGTTACTAATATAGTTTTAAAAATCGTATTTTTCCCACGGGCGAAACCGTGGGCAAAAGCTATGTATCATAAGTTTGCTAACCTGCAGGTGCCACCGCTCTGACACATGTTGGAAGTCCTCGATCACAGCGGACCCTCTCCGCAGTCCGCTCCGGAGCAATAAGAAAAACACGAACAGTAAAACTTCCTGCAATACAGAAAATATTGTGACAGATATAATTACAATCACAACAATATTGTATGTTTACTTAAGTTTTTGGATTGTAACTCACTGATCACTTGTGGCGAAGCAGTGTCCCAGCAGCCTGCACTCGATGGCGCTGCATGAAGTGGGTCCCGGTGACTGCGCTGCTCCTCGCACCTCATACGTCACGTTGAACCCGTACACGGACAGCAGACCCAGCGCTTTGAGCTGTGTGCCCTCTAGTCTGTTCAGGGTTTACTACACTACCTGCTCTGGACTGCACCTAAGAACAAAATCCCAGCTATAAACTGCTGGAATACTGCCATCAAACCTTGTCATAAGTAGAATGATTGGCCAAAGACGTATTGATAAACTCCTCTTTTATATTACTTAATTCCTGTTAGCATTTTATAAAATTCACGAAAGATTTCGGCGTCATTTCGAAATAATATCACTAAACATAGCACTAATATTAAAACAATCAATAATATAATAACAAACAGAAGTAAGCTTAGTTGTGGCCACCTAACAAATGAAGATATTTTTTAATATTTGAAAATCGAACTCGCGTTTTCTTCTTCATTGTATGCTAGTATTTTTTTTCACATGCGTTTATATTGCAACCTCATTTTTATTGATGTAAATACTTTCGAAAAACATATTGCAACCTTTTTAGTATTTGAGTCTTTGCCCGACAATGCGACAGCAAGGACGAGAAAACAAAATAGTATTACTTGCCACTCGCAAAAACTATTGACATAATAGATTTGTTCTAGAGAAACCCTGAGGCATTTTATGGAGTATACTATAAAACTACTATACGAGACGTGTCCCACAGAAGTTGCTGACAAGGGTTTCGTATTTACTAACCAGTGTGACGTGTTTTACTTTATTTATATTTTCACCGAGAAAAATAATGAATATTGATTGATATAGATTGAACTAACGTGGCGGTACACTGTCATTTTGTTTTGATGTAAGAATTAATAACAGAACTATGTGTTGAGACTCTTTGTCAAAATGGCCAGCTACAATGTTGCCTCAGGGACAGACGATGCAATACAACCTGAAAATTGCTTCTTCTACACTGTTTCACGAAACTTTTCACGTGAATTTTCAAAATGATATTTTATTTGATTTTTTTTGAGCACATTATGTCTGGGGAGTTTTGTTGTACAGCATTTTAGAATAACAGCTTATTTACTCAAAACGTTGCAAAAGTACAGAGTTGCCACCCGAGTTTATAAAATAGTATTGGGCTTTCATATAAATAACAAGTGTATTGGAACAAGTTTTGAAAACTTCGAATTATTATTGTGTTACCGTAATTGGAATTCGTCTTAGCCGGAGGTATGGTTGGCTACAATGCCATTTGGTACAAAATGAGTTAAAGAATTAAAGTATAATAAGAAGATTAAAAACAAAATAAAAACAAGCCAAAGAAGTATGGAAAGGAGTATGATGAAAATAAGCAAACTTCAAAAAATTCCACACACATTAATTCGCGAGAAGACAAATATTATTGATGCTCTAAGTCACGCGCAAAAATTAAAATGGAAATGGGCGGGCCATGTAGCCAGACTGACCGACGACAGGTGGACTATACGAACCACAGTATGGCCAGGACCAGCCGGCTACAGAAAGAGAGGCAGACCGCAAACACGATGGGCAGATGACGTCACACACATAGCTGGTCGAGACTGGGTTTCAGTAGCAAACAACAGGGACATTTGGCAATCTCTGGAGGAGGCCTTCACCTGAAAGGGGTTCTTGCTCATATTTGATATTTTAATGAATGCAATAAAAAAAAAAATGTTCATTTTATATGATTTAATTTAATTTAATCTATAATATTATGTAATAATAAAATCTAATAATGTAATTTTTATAATAATTTAATTGATGTATTTAATTTAACTGGCAAGAAATAAAAGGCTTTTTATTTTATTTATTTATACTTGATATTGTTATAGTATTTTTTTCGCTTTACGGTTCAGTTAAATGATTGGTTTAATTTCAAATCACCAAAATGATGGGTACCTACACTTCAGGCTTACTTAGTACATGATTCTACACGATCCTAGAATTTGTATTCATGAGACCAACACTAATAAAGACTCAAAGGCGTAAGAAATTTAGTATCACAGTTTACGTCCTCTTTCTACTTTCTGCCAGAATTTGTTTGTTGGTTAAGATGCCATATAAATACTGATTGGAGTTTTCTTGCACCAACATCACGTTGAAGGAAATCGGTGTTTTGATTAAGGCTGTGTAAGTTTTTCATTCATAGGGCCGTTGATATTTTTATTACATAAGACGACGGTAGGTCAACTATTTCGGGTACATCGTTGTCAGATTCCAAGTTCAGCATGGCGGAGGTACGAAATAATAGTCTCAACACTGATTACAACCGCCTATTTATTTACTTCCGATAACAAATTAACAAAATCTCAAACGATCAAGCTGATGGAAATGGATTTAAAGTACGGAAACGCGGTCAGTTCGATACAGCCGGGCAGAACAACCGTTCGCGCTCGTGTCTCACCAAAAAGTAACGTCCCTCAAGTCAAATGCGTCTAACGTCAACGTCAACCGACCACTCACAACTGACATTTGACATATGACAACTGACAGCTGTCATCTGTCAACCGAAAACTGTCAAACCAGACCTGCCACGCTCTGCATCGACCTCACCCAAGCTCACTGCTTGACGTTTCCGACTTTAACGATGATAGATCCGAAAAACGATGATAGATGGCGTTATTCTAAATTGTCAACTCTAAATATTGTGCCTCGGTGTTGAATCTGCGACACATAGAATAAATCACATGTAACAGAAATGTGTGTTTCAATGCTAGACAGGTAAATGGCCAACAACGTGGAACGTTGCATAATGACCCTGCGAACAGTGAGCTCGTAATGACCTCAGATGGGACACAAGATTACCTAGGAACAGACCACCTCTCTGTAGTAATTACAGATAAGCTTACTACTGCTGAGTGCACACTACATTATGCGGGTAGATTGTTGTAGCACGGTAACATTAAAGCCTTCTTCCTTATTCTAGTTACTTAAGTACTTTGGTTTATTGCCTTTTGAAATCGCATTCTGGAAAACCGACTTGTATCGGCCGATATTTATTTTTTTAAGTTACCCAAACCTTAACTGTACAAGTAAATACCTAGCATGCGAGGAGGTGGAAAAGAGATTTTCAGATGAGCCATAAAATGTTACAACAGATGGGAGCTGGTGCAGGTCACAGTGAATAATGCATGTTACTCTCAACGACTACGCTCGGACGCTGCATAGACGGCGACTGGGTGTGTTGAAAACGTCGTAACAACATGGATACTGCAATTGTTTCATTCAAAAGTTTAAGGATTTGAGCGTTTTGAATTTCAAAATTTCTCTTTGACTGGCCCATAATCTTGAATATAATAAAATATTATAGATCAGTTTAACGTAAGGTTTACTCTCAACATTTACGTGTTACTTAGAATATAATAATTATTTCCTTTATCGCAATTTTCCTGTAGCTTAGATTAAAGCATTGCCTAAAAATAAGAAACGAAACACAAGGAGCGTGTGCGAAGCTTATAAGTAAACTTACTATATTTCCGGTATTATTTTCGGTCATAAAACTCAAAGCAGATGTTGTTTTATTACACGACTGCCCCAAAAAAAAGAGTGTTATGTTTTTAGCGTTCATGTATGTTTGTATGTTTGTGAGTTTCTTTAGTCCACCATAACTTCTAAACGCCTGAACCGATTTTGATGTATGTGGTATCATTAGATTCTTTGCGTTATCCTGGGTGACATGGGCTATAGAAAAATTCAAAAAACACAGGGTGGCCATGGTTTAGAAATAAAACGAACTTTTAATTTGTTTTTATTGAAATTTTAATAAATAAAAAAGATAATTATCGTCTAGAACTTGTTAAGTAGATTACAAAAATATACCACAGTAGTATTCAATATCTATTGTGTACTAGTAATACTACTCAACAAATGATATGATAACATTTTAAACCCGGGATTCGATATGAATAAGATAATATATCAATAGATTCCTTGTAATGACAGAAATTAAACTGGCTAGGTTACAACACCCAAATCCGTCCACCACGGCAGCTGAATGGTTTTAAAGTTTATATGAAAAGTCAAATAAGCGTGAATCTATTTACCTAAAACATGATAAGAATATTCATTTAAGGATGTAATAATGTATACATTCATAGGTTTTTCAAAAACACTCATTTAAAGGGTGGAATAGTACATTTTGATACAAGTGCGGAAAGTTTGTTATTGCATTCGAGGCAGATTGAACACCCGAGCCGTATGGCGAGGGTGTTCATGGGGTCGAGAAATGCAATAACAAATTCCCACGTGTATCAAACGACGTTTTTCAATACACTTTCGAAGAAATTAACTAAAAACGTTATGTGTTTTTGTCAACAAATTTGATGAGACTATGATTTAATTTACTTTTTTTCCGCGGTTTGATTTCGCCAGGTTGAAAAAGAAGCAAAGGTATAAAGCCGCCAAACAGCCTCACAGGAAAAATATAAAATTTAAATATTTTTTAATTAAGAACACAAAAAAATGCTTACTTGTTCATAAAAGTAAATAATTGTTTAAAATATTTACGTTTATTAGTAGTATTCTTTTTACAAACACAATTTAAATATTCAAAAAATATTTACGCTGTAAAGACGCAGATCAAAATGGCGAGATTAAAAAAAAAACACGCCTGCTCTATAATAGTCAGTGGTGTTTTTTTTTTAATTTCATAAGTTTTAATCGAATTACCGCTGCTCTATGATTACAGCGTGCGGTAATAATATTACAGCACGCTGTAATATTATTACCGCACGCTGTATTCTTATTACCGCACGCGTGCGAAATATGATGCATGTCGAACCTAATCGTAGTGCAATAAGAGCTAGTTTTCGAGGAAGTGTATTGAAAAAAGATATTCAGGGTTGAATTTTGTATGGAAAAGTCCTAGTGAGAGTTTGAAAAACCTTTAATAGTACATTAAGGTACAAGTTTGTAATCATCAATACACACGTGTATCATACGACGTTTTTCAACACACTTGTGAAGAAAATAATACTAAAAAGTCATCTTCAACAGTTAGAGCGAGTTCTGAATTTTTTTTCACAATAGCGGGAAAAAGTTATCGGTTTTCCTATGCGCGAGCATCTACAGTTCGACCAACTTATCTGTGCAGGCGCGAAAACACGGAACTAAAATAAATGTACTAAGTTTGACGTAGCGATGCATATTTCTTGACCAGTGGCGCCACCATGAAATTCAAACTTAAAGTGGTCATACTGTAACAATGACGATTGACCATAGACTAAAAGAATGAGGTTAATTTATTTAAAAAAAAAGTTATATTTATAATAATATTACAAAAGTTATTTTATTGGAGTGAAAGTTTCATTTATTAAAAACGTACAAGTTAAAATCTATTTAAATTCAAATTTGCATGAAATGAGCAAGCACTATACCTACATTAATTTATTTTTACTATTGAACACGATCTTTTTTGTATCGAAACTTTTTTAAGAACATAGCAACTCAACCAATAAAATTTAAAAAAAAAACGGTATTACCCGGTTAAATTGAAAATGCTCTGTTTACTCGCATAAAATTTGTAGTAAGGTACTAACTTTACTTTGTAGTGATAATTCTATTATGCACTAGTGTATAATATTATTATGCACGTGTTAGTTATAGTTCGGTTTATGGCCCTAAGAACGATGTAATAAGGCTCACTTTACGAGCAAGTGTGTTGAAAACTCATTACTAACACAAATTAATGAAGCTTTGCGTGTGTAATAAAACAATAGAATGTGTGCAAGTGCGAGTTGGATCCGTCACCGATGGTTCCGTACCAGAATCTTGGTAGGTACTTTATTTGAAACTGTTTGGCACTATACTTGAATTTCTGTTGATTCCTAAGAAATGAAGAAATACGTCTCCTGATTTTTGAAAATAACCCCATATACATACTTAGGGTAAGTTTAGAGTTATACAGAATAGTCCACTTTTATTATGTACATCAAAATCAGTACCTAAACTCTGTGAACAAACTAGGTACATAGCGAATATAATCTTTTTCTTCAGGCTAGGTTTCAGGATTTTAAATTATTAGGTGAAATTTTAATTAAATTTATTTTGATATATTATGATTTAATAAATTTTATATCAAACTAGGATTAGATACCTATCCTATTATTAAAATTTAAACCTTTTCATTTATTTTCGTTTTGTCCGCGCCACCCTGATTCAGTTAAGCTTTCAGCGGCCCATATTCTTTTTTTTTTTGTTAACATACTACTACAACCGTGGAAATGTTTCGTAAAAAGGGGTACCCTTATTTATTTTCGGGTGGGTGTTAAATGTGAATAATACAGGAAATATACTAAGGAAGTGTATCATGAAAATGTATACTGATAGTACTTAAAGGATTCGCACAGGACTGTTTTATTTTATTTATAATGTTTTAATTTCATATACACCACGCCTGGTATTCCCGAAGGGATAGGCAAATACATCACTATTTAGGTACACACATCTCGACTATCCAGCCTATGTGGCTACTGATGTGAAATCCCTGATGAAAAATCCAACAACAGTTTGTCTGACCCGGGAATCGAACCAATAAGCTCATTCATAGCTGTCTATTGTTTTGTTGTTGCAGTGTTTTAGATTTAGCCTGTAATTATTTCCAACGCTGTATGGTCATACAGCGTTGGGAATAATTACAGTATTATAAGTAACACGAAAATGTTGAGAGTAAACATTCTGCAAAAAACTCATCTTGAACATTTTCAAGATGAGTTTTTTGCAGAATGTTTTGTGGGCAAGTCAAAGATAAATCTTAAAATTCAAGACGCTAAGTTCTCTAAACTTTTGAATAAACAATCGCAGTGTCCATATTGTTATGACGCTTTCGACACTAGTTACCCCAGCGTCCGAGCGTCGATGTGAGCAACATGCATTATTCACTGTGGCCTGGACCAGTTCCTATCTGTTGTAGCATCTTATAGCTCATCTGAATTCGCTCGGACCTTGCCTACAAAGTAGCCAGCAAACCATTAAATCTTTTATTATAATTTTCTTATGTCCAAGGGACTTGACGATAAATGTTATCTCAGAAACTTGAATGTCATAAATTGTCAGGCAAAAACTCCGATGTTTAGTCTCAATTTAAAAAATAGTTTTCATTCCTTAAAAGAAAACCAAAGCTACTGGACAAGTTTTCGGAAAATAATTGAAAATGCCATTTTCTTGACAGAAAAAAAAGAAATTAAAAAAAAAAATTGCATGCATCTTTTTTTTCTCGAACTAACCAGTATTTATTATGCCGAACGCTATACTAAAACAAGAGAGGTTGCGACCTAATTTTTAACTCGAATATTTCAATATAGTGTCATGACGACGCGTGACAATAAGCTGAGCGAATCTAGAATAATCGTTTTATTGTTTTAATAGATTTCTGAGAACGATTGTTTCATTATGATAATATAAGCGATATCCTATTTATTGCTCGGGTCTGCGCTGATATAACTTTCTAACCAAATGGGATATCTAAAGATGTTTGTGTTTATTTGTTTCCCATAAGAAAGTAACTGTGTAGTACGTAACTCAGTATCGCGTGTAAATAATGGACAACTTTTTTAAACGAAAGGCAATTGCATGTGGCTGAGATGAGAATGCTAAGGGGGATGTGCGGTGTGCCGCGAATGGATAAAATAAGGAATAAGTACATAAGAGGAAGTCTGAAAGTGGCGCCGGTGAATGATAAGTTGATTGGTAATCGATTGTCGTGGTATGGACATGTGATGCGAAGGAATGAAGAAAATGTTGTGAGGAAAATGTTGAATATTAATGTTGATGCCTATAAGAGAACTACAAAGAAACGATGGATAGACTGTGTGAAGGATGATATGCATAGAAAAGAGGTGACTGCTGAAATGACGAGAAATAGGGAAGTATGGAAGATGAAGACATGTTGCGCCGACCCCAAATAAATTGGGATAAGGGCAGGATAATGATGATGAACATTCCATAGTTTTTCTCACCACACATCTCAACCAAACTTGAACATTATGCGTCAACTTAATCACTTGTACGTGTCACATGAACGGTCGACTGTCTCTCTCTTAACCGCAACATTTAGAATGGTTTATGTTAATTGCCTATTCCGGACAGTGCGGCCTCCCGGGAACATGTCCATAACGACGGAAGGATATCGAGAGAAACCTTTGGCTCCTGTGTCCGCTGTCCGACCATAAAAGCTGTTTCTACTACGAAAAGGGTTGTATGTGATAATGTTCAACCTCCGGCGTCTCTGTACGTTACAAAAAATACATATATTAAAATTGGCGCAAAAATTGAAAAGTGTTAGTGAAAGTCTAAGTTTTTCCAAACTAACTAACATGATTAGTTCGGAAAAAGATTATACACCGAAAATTTTGTAATGGCTTATTGTAGGTAGGTAGGATAATAATATATACGTGAAATGATTTATATTAGTAAGTTTATTTGAAGTTAAACACACAGAAATCAACATTGTATAGGCAGATGTGATTCACTATAAATCCAAAACATCAATCCTTCTGTTGCGCTGATAGATGGCAAGAAGGCCTGAAAGCTACAAAAACCTTTTTGTGATGTGTAACCAGAAATATTTCATATAATTATCACAACCGAGGTAAGCATTTTTTTTTTATATAGATTATTGCAATGAACTTCTACAAAGTGAAACGAAATCGTATTTTTTCCATTTTATATTTTGGGATCTTGTAATTAACATTGTGTTTTTATTAAATTTACTGAAAGAATAGAATAGAAATAAGTAAACAGTAAATACTAGCATGTTCCTATTAATTTATAGTCAGCAGTAGAGGTACTCTCTCCATAAATCTGTCCCTCCGTGCAACAATTTCGTATAACTTGTGTTCGGTTTACCGCGGTTAGTCGATTTCCATGTCGAAGTTTACTGTTCCATCCAGTTCAGACCTACTGATTGTATAACTTGCCAGCTTTGATGTCGATAGCGTTGGTGAGATTAAAGTTGGTATTACCGATGACAGATAACGGAAAGTTAGTACTTAATAACGTACAAACATAATTATCACTAAGATATTTCAATGTACCAAATCGAGTCAATTAAGTCCCAAATTACTCCTAAAAGATTATTCTGTCGTTTTTCCGATAATACACAAAAGCAAAAATCGCAAATTCTCGAAATAATTTGTCACTGAAAAGATTTTGATTTGACTAATAAACCAATTAGAATTCTACTGAACAGGAAAAATGTTCTGTTTTACATGGAAAATGAATAAGTAATTTTCTTTTCCTGGTTATCGTGGTTATAACCATTGTATGTTTAATACAGAACAAAAAGCAAAAAAGACTTTTGTAAAGTCCTTTGTGATTAGGCAACAGAAACAAAGACTTTTGTTAAGCCTGCAATACATGTTGGGCGAGCGTTGACGAGTGAAGGCCAATACCATCATGTAGACGGTACATTTGCCTTGTCTTGCCATCACTCGGTGTCACTCGCCTAGTTGGTCGAGTGAAGACGAGCGCCAACGTGTATAGACCTCATTTGGCGTAGCTTGTTGCTTTGGCTTGTAACTTGCAGTCGCTCGCGATCACTTGCCTCACTTCGGAGCGGTGTCGGTTTTTCTGCACAAATCAAAGGCACTCGCGCGCGCTCGGCCAATGGTGTTCACATGTTTGTCCAAGCGCTATGCATTGGCTTTCTTCAAACTTGCTAAACGTGTAGACAGTAGCGCTTGCCTTGTGTCAATTTGTCTAGGTTTTGCGTTGGTCTAAGCTCGGCCAACATGTATTGCAGGCTTTAGGTTGACTGGCTTACATTAAATTGGTGGGCAATATTTTTTGAAGACTTGATGGTTTGCCCAATCCAATATTTATTTCTGTAAACAGCTCGCTTGATGCTTTTCTTGTTGTATGTATCACAAACTCCACTCAGTGCGAGAGTCATACTATGAGCTACTAGACTAACTTTTAATTTCATAAATGAGTTTTATAGATTGCTTTGAGTGAAGTTAGCTTAGTAGGCTAGCCACTATTGCGTTCAAAGTAATTATTATTCGAATACAAGTTAGTCTTGCCTACACACTTGCGACCGATATGTTAAATTGACTGTAAAATGTAGATAGATACTCCTAGTATAGACTTTAATAACAGTTTACAAGGAAGCCACTGTTTATTAGTTTGACGTACAGAGTTTGTCGGCTTAGTAAGTTTAGGTTCAGCTGAACACATAATTGTCAAGCTAAACTTGCTTTAGCGACAAACCCGTAATAATTATAGTTTTCTTGAAGAAATGGCTAATTAACTCTATAGCGAATTACCGTGACTATTCACGGCAGTATATCATATTCAAGTTAAACCAGAATACAAGGATTATAGTTATTTAAAAGAGTGTCCATAAAGTTTCTTGCTTATTCTTTGCCATAGAGATCTACGCTTTGGAATGGTCAACTGCAGTACTTTCACAAGTTATTTTGTCTTGTGACTGCAACTGTAGCTTCGTTTTCTTTGACATTCAACAATGTCTATAATGGTCTTATTGAAATTATATATTAATGCTTTGAGTTAAAGTTAACATTTGACCTTAAAAATCCCACAAGGGATTTCCACCAATCGTTATTTCCTAATATTCACAGACTAGTTCCTGCTAAAGCTTAGTCAGTTTAAGCTGCAATAATTTGGTTTTGATTGGTTATTCAGCTCATTAATTAGTTAACTTGATTGACGTTAATGAGTTTGAGGTTGAATTTCGGGAAAATTAATGTGTAACTTGGCATACTAATCGCATTCGAGGGAGAGGACTATTTACTACTCCTCTGTTACGAGACATATGTTTATTGTTTGCTCCCATATAATTATTACATTAAATAAGATTTACTGTCTCAATAAAACACGAATGCAGGGAAGGGAAAACAGAAAATATTTTAAAACACAATGTTTGTGTTTTGTTTTGTCGATGCTCTCTATTATTCGGTTTTATACTTTTTGCGTTGAATCTATGCAAGTTAAAGTATTAAGATATCATGATTGTAACAAAAAAATAACAATAACTCAGAAGCTTTTTGTTTTTCTTTACTGTTCGCTAAATATTGAAGTCTTAAATAGCCATTGTCTATAATACAATGTTCCTTTGCAGTGTTCGTTCCTTTAAAATACAAACCTTTTGACATGTAAATGTACCTGCAAGAGTCGGGACGTGTCTTTTTGATCCGAGCAAGAATAACGTCGCAGTCGAGTGTAAGCGTTTGTTTGTCTTTGAACAAACCTTTTAATAAAATGGAAAAATGCTGGAAGAATAAGAAAACAATTTTAAAACAATCTTCTTTCCAAACTTCACATTCCATCACAAACTCCTTTCAACGTACAAAGTAAGAAATACACATTACTATGACAAACTATGAAGACCACCAAGACACAAACTTTTACATAAAAATGTCATCAACATTATAAGTCTTAAGATGAATCTGCTGAAAGCACTTACCATGAAAAGTATCGGAGAATATTTCTAGGCTAGCAACTTGGCCATTAAAGCTTCTAACTTAGTATCTACTTACTCAGTCAAGTTATAATGGATCGCCTCGAGAAATCAGTACCAAACGCCACAAGTTATGTACCACTGGCAGTTCCTTACATTCATCATTGTTTAAAATGTAAACCATTTATGGTACCATTCTATTCATTGAAATATCATTTTTCCGAATTATGTTGGGGTCAACTTCTATTCCAACCAGATGCAACTAAATATCAGTATTTTACATAGAGTGACTACCTTCTCACCTCCACAACCCGAGGTACCTGGGTGGTACCGAGGGGTATTCGATACCACTCAGTACGACTGATTGTCAGACTATCGGGGTATTGAATACCTGTAACGACTACCAAAGATCAGCCGAGGCCAATCAAATGGTTTAACGTGCTTACTGAGCGTGCTTTGGTGCTTACCGAGACAAGCAGTAAACTCGGTATGTAACGTGTCACCCATCCGCAGACCAACCTAGGCAAGCGCACTTAACCTAAAGATTGATTTCGAGTGACTATTATTATTCGGACACGAATTCATCTATTAAAACATCTATCTCAATAAATTGTTATCTCTCTCTAACTGGTTGCATCGTGCATCGTTCATAACGTCAATTTTTCATTGGAACCGGGTTGAACACTGGACATTCAATTCGACAAGAATGATTGAAAACGCGCGAGTGACAAAGGTTTCGACTGTTGACTGTGACATCTGTGAATGTACGAAATTATGCATTTTGAATTAACACAACTTTACTATAAGCAGAATGAGCTGAGCCATAACACATCAGATAATTCAATCATTTTATCTGATCACATTACACCGTCCATTTACGTTATATTCACGCAAGTGCACGCGAATGTTGGAAGCTTTTTCCAAGCGTTTTATGCCGAACGAAGGACGAGGACAAGCAAAGCAATGAGGTGAATTGATTACTTTACTGTTTTGTTTTGTTAATTTTACAGTTTTTATAAACAGAGATTTCATTGTTAATGTCGTTGTTAGTTACCGGTTTACTTTCGGCTTCCAAAATAACGGAAATTATTTGTGACTAAATTCCACATTGGCCCTGGATCGCAAAATTTGGAAATCATGGGGGGAGGCCTTTGCCCTGCATTGGAATGACACAGGATAACAGTAACAGTAACGTAACATTTCGGCACCTGTTTACTAACCAGCCGCCGGCGCCGCGCGCCGCCGCCGCGCCAGTTGAAGGTGAACAGGAATATCCGCCGGTGATTAGCCGATCATTGTGCTGATTATGCTGACGGGCGAACGGATCAGTTTAACATGAGAAGGCACATATCATTAGGTATTATACTTAAAAAGTATTTGTTTCATAGGAATTTCTTTATAGAGAAACCAATTTGGTTTATTTCGGGTTAACGAAAAATCATTTTAAAAAAGTTCATAATTTCATTCCCCTTTTATCTTACCCTCTATTGATTTCAAACAATCTAATAATTTGCTCTGAAATGGTCTTAAATACTGAAACGTCTGTCGCACTTTATATTTAACATTTCTGATTCCGACTCCTGAGATATTTAAATAAACAACTGTAATTCGAACTGTATTTTCATTTTGATTCATGTTTTACAAACGGTTTCAGAAAAACAGAGGCGGAAAAGGAAAAATAAATTGTTTATTTGGGTTCGGGAAAGGGGAAGGAAAGAAGTTGCAGTGGTGAAACTTTTACAATGTATTAGTTTTTGTGCGTTTCCCTGTGGTCTCGCCCATTACTAGTAGTTTGGAAAATGTTGAGTGGCTTGGTAGGAATAAGAAATTACTGCTGTTATTCTTATATTTTGTATTTCATTTAAAACTGTTTGCGTGGGCTTAAAAAAACACAATTTGACATTTTATGTTGAATTAAAAACTTATTTAATACTCTCAACACATTTTTTTGTTTATGTTTTTACTAATTATATAAAAGCCAATTCACATTTGTGATATATGCAGTTTATATTCATCTGTATTCATTCTCACACACGTTGCACTACTGGACTAAAGTAGCAGTTCCGGTACTCACTGCCGGCGGCCATTGTGTTCGCCACACTATAATACATTGCATATTGTTCGACGTCCTTTCAAGATTTTCGCTACGTGAAAATGTTCCAACCATATCTAGTTTAGTATTGTTCTGTGTCAGGACATTTTTGCTTCAACAATTTATACCTGTAAAACTTTTATTATGGAAAATCCTTTTCAGTTCAATTCGATAAGATAAAGATGGGTCAACACTCCGTGACGTAAGACGTCGTGATTACAGATTTCTATGGAATGCTGAATATTTTCTATGCTTGCGACGAGCTGCCTGCTTGTTGTCCTTGTGTCCCAAATTTTTTGTGGTCGGTGCAATATGTTCTTATCTTCATTCTCCACTGTCAATCTTTACGCCATCATTTATTCCTATTTCCTTCAAATCCTTTCGCACACAATCAAACTTTACATCAGACTTCAACATTTACCATACATTACTCAATACTTACATAAGTTAACACAGATCAGTAGGTACCTACATAATCATGCATTTCTCAACTAAAACAACATTCATACGCATGTTAATTCCGTATTCAATCAGGTACCTACGTTTCTGTTGCCTCAGGCATTACATGTTGGTTAGACATTTCAAAATAGATGGCGTACTTACCGATATTTACATTTGAGATTAGAGTTATAGAAATAACATGCATTTAAAAGAATTGTGTGCACACAGACAAGTAACATTATGTAGAATCGGTGGTAGTGGTTGTTTAACTTTGCAAAGAAAAGATGAATTTATGTTTATGTTTTCAGTAGTCGTATAGTTTATTCATATTTATTAGCTTTTCAACCTAAGTTGCAGGTCACACATAAATGGCGTCGGGCGCGGAAATGGCACGGGTGGTTATCTATATGTCGCAGGTTTTTCATAAAATTAGGTTTTTGATCAAAAACCTAGGTTTTTCATCAAACACCGGAAGATGACACATTTTAAACTCAATTTCATCATAAACCTGTAACAATCCAGACTAGTTCAGATTTTTGATCAAAAACCTGAACTAGTTTGGGTTTATGATAAAGTTCTGTGTCGCAGGTTTTTCATAAAATTAGGTTTTTGATCAAAAACCTAGGTTTTTCATCAAAAACCGGAAGATGACACATTTTATATCCTTTATGGGCGGCATGGGCACCGGGCCGTAGGCCGACGAAGGAGGCCGGCGGAGGCCCGAGCTCACTTTGGGGACAGAAGACAATAGTGTTATATAATATGCGAGCGAAGCGAGCGCGCGTCACGGAGTACTACTGGGATTTGATCAAATCACTAGATTTGTTTAGGGAAATGATAAAACCGTGTTGATATTTTTATCTTCCTCCGTGGTTTGATCAAATCCCTTAGGTTTTTGATCAAAAACCTAATTTTATCATATCCCTGCGACATATACACGGAATGTTGTGGTTCGGGCGTGGATATGACGCGCCGTGCGCTTATCATAAATTGCGCTTTATTTCTATGCACTTGGTAAAAAATTTGAATGGAAAAGGAAGCCACCCGCGCCAATTTATATGTGACCAGCGCATAAAAGATAACAAGAGGATGATTAAAATTGCTTAATCAACATGATTTGTGGAATGCTCGAAGGGGTATTTTTCGATAAGCTTCTAATTCGCTGTTACCATGGGCTGTTAACCAAGGGGGTTCGATAACGTTGGTTAGAGACTGCACTACTTCAGAGTGCAGAATCATACATTTAAAGAAAGTTGAGTGCTCGACCTGAATTGTCAGTAAAAAAAGATGAAAAGATTTTTTAAGAATTTGGCAGCGAAAAGTTTTTGTAAAGAACTTGCCTTTTGTCTTTTTGATAACTCGCTTTACTCAGAGGCTTCTTAGAAATATAATACTATTGTGTTTTCTTACTCGCTGCGTTTAAGTTGACTTGAAAGGGGACTGCAAAAGTTTATTTTGGTCCGTTAGTGAGTTTTTCTATAGGGCTTCACTTCCCGGGGTTGAACTACAGTCATCTTTAAAACCTTCGTAATTATTTGTCCTGTCAGTCTGCATGAATTAGTTAAAGTAATTTCGGTAGAGAATAAGTTATGTTATAGAGTAAGCTTTGTGTCCGAAACAGAGTTCAATAGATCATTAACATTAATAAGGTACATTGACTTTATTCTCTCATGACTTTATCAAGCAGATGCAGATGTTAGAGCTTGAGATGTTCCTGCTTCTAACTTTTAATTTAAACTTTCATTAATTACGTAGATGAATAAACATTAACAAATTCCTTAACTGATTTTAATAGATTTTTGAGCTCTGTGTTCCTGTAATATTTTCTAAAGTCTACCTTATTATGCCTTTCCGGCTTTACCCATTTAGAAATTAACTTCATGAGACAAACCGATTTGGTTTGCCATTTTAAAACCGTTACAGCTCAGAAAGAGGAGATCTGTCTGGCTGCCTAAGATTTGCCGAAATAATATCGTCTAATTAGACAAATAAAAGGGACCGCTTTACTTGCTCAGTTAGGAGGAATTATTTAATGTTGGCTGGATTCTGAATTAAAATTTCACTAATAAGATTTCACCAGTTGGCGGATTACCGCCAACTGGTGAAATCTTATTAGTGAAAACGTCGGACCATTTTCCTAATAATTTTTTTAATTAAGAAAAAAGAAGAAAATACGTTACATTAACGTACAAAAGACAAGATTTAATTAATTTAGAAACTAGCTTACTATTAATCTACTTATTGGATCATTCAAAGAACGCACAATAAAAAGGAGATAATTATGCCCTTTAGCCGAAAATGTATAGGAACCTGTGTCGTCAGTTCACACACGCAGAGCAGTAAAAACAATAGATGTACGTTGTCGCGGCCACACCCGCTTTTCTTGAAACATCACGTACTACACAATCAATTATAAACCTTATCCCTTCAGACACAGCGTGTATTTACCATGCACCGCACAATTTACATAGTACATTTTGTTTTACGTAGACACTAGTGATTGACTAAATCAAAAAGTTATCGATTCTTCTATTTATTCTTCTACTAAAGCTTATATGGGGTACTGAAAATAACATAATTAAAAAACGATTAAATACACTTATATTTTCATACAATACTTTTTTACATTTTATCGGTTATTTAATGCCCGAATGCTGAAGTTCCTAGTTACCTATATTCCCATTAGCTACTGATTTAATAAAAGATAACTCGAGTAATCAATGAATATTACCTATTTATTCAGTCAATGTAAGCAATAAAAAGTATCTACATTCTATTTTCCGTATTGTTTACAATAATAAGAAAGCGTAATAATACAAGCGTTGTTATTTGTATCTATATTAACTTTTGTTGTTTGTAAATTTATATTTTACTAGCAGATACCCGCGGTTTTTTTCCGCGTGGATGTCGATTATCGCGACTAAAAGTAATAATATTAATCTCCCACTTTCAAGCCCTTTTTTATTTTGGAGGTTGGGAAATCAACAAATGACTCCTCCCGCTCTGGGAAGAACGTTAGGGAGTGTAAGACTTCTACTGACTAAAAACCACCCATGTTCCTTGTTAGCCCTTTGTGTTGAAGCCGCGGTATCTCTTTCAACCCCTTACAACCCTTTTTTCGCAATAAAAAGTAGGCTATATCCTTTCTCAGGCTATATATTATTATATGTGTACCAAATTTCATTTAAATCGGTTCAGTAGTTTTGGCGTGAAAGCTCGACAGTCAGACAGACAGACAGAGTTACTTTCACATAATATATAATATTAGTAAGGATAATAATAAGGATTAGTCAATACATAATTATTTTTAGTAGTAGTAAAGAATATTGGTTTATCTTATCTACATTTACGACAACTCTCAGTAATGCTATAAAATACGCAGTTCCTTACAGTACCTAGGTATAGTAACAAATTGTGTCTAAAATAATTTATTGTATCATGCATAGTCGTACTAAGCAGGATCATCGTATAAAATATCGACAATCACAAACATCACATCTCTAGCTCTCAAAAACTGACAGCACCCGCTTTTCGAAAATATTGTGTGAGTGAGAGCATCAGTAAAACACCTATCCATTGCGTTATTAGATCAGCCAACTCACTGGTCGATTTGTACTAAGCAAGCAATGGTTTTTGTTCTTATTGAAAACAATTGATTTGGTTTTTCATCATGTTTCTCGTATCACGAAGTAATAATAATATATAATAATAATAACTTTATTTCAGACCATAATCATCACACAGGTAATAGACACAGATCCATATAATATGTTAGTAACAACTTAAGAACTATGTTAGTAAACCACACAAATTAAATACATATTTACAACTAATTACACAATCACACTGATACGTGGAGTGCGATCCAGTGTCTCAAAAACGGACCATCGAGCCTGTCCGCTATCACCTTCAGAATGTTGTTGGAGCTTCCCCGTATACGGTGCAGCAGTGAGGCTGCCCTCTTTCTCATGATGGCATGAAAGCCATCAATTCGGGCTTCACAAAACATGCCCGATGCACTACAGTATCTCGGAAGCCCCAACAACATCCTAAAAACATTATTATACTGGACTCGTAGGGCATTAAGTGCCCGCTGAGTACAGCTGAGCCACAGGGTGCACGAGTAGAACGATAGGCAATATGCACGGAACATAGTGCATTTCACCTCACTCGTGCACCGTTTAAACCTGCGAGCCAGCATGTTCCCACGGACAGCCAACGCCCTACGTTCCCTCTCAACGTCCACGTCATCACCGAGGTCCTCCGTGACCCAGTGGCCCAGGTACTTTACTTGCTTTACTCTACTAAGTGGTACACTATCTAAAGTAACAGTTGGGACAGTGTCGACTTTAAGATTCCGTGGTTGAAACACTAGTAACTCACTTTTCTTCGCATTGTACCTCAGCCCATGGGCCACGGCGTACTCCTCACATATCAAAATGAGTTTACGCAACCCGCTGATTGAAGGACTCAGCAGCACCATATCGTCAGCGTAGCTTAGATTATTAATACAAGTGCCGTCAATAGTACAGCCGACTGCAGTGCTACTGAGACGCTCAATCAGCTCATTGATATACAGGTTGAAGAGCCGAGGGGATGTCAACCCACCCTGTCTCACCCCACACTCCAACCTGTACTCATCGGACAAAACATTCGCCCACCTTACAACATTCACTTGATTGCTATACCAGTAATCAAAAACATTAATGATCTCAACGGGGAGTGAGGTGGACCTCAACTTCTCCCAGAGATGTTCATAAGACACCAAATCGAATGCTTTTGATAGGTCAAGGAAGCAACCATAAACTGGAGTCTTCCTGTCCGTATAGTACCGGACAGTATGTTTAAGACTTAATATTGCTGTTTCCGTGGACAGTCCGGCTTTGAAACCGAACTGTCGATCATTAATATTCAGGTGTTTACAAAGTTGTTGATCTAGCACACTGTCCAGTACCTTTGCCACTGTGGTGGCAAGCGAGATGGGTCTGTAGTTGGAGCCATCCGAAGGGTCACCAGTTTTATTTTTGATTACTGGCACAACAATAGCTTTAGTGCACTCGTCCGGTATGTACGTGTGTCTCATACAAAACGTAAAAAACATTGATAGCACTCTAGGTAAATGTACACCAGCGTGCTTCAGGTGCTCAACGCTAACTCCGTCATGTCCCGGGGACTTACCCCTGGTCATCTTATTGATAGTGGAGGCTACTTCCTTAGGAGAAAAACCAACAGATGGTGAAATATTTGACTTCCGAGCATCAGCTTTGAGCACCCGCGGCAACACAGGCGGAATGTCAGACGGCACAACTTTAAATTTACTGACAAACATATTAGCAATGTCAAGAGACTCACCGAAGCCGTCGACGCTGAGTGGGATGTACGGTCGTGGATTAAGCTTGCCAGTCTCCTTCCAAAAGCTTTTAAAATTCTTCTTTGTGTGCTGTGTAGCCAGAACATCCATCTTTACCTGCTCCGCGTTATTCTGACACCATTTAAGCTTCGATTTAAAAGTACGTCGAGTCTCTGTCATTTTATCGTACACGGGTCCACTACGTGGCCGCCCCATAGACAACCACAACTGAAACTGCAAACGCGCTTCCCTATGTGCTGGATAAACATGTCTGTTCCAGCCCACAACACACTTTTTGTGAGAACGAAGTTTACTATCAAAGCTGTCCACGGCCGCTTCACTTAATATATGAATAATATCTCTCGCCCCTCGTACACGTAAAATCAATGTGCTCGCAAGTAAAAATTTTTAAACAGCAAAATAGTAATTAACTTAGTTTAAATTACATATAGTTGTGATGATAAATGATTGGGCTACCTAGTTCGCGCATCAGCTGTGAATTCTACCAAGAGACCACCGAGTAAACTTAGTTTTACTGTTTACGGATTGCAAAAATCTCGACGGCCATCGAAAGCGCGTGAATCATCGTGTCAACGAGTTCAACCGAACGCCGTGCCGGGGTCAACGACCGTCCTCCGCACGCCCACATCGCTGCTTGTCACCGCAAGGACACGCGCACTGGCGCGGGCGCTCGCTCGTTGTCATCGTTCGGCGGCTGTTCGAGTCCCGAAGATCTCCGAAGTCACAACATAGGTTGGCAACTTAGCACGATAATCGCGCGTGCGCAATAGAACAAGCAAAAGCTGAGTGAGTAAAGCACATTGTTTACATTATTACGCATAGATCCTGAGCGCAACACTTACTGTGCGTTCATTTACTGTGAAAGAACAAACCGTCTGTACTCCTACTGTCCCTGGTGCTTTACTCCGCACTTAGTACAACGCAGCTATGCTGTTGAATAGGACACCCCCCGCCTCACCTGCCCCGCTGACGCCGACAGCAGCGCCTGAGAGCTTTCGTAGTGAGACACCTACGAGTACGTTCTCTGCGGCTACAAGGGACTCCCCGCTGCAGCACTGCGAGTCGGAGCCTAATCTCCATGTATGTACAGTCAATGTAACTGAGCGCAAGAAAAGAAAGTATGAAGGTGGAGATTTGGATGTTACAGCGTTGATTAGGGAAATGTTCTCAACTTTCTCTAAACAACAGGAAAAACGCTTTCAAGAGTTACAAACAAGTTTAGAAGTCATGTCCAGCAAGTATGATGAATTCTTGCAAAAAATATCTACTCTGGAGAAGGAAAGAAAAGAGGATAAAATCTTAATTAAAGAATTAGAGGAGAAATTGGAAGTTTCCGAGCGAAAGTCCCGCGGATCGGGTATAGAAATTCGGTATATACCGAAGAAAAACGGCGAAACAAAGGAAAATCTTTGCAAAGAAATAATGCAACTGGGACAGACTTTGAGTGTCAATATTGACTGTTCCAATATTCGAGACATCTATAGATTGAAATCGAAAGATGCTTCAAATCCTGTGGTCGTGGACTTTACTTCCGTATTGTTAAAAGATAAAATACTGAAGGCTGTCAAGTACTTTAACAAATCACGAGAAAAGGGAGTAAAGTTAAATACTAATCATTTAAATCAGTCATACGAATATAAACCACTGTATATAACCGAAACCTTAACTCACAAGACTCAGAGATTATATTTTCTGGCCAGGCAGTTTAAAAAAAACCACGGTTATGATTTTTGCTGGACGACTAACGGGTTTGTTTACCTTAAAAAAACCGAAGACTCAACCCACATACGCATAAATCAGGACACGGATCTGGATAAATTAAGGAATTCAGTATGACTATGTCATGTAGTTACGCTCCTTTTCGGTTTGCTATTGTTTTGCTTTATATTGCATGTTTTGTTCTCTTTTAGAATTATTGTCAGTCTTTTCTGTTTTACATCACTTTATTTTCTTTTGGCTTTAAATGCAAATAATTCGTATTTACATTCTACCACACTATACAAAAACTTTACATTGCACTTCCAAGACAACACATCTTCAACTAAATTCAAACACAGCTACACACACAGTACTTACTACAACCCAACTCATATACATAAGATACATTCCCCATCACACGGTCATTTAACCACACACGAACCTCATACAATACCACTTATGTATAACGTGCTTTCTACAACACGATTACTTTATATACAAACATACATCCCAAACATAGCCCACGGAAACAATTCTAAGTCCTACCGAAGTTCTATATTAGCTATCTCATTGCATTCCAAATACTATTCTATAAACTTGACCACCACTTCTTGCAACATTTTTTACAGACGTCAAATTCAATGATATAATTAACTTGACAGAAAATCTCGATGAACTGTCGGTATCGCAATCCCAAGAAACTATCCTTGAAGACTGTCATAAGTTAATACCTCTGCACCCTGATCGTCTCCTTATCTTCACGCTAAACATACGTAGCATAAGCTGTAACATGCCAGGGCTTGAAGTGTTACTAACTAGAATGAAGCTGAAATGTGATGTGATTGTACTGACCGAATGCTGGCTCTCAAGTTGTCCAGTTATACCAACTCTTGCGGGTTATTCTCATGTCGGGACTAAAATAAACCCCAAACAAAACGACGGAGTAGTCATTTACTATGAGGAAAACCTTAGCGTAACAGTAGAGGAGCCTCACTCGCAAGAAAGTAATTGTCTGGTCGCAAAAATTGACAATCGCATTGCGATTCTAGCTTTTTATCGGTCCCCTTCATTCAAAAACATTGACCTATTTCTTTCAACCCTTGACACATTACTACTCACAGTGTCAACCTATAAACAGATCTTGGTATTAGGTGACATCAACATTGACATTAGTCCTAGCAAAATAAACCTGAGTGGGGAACGCTACCTGACTCTAGCTGCTTCTCATGGCCTCTTACCAGCTCACACTCTAATCACCCGCTATGACAGCAGTTCCTGTCTAGATCATGCGTTAGTTAAGACTGATTATCCTGTCACTACACTAATACCTCAAACTACCCTAACGGATCACTACCCTGTTTTACTGTCGTTGACTGCTAAGGAAACTCGCCAGTATGCAAAATCAACAATAACTAAAGTAGACTATACATTCCTAGAACAAGATCTTAAAAAAATAAACTTTGACCCAATTTATCACCTATCTGACCCAAATCTATCATTAAATTACCTTATGGACCGTCTTCAACATGCTATTATGAACAATACTAAGCATATTACTCTCTCTAAACGTCACAAAATCATAAAACCTTGGATGACGCAGGGTCTGCTACGCTGTATAAGAAATAGGGATAAGATGCACTTGAAATCAAAGCTTGCACCAAATAATTTCATTTTAAAAGTGACATACACGCGATACCGAAATTTTTGCAATGAGCTGCTAAGAAAAGTTAAATTAGAGTATGAAAAAAATCTACTTCAAGATTCACAAAAGGATAATAAAAAACTATGGAAAGCTATAAAAGAGATTACAAATACGAAAAAAGTAGCAAATCATCCGAAAGAACTATTAACCCTATCAAACTCTCCTGAAACATCCTTGGACGAAGTTAATAGTTATTTCATTAACGTAGGAAGTTCTCTAGCCAACAAAATTTACCAACAAAACGCGCACTGTGTAAACACTACACAAGCCAATGCACACACAGCTACTAATAGTCCGCATTCGTTTGTTCTCATGGATTCAGCTGAAGAGGAAGTAGAACGCCTCATCCTCGACCTTAAATCGGACTGTGCCAGTGGTGGAGATAATATCACTAATAAATTTCTCAAATCGTATAAAAATATCATTGTCCCTCCACTGACAAAGATCATAAATGATTGTCTGCAGAAGGGAGTGTTCCCTGATGTTCTTAAAAAAGCCGAAGTCTGTCCAATCTATAAGAGTGGTGACAGAAATCGTATCAATAACTATCGCCCTATATCTATTCTACCAGCAATATCTAAAGTACTTGAAAAAATTATAAATTCAAGACTAGTCACATATTTAGAAAAAAATAAACTGCTCTCAGATAATCAATATGGTTTTCGACAAGGTAAATCAACTGAGCAAGCAGTAAATAAACTCATACATTTTGTTACTTCGAACTTAGATAAAAAGAAAAAATGTCTCACTATCTTTCTAGATCTCGCGAAGGCATTTGATACGATTTCTGTAGCCCTCTTACTAGATAAACTCGAAAAGTTGGGAATTCGAGGAACACAACTACAACTTTTTGCTAGTTACCTGACAGGCCGATCTCAGTGTGTTCGTGCAGGAAGTTTTAAAAGCTCTCACCTTCAGATCACACACGGTGTACCTCAGGGTAGCATACTGGGACCCAGTTTGTTCCTTGTGTACATAAATGGTCTCACGAGTCTTGACCTCACAAATGGTGAAATCATTTCCTTTGCGGATGATACTGCCCTTACTTTTGCTGCCAATACATGGGAGGAGGCTTTCGGTGCTGCACAGCGGGGTTTTGATACTGTGGGAAAGTGGCTTCAGAGTAATATTCTTACATTAAATGTGGACAAGACCAAGTACATCTGCTTTAGCATAAAAAAAAATCCTGGAGATGGCATCACGCGAAATATCATATCACACGAGTGCCACTCTGGAAAAAATTGTAAGTGTCCTTCACTGGAAGCCGTGCACGCAGTGAAATATCTAGGCGTTAACATAGACAGCAATCTCAATTTTAAGGAACACGTTAGGCTGCTATGCGGAAGAATACGAAAGCTCATCTATATCTTTAAAAACCTGAGGCATATAGCGGACTTTAAGTTGCTAAAGCAGATATACTATGCTCTTTGTCAATCCCTTCTAACATATTGTCTATCATCCTGGGGAGGCACATCAAAGACAACTCTGAAGTCTATCGAGATCGCCCAGCGTGCAGTACTGAAGGTTGCGACGTGCAAGCCTATCCGTTTCTCTACGACAGAGTTATACGCGGAGTGGGAGGTCTTGACCGTGAGACAGTTATACATACTGAGCGTTGTCCTCCTACAGCACAGCAAACTAATCTACAACCCACTACTCCTCCAAAAACGAAGAAAGGACATAGTGTGCGAAAGAACTCAGTTGTTTAAAACTAAATTTGGTCAACGCTTTGCCCACTCCATTGGTCCATTCCTGTACAATAGGCTGAACAGAATCCTTAATTTATACCCGTTAACAAAAATGCAATGCAAGAAGAAACTAACTGAATACCTAAAAAGTCTAACCTATGAACACACTGAACTTCTTCTGTACATAGCGTCCTAACCATTGCAATGTAATAATAACAACAAGCATCTCTTATCACATACACACAAACGCGCGCACGCTCACCCACAACACAACACTCACCACAACACACAACACAACACACACCACAACACTCAACACACACCACAACACACACCTCATACACATCCTCTTACACATCAGTCACGCACATTCTCATCTAACACAAATAAGAGGTCCCACACGCAAATTCTACACAAACTGTTTTTCTTTTCTTTTACAATGTTAATTAAACAAACATAAACAAAAATAAAAAATGTTTAAAATTATTTTGAACAATATGGTATGAAATGATACTGGCACTTATATTATAATTATATTTAATACTCGAGGGGTTTGGCGCTGATAGTCGAAATACAGGCTCTGCCTAGTTCGGCTACAGATGACTGCACCACTTACAATAAGTTCAACCTGCCTGTTAAAATATTATGTAAGCTATGTCTAAGTTTTCTTTGAATAAACATTACATTTATTATAAACATTTATAAATATTACTGTACATTTTGTCAATCACTGACTTATGCTCAATCATGTTACACATGCCATCACAACAGTGACTTAGTTCTGAAGGAAAATCCAAGTCCCTGAGTTTGACATTACACAACTTGTGATAGTGCTCAATTTGTTTGATATCCCTATTACCCCAAACAACTTTATTACAACTTATATTATTAAGAATATATTGGGGTCTTAAAACATTTAGGCTGCAATTAATCTCTAACGCCAGGTGGTCAGACCAAGATGAGGCATAGTGTACCCTCACGTCCATAACCGACTGCCTGGCGGCCTCAGTCACTACGCAATGATCAAGCCAACGAGTGGTTCCGTGAGCATCGCTTATAAAAGTGAAGGCACTACCTAACTTCTCTACGTCTATACATGACCATAATTGCTCAGAACAGAATCGATCAAGTTCTCTGCCGAACCTCTCACCTGGATGCGCGTTATAGTCACCCAACATACACTGACGCCACTTGTGTATTTTCTATGATAGAACTCATCTCACTAAGACATTCAGTAAATTGTATTAGATTGTCCATTAAATCCACAGGCATATATACTGAGAACACTAAAAATGACCGATTTTTAACACTCACTTTTATTGCCGATAACCGTACACTATTCGTTTCTAGCACTGTCACAGAATCGAAGGCATTCTTCCGCCACAGTAATGCTACGCCGCCGTAAGGTCTGCCTCGTATTACGTCAGCAGACGTGTCAATAGCAGACTTGCCCGTAAAACCAAACTCGTTGCCAATGTTCCCAAGGACAGCTAAGTCATGTGGAAACAACCAAGTTTCTTGCAAAGCGACGATATCGGCTTGTTTACATAAAGATCGCACATAGTCCATCGAACGAGTAACAGACTTGCAATTATAACTGATGAATTTACAACTTAGCTGCGTATCCATGTTATGCATATTTGTTTACATCATTCGCTCGAAAACCAGTTGGCTTATCAACATGATTCATAAATCGTCTGAAAGTTATTCCAGATGGCCACAAGTTGTCGTCTAAGAAAACATCGATTTTGTGTGCAATTACAGATATTTTATATGAATTGTAATCTCTCTGTTTTGTCATCTTTATTTTCACAGGCGACACCCTCTCTTTAGTTTTATTATAAATATATTCCACAATATCAGATTCCATAACATCCTTGTGTACATTCGAAACAAATAATGGTACTTTGGATATTGCTGCTTTAAATTTACAAGTAGGATCTAATGCAGCTTTTCCCTTATTTCCAATAAATTTATTTCTTAGCCGCTTATTCTGTACAACAATCCATTCATCGTTATTTCTAGCTTTTTTCCACTCCCCTTCATTACTAGCCATTTCAGCAAAAGAAATCTTTCTAGGCGAAGAAGCCTCAGCGGTTTGTTTACATTTAAACGAACGCGCGCGCGCTGCCGGCGCTGTCGGCGCTGTCGTCCCGCTCGCACCACTGATAACGATAGTTGTGTTATCATACACACTGCTCGACGTACGTTCTAAGTCGTGGTCATTACGCTCAGATAGATAATCGGGAGCGCTTGCATATGTTTTCATTAGGGGCTGCTCGTCGACTTGCATGTTATTTTGCGCAGGAGATGACGTCATACTACTGGAACAAGCCATGAACGGAGAGTTCCCTGGAATGTCGTTACATATATCCATAACAGATTTATCAGTAGGCAATGGGCTAACTGGTATTTGTGACAACAAATTCCTTCCAACATGACCTTGAACCGTGTCGGTTGCTCTTTGAGTAGTTTGACGGTTGGGCGATAATATTTCTATCGCTTCAATGTCCGTGTACCCTTTTTTTTTCACCATATTATTTTGGTGTTCAATTTTATTTTCTAAGTCATCCACCGATTTTATGGTAGCATAATTTTGCTTGATTTCTTGAACATCTGCTTTCAGTCTCACAATATCTTTTAATAATGCCGTTACGTCTACGTGATCGAAAGTCACGGGTGGGAGTTTATTCAATTCTCTCGCCACGAAAATGGGGACTGTGTCAGGATCCGTATCTTTAAAAACAGCTATTATATCTTCCAGGTCTCTTTGAATCTTTCCATCTTTTCTTCTTGATATATTCCGCTTGTTCGTTTTGATCGTGTCGAAAAGCAGAGCTTTCGCCTTTTCGACCTCACCCACGGTAAACGCAGATGAACATATTCGCACCATACTCTCATTGTCCATAGTGTCAATCTTATTTTGTAAATAAGACAACAGCTCACTAATTACAATGTTGCAACTCGCACATTTCACTGTTTTCGAATTTATCGACATTTTTCACTACGATCGGTCAGTGACCTCGCGCACGCACACTCAAGACCGCGGGTCGAGCGCGACTGAATAATGTAATGTTTTAATGAATTTAATATGAAAAACATTAATGTTATAGTACTTATGTGTGAAATGAGATACCTACCATCTTTCGTGTAATTCACAATACAGCTATTATTTTCACAAACATTCACTGAACAACGCGGCATTTTGTAAAAAATCACGAGCAGTGAAGACGTCGCAAGTTGACATTCGACTCATTATTGAAAGTGGCATCAGGCCGCGTCGCAGCCAAATGAGTTCGCATGTACCACGCCTCCTTGCCATATCTCCTGTTGTTTCTGTTATCTATGCACTACGCCCATTTCTTTGCCATTCTATCTAGTAATCCAATAACATTAATCACGTGAGGAAAACCTCGTTTATTTCCATCTATTCAATCTGTTAATCACACAATGGCTGCTGTCTGGTCAATTATACCATAAATATAGTGCGGTTGTGGCTTCCATGACGAGGGTATACATGTCATGTCACGTGGTACACACACTGTCGCACGAAATTGGGTAATAGAGGAATAAAAAATAAAAATAAAATGGTGAACGGGTTATGTGCTGTTTGTTTTCTATAGATAGGATATTTAAACATCTTATAAACAAATAAATAAAATTATACGTATAGTGTCTATTGACCTAAGAGCGTTAAAAATATTGCTAAGTTCATTGGGTCGATTTACAGTTGACAGGTTTTTATAATAATAATCCAAGTAACATATTTCACATTATACTTATACAATATACACAAAAACAAAACTATAAAATGTCTCTAAGCTCGGCGTGCCTATTGGCAAAGGCCTCCTCCAAAGATTTCCATTGTTGCCTGTCTTGGGCAGCCCTTCTCCAGTTAGGTCCAGCTGTCAATTTTAGCTCGTCTTCCCACCTTGTGTTCTGTCTTCCTCGATTTCGTTTACCGTCTCTTGGGTACCATTCTGTGACTTTCTTGCACCACTTTCCCACCTTGTCACGCAACATATGCCCTGACCACAACCTCCATTTTTGCTGGTCAATTCGTGTGAGTATGTCGGTGAGTTTGGTTATTTCTCTTAAATCCTTGTTCCTAATCCTGTCTTGACGTTTGTAACCAGTCATGCTCCTCTCCATTGCTCTCTGTGTTACAGCAAGCTTTTCTCTTAGTGTTTTTGTGAGGGACCATGTTTCGCAACCGTATGTTAGGCAAGGTAATATGCAGCTGTTGAATGTTTTCCTTTTTATGAACATGCTTAAGTCTTTGGACTTCATTATCTCTTTATGCGACCAGTATTTTTTTCAACCTGTTGCGATTCTGATGAGATTTATTTCTTTCGTCATTTGGTCTTCTGTTGAGATAACTTGGCCCAAGTAAATGTAGTCTTCCACATATTCCAGTGGGTCACTCTTAATTCTAATTTCGTGTTTATTCGTGTTTGTCATTGTTTTGGTCTTACTATGTTCATTCGTAGTCCAACTTGCATACTCAGGTTTTTATAAGCTTTTATTAAAAATTCCGTGAAAGTTTGTTTCTTTAATCTTCTAAGAACTAAAGCTCCACTTGAAACACACACTAGTATTGATAGCTTTAAATTCGCCCGAAACTTTTTCGTCAATTTACGATTTTGAGTGCCGGATAAATATTCAGGGGATAAGGCAAAAGCTCTCGCCGCACTCAATGTTTGAATAAAACGCTATTTGGCAGCGTTCAGTAAACATCACCGCATGCAACATACGACTTATTAATCATGCAATATCGAACCTTATTTGCATGAGTAATAGAGTTCAAATGAACATTGAACTTCAAAATCCTATAAATCACACACACATATTTCGGATGCATCTCATTGCCAAGTCTCACCAACACCGCATTACATTAGCAGATACTTTTTAACTTGGCAGGCATAGCAAAATTCTATTTGTTAAAAATGCAGTTTACTCAAGCTGCTTGACTTATTGTTAGAAAAGGTGTCATAAAGATTCTATTTACGATTACACGATCTTTTTTTTGGTGTTTGGGAAATTCAGAGCGGTAGGGAGTGTCAGACTTCTACTGACTAAAATCACCCATGTTTCTACTTAGCCCTTTGTGCCGAGGGTATCTCTTACGAACAAACTCGAAGCCTCGACGGAATGATTACACGATCTTATAAGAACAAATCGTCTGAATGACGATCACGTAAACTGGGCTTTATTTTGAAGTTTAAGAAGGAGAAATGTTATCTAATTGAATTGACGTTTATAAAGATTGAATTCATCCCTATGTATGGCGTTATAGTTATCGTTCATGCAGGTATTGCAGCGCAGCTTGGCAGAAACATACATATTAAGGCCAGCAGTGGGATAATAAAGCGATAACCTAGGTTGATGGGGGTCTGCATAAAAGTAAATAAATTAAATTCCTACAGTATCGGGCAGTTGACAACTCTTACGAAAATTCAAAATAACAACAAAATAGACTGCTAACAGTTTTTAAGTGAAATTATTTTTAAGGAAAATCATTTCCCTTCCCGGAAATGGGTTTAAACTCCGCAAAACAACCGCTTTAACTTTCAAACGATGCCTAAAGTAATCTGTTTTTATTCGTTTTTCCATGTAATGGCCGCTTCCTGTACAGTTAGTAAACAATCTTGAGTGTTGGACGCTACTGAAAGTGCCAAAGAAAAGTGCTAAAGAAGAAGAAGAGTTTAAGTAAAGTCTACTTTAATGTTATGACCACCGACGACGATTACATAGAATTAAATAATATTGAAAAGTATAATAATGTGATCAAAAATAAAGTTGTCATTTTTGAAAGTTAAAACTTCTTTAGCGGCGTTGTGCACTTTTCTTGGATGGGTAAAAATGTTAAACTCGCGTCAGGACTGTCGCAAATACGTAAAACAGCGCAGGGCGATTGCGCGTATGTGTGTGTGTCAAAAGTTTTTAATTTTTCTGAAACAAACTTTTTAATGTAAATAATTGTAATAGTTCTGAAGTGTCAAATTTTTTATGTAATACATTGTCATGTTTGTACGAGAGTGCAATAAATGGATATTGTATTTAACCACATAAATGATAGTTATTTTATGCTGATAAATAAAGCAATTTGTGTGAAATTATTCGTTCATATTTCTACAAACTTTTAAGACACCTGGTAACTCAGTTCACTCACTCAAAATAGTTAATAAGTAGGTCGGGACAATGTTGATACTTGAACAAAAACGTGTTAAGTAAGTATGATTGTGTTTACTCAGATTTTGATCTTCCCACACAGTCTCCAGTATTCTAGTAACACTCTGCGGGCACGTGCAGAATATTTTCGTAACCTAGTTTACGTAGATACTTTAATGAAATTCCATTTCGCAATAAGCTAGCAATGTTTTGAACCGACAGTCTAATTTATTACAGTTAATATTCTAATGCATATAGTCTGTTAATGCTAGCATAATAATTAGTACCTAAACAAGTAAATTAACTCAAAGTTCTGGTTAAATCCGTTTCCAATATAAAACTACGATTCCACAGAGACTTCAAAGATTTTGAATGAACCTATATATAAATATTGAGCGGCCGGAACAATGTCAGAAAAATGGCTTTTACGCGTTTATAGTTTGGTTGTACCAAATATTAATCAAAAGGCTCGCACGAACAACAAAGCCTCCACATAGCGTGTTATCTCTTTTTTTATAGACAACACTACCGCATAAAAGGTACCGCATAAGTCCTATTGGAGATGTTTACAAATTCAAATAGAACTATTGGAGATTTTGAGGTTTAAATATTCCTAAGTTTTTTAGATAATTTAAAAAAAATCTTTCGAACTAAACTCTCTAAACAACGAAAACAATTTCGTTGTATAGAAATAGTACTTATTTCCAATTTTATATTGCCGTTTTATTTCCTTTTGTCTTTAGACTTTTCCCAACTATGTTAGGGTTGGCTTCCACGTCACAATCACGTGCTGACTCATCTACTTTCTCATTATCATATTATTATCATTTGTCCTGCCAATCGTTATTCTTTAAAAAAAACCCTTATGTCTGTCTCCCTTGTTAATGTACTACTATATACTCTCGTGAGTTGTATTGTTTTAGAAGATTAGTCACGAGGTTACACCGTAGACTGCATTATTTGAATGAGAAATAGCGACACGTTAGTGCGACTGATCCCTTAGTTATGTAACAGAAACGTGCATTGAATATTAAACTTTACAGTTGGTACAAAATCAATACAATATTTCATTTGACTACGAGTTTGAACTGATTTTATTGATTTCGTGCATATATTTATAACGCCGAATATAATTCGAATATCACTGATATGTGACGATTGCGACAATTATTTTTGAACATGAAATATGTCCGGGATGTTTGTATTTTCAATCAACTATACAGTCTGTCTAGCTGACTGATCGACCGGACGGTCCGCACACTCCGTCGATGGATGCCGTGTGTCGGACGTCTCTCCAAACCTTGGTTTTGAATACTAAATAAGTAGTTGTTGTAAGTTACAACTATGATTTTAGAAAGAAGTTTATTTAGAAGTCCTTTAGTAAAGGCATGTAAATATAATGTTGTCATCGGTAGAAATAACTTCCCTACAGGGGCGAGCTGAGAATATAAATTTGTTTTCCAGTCTTATCCTGAAGGTAATAATTCAACCGAATCTTTTCTAATCAGGTCACAAAAAACTGACTATGCACGACATAGCATGATCAAAGACTTTACCTTGAAAACTAAATCAATAGTTACTTGAATATACTGAAACCATCGTGTAGTTTATTTAAATAAATTGTTTTTTTTTTAAAGTTTAGGTACCTAATCTACTTAAAACTATCAATCCATCATGAAGTATGTTTCACTGCCAAAGTTTTATCATTATATAGTAGTTTTAGGTCCTAATGTAAAACAAATGAACGACATTTGTGAACTACACTTGAATGACTTTGACTCGGCATACGTTCTTAATGACTTCTCTACCGAGTTACTAACTTGTGGGTTTATACTACTCCGCTAATGTTGAGTTTATGATAAGTTTAGTCGTACAAATTAGTGCAGAAATGCGGACGTAGCTAACTTCTGTGTTCATAAATAAGTTGTAGATAAAATATTGATTTTTTACCCAGAATTTGCAATACAACAATACGCTCATACGCTGAAGATTGTTATGTTGGGCGAGCTATGGCTATAAAATGCATCAGGACCCACTGCCAGTGGGTGCCAGAAGACTAGCTTTGTCGCCGAACGAGGCCTAGAAAACGCTGGTGTGACGACTTAGAATCTTTTGTGAATTCTTTTCCGGAGAAAACAACACAGATAAAAGAGTGGGTATAGGTTATTGAAGGAGGCGTTTGCACATTGGTGGGATAATACAGAGTAAGGAAAAAGACGTTCATTGTCACCAAGACCCTCTCTCAAACACACATGTTGTGTTAAGTAATTTCACTATTGTGTTACATCAGATACAACAATACATAAGTTTTATTTCAACATGTCAAACAAAAAGATACATTTATATCGAAGTACCCTCGTCATCTGCGTCCCTCAGCGACAAGTTGTCAAATGGTGCGATAGTCCTGGGACCACCCAGAAGGATTACCATTCACAATAAATAAAATATTGACAAGTTTGTACTACGAAATTCCTTTCAAAGTTTAAGTAGATTTGTATCAATGATATTTTTGTATCAGGATCTTTTTACACGACTGCCCCAAAAAAAAAGAGTGTTATGTTTTTATTGCCTACAAGTTTATTATTATTACATTACTCTGATTGATAGCAAAACGTCAAATTGACTACATTATGTAAGGCACTATAGGTACATGCAATTCTGAGGGAAAAAGGTTTACCATATTGACAGGCTTTCTCACACCCTTTCAGGGACCGCATTTGTTCCGCAACTTTGTATTTTATAGGTTTTCACGTTCTTGCTACAGAAGATTCTCGAGATTTTAGCACTGTACCTCAATTTTCTACTAGTAGTAAAGGATAAAGAAACAGCTTTCCAAACTACATACTCACGCCTATTTACCGTGAAGGTAGGCAGAGACCACAGAACGCCAAATGCATCGATCCTTACACACTACTTTTGTCTCATCACCGTTCGTACATCTGGTCATAAACGCACGGCGGTTGCGAGGCTATGCACCAGTCCTTTCTGAAGAACCTCACCAATAAGATGGGTGTTTGCATTGATGTAATCAATGTGAGGTATACGGTACTAAGTCACAGCACATGGTCCTACTAAACTAAGGGATTGCCTGTAGGTGGCACGCAGTCGCAGCTAACGCGATTTCGCTCGCACAACGCTTGACCGTGCCGCGGTTGGCGCAGTGGCTCAAGCAATGGACTGCCGCGCTGCGTGTCGCGGGTTCGATCCCCGCACGGAACAAATATTTGTAAGACCTACATATAGTTGTTCCGGGTCTGGGTATTTGTGTATGTGAGTTTAAATGTTTGTGAACGCACCCACGATACAGGAGAAATTCCTAGTGTGGGGTAACTTTAAAAAAAAAAAAAAACAATAGCGTCGGCTCTTATGTCTGTCCTTTTCTATCATGTGTGAGTTTCGGTGCATGTTTTTCTGATTGCGATGTTAGCGCGTACCGTATCTTCCTCCTTTTAATATATCAATGGGTGTTTGTCTTTTTCCCGGCGTAGCGAGTCTCCTTTTGCTCATCCTCTTCACATGACCAAACCCTTTGTAAGCATTCTCATTTCAACCCTTTCTTGTCTTTTCTATAGCCAAACAAGTTTGTCCTTAAATGAAAAGAGGCTAATGGCAAATACATCGCAACACAAGCAATAAGAAAAAGAGAACATCTCAGTATATCTACATTTAATTAAAAGATTTCGGAAGTACGTGGAATAAAGTTTCTGAATTTCCTCTTTTGTTGAAGACGTATGTGTGTGGATAGCAAGAATGCGTAATTGTGTACACCTTCTTTATCCTATAACGTATGGGGGCTGGTGCCTGGAGACTGAAGCTTGATGATATCACCAGTGAGCATCTGAATCAGCTTATATTAATTTGTTTATAATATAGATCTTATTTTGTGCTAGGTTAAGTTAGCATTTGCTTTGGACATAACATAACTGCCGATTACAAGTCGTTAAATGCTATGATGATTTTCATGTAATTTTTTTCTGCTGTTAGGTACTAACACGTCAAAATTTTATAATGGAACAATCTCAAGGACTTAAACCAAATGTGCCTCCCGCATTGCTTAATTTGCTACATTAACAAAAATAAACGCTTAATTACTTAAAGGGTCTCTGTATTATTATTACAGAGTACCTGAATTTGCGAAATACGTTGTGTATTTTAAACAAATGCTTCGCATAAATGTTGAGGTCTACGTCCGAAAACGCTCATTGAACTCATTTATTATGATGGCTCTTGTGAACGTACGTAACCTGAATCCACCTGTCTTATATTATTTCAGTGTTATCCATCAAAAGACAAAGTACCTACACTATAGTAATAATAACCGATGAGGCAACGGTGAGATAGCTCATAATATAATACATTTGATTTGTAGTCAAGTCAATGAATCAATTAATGACATCCTCAGTAAGACAAATTGCATTACAGCAGTAATTTACTTTAACAACAAGTTAACCGATTGAGCCGAAATATCTCTGCTTTTTTATTTTTATGATCGTAGACATAAATAATCGAGATTACGCAGATTTACCTCTGTCCAGCTGGTTTATTATGAACCGTGTGGGCTTTCCAAGCGATAAAGTTTAAATTGTTTTCACGATAAAAGAAATGATAACATAATGAGTAGAACCCCTTTTAAGTAGAAATATGACGGTTCAGAGTTTGAATGTTAAAGTAAATTGGGTTTTACTAAAATTAGTCAGTTGCGTGATAGACGACTGATGTTCAGGTTAGAGATAACTACTGGTATTTTTAGATTGTTCTATTGAATCAATTAAAGCTTAAGTTTTGGCATATGATAAGATGTATCGGGTGGTACAATATGAATGATGTAATTGGAGAGACTTACGTCAAAACACGATTCATAATAAATATTTTTAACCAACTAAGAGACCAACACAACATAATAATAACAAATTGATCGAAGTCGAATATTATAATTAAAGTCGTAGTAGTTCGATGATACATTTTTTAACTAAATTAAGAAAAAATATCATGATTCATACAAAGCCCACGCAGGTAAAACGGCAGAGAAAAATAAGTCTTCTTTTGTATAACATTTAAAACCTTTTCATTTCCTAAAACATTATGTTTAGGGCGCTAACAGCACCGAAACTTTAATTAAAAGACAACCAATTACAATCATTTCAAGTTTGACCCCACTTCTAATCTGTCAGCTAACGGCTTCCTTCACGGCCGGTACCTCCACCAGTCAACTGACGAAGGTCGCTCGACCCAAGTCGCAATATAAAAATCAGAAACGGATAACTTAGTTATTATCATCTTGTTTGGTATAAAAGAATAAAGAGGAAAAGTTGCCTTTGTATTTCGGGGTCAATTTAATTTATAAGCGATAGCGGCAGTCTGTTCTTAAAGGTCCTAGTTTGAGACAAAACAAAGAAATCGCTTTTGATAAAGTGTAATTGGTTTTCAGGAATGGACATTGTATTTTTAGATCCAATGTAACATTGTATGAATCTAATTTATAAATTTTTGAAATTCAATGGCTTGTTTAATTTATATTTAACTAGTGACCCGCCCCGGCTTCGCACGGGTACAAAAAAGGTATTAAAACCTTCCTCTTGAATCACTCTATCTATTAAAAAAAACCGCATCAAAATCCGTTGCGTAGTTTTAAAGATTTAAGCATACAGACAAACAAACAAATAAACAAACAGACGCGACTTTGTTTTATACTATGTAAGGATAAGGAAGTTTAAGGGCTGATAATGTTATAAAGCTCCGTCCTTAACTCGGAAGGGTCCGAACTGGGCGATTTACACCATCATTTTTGACAACATTTGTTTATGCCCCATACACTTAATTACACGATTTCTAAGATTAATCTTGTTATCCTCGAAGTGTTAGGTAAACGTACGCCTAGAAGAAATGATTCAAATGAATGCATTTATTCTGTTATGGTTTTCTTTAATATGTTTTACAACCAAAACAATAAAGAAAACTAACCCTTATCATTCGTTTTACCATGGATACCGTAAACATATAAATGATATATTTAGCTGAAACCTGAGCAAACAAAACCCATAAGATCAAGACGTCGTGCGAGCAAACCGAAGCCGATATTCAAAGCCGTGAATTATCAGAACAAATAGCAGCTAAACTAAACCTGGACAGTTGTGTTCCGCGACGGCGTTGTACTTGACTCTCTCGGATCTATTTACTGGGTTTTTGTTTGCAGACAGTTTTTTACGGTAGTATAGCAATGAGGTTTTATAACCTGCGCGAGTCTTTCTGGGGTTGATATTTTATCCGACGGTTTTAAGACCCTACTTTTGCAAATACGATCGCGACGAGCGGTTGTACCAAGAGATTAACCTAAATATAACAAAATGAGGTATAGAATCATACGTAAAAAGGGAAAATTAGTAAGAAGTGTTTGTTTAGGTCTCCACTAACAGTTAATAATGCCAGTCGAAACTTTTCTTGTTCTGTGGAGTTGTGAGTGGCCGCGTTCCCAAACTCACGGCACTTTTGTTACTATATGGACCTACTACGATGCTATTATAGTAATGACGCGCAATACTTAGTTGTTATTTAGTTTTACAGAAATTACCTTAAGCGCCTCGTTGGTCTAGTGGTCGCAAGCTACTGCTGAGGTTGAGGTCCTGGGTACGATTCCCAGGGCGGGCAAAGTCTTTTTGGATTTATCTACAAGGAATTTCTCAGTAGCAGCCATGGACTTGGTTATATTCTTGGTTGATTAATGGCAATAAGCTCGCCCCTATTACATTGAACTTAACATAACTGGTGAAGTGTGGGTGTGTTATTAGGTATACCTCTGCCTTACTTTTTGGGGATCATGCCTGTAAGGTGTGATGTTATTTTATGGAATTGACACTGTCACTGATATAAAAAATGTACAAGCCGACTTTCAAGTATCTGACCGTAAAGTTTCTACTACAAAATCACACACGCAGCTTATATGCTACAAAGCCGATTGCAACAAGCAAGCCGGCAAATTGGATGGCCAGTCCTAAGCCCGCGTTCACTCCTGTCGGTCGTACAAATCCAGCTGTAAGTTGTTTGACCGTATTGTGCAGCAGAAACATTCCCAAATTGGATGTTTTCTCGAGTGATAATATTGTACCTATCAGCAAATTGCCCAGGACCGTTTCTAGACAAAGAAATTGCGTGTGTGTTACCAAATGACCCAGTTCCTCGTTCCATTTGGTTAACGACACGGTCTGATTCTAGATTCAGACCGTGGTAGGTAATGCTGAAAATAAGGTTTTTCTGTAGGTTTTTCCACTCCCGTAACTCAGGTTTAGTGTGTACATTTAACACAAACAAGGGTCAGAATATGTGTTTTTTTTTTGTTGCACACTACTTGGAATAAAAACGTTTTAAAAAATTAGTTCTAAAGTAAGTAATAAACATCATGAAAACCACTTTTACTATGCTCAAAAGTGAGGAAAATCCGACTCGAATTAAGGAAACGATTCGTAACACTCTCATTGTTCGTATCACGTTATAACAATAAATATTGCTGAAAATAGTAGTTTATGCGACTGTGCATAATGAAGGGCATTACAACACTAGTGTGGGTTTAAGAAACGAGCCGAAGGCGAGTTTCTTAATAGCATCACACGAGTGTTGTAATGCCTAATTATGTATAGTTGCATACACTAATTTATCTACCCGAATATCATAAGGGCTCTATGATGGGCTCAGGAACCATAGGGAAATTACCAGCATTGTTACCAGTGTAATGCAATAAAAAATAAACAGGTTATTAGTTGCATTCGTCGCTGCATTTACGATATCTGGCGGAGTGTTCATGTTAATTTCTGAGTCACTATCACTCATTTTCGACAGAAATAAAGAACTTATCAGAAAATTTGTCTACTCAATGAAAGGGAATAAAAAGCTAACGAACAAATGACAGCTCGAAATGGCGGCGTTTCGGATATCTGTCATTTTTTTTAAATCATAGGCAAACAAACAAAGTCACTATTCTTGTGTCACTCGAGATCAAAATGTCGTGCGATTTATAATTAAAATCATACTGAATTGGGGTTTCGTATCGATAGGTATCTGTTTTAATGTAGATACTAGAATAGCACACTCACTTGAATTTGACACCTGTTCCAAATTTAAAACTCATAACCTACTGTTTTCAGTAGGTTATGAGCTCATTACAGTTCTGTTAATTTCTGCTGGTTGGTAATGCTGGTCATTGCCTATGGTTTTTGAACGCATTAGAGAGGGTTTATGATATTTGGGTAGATAAACTTATATTTATTACGTGAATGTTTAATTTGGAATAAAGTGTTTCTGCCAACTATTATCTTTTTTTAGCTAATACCTAGGTAATTTTTATTACATGAACACGTTTGTCGAATGTTACAGGGAAGTGGAATTCCACTTCCCTGTAACATTCGACAAACGTGTAATGTGTGTGTGTGTGTGTGTGTGTTTTAAAGATATTTCAATTTCTCAGAATCCCAGGTGAAATGTCTTACGTTACCTACAAAATAAAGATACCATTGTAATAACCACAACACATAATACAACGTTTTTCGAGAGGAGATAGAGGAGATTACTATTCCTGTCACGTCGCTAGAACACAAGGATGCTAATGGAAAACATTATGTCATCATCATCATCATTTCAGCCAAAAGACGTCCACTGCTGAACATAGGCCTCCCCCAGGCGTCGCCACATTGACCGGTCCCGTGTGTCTCTCATCCAGCGGTTTCCTGCAACCTTGACCAGGTCATCGGTCCATCTAGTGGGAGGCCTTCCAGCGCAACGTCTTCCGGTTCGCGGTCGCCATTCCAGAACTTTTCGGCCCCATCGGCCATCCGTTCTGCGAGCAATGTGCCCTGCCCATTGCCACTTAAGTCTGGCGATATACTGGGGCTTCCGCCGCTCCACCTGTTTATTCAGCAGGAAGCAACGATGACGGTGCGGCGGCGGTGCGCCTTAACACGCTACAACTCTGGGGTAAGAAGTACACGCAGCATACTGCGGCACTAGAGGACTCCCCTGGTGAAAGCTGTTAATGATCGAGTACCCAAACAGTACTTATTCGACAAGAAGTACAAAATCCAACTCCATGAGGACCACCGCTGCGAGGGACTTAGCCCCGCAGAATTGCGGATCTTCACGGATGGATTCAAAACAGGTACTGGCACTGGAGCCGGAGTCTTCTCGGAGGATCTCAATATCCACATAGCCGTACCTTTGGGTGCCCACAACACTGTCTTTCAGGCAGAATGCATGGGCATCTCCCTGGCGGCATCAGCCATCTTGGCTCGGGAGGTAAAGGATCAATCCATCCGTATACTCTCTGACAGCATGGCGGTGCTGCTGGCATTAAGGAGCCACATGGTCAATTCCGGGCTAATATACGAGTGCCACCAACGCCTGAACCGGGTAGGTAACCTCAACAATATAACCATTCAATGGATTAAAGGACAAAGCGACTCCCGAGGCAACGATGCAGCGGACGAGCTCGCTCGAAGAGGCTCAAGCATGGCGGCGGTGGGACCAGAACCCATCGTGCCGCTCCCTTTCGGTTATCTTCGTACGCTGGTAAGAAAACGTACCAGAGAACTTCACGCCAAGCTATGGCTAGACCACGGCGAGTGCAGGCAGGCCAAGGAGGCGCTTCCCGCCATCGACGCCCGCCTCACCAAACAAGCGCTCCGGCTGACTAAGCTGCAGCTACGCACAGTGACGGCCGCCATCACTGGACACGGTACATTTAACAAGCACCTCTTTGTTGTAGGTGTCACGGATAGTCCTCTGTGTCGAGCCTGCATGGAGGAAGAAGAAACAGCAGCCCACGTGCTCCTGCACTGTCCAGGGGTTGCCCCATACAGGGCCAAGTACTTCGGTAACCCAGGTACTCTCCGCGAGATTGCCGGTAACATCAAGGGGTTGCTGGCTTTTCTCGGGGAGCTTCGGTGGATCGAGTAAGATTCCCACCCGCACGCAAAACACACGCTCCGGGCGTGGAGTTGCGGACACTAGCCCGATGCATCTATCTATCTATCTATCTAAGTCTGGCGATTCTTTGGGCTACGTCGGTAACCTTGGTTCTCAAGCGGATGTCCTCATTTCTGATTCGATCACGCAAGGAAACTCCGAGCATAGCCCTCTCCATTGCCCTTTGGGTGACTTTGAGCTTTCTGATGAGGGCCATTGTGAGCGACCACGTTTCGGTCCCGTATGTAATCACTGGCAACACACACTGGTCATAGACTTTCGTCTTGAGAAACATTATGTACTTGAAAGGAAAATGTTCTAATAACTACGATACAAACCTGATTCTATAATGAAAATACCTGTCGTTGATTTGTGGCGAGAATAATGGCAAGACGAAGTTTAGATTCATATGTATTTAATTGCCTTCATCATAATGGCAATCAATCTACCAAGTTAATGCCGAAAGTGGTAATACCGCATGCCGTCAAGTCTTCGAACAACATGATATACTCCACTATCAAATAACTGAGACACGTACTAAATCTATTCTGCTACAAGAGTGTACTAATAAACCTAACTAATATCCTTTCCTTACATAGTATAAAACAAAGTCGCGTCTGTTTGTTTGTTTATTTGTTTGTTTGTCTGTATGCTTAAATCTTTAAAACTACGCAACGGATTTTGATGCGGTTTTTTTTAATAGATAGAGTGATTCAAGAGGAAGGTTTTAATACCTTTTTTGTACCCGTGCGAAGCCGGGGCGGGTCACTAGTAATATTATAAATGCGAAAATAAGTCTGTTTGTGTGTCTGTCGACCTTTTCACGCCTAAACTACTTAATTGAACATCCCGAAAAAAAGTACTACGTAGTATAAAAAGTATATACTTGTCTTCCAAATCATGATTGCATTATATTATAACAAGCAAAAAACAACAACAAATTGATTGTTAAATTCTAAATTAACGCGAGTGAAGCCGTGGGCAAAACTAGTTAAAAAAAATATTCGTTACAATCATAGCCAGTACCTTTGTGCTCTTCTATTTGTTATGTTTTTATCCATTTTTTGTATTTTGTGTGTGCATAAATAAATAAATAATAATAATAGTGTCAGTAAACAAATCAATCAGTAGGAAAACATACCATGTTTGTCGTCCAGCGTGCGTATGACACACCGGGATGTTCCGCTGGTCAAAATTGACTTAGCTTCAACAGTGCGTGTCATGCGTCGATGTTTTTGTTAATAGCTTTACGTGATGGCTCGGTGAGCTCCCAGCCTATTTCAACTACACTTCATACTGTGTGGATTTCAGCGTCATGTGTGGAAAACCTAAAGGCTGTGGAAATAAAAGTTTTTTTGTATGAAAGCTGTTATTAGTTGCGATGTTGAGTTGGTAATAAAATTAATTAATGAAAAAATATTGAATTGTATTTTAATTATAGTGCAGTGTGGAATTCTGGGGCTAATCTATAGTTAGGTAAACGTCAAGGTCAGCTTTTGTTATAAAAATTATGTATTCAAAACATAAAATAATTCTTTAACTTTATTCATTAAACGGCAAACTAGAAATCAACGTAATATCCTTCGCATAAATATGAAGTTTCAGACAGAAATCCAGTCTCTGTTCTAAAGTTTGAAGTTTTATTACGACTGGTTTTGCTGTCGAACATTAATTTTATTAAAATAGGTTTGTTAAGCTGCTTCATTGGCCCAACGCACGTACCTACATCGTACGTTCATCGTATGGAAGATCGAATTAGAATCGTCCTCCGTGGCCGCGGTCTCACATCCGGCTATTCTTCCTCTGTGTTCAGCTCCCTCAGGAAATTACTTTTGTTCTCTTTTGTATATTGAAATAGCTCTACTTTTTATTTAAATATTAAACGGAACTTATGTTATATCTTACGCTTTTATCTTACTTAAGTGAATATGAAAACTAATATTTTTTACAGATACTTAATAATTAATACAATACCGAAATACCATTATCATACTAATACGAAATAATGTTTACAAACTAATCATTAAACTGCTTCACGTGCAAATATTAAATAGTCCAAATAATACATAATGATGGTTTAATTACATTTAAAAGCAATTATAACTATTTCTAGCACTACAAAGTCCAATTACACACCAATACAAGCTATTATTGCATTATTTATACATCGCGATTATTAGCGAGCTTCAATTTAATTTGTGGTTTTGGATGTGTTTGGAGAGCGGATTGACTTTCCAAACAACAAACAGTCATTTCAAAACATCAACTGTAATTTAAATCCCATCTACAGCATTGTGTTTCAAAATATGATATTTTTTAGAGTCAGAATGAAAAAAGCAAAAACGTACTCAAATATTTTGCTGCAGAAATAAATATTGTGTCTGTGATTTCTCTTCAAATAATATTCTCGTTACGCAAGCAAACCCGGTGTAAAGCAATGTTCTGATTAACACACAAATGGCGTGATAATGTAAATACCGCGAGATACCCAACGCGGGGTCGCTACCGCAACGCCACAAGCTGAACGGATCACTTTCCGCTGAAAGTGATCCGTTCAGCTTGTGACGTCACACAGCGTTACCAAACACGCGACATAATAATTATGTGTTATACATAAAACACGTGACGCGCAGCCCTTTCTGTTGAATATGAGGTGAAATGAGGATGATAGATCGAGACAAAGCTATTGAATTTATATTTTGTTTTAATGTAGCAAGGTAGGTTAGATTGGTAGGTTAGTCAGGGTATTAAAAACTAGGAGCATACAAAAAGAGCTTCTTTGGAGATTTGAGAAATTTGAGAAATTCCGATTTACTTTGAAATAAAATCAGGTGAACCGATGTAGATACACTAAATTCATTTCAAGAGCAAACTCAAATATTTATTTCATTTACACCATTACATTCACTTTTAAACGTCAGAAAAACAAATATAGCGAAGCTACAGTAATAGTCATTGTCACAAGGCATAATAACTTGTGAAAGTACTGTAGTTGCTCATTCTAAAGCGTAGATCTCTATGCAGAAGAATAGGCAAGAAGTTCCTTTAGCATCGATCCTTTAAAAGCGCGGACCTTTGATCGGGAATGCTGTAAGACTTCAAAGCGACAAAGGATAAATTTATTATTTTCGCTGTCGAGGGAAATATAAAATCACATCCATCTTTTGCAAAGTTTTCACGTGTGTGTCTAACATCTCGCCATATCTAACACTTTCACGCGTCCTTGTTCATGTCATCTACAATGTATGTAAGTAAGTAAATGTGGAGGGCGGAGGAGGGAGAGGGCACTTAGCGGTGACACCTTCCCGCGGTATAATTTGTGTTTATATAATATGTGTCAGAATCATTTGGTGCGTTGTGTGGTGAATTGAATTCCTAATGATGTCTGTTAAAAGCTATACAATTTATTCATAGCAGCCTTTTCGCAATACAATATTTGTGTGCAACGCACCTCTTTTATAGTTTTATACTTTTTGGTATTTTGTACAGTGTTTATTTATATTTCGAATGTGATTTTATTTTGATACTATTATTGTTTTACGTTTAAAAATATTGAAGTCTAGCATCGTAATGGCGTTTTGCTTTCCAATCCTTTTAATTAGAAAAAGCCTAGCAAGTCTTTAAATCCAGGATCCAGCAGTGGTGACAAAGACCAGTCCGCTATATACGTGGTCCTTCGATAGCCATTCTTTAAGTGGTAGTGATGGTGCGAACTCGTGCGGGTGCCAAGATGGGAGCTGAAGGGAACGCTGTGGAGAGGGAGCTGGAGCAACCAGGGCCCAGCCACTCACCCGCCAACGCGGCGGCCGCAGTCCAGACCCCTTCGAGGCCCGTCTCCGGCATTCAGACCCCGCCGTGGACCGACACCATCCAGACTCTGTCGAGACCAGTAAGTAGAACTTCATCTCGTTCTTCTGCTACATTGGTGGCTAGAAAGTTAGCCGCAGAGGCTTTACATGCTCGCCGTATGGCTGAATCAGAACGTGAGGTAGCGGAGGCCGCAGAGAGGGTCGCCGCGAGAGAGCGTGAGGCCGCAGAGGGTCGCCGCGCGAGAGCGTGAGGCAGCGGAGGCCGCAGAGAGGGTCGCCGAGCGAGAGCGTGAGGCAGCGGAGCTGGAACTCCGAGCGGAATTGGCGGCTATAGATGCCAATGCCAGTCATCATAGTTCGAAAAGCAGCCGTTCGGTCAATGATTGGCTGCAGAAGTCGCAAGCTGACCCCGTTGAATTTACGTCAATTATCACGGCCGGCCCCTCTCGCCCTGCTCTAGTTATCCCAACACCAGTATCGCCTATAAAACTGGCTAACCTAGCCACCACAACTACAAATGCTAACACGCATCTCTGTTCCAGCGATTCAGACCGCCTTGTGAAGTCGTTAGGCATTCTCATAGATAATGTTAATAAAGGCGCTTGCCACCGTAGGGGTGATAGGGATTTTTCATTGCCGTTTTTCGACGGTAAATCGCATCTAGAATGGCTTTCTTTTAAAAGAGCCTTTCTAGATACGATGGACTCGCATTCTGCAGTGGAAAATCTAGCTAGGTTGAACAAGGCATTAAAGGGATGCGCGCGTGAAGCGGTGATGATGCTGTTGGCAACGGCGCGCGAGCCTCGTGTCGTTCTGCGCGCGCTCGATACGCGCTTCGGCCGCCCCGAGCTTATAGTGGCTCAGGAGGCAGCTGCAATGCGCGCTCTGCCGCGTGTCTCCGGTGAAGGTAAAGATCTTGCTATTTTTGCCAGTCGTGTTCGTAATTGTGTGAAAGCGATTCGGTTACTCAACCAGCCTCATTAGGTACCTAACATCGCCAGAGCTGATTCAATCGGTTATTTCTAAAATCCCCCCACTGTTACGAGCACAATGGGTGGCCTACGCCGGCAGTCACGCGCCCAGTGGTCTACCCATGCTCGACATGTTCGCCGACTTCTTGGCCGACATAGTCGAGCTGCAGTCTAAATTCGGTCTCCTCCCTGAATCGGCTGGCGCGCCGAGTTTGGCTTCCGCTGCTGTTGGCCGAGTCAGGGATAAGGTGCACGCAGTCGTTGATGGAGAGAAATCTCGGTCAAAACCTAAAAATAGTTCATCCACGGCTGCTGCAGGCAAAATTCATTGTCTTTTATGTCAACAACAGCATTCTTTGACGCAATGTGACAAATTTCTTTCCTTGTCAGTAGATGACAAGTGGAATTTCATAAAAAAAAGAAAAGAATTTGTCACAGGTGTCTCAAAGAAGGTTGGCATAGGCTAAGTTTGTGTTCAGCAAAAAGTCTGTGCGACATTGGCGATTGTAAATTCCGCCATCATAGGTTGTTGCACAGTACTAGTGAGCGCGCAGCTGCGGCTCACGTAGGTTTAGAAGAGGACGACGATCCTGCGCCGTCCACGTCGAGCTCCGCCCCATGCGCGTCGAGCTCTGCACCTTTAGTTTCTCTTACTGAAGAGAAAGAGATCCTGTCCCACGCGTCAACTTCGTTTTCAGCTGAAAGTCCGGCGCGATCGCTGAGTCTTCGCCCGCTGCTGAAAGTTGTTGCTGTGACTGTGTCTGGTCCGTCTGGAAGTGTCGATACTTATGCGCTGTTGGACGACGGGTCGACTGCTACTTTCATTGATGCGGAGGTCGCTGCTAAGATAGGTGTTAAGGGGCCAGAAGGACATGTTCACGTGGATTGCATAGGGGGCCTTAACAAGAACGCACTGGTGCGTTACGTCGACTTCTACATCAAGGGTCGTCACGCGAAAGATAGTCACCTTATTCGTAGGGCTAGATCTATTGGCGGTTTAGGGGTGTCGTCTCAGTTTGTCAACAGGGACGCCGTCACGAAATACCCATATCTTGCGGATCTTGCAGATGAGTTGTGTTACGGTAAAATTCAGCCGATGCTCATCATTGGCATTGACAACTGGCATCTCACCGTATCTAGGGCCACACGTAAGGGGTCTAAGTCACAACCGGTCGCGATTCGTACTGCGCTTGGTTGGGTATTGTTCGGTTTCGGTTGTAGTTCAACTACTCTGGTTGATGTTGTTAGTCACGCCACAGTGTTTGAGTCCGCGACTACAGGCCAGAGCAACCGTTCCGAATTAGAGCAACTTATTAAGGAGCAGTACAAACTCGAGTCTATAGGTATTTCGAAACGTGAGGCGCGCAATGTTGATGACGAACGTGCAGGTCAGATTATTGACCACACAGCACGCCGCCTGCCCAGTGGTCATTTTGAGGTAGGCCTGATATGGAAGTCTGACGTTTTATCGGTACCTGATAGTTACAACCTCGCCCTTTCTAGGTTTTTAGGCTTGGAGAAGAAGTTGTGTAGGGATGGTGGCTACGCGGAGCGGTACCGTGCCAACGTTCTCGATATGGTTGGGAAAGGCTACGCCGAGCTGTGTCCAGAGGCGCCCACAGGGCCACGAATTTGGTACCTACCTCACTTCGGCGTAGTCAACCCAAACAAGCCTAATAAACTGCGAGTTGTGCACGATGCCGCTGCCAAATCCGAAGGCGTTTCGCTAAACTCGTTGTTGTTAACGGGCCCTGACCTGCTTCAGCCACTACTGGGCATTCTTTTTCGGTTTAGGGAAGGAAAAATTGGGTTGACCGCGGACATTCGGGAAATGTTTCCGCAAATTAAAATTCGCGCTGAAGACCGCGACGCGCAGAGGTTTTTGTGGCGCGATAGTCCGCGCGAACTGCTGCGCGTTTACCGGATGTCGTCGATGATGTTCGGTGCCGCTTCTAGTCCCTTTACGGCAATTTATATTAAAAATAAAAACGCGGCCGAGCATCAGACACGATACCCGGACGCAGCTCATGCAATCATTTGCGACCATTATATGGACGATTGCATCTGCAGCCTTGACAGCGTAGATGAAGCAGCTAAACTGGCCGCTGATATTTACGCTGTCCACAAAAACGGGGGTTTTGAAATGCGTGGCTGGGCCTCCAACAGCGCCTCGGCCCTGACGTTGTTGCCGAAGGAGACATTGCTGGAGGCACCGGTGACTTCACCCGTAGACCTGGGCCACCTGGCCACTCCTGTGAGGACGCTTGGCCTTATTTGGCAGCCCACTACAGACTGTGTCGGTTTCAATATTGGATTAAAAAAGGGTGGGCTGCCAAAAAAGCTTACCAAGCGGGTGGTTTTGGCCCATGTGATGAGGGTTTTTGACCCACTCGGAATTCTTGCGCCTCTAGTAGTGACTGGGCGTATCATGTTCCAAAATGCGTGGCGCAAGGGTCTCGAGTGGGATGAAGAACTGTTACAGCAGGACAGTGTAGCGTGGAGACTTTGGTTTCAGGACTTGTTTGGGGTTGCCGAATTGCAGATCCCACGCTGCTACTGCCTAGCTGACTATGAAGTAAATCAATGCGAGCTTCATGTTTTTTCCGACGCCAGCGAGTCTGCCTTTGCTGCGGTGGCTTACTGGCGGTTCGTGCTTAAGGATGGAGAAGTCAAGCTCGCACTGATTTGCACCAAGGTCCGTGTAGCTCCCCTAAAGCCGGTGTCGATTCCACGGTTGGAGCTGCAGGGAGCGTTGATCGCCGCGCGCCTCGCTTCAACAATCTGCGACTCTCATCGTTTCAGACCCGTTAGGCAAGTTTTTTGGTGTGATTCAATGACGGTGTTGAGTTGGTTACGAAGCGAGGCCCGCTCATTCAAGCCTTTTGTTTCGCACAGGGTCGGTGAGATCCTGGAGTTAACGAGTGCAAGTGATTGGCGGTGGGTGCCTAGCGAGTTGAACGTCGCTGACGATGCAACCCGGTTAAAACGCACTACGTTGTCTCTAGAGTCTCGCTGGATCACTGGTCCAGAATTTTTGCTTTCTTCTGACTGGCCTAGTGAGCCTTGTAGCTCCTCAGAGTACCCAAGCGTGAATGAAGAGAGTAGGAATCCGGCAAATACCATTGCAGCAGTTCACCTCATCGGTAGTGTTGAGAGGCATGTGCCTGTCTCAGCTGATCCCAAGCGATTTAGCTCTTGGCTGAGATTGGTACGAGCAACTTATAGAGCTCATAAATATCTAACTCAGATCAGAATTCATTCCTTATCACGTAGGGGGTTTCATGTAGAGAATTTAGTGCGTGAGCAGGGGGGGATATTAACGTTTTCTTTTCAGCCTTCAAGTTCTTTTGGCTCTCCATACTCGGCACATGAGACAGCTGCCGATATGCGCCTGGCCGAGACGCACATTTTGCGCCAGGCACAGCTGGACTCATTTCCCGACGAGATGATGCGTCTGAGCAGCCTCCCACCCCTGCCCATACCTCGCACCAGTCGGCTGTTCCGACTGTCACTGATTGTGGATGAAGAGGGCCTCCTACGCCTATCCAGCCGTATCGCTGCAGCCTCGGGAGTACCTGAAGCCACAAAAAACCCCATAGTCCTCGACGGAAAGAACCCTGCCATCCAGTTACTGGTGAACCACCACCACCGCCGAGCCGCCCATGCCAACACGGAGACCGTGGTGAACGAGCTTCGCCAGAGCTTCTACTTGCTCGGCTTAAGAAACGTCGTCCGCTCCGTTGCCTTCCGTTGCCAGCTATGCCGCATTCGCCGAGCTGAGAAATTCCAGCCACCCACAGGGAATCTACCGGAGGCGCGTTTAGCTCACCACAAGCGTCCCTTTACATTCACTGGGCTAGACTACTTCGGGCCAGTTCAGGTGACTATTGGCCGAAGACGGGAGAAGAGATGGGTCGCTTTGTACACGTGCCTAGTCGTCCGCGCCATCCACTTGGACGTTGTTGGAAGCTTGTCGACGGATTCAGCTGTAATGAGTCTTCGGCGCTTCGTGGCTCGCAGAGGAACGCCGTCTGAGATCTGGTCAGACAATGGCACCGCTTTCATTGGGGCAAGAAGAGAACTTCGTGCACTCTACGGGGACGCAACTATGGAATATGCTGCGACGGAGAAAATCAGTTGGCGCTTCATTCCTCCGTCGGCTCCGTTTATGGGTGGAGTATGGGAGCGACTGGTGAGAAGTGTCAAGACAGCACTCCGAGCGACACTTACTGAACGTGCTCCGACAGAAGAAATTCTCCGAACCGTGCTGGCAGAAGCCGAGGGGCTCATCAACTCCCGCCCCCTGACGCACGTCTCGGTAGAGCCCGGCAGCGAAGAGGCGCTCACTCCAAATCACTTTCTCCTTGCAGCTTCGTCGGGGCGTCCTGTCCCAGCAAACTTGACGGACCAAGATCTGGCATCAAGAAGCGGCTGGCGCAAAGCAGTCAGACTGGCGGACCACTTCTGGCAGCGCTGGGTTAAAGAGTACTTGCCGAATCTTATTCCCAGACCCGGGCAAGGCGATGTTCCAGAGTTGGCTGTGGGCGATCTAGTCCTGGTGGCTGATGGCAACCTACCGAGGGGCTCTTGGCCGAGAGGGCGCATCTCAGCGACTTTCCCGGGCCGCGATGGGGTGATCCGAGTGGCGGACGTTAGGACTGCTGCGGGCACACTGAGGAGACCCTTGAAGAAGCTGCTCAAGCTGAGGACTTAACTTTGGGGGGGAGAAATGTGTGCAACGCACCTCTTTTATAGTTTTATACTTTTTGGTATTTTGTACAGTGTTTATTTATATTTCGAATGTGATTTTATTTTGATACTATTATTGTTTTACGTTTAAAAATATTGAAGTCTAGCATCGTAATGGCGTTTTGCTTTCCAATCCTTTTAATTAGAAAAAGCCTAGCAAGTCTTTAAATCCAGGATCCAGCAGTGGTGACAAAGACCAGTCCGCTATAATATTAGTACTTGATTTTTTATCAGACAAGATAAGAATAATAATAGAAAAACAAATTCAAATTGTTTCAAATTGTTTATTTATCTTTAACAAGTTTACAACAATTAGTTTGTGATTGGAGCCTTCTTTTAAGCAAACAATGCCTGTATTAGAAGACTCCGCTCTTCCATAACAAAATAAATATAGAAAGAAAAATGTTAATATCTTAGAAATCAAGTCGAAAATCAACCTTTGTATTGCGTGAATAAATCCGTTTTGTTCAGCAGTTTGTTCACTACAGCTTTATTTCCTCTTCGTCTCTCACTACAGACGACTGCTAAAAGGTCAGTCTCGAGGGACTGACGTACGTTTGTTAGCTCAATGGTCGAGTTCACGAAGGTAAACGATTGTTCACAAAGAAACCGTATTGGTGGTTTGTAGAGAGGGTTATTCTGTGGAAAGAACGAAAGGCAGATACGTACACGTTTAGTAGATATTTTGGGACCTAAGTCCTAGTAACTAATACACCTATAAGGTTGTACTTATTCGAAACACTGGGTACTCAATTTGAGAAACTTCGGAATGTTGGGTAAAACCGATCCAACAAATAGGTAAGTTGTACTTAAACCTCCGTCCATATACGTTATAATCATAATGATCGCAAAAAAAGGTTTACAAATAGTTCCTAAGATATCAAGCTCGAGGACAATCCGAAACACGGAAATAAGCATCGTCGGCACAATTACAAATTCTGTCTTTTGCATAAAATATTAATATTGTAAGCGTGTTTTCTCAAACTTCGAGAATGGCAAGATTCTAACTAAAACTATTTCCCGGAATATCTTTGACATCCTTTAGCGTTCAACAGATAAGAAAATTAAATACCTAAGTTACTCCATACTTATTTGGGTCTCATAAACCATTTCCGTTTTAGAAGATGATGGAATGAATGAAAAGTTCAATATTAGTTCACCACGTGTTTATCAATAGTCGAGAAGTCAATCAAGCCCGCTCTAGCTAGTTTTGAAAGTGTTAAAGTACAAGTTTTGGGAGTATATTTTATTCAAAGGATTTCTTGTATAGAGTTCAAAGGCAAATGATCGCATGAAAGCCTGGAGCTACTTATATTTAACAAAGATTAGTTGCTAGCTTTGCGAATATTATTATGAACAAGTTAGACAACAACTACGTGGAACAAAGAAAATAAAATAACGACAGAGACTCGACCTGAGCTCATGCATAACTTGTGGATGACGCGCACAAAGTGAAAACAATTACTGAAGCAAAACGTTAAATAAAACAAAGCTATTTGGTTAACAAAGAGCAGTTTTATAAATTGTAACTTTCATAAAACTTCATCAATTTGAAACAGTTTTTACTGCACATTTGGAAAAACGTTCATCGTTGTTTGTTTGTACTGTAAAAGCGAAAGGAACGTAATCTTGTTGATAATTTGCAAATACAGTTCAAATAAAGTTACAAAGATTATCTCAATCTAATGTGAATTGAGTGAGCGGGGTTCGGGGGTCTTTGAGCCAGCAACACGGTTTGTAAATTGGTTTTACTTTTAATTTTTACCGTTATAATTTAAACGACCAAGATGTATTCGTGGCAAACAACCGTAGCACAAGCTACGCCGCAACTCAGTGTGAGCTACGCCGTAGCGATACCGCTACGTGGATGGAAATAGCTGTTTCTCTGTTTATTCTAATATAAAACTCCTATGTCATGTTACTTTCATAACCGAATTACTAAACAACAAACATTTTAAAATTATAAAAATTACTACCGTTATCCGTGTCTCAGTCAATCAACACCGAGAAATAAAATAAAGTAAAACCATAATTTGTTAACAGTGGTAAAAAGTTAAATTGATTTAAGATCTTTAATCATTGACGAGACAAGAAATTAACACAAACACATGGTAGGTAATTTTTCTACTTAAATATGGACAGTGAAGTACGTACAGTGAAAATACATACGGATAAAATATTTAGTCATTCCTAAACATACAAAAATTTTCATATTACTGCTCCTAAACACACAGAACTTCACGGGAATTACAGATACCCTAAGTAATACCGTAGTCTAATGGAAATTATTCAAATGTCGACCCATTTGATTCTACACTACATTGACATTCAAATATCGAGGGAATAATAAACGTGGTCGACAACAGCTGTGAATATTTCACACATTTAGGATTAAGATTACAGCGACTTTGTTTACTTCAAGGGAACCTATAAGTGAGTGAACAAATGACGTCGCTGCTAACAGAAAGCCGCTGAGAGTGTATTTAATCATTAAAGGTAGAAGTTGGTAGCCGACTGCACGCAGCAGTAGCAGACGACAGTCATGTCGTCGCTTCTACGTATTTCTATGAAATTGAATAATGATAATTTATTGTTTTTTATGAAGCGATGACATGTCGTCTACTGCTGCTGCGTGCAGTCGGCTACCAACTTGTGCCTTAAATCGAACCTCGTTCATTTCTCACAAGTTAATGTGAATTTCTATTTAATAAACAAACAGCAAACATTTTAGCGTGTGAGTATTTATCAGGCCTCTGTCAGGGATTTAGTGGTCGACGTGGTTAACCTAAGCCTGCCTGCAGCTAAAAGATAAGTTTTGATACAATAAAACGATCAAAACACTCGAAAACTTTTTCACCTTTTTTTTCAAACCCTTTAGAGACTTTCTGAGGGATAAGGATTTACATAATCCGTCTGTAACACTAGATGGTCTATCTGTAAATGATTTTCTAGGAGCTAGGTTTTGACCTAAGTAACCATAGCCGTGCTAATAATCGTTGGGTCGACGATAACACTTAAATAATGACACTTCAATAATTTTTAAGATTTAGTGAAGTAAGAGAACAGTAAACTTCAAACTGTATACTTTGATGCGCGTTTACGAAGTGAAATTTGGCCACTCAAACACTCTCACAAAACCTTATCTAGAGATCCCTCAAATTCAACCAAACATCAGCTGCACTTCGACTTCGGCGCATATTTCAACTGTATGTTCAGCCGAATCCGACATTTGGCAGAATCCGTTGAGTTCAATTTCTACTACATATACCAGTAATAGTATATATGGACTTTTAGATCAATTTGGTTTAATACCAATTAACAAGATGTGAAGATATCTATAAAATCTTTACAAAACTAGTAAATGGTAACAACGAAGTTAGTTTTGTTACAGTTATTTGGAACATATAGTTTTTTTTTTTTGTTTATTATAAATGGGCTTCCTCTTGACTTCAATCTTGCCCTAAGGGCAGAGATGATGTCGACGATGGAACGAGCTTACCCAGTAGAAGCCTAAAAAAAAAAAAGTTGTTGTTTGTTAAGTAAATGTTACGTTACGAAACGTGCAAAAGTAAATGAAACTGAACATTTGAATTTGAATTTACATTTAAAACGTTACCTACTAGATTCGTATCATAAAACCCTGAAAGTCCACATTTGCACCTATGTGTAGGTACGTGCACTTGGTGATACAGACATTGTTCCGTTTTACTCAGTCACAGATATTATTTGTGCGGACTCCCAACTTGTATAAACCTGATGAAATTAAAACTAAAAGTGTCGTAAAATAAAAGTCTCTTTAACTCCCAATTACAACTTTTGCCCGAACCCTAATAACACCTACTACTAATTGGGGCCGAAAGGAAAACAAACACTTTTTCCAAAAAAGTGAATTTATGTGAAAGATAAACTTCGGAACAAAGATAAAACTGTTTTGCAGATGCAATCTTTCAGGAGATTAAAGAAGTTTTTTTTTAAACTTTAACTTCGTTGATGGCACTCATTATCGGTATATGAGAATCGCTAAGCTGCTTAAAAGGGTTGTCCATAACCGCGGCTCGGAACCCACTTGGGTCACATCGCGCGGACAGACGATTATCGACCTAACGTTGGTTTCGGAAGGCGCGGCAAAACTTATCTCTGACTGGCACGTATCCAACGAGCCTTCCTGCTCTGATCATAGAAGGATTCGCTTCTCACTTACTGCTAACATAAAAAAACCCGAACCTAGACGCAACCCACGCCGTACAAATGTACCTGGCTACAAACGGCTGTTGGCCTCCCTACTAACACAGCACCAAACGCCCCAAATTCTAATGGACCCCAAACAACTTGAAGAAACCGTAACAAAACTCTCGGAATTTATAATTGAAGCTTACCACGCGTGCTGCAAGCTAAGAGATCCAAACACCAAGAGCAAGGGCAACTCCTGGTGAAACGCGGAACTTAGTAAGCTCAGGCAATCTATGCGTAAACAATTTAACAGAGCCAAAAACTCCAGACAACCAGAAGACTGGGACACATTTAAGAAAACACAATACATCTTCAAAAAACAAGTCAGGAACGCCAGCAGGGCGGCCTGGCGGAGGTTCTGCGAAGAAATTGAATCGAACAGCGAAGCCGCGCGTGTGAGAAAGATCCTATCCACCGATCAAGATCGCACCCTCGGGTCGCTGAAAACCCCAGACAACACATACACCAAGTCGGACCACGAAACAAGTAAAGTTCTCTTGGAAACCCACTTCCCGGACTGCAGTCTATCCGAGGACAGAACCTGGGCAAGTGAGCCAACGCACATCCCGGATGACCAAGACTGGGCCAGAGCCCGCACCATAGTAACCGCAGAAAGAATAAAATGGGCGATAAAGACCTTTAAACCATACAAGTCCGCAGGCTTAGACACAATCTTCCCCGCCCTACTGCAATGGGGAGTAGAAGCTCTAACGCCATGGCTGACCGCCATCTACCAAGCCTGCATAGCACAGAAATATATACCATTAGCATGGCGAGAGGTGAAAGTCATTTTCATCCCTAAACCAGGAAAACCAGACTACACACAACCCAAGGCGTACAGACCGATAAGCCTAACATCTTTCTTACTGAAAACCCTCGAGAGACTCTGCGATCGACACATTCGGGACGGACCTCTTCGGGAACGACCACTTCACAAACAACAACACGCGTATTCCACAGGTAAATCAACAGAAACTGCGCTGCATAATGTGATCTCCAAGATCGAATGTGCAGTGGACCACAAATGCTCGTCATTAGCTGTCTTCATTGACATAGAAGGCGCTTTTGACAAAACCATCTTCCATAGCATCAACGCAGCCCTCGAGGAACACGGTGTGGACTCGACACTGCGAGGATGGATCACAAACATGCTCAGACTAAGAGCCGTACAAGTTACGGTAAACGACACTACTAGAGCCATAGTGGCCAAGGGCTGCCTCCAAGGAGGTGTCCTCTCGCCACTACTGTGGAACCTCGTAGTAGACAGCCTCATTAAACGTCTAAATAGCGGAGGCTACTACACGGTGGGTTATGCGGACGATCTGACCATAATATTAAACGGCACACACGAAAACACACTATGCAACCTTATGCGCCAAGCACTAAGAATAGTTGAGGACTGGTGCAAGGAATACAAACTAGCTGTGAACCCTACCAAAACGGAACTCGTCCTCTTCACAAAGAAAAGGAAGCTGGCAACGTTACAATTGCCAAGCTTCTTTGGGACAACCCTAAGCCTATCGACTGAAACCAAATACCTGGGCATCTTTTTGGACAAACAGCTGAACTGGGCAAAGCACACTGATTACACCATCACAAAAGCCAGTATAGCTCTATGGCAATGTAAGAGACTCCTGGGAAGAAATTGGGGCTTAAGCCCCAAAATAACCTACTGGCTATACAGTTATCCGACCAATCATCACATACGGCTCTTTAGTTTGGTGGCCTAGGACCAACCTAAGTACAACCCAAAAGGATCTCGAGAAACTACAAAGATTGGCCTGCGTAGCAATCACCGGCAGCATGAGAACTTCCCCCACTGCTGCTTTACAGGTGATGCTGGGGCTACCTCCCCTGCACCTCGTCATAAGAGAGGAGGCGGCCCTAGCGACTTTCAGACTCGAAGTATCCGGTATCCTAAGAAATGATTCGAGAATTAAACATACACGCATCAGAGAAGATGCAATCAAAGAACAGCCAATGATGACATCACCCATCGACAGAACCCTGAAGACCCATTGCTTCCAAAAACATTACAACATAGAGCTCATAGAGGAGTGGTGTGACTACTCAGGTACAAATGAGCTTAGGATTTACACCGATGGATCAAAAACCGACTATGGGACAGGTGTTGGGGTGTTCTCCGACGACCTAAACATCAAGATATCCAAACCACTTGGAAAACTTAACTCTGTTTACCAAGCAGAGTGTGTAGGTATATCATCCAAGCGGCACACGCTATAGAGGCCAGGGAGGTTACGGATACTAATATTCGGATACTCTCCAACAGTGCCTCAGTCCTTCAATCCCTGAAGAGTAATCAGATCACGTCGAGACTGATACTGGAATGCCACGAAGCCCTGGAACGAATAACGGAAATAAATCACAACAAGGTAACGCTGCAATGGATTAGAGGTCACAGCGGATCACTTGGAAACGATGCGGCCGACGAACTTGCCAGAAGAGGATCCAGCACAAAACCTTACGGACCTGAACCCATTGTGCCCATCCCTTTTAAGCAGCTAAGAAGCTGGCTAAAAGATCATACTCGAATACAAGCGGAGAAATGGTGGAGCTCGACACCAGGATGTAGGCAATCCAAGGAAGCTATGCCATCCCTGGATATAAAACTGACCAGGCGCCTTCTGCGCCTGGACAGAGATAGCCTGCGCCTGGTGGCGGGGACCATCACCGGACATTGTTCACTGAATAAACACTTCCACACCCTAGGAATCACTGATAGTCCCCTGTGCAGGGCATGCATGGAGGCAGAGGAAACTGTGGCGCATGTGCTCCTTGAGTGCACAGGTGTTACCAAGATTCGTGAGGAGACCCTGGGAACACCACGATCCCTTGCGGATGCCCTGAGGAGACCGGGAAGTCTGATCTGCTTCTGGAGGGAGGTGGGCTGGTTGGAGTAATCGGCCGCCACGGCTCACGCACAATGGTCCTTAAGGACTAAGTGCGGAAACCAATAACCCCATAAAGAAGAAGGGTTGTCCGGGTGGTGGATTGCCTTGAATGTAATGCCTCCTGCCAGAGACAACACATTAAGTAGGAACTGTTTAGATGTAAAATCTCTGCCTATTTATTTACAGTCTGAATAAGATATCAAAGTTCAATCATAAGTAAAATCTTATATATAACAGCAGATTATTGTGCCAACAATCATTTGAAAACTGTATTACTCTGAATAAGTAAAAACTCGGAAAATTAAGGTATTTCAAGCTCTAACTTATTAGATACCTAAATTTCGAAAATTAATTTAAAGTAATCAGAAGTTCATATTAACGCCAAACATACTAAAGCTCGTTTATCAAATAAACATTAACTCGCTGATAACACGACATTGGCAGTAATTGGTGTTTAGGTAGATAAACATTTAACGACGATCAGGTTTTTATTTGTTTTACTAACAACACCTACTAGTATTTTACGCTTACAGTTGATTGTAACAGTTCCAAACGATAAACACTGGGTGTTGTTGATTCAGCATTATCGAAAAACAATAAAGTTTGCTATAAACTTCATGTACAAAAGTAAATTGAGATTAACTTAAACGAAATGTGTTCACATTGTACGAATAAATGGCGAAAACAATTTTGGAATAAACCTAATAACTCACGATGATAACTTAATATATCCTAATAGAAAATAACTTTGGAGACTGTAAATTCGTATCTATAACATTCTTTGAAGCTTCATGTAATGAGTTCTGAAGTAAATAAACATCTCTATCAGCTCTCCAAAGTCAAGGAATTCTCTTGGCAATTCAGAAATCACGTTGCTTGAACAAATTGCGGTCTTCCTCACGATTTTGAGGTCGAGAGATACATCTTAAAGTGAGGGAATGTTTATCAAGCTCTGATACTTTGACAGGAAATGTCCCATGACGAGCACTCATTACGGAACCATTCTCAAAATTGAAGCTACAAGCAATGTTTGTGTTTAGTAATGTATAGCTCGTAAAGCTAGCTATCGGTCACGTTCCAGTTGGCAAGCCCTGAGCTGACACATAGCACTATAGGTTTATGAATACCACAACATGCAAAATTGCCAGAACCAAAGTAATAGGTACCAAACTTTGATTGCTTTTTGAGTTCGGGTTATATAAGTTTGATTATATAGATTTATATAATGGTACTACCTACACAACACACCAACACAAGTTATGCACAAGTTGCCCAAATTAATATTGGCTTAGTTAGGGAGATGCCAACTACAAATGCGGCACAAATTTCTTCGATAGTTCATTGTCCTGTTCAATACAGTGCCGCTAGAAACACTACAGCAACTATTGGAAAAGAAGAGTCTCAAAGTACACAACACAACTTTTCGAGGAAACTTAAATCTCTTTTCAAGGAATGGACGATATCTTTCGTAATCTGTTTCGTAGTTTAGCGAAACATTTTTTATCTTTCAGCAAAATAAAACTTATTGGTACAACGACCGACTCATTGCCTTACTTACTTACAAAATGATCTAGGTTAGTATAATTTATCATTCAGGCTGCTTCCATCACTTACTTTTTGTAAGTATTGGTAATTCAATTGTTGAACATTTAAGTTGTATGACCCTTAGTTAAGTGCATCATATATCGTCAGAATTGTGTTGAAGATGATTAGTCTGTCAGTTTAATATGTGTCAACAGTAAGGTTTTATGCCAGTTGCCCGCTGTAGATTTAATCCTACCAAATAGGGTATCCTCGATCTAACCCAAACAAATTACCATCTCCGCATGATATGCACCACCTCCTGTCCTGCCCATCCTGCACAATCACAAGCACTCAGAGCAGCCCAGCCTGCACTTACCTTTCATTCATTAAAGCAAATAGCGTTTTACAGGTGGCTACATACTGGTCTGGTGTGGTAAAGAACACAGTTAGTAATGAGTAATGCAATACTCCTTGGTAAGACCGGTTGTCAGACTTTCGGATCACTGACTACCTGTTACGGCTGTCAGAGATATAATTATATAAAAGTGACAGCCGGAACCAGCAGCTTGACGTTCATTCCGAGGCACCGAGGAAACTAGGTGTGATACACGAGCTCCTCACAAAGTTGTAGTAAAGTACCCCACAAATGTGATAAAATAATGAAGCCATTACAAAACAAACTACCCCATTACTGCTCACTCGTACATTCTGAACCACATAGCAGTAGATATTACGAAGGATCACCAAAAAATGAATGTGCTTTTAGAACCAGTCTAGCAGAAACGCAGTAATGTTCTGGAAACGCCCACAAGTTTATCGTATATCATCCAAACGAGGCACAAGTACTTGTTTTATTCAATGCAATTCTTTTTTACTGATCTTTGTAAACTAGTGTTGAGAGCGCACTCCCATTACTGTTTCTCCTACTTCTCGTAAGTTGCTGGTAAACCAAATCAAGAGATTTATTAAAGTAGACAAGTGAGTACTTCGTCTAATTATTATAACCATTGAAATTAATGTTAAAAGATCATGACTGTGGATAGATAGATAGATAGAATACTTTTAATTATGTACACCAAATTACAAAAAAACAATAGTAAAACATTTTACAAGGGGACTGTAGTTTATACACTTTGTTGAAATGAAAACCTTGTTGAATAAAATATTATTTTGCACAAATGAAGAGAGAAGATAATAGTAACAGGTACTTGCTTTTCCTCTCTAAGGAAAGCTGATAATGTAGCCTTATCAACGTTGTAAGAAACGCATGAAGTCTTAGCCATGGCTGCATTAGAAATTTGCAGGCAACAATGCTGACGAAGGGATTGCTGCTTATCTAAGTTACAAAAAACAAATCTTTTTGCTGAAATGTTTTGCTACATTTATATCCTTTAACTCCGCCTTACCAAAAAACAAACACAAGCGCTTGTTGATATATTATCACGATCCCTGTAACACTTGTTCTGCTTCATTATTTGCGAAACTATTTTTTGTAGTGAGCTGAACATTTTGTGAAGGTTAATAGTGACTCGTAAATCAACGAGGGCAAAAAAAACGTTCTGTTTTCCTAAAATTCTTCACAATAATGGTTTGTATTTTTATAATACTCATTATAATCGTAGGTGTTGTTTACAAAGTTCTAGATAGTCAACCTTACTATGTACATGGTAAGGTGTAAAGTTTATATCTTAAGAGGATACAACCGTTATTAATAATATCAGACAGTAATCAGTTACATATGCGACGTCTCCCACACACTAAATTTGCATCATCAATCTCCTGCCCTTATCCCAATTTATTTGAGGTCGATACAGCATGTCTTAATTATTTTTTTTTTTTTTTTAGAATATAATATCATTTATTTGCAAATATGGGTTGGTACATAAGTAGGTAGTAGGTTTGTACTTGTCATTTCAGCATTTCCCTTCTTTCTAGCCATACCATTCTCCGCACAGTCCAATCATAGTTTCTTTGGTCGTCCTCTACTCGTATAGCCATCTGCATTCGTATTACTAAACATTTTAATCATTCCTCCACATCACTACCAGAGGTGTTAAACCTATCAGTTTAAATTAATTCCATACGTAATGTCTTTATAGCAATAAAACACGGTATAACTGTGACAGATGGAACCATACCCACAACACATTCAGCGCAAAAACGCTGAATTTATCACGCGCTTAGCAAATATTGCTCGTATTTCTCACAAATCGACGGAAGGCTGTAAATACAGAATATCTACGCCAGCACCTCGGTGAGAGTTATCTACGTTTATATGGGTAAGCAGAGATTGCCTTATCTAGCACAACTACTCTGAATGTGCGTTTTATGTCCCCACGTCTCATATTGTGCTACATTTGTATTGCGGCTATAAACTTTATGAAGTGCATCAGTATAGCTTTTATTTCTGAGAAAAGTGGTTCACTTCGCTATGAGGTTCTGATGGAGGTAAAGAGTTGATGGCTACACTAGGTGGCCAGTTTTTTTAAAACTGAGAGGGCAAAATATGTATTTTTCTCTGAGAAGTATCTAGTACTTAAATTGTAAAGTGAACGAATTGCAAAACAGGTATGGCAATTAGCAAAACTTCGTTCGCTAACCCCAGATATACTTTTTCTGTACAAATAATTCTATTATTTTTCTACCTAAACATTAAAAACCTAAAGATCTTTCGAAGATTTCAAATATAAATTGGAAATAGGTAAACCTTCTTTTTGCGAACCGGAAGACGTTGCGTTGGAAGGCCTCCCACTAGGTGGACCGATGACCTGGTCAAGGTTGCAGGAACCCGCTGGATGAGAGACGCACGGGACCGGTCAATGTGGCGACGCCTGGGGGAGGCCTATGTTCAGCAGTGGACGTCTTTTGGCTGAAATGATGATGATGATGATGAAACCTTCTTTTTAAATTTTGCTTAAAAACGTACTTCTCAAAGTAATTTCTTCAATTACTTTACCGATTTTGTTCAAACTCAATCATTTTATTTCATTGAATCTTCGTTTGCAAAGTAATCACTTTCTTGTCCCATTAAAATGATTAACTGGATTTAAAAAGCAAGTTTATGATTTAAGAAGAAGTGCCTGCGTTAGGGCTTATGATATAACTTAAAATGTAAAAAGATAAGTAAATTAATGTCTTTTTTTTAACAATTATTTTCAATTCTATGATGATATCTGGAACTGTCCGGTCCGTCCATGCGTCTTTAATAATTTTTCAACTTCATCCCTAACACATTAGGTTCAAGGTTGATTGGCTAGCTTGATGTGCTGGCGTATGTACATAAACGCTTCGCTAGGTAATATCACTTAAAGTTTGCTTTATTTATCACACTTGACACCTACACATACGTGACAGTTGAACACACGCAGCCATTCACAACTACTGAACATTATTTATGTGGAATTATTATTGGATGAGAGAGAACATAAATAGTCTGCATGTGACAGAGAAATGTTAGGCCTCTGCCTCGAATTTTGCGGGCAGCGGGGCGGCGGCGGCGGCGGCGCGGGAGCGCGAGCGGCAGGATCTTATGCGTACAAATCAAATGGACCGGTTCTCGGACCGGTTCGGCAACGAGCGGTGCACTCCATACAAGCCGCGCCTCCGCCGCCGCCGCCGCGCCGCTGCCCGCAAAATTCGAGGCTGAGGGGTTAGATTTGTGTGTTACCGTACCGTGGGGTCTCGCAGAACTATAGGAAAGCGAAATAAAACGAAAAAGCAACCACTGGTACTAAAGCTTCATAAAATTTAGGTATTCGCTTATTCAATTACACGTGAGAGTCCAGTCATAATATAGTGAACGACTAATTAGTTGAATTAGTCGTTCACTTAATGATTTGAGCCGAAACGTGGTGTGTATCGGTGGAAATTCCATTTACACGATTATCACGGATCACTAAAGCTGCAAAGCGAGCGCCACCCATATCACTAAAGATTGAATATCAGCCGACCGTGAGAACACACACACGAGGGCTGCCTGTTCGATATCTGATCAAAACTATTTGTCTTTAATATTGCCTCCTGATAGACTGACACATAAATATTATATGTGGTAACCCAGCCGTATCGTATTGCAGCAACATTTGAGAGACCAATGTATTTTATGACTTTTAAAGAGTTTAGTTTTATTCAATTAATTAATAGTTAAGTCTCGTTATCCATTTATTAACATCACAATAGCGTCAACAGCAACGGAAAATATTGAAATATACGTACTCGTATAAAGTTCTGTGCCGTAATTTGTTTCAACGGAAATAAACCTGTCACTCCTAATAAACGTCAAATTAATACGGAATTGCCTGCCTCTCATTTTTAGATTGCAAATAAATTCACAGTCCATTTTAATTATCCTTTTCATCTAAATCAGAGCGTCCACAACTCAATAATTCCCATTTGGGAATAAAAGAAGGTTTCATATAATTATTTATAAGTATTTTCACCTGGTTCATAACCAACTGACTTGTACCTGGCTGCCTCGTTGGTCTAGTGGTTGCGACTCGACTTCTCGGTAAAATGTTATTGAATGTTTCCTTCAGGAATTTCTCAGTAGCAGCCACGGAGTCTGGATTTGTGCCCAATTGATGGCACCCTTTTTTTTTTTTTGTGGTCGTATACCCCCCCCCCCCCGCTCTTCTACTGACTAAAAACCAAACCCATGTTCCTTGTTCGCCCTTGTGTCGGAGCCGCGTTATCCTTTCGATAATCCACAGCCCCGACGGGATTGATGGCACCCTGTCATATGGGACTTAAACATAACGGGCGAAATGCTGGTGTACCTACTAATGGGTACAACTAACTATGCCTAAACCTTCAGGGATTACAGGCGTGATGTTATGTTATCAGTTATTTCGCATTTTATCACTCGAAGTGATTGGGTGGACAACGTGATTCTACAAAAACCTTTTTTTGGGTTCCGTAGTCAAATGGAATCCTTTTAGTTTCGCCATGTCCGTCTGTCAGTCCGTCCGTCCGTCCGCACTATATCTCAAAGACTATTAGTACTAGAAAGCTGTAATTTGTCATGAATATACAAATGAGTTACGCCGACAAAGTGCTAAAGTAAAATATTGAAAAAAAAATTTTTAGGGTATCTTCAGTACTCATTAAAGTGGGGATATTTTTTTTTCTCGCAAAGTCCATCGTGTGGGGTAACGTTGGATAGGTCTTTAAAAATACGGTTTTTCGAATAAGGGATTCGTTGGTGAAATATTTAAGCTTTAAAGAAAAAAAATTGTTAGACTCAAGTGTGCAGACCTAAACCACATAATATTATGCGGGTTGTGTTTGGGCGTGTGAAAAAATTCATGGTAGTAGCAAGTACCTAGTAGTAGTAAAAGGAAAACTATCACAGTCAACCAACTTATAAAATGTACTTGTATGAAATATATTCCTATATTTACATAATATATGGGAGCGCTGGTCTCAAAACTGCAAATGTAAGTTTGTTTTATTTTTACAATAAAAATCATCGTTCGCAGGCAGGTAGGCAGGGTGGTTAACCAATTTAGTAAATTCACATATTTTGATGGGCATCTACGGAACCCTACATTGTGCGTGATCCGACATGCACTTAACCGGTTTTTTTTTATTTAAATTATGATCGTGCTTATTTTAGACAATTCTAAAGTAAATACCATTTCGATAAAATCCATTGTTGAAATCAAAAATGTTGAATGATTCTGTTGAATTATTCAGAGGGTCCTGTTCTTTTTGATGTAAAAGCTGAGTCTATTTAGTATAAAAATATTTTTATTTCCCAAAAACAAAATACCTACATTTTTAGGCGACGCACAGACTTTATTTATTGTTATACTCGATAACTAAGTGTTAAGAAGTATGTGTGACATGTGTTATAGAAGCGTAATATGTAAAACAAGAATTAAACAAGAGTAAGAACATTCGAGAAAGAATGTGAAATTTTAAATCAGCATTGTAAAAAAACAACGTTATTTATATTTATGAAAAAAACTAATATAATGCAAAAGAACGTGAGAAGATCTCAACAGAATAACGACTATATTGTTACTGGGTTTGTATTTTTATTACTCGTATTGATTCAACAATCCTGTGCCAAGATCTTGCCAAGTCAATAAAAGTTCTTTCAATAAATATTAAATAGGGGATCGGACAAAAAAAAACTAATTAGTCCGTCAGATAGATTTCCAAAAATTATTGAACACGTATTTTTTCTTTTTTCACGTAAACTTAAAATGAAGAAGATACAGTGCTTCGAAAACTCGTGTGACGTTTCAAGCCCCACTCCAAGATCTTTGACGCGTTGTATCTTCGTAATTTTTTATTGATTTGATAAAACAAAAAACACGTATTCAATATTTTTCGATAATCTAACTTACGGACTAAACAGAATCATATAATTTTGACCCAGTCCGATTCCCTATTGTGTTTTGTATTTGCTCATGAAAACGTTACCAAAGGAACACGAAATATCAAATAAATCAAAAATATATAAAAGTTACAATCACGTACTACCCATTTCAGACCAAAACCACGTACGCTGGGTCTGGGAAGCTATCTATTGATTTTTGAAACATTTTGAAACTTACCTTAAAAGTTTAGAAAAAGTATAAAAAAAAAATGAAATACTGTATTATTTTAATTCTGATAGATAGGCTGTATCTACGTTTGTAACTTCACTAAAAGTACACCATATAATACGTGCCCGCGATTTATAATAACAACCTTCCATTTAGACAATTTTCATTCAGCATCATTCTTCTAGATAAAATGTACTACAAAAACAAATAAACTGAAAAATAAAGTAAGTTGAGGAAGCAAATGTTGCAGGCAAGGAACCGGGGAGTCCCACTGTAAGTTATGTCTTCCGGAAACAATTTATGTACCAGAGAGAAACAGAATTATTCATGGCGAGGTGTTAAAAGATGTGACGCAATGATGAGTTTTTTACGTTTGTTTTATGATAAGTAGGATGAATGGCCTATGTAATAATAATAATAATACTTTATTGATACAAATCCTTACAATATATGCTTAATATTTAACAAGGTTCACAATAGTTAAGGCGTACAAAAGCTGAAACCCTGACTCCTAAACTAGGGAAACCTGTGACTTAAGAGTCAGTGTTCTACTGCCACTTGGACACAATATACCTTATGGAACTTGAGAGCTGGTAAGCTTATTATTATTCGAAAGAGTACCATGTTACTATGTTAAAAACTAATTTAAAAAAAATAAAAAAACGTAAAATTAAATTTTAAAAAGAAAAGAAAAACTTAAGTACATTTGAAGGATATAAAATGACTGTGTGTTGGAATTCTGTTTGTGTGTATGGAAAGCGTATGATTGTTTGTATTGTGTATCAATGTGAGTGAGTGTGTGTGTGTATGTGTGTGTGACTGGGAGATAGGTGTTTTTTTGTGTTATGTGAGTATGATATGTGGTGCCTAATTAAGTGAGTATGGTAGTGACGGGTGTAAGACGGAACAATTCATTGTTTGTATTTATTTGGGTACATTATGAGTGAATCTAAAGGTGGTGGAGGAGGTCGAGGTGTAATAACAAAAGTCGCCCGAGTCAATGTTTAGTACTTTAGGTTAAGCCGTACTTGTCTAGTTTGATCCGTGAATAGGTGATCACCCGTTACATACAGAGTTTCCTCCATGTCTCGGAAAGCACTTTAAGTCCAGCGGCTTCAGGTGTTTACCAACTGTCACGGCCCCGGCTATCCTGAAAGTAGCTGAAACTAAAAGTCTGAAAGTCTGACCACTAGTCTTACCAAAGGGTACCGTATTACCTAGAGCTATGTGGTTATGTGGAGAGCAGCACTGGTGGCCCAGTGGTGGCGGCCCCGACTTACGAACAGTTGGTCGTGGGTTCGAACCCAGGCAGGCGCATTATTTGTGTAATTTATTTCATCACCACTGCTCTCAAAACGGTGAAGGAAAACATCGTCAGGAAACCGGCATGTCTTAGAACCAAAAATTCGAAGGTATGCGACATCTACCAATCCGCACTGGGCCCGCGTGGTGGATTATAGCCCATCCCTCTCCTAGAGAGGAGGCCTGAGTCCCTGCAGTGGGAACAATTATAGGCTGATGATGATGATGATGTGGATTATGGAGGTTAGATAGGCAGTCGCTCTATGTAAAATACTGGTTAACTAGTGACTGTATTCGGTTAAACTGGAAACCGACCACTACGTACTAGTATAATAAGTACGATGAATAAATAGCCTATGATTTTATTTAGGCACATTTTGTTTTAAAAGTTCAACAGACTGTATTTATGTTTTCCGTTTATAATTCAACATCTAGAGGAGCATCTGGAGGAGCTCGTGGCTTAATAAGAACTGCCACTCGAGTCGATCTTTAGGTAAAGCTGTGCTTGCCTAGGTCGGTCTGTGGATGGGTGACCGCCCGACATACCGAGTTTCCTCCGTGCCTCGGCAAGCACGTTAAGCTGTTGGTCCCGGCTGCCATATATATAGATCTTTAGCAGTCGTTACAGATAGTCCCTGTGTCGTTCGTCGTTACAGATAGTGACCTGAAATTCTGACATCCAGTCTTACCAAAGGGTATCGTATTACCTAGTAATAACTGGGTTGTGGAGGTCAGATAGGCAGTCGCTCCATGTAAAATACTGGTATTCAGCTGCATCCGGTTAGACTGGAAGCCGACCCCAACATAGTTGGTAAAAGGCTAGGCAGATGATGATGATGATCTTTATGATTCAACATCTATACTCCCCAAAGAGGGCGAGGTTTGTAACGAGAAGGGAAAAAGTTTAACTTACGTAGTGTAGCTATGGAAACGTGTTCCTTTTTTCCAATTCGTAATTTTTCAAATACATAAAAGCAAAGTTAACTTAACGCTTTATGACGTCATAACAAGTTTCAGCTTACCAATGTTTCGGTGAATTTAGTATTCATCGCTGGTTCTGAAGAAAATCGATACCGAACGGAAACGAATTTTATTTTTAGCCGGATTTGTATCTGACCTAAGGTTTACTCGCTCAAATCTAATCGCAAAAGTTATTTGCAATTAGGGGACAAAAGCAGTCCTTGCACAGTTTCGAGGACTGCTTTTGTCCCCTAATTGCAAATAACTTTTTACTTTACAGCGGTACCTGGTTTCTAAAAGTGTAATGAAAGCAATATTATCGTGCAGTAGTAAAGATGTCATATTCACATAACATCAGCCTATAATACCCAAAGAGTTAGGTAGAGGTCTACCTATTAGTATACCCACATTTCACCAGTTATATTTAAGTCTCACGTAAAAGGGGCGAGCCTATTACCATCAACCGCTACTGAGAAATTCCTGATGGAAAAACCCAATAAAATTTTGCTCGACCTTGGAATCAAACCCAGTACCTCATGCACAGTAGTCGCACTTGCATCCACTGAATCATCGAGGCAGTATATTTTAATTCCTCACAAAATGAAACTGTTTTCCTTATTTACTATTTAATAGCTTTTTAACCAGCATAAGAATTAAATATGCAACACTGTTTCTACTATCTAGGCAAGCATTCATAAGAATTAAATAGGGAACACTGTATCTAGGCAGTAATTTGTTTACCAATTTTAATTTAAAACACGCTGCTGCATTGATAACGTCGCGGTCTGAATTTACATTTCAACAAAGCATAAATTACATCGTGACATTTTCCTCTACTTAAAGAAATACGTTTTCAGTTTTCAGCTAGTTTTAATTGTACAAAGTTTTGTACGATATTTTCATTTAGATGCATTTCCGCAGATGTGCTTGTTGTTTGTACGGCTTATGAATGGATTAAAATTGCTGACGAAAAGCGAAGCTAGGGATTTCCAGGTGCGAAAGCTTGGAATAATAGGTTACATTTGGTGAAGTTAATATTATAACAAGTTCAAAATACATTGAACAAAAAAAGATATTGAGCAAGCAAAGTACCTATGTACTCATTTATTATTTTATGTTATTTTCCTGTGCTGTCTACTGTGTGTACATAAATAGTTAAATAAATATTGAAACATTATTTGTTTTCTACAATCTGTTACATACACAAACTCACGCCTTTTTCCCATGAATAGGCAGAATTACAGAATGCCACCTGCTACGATCCTTACATGATCCTTACCTACTCTTTTTGCCTCGTACACTTTCATTCATCTGGTCATACACGCACGCCAGTTGCGAGTACTACGCACAAACCTGACGTTTATAAAGCTAGGGCGTCTCCTCCCGGCTTTAATTTTATGGCGGCGTTGGTTTGTCATATTTTGTTATGTTATGAAAAAAGGAATAAAAGTTTATTGATAGAAATTATCATGAAATTCAGAAGCTTACTATTAAAAGTATGCTTGTGTTTAAGAAACGACGATGAATACTGATAATCCGCACGGGGGAATAAAATTTACATACGCGCAAGACCTGATTCCATAATTACGTAAATGAACTTAATATTTTTGCAACCATTTTTTTTCTTTTAAGATCTTTTCGGTTATGTAATATACTTTATATTTCATTTCTTGCTTTTGCTTCCGTTGAATTTGGTGAATTCGGGGAATGCTGAGTTTTGATTATGTTTGAAAAGTACAGATATTAATTCAAACCAGCTAATGTTTTTTGTTTAATGTTAGAAATATCACATATTTATATATATATTACACGAACAAATCCGATATATATAAATATATATCTGTATCGGTTTTGTTCGTTTTTCGGAGCAACCCCTTGCAAAGTAGCTTTAAAGAATGATAAACCATTTACAATTTGAGTCGTTAATATGAAAAGAATTCCTAAAGGAAACTGATATAAAATTTACCTAGCAAATATTGTATTCAATAACTTGTTCCGGGTAGGTTAGGTAACGTGATATCAAGCTTATAAATGGAGGTTGATCAGGCATGTATCGAATACTGTGTACTCCTGTACAATAACCCTTGTCATTATTGAAGTCAAATACTCTGCAGAGCATCTGTTTGACTCTGCTTCACCCAAATGTTGACTGGTAGAAAATGCCTAGGGCACTATGACCGCCTTTAGACTTTATGCTTGAAGAGGTGTTTATCATCATCATCATCAGACTATAATGTTCCCACTGCAGGGCCTCAGGCCTCGTCTCTAGGAGAGGGATGGGCCACCACGCGGGCCCAGTGCGGATTTATAGATGTCACAATATGTTCGATTTTTTTGGGTTCTGAGACGTGCCGGTTTCCTCAAGATATTTTCCTTCACTGCTTTTATTTGAGAGCAGCGGTCACGAAATAAATTACACAAATGGCCCCAACCACTGGGCCACCACTGCTGTCTGCTCACTGCTCTTGAAACGTTAGCCTAAATAGCTTGAATATTGATATTGCCTTTTATTATAATGCATCATTTCACAACTGAAAACAATGTTATTATACACACTCCGTAAGTCAGTACCCCTCCTTCCTACTAACAGGCCTTTCCCTTAAAAAAAGACTGTAACTTAGCTTTAGTTGTGCATGTGTTCGCCAATATCAGGATATACAGTCCAGTGACTGACGCGTGGGATCACTATACATCATAGCACTTCAAATGTAAGGAAACGTGGGATCTCAGAATGTGTTACACGGGTCATCGCACGATTACATCGTCAATCATTTCACAGGAGATTTATTGGTATATATAGTGAGTTCGGGTTTTTTTCAGTTTTCTTAAACATCTTTAGTTGAATTTGTTTATATTCAGGCGTAAGGCATTAAACTTCCTGCCATATTCATTTCAAAAACCTTTCGGTTATGCTGTTTAAATTAAGCACAAGATAAATACAGGTAGCTGCGATTGTATAATTTCGCCGTCCCGTTTAAGTGCGACAATCATAATGTTTGCAAATCCGGCTGATAAGCATAACGCTTGTGATACGGAAGTTAAATATACAGGTGTAATAGCGAGCTTTTAAGAAAACTAACCGGAGCTGCGCAAAGCGTTTAGAACAAAGGTTCTGTGTTGTGTGGAAAGTAAAAGAAATATATGAAAGCTACTTTAGAATTGCCTGAGCCATTTTGATATGATCTTTGGATAGACTGTCAGTAATAAATATTACAGCTAATGCAAAGAGTCTGTTGGGTTCAATGGTCCAGATATGAACAATGTGTATTTAGGGTACGATGGGACTGACATACGCATTGCGATATAAATGTCCCTAAATAAATAGACAGAGAGAGTAAAATAAATAATTACAGCGTGTCTCATTGAAACGTGTGCTCTATGTGTTGATGAATAAAGCAGATTTTACGATAGAAGTAAAGTCTATTGGGCCAACTGAACAATCGATTGCTCTGACGACATCTTATGCAAACGTAGTATTTAAACTGCCGCGCTGTTGATGAATGTTTTCGAATAACCGCCAGAGTAATGGTTAGTATGCTTAGTTTGAGAACCTTTGATAAACTTGAGTATACACGAGTATATACGATCCTCGTTTCCACATTATTTTTCACCGCTAGATAAGTAAGAGAATTAATTGTAAATCTATGTGCTCACGTTTGCTCCGGCGCGCGGCCCGAGGGAGTCGACTGAGTGGAAAGGTTGGCGATGCGTCACACACCAGATAATGATTGAAATATACGCTCCATTAAACTCTATCTGAAATTTGTGTTTGCTCGTACATTCATTCCATTTCTTTGAGGTTTAGAAATTGTGGACTTATTAATGTAGCTTAACAGCAAAGGTATCCTTAGTCAAATGTTTGATTGAATCAATAAACGATCACTACACCGTAATAGAAATGTCACCAGCCTATAATGTTCCCACTGCAGGGACTCAGGCCTCTTCTCTAGGAGAGAGATGGATTCACCACGCGAGCCCAGTACGGATTTGTAGATGTCACATGTCTTAAAATTTTTGGGTTCTAAGACATGCCGGTTTCCTCACGATGTTTTCCTACACCGTTTTGATAGCGTTGGTGATGTGTTACACAAAGTAATGCGCCTGACTAGGTTCGAACCCACGACTCACTTTCGTTCGACCACTGGACAATAATGCTCGCTCCATTCAAATAGAGAGTATTAAATCATTTCGTTCGAATAAAAGGTACTCAGCAATCTTGATAAATGTAGGCTAACAGTTGAAAATGGATGACGACAGTATTATAGTTAGGAAGTAATGGATGACCCAATACTGCGAAGTACGATTGTCACCCAGCATGATGTAGGTATCTGACTCACTGCATTATGACTGTCAGGTGAATAAGCTCAGGTATTTCATTATTGTGGCTGACGATAATAAATGCGTTGCGAAACGAATTGTAGTCGTCTGGAAATGTTATCAAATAATTATTTTGTTTAACCACACTTATTATGACATTTATTTAAAAATTATTTGTTGTAATTAGATTGTTTTAATTAGATTGTTTAGGGCTACAAAAGTTAGGGATTTGGGAGTGAAATTCAACACTGGGCTGACATTTCGTGATCACGTCATAAGCTGCTGCAAAAAAGCTTACCGAAATTTGGGTTTTATGCTCCGTATGGTCCGTGAGTTTACTAACATAAAAGCGGTGGTAGCTTTATATAATGCTTTGGTTAGAAGCCAATTAGAGTGTAACGCAATTATCTGGGCTCCATATGAATCTAAATATTTAGAATCATGCTGGAGAAAATAATTATATTTCATTGTGCTCTGAGTGAGTTCACAAAAAATGCTATGTTTGTAATTAGCTATAAAATTTAAATTATTATTGTTATTGTGTACCTACACTATCGCATTGGGTAACTCTTTAAAGATAGTCGTTGTTGGCAACAACATAAAATTATTCTTTTTTCTAGTAAAATTTAAGTATCATTAATTGGCAATAATGTTGTAATATTTTTGTAGTGGCAACACGACACTGCTTCCGCCTCCCCTTGCCAGCTAAGAGCTAACCTGTGCGGTCACGTTTTTTTCCCTCTCAATTATTTAATTATTAAAAGTATATAAGAAACATTGTATGTATCAACGGTTGTGTACCCAAGCTGTACAATAAATTGTGTGCATCTAAACCGTCTTTGGATTGAAGATTCCTCCTGGTACGCAGCCCCAAAAATTATTTCCCGGCGTGGCATAGCAAGACGCGTGCCCGCCATTCTGGTCCTTCGCGCCGAACATCTGCGTGTCTGCATTCAAGATCTCAAGATCACAACGACTGCTCTAGCGAAGCTAGCAATATATTATTATAAAGGCAGCCGAAGAATACAGAACCCAGCAGAAATCAGAGCCTGTGGAAACATTAAAAACGAAGACCCTGCAAGAAAAGGAGTATCTACCGATTCTTAACTTCATATGTTATGTTCTACGTGTGATGTGTGCATTTGTACAAGAGTGTGCATGATATTCTACTCGCGCCAAGTCAAGCAAGCGTCGTCAACGTCAACACTCAACTATCATCTTTGGTTGGTGCGGTTGGCAGCCCTCCTGCCCGCACCGAACTTCACTACGTTCAACGGGAGCCGACGAGCGGCGAGCTCTCTCTATACTTACTTTACTCTTTGCGGCGAGCGCAGCCGAGTGCCACCGAATCGCCGCGTCATCGCGTCGAGCAGCGTTCGGCACTTCGCCCTCCGCCATCTTGTATACGTTTTCTTTGTTCGTAGTTTTGTGTAAGTTTGGATTGCGTCGCGTGCGCATTCACAATGCCAGCCGATTTAAAGCATCTTGTTGCCAATAGAGGATATGCAAAGGCGTCAATAACACGCCTAAAGAAGAGTTTGGAAGGTAATATACAATCTTTATCAATAGAAAATTTAAAAGCAAAAAAGGCACGCCTTGAAGAAGTGTTTCAAGATTACAATAGGTTATGTATCAACATTTTAACTATCGATGAGGCCGATACCGAGGATCCCGGGGTGATCGAAGATATTTACATCGATCTCTTAGCCCAGATCAATACAGTTGTAGCGAAAGGTAATCCGCCCTCTGAATCAAAGTCGTGCCATAGTAATTATTCTAAAATCAAATTACCTAACATTAGTATTCCCACTTTCTCCGGTAAATACACAGAGTATTACGAGTTTATTAATATTTTTACAGCTATGATTGATAAAGATCAATCCTTATCTTCAGTCGAAAAGCTATATTACCTTAAAAGTTTTCTCAATGGGGAACCCCATGCCCTTATTAATAATTTGCCTCTGCAAAGTGACAGTTACGCCGAGTCTCTTATGTTGCTACGAGATAGGTACGACAACAAGACTAAAATCACACACGAACACATCTACACATTACTCGACATACCATCAATTAATCGGTCTACTCCCGCTAATATACGGAGTTTAATTTCAGACGTCAAGCAGCATCTTGCGGCCTTAAAAAATCTGGACGAGCCGGTCGAGAGTTGGGACAGCGTCGTCATCTGCATTATAATGCGGAAGTTGGACGTCGTAACATCCCGCGCCTTCCAAATGGATCGCGACGCCCGGGTAAAACCCACAGTGTTGGAATTCCTCGAGTATTTAGGACGTCGCGCCCTGGCTCTGGAAGCCAGTGACTGCACCCAGAAGCCGCAGAGCAACCGGCTGGCCAGCCACACTGTAGCTGCAACGCCGCCAGCTGCATGTCCATACTGTAAGTCTGATCACAAACTGTTTAAGTGTGAAGCCTTTGCGCTTGCTGCTCCTGATCAACGCGTTGAGTTTGCCAAAAAATCTAGCCTATGTAAAGTTTGTTTAGGGCAGCACAAGCAGCGCAAATGCAGATTTCATTTCAAGTGTGCCGAATGCAAGGAGGGTCACAATTCACTGCTGCATGGGATTGACACAAAAGCTTTATCAAGTGTGGCGCTTAACAACACCTGCAACACCAAGAATCCAGTGCTTCTGCCTACTGCTCAAGTCAAATTGGTCACGCAGTCAGGCAGCATAATTTATGCCAGAGCTTTGCTAGACAGTGGGTCGCAGGCTTCTTTTGTTACTCAGCGCACACTCGACCTATTGGGCTTGATCCCTAAGCGCACTAGCTCCAACATTGTTGGCATTACTAACATTTCCAAATCAGTTGACAAATGCATAAATCTTGAGGTTCATTCCACCATTTATCCATTCAAATTAAATGTCAACTGTCATGTGGTAAAATCTATAACAACCAAATTGCCTCAAACACGATTTGATGTGTCATCTATTACATTCCCTGCTAACTGCAAGCTTGCCGACGCAAACTTCAATGTGCCTGGTGATGTGAACTTGTTGCTTGGAGCTGACATCTTTTTCCAGATCCTGTTGCCGCCGCTTGAGAGTACTCCTGCAGGCAGCCAGTCCCGTTCTGCAAGCACCGCTACCCAACAGCAACCCTCAGTAGTTCACACAGCGTTTGGGCACATCGTCGCTGGGCTCACCAATGCTACACATAAAAACAATCAGGTTGTATCTTTGTATTGTACTGAATGTAATGATAGTTTAAATGACACTTTGAAGGCATTTTGGGAAACTGAAAAAGTGCCTGAAATCTTCCCAGAGCAACTGCCAGAGCATGATTATTGTGAAAGGTTCTTTAAGGAAACTACAATTCTTGAAAACAAAAAGTTTCAAGTCTCAATGCCCATTAAGATTCCATTAGAACAAGTAAGTTCAGAGCTGGGACAATCTTTTCACATTGCACTTAAAAGATTTATTAATTTAGAGAAAAGACTCCACAAAGATAAAAATCTATTTCTCGAGTACAAAAAATTTATTGATCAATATATTGAATTAAACCATGGTGCATTTTATGACATAAGTAGATACAGTTTATCTACAGATCCTGTGTACTTTCTCCCTCACCATGCTGTTATAAAAGAGTCCAGTCGCACCACAAAGTTAAGAACAGTGTTCGACGGCTCTATGAATACTAATAAAAAAGTTTCCTTAAATGACCTTTTACTCAATGGTCCAGTAGTGCAGAAGGATCTATTCGGAGTTCTTCTTGCATTTAGATTAAATAAATTCTTTTTTATTAGCGACATTCGTATGATGTTTAGATGCATCAATTTAGATCCTAAGCAATGTTCACTTCAAAATATACTATGGCGTGAGTCACCTAATGCAGATATTCAATGCATACAGTTAAAAACTGTTACTTATGGTCTTAAACCATCATCATATCTTGCCACTCGCTGCCTCATTGAACTTGCAGATAGGTATGAAAAGCAATTTCCATTAGCGTCTAAAATCTTAAAAAATAATACATATGTAGATGATATTTTATCAAATAGCCAAACTAGCACTGAACTAGTAAAAACTCAGTCTGAATTGATTCAGCTCCTTGCTCTGGGAGGATTTCAGCTGCACAAGTGGGCATCCAACTGTAATTCAGTTCTTGAAAATGTTCCTAGGGAAACCCATCATTTTGGGGATTTGGAACTAGAACGGCATGACATGTCTGTAAAAACTTTGGGTATCAACTTTGATGTTAATAATGACATATTCAAAGCTAGTTGTCCCAAACCCTATATCAGTACACGCGACTCGAAACGTGAAATATTAAGTTACCTCAGTTCATTTTTTTGATCCACTTGGGCTAGTTGGGCCTATATTAACCCGTGCCAAGGTAATTATGCAAATGTTGTGCGCTAGCCAAACAGACTGGGATGCAACTCCTCCTGAGGATATCAGGACAATGTGGAATGACTTTGTTGAAGATTTATCCAATATGGAGACGATCAACATTCCTCGCTGTGTCAGGCCTCCTGATAGTGTATGCAACCAGCTGATAGGGTTTGCTGACGCCTCCTCAATGGCTTATGGCTGTTGTCTGTATTTACGTTGTACTGACGATCAAGGTAAACCTCATGTCCAATTGCTGGCCTCCAAATCTAGGATAAATCCTATTAGGAAAAGGTTAACAATTCCCAGGCTTGAACTCAATGCTGTGCTACTGCTTGCTGAATTGACTGCTAAGGTATTTCGCACTATTTCTACACATTTACACATTAGCGACACTCACCTATTTTCTGACTCTCAAATTGTCCTAGCATGGTTAAAAATTGAACCAACAAAGCTACAGGCTTATGTTGCAAATAGGGTAAGAGCAATTACAGAGATTACGCGTGACTGTCACTGGCAGTATGTTGATACTAAAAACAATCCTTCTGATTGTCTTAGTAGAGGATTAACACCTCATGAACTCAATGACCATAAGTTATGGTGGCATGGTCCATCATTTTTACATGATAAAAATTATATATTTCAGGTAAATGTTCATACAGTACCTCCTTTAGAGTTGCCTGAATTGAAATGTGAGAAAAATGTTAAGGTTGCTTGTACCACAATAACTTCTGATAATTTCAATATTTTTGAAAGTTTAAAGAAATTTTCAAATATTAATAAAATGTCTCGTGTACTTTCTTATGTAATTAGGTTTTGCAATAATGCTAAGCATAACAGTACAAAACAAAAGGGTGTTTTAACAACTTTAGAATTAAGAAAGTCATTATTGTTAATTGTTAAACATGAGCAATACCAATATTATGCTAATGAGATTAAATGTTTGTCATCCCATAATCAAGTATCAGGTAACCTTAAGCCACTAGCTCCCTTCCTTGATAGCTCTGATATTCTCAGGGTAGGTGGTCGTCTACAGAATGCACCTATATCATATGATAAACAACATCCGGTCATTTTGCCAAAGGAATCTGTTGTCACCGGTTTGATTGTGAGAGATGAACATTTGAAACTGCTCCATGCAGGGCAAAAATTAGTGTTAAGTTCCATCAGACAAAGATTCTGGATTGTTGATGGATTGCGAACTGTAAAAAAGGTAATTCATAAATGTGTAACCTGTTTCAGACTAAAGGCGGTTGCTGCATCTCAGCTGATGGGTTCCTTGCCTGCCGAGCGAGTCACCGCGTGTCGCCCATTCCAGAAGGTCGGAGTGGACTTTGCTGGGCCAGTATCCGTCAAAAATAGTCGAATGAGGAAACCAGTCATCAGCAAAGGTTACATTGTTTTATTTGTATGCTTCGTGACAAAGGCGATTCACATTGAACTAGTATCTGATTTAACGACAGACGCCTTTCTCGCAGCTTTCAAGCGATTTATTGCGAGACGAAACTTGCCCAGTGATGTCTTCTGCGATAATGGATCAACTTTCAAGGGGGCAAGGAACCAATTAGATGAAATGTATCGCTTGCACGCTTCTCAAGTTCACCAAAGTCTAGTACAGTCATACACTGCTGAACGCGGTATCAGTTTTCATTTTATACCTAGTTATAGTAAAATATTTGGCGGACTTTGGGAAAGTGGCGTCAAAAGTACAAAACACCACTTAAAGCGTGTCGTAGGTAAAGCCTTGCTCACTTATGAACAATTAAATAGTGTATTAGTAGAGATTGAAGGCGTACTTAATTGTCGCCCATTAACTGCTCTTACAGCAGATCCTAACGATTATTCTTTTTTATCACCTGGACACTTTCTAACAGGCGAAACTCTTAATAGTATTCCTGAACAAAATGTAAGTGATACTAATGTAAATTTGTTAAAATTTTGGTCTGTAATTACAAATATGAAGCAGGCTTTCTGGAAAAATTGGAGCAAGAATTACTTGACTCTACTTCAAAGTCGCCCTAAGTGGCGCAATGATGTACTAAATGTTTCAATCGATAGTCTAGTTATATTACGTAATGATAACACCTCACCTTTGCAATGGCCCATGGCTCGTGTCACCAATGTTTTTCCTGGAAAAGACGGAAAGATTCGCGTCGTAGAAGTTAAAACTGCTAATGGATATAAGCACAATAGGTCCATCACAAAGGTCTGCGTGTTACCTATAGAAGTTTAAGCTTTAGTATAAGAATTTAACTTTAACTTGTACTCTAGGTTAAGTACTTAAGTTTTAGATCATGCACAATATAATTGTTAGTACTGTGTAAATGTTCCTCTTGTTGGATTATATAGTTTCCTTATTTATTCAAAGTAACTCAGTAAGTACCTTGTTCTGTAAAATCTGGTTTACCTAATTAATATATTTTTTTTATGTAATCCTACTGCCGTAGGCCCCCCCCAACTTATGTTGGCAACAACATAAAATTATTCTTTTTTCTAGTAAAATTTAAGTATCATTAATTGGCAATAATGTTGTAATATTTTTGTAGTGGCAACACGACACTGCTTCCGCCTCCCCTTGCCAGCTAAGAGCTAACCTGTGCGGTCACGTTTTTTTCCCTCTCAATTATTTAATTATTAAAAGTATATATGAAACATTGTATGTATCAACGGTTGTGTACCCAAGCTGTACAATAAATTGTGTGCATCTAAACCGTCTTTGGATTGAAGATTCCTCCTGGTACGCAGCCCCAAAAATTATTTCCTGGCGTGGCATAGCAAGACGCGTGCCCGCCAGTCGTAAGATGGAGAAATAGGTAAATTAAATACATTTTTCCTAACGAAAAAACCGTGACAACCAATAAAATTCATTACTATATCAAAATTACCTACACACAATATCAATTGTATGTTTAAAAGTATACTGTACAAGTATTTCAGTATTTTTCATCACCGTGAAAAAATTCGACCTTAACAATCTGCTTTTCGCCTCCAATAGACATTTAATTACGCATTGCTAAGTCGAGGTAGTCACGTTTTGCTTTTCGCAGCCAAACAAACGCAAAATAAATAAACAGGAAATTATTTGGTGTGTTGACTGCGGAGGGAGGCGGGTGAAACTTTAACAATTTATTTGTTTGTGTGGCTTTCGATGTGGGCACATCACAAGTTGGATTAGCGTTGTTTATTATCATATTGTTGGCTCAAAGTCACGCCATCAGCCAGTAGCCGTGCGGTTAGCATCCGGTCGTCGTGCGGCAACCGACAGAAGTTCATAAAACGAGGCGAGCGGCGGTGCAACGGGCACTTTTTGCTTGGACGGCGCTCGGAAAGGACTTGCTACCCGACCATTATCGTGTGCTTCGCTATTTTTGGTTTATGTTTTTGCTCGTGTACTGATTATTCCATTTTGCTAGTGCTATTTCTATTTGATTATTGTTTAAAATGTTTGTCGTGATATAATTGTAAAAGTGTAATCTAAACGATATTTAACATTGTTTATTTTGTTCACGTATTTCACTTCTGATTCCTAATAGTATAGTTATTGTTCGAAGTTCAAATTTGTCTACTGTCGTTTTAGTGGTTTTTAATGCGATTAAGATTACAATTAAACGAAATATTTTTCAAGATGTTTATTGATGTTTAAGACTGGTTAAATATTATTATGTATATATTTAAAATGTCACTTACGGGATATCTTCCGTGATTATCATATGTTTTGAGTTCCCGATATTTCGACGCTGTTGCAAGCGCCATGAACCGTGAAAGCTTAAAACAGTGTTTAATATGTATATGTTATTTATTATTATTATGTTTGTTATTTATTATATTATTGGTTTGTTTATATATTATGATGGCATGATGGCGATCCATACCACAAAGTATACGCTGAGACACCGCTCCGGCTGCCTCACCAATTGTCTCATACTCGTAATCAAGTGCTGGTAATCCATCAAGGTTTCGCTTCTTATCTCCGTCATACGTACATACCGCTATAGCCCACAATGGTAGGATACGGTATGCTCGGACAAGGCTGACATCCGACTAATTTATGATATTGTCGTAACTTAATTACTCATTGACACTACACCTGGGATGTTGTTTTGTAATGTTTTGGGTTATAACGAACATTTTTCAGAGTATTTTATATTGTTTCCTGAATGTCTATTGTGAGTTAACGAGTTTTGTGTTTAGTTTTGTGATTCAGTAGTTAAAGGATTAAAACGTTGACTTGATTGTTGTTCACTTAAATAGATATGTCGGCGCACATTAAGATGCCAATGTCAAGAGTGACAGCTTGTCACTGTCACTCTAGCGGAGCGTCGAGTCGATGGTAGCGGGGCGGCCATCTTGGTACGGCAGATCGTACAGAGCGGTCGCAAGCGCACCACGTTTTCGACGAATCGCTATCCATCCTCTTATTCAAAGTTCTTTTTTTGAAGTGATTGAGTGTTAATTATAGCCTAAGTGATTATTGTTACGTAATTTAATTATTATTTCAAGTAAAATCGTTTAAGTTATCAAGAGAACGGTTTTAATTCAAATGACCCTACTTGGACTACCCACATACCCACGCTGCAAGTTGAATAATTCTGATGAGCGCCGTCCTGAGCTTACATCAGAAGTGGGCTCTGAATCTCACTGCGCACAATGTTCGAGATCCAGCAGCGGAATATGATGCAGTTGATCGAGGCTATCAGAACACCAGCCTCATCATCCAAGATTGCTCTGCCAGAAATCAACCCAGAGCAGTCGGATTCTGATCCACGTGCAAGTGCAAGTGCAGGTGCAAGTGCAAGTGATAGTGAAAGTTGATAGAAACACCAAATCTACCGAACTTGATTTGAATCGTTTCAAACCACGGAATGTTCCTACATGCAAATGTCGTTTGTGTGCGTGTGTGTGTGTCATGTGATTGCCACCAGTAAGGGACAAATGACTTCGACGGGTACCCCTTCGACGGGTAACGAAACTAAACAAGTGATTTGTTTCCGTTATGGTGAAAGTGGGCCTAACACATCTAATTGTCATCGTGGCAATTCCGGCATGGGTGGCGCGTCCTCTGCGGGCCGGGCAGCGCGTCCTCTGCGGGCCATGCGGCCCATAGTAGCGGAAGCGGCACCGTCACCGAGATGGCGCGTCGACAACTGTCAAGTAGCTGGTGTTTGTGGGCAATGGCGACAACCTGGTGAGTCGTTTCCATTTTACTATGTTAGTGGAGCCGAGTGTTCTCTCATAAAGGACTTTTGTGACAAACTTGCGGGTACTGTGCGTAAAAACCTCGTTTACCTGAGTGGCATAGGCGGTGAAGATATTCAATGTACCACTCAAATTCAAAGCGATGTGGTCATTGATAAACTTCCAGTTAATTTGACTTTTCACGTAGTTCCTGAGAGGCTTATTTCCGATCCAAAAGTGTTGTCCTTAGTCTATCCTGGTCGGAGAGTGTCGTCCGGGCCATACCCAGTGGGGTTGGTTGAAGGGATGCACTCGTCCGATCCAGAAGTGTTGTCCTTAGTCTATCCTGGTCGGAGAGTGTCGTCCGGGCCCATACCCAGTGGGGTTGGTTGAAGGGATGCACTCGTCCGATCCAGAAGTGAGTCTATCCTGGTCGGAGAGTGTCGTCCGGGCCATACCCAGTGGGGTTGGTTGAAGGGATGCACTCGTCCGATCCAGAAGTGAGTCTATCCTGGTCGGAGAGTGTCGTCCGGGCCATACCCAGTGGGGTTGGTTGAAGGGATGCACTCGTCCGATCCAGAAGTGATGTCCTTAGTCTATCCTGGTTGAAGGGACAGTGTCGTCCGGGCCACACCCAATAGAGGGTTGGTTGAAGGGATGCGCTCGTCCGGTCCAGATGTGTTGCTGTTGGTTGGCAAGTCGATGGGGACAGTGTCGTCCGGGCCAGATCCATTACGGGCTGGTTGAAGGGATACACTTGTTCATTTCAATGTCTATAGTTGTGATTGACTCTGTGTTTGATGGTACAATCGAAAACCCATGTGAAGTCCTGCAGCAGGATGGACGAGCGGACGTTTTGGTGATTAAGCAAGGAATACAATAACGCCCGAGGACGGTCGTATGTCAGTCTGGCCGTGTCGGCGCACATTAAGATGCCAATGTCAAGAGTGACAGCTTGTCACTGTCACTCTAGCGGAGCGTCGAGTCGATGGTAGCGGGGCGGCCATCTTGGTACGGCAGATCGTACAGAGCGGTCGCAAGCGCACCACGTTTTCGACGAATCGCTATCCATCCTCTTATTCAAAGTTCTTTTTTTGAAGTGATTGAGTGTTAATTATAGCCTAAGTGATTATTGTTACGTAATTTAATTATTATTTCAAGTAAAATCGTTTAAGTTATCAAGAGAACGGTTTTAATTCAAATGACCCTACTTGGACTACCCACATACCCACGCTGCAAGTTGAATAATTCTGATGAGCGCCGTCCTGAGCTTACAGATACATAAACCTCCATTTTTATCAAACGAATAACGTGGTCCAATATATGTAAAAGCTTTAATAACACTTATTTTATTCGATTCGATTATACATTTTTTTGTTTGACATTGTTAGCACATCATCCACAGTCCGACTTCACCCACTGCTGGATTTAGGCCTCTCTTTGATTGAACCAAGCTACACGTTCTTGTGTAAACCTCATCCAGTCTAGGATTGTTGTATCCGCGATGGCAACAATGCCTATCTCGCCACTGGACGACCAACATATTTAACTAAGCTGAGGGTAACGCAAAAGGTCAGTTGTGAATATTAGGAAAATATTTTGTCTAACCAAACTACCACTAATAATATACAAAAACTCAGTCTAGTGTACTTCTAGTAAATACGTAATTATAACGTTGCTTCTACTTAATTGATCTTTCGTTAAGGTTCCGTTCGATTTAGCGTGATCACTTTTGTTTTAGAAGTTGCCCTATTTGAACATTGGTTTTCAGATTGATGCGATAGTTATAATAAATTCTTTTGTAGTATGCGAGACGCACAAGCAGCAATTTTATAAATGGGTTTCATCTTCAAAATAGGTAGATGTTGCTCACCAGATCCAGTGAAGCTAGTTATTTAACAAGAATACAAATACAAGCACCATGTACGTATTTGAGTAATAAATTGCTAAAATTAGTTGCTGCAGTGGCTCCCTCTTGAATAAATATCACATATTAGTTCTCATCGTGTCCTCGTTGCCGACATTTCAGCGCAATGAAGCTCAAACTGGCGTTTGATTAATTGTTGTGACGCTCACAGCAAACAAGTGCTGATAAGTTTATACCTAGCCTACAGCTTTAGAAGAAAATAAACTGCGCGAGTAGTGATGGAAATCTTACTTTACATGTGCAAGTTTGGATATAATATGTTTGTTACTCAATCATGTCTGATTGGCTTTTTGATCTAAATGAAAAATTGGTGCAGAGACAGATTTAATCTAGAATAAATAAATAAATAAATTGGCAACTTTTTATTTTTCTTACTAATATTCTCGTCAAAATTTCCACGCAAGCGCCCTGGGCAATGGCGAATATTGAAAAGATTCGTTCAAAGAGTTTTTAACGTAACTCTTGAATTACTCCTCCATTTTTATTAGCACACTCAACCTTCTGTTTAAAGGAAGAAGAGGCTCCATTACAGAGTATAGTTAGTTAAGTGCACAATACACACACGTGCAGACGAGAGACCAAAGTGTGTTAGTTTAGGATCCTCAAATAACTCTGTAAATATGAACAGACTAATTACTACACCAGACACGTTATTTATAACGAGGTACTGCTCCAGGTCTAGAGAAGTGAATCATATTAAAGTCAAAACAAGTTCAGAACTCGACCTACATTGTCAGAAAAATGAAAAAAAATTTCAAGAATTGGCAGCGGAGAGACGTTGTACATTCTAGACAGAGTGCGTGCATGTAGGTATTGAAGAGGCTTCTTCGAAAAATTGCGTTAGTGTCTTTTATACTCGTTTCGTTAAAGTTTACTTGGAAGTACAGGGAATATGTAACACGAAATGACATATCTTCACACCTATAATCCCCTTTTACCGACCCGAGAGTCGAACCCAGAATCTCATGCTGAACTGTCGGGCTTCGATCACTAGACCATTGACGCAGTAACAGTCGCTATTAAGATTTATTTTGGTTCGTTAACTGAGTTTTATTAGCTGGTTAATTTGCCAAGGTGGTGTGAACTGCAGACATATTTTAATGACAACTTGAGGAAATCTCAACGGTCACTTTAATCTTACTGCTTCTGTGTGGTAGTAAAGCGTCCTTGGGTATTAAACGCTGTTATAGTATCATAAAACCCTCGTAACATTTTGTCCTGTGACCATAAACGCGCTGAGAATATTAACCAGACGCCTGAATAATTACAGCAATAAACTGAATACCTACATCTACAGAACATTATTTTAGTACCTACTTCAGTATAATTCGCAATAGCTTAAATGTGATTCCAATAGATTTGTGGTTTACCCATTTTTTTTACTAGCAAAAACGATTTGTTCCGACTTTATTTAAAACTAAAGACAATTCAATTCACGACGAAATATAAATAAAGCTTTTATCGTCATTCACTCAACAAAGAGCCTGTGGCTATTGATCAGTCTCCCCTAGCGGAGTGCATCTCTCTCAACGTTCTACATAATTATTTTGTTTAAATTCCTACCGACCAGCCGGCAAAGCGAACATTCTTATTCAACTCATGGCTCAATACTTGTGTGTATCACAGTGTTTTCTTTGGAACTGCTGCCAGTATCTTTTGTATTCTAGTTTGTATACCATGTTTTGTGGACTTGTAATTTCGTGATATTTCAGTTCTCTTCAAGTCTTTTTAAATGCTGTCTGTCATGTCTACGGTTTTGTTTGTAATGTTTGGACCTTTTTTGTATACCATTATCATTTTTTACAGCCTTTTCGTTTGGTCCTACCATATTCAACCACATCATCGACCAGATATTCTCTGCTTGGAATCCTAAAAAAAACTGGCCAAGTGCAAGTCGGACTCGCACATGAAGGGTTCCGTACCAAAACGGTAGGTATGCTATAATTTATACAATTTCTTCTACGGGCCAATGAAACTTGACCTCTGGATTGTATAGGCGCTCATACGATTCAGGGACCAAATTATATTGGTTAACTGCTGCTTCCATCTGATGTTTCCATCCAAGTTCAAAATAATTTTCCTAGAAAGTCCTTATAAAGTTCTACTTTCCAGATTTTTTTCATATTTTCTAAACTTATGGTTCAAAAGTTAGAGGGGGGGGGGACGCATTGTTTTTTACTTTTGGAGCGATTATTTCCGAAATTATTGACATTATCAAAAAATGATTTTAGTAAACCCCTATTCATTTTTAAATACCTTTCCAACAATATATCACACGTTAGGGCTGAAATTAAAAAAAAAATCACTTCCCACTTTACATATAGGGGGGCTACCCTAATAAAACATTTTTTTCCAATTTTTATTTTACCACTTTGTCGGCGTGATTGATACACATATTGGTACCAAATTTCAGCTTTCTAGTGCTAACGGTCACAGAGGTTAAGCGATGACGGACGGACGGACGGACGGACAGACATGGCGAAACTATAAGGGTTCCTAGTTGACTACGGAACCCTAAAAAGAGCAAGTTAATAATAGAAACGCATATAATTTTTCATACGCACGCAGTTTGAATCCTTGGTGATTAATGATACTTATGACGTAACAAGCTGTTGCGCAGCGACCTTCGTCCGTTTGAAATTAATATAAAATTAGACTTCGCTATTTGAATCGGATTTTTATTAGAACCCTAATTCTTTAATCTGAGTTACTTCTTATGACATCAGTTATCTGCCAGTTATAACCCGTCAAATGCGACCGGTGTGACCCGTCAAAATAGACCTTGCCGTTTTGGAGATTAGTTAGAAGAACAACGAACAGACAGACAAACAGAGGTGCCTATATATGTACCAGTTATAAAAAACATGCAAACATAAACTTAAAGTTTGTGTGGTTTTTCAGTGACGACCAAAACCACTGCCTCGTCTCAGAGGATCAAAGATATCTTGGAAGATAACTTACTATAATTATGTATCAAAGGTACACATTTGCGTTACTCGATCCCAAATTCTTAAAATAGAAATGGGTGAGCAAACACATTGTTTGTTTATGTGAGATATGCTTTTATTATGCATGGGTTCGCTCAGGTTCGCTACATAGCGAACCCATGCATAATACAAGTACTTAAATTAAAAATTTAAAAAACCCCCGACTCAATAAAGGTCCACTGTTACTCCCTTTAAGGCCAGGACTCTCAGAATCGACCTATATTTGATTCAACATTAAACAATCAAATATTCTTTGTTTTGTTCTGATAAAAATATATGTTGTAGTTTAACAAACATTCTTGATTATTCTATGGTTCAAAACACGATATATATAACTTCACTCGATCATAATAAATCGCAAACAAATCGAAAATAGGGATGTTTTTGATCGTTTTTCAAGTCGTACTTGAAGTAGACCAAACCTTTTCTCTAAAAAAATATGTCAAAAAATAGGCAATGAAGTTTGGAAGAATATTCTATGGTTAATTTTTCTCAAAACAGGTTTTTATGTTTTTAACGAGATATAATATAACGAGGCGGCCCGCGCGCTCAGCTTCAGTAGCCCGCCAGTCGGCTCCGAGGCAGGACCTGTGTCGCTTTTGTTGGCTCGCTGCGTTCCCCGCTAATCGATCGAAATATTTTATACGGCTGTATTATTGTTATTTTCCGTTTCTATATTAGTTTTAAAAATCATTCTGTAAATATTGTTGTAGGTTCTAGTATTAATTATATATTGTGTTATTGGAGATTAAATTATGGGGAATAAAAACCGAAGAAAGAAAAAAATATCCAGAATTGAACTGCGGAAGCTTAAAAAAAAAATAAGGTAAGTTTGAATATGATTTTTTTACGTATTTGTAACTACCTACACATAATAGACGACATGAGAGAGAGCAAAATTGTATTTGTATAGGTAATTAGGTACCTATTTGTTTTCGTCACAGTACTAGCAGTAGCAGGTAGGTATCATAAATTAACACAAAGTACCTAAATGTACTTAAACTAGTTGATATTTTAGTTTTTGATATTACAGTTTATAAACAAAACAGTAGCACAACTACTTACTACAAATATATTTTTGCTAATAAAACTTTTATCTTTGCAGTTCATCGATACCGAGATCTAAAGGCGTATTTACAAAAAAATGCACAGGCGAACAGTAAGTACCTAATCTACAACTCGATTTTTTTAGTTAGAAAATGGGATTTAGAATGACGACCGACCGCGACGACGGCACTATTTGCTTCTCGCTCAGTTATAATAGGTATGTATTGTACTACGTGAGCGACAGACATGTACCGTATACATCACGTTTTGTTTCTATTCTACAAATTATAATAATAATTCAAGGTTGTTGATTTTGTTGTACTTTTACACAAAATAGTGACTAGAGGGTAGGTATGTAGATATCTGTTACCTCCTGACGGTACCACTGACCGGCTTACTGACTGTCTAAAATAATTTAGATGTTTCAGTTTCACATCTGCCAGGCGTCTCCCGACGACGGCTCAATTTATAAATGATTGTTAGGGTTCCGTAACCAAAGGGTAAAACAGACGGACGGACAGCGCTGTCCGTCCGTCTGTCACCAGACTATCTCATGAACTGTGATAGTTAGACCAGCTCAAATTTTAACAGATGATTATTTCTGTTGCCGCTATAACAACCAATACCAAAAAAACAGAATAAAATAAATATTTAAGCCATCCATACAACAAACCTAATTTTTTTTGCTCGTTTTTGTTTAATATTGATAGCGGCAACAGGACTCTTGAAATATTCACAGAATATTTAGTTACATTCAATTTAAAAATAAATAATTAAAATAAAAGTAATATTTAAGGGGGAGCTCCCATACAACAGACATGATTTTTTGGCATTTTTATAGATACGATATTTTATAGGTACGGAACGGAACCCTACGTGCGCGAGTCCGACTCGCACTTAGCCGGGTTTTTTTATATTCTAATATACATTTTATAGGTACATATAAAACTTAGTAGGGATATGCTTGCGAATGCGGCTAAAGTCATTTTTTTAGCACTGATCTATGTTTCAGACACTCTGAAGCAAAGGAAAGCACCAGTGGAGATGGAGCTGGAGAACGTGCTACTGCTTTTATTACACAGGATCCTAAAGACGTGCAAATAACTGGGTCAAATGAGTAAGTTTAGTGTATTATTTGTAATAATAATCAAATTTTTTAAAGATTATGGGATGGGGAATAAACTTATAAAACGGATATTAATATAATCTAGAAACTAGATATAACTTAAACTAAATGCTGGCCTCTATTTTGCCCAAAGACTACAACATGCCAATGCTGCCAGCATTTTGGACGTAGCCAACTGGAAGCAGTTATTAGACTTGTATAGGCTTTATTTTGGTTAGTTTTAGTTTTAATTGTAATACATATGAATCAAATAAAAAGTAACTTTTTCCTTTTTATTGTTTCAGTGACAGTAATGATTCATACGACTTTACTGTTGAAGTAGAAAACAAGGAAGATGACTTTCAACCCGTTTCAGGACGCAGAGTTGTCGACATAAACTTTTTTTTGCGAGAACTGCAAGAAAAAGCGCGTCACAGCAATCTATTTGATTGTAAAATCAGTAGCTTTCGATTGATTGGCGAAAAAAGAAAAGGGCTAACTTCAGTTTTTAAATTTAAATGCGCTATATGTCAAGAAACTTGTCTGGTCCATTCGGAAGATACTGAGAATACGGAACGAGTAAATTTAAACATAGCCGCAACTACTGGGATCGTGGCTTCTGGCATTGGATTTGCACAATTTGAAGAACTGTGCTCTTCCATGGACGTTCCCATATTCTCTCCAAACTACTACAATAAGTTACAAACTGAAGTTTATGAAAAATGGGAACAAACTGCATATGCATCTATGGAGGCTGCTGCTAAAAAAGAAAGAGAGATGGCTATTGCAGAAGGCCGAATCAAAAATGGTTATCCTTTAATTGATGTTTTTGTAGATGGCTCGTGGTGTGCGAGGTCGTACGGTACCAATTATAAAGCTTCTTCCGGTACTGCGGCAATAATCGGGAGGAAAACTAAAGAGGTCCTTTATGTTGGAGTAAAAAATAAGTATTGTTCGGTGTGTGCCAGAGCACAAAATAAAAATATTGCTCCAAAGGAACATGCTTGTTTCAAAAACTTTGAGGGCTCTTCGAGTTCAATGGAGACCGAAATAATACTAGAAGGGTTCAAATCGTCAATTTCTATGCACGGTCTCATTTACAATAGAATGATAGGGGATGGTGATGCAGCGACATACGCAAAAATACTCAACGCCAAACCCTATGAAACTGAAAATGTTACAGTTGAGAAAATTGAATGCCGCAATCATATATTGCGTAATTTCTGTAAAAAATTACGTGGACTGACAACGGAAACCAAGTATTTGCTGCAATATCGAAAAACGCTTAGCAACGTAAGAATAATGACAATGAGGAAAGCTATTGTGAAATGCATAAAACATCACAAGACTTCTGAGAACCCTAGAAATGTTGCAATATCGATTCTGCACAATGATATAGTCAATTCAATGCCACACGCTTACGGCGATCATAAAATGTGCCAAAGCTACTACTGTGAAAAAAAAGACAATGACAAAAACGAACTCAAAAATATACAAAACTCAACATTTGCATTTCGAATCAATGCAATTGTTTCAAGTGTAGCAGTTAAATCGCGTAGTTTAATTGAAGATGTGGACACCAATATTGTCGAATGTTTTAATAGCGTTATAGCTAAGTTTATTGGGGGGAAAAGGACAAATTTAGCCCAAAAGCGAGGCTACCAAGGTAGATGCTCAGCGGCAGTCGTCTCGTTTAACTCGAAATCTGCTATTTCATCAATCCAAAAGGCATTCACAGGTCAAGATCCCGGTGGTAAAATTAAAGAGATGGAAAAAAAGAGAGCACTTAAACGGAAGTATTTTGTAGAGCACCCGGTGAAGAAAAAAAGAGCATTGAAAGAGACAAACAGAAAACAACACGATTATGGCCCTGCCAGTTCTGCACCAGATATGTCACAAGAAGAACTACAAATGGCTCAAGAAGAATTCATAAAAAACTTACAATCGCTTACCGCAGACAAAAAGGCAATCGAACGAGCAACTATATTGCAAAGGGAAAGTAGTGAATGGTTGGAGATACGACGAAAATTAATAACAGCATCAAACTTTGGCCCAATATGCAAACGAAAATCATCATCGAATACAGCTAATTTGGTAAAAAACATATTATACCAGAAAAATTTGGCCCATGTGACTTCCATTGCTCATGGAATAGAGAATGAGAAACAGGCGCTGCTGCAATTGCAGCGACAGGAAAATGTCGAGATCTCGCCCTGCGGATTATTTATTGACACCATATACCCATTTATCGGGGCCACTCCTGACGGATTGATAAATGAAGACATGATAGTGGAAATAAAGTGTCCTATCACAGCTTGCAAAACAGGAATGTCAAAAGCAATTGAAGAAAATAAAATTCAAATATTAAAATATAACAAAAATACGAAGACCTGTTCCATAAATAAAAATAGTAATTGGTACTACCAAATTCAGGGCCAACTACATGTCACAGAACGGCAGGTATGTCTTCTTGGAATCTGGGCTGGTGAGAATGAGCCTTTGTACACAGAACGCATAGAAAGAGATGACAATTTCTGGCTAGCAAAGATGGAGCCAAAGCTGGTACAGTTTTACCAAAAATGCTTACTGCCAGAAATCGTGGACAGTAGGCATGTACGTGGCATGCCAATTAGAAACCATGTATGGCAAGACAAGGAAAATGAGCAGCCAGATAAGTGCGCATCCAATACACACTCTCTGCCTCAACCAGATTTTCAGCAAGCAGGTCCAAGCACGCGAGTGATTAATATTTGTGATTTTTGATTATTTTTGTATTTTTTTTTTTATTTGCTTTTAATCGCCGTGACTAAATGATTATATCTATAATATCTTTTTTTAATTTCTTATTTCTAATAAAGAATGACTGAACGAATGTTCGTATTTACAGCGTGTAAGGGAAAATTTTAACGCGGGAAGATTCATGTCCTGAACCCATGGAATTCGTTTGTGCGTCGATGTTACACGCAGTATTGTAATGAGTTTTATCAGAATTTATTTAGTCCAAAGTAGGTATATACCTAATAACTAATAATAAATAATCAGCTTGTACCCGCAACTTTGTACGCGTGGACTATAAATTACTTATAAAACATATCCTATGTAATAGGTGAAAACCAAGGCTACAACGACTCCCATCAAAATCCTTCCAGTAGTTTATTATCAGTCAAAAATTCCAAAAACCGGATCGTAAGGATAGTGCGGAAGCGCTGTAACGGTCATGAAAGAAAAGATTAGGTAACAATTAAAAAATAAACAATTGTTGGCAGGCAATAAAATGCAATATGTTGCTATACTTATGTTTCCCTAAAAGCTAAACACCCGAAATATTAACATGAATTCTGGTAAACAAAGTTAACTTATCCTACTGTTACAATTTCTACTGTGACGCAAAATTATTGCACAGCGGGGTCAGCGAGTTCATTAGAACAGCGCGTTCGCGGGACTTGCCACGCGAGGAGGGAGGTAACGCTAAGTGCCTACTGCGTTCGAATATCCTGGCCTTAAATCAAAGTTTGACCAAGTTTCGAAGCTAAGAACACTCTCGACTAATTCACCTTTCAAACAAAAAAAACTAAATCAAAATCGGATCATGTGTTCGCGAGCTACGATGCCACAGACATATACACACACAGGTCACACGTCAAACTTATACGCCCCGTCGTTTTTGCGTCGGGGGTTAAAAAGAATATCTCTAAGAATGGTCACTAACATTATTAAGGATTTTCTCAAATGTACTAAGCTTTATTTTTTGTATTGATCACTCTCGACTAAAAGCTTCATTCGTAAACTCACAGATTTTTTCGAGAGCTTTAAAATCGCTTCCAATATTTTCACCAATTGACGATTCCGAGTGCCGAATAAATAATTATTCAGGGGATACACAGGCACAAGCTCTCACCGTAGCCAATGTTTGAATCAAACGCTATTTGGCAGCATTCAGGAAACGTGACCGTTCTCCGTATGCAAAGTACGAGCTGTTAATTATGCAATATCGACTCTATTGGTTTTGTTTATAGAGATCAAATAAACATTCAACTTACGTGCCATCGCTGAATCGGTCTACAAACCACACAGTCATGTTTAGGATGCATCTCTTTGTCAAGGTTGACCAACATCGCATTACATTACATTAGCAAATACGTTTAAACTTAGCAGGTTGCGGAGATACTTGACTTTTTGATAGGTAAGGTCGAAATAGTAGAGCTGCGAGCTGTTCGAAAGAGATACTGCGGCCTCGCCACAAAGGGCTAACAAGGAACGAGGGTAGTTTTTAGTCAGTAGAAGTCTGACACTTCCTACCGGTCTGCCCAAAACGGTAACGAAAAGTATGGAGTAACGAAATCTACTTTTATTTTAGGCAAATAGGATTCAGTGTAAAAAAAAATAAACCCTCTGAAATTGGTAACAAAATCCGATTCAAAAAGGGAAGTAATATTTTTTATAATAATTCGACGAAAACGGGGGTCGCGAGTATCAGCTACAATAAAAAAATAATCTCTGAATAAATGGCGAAACAACCGCTTTAACTTTTAAACGACACCAGAATTAATAAGATTTTTTTTTGTTTTCCCTTCAAATGGCCGTTTACAGTACTTGAAATTTAGTGAACAATTTTTAGAATGCTAAACTAAAACAACTTGACCATAACGAATAATTGAAAAGGCGAACAAAACCTCAAAATGACTATTTTCCATAATATCGCTTCTAGAACTGTTGCTTTTAAAAGCCGTAGAATTCAGATATTTTTAGATGTCAAAAATGTGATGAGATGTGATGTTGTATGTGTGATGTGTCTGTGTCAAAGTGATGTGATGTGTGAGTGTTGTGAAAGGTTTCGATGGTCTAAATACAAAGCTGTGTTTTAAGATAGTGTGCAGCATTGTCCTTAACCTATATATGCCCAGGGGGTCGGTAACGACCCAAAAGTACTTGATTAGATAAAATGCACCCTGACCGCGAACTTATGAATGCATTCTTATTATAGTGACATCTTTCTATAGTCAAAATACCTAGTTTAGAGCACAGCTCAATATAATTTCAATTTTACAAAAAATTCATATGAAAAGTGCCAGTGCAAGTTGGTACAAATTAATTTCTGGAAAAAATGTGTGACCAAGCGCATAAGAATGTAAGTATTTTGTGTACATTATATTTTTTTACCATCAATATGGTTTTTATAGTAAACTGAATATGTGCTTTAGAGATATCGATGTAAATATTGCCAATAAAATTTTTTTTTTTAATTGCAATCAGTCGATACATTTTCGTGGGTCGGTAACGACCCCGTGGGCAAATACCATGCTTTATAATCATAATTTTTCTTTTTGTGGTCCTGGCCCGTGCTCTCTACAGACGACATAACCGAAGCCCTGAAGTCACTTGACTACGTGGAAGATGTCCAGGGCTTCGATGTATACAGTGATCCGCCTTGTGAGGGTACTATATCTGACAGTGACGAAGACTGCGATAATAATAAATCGCTTGAATCGACATTAGTAACTTGCCCCAACTGAGATGGTAGTACCACAAGACAAAGAAGACCATACCGATGGCGCCAACAACGCTGAAGTTTTAGTCTGCCCAACTAATAAGTAGTTCCTGGATTTTCCAACCTATTTATACGGCATCTGAATCCAGTACCCATACGTTACGAAGTTCTCGTCCTGCCAAAATATCAACTTCAGGAGTTGAAGAACCGACGATCATTGCTAAACCTGATGAACAGTACTTCTTGAATAGTCGTTCCACAAGGGTAACAACGCTTATTAGCTAGGCTGATCATTCACATAAGGATCTAGCGTAGAAACGCTGGAATTTCGCCAATTTATCGCAAGGTCTTATCTCTAGAAATATGTACTCTCAGAGTACCAGAACTAAGCTTGGACCACCGAAGGCAAAGATAACTTCACCTGTTTCTGTTGAAAACATGCAGCTGACCATGTATTATTCTCACAAGTCAGGTCAGAAGAAGAAGTGCACTGTGTAATAATAAAACAGCCAAAATTTGCCGCAAATGTGACGTCTATTTGCATTACAAATGCTTTGCAGCATTTTACTCATCTTCTACACAAATAAATAAAGTTGAAGTGTCCGATTGTTATTTCAAAATAACAGTTTTTTACTCATTAAACGTTACCTAAAACAGAACAAAAAATTGATTTTAATTTTTTTTCTCCGTCGGTCTGCCTGTCTGCCTATTTGTTTCAGTTAATCTTCAAAACGGCTCGACTGATTTTGAGGAAACTTTTACTAGCATATAGCTGATTATAAGGAGTAACGGAAGGTCATTTTATTTTTGAAAAAGGGATTAGGGTTCTGAGAAAGAAATTGTTAAGTAACAATATCCGATTCAAATTGGAAAGTGACATTGTATTATAATAATTTTATGCCGACGAAAGTCGCGAGTAACAGCTAGTAACTAATCCTATGTTCCTTACTTACCTTATTGTTCATATTATCTTACTTGTCTAAAGTAATAATGAAGACTGATCAGTATATAATAGTGTTTTATTTTGATTATTCTTTCTCCATACTAGCACACGACCTTATTTGCCCAGTGGGTCGTTTTCGACCCACTGAAAAAAACTAACTTTCAGGACGGAAAACTACAAATTACCTTCACAGACCTTGTTTTTGGTTATCAATAAACAACATATGTGAAAATTATAAAAATCGGTGTCCTAAATAGTTCTGGGCATATATGGGTTAAGAAAAAATAATAAATCTACAAATAAAGTAATATTGTTGTGTGCTTGCATAAAGTATGTCACCGCACCGTAGCTTGCCGGAAATAAAATCTTATTTCATCGAAGTAACGAACCAAGACTGGGAAGAGATTGAATTTCCGTGTTTTATTAACATCAGCTTACAGTTTCTGTCGAGTCAAATATTGTGGTTGTAAATGTAATTTTGGGCCGCAGTCTCCGCAGAATATGGTTAACATAATTTAGTTTTCATCGTAAAATGTGATTGTCTCATACTAAAAGATAGAAAGAAGGAACTACCTAAGCTAATAATTTTAGAAACGTTTTGGGCCTAGAGTCTAATTTATTACAGTTAATATTCTAATTTATTCCGGGCAACGAAAACCCTGGTCTGTATACCTAAATGCTCGCATAATTAATACAGGATCTAGTTAAGTAAATTACCTCAAAGATCCTTTTTATATTTCAGTTTTAGAATATTATAATAAGCTAAATTTCCAAAGAAACTTCATGAATATTAAATTAGCAATCCAACAAAAAATAAATCTTGAGCGGCCGGAACGGTTTAAGAAAATGGCTTTTCGTAATAGTTTAGTTACACCAAATGTTAATCGAAACGCACAACAAGGTCTATTATCGCTTCCAGCATCCGCACCGCATTACATCGTCTCTCACTCAATTAATAGTCCAATTATGGCCCTCTTTTCTTTTCCTCTCGATTTTAAAATCCACTCTCGTATTCAGTAGATAATCGTTTGTGTCTGTATTTCTGTTTTCATTCCGTCTAGTGTACTTGATCGTATAGTATTGACATTCAGATTAGAGCTTGCGAGCCGCAATCTGTTGTCTGTCGACTTGAGACATCAGGTTAATTTGTGATTGTGGGTTCTGAATATATAGTGCATTTCCATTTACTTTTATGTTTACTGAGTATAACGCGGAGTGAATTAAGAGGAACTTGTACTTGTTCTGTTCCGTCTTGTACTGGTGCTTGGAAGTTAGTGCTTTGCAGCATAGACCAGGGCTAAATTTTGTAGATATTTGCATATCTACAATTTATCAACATAAAAAAAAATGTTTTTTTTTTTTATTACAGTAGGTAAGTAAGTACTAACAACCAAGAAGCTAGCGAATGTTAGCAAATGTATCTCTAAATACCATGAATTAAGTGCAGTTTAGATGTTACCTTCGGACTAGTACGACAAAATCGTTTGTAGGACAAGACGGCCCGCGGCGTAGCGCTGCGCGGTGTCTGTAGCACGAGACGGCGTAGCTCTTGTAGATAGACGCCGCGTAGCGATTCGTAGCACGTCAAATCCGATTACATACAAATCGATAGAATATTCGTTTATTTGTTTATAATGTAGGTATTTACAATAAGGTGGTTACATCATCATCATCGATAACAACGAGCTTCCTTTGCATAGTAAACCGATTGCTTGAATCGAAGGATTGCCAATATTATCATTCTATCGCTATCTTGAATTGCCACCTGGGACCAACAAGTAATTCAATAAATAAATTCTAACAGTATCTGTTAATGAAATAACATACGTTTTTAAAATTGTTTCCTCAAACACTTTTTTTGTAGGCTTATTGAGTACCCAACGAATGCAACAATAATTGTATTTGCATTAACAACATCACATTCTGTTGTGTCTCGTGTACAACATAAAAGCCTCATCACATAGCCAATTTACCAAATTACTACCGGCGCGGGCGTGTTGATCAAAGGAACAATAGAAACGTGAACCATTTTCTATAATGTAATGTGATTAGAGAGGGTTAATATAGGGTTCCGCAATCAATTTTCGAAGCTTCATAAGCTCCCACACATGATACGTAGTTAGCAACGGTAACTAGCTATTAGGTACTAATAAAATTAACAAAACTTTTGGAACCAAGTAGGTAAACAAATAAGTAGTTTAATAAATATAACTAACTAAATAATTAAAGAATAGATAGACTGCTATAATATTAATAGAATAAGTAAATAAATATAGATACATACCATCGGTGGCCAAATTAATAGGGACAGTAATAAGTTTTTTGAATTTTCGAGTTTAAGTTGATTTGTGTAATAAATAATTGGTTGTAGGTCTCTTATATATTTTTTATTAGTATCTATGTTCTATTGGGATCACAAAAAATCCAAAATGTATACAAATTGCTCATTATTAATCAGGTAAAAAAAAAATCTTTGGTGAAGCTCTTATTTCAGCAAAGGGTGGTATCACCCTTTGCTGAAATAAGAGCTTCTGTGTCGGGGCATGCTCTAAATATAATGTTTTGCATTTTCCTTTAGTTTGGCATTATGATGCCATTCTCTGGTGAGGGTTTCTATAAGTTGTCTTTCGGTGGTAGACACTTCTTTGGCAATGGCCCCTTTGGTGAGTTCCCACATTTTCTCAATGGGATTCGTGTCAGTTGAATTCTCTGGTCAAGGCAAAACAGTCAAAAATGCAGTAACGCTTCTGGCTTTGTGGCAGCGTACTGAGTCATGCATAAAAATGTATTCGACATCATCGGGGAACCATTAATTGACCTGCGGCAATACCTGGATTTCTAATACTCGCTTGTATTGGTCTGGTTTCATCGTTCCTCTTACGCTGTATAGGCGCCCCATGCCTTTGGCTGAGATGACAGACCAAACCGTAACACTAACCGGATGTGTAACCCTCTCTACGATGCAATCGGCGTGGAATCGTTGACCAGGGCGTCGTCTTACAAAAGAACTTTTGTCGACCAAAATTTGAAAATTTAATTCGTCAGAAATGCATACCTGTAAATTAACAGAATGAATAGTAGAAAATAGTAGAAAAGTTATTGACTAATTGCATTATTCAAAAAAGTTATTTTTCCTCAACTCCAACCTGCGACAGTCATATTTGGATCTTGTCTGGCCCATTGGAGAGTTTCTCTTTCATACTGTCGGTTAGGCGTGGTTTTTTTGTAGGCCGCCGTCCCATCAAGTTCTATTCGACCAACCGCCTACGCATTGTTCTTTCCGAAATCCTTACACCCTCGTCGTTCATCATCGTGGTCAAATGAGCAACACTCTTTTTACGAGTTTCGAGGCAGATGCTCCTAACTCTTCGATCGGTACGAAGTGTGGTGATCCTTTTTCTGCCATATTTGCCAACCCGAATTGCCTCAAGAGGCTTTTTATTGTCAATTTTAATTTTTATTCGATTACGACAGATCTTGAAACCTCAGCCATAGCTGCTATGACTCTCTGGGAAAGAGTGGAGTGCAGTAACAATGTTAGTATCTCTCTACATTTTCTTGGAGAGGTGTACAAAGCCTTGTCTATCCTAAAAAAAAGAAAATTTTAGGATATTGCGTCTAACTATTAATAAAATGTAAATTCATAGACAAAACATAGCAAAACTATTTTACTACGGCGCATTACTTACCTTTTGATTATTTTAGACAAAAAAAGTCGGTTAAATCAAATGAAAAAACAGTCTATGGAAATTCAAAAATATATACTGCGAACCGCGCTTTTTATTAGACAATGACCGAATTAGAAGAAACGTCCCAAAATTGACAAATGACGCACGGATTCACTGTGTTGCCACTTGGCAAAAACAATAATAGTATCAGTAGCTATATCAGATAAAATAACCCTTTAAATTCAACATATTTCTTCAAATATACATAATAAACTATAAACTACATAAAACCAAGCACTGTCCCTATTAATTTGGCCACCTACTGTAGATTAATAGATATAAGATAGGTATAGAAATAATACCAACTTTAATATTAAAAGAAGCAAAGCGCTCTTCCTCTCTCTAATTATTTTATAAAGAAAATTGCTGTGCCCGACAGGGTCCATAATTGTGTCTAAAATGATTTTTATTGCACGTTGACAGATGGGCTATTTTTTGACGTCGTCTTATTTTGCATTTTGACAGACAGGAGGTTATGACGTATGAAAACTAAGCGTACCATTTTCACTATCTATTATAACATCATGATTTTTCAGTAGTAGATGCGAAGCCTGGAGTTGTGCCCGGTTGATGGTAATAGGCTCGCCCCTTATTACATGGAGTGCACTATGAGGTACACCTCTGCCGACCCCTTCGGGGATCATATTCGTGATGTTATGTTATATTACAACGCGTGGTCGAAAAGTCACTAGTTAAAATAAAAGGCATGTGAATAATGTATATACTTTTTTCTGTAAAAAAATCCTAAAGGCCAGTAGCTAAAATATAAATTCGTTTCGCGGTCATACCCTCAGGGGAATATCGTAACCGAATATATTGCCCCTTTCTAACGAAATATTCTCTCTAAAAAAAGGTCTTTGTGAATGTAAATCAGATAGTATTCAGTATACACTCGTGGATCATCCTTGTCTCAAAAGAGCTCTTGTTGAGTATCGAGTCACAATGAGGCTTAAGCCTGAAATACACATGCTACTAGAAAAGCATGCTTGTTTGCTACTAGGTAGTATTGTCATTTGTAGCATGCTTTCCGAGTGTGCACATTTGCTCTAAAGCACGGACCTCAAAAGTATACTTTTTACGATCATACTTCTTTTTAGCACGTCTGAGTGACATTATCTTAAGCCGCGACCCCACAAGAACCACGCGGCCGTGCCATGTGATTGTGGACGTGAGCGAGGCCTGCCAGCCGGGCAGCCTAATAGGAACAATTAGCCGTCCCCACTTAGGCCGCAAGGCTCCATGAGGCCGAGCCGCGAGCCTAACAGGAACGTTTTGGGTGACGTAAGTGGGGACGCGGCTTTACAGATTTTTATTTAATACACTTACAGAAAACAACAAAAAGGTGGCAGCACGGTAAAAAAAACTTTTAAAATAGTGAAACGTGTGAAACCAAAGAATACCAAAAAACAGGTTTTATACGTCGTGCTAAGTTAGCACGAAAAATAGACCGGCTTGCGATTAGGTAGCATACTTATTCAAAAGTATAATGCTCTTTTCGCATACACGTGCTACTTATAAGCTACTAAGTGACGGCTGCTCGAAACTAGCATGATTTTGTGCTACTACGTAGCATGTGTATTCCAGCTTTTAGCCTTAGCCGGGAGCAATTTTAGACTATCTGTAGGCTCAGATTTGGTTCATGAAAAGCTGTACGAAGCTTTGAATAAAAAACTTGCCAAGTGCGAGTCGGACTCGCAGATGAAGGGTTTCGTACCATCGCGGCATCGGTGTAAGGAAGCCCCTTTAATTATCAGCACCCCCGCGGAAACATGTGTAGAGTTAAGTCATTCCCATACCACTGATGTGTTTTGTTACAACAATTCAAACATAAGAATTTATATTGCATTACATTCGTCAACCGCAACCCTTGGCGATGAGCAGACACTTGTAGCGATACTCTTGGGCGTCGAACTATTATTGATCACTAACAGCTGTTGCCCCCGTCCTTCGTCCGTGTGAAATGATAATAAAAACTTTACCTTATTTTAGTAACTAATTTTTATTAAACAGTTTCGGATGAATATTTTATTTGTTCATAATTTTTAGAGTAAAATATTTCAGTAGTCAGATTTTACAACTTATTTTGACTAAAGTAAACGTAGCTAGGTAAAGTTACTCCTTAGAACATACATCAGCTATCTGTCAGTAAGTCTCGTTTAAATCTGTCTATCCATTTCGGAGTGTATCAGACAAGAATTGAAATACAAAGAATGTTTGTAAAAAGCTGTTATTTTGAAATTACCAACAGACACTTAATTTCTTTATATTTTGTATTATTATCTATATAAATAAAGAGAGAAGTCCTGACTGACTGACTGACTGACTGACTGACTCATCAACGCCCAGCCCAAACCCTTGGACCTAGAAAGCTGAAATTTTGCACAGAGGTTCCCTTTATAATGTAGACAAGGAATAAGGAAGGATTTTTTGAAATTCAACCCCTAAGGGAGTTAAATAGGGGATGAAAGTTTGTATGGAAAATCGCATTTTTCACGCGGGCGAAGCCGCTGGCAAAAGCTAGTTATAAATAATTTAGATGATCAAAATTAAAAAAAAAATACTAATTATTTTCTAAAGTGACATTCACTTTTCTATTGCTGTCCCTTACGGGATTCTTTAACCTTTTGCGAAATACAGGTATTTTTTTATCATAACATTATTTTGATTAATAGTAAAATCTATAGTTGACGACATTCGGCACTTAACTTGCATTTACGAGCGAAAAAGGATTACCATATTGACAGGCTTTTCCGCACCCAGCAAGCGAGTGAATTTAAAAACATTTTATTTATAAATCAGAATTTTGCCTGAAAAAGTTTTAGTACAAAAAGTTTCGTTTAAAGTTTCGTACAAAGCGTTAAAGAAGAATGTGTTACGGTAATCTACTTAGCAAACATATTTACCGATAATAAAAATATATATAACAAAGTAAAATAGTCGGTATCAACAGAGAACGTGGGAGTACCTCGCGCATGGAGCACAATAACCAGTTATTTTTACTCCAAGACCTATTAACCGGTTATTTTGCTCCATGACCTCGCGCCACCATTTAATTAAAAGGTTTCGGAAATACGTGGAATAAAGTTTCTGAATTGTCTCTCTTGCTGAGGGCACCGTGTGTAGATAGCAGGTTTGCATAATTATATAACTTCTTTATCTTATTAGTTGGGGGGAACCGCTAGTGGCTAGATTCAGGAATTACAAATGAGTATTGGTTTAGCGGGCATCAATGCTTTAAAAAAAACCATGCGCTGTAAAAAAAAAACTAGTACAATTTGAGCTTGTTTTTTGCTTTTCAATTTAAGATAGGCAGTCGCTCCTTGGTAAGTACTAGCATTCATCTGCGGTTGGACTGGAAGCTAACCCAAAATAATGGGGAAAAGGTTAGGCAGATGATGACAAACCACCACATCACACACACAAGCAACTAAATTGGATGGAAAACGCTAATATAATAATAATAATTTATTTCAATAAGTTTGTACAAGGTATACAAAGTAGACTTTTAAAAGATGATATAGACAAACAGAACCAGTACAACAAAAATATAAAATGGGTCATTGGACTCTCTTTAATAAACTAGGCAGAAAATCTGTCTGTATCTTAGAAAAGAGTATCCATTCACAGTTATTGATCCACAGTGAGTCTTATTACGGTTACAAAAATATTGGTACTTGCTGTAGGCGAACAAAGTTTTTACTTAAGTTAAATTAAAGTACAAAAATCAAAAGAACAAAAAAATAAATAAAACATGGGTGTGTGTTAAAGAAAGAAAGAAAGAAAAAGTATTGGGTATTGGGTTGTGTTGGGGTATGTGTGTATGTGGGTGTATTAGTGTTTGGGCGTATGTGGGTGTGTGTGTGTTATAGGAAATGGGTGTCAAGAAAACAGCAGCAATTTGAATTTGAATACTTTGACTGAATACGTTTATTAATCAAATATAAAAATAGCCACAAGGAAGGATATAGTAACTGCCTCCTAGCACAGTTTAGATAGAAGTGAGAGCTCGAGTAAAGGCAACCGTCCCTTTTATAAGAAACGTTGTGTTTGACGTTACGTGACGTTAGTGACTGTGTTGCCAGTATAAAGAAAATCAAAGATTAATTTTTGCATAATAAAATAGACTAAATATCAACATTCCCCCTCAAAAATTAATCATCAATTGTCAAAATACAAATTAATTTTTATACAATCATAATCACCTATATAACCAGAATACTATAAACCTTCCAAGTGATTTCTGGGGAAATTACAATATTATGGCCCAACATTTGTTGCAAGGACTAGGAAAACCCAGGAAAACCTAGCCAGACCATCTCATCAAAAATGAATAATTATATCTAATTTTATAATTCATAAATTATTATCAATTACAACAATTTATAATTAATAGTTATAATAGAACAATTCATTAGATCAATTAATTTACAATAAGTAAATTACCACAAATAAATCAATACTTAAAATGTATACACAACCATACATAAGTAACATTGTTGCAAACTTATCTCTGACTGATCTGCCTTATAAGCAGTTGACAACAGCTTGTAGCGGCTTTGTTAGCACATCCGCTATTTGTTTACATATTAATATGTTACTTCATTGCAAGCCCATCTCATCTCTGAACTGCTAAAATACAACAGTTTGTTGCAGCTTTGTTAACACATCCGCTATTTGTTTACCTGTGATTACATAAAAATATTTTTATTATATTATTTTCAACTTGTTCCCTGGAGAAATGATACTTGATGTCAATATGTTTTGACCTTTTATACTAAAAAGGATTATTTGCTGTAGGTACTAATACAACCAAAATTGTCTTTTAAAATAGCAACTGGATTGACAATATTAATTTTATTACTAGTGACTAGAGACTTTAGCCATAATGATTATTTTACAGTTTTAAATAATGCCATGTATTCAGCCTCAGTTTACAAACCCGCAACAGACATTTGCCTCTTTGTATTCAAAGTTATTGTACAGTTATTGAATAATTTTAATTCCATAGTGCCCTTCACATATCTAAGCACTCTTTTGAGACAAATAATTACAACACTTTGTTCCTTTTGTTTGTGTATCTGCTCAAAAAATATTAATACTAGCACTTAAATCAGGGCGTGTACATAACATAACGTACATTAAACACCCAATAAGGTTGCGGCAAGGTGTATTATATTCACTATTTACATTTAGAACTTCGTAATTTGGTTTATTATTTATAGGTGTACTAATGGGAGTACAGTCAGACATACCTACCAAATTTTTACATTACAAAATAGTTTTTTATAGAAGAACTTTGATCTAAAGTTATTGTATCATTACTTTTAATTCCTAGGAACAATTATTTAGATCTACCATTTTAAATTTTGCTCTTTACTTAATATTTATTTATCAACTGATGAATTTACAAACCCTGTTTGATAGGACACTGATGTATTAATTATGTATTAATTCGAACCAACACCTAGCAGCTTGTTTTAATATGTACAGAGCTTTATTCGTCATTACTGATTAGACCCTCTGGCATTTTTTTTTTTTTTTTTAATGCCATTTAAAGATACGGTATTTAGATCAGTATGATGTATTCTTAAATTATATTGATTTGCAAAACTAATCATACATCTAAAAGTTTCAGTTTAATCTGATAAATACTTTTGACTATAAAAACTTTGGCAACAAGACGTGCCTTATATCTTAATGGATTGTCATCATCTCATGATTCTTATATTTAAAATACTTTATTTTATACATTTGGATAAATCTATGGTGTTCAGTTTCTCGGATACAAACATTAAGAAAAAGTCTAAGAATTATGGTTTAGTTTTTCATTAAGTTTTGTGAACATAAGTTTTGTGTCAACTGCTTTGTATTTTATTTCTTAAAGCTATATCTATTTTCTCTTTAAGAAAATAAATGTGTTTAAGCCTAAATATCCACTTAAACCCGACTATATTTCTATTAATCGGTTTCGGTACTAATGTCCAGGTATCATTAGTTTAAAAAAATCTAATTCATCCTTAATTGCACCTTCCCATAAACTCCCTTCATCCTGATTTTTAACTTCGTCAAATGAACTAGGTACTTTGCAACTAATTGAATCAACATAATAAAATATCCCCGATTTCACAATATGTAGGTAAGCGTAACACTCCTTCCCATTATTGACAAGAATCGTCGATATTTGTATCACAAGAACTGCGACATCATGATTTATCATTAACATTTGGCTTTAGTACGTTGGAATCATTATGGTCTTATTTATACTAAATTATCTGATTTTGATCCATCTGATTTTAAACCGTTCAACTTTGAACAATCAGTTTTGGAATTACTACTCGTATCAGATTTATGAACTGTCACTGTCTTGAGGATATTTTATTGACACTGATTTTTTCTTGACAACACGTCATAACTATCATCAGTTTTGTCACGGAAATGTTCGATTTCATTCCCTTCATTACAAAAATTAACCTCATTACTATGACATCCTGACCATTTCATATTTTATTTCATACTTTATAGCCATTTGGTATTTATATCCAACGAGAATACCTTTCCATGATTTTTCATCGAAAGTGTTACTTATTTTTATTTTTGTACTATGCGGTAGAATACCTTCAACTACCTACTTAATTGCAGGTTATTTTTTTTTTCTGCCACCATTCAAATGGTGTTTGATTTTGTTTTAATGGGCAAGGTTTATTAAATATACTGCAGTTGAGACTACATCACCCCAAAAACACTTTTGTAATTTAACACCGCTTATCATAGCGCGGGCTTTTTACTAATTCGTTTGGAAACGTCATTTTTCTGTGGTGTTCTTGGAATAGTAAAATGGTATGACATTCCTTTAGAAACACAGTAATCTTTCATTTCATTAGACAAAATATTTTCGACAATTTTCACAGTACAAAGTAACTAGTTTTAAATTAAATTTTGCCTCAGTTTTTGCCATAAAATCTGTAGAAGCAGTGAAACTGAACACGTGAGATTTCTATGTCAATAAATACACAACACAATAATGAGTGAATTGATCGTCATATGAAACAAAATAATTTCTATTATCGACTATAAAAGGAGTGATTGGCCCATACACAAAAAGGAATTTTATTGTTTTTAACTTCAGAAGTGTGAAATGGTAATCGTGCCTGTTTCCCGTTTACGCAAGCTTCGCATAATTTTATTTATCATTGGGTGTTCCGTGTTACCACCTCAATTGAACTTATGTTTATGAATCATACAGTTATTTTTCAGCTCTAAAAACTTTTGTTTACTAATATGGCCTAACCGTTGATGCCATAAATAATGTAATTAGCACCATCACTGTTGCATGTTTGAGAAACAGGTTGATTAACTTTAACAACAAAATTCACACAAATAAAATAATTAATTGCCATACCTCGCATCAGTATTTTACCGTCCTTACAGATATTGGTTCCATGCTGGTCGAAGGTCAATCCGGGACGCTGCATCTTGGTAACTGACAGCAGCTTGTATGAGAGTACCATGGATTGCCGACAACTTGTAATGTCCTCAGTAGCTGTAAAGAAATCACCGTGTTTAGCAACTAACATTTTAAACGGTTTAATAACATTTTTAAAGTTAAAGGATAGGACTTCCCTGTTAATGATGTGGTCCGATGCCTTGGAATTTAGCAGAAAGGTTACTTGGTTTTCTTCTGCGCCACCTTCATAATTTCCGGACAAAAATGCGAAGCCGGAAACCTCACTGGAACTTGAAGCACCCTGAGATATATCCACAGCTTGAACTCTGCGGAATCTGTCTGCAGGTTTTTTGTTGATTGGATTGAAGCATCAAAATTGCATTTGTATTTGATGTGACTCCATAATGGTGACACTTCTTGAAGGATTTCTTCTTGGCCTTAAAACTTTTGTTGGTTATTAGTTTAAGGCTTTGTGTCGTTGTGTTTCTTTAGTTGAAGTTTTGAGTTTTAGGTTCGACGTGAAGAATCTTGCACTGAGATCGTCTTTTAGCAAAACCAAGGAAAGATTCTGCCAAAAACTCGACGATTACACTATTTACATTCTTCGCAGTCCGCTTATTTTTCACCCAAGCCTTTGACCGTATTATGGGTTCATCGTCGATAACTTTGATGACATCGTCTCGGCTACAGCGCTCGAATACGGAATTCCACACACTGTACCTCTCACCATCGAAAGGTTTAATATATTTCACTTGGTCTTCAGATTGTCTATGATGTGTCACGTGTTTTTTTACAGACACTCAATTATAAACACGTGTTTTTTACAAGCACTCACTATACACACACGTGTTTTAACAAGCACTCAATATACACACGCATTAAACCAGCACACAGTAAGCGCAACAGTATATCAAAGCAGTCCTGGGCCCATAACCTATAGGAAATGGGTGTCAAGAAAACAGCAGCAATTTGAATTTGAATACTTTGACTGAATACGTTTATTATTCAAATATAAAAATAGCCACAAGGAAGGATATAGTAACTGCCTCCTAGCACAGTTTAGATAGAAGTGAGAGCTCGAGTAAAGGCAACCGTCCCTTTTATAAGAAACGTTGTGTTTGACGTTACGTGACGTTAGTGACTGTGTTGCCAGTATAAAGAAAATCAAAGATTAATTTTTGCATAATAAAATAGACTAAATATCAACATGTGTTTGGGTGTATGTATATGTGTGCGCATGCGTGTGTATGAGGGAGTATTTACATGCCTGTATGTATGAGTAGGTGGATATGTTGTGTTCTGTGTGTAAACCTATCTCTTTACTGTACAGTGGTTAGAAGGTCTTCGGTATCACTATATGTCAATGTCTAATCCCATCATTATCCCCGAGAGACTCTTGTATTCAGCATTGTGCAACAGGGTCTGATTGGGTAGGGTACCAAAATAATTTCACCTAATCATTATTATTATTATTATCCCACTTTCACCTAAGCTTTTAGAAAAAGACTTTGCAAAACGTTCCAAGTAGTTTTTAAACTAATTTCATAAGCCTCTAACAGTAAACCGACACACTGGACCACAAAGTTAGAAGTTCCCCCACATTGTGTTGTTCTCACACAGACTCGCTTGTTACAAACAGAGCAACGTGCAGGTGAAGTTTACAATATAAAAGTTCCGTACGGATGCAATTAGTCAAGCGGTTCGCGTTTAAGAGCCTATACTACCTCAAATTAGCAACTCTATTTGTGGTGGTTCAAACTTCGTTTGAAATACTGTTAGAATAAAGTTCTAATGAGCTTGCACTACATAACGGTTGTTACGTCTCTCGCTGCGGCCGAATAGTGCGAAATTAGTAATATTTTGCGAATTAAAAAAAAAAAAACTATTGATTTAAAAGTAAAACACTAAAATTTTAGTATGTTGCTTTGGCAAAAAAATCAGAACGATGACATGTATTTTAGTACGGTTTTTACTCGTTAAAAGAAATTTTTAGAGGTATCTTCGTGATTTTTTCTATCGAGCAAAGGTAGTTGTATTATGTTTTCACAACACTATGTTACTAGCATATTTTATATCCTGAAGAATATCATATATTTTTCTGATTTTGTTTACTGCAGTGAATCATTTACAATACTTTTACGCATTATAAAACTTGCGTTTTACCCCTGTTGGCCTCTTAACTGTTAGTGCATGTTTACGTACGCGCGGCGCGGCGTGCGGCGCGGCCGGCGACGCGTCGAGCGACGCGTCGAGCGAATTTTGTGTTCACGGACAGGCGATGCGTGCAGCGGCAGATATCATCGTTCGCGCAAACACAAACGTATGGCAATGTACGACGGTGTACATAGAGACGCGGCGCGGCGGCCGCCGCGAATTTTCAAGGCCAAGTTCCGTCGCGGGCATCGCTTCATCGAGAATAAACCGCCGCGTGCATCGCCGCGTCCGTCGCCGCGGCCGCCGCCGCGTTCGCCGCCGCGGCCGCCGCCTCAAATTCAAGCAATCGCGTATAAATTCGCTTCTCCGTGAACGCACTCATACACCGCCATACGTTTGAATTTAGTGCGGATCGCGTCGCCGGCCGCGCCGCGCGCCGCGCCGCGCGTACGTAAACATGCACTTAGGCACTTCTGTACCTACGTTACAAGTTGCCACTAAATGAAGCCCACTTTTATCATATTCACAAACAATGTAACCTGCTCTATACCTTTCTTTGTGGGTGGGTAATCATCAATTGGCTCCTCCCGCTCTGAGCAGAGCGGTAGGGAGTGTCAGACTTCTGCTGACTAAAACCACCCATGTTCCTTTTTAGCCCTTTGTGTCCCAGGGTCGTGATATCTCTTTAGAACAATCTGCAGCCCCTGCAGAGGTAATACATGGTCAACCATTCACAAACCAACCAGGCCAGCGCAGTTTAACCTGAAGATTGATCTGAGAGGCTGTTTATACCTAGCCACGAACTTCTCTCAGAAAACAAGTAAGGCTATTACGAAAAAAAATGTTCTGAAAACCCTCACCAAACATTTTTAATGTGTGTAGGAAACAATACCCACCTATGACAATCACATCTGTTTCACACATAGGATTAATTAAAGCGAAAGAAAATCCGGCTCAAAAAGACTTCTAAAGAAAGAAACGATTCGATTCGTAACACTTATTGTTCGATGTTCGTATCACGTTGTTACAATAAATATTACCGAGGAACTTATATATAATGAGGGAACGTTTCGAAATAGAGTGCACCTGCTAACTTATTTCTTTGCAAAAAACCACACAATAAAGAATAATAACGTTACGTTTGCACAGAATCGTGAATGTTGGAAGAAATGAAGCCTTTGCCCAGCAGTGGGACAATCTGACTAGCTATAATAATTTACAATATAACGGCTCGGTGAGCTCCCAGCTTATTTCAGCTACAATAAATACGGTGTGGATTTCAGCGTCATGTGTGGAATAGCAGAATGGCTGCGGAAATAAATTAATATTTTGTTATGCGAAACCTGTTAGTAGTTGCGGTGTTGAGCTGGTAATTAATGGAAAAGGTTTGCAGGTACAATTTAATTTTAATGCAGAGTGTTACATTTTGTAACTGATTCAATTAAAAGGTAACTGTGAGTTTTTGTATAAAATGTGCATTTAGAAAGTAAAATCATTATTCAACTTTACTCATTGAATGACAAACAAAAATCAATGTACTTATAAAAGTAAACAAATAACTTTTAGCGTAAATAAAAAGTTTCATACAGAAAGTCTTTGTATTGTCATAACGACTGGCTTTGCTGTTGAATATTAATTTTATAAAAATACCTTTCGTATGTTTCCTTTGTATTATAATTTTACATTAACAACGGCGAAGCTTTGTCTCTGTTCAATTAAAGTAAACATCGTTTGGAAGATCGAATTGGAATCATTATTATGTGGCCGCAGGCTCACATCCGACATTCCATTCTTTGCCCTCAGTTCCCTCAAGAAATTACGATTATTCTGTGCATCAATCTATACTATCTATACTAATATTATAAAGCTGAAGAGTTTGTTTGTTTGTTTGTTTGAACGCGATAAACTCTGGAACTACTGGTTGGATTTGAAAAATTCTTTTTGTGTTGGATAGTTCATTTATCGAGGAAGGTTATAGGCTATATAACATCACGCTACTACCAATAGGAGCGGAGCATAAATGAGAAATGTCGCAAAAACGGGAAAAGAAAATTCCTTTCTGAGAGCTTCCGTTGCGTGCGCTGCGAAAACGGTTTAAGTTACGAGAATATCATGTATGAGTGCGCAGTTGAGCTGTATAATTAATTGTTAAGCTGTTTGTTGTTATTTGTTTATGTATGTGCTGCTCTTTTGTGTTGCTGCTGTCCATTAGGGAATAAATACATATTCTATTCTATTCTATTCTATGAAGTAATTATTCGTCTTTAAAAGTTCTAAAAAAAAGTCCGCGACAGCATCTGTCTATCTTTTAAGATTGACTCACTGTAACCATTTTTTACTATTAAAATGTTAGGTTAAAAAGAATTATTTTTTGCGAAGCTTATTTCACCCATATGGTATTAATCTATATCTAAATAAATGTGTTCGTTAGAACGGAAATTTAATATAGAATATTTGTGCTCTTTACTCTATACAGTTTAAACAAATATAGAAGATATCGCAATGTAAAAATATTCGCGCGGAAAAATAATTACGCGGGATGCGTCGCAATGTAGGTACGGGGTATTCTGGCTGGCCTCCGGGAAATTCAAATTCAAAATATTTACTGCACCATAATGCTTACAAGTACAGAGTGTTATAGTATATTTAACAGTAAGAGATAGATTTTATAGTAATTCACACTTTAATATAATCTAAGCTAATCTAAACCATCTAAACTATTGTAATAAAGAGGAAAGATAAGATTTTTTGTTTGTTACGATTTAGCATAATTAATGTCGGATAGTCGATATATCGAGAAAGGTTATAAATAGCTATATTTATGTGACGCAGACGAAGTTGCGTGGGTCAGCTAGTCTTATATATTTTTAAATAGGTTTTTTTTTTTCTAAATATTGATCGAAACTTCTGGTAATAATATTTATATCGGACGCTTTTATCTAATTTTTGTAATGATAAAAACATATTATTCCGATGCAATGCTTACAACAGTAACATTAATATTATATGCAATACCGCAATAGTACAATCACGCTAGTAACACGAAGTAATGTAAACAAAATAATCATTAAACAGTATTACGGCAACAGACTTAAATAAGTAATCCAAATAGTAAACATCACTTTAGTAGCAATTACAACACTATTTCGTTATTTCGTTATTTTCGTTGTGTGATAGTTGTGGAATATTATTATTATTATTATTTCTAGCATCATAAAGTCCAATTACATACTCATCTAATATTGCATTGTTATTACATCGCAATTATTAGCGGGATTGATTTCAGTTTGTGGTTTCATGGATGTGTGTGTAGAGCAGAGTAACTTGCCAAACAACAAACGGTCAAACACGTACAAGAAAATATTAAATGTTAAGTTTAGGAATTATGACCGCTACAAAAGTTCAGGTCGTACCCAAATCATGTGGATAACCTGCCTTGACAATTCATTGTCTTAGTTGAAGAACAACTGTAAGCAAGAGAAGGCACCTTGATCCTAGCAATATGCGTCGAGGACGAATTTTCGGTCATGAAATTTACATATCAGTCTATGGCAATCATTAGTAAATGAAAACCATCCTCTTAATGTAAATAAATCATCAACATTCTATTGCTTATAGCCCAATTTACATGGACTCCGCGCAGCATGTCCCCTTTGTCCATACTTCTCTATAAACTCGTTATCTCATCAGACACCTTTCGTGCCATGGCATCCTTCATACAGTTCGTCGATCGTTTCTTTGGTCTTCCTTTTCTCTTATATCCATTAACATTCATAATCAAAACAGCTCTTATGACACTTTCCTCATTCCTCTGCATCATAAATGTCCATACCACGACAACCACAAACAAACCTTTACAGTTACCGGCGCCTCTAAAATATGAAAACTTACTGAACGTACCTATCAAATGAAAATCAGTAATCAATTTTAGAAAAAAGTCATGGGAAAAGTTTACAGACGAAAATGAAGTAATTTAGTTGTCCCTTGCGTAACTTTAACCGTCTACTTCGTGATAAATGTCCGCCACATTTGTCTTTTTTAAATCTTTTAATGCTAATCATTAACCTTCTTTTTGCTCTTTGGTGTAGAGCTTAAAAGGTTCTTTTAGGTTTGTCTTTTTAAAATAAAATAAACTTTCTCTACTCAAACAAAGAGTTTTCGTAACAAATTAATTTGGCAACGTGACGAAGTTCAGTTCACGGAGCGATATTAGATTTGCTCAAAACGTTACAACACAAGTTTTATGAGGGTTTTTCCTTACCTTCATTACCTTATTATTCCTGGGACAATATTGTGTTAGAGATTCACGATAAAAGTGGTTCCATTTGAAGATCGCGTCTTATGATGTTTTTATACCTAAGGGTTCTAGAAGTTAGGGCACCCCACGATAGGTGCGGTAAGTCCCCTCTTTGAGGAGTGGCTCAAGAGGCGCCACGGGCGCCCTCACCTACCGTCTGATGCAGGTCCTCACCGGACACGGGTGTTTCGGGAGGTACCTGTACCGAATCAGGCGGGAGGAAACGCCCGGATGCTTCCACTGCGAGGATCGACCGGAGGACACGGTGGAGCACACTGTAGAGGTGTGCCCTGCTTGGGCAGAGCCCCGCCGTGTTCTCGTAGCGGCGATCGGCGGCGGCGACCTCTCGCGTCCGGCCCTGGTGCAAGCCATGGTCCGGGGTGAAGATGAATGGGACGCCGTCGCCTCCTTCTGCGAAGCAGTGATGCTAGCGAAGGAGGTGGCGGAACGAGAGAGGGAGAGAACCTCTCAACGTCCCAGCCGCCGCGGAAGGCGCTCCGGGCGTCGGGGGCCACGTGATGACTTCCGGCCACCGTAGACGCGGGCCTGTGGACGGTGAGTAACGGGCTAGCTCGCCATCCAGCCGTCGTGATGACGGCAACAGACCGTGTCGGCGGCGCGTTCGTATTCCACGCGCGCCTTATAGAGATGTCAGCAACATGGAAGTCGGCCCGGATTATCGAAAGGATAACGCGGCTCCGACACAAGGGCGAAGAAGGAACATGGGTTTGGTTTTTAGTCAGTAGAAGTCTCACACTCCCCTTTGCTCTGCCCAAAAAAAAAAACAAGGGTTCTAGAAGTTACAAAATTGTATTGATTATTCTAATAGCGTCGCCGATGTTTTCTTTTTAAATATCACTGGTGTTTCGACCAACAATTTTCCTTTCTTTTTACAACGTCTTTACCAAATTACAAATCTATGTTACATGATTTTTTCATTACCTATCTCATTTCTATATTTTAAAAACTGTGCAAAAGACATATCTAAATGCAGTATATATTATTATGCAGCGTTGCGTCAATTTCAGCTATGCGATGTGGTGAACGAGAAACATATTCAACATGTATGATGGCTTTAGAATTTGATTTCAGTTACAGGAATCTACAAAGCCGCGTTACGATGTGATGCTTCAAGAATTTTGATCGTAGTCGTCACAAGACGAATGTATTCAGTCTGGTATGTATTGCTGTTGCCTTCGTAGTGAACGACTGATGTTGCGTTTGTGTTTTATCTAGATCATCATTTTAACACGTGTTTTTGTTCATTTTATGCTCTTGTTTTTTGTGACTTTTGAGCCCCAGTAATTTTTTTCCAAGTGTCGGATCGTCGAGCACTTTTCAAATTTCATTTTTAATGGTGTTTTGAACAATCCTACCAATTTTCAGCTGGGTGGGAATTATTGTAACCTCACCCCTATTTTTTGGTCTAATTAATTTGACCGGACTATATTATTAAGCTATGTTTCGGATTTAACGATATTTCCTTCTTAAGTAAATAAAAAATCTTAGAGAAAAAATATTCTCACTCAGACTTATATAGGTAGGTACAAATTGTACCCGAGGTTTGAAGATAAAGGTTTACCTTGGAAAGTCTGGGCGGGTCGCAATAAATAAGGTGTGTTCATAAAACTTGCACGTAGGAAGGTGCGTGAAAAAGCTGTAAAGGGTGAGAGCAATACTTAAGGAGCATGGATAAAGAAAAACATTATTGTGGTCGTTGTGTCTGAATCTTTTGAATAAAAAAATATGTGTTTCAAAGTTCAGGTAGGATTTTCAGTTTGCAACCTGTTATGTTAATATGCCGTGACACTTAAGTGTCAAAAGTGCATCAGTAAAGCAACATTTTCTTGAATTAGATAAGAGTTTGAACGAAGCAAGAATCGTCAAAGAAAGTGAAGCTAAGAATTCTAACTTCAAGCAATTACTAAACAACAATAAAAGTATTCTAAACTACAAAATAAAATCGTATCAGTATTTACTTCTAGTCATGAAGGACTCACTTTAACTTGTTTCACCCGCTTAGTTCCCGTTCCCGTAGGAAAACAGGAATAAAAAGTAGCCTAGGTCACTCAGGGATAGTGTTACTTCCCGACGGTGAAAGAATTTTTCAAATCAGTCCAGTACTTTAAAGTTTATTCCTTACATACAAAAATACAAATCTTTCCATTTTATAATATTAATTAATTAAGGATGGTCTGTGTTTGACATAAGAATATTATGCTTTTCCATTTCGTTGGGGATCTTACTGTGCTTACAACCTAAAATGATCTAAATTCATACAAGTTATTTTATATCAACGATTTCCATTCATAATTGGATAAGTTCTGTTGCCTTATTTCATAATACACATTGCTTTTCTATCAATGGTACCGTTGTGATAATTATATCGATAAATTATGCGTAAACGAGAAAACTCTGACTCAGTGAAGTAGGATGATACATGAATATACGCATAAAGTCATAACATAGCATCAGATAATATAATATATTTGCTTATATATTATATTTTACTAAAGTAGCAGATCGAACCACATAGATAAAATTATTCCAAAGAGTAGATATTTGATTGCCAAGTGTTCGTGTCCCCACAATCAATTTTCAAAGTTGACTTAAGGAAATAAGTCTTGTACGTGCGTGTGCCTTAAATATTTTCTCCCTCTTTTTGATTTTTCGGCACGAGGCGAGTTATTCAGTAATGTTCAATAGGCGTTACGGCGCCGGCGCGCGGCGCCTGCTTCCTTTTAAACTTGATAAAATTAACGAAGCCAGAGTAAATATTATGTAAAAGTGCTATGAATTGTGACCTTCTAAAAGTATTGAAAATAATTTTATTACAAGGTTCTCTCTCATTTTTACGTGGGGTATTTTTACTGAGTACGCGATAGCCATTTTAGTCCTTTCCTTCTGTCCTGTATTATGAGAGTAGTAGGTATAATCAGTCTTTAGTCAAAATAGTTAATAGTTTAACCTATATATGCCCAGGGGGTCGGTAACGACCCAAAAGTACTTGATTAGATAAAATGCACCCTGACCGCGAACTTATGAATGCATTCTTATTATAGTGACATCTTTCTATAGTCAAAATACCTAGTTTAGAGCACAGCTCAATATAATTTCAATTTTACAAAAAATTCATATGAAAAGTGCCAGTGCAAGTTGGTACAAATTAATTTCTGGAAAAAATGTGCGACCAAGCGCATAAGAATGTAAGTATTTTGTGTACATTATATTTTTTTACCATCAATATGGTTTTTATAGTAAACTGAATATGTGCTTTAGAGATATCGATGTAAATATTGCCAATAAAATTTTTTTTTTTAATTGCAATCAGTCGATACATTTTCGTGGGTCGGTAACGACCCCGTGGGCAAATACCATGCTTTATAATCATAATTTTTCTTTTTGTGGTCCTGGCCCGTGCTCTCTACAGACGACATAACCGAAGCCCTGAAGTCACTTGACTACGTGGAAGATGTCCAGGGCTTCGATGTATACAGTGATCCGCCTTGTGAGGGTACTATATCTGACAGTGACGAAGACTGCGATAATAATAAATCGCTTGAATCGACATTAGTAACTTGCCCCAACTGAGATGGTAGTACCACAAGACAAAGAAGACCATACCGATGGCGCCAACAACGCTGAAGTTTTAGTCTGCCCAACTAATAAGTAGTTCCTGGATTTTCCAACCTATTTATACGGCATCTGAATCCAGTACCCATACGTTACGAAGTTCTCGTCCTGCCAAAATATCAACTTCAGGAGTTGAAGAACCGACGATCATTGCTAAACCTGATGAACAGTACTTCTTGAATAGTCGTTCCACAAGGGTAACAACGCTTATTAGCTAGGCTGATCATTCACATAAGGATCTAGCGTAGAAACGCTGGAATTTCGCCAATTTATCGCAAGGTCTTATCTCTAGAAATATGTACCAGAGTACCAGAACTAAGCTTGGACCACCGAAGGCAAAGATAACTTCACCTGTTTCTGTTGAAAACATGCAGCTGACCATGTATTATTCTCACAAGTCAGGTCAGAAGAAGAAGTGCACTGTGTAATAATAAAACAGCCAAAATTTGCCGCAAATGTGACGTCTATTTGCATTACAAATGCTTTGCAGCATTTTACTCATCTTCTACACAAATAAATAAAGTTGAAGTGTCCGATTGTTATTTCAAAATAACAGTTTTTTACTCATTAAACGTTACCTAAAACAGAACAAAAAATTGATTTTAATTTTTTTTCTCCGTCGGTCTGCCTGTCTGCCTATTTGTTTCAGTTAATCTTCAAAACGGCTCGACTGATTTTGAGGAAACTTTTACTAGCATATAGCTGATTATAAGGAGTAACGGAAGGTCATTTTATTTTTGAAAAAGGGATTAGGGTTCTGAGAAAGAAATTGTTAAGTAACAATATCCGATTCAAATTGGAAAGTGACATTGTATTATAATAATTTTATGCCGACGAAAGTCGCGAGTAACAGCTAGTAACTAATCCTATGTTCCTTACTTACCTTATTGTTCATATTATCTTACTTGTCTAAAGTAATAATGAAGACTGATCAGTATATAATAGTGTTTTATTTTGATTATTCTTTCTCCATACTAGCACACGACCTTATTTGCCCAGTGGGTCGTTTTCGACCCACTGAAAAAAACTAACTTTCAGGACGGAAAACTACAAATTACCTTCACAGACCTTGTTTTTGGTTATCAATAAACAACATATGTGAAAATTATAAAAATCGGTGTCCTAAATAGTTCTGGGCATATATGGGTTAATAGTTTTGTATATATATAGGTTAGGTATATATTTATGCATGTGTATTATATGTTTATAATCTATTTATGTAACTATTTGTATATTATATTTATAAATCATTAGATAAGATATATTTGAATATTTTTTTTTTACCATTGTTCCTATCAAAAAGAGCACCTGCCATCTAATCTCTACACCACCCTTGGTTGACTGGTAGAGAATGCCTAAGGCATTAAGTCCGCCTTTGTACCTTTTTTTTGTGTGCGAGAAGTTTAAATAAATAAATAAATAGCGTTTATATTTGATAGAGAAAGTAGTAGGTAGGTAGTTTTACGAGACGAAACGAAAACATCTCTCCATGACGTGATGAATCTATAAGCGCATGAGTATAACATCAAACAACACGAAAGTGAAAAGTGATTCGTTCAACGTGTGACATCACATAGCGGTATTTACTCGTCACCGAGTTGTCACGTTGCTGTCAAGTACGGGGTGAAGGGAGGATTGATGGAAGGAGAAAAACAAAACGGTAAACGGAAACTTTTTTGTCATTTGTACGTTTTTGTTTTTTTTTGTGGGTCGCGTAAGTAAAACTAACCAGTGCTTCTTTACTCAAGTTGCAGATTGGAGAAAAACAGCCAAACTGAAGTAGGAGTGGGTTAGTTAAGTGAGAACGATCGTGACTCACTGGACACCTGATGAAGGAAATCTCCGTCGAGGTAGCGCGCCGCCGCCGCGGTGAGGATGGTAAGACGATCTGATCTTGTTTGCGGGGCAAATAAGGCCAGATATTGCACAGGTTGTAGAGGTTTGGAAAGAGAAAAGAGAGGCTTTTGCCCAACATAATAACCCAATTATATTTTGCCCGACATGAAAATCGAATCCAAGACCTCATGCTCAGTAGTCGAGATAGGTATATATAAATATACAACCATTCCGATTGTTTTATTTCACTATAACAACAAATACCTACCTAGTTGATTATCGTCTATTTCACCGACATAATTGATTGCGGAACCCATTTTCCCAGAAGCAATAAAAATAAACGGTTCCCCTCGGATTCCTTCTTGAACATCAATTCAGACAATGAGCAAATTGAATCAATAAGTTATGTTGAAGCTCCATTGTCGATTTGATGTTCAGAGCTTTGGTTATAGCAATGGCCTCCGTCATGTCATTAACAACACTTCATTCATTGTTATGGGTATACAAGTAGAGGAGAGTAAATAAATGATGGATAGACTGTGTGAAGGATATAGTTAGAAAGTAGGTGACTGCTGAGATTACGAGTAAAAGAGATGTATGGTAGAAGACGACATGCTACGCCGAGTCTAAATAAATTGGGATAAGGGCAAGCGAATGATGAACGATTATGATACATTAGATACACAAACGTTTCCACTTTATAACGTTTAATAGGCTTCTAAAATTAAGTCTGCGTTTCTGTTTCCTCGTTCCTTTGAACCCGTTAAGATTTTTCCAATAAAATGGCTTTCATATCCTGTTCGCTTGATTTGACTCGTTTACAATGACCATTGTGCTCGTGGACAATAAACATGTGGGAATCCCCTCGGTATACATCAATATAAATAAAGAGAGAAATCCTGACTGACTGACTGACTGACTGACTCATCAACGCCCTGCCCAAACCCTTGGACCTAGAAAGCTGAAATTTTGCACAGAGGTTCCCTATATAATGTAGACAAGGAATAAGGAAGGATTTTTCGAAATTCAACCCCTAAGAGATTTAAATAGGGGATGAAAGTTTAAGATATTTTCACGCGGGCGAAGCCGCTGGCAAAAGCTAGTTTATTATAGGAGCCACAGACATACTGTATTTGTTTATTTCAGGTAAAATATTTTTCCTATCATTGTTTACTTTTACTAAAGGCCCGACAAGTTGTTAAAGGATTCGCTTTTTTAACTTTTTCAGCATCCACAAGTAAAAAACATAGCTCGAGTTAGTGAGTGTTGCGGACGACGTCGTCTCTCGACAGGATGCACCACAATAAGCATCCGGGTGTAGGGGTTTCAAGAGGACACAAAAGAAAAAAAAAACTGCGTGGTATGGATAGAAAGTGCTAAATCTGCTTTTATATTTTATTATGTTGTGTGCACTTGCGGCTTGTGCCAAATAATATGTTTTTTCCTTTCTTGTTTTTTAAACATAAATGTACATTTTAAAGCATTTGTACGGTTTTGAACGAATTCAACCTGGAAATAAAAGTATTAATACAAAAGTAGGATGATAGTGTATAACCATTGCATTCACCGATGCTGAAGCGTGATGAGTGGCTTTGCGGTTCACTGATTCACACGATTAAGGGCATGGTAAGCCGTTTTCAATGAATGCATGATTATGAAGTATAGTGTTCGGTATTGCCCCACGGGATTGTACTACCGGGATTAAAAGTAGCCTAGTGTTATTCCAGATTATAAACTATCTGTATGCCAAATTTCTTCCAAATTCGATCTAGTTTTTGGCGTGAAAGAGTAACAAACATCCATCCACCCTCACAAACTTTAGCATTTATAATATTAGTAGGATTAGCGTACAATCAGCTTAAAGTTTTCAGTGGATCAATACATATACCAACGGACATCAATTGACATCATACATGAATAAACAAGGCTTTACGTAATTTAAAAAGAGCAAAAAGCCTCAGTGATTTCAATATTCACATTGAAATTACAAGTTTCTTGTTAAGAAAAACAGCTAATTAATGAACCGCTGTGATCACCGCTAACGAGGAAATATTTTATAAAAAGAATAGATCATTCGATAATGATGGAAAAAAAATGTTAGTAATAACCTCCACAACACAATAGAATACGATTGATATGATATCGTAAATCACGTGAAGGTTAAATGTCTGGTGTGACAGATGTGTCACATAGCTGCCGTGACTCGCGTGGCATGAAACTTAGCTAATATCAGACAAATTGGATGATATTGTATGAGGTAGATAATTGGTTATTCAGACCACGAAGCACAAATGAGCTCAGTTATGAGGCCCAAATACGTATGTCATGTAATACTGTTACTGTTACTGTTAGCCTGTGTCATCCCACTGCAGGGCAAAGGCCTCCCCCCATGATTTCCAAATTTTGCGATCCAGGGCCAATGTGGACCACTGGTCGTTTGTTCTATCAAGCTCGTCCCGCCATCTCCTTCGAGGTCTACCACGTCGCCTTTTGGCTGTGTCAGGGTTCCAGAACGTGGTTGTTTTGGCCCACAGCTCGTTGGGCATACGGCAGACATGGCCAGCCCAGTCCCACTTCAGCTTCGCGGCTTTTTGAGCAACGTCAGTGATTTGTGTTTTGGAGCGCAGTGTGGTGTTGCGTATACGGTCTATTAGTTTAACGCTTAGGATACTACGCTCCATTGCACGTTGGCAAACCTTGAGCTTGGACTTTTGAATGTTTGTCAAAGACCAAGTCTGAGATCCATATGTCAAAATGGGAAGAATGCACATGTCCATGTTTTTTCTCTTGAGTGACAGTGGAAGATCTCCCTTCATAAGCTCTTTCATGGACCAGTAGCTCTTCCAGGCATTTTCGGTTCGTCTTGCGACTTCCTTGTCTTGTCTTGCCTGGAAAGAGACTAACTGGCCCAAGTAGATGTATTCATGGACATATTGCAATTCTTCACCATTTACTCGGATCTTGTGTTGGGTGGTGTTTGAAATCAGTTTGGTCTTCGACATATTCATCGCGAGTCCAACCTCAAGGCTCGCCTCACTGAGCTGGTTCAACATAAGCTCCAGTTCTGCCGCCGTGGAAGAGAATAAGACAATGTCGTCAGCGAAGCGAAGGTTGGTTAACCTCACTCCACCGATTTCAATGCCGTTTCTATCCCAACTAGCCGTAAGCTTTTTAAACACTTCTTCAAGAGCACTATTAAAAAGCTTGGGTGAAAGTGGGTCTCCTTGTTTGACGCCTTTTTCTATGGGGAATGATGGTCCGACTGTCTGTAATCTAATTGAAGCAGTGCTGTTTGTCATGTAATAGTATTTTCTTAATTTTCCGGTCTGTTGAACGCAACTGGATATTAAAGATTTTACGTAGTCTAACATTAAATGGAAAAGCGCAAACCGGGCTTTGAGGATATTAATAATAATAAATAGAATTTATATTTGTTCGAAGATGACGATTATTTCTTGAAAAGTTTGTGGCTAAATACTTACAGCTGCACGGTCCATTTTTGAAGGTTAAGCTGTGCTTGCAAAGGTCGGTTAGTGAATGGGTGACCATTAATTACATTTCGAGTTTCTTCTGTGCCTCGGAAAGCAAAAAGCAGTTGGTCTGTGCTATTGTTTGACAATGCTATACATTTTGAAAATCGTAATAGGTAGTTAGTGGCCTGAAAGTCTGCCAAACAGTCTTACCAAGGGGTCCGTCTTACCCAGTACTAACTGAGTTGTGATGGTCAGTCACTTCATATAAATAATGGTAGGTATTTATTTGTATCCTGTGATACGGGAAACCGAACCCATTTAAGATAATTTGTTCATTTTTGCCTAGATGGATTTTTCGTTACAAAAAATGGTTTAACTTTGTACTTTATTGCGATTTTTCACAGTCAGTCGCCATCCGTCTTCAGACATTCCGCTGAATCCAGCGTGTAATGTATTGCGTTTACTAACTTTGTACTAACTGCTTTAGCGAATACTTTGCGAGTTGCACTAGACATGTAGTTCGTAATGATATTAAATGACCTTAAAACTATGTATTTCAACAAGTAAATAACATTTTGTTTATAACTTGAACGTGTTTTGTTGAACATTACATTTTCATCTAACAGGTTTATGTTCATGTATAAATTTTTAAACTGACATGGTCACTTACACTATTATCTAAGGTTGACTGGTAGAGAATGCCTTGTGGCATTGTCCGCCTATGTACCACTCTTGTACATGAAGTTTTAATAAATAAATTTAATATTATTAGTACTGAAAACGGGATCTTTACCATGTTTACTTACTTTATTTACTTTTTTATGTTTATTTACTTTGTTTGTAACAGCGCCGAAATATCGGGAACTCGAAACAAAAAGTAAACATGGTAAATATCGCGTTTTCAGTAGGTATTAATAATTATGCTCATGTAATCACAATCTGTAGCAGATCCGAAATTCTATTTAATTTTGTCAGCGAATGAAGTTTGTCGTTCCGAAAGTCATAACAAAAAATATGAAAAGGTTAACTAGCAGCAATATCTGTTAATGTTCATGACAAGTGTCCTTTTATAAATACAGAAATTCATCTAACCAGATACTGCAGCTGCAACTAAAATAATAATTTGAAAGCCTGTGTTTTTGAATATCAGTACAATGTGAAACATCCCTTCTTATTGGATTCCCTCGCACCTCATAAACTGGTGGTCAGGTTCCTAACTGAGTAAGGCGTCAAACAGACGAGCTGCATTTTGCTGCCATGCAACATAGCAAACTTCATCTGTCGACAGCAACTGCTAGTGTCAACTAAATCAACTGCTACTGTCGACATAAGCAATTGGTGCTTTATTCGACATGCCGATTGCTGCTATATAAACCCACCACGTTGACCGAATGTAGCGCGTCCCGAACGTTATTGTAGTAAGGCGTCAAATAGACCCTTTTCCCGTCGGGGCTGCGTATTATCGAAAGAGATGACGTGGCCTCGGCACAAGGGCGAAGAAGGAACATGGGTTGGTTTCTAGTCAGTAGAAGTCTGACACTCCCCTTCGCTCTGCCATTTGATGATTATCCACCCACCAAAAAAAAATGGCGTCAAATAGACGAGCATTGCTTTGCTGTCAACATAGTCAACTGCAGCTGTCGATAGAGCCAACTTCATATTATGTCGACAGAGGCATCTTGGTCGTTTGCTGTTCACGTGTCGAGTTGCCTCGCAGTTGCCTCTGTCTACAAAATAGTGCTGCTCCTGAATACGGGTCTTAACGTAGTAGTGATGTCATCCCTACGTGACCACGTGACCTGCATACCTGCACTACAGTACTGTAGGTGATAACGTGATCCTCACTACTCCAACTCATAGGTATATGTATAATTGTATAACTTCTATTGAAATACACACAATGTATTTCAATGTTGCTTTGGTAAACAGATTGCTTTGATGATCAACAGTCGCGCGTCACTGACCCGATGATTATGCAAATCATTGGAATTAATTCGCAAACATGTTGTGATCTGCAATTATGGTGAATAACTTGCGGGAAACGCATTTAGTGGATACAATGTGTTTGTGGAAAAGGTTTCCAAAAATTGAAATTTTCTTTTGTATCTTCCTCATAAGAACATTAGAAATGGCTCTTCTGAACCTTAACTTTCAATCTTCCAGTTGTATAAATGGTTTTCCAAGAATTTTGTCGTAATAGTTCACTTACAAGTGTACTTATTAAATTTATAATTAACTCTTAAACAATTTAGGTATAAAGATTTAATTAAAACCCTTTCATACTAAATTAGTTTGTAAACTGATAAATAAGGCTGAGTGCTTTGTCTTTAATTAAATAAGTTACCAACTGAAATTCACTTAGTAGGTACCACGCATAGTTACGTTATTTATTTTCGTAACTCATTTTACTTACTAAAATCTGCGGGCTTAACAAAAATTCTGAAATATTTTTGTTGTAATCCCCGACGGAATAGGCAGAGGTGTACCTTTTTTTTTTTGGTGGGTGGAAAATCATCGAATAACCCCCCCCCCCCCCCCGCTCTTGGGCAGAGCGAAGGGGAGTGTCAGACTTCTACTGACTAAAAATCAAACCCATGTTCCTTCTTCTTCGCCCTTGTGTCGGAGACGCGGTAACCTTTCGATATCCACAGCCCCGACGGGCGTCGGCCCTTGCGGGCCCCTTCCATGTTGCTGACATCTCTTTGAGGCGCGCGTGGAACACGTACGCGCCGCCGACACGGTCTGTTGCCGTCATGACGACGGCCGGACGGCGAGCTAGCCCGTTACTCACCGTCCACAGGCCCGCATCTACGGTGGCCGGAGGTCATCGCGTGACCCCCGACGCCCGGAGCGCCTTCCGCGGCGGGCAGAGGTGTACCTAAAGCCCACATTTCACCAGTTATGTTTAGGTCCCATGTAATAGGGGGCGAGCCTATTGCCATCAACCGGGCACAAATACAAGCTCCGTGGCCGCTACTGAGAAATTCCTGATGGAAAAACCCAACAGTACTTAGCCCTGGCAATCGAACCTAGGACCTTATGCTCATTAGTCGATCTTGCATCCACAAGACCAACGAGCAGTCGAGGATATTATTTCATAAAAGCTCGTTATTTGACGAAGAATATCTTGTATCTACTAAAGAGCTGCAATTTGATTTAATTACATTGTCTTCGCACTTCTTTTGTGACAGAGAGTCGCTTTGTACAGTCGAGAAAGCCATTTGTAAGAACTGTGAATAATGGTGTGATAGTGGCAAGCTCGAATGCAGATGGTTTAAAAAAAAAACAGAGAAATATTTACTACATTTAAAACAACGGTTTCAATTCAATTCTAAAAAATTGTAAGCTTCAATTCACGTGAATTTTAAGGTATCAATAGTTTCAACATTTCCCACTAATCAATTACGTACGGTAATTAGATCTGTACGCTGTTAATAAATACTCAAATATAATTCATTATAAAATATGTGCGTGATCCACATGTATCAAAGTGGACTAGGCAAATGGCGTAGGTATATATAAGGATAGTAGCGGGTGGCGTTCTGTGGTTCCTATCGTTACTACCGTAGGAATAAGGAGAGGAGATAGGAGACAGGTGTGAGTTTATATCTAAATTGTGAGTCGTGGTATGTAGGAAAAGAAGCAAGTACCCATTTATGTATAGAAGCTTAATTAACTACAGCTACCACGAGAAAGCATTGCCATACTATATATATTATGTGAGGCTTCCATTGCCAGGCATCTCTCACGTTGATATAATGAACCTCCTTAATACCGCGTAATGTTTGCGTCGCACCCCAAGTTATCTTGATAAGCTCTCTGATTACACTCCGGTAGCGACGATTTGATTAACTCAGTGACGTCATTGAAACACGGACGTGCAGTTCACTCAGCAGAGTTCCGGGATATTGAGGAAAATGTATGAACCATAATGAAATAGGACCCAATTCGTTATGAGGACATGGACGTGTTTGTTGGAGATGACAGCCTTTTTTTTTTGGTGGGTGCTAAATCATCGAATAATCCCCCCGCTCTTGGGTATAGCCTTACATATTTATTAGATGTCAATTCAGCTGTGCAAAACTTGGATCTATGACCCCTTATATCTTCGTAACTAGGGGTTCAGAGGTATGACGTAATGACGGGGAGAAACTGTGCTTTTCGGCTACGTTAAGGGTAGTTTTACACCCTTTATTTAAAAAGGAAGAGGCAACACACATCTTTTTGAGGCTAAACCTAATTTCAAATTTTGTACAGGATCTCATTACCGCGATGTGCTGCGATGGAAGAACTAATTGCAAAGAAAGATTATAATTAAAGCCGGCTCAAGAATCCTTTTACACTTTGCTTTAAGAGGCAATTTTACTAGTGTAAGCAGAGCTGTCTACAAAGCTCAGTGAATAGACTAATATAAATGCTCAATGATAAGGTTCGATAATAACAATGCTGATTCTACAACTATACGATTTCACTTGGTCAAAATGTTGGTTTCCTTGAATTATAAATTTAATTAACGAACAGAAACTAACATAACAATGAACTAAAAAAAAAAGTCAACAAACTTTCTATCAACGCTGTCAACTGGTTTTTTTTTTAATAGTTTAAGAAAGAATATAAATATGTGTTTATTAGTAAAGGGATTAAAAGAGCTTTAAGGATTGTATTGATTCTAATCTTCGATCTTAGCGCATCCTCTTTAAGATACTTTTCCAGTGTGCAAAGGAAAAACATCAATGAAAACCGCTTAAAAAGGATTTGCAAGATAAAATGAAAAAAACCTCTTATTACACGACTGCCCCAAAAAAAAGAGTGTTATGTTTTTTTTGCAATTAGTAGCCGTAGAGACAAATGCAAATAAAAATAAAATAAAATAATAAAATAATATTCCACAACTATCACACAACGCCATCTAGTCCCAAGCTAAGCAGAGCTTGTGTTATGGGTACTAGACAACTGATAAACATACTTATATATTTCTAAATACATACATATTATAGATAAATTACACCCAGACACAGAACAAATGATCGTGCTCATCACACAAACATTTGTCCTGGGTGGGAATCGAACCCACGACCTCCGGCATAGCAGTTAGGGTCACTAACCACTAGACCAACAGGCCAGTCTGCAAATTAATTGTCGATGTTATTTTGTTTCAAGAAAACCGGTAACCAGTTTCAGCTAAACCGTAAATCTTTTGAATGTAATCATGTTATGAGATTGAAATCTCGTTGTGCTGTATCCGCAGTCACAGTAAGCGACTTATCTTCCTACAAAGCAGTACTTGAGCGACCGTCTATGACGTCACAGTGCTGCGTCACTATTTCCCGCATTCTCTCGTTTTGTCCCGAGAGCGGGCAATGCGGCTTTTGATATGCTAATCTTGCTCGACGGTGATAGCCTTCTATTGAAGCTTACTTTCATAGTTAAAGCGGCTTTGCTTTAATAAACTGTTGACCTCATTTTAGTATTATTTTATACCAATAATATCGTTGAATGATAGCATAGTAGATCATTACAATAGAAATTGGTTGAAACGTGACGTGCTGATATGTGAAGCATGCTTGTATTACACAAAATAAATTAGTAGGGGTTCTCCATAAATTGAATATTATCAGGATTCAGTAATTTTGATTAAATTTGGTATACCAAAGTAAGGTTTATATTAGTTTCGTGTGTCATAAGAACAGAATTCGCCGCAGCGATAGTAGACACTATTAAAATGTGTTTGTGTTTGTAAGAAATCGTAGAATCGTATCGACGCGACGTAGCCCAATTTGAACTACGGCGTAGCACACAGCTACGTCGTAGCACACAGCTACGCCGTAGTTCAAATTGAGCTACGTTGTAGCGAAACTGCTACGTGTTTATTCCTATAAAATTGTTATGTCAGGGCGCGTACACATATAGGTCCGTTTTTACTGGATCCGTTTTAACGGATCAGAATTGGACCGGAGCGACATGATTACTGAATCCGGAATACTGTTTTGTGTGTGAACTCGCTCATGCAACTCCATACGCCATCAAATAACGGACCTGTAAAACGGATCGCTATGTGTACGAGCCCTCAGGTAACTTTCGTAGGAGCAGTGGTGGCCCAGTGGTGGCGGCCTCGGCTTACGAACCGTAAGTCGTGGTTTCAAACCCAGGCAGGCGCATAACTTTGTATCATTTATTTCATTAGTTCCTAATCGAACAAAAAATGTTCATTATTCCAATTTGGTAATCATTTGTTTGTTCTCAGAATTTTTATGCAATTATCAATCTTACCTTTGTGGAGTTTTGGTGTATATTCTATTAGCACAACTGTTTCCAGGTGGAGTTAAGTTCTCAAGAGCTTCATATCATTAGTTCACTGTTGAACTTGCCCCATTTGCTAACAATCAGATCTACTAGTTTGATTATGTCATCATCATCAGCCTATATTGTTCCCACTGCAGGGACTCAGGCCTCCTCTCTAGGAGAGGGATGGGCTATAATCCACCACGCGGGCCCAGTGCGGATTGGCAGATGTCACATGTCTTCGAATTTTTGGTTCTAAGACATGCCGGTTTCCTCACGATGTTTTCCTTCACCGTTTTGAGAGCAGTGGTGATGAAATAAATTACACAAAGTAATGCGCCTGCCTGGGTTCGAACCCATGACCAACTGTCTGTGTTTGTCTGTGTCAGTGTTTGATTATGTACATTATTGTAATGATTGTGTATTCAATGTCGCTAACCACAATGTAGGAATTAATTAGTGCATTGTGGTGTGAACAATGGTAGCCAATTATGAACATAATTATAACAGATGCGTCTGATTGTTGCTAATCTAGTTTAAGTGTAAATTATTAACATTTGAGCTAGCTTCGTCCTTTGATGTAACCATTGCAAATCAGTAAAATTTACTTAGTTTGTGGAGATGTATAGTGAAGGAGCTTGGTTTTTCATACCATCGAGCAGTATCTCTCCGACATCCTGGTTTGGTTTCCTCAAGATCGGGTTTGAGATATCTTTATTTTCCATAAGAAAAAAAAATCACTTACATGAGAAATATTATAACTTAGATTACAAAATATTGTTTATCTTGTACTGAAGCTAGCGATAATAATAATACCATCATACCTCCGAATTCAAATTTGTATTATTATTGACATGAACCGGGCACAAATGCAGTCTTCATCTTCTAAGAACTTCCTGGTGAAAAAACCCAATGACACTTTGCCTGACCCAACGAGGCAGTCTGGAAGCAGGAAGCAAATTATTCCGACGAATATTTCAAGTAACGAACTAATAAGTTAGGGTCGGATGTCGGCTTCCGGCGGCTTTAATTAAGTCACCTCAAGAAGAATAGCTGTCAACAGTCACCGTGACTTAGTCTCTTTGAGCCTCTTTTGCTCCTTATTTTGTGAAACATTGTGACAGTAATTGCTTTCGGAGGGTTTTGATTTCCGGCTAACCCTTGAAACTATTTTGACGTGTACTTCTAAACCTGAACTTGATTAAGTGTCTGAATATTTTTAACTGCCAGTTTCCAATTTTTTTAGAGAGCTTCGGTGGCCCTGTGGTGACGACCCTAATTTACGAGCAGTTAGTCGTGGATTCAAACTCAGGTAAGCGCATTGCTTTGTGTAATTTATTCCATCACCACTGCTCACAATACGGTGAATGAAAACATAGTGAGCATGTCCTAAAACAAATAATTAAAACTCGTGACATCTTCCAATCCGCATGCTCTGCAGGCCCGCGTGATGGATATAGCTTATTAGAGCATAGAGATAAGCCTGTGTCCCAGCAGTGGGAAAATTATTACAGGCTGATTATGTTTGCTTACATTTACTTCATGCAGCATTTCAAAATGAACAAATAAATATCTACCTAACAATATGAATAGGGTAATAATAATAATAGTATTGAATGTTGGTAATGTATGCTCAATTAATTAATTTGTGCTTATGAATAAATCTGCTTCATTATCGCAATGGGTAAAGCTTTTACACATAGAATGTTTGAGTTATCACAAACGCTTCCCTCTTATTAATAAATTAATGTATTCGTGAGCACGAATGTTTCTACGTGAATAATCCTATTTAACTAAAATGATCTAATGAGTGTCGGTTGAATAATAAACAAAATAAAGCATAAAGTTATAAATGAAGCGTATTATAGTAAATATTAAATATATAAGAAAAAAAACCACGTATAATAAGATATCTACAGTATATTTTTTTATCTAGATGAAATACCAGAGAAGTTATTAAACCAAAATAACTCAAAAATGTATGGAGGCTGGGTGGTCTCATTCGATATTACAGTAGTAGTACTGTAATATCGAATGAGACCACCCAGCCTCCATACATTTTTGAGTTTCATACTTTTCTCGGTGAACAAAAAACAAGTTTATTTATGTTGACGAGCGGACGAAAAATCCCCAATCTGGGTGATCTCCTTTCTAATACAAACACTAATCTTGTTCTATTTTAGTACCAGTTCGCGATATATCAAACTTTCCTTCAAGATACATCTTATCAAATATATATGAAACATCTTATATTAACTTGAACTCGGATCAAGTTCTCGTACGTATCCGATAGTTCGGTAAGTCGGTCAGACGAGTTGGCGACTCCTGGTCTAAAGTAACTGGAGATTAGCTAATCGAGTGTCAGTGTAGATAGGAAGGTTGTTTATAGTGTACAGTCTCACTTTGGGCAACACCACACTGTTGAGTACAGATAAGCTTCAAGTTCGGCACGTTAGAGTACATAAGGTTCAAGTTAGGATAACACTTATTTAAACTCAATAAAATTTCAGAAGAAGAGGACCCCTTTTTACCCTTCGTAAGTTTATTACCCTCAATGGGTCAGAACTATTGGACTTTAAGCATATTTGTAAAGATTACGTGTTCGTTTGCATCCCTCGGGGTTGTTTTAACAATTGTCGGGATGTCTTGTGTGTTTATTTGGTTAGGTAACTGAAAAGTGTGTTCGGCTCAAAAGTTTTCTTGATGTTTGTATTCAAACTTCACAATGGAGGAAAATTAAGTCTCCGTCGGTGTTATGTCGTATCACAATTTGATAACAATATAAACGTCGTGTAGTTCTCCTGTAGCACAAACGAAGTTAGTTTCGTTTCAATTATTGTGAACAAATAATTTCAGAAAGTTTAGTCACGGACGTGCGAAACTAACTGAAGCTGAATATTTTCATAATAAATACTGAAACTGTTGCTAGTTGTTATTCTGCTAGTGAACATGGAACTATTTTAGATGGGGTACAATTCTCTAACCGCTTCGGTAACACGTGTTAACCAGAAAATCAATGTTCAGAGTATTGTGCTGAGTTAATGTAGTTTAAACTCGAATAAGGTCTAATAACTTGACATTTTATCACGCCTTACTATTTAACTTACGAACCATGAGCGTTTTACCGTACTTCGCAATTCTCAAAAACGGGAAAAGTTTTGGACTTGTAACAAAATTAAAACTAAAAGTGTCATAAAAAGATCCTATACCATCGCTCAGTTTCAACAAGTTACCTATCGAAAGTTAAATAAAATATTACCTGCCACTAATTGGGATAAAGTTGTTAGCAACTTGTCCCAATTAGTTCAAACAAGAAGAGTGAACTCGAAGACGGGCAGAGTGTTTCTAACAGGAATAATGACTTATGTGAAAGGAAAACTGTATGAGACGCAATTTTTCAGGAAAACGTTTATGGACTTTTAAAAGATTTGACCTAGCACTGGCCTGCAAATCGATAAAAACGTAAGAAAATTTAAATTTTCGCGCCCTACCGTGAACATCAACCTTAACGAAACCCAACGATCGATTCGTAGAGTGCTCTGGACTGTGCTCTGTCTACGGTAGTAGATCGTACTCATCATCAGTCTGTACATGAGGTTATTTCTTTTTGATAACGAAATTTTGTGACGATAAAACTTTTGAAATAATTTTGATGGAAAACCATTATTTACTTATTTTTTACTGTTTTCATATTTATCGTATTTAGTCAAACAAATCTCAATCAATAAACAAATAATGTACCTAATGTTATGTAAAAATATATTTTAATGTAAACAAGCGAGACGCCTCACTCGCACATAATCTTTCAGATTTAAGATTAAGCGATGTGTGTTTATTTCAAAATTTATGAAGTGTTATTTTATTATCATTTTTTTTTTTTTTTTTTTTTTTTTGGAAATAAAAAGTTTTTTTTTTTTTTTTTTCATAAACACGATACAGTAAGTGGTTAAACTCACAGAGTCCATAAAATAGCGAAAACAGTTTCGGGATGGCTTTACCAGAATTTTCTATGAGTTCTGCCTACCTCCAAGGAAAAAGAGCGTAAGCATTTATTCATTATCTGGTGTCTTGGAAAACTCCTTCTAAGACGGTACATTCCATATTAAAATCCATCTTAACAGCTTTGAAGTAAATAAACATCTCTATTTACTCTACAAAGTCAAGGAAATCTCGTGAAAAATTCAGAAATTACTTCGCTTGAGCAAATATGCGGTCCCATTTTTGTAAAATACTTCCACAAGGCAGAGAGGGCGAGAGTAACGTTTTAAGTGAAGAAATGTTAAGTTTCTTGACACTTGAGAGGAAATGTACCGTGTGAGGACAAGACATTTTTTTACGAAACATTCTCTAAATTGAAGTAGCAAGCGATGTTTGTGTTTACGGTCACGTAACACGTTTTAGTTGGCAAGCCGTGCGCTGAAATATGTCACTATAAACTACTCCTAGTAACTAACATTGTCAAATACCGCGTATGCACAGTCTGTGCACAGTATAACCTGACCCATCTTCGCACACCACATCCCCTCTTATTCTTTATATATAAACTAGCTGACCCGTGCCCACTTCGTTGGGCATAATTAGTCGAAAGTAAGCTAATTACGTTTCGAAAAATTCAATTTCGGGGACGTCCGCTGCGTAAGGAGCCGACCACGCGACTGAGCCGCGCGGGTACCTACCTCTCAGATCAGATGTAAAAGGCCACGCCCCTTTCTCCCGAAGCGGGCACGAACGCGAACCGAATTAAACCCGAAACCATCCCGCGCCCGCCGCTGCTTTGCATTTTTCTCCGATTCACTTTGCAAAACGGACTACCACGTAATAGTACATTACTGCAGAATCCAGTAAGTAAGCCTTCCTGGCCAAGTATGAGTTAACCGGACCGAACCGCAGGTAAGGTCTGGTTATATACGAGGCCAGGATGACTTTCTTACTGGTTGAGGTTTCTATAATGCTTTCCTCAAAAATTAAAGAAAGTTTAACAACAAATTCGTTTAATTAATATTGAAGGTTACATTCATATGTGAAAAACACAATAGCACTTTTTGGCCGACCCGGGAATCGAACCCAGGACCTCACGCTCTGCAGTCGAGCTTGCGACCACTAGACCAACGAGGCAGTTTAGGAAACAACTTTAGAAAAAACTTTTTAATAAACTGAAATTACTAAATACAATCATAAAATCCCACACTATAAATGTCATACCAAAAAGAGAGATAGATATATATTTGGAACCTCCCTTCTATAACCATGTTATAATGGCTAAACTCTAATCTGTGTCTGGTACTATGTTTTTTTTTCTAAGCAGATCTAAAGAGGATGACCTAGTGTCCAGTAAGTAAATTACATACTTACTTACTGGACAGTAGGAGATTCCAAATTTAAAATCTCGCTTCTTACTGGACAGTTGTGAATAAGTCTCCGGTAAAGTTCACTTTCTGGATACTTTTTAGAGATGTTATGGCAACATTACATAGGTACCATTTTTGAGAAAAAGCCTTTTTATTTTTCGGTTTTTTATATAGCCTATGACACTCAGCAATAATGTGGCTTTCTATTGGTGAAAGAATTTTTAAAATCGGTTCAGTAGATCCCGAGATTACCCCTTACAATTTAACAAATATACAAACAAACTTTACCTCTTTATAATATTAGTATAGAAGTATAGATATAGAAGTATAGATATATTAAATCTAATAAATAAAGAGAGAAGTCCTGACTGACTGACTGACTGACTGATTGACTGACTCATCAACGCCCAGCCCAAACCGTTGTACCTAGAAAGCTGAAATTTTGCACAGAGGTTCCCTTTATAATGTAGACAAAGAATAAGGAAGGATTTTTCGAAATTCAACCCCTAAGGGTGTTAAATAGGGGATGAAAGTTTGTATGGAAAATTGACATTTTCACGCGGGCGAAGCCGCTGGCAAAAGCTAGTTCTTTATATTAGGGGTCAGGTAATACTTGGCTTCAACTCCGCGTAACCGACATTGTTGAATACCGCGAATTCACAGTCTGTGCCCAGTATTACCCGACCTCTGTTCTCATATCACTTTCCCTCTTATTCTTTATATTAGGGGTCAGGTTATACTGGGCACAGACTATACATACGCGGTATTTGACAATGTTAGTTACGCGGAATTGGACTATCAACGACGTTATGGGATATTTTTGTTAGATCACGGAAGAAATTCAGTACGTGACAGTATACGTTTATAAAGACCGTGAAAGCTAAAACAGTGTGGTCACTTATAGGTTTTAGGCAACATTGCCAAAACCAAAAGTGACGTTTTTGCATTGGTATTATGAAATTTTTCATATTCGGAAAAAGGTTACTATGGACATGATAAAAATATTTTCTTAAATTGTATTTCTCACTCAATAATATAGCTTGTGAGTAACTACAACTATCCCATAGACACTCTCAATGTTTACGACTCAACTTTACGAGTATTGTCCGAATTATACGTGGATTGATAATAAATAACCCATGCCTGTGCCAACTTAAACGTAAAGTCGCACAAAAATATGGTAAAATAATGAAGCCATTACAGAACAAAGTACCCCATTACTGCTCACTCGTACATCTGAACCACACACCAGTAGATATTACGAAGGGATCACCTAAATATAGATGTGCGATTTTTATAACCAGTCTAGCTGAAACGCGTAAAGTGCTGAAAACACCCAAAAACGTTCGTATATCATACAAACGAGGCCATTACAAGAACTTATTGTTTTATTCGATACATTTATTTTTTACTGTGTCGTTTGTCTAATGGTCTGCTGAGCATGAGGTCCTGAGTTCGATTCCAAGGTCGGTAAAATGTTATTGAGTTTGGAATCTGGATTTGTACCCGGCTGATGGTAAAAGTCCTCATTCTATTACATGGGACTCTAGGCGTACTTGTTAGATACAACTCTGGCTAATCCTTCGGAAACTACAAGGCGTGATGTTATGATGATGAATAATATTGGAACTATGAGTCTCGTTAAATACGTACTACATCGAAAGGACTGCTTTGCTTTTTACTACATTTTAGAACGACAAAACTATGCTTGAGCGAAATCCTACCTCTGTTTTTAAACGACATCAAAAAAGGAAGAAGTATTTCAATTCGACCGTATCTGGGGGCACGGCAGTGCCCCCGCCGAGTCGAGCGCGAAGCAAACACTGCCGTACCATCCTTTACTGGAACCATTTCGCCGCATTTTCAGACCCCTATTTGAGAACCTCTGAATAAGACCAGAACGCTGAAATTTTCGTCATCCAGTAAGCTATACAATCACACTTATAATAAAAAGTTTCAAGTCTGTAGGTCATTTAGTTCCGAAGTTAAGCGAAAGCAAAGTTTCGCATTTATGAAACTCACTCACTGACTCACTCATGATCATCAAAATAGAACTAGTACTTCCCATAAACTCAGAGAGCTGAAATTTGGTACTGAGTTAGGGTTTAATGGCTACATACAGGGAAAACTATAAAAAGTAGGAAAATCGAAAAAAAAAAATTGTTTTAAATAAGAAAATCTAATAAAATAAATCAATATGCCCACGTTTCTACAAAAAGAAGTGAAATCCCAACAAAAACATTCTGTAAAAAACTAGCCAAGTCTCGATGGAGCTGCTTGTTTATCTCTAAAAAGTAATGAAATCTAGACTGTTATATCTATGGACGTATTGTCAAATGTCACTTATACTATCTGTCATTCAATAAATTATTTGCATGAAAATGTGATTCATTTTATTGGCGACGAGGATTTAAAATACCTAACAATGGACAAAGAACAATTTGAACTGTTCTTGCGAGCTCAACAGGCGCAGCAAGAACAGGTGACACAAATACTTACATTGTTGGTACAGACAATGAACAACAAAGAAGATACAAAAACAAAAAGCTCGACGAGCGTTTCATCATCGTCGGTCACATCGTCAGACAAGATGATGGTGATCAAAAATTTTAACATGGACAAATACAACTCCGACAGCTGCAGGATTGAAGATTTTTTAGATTTTTTTTCAAACAAATGTCAAATCATGAACGTTACGGAGCCAGACCTACGAAAGGACATCCTGTTGAATACTTTAACACCAGAGATTTTCCGTGAGTTAAAAATAGCGCTTACACCGAATTTTAACTCGAGTACTTATGACGAAATTTGCCTCAAACTTCTTGACTTGTTTAGAGTAAAGAAAACCAGGTACCGCGCATTGACAGAGTTCTGGAACTGCACTAGAGAGTCTTCAGAATCTATGGAACAGTACGCTAACAGACTCAAAAGTCTAAGCCGGGATTGCGGCTACAAAGATGAGATGTTGGAACGACAACTACGCGATCGTTTTGCTACAGGGTTGAATCATACAGATTTAGAGACAGACCTCAAGCAAAAGTGGCCTGATTTGCAGGAGTCAGGAAGAGAGGTTACTTTTAGAGAATTTTTTTCAATTGCACAATCACGAGAACAGGCAGAACATGACACACCAGGCACAGCTACAAGTGTAAACAGAGTCAAAAGGAACCGTACTCAAAAAACAACAACACCGCAATCGCATTACAATAGACAACGCAAGTTGCACTTTACTGATCAATGCCTTAGATGTGGGAAATCCGAGAAGCATGACCTCTCAAAATGCGCAGCAAAAAACCACACATGCTACGAGTGCAATTTTAAGGGGCACTTTGAGAACTGCTGCATCAAAACTGGTCGTGCTTACATATCGCCAGCCAAGGGAAAAAACATTTCCAAACGTAGACTACAACGGATAAGCGATAATCAAGCTTCCACGTCAAGCTCTACAGACGTTTCGACGGAAAATAGTGAAGATGACGACGAGTTTGTCCACAACGTCACGAGCACTCGAGTTAAGGATTGCAAACAAATCGACGTTCTCATAAATGGAGTTCACTGCACAATGGATTGGGACCCTGGCTCTACCTACTCTATCATTAGTTCCGAAGTTTGGAAACAGGTTGGGTCACCAACGTTAACAAAGGGGCCCAAACTAAAAGCATATGGAAATACCAAGCTGAAAACCAAAGGAATCGCAAACGTAAATGTGGAAGTGAACGGACGATACGAAACCTTGCCTGTCGTAGTAATGAAAAACGCAAACCCATTGCTTTTTGGATTGAGATGGAGCGAGAAGTTTGGAATGGAATTTCCAAAACCAGTTTATTCAGTCCAAGAGAAGCCTGTTACTCCAACGACATTAAAGCATATACTCAAGCAATACAGCGAACTTTTCGACGGCAAACTAGGTAAAGTCAATAACTATCAAGTTAACATACATGTCAAACCCGGCGCAGAACCAGTACACCTACCTGCACGTCCAATCAAATTCAGCATAAAGAAAAACGTCGAACGGGAGTTGGATCGCCTTGTCGATACAGGCATCATTAACAGAATAGATCCAAATCTTACTCCTTTGGAGTGGGCCACACCTACTGTAAATGTCTTGAAACCAACTGGTGACGTCAGAATTTGTGGAGACTACAGCACTACACTTAATCCTGTTTTAACAAAACATTTACATCCAGTGCCTGTGTTTGATCAATTACGACAGAAACTAGCAAACGGCATAGTCTACTCCAAAATTGATCTCAAAGACGCATATTTACAATTCGAAATAGCTCCGGACTCAAAAAAGTATTTAACAATATCCACACACAGAGGATACTACCAGTACAACAGGATGCCTTTCGGTATTTCTACAGCACCATCAATTTTTCAAAATTTTCTCGATCAACTACTTGGAGACATACCAAATGTAGCAGTGTATTTTGATGACATTGCATTGACAGGAGAAAGCATGAATGGACACTTCCGAACACTTTGCACAGTATTAAGCCGGCTTAAACAGGCTGGTTTGAAAGTTAATTTAAAAAAATGTACTTTCTTAAGTAAAAAGATTGAGTATCTGGGTCACATAATCGATCAAAACGGAATACGGCCAACAAAAGCGAAGATTAGCGCTATAACCAACGCATCACAACCCACAAACGCAAAGGAATTACGCTCTTTCCTGGGCCTTATTAATTTTTATGAAAGATTCATTCCACATCTTCACGGATCATGTGCAGACCTATACGAGCTAACAAGCGGAAAAAAAAATGGCGATGGTCCGAACACGAAGAACAAATTTTCGAGAAAGCTAAAAGTAACATAGCTAACTCAAATTCATTGCTAGCGTTCGATGAAAGACGTCCCCTTTTCCTAGCGTGTGATGCGTCAGAAAAAGGAGTTGGGGCAGTACTATACCACAAACACAAAGATGTCGAACAACCGATTGCATTTGCGTCAAGAAAACTTCGACTAGCTGAGAGCAAATATTCTGTTATTGACCGTGAAGCACTAGCCATATTATTTGGAATACAAAAATTTGACCAATATCTAAGAGGAACGAAATTTACCTTGGTAACTGACCACAAGCCTCTGATGCACATTCTGGGACCTCAACATAACCTGCCGAAGCTTGTAAATAATAGACTTGTCAGATGGGCTCTTTTGATTGGAAGCTACCAGTATGAAATTTGCTACCAGAAGGGCGAAAACAATATTCTGGCCGATTGCCTGTCCAGATTACCAAATTCCAAAACAAAACCCTCACACGTGGAAAACATTGTACATAGAGTAGTTTCACGCCTCCAAGAAAACAAAATTGTTGACCTACAATTAACAGAAAAAATATTGAGTCTGGAAACATATAGAGACCCAAATTTGTCACTCGTGTGCCAGTACCTAAAGACCGGGTGGAGAGACGTGGATTACAGGCAAGAGATGAAACAATACTATAGGAAACGTTTCGAACTATCTGTAGAAGGTAAAATTGTACTGTGGCAAGGAAGGATGGTCATACCTGAGGTTCTAAGAAAGACAGTCTTAGCCTATTTGCACCGAGGGCACCCAGGGATATCGGCCATGAAAGCACTCTCACGTTTCTATGTGTGGTGGCCATCAATTGACGAGGACATCGAGAATTTTATCAAGAGATGCACCAGGTGTCAAGAAAACAGACCGTCTAATCCCGAACTACCGGTATTCTCCTGGTCTATTCCCGAGCAAGTGTGGGAAAGAGTACACATAGACTTTGCAGGTCCATTCGAAGGCAGCTACTGGCTCGTTTTGTGTGATGCGCTATCGAAATGGTGTGAACTAAGACCAATGAAAAACATAACTTCAAAAAGTCTATGCACTGTTCTGGATGAGATTTTCAACACCTTTGGACTCCCACAAATGATTGTATCTGACAATGGCCCTCAACTAACATCACAGGAATTCAAGGACTACTGTAAAAATCAGGGCATTCTACATGTCACCTCATCTCCGTATCATCCCCGAACAAATGGGTTAGCTGAACGGTTTGTGAGAACTTTTAAGAACAGAATGACCTCCAGTGACGGAAGCCCACTTAAGCGTCGATTGTTGGAGTTTTTATTCACTTACCGGAACACTCCGCATACCACTACCGGCAAATCACCAGCACAAATGATGTTCGGCAGGCAGTTGAACTGTGTTCTATCAAATATCCGACCGAATAAGAGAAGAAATTTGCAATACCAACATGTGAAGGCGGACATCGTGTCATCTACTCCTACATACCAGACAGGCGATAACGTCTACATAAAAACTAAACTGGAAAAAAAGTGGCAACCTGCTACAGTAGCGACCCGTAAACACCGATACTCTTACGTGGTCACAACATCTAATGGGGTAGACCAAAGGAAACATGCAGATCACATGAGGCCGCGACTTGCTCCTGCAGCCGCGTCACCTGAAAGTGTTGCGACAGCTTCTATGTCCTCACCATCCACATGCTTGGCACCTCCACCTATGTCAATTCTTTCTCCATCTACACCGTCCTCTCACATTCCATCCACACCCGAACCTTCTGCATCTACATCATCATCCTCATCCCCAGCGTTTGAAACACCGACTGCAACGTTTGCAGTACCTCTTCGGCGCAGCCAGCGTGAGGTGCGACCTCCACGGCGTTTGATTGAGGAGATCTGAATCAACCATAAATGGGGAGGAATGTTATATCTATGGACGTATTGTCAAATGTCACTTATACTATCTGTCATTCAATAAATTATTTGCATGAAAATGTGATTCATTTTATAGACAAAGTCGTGCCAAGTGTTAGGTTCCTTATTGCGATTTTTTTATTATTATAGTTAATGTTGTGTGACTTGGCCGTTGTTCGTTACGTTTAGTTCGGTCATTTTTCTTCTTGGCGTCCAATTACCAATACCAGTGTGGGTTATTATCTCGCTTAACAATCATAGGTAGTTACAACAGATATAACATTACGTATAAACTAAATTGACTTGTACCCACTAACGTATAAAGAATGTTCAACGGCCAAGACACACAACAATAATAATAAAGAAATCGCAATAAGGAACCTTACACTTGGCACGACTTTGTCTAGATTTCATTACTTTTTAGAGATAAACAAGCAGCTCCATCGAGACTTGGCTAGTTTTTTACAGAATGTTTTTGTTGGGATATATTATATACTTTGTTCTCTACTATTAACACGATTCCGAGCAATTCCCCACGATAAACTTGACTCTAAAACACGCAAAGGATCCGAAATTAACCCGGAGATAAAACAAAATTGTTTAGAAATTCTAATTTTGTTCCATCAGATTTCCGACGCTTTGTTTAGAAAGTGAACCTTATTACCATCAACAAGATACGAGACAGTTTAAAAGCACAGTTTCTGTGACGATAACCATCTAACATCAAATATTTTGAATAGACCTTTGTGTCGGAAGCAGTTGAAGAGAAATTGCTGAGATCATAGTGCAAAGATAATATTATAACCTCGATGTCCTTCCTATCCAAAGTTGAATGAACCTATCTCGGAATGTGATCGTAATGCTGTCCCACAATATTGAGGCATTAAATGTCGTGATCTGCGTGTCTAGTTGTTTGTTCATTACAGGAACTGATGGACACTACCGAAAGTGCCAAACTATTTATATAAAGCTTATATTATAGCTTAGTCCCGGGTCGACATTTTTTTTTAGATTGCCATCGACACGCTAAGAAGAAGAACCTAACTTTTGTCGTGTGTGAAAAAAAAAATAAAAAAAAATAAAGCATTTTCGTTAAGGGGTTGAAAAGGTGAAAGTTAATTCAAAGGTAAGACACACGATGAGTTTGTTTATGAAAGAAAAAGAAGGCTCTTCAAGCTCGCGGAGTGGACATTGAACCATTGGTTCAAGGACCTCTTGCTGTGGAAAAATTATGAGGAGTTTGTTTGGAATAAAACATAGAAAATTCAACTAGAACATTAACAGTGGTATATTGTATAAAAAACACTTTACATGAAATGTTGAACAAGGCTGTTTACACCTTAAAGCTAAATTGTCTGAAATAGAAAACCAGGGCAGCGGGCCTCTGAAACCGAACGCGCACTGATTCTAACTTTCTCTGGCCAGATTATGTAAAAAAAAAAGATTGACTTACTCATGGTACCATGATCGCACTCCCTACGTCGTAAATTGTCACCGAAGCGGACGCGGTTCTCCACGGAGCTGGTGAATCAGGCGATCGCTAGAGCACGTGCTCGATAGCGATCCTCGTGGCCTCGCGCTTGGGCGCGCGGAAGCCTGGCACAGAAGACAGGTGCGGGAAGCGGAGCAGGCACGACGTGTAGTCCTTGAGATCGTCTACCACATGGGAACGGTGGCAGGCACTCACGCAGTCGCGGAGCCCTACGGATGGGACGCCCCTCAATGGCGTTGGCTTGCTGATGAGCTGAACTGAGCGAAACTATCGCAACTCCAAAGTCCTCCCAGCATCACGGCGGAAACGACGCCATTGATGACGCCACGTGCAAGTTTATCGCGGTCCCATGTCCGAAACACTATGTTTATTGGACCACGAGGCTAGCTAGATCGAACCCATGGTGACTACGGACCGCAATCCATCGCTCGATAGCGTTATTATAAAAAAAGGAAAAATCGCGCGTACATAGCGCGTGTAACTTTTACTCCGCCATTTTGAAATTTAAAAAAACGAAAAAAAACTAGCCGGAGCCGTGAATCTGGGTACGCGTTATGCGCGCATGGTGGAAATTCCCAGACTGACAAATCGAGTCCGCAGATCGCAGATCTGTCGGTTTGACAATCCGTTCCACTTGAAATGGTGATACAAAAAATGAATTACATAATTTATTAATTCTAAATTTAAGGTGGTACATCATAATTAATACGTTACCGTATCCCATACACAACCATGACTTAATTATTTGTTTTTGTTTACTTTTGATAAAGTTATTAATTTTTGAAGTGCGACCAGACAATTGCTGCGCGTGAGTTGTTTGTCTATGACAGCTACGTGGAATGAAACGCACATTCCTCTATAAAATAATTGTTTTTGTTGTTAAACAAATGTTTTAATTAATCCTATAACTATTGTTATATTTGGATTGTATGATTTATGAGGATTCCAAAGATGGTTTTAAATCTCGAATCCGTGCCGTAGACAACGAATAATCTGCATGCCAATGTTGCCGACATTGGTTGGTGTTCTTATGATTTTTGTGTATTTACTGTCTATCAATTCGAAGTAAATATTATTTGAGCTATGTAACACCTAACCGTCTCATTTGCGATGTTGGTTATTCGTTCTCTGCTGTATTTTGGATTCATAGGTGTCATTGTTAAAATAACCTCAAAATGTTGTTGACCTATGTTATTTGTTCTGTTGAAAAAACTAGTAGCAGCTTATGTAATTTATCTGCTACAATACCCCCCTTCGCGGAAAAAGGCTAACCCCGTTAGCCGACACAGCCGGTCTAACCGAGAGAAAAAAAAGTTTTATAGTACATGAAAAGTTTTTCCTAAATGTACTGATCAACACTGGAATCTGTAAGGATTGTGTTGAACAAAGTAAGTTAAAGGGCTATGGTGAGTATTGTTGAACTATGAAAATTCGAACTAATCGTTCTATTAAAATCTAAGCTACCTTATGGTTTTGAAAAGTAAAGTAAAGTAAAGTATGCTTATTAAACTATTGACTGAAAGTCATTGACCTAACAAGTAATTATTGTTGGTCTACTATAATCTAAGTGCTTATGAACTATTGACCCGGGTCTATGAACTAAGTATACTACCTATGATTATGAGCTATAAATGACCAATGAATTGGTTCTCTTAAGTGTACCATACTTTAAAAATACTAATACTAACTATAGTGACTGGACTACTTGTATTATTTACTAAGTGTCCCCTAATGTTAAATGATGATGTTATCATCTATGTATCTAAGTAACTAAGTATTATGTACAAGGGATAGTAACCACAGTACTGGTCTAGAAACAGTACTAGGTATCTAAGTAACAAAGTGTTATTTTCAAAATATTGTTTAAATTTAGCATGTCACTGGCATGACTGCTAATGCTTTTAATGAATATGAGTCGTTGCCCAATTCAATTGTAAGCGGACAATTTGTAAAAAGGTTTGTGGGAAAAATTTCCTAACTGAATGTTTTTTTAAAGATAATAAAAAAATTCAATTGTTTGGAAAAAAATACTGAATTGTTTTTTTGAAAAATAAAGTGGATCAGGGTCGTCGAGAGCCGCTGATACCGTTTCAATTCAGTGTAGTGTCAAAATTTTGGCACTTGTGAAATAATAATTTTTTTGGTCATGTTTCCCAAAAAAACTTATTTTCAATTGTTTTGAAAAAAATACTGGATTGATTTGGTTGAAACAAATGGGATCAGGGTCGGAAAGAGCCACTGATACCTAAGCAATTCAGTGTAGTGACAAAAATTGTCACTTTTTAAAAAAATAATATTTTGGTCAAAGTTTCCCAAAAAAAACTTATTTTCAATTGTTTTGAAAAAAATACTGAACTGATTTTGATAAAACAAATGGGATCAGGGTCAGAAAGAGCCACTGATACCTAAGCAATTCAGTGTAGTGGCAAAAATTGTCACTTTTTAAAAAAATAATATTTTGGTCAAAGTTTCCCAAAAAAAACTTATTTTCAATTGTTTTGAAAAAAATACTGAACTGATTTTGATAAAACAAATGGGATCAGGGTCAGAAAGAGCCACTGATACCTAAGCAATTCAGTGTAGTGGCAAAAATTGTCACTTTTTAAAAAAATAATATTTTGGTCAAAGTTTCCCAAAAAAAACTTATTTTCAATTGTTTTGAAAAAAATACTGAACTGATTTTGATAAAACAAATGGGATCAGGGTCAGAAAGAGCCACTGATACCTAAGCAATTCAGTGTAGTGGCAAAAATTGTCACTTTTAAAAAATTTTTATTTTGACCAAAATATCCCATTTAAAAACTTATTTCCTATTGTTTTGGGAAAAGTCCTGAATTGTTTTTGAAAAATCAAACGAGTTCAGGGCCATGGGGAGCCACTGATACGGGAACAATTCAGTTTAGTGAGAAAAAAATATTTTTCACTTTAAAAAATTTCGACCAAGAATGTGCAAGTGCAACTTTTTTTTAAATGGTCGCAAAATTAAGCATAAATTACCACACCCATTTTATGGCACTTTTATTATGTCCTTGACGTGATACTTCCCTATAGTTTTTGTGTTTATTTCCTCTAATTGGTAAACAACATCGGATAGTTTGTCGACTATTTTACATTTGACAAACCTTGGTGCTAATTTAGCTGAGAAAAACTTTGCTGCGTTTGACTGTACAAAGTTACGCCTCCAAACGATATCACCAACTTTTAGCCTGAGCTCTCGGCGTCGCAGGTTATATCGGTTCGCATTCTGTTTGTACGCTTTGGTCAATGTACAGCTTACACGTTGGAAAATATCTGCAAGTTCATTTAAGGAATCTGCTTTTTCGTTCCTATTGTGAAGTTGAATATCATCAATTGAATCTGGTGCGTTGCCCTTCAAAGTGTGCAATGCACCGTCAGAGATGATTTCACGTCCTCTGGCCAAAAAATATGGTGTGTATCCTGTAGCTACATTTATAGAAGTGTTTAAGAATAGCTGAATTTGAGGAAGGTACCTATACCAATTTCTCTGGTCCTCCTCTACTAACATTGCTAAGCAAGTTTGAACGGTTTGATTATAGCGTTCCACAGTGTTTGATTGTGGTGTATAATATTCGTTTTAAATAACTTTTGGTATTGAATTTTTTGTGCAAAAGTTAAATAGGCTGGCCGGCTGGTTGGTTTAAAGTTAAGGTAAAATTATTGTCAAAAGATGAAAAGAATGTTCTGAACTTATTTTGCAGATCCTCCAAAGTGACTACTGAGTCTCTAATTTGTTTATAATAATCAAGTGCTTTACCGCCCAATAAATCTGAAAAACATTTAACAATTTTATGTTCAGGTACGTCTCTAGTGCGCATGCAGTCGTCTATTCGCAAGAAAAAATCCACTATACTTGAGTCGCCGGTGAACTTTAAATTCCATGATCTGAAATTGTCATCGCGTACTACATAAGTTGTGACATTCGAGTTGACTGCTGGTACCGTTTGACTATGCGAAGGTTGTTCAATGTATGTTGTGTCATGGGATGCGGTTGACATTGGTTGCTGTAATGCATCTTTTCGTCTATGCGTTACATTTCGAGAGACATTGTCAGTATCAGATTCAGCGTGCTTGTGCACGTCCTCCTCTGTGTCAACAAATTTTTCTGTTGGATCCGTCATTGTGACGTCACAACAGGAATCAAAAACTAAAATAATTGGTTAGCAACCAAACAGTGCTTGCGGAGAAAATAGTTGAAGCAACCAAAAAAAATTGCAGCTGTCAGTACATGAATATAAAATATTGCTTGAAAAAAACAAAAAAAAACATGTTTACAACTGCCAAAGTGTTGCTTTGTCAAAACAAAAAACTCACAAAAATAAATGCGATGCATTCACTGTTTAGATGCCACCAGAAAGTTTCAACTACAAATTGTTTTGGAGTATGTTAACGCAATAAGTTCAAACTGAAAATAAACAAATACCTGAAATATTCCAAACAAATCCCTCAATATAACGATATTATAAATGTTCGGGCGCCATTGTCGTGTGTGAAAAAAAAATAAAAAAAAATAAAGCATTTTCGTTAAGGGGTTGAAAAGGTGAAAGTTAATTCAAAGGTAAGACACACGATGAGTTTGTTTATGAAAGAAAAAGAAGGCTCTTCAAGCTCGCGGAGTGGACATTGAACCATTGGTTCAAGGACCTCTTGCTGTGGAAAAATTATGAGGAGTTTGTTTGGAATAAAACATAGAAAATTCAACTAGAACATTAACAGTGGTATATTGTATAAAAAACACTTTACATGAAATGTTGAACAAGGCTGTTTACACCTTAAAGCTAAATTGTCTGAAATAGAAAACCAGGGCAGCGGGCCTCTGAAACCGAACGCGCACTGATTCTAACTTTCTCTGGCCAGATTATGTAAAAAAAAAAGATTGACTTACTCATGGTACCATGATCGCACTCCCTACGTCGTAAATTGTCACCGAAGCGGACGCGGTTCTCCACGGAGCTGGTGAATCAGGCGATCGCTAGAGCACGTGCTCGATAGCGATCCTCGTGGCCTCGCGCTTGGGCGCGCGGAAGCCTGGCACAGAAGACAGGTGCGGGAAGCGGAGCAGGCACGACGTGTAGTCCTTGAGATCGTCTACCACATGGGAACGGTGGCAGGCACTCACGCAGTCGCGGAGCCCTACGGATGGGACGCCCCTCAATGGCGTTGGCTTGCTGATGAGCTGAACTGAGCGAAACTATCGCAACTCCAAAGTCCTCCCAGCATCACGGCGGAAACGACGCCATTGATGACGCCACGTGCAAGTTTATCGCGGTCCCATGTCCGAAACACTATGTTTATTGGACCACGAGGCTAGCTAGATCGAACCCATGGTGACTACGGACCGCAATCCATCGCTCGATAGCGTTATTATAAAAAAAGGAAAAATCGCGCGTACATAGCGCGTGTAACTTTTACTCCGCCATTTTGAAATTTAAAAAAACGAAAAAAAACTAGCCGGAGCCGTGAATCTGGGTACGCGTTATGCGCGCATGGTGGAAATTCCCAGACTGACAAATCGAGTCCGCAGATCGCAGATCTGTCGGTTTGACAATCCGTTCCACTTGAAATGGTGATACAAAAAATGAATTACATAATTTATTAATTCTAAATTTAAGGTGGTACATCATAATTAATACGTTACCGTATCCCATACACAACCATGACTTAATTATTTGTTTTTGTTTACTTTTGATAAAGTTATTAATTTTTGAAGTGCGACCAGACAATTGCTGCGCGTGAGTTGTTTGTCTATGACAGCTACGTGGAATGAAACGCACATTCCTCTATAAAATAATTGTTTTTGTTGTTAAACAAATGTTTTAATTAATCCTATAACTATTGTTATATTTGGATTGTATGATTTATGAGGATTCCAAAGATGGTTTTAAATCTCGAATCCGTGCCGTAGACAACGAATAATCTGCATGCCAATGTTGCCGACATTGGTTGGTGTTCTTATGATTTTTGTGTATTTACTGTCTATCAATTCGAAGTAAATATTATTTGAGCTATGTAACACCTAACCGTCTCATTTGCGATGTTGGTTATTCGTTCTCTGCTGTATTTTGGATTCATAGGTGTCATTGTTAAAATAACCTCAAAATGTTGTTGACCTATGTTATTTGTTCTGTTGAAAAAACTAGTAGCAGCTTATGTAATTTATCTGCTACACTTTAGATCTCAGATAACATTGATCCACTATAAAAACTTGACTCGAAGACTAACTCGTAAGCTCAAATTAAGTTCAACGAACAATTCCCTTCCCTCATAAAACTCAGAAACACGACGATCGTAAAGTTGAACCCAAAACGCTTGGCTTTCCACAAAATTGTGGAATTTACAATTTGTCAAAGTTTGACCACCATAAAGCGAATTCCTAGCTGACCCTCATGTTTGAAACAGACATTATCCTCCAGTCCTCCAGTCTTATTTGTGGCTCCTACGTAAGCCACAAAGTTATCATCAGCTCCTAAAATACTGTACCTACTCATTTATTCTGATTTCATTAATTCACTCATTTATTTTCATTTAGTCATTTATGAGTATTACGAGCACCCTCCTACTAGTAACTGGTTCTCCTACTTATTGTAAGTTGCTAGTTATCAAAATCAAGAGAATATTAAGGCACAAAAGCCAGTATATTCCAGAATAAATTATGATAACCACTGAAATCTGTAAATAATGTTATAAGGTTAATTTTGTTGAAATGAAAACGTTGTTGGAAGGAAGAATGAAGATAATAGGAAATCTTAGTAAAGAGAACTTTTATTCCTCTCCAAGAAAAGTTTATAATAATAATTACAAGCCTTGGTAACTATGAAAGAAAAGCATGAAGATGTTTTAGGTAATATTCTAGGTAAGATTTAACCATCGAAGCTTGTATTACAATTTTCAGGGTAGCAAAGCTTACAATTCTAATACATCTGTTTACGAATATTTTTGCTGAAATGTGTACCTACTTGTTATTCGCGACTCATTGAGCAAAAAGTGATGATTAGCGTTTGATGTTCTATCGCGATCGCCGTTACACTTGTTTGAATCATTACTAACGAGTCGCTTAGTTTTTGTACTGAGCTGATCAGTTTCTAAAGGTTGTTCTAACAGAGGCTCGGATTTATTGTGACTTGTAAATCAGCAATGAGCAAGCCCCATGTCTATTTGTTTTTCCAAAATCTTTCACTTTAATGGTTTGTACAGTTTAGTTTTTATTTGAGTAGTTATTTTTTCAATTTGACAAAAATCTACTACCAATCTACGAAGCGTAAAATATAGCATTACTAAACAATATCAAAAATATTTACTTTATATTACATTACACATTTTTTTCACAAATCGAAGCAAAGACGATAAATAGAGAATATTTATGCAGTTGTGACTACTTGTGACTCAATTCGTGTACAATTTACAGCACCTCGGTGAAAGTTATATCTCGGTTATATGGGTAAGCAGAGAGCGCCTTATCTAGTTCTAGCTGGTAGTCGTAAATATGTGTTTTATGAACTCACGTCTCTACTATGTGCCACAAGTGTTAGTATTGCGGCTATAATTTTTATGAAGTGCATCAGCAGACTTCTCTTCATTTGCTGAGAGAAGTGGGTCAAGTGGGTCACTGTGATACGAGCCTGTAACAGATTTCACTAGAATACAAAGAAGTATAAAGTGTTACTGCTGCATAGAACGTTAATACGATCTTCATAGAATCTTGGCTTTGAGGGCAAGGGTTATCTTACAATATTATTACTAACTTGATAAAAAAAAAAATGTTTTTAAAAATTAGTCAAGAAAATTAGCCAACGGAGTCAGACAAGTTTTGTCGGATTGGAGAAACACGACAATTTTTTTTTTACTTAAATTTCTTCCCTCTAAGTATGTATTAGTGAAGACAGAATAATCATGTTTTTCTTTTTTTTTGACAAAAAGCAACACTTTGGAGCTCTTACGAGAAAATCTATGACACTTCGGGGAGGCATTGTGTGAACAAAAACCCTAAAGCGATACGATGAACATCGATGAGATGCGATAATATTATGTTCATAATTTTTTGTGTAATGTCTCATGAGAAGCGCTTTCCTCGATGAAAAAATGATTTAAATTCAGAAAAAAAAATACTTACCTACATTATATTTTGGTGGATATCTCATCAGAAAATATTAAAGCGGCCTCCAGAGAGACTAAGTCGTAAATATTTGTGTGGGAACATTTCTTATTCATAATTATTTCAAAAATACAGAAGTAGTGAGAAGTGATTCCACATTCCGTGGTAGCGCTGCCGCCTCGTGCTGCAACATGTGTGAGACTAATATATTTTATGGCTTTTTTTAAAGAATTTAGTCACGTATCAGAATTTATTGCCCTAGATGCTATTACGTACGTTTACAACATAATCTATAATTGTCAGTGTGAAAAACACAAATGGACTTTATGTGTACAGAATTTGTACTCGGGTCCTGCTTTCAGACGAATAGTATTTTTTAGGACTGTTCTTCGTGGTTGTGTCCCCCATGCAATATTACTTAGGTACTTTGTAATAGAATCATCAATTCATAAAATTTGTCCGTCGCGCGTCGTTAAGGTTTAAACTTCGCATATAATTAACTAGTGACCCGCCCCGGCTTCGCACGGGTACAAAAAAGGTATTAAAACCTTCCTCTTAAATCACTCTATCTATTAAAAAAAACCGCATCAAAATCCGTTGCGTAGTTTTAAAGATTTAAGCATACAGACAAACAAACAAACAAACAAACAGACACGACTTTGTTTTATACTATGTAAGGATTAAGTTCAACAGTAACTGACAGACAATGACAGTTCATTTCACAGTCACATTTCAATATTGAATATAAGTAGAACGAGTAAAGTGCTGGATCGTAATTCATTTCAGTTGAAATAAAACCTGACACTGCAATAATGAACGTCAAATACAGAATTGCCTAACTTTCGTTTTCTGATTGCAAATAAATTCGTAGACCGATCCATTTTAATTTCCTTTTCATCTAAATCAGAGCTTTCACAATTTAATCATTCAAATCTCGGAACGAAAAAACTTTACATTTTGTAATTTTGCATCTTTTTGACGTTCGAAGCTTTGATGATGTGAGGTCACAAAAGCCTTTAATTACAAGATTTTAATTAACATAATTAATCAGTTAGTTATGAGTATGTAAGGATCGTAGCAGGTGAGGTTTTGTGCTTTCTACTTACCCCCATGGCAAAAAGGCGTGAGTTTATGTATGCATGTGTGTTATTATTAAGTAAATCTTCCAACAGCTGCACTCTCAACTTATTCCCCCCAATTGACTGAGCTGATTTTTTTTAACTTCCCTTGTTAGTTCTAGTACGTTTAGGTGAAATCTTGCAGCTGAAAATCAAACCAGGCACATACCTTTGGTTCTGTCACATGTATGCCTGAACTCTCACAACATTCCGAAATCTTTAAGTGGAAATTTCAAATCTATATTATTCGTTGCTGTCTGAGTAGGTCAGATGGACCCCTCACAGAAGAAATAAAGTTTACGATAGTTGGAGTGGATCCAGCACTCCAGACTCCCGTCCGTTGCCAAAGTCTACATGTTCCGCTCTTCATAAAACTGTCGGAGCGATGCAAAAACTATTTGAATGCGAGAATAAATATACAGTACAGCGTAGGTAATTGTTATGCTCGCTGTTTTATGCGCAGGGTGAGTATAGTACCTAGTATACTGGGACTTTAAGTGGTATTTAAATGGAATGGGGATGTTAACACTTATTTAAGTATGCCGCATAACTTGTCTTAGTCTTGTCTTTATTTTTTTGAATTTAAAATGAATAAGAAATAATTAAAATGATTAGGTCACCCAGATGGATGCATCTTTGCCTAATTAGATTAGACTTTTTAATAGTGTAGGTATGTTGGGTGTACCTAATCAGAGACTAACTTTTAATTTTATTTTTTGGGTTACTTCTGATAGGTTACAAAGGCATATTTAGCTGTAGAGACTACCCGATGTAATTTTATTTTTAGCGTACCTTTTGCAGCGTAGCAGTCGTAGCGGTGACGTCATCATGTCAGCTACACCGTAGCAACCGTGTAGCCATATTTTCTATCCTTTACAAGTCAATTTTTATATGCAAAATAGTTATAAAAACAGCAAACAAATAGTAAAGAAAAAACCCAGAAAAAAAGTCAAACATTCCTAGTTCAAGACTATTAAAGTTCCCGTTACGTGATTGGTTTGCATAGAGTCGATAATAGCCAATTATGTAATAAATTCCAAGAAAATCTTTGAGTTGGATATAAAAGTATGAGTTGGAGGTATAACTAGTTTTACCTATTAGTTTAGCTTTATACGGGCTAATCGATGATTGGATTCTTTGTTATATCGTTAAGTATTTGTGTATATTCCGTGTCTTTTATTACGTTTCTGTTCGTCATTATTTTCACGTACCTACTATTTCAACTGAATTTAATAACTTAATCACTGCGCTGAGCATCCCGGGTGCGATTTCCCCACGGAAACAATATTAAAAAAAAAAAAAAAACACGTCTGTAATATCCGAAGGGTTAGACCATGGTTAGACAAAGGTGCATAGCAGTGTTGGGCGTAGTTAACTACAATTTTGTAATCTGGTTACTAACTACGATTAAAAGTAGCTAACTACATGTAGTTAAGTTACATGTAATCATAACTACATGTAGTTAACTACTTTTAATCAAACTACATTCAGTAGTTGTTAGTTTGATTGCTGCAATCGAGTAGTTATAACTACTGATTATTTAAGTTTTACGAATTTATATTTTGCAATGAAATTAACATGTAATGAGTAGTAGGTAATTTAAATATGTTTTAGAATAAGGCTGCATAAAAAAAACAGTTTATTGCACATACCTATGTTTATTTTTATGAATAATCAAATGCAAGGATTAAAGTCGTAGATATTATGTGAATTTTTCACTGCAACACTCGAAAAATACTGAAAAAAAAACAAATTGAAACTTTTGGCATTTTCAACGCTACATCATTTTGAATGTAGTTATAAAAAGTAATCAAGTAATCGTGATTGCAACTACAATTTGTAGTTAGTAGTTAAAATTTCAAACTACATTTTTCGATTACTTTATGTAGTTAGTAGTTATGATTGCTAACTACTTTTTGTAGTCGTAGTTAGTAATCAGTAGTTAGATTACATTTTGCCCAACACTGGTGCATAGTATACAATTCCTAGTTTAATTAAAAAAATCAGTGACCGACCCGTGGTACAACTGCGATGTCCAACTGGTTGTACTACGGAGAAGTAAATTTACCCATGGTTCAACTGGGTTCAACTGGTTGTTCTATGGGGAAATATCTTTACCAATGGTTCAATTACAGTGAGTTGTTCTTTCCTTGGTCCAACTAGTTGTACTTCTGGGAATTGAATGTATGATCTATGGAACAACTACTGGTAATAAACAGGAAAAGGTTATCTATTAATGCTGAAGTGCAATGCAATTACTACCTCCTCTTTTAACCAAAATTATAATACGACCGTCTCGCGACAGTATCCTTTATGGGCGGCATGGGCACCGGGCCGTAGGCCGACGAAGGAGGCCGGCGGAGGCCCGGCACTTCGGGGACAGAAGACAATAGTGTTATGTAATATGCGAGCGAAGCGAGCGCGCGTCATGGAGTACAACATGCGTTGCATGTATGTTTGTTTTACACGATCATCCTATCCCCGTGGTCCAACCAGTTGGACATAATTCCACAGTTGTACCACGGGTCATAATCATAAATATCAGAAAAAAGAGTTGAACCATGGGTAAATTTACTTGCCCGTAGTACAACCAGTTGGACATCGCAGTTGTACCACGGGTCGGGGTGGAAAAAATCAAACAAAAAACAGCCAAGCAACTTCAATAGCATTGTCATACGTCATACGCTTCGTTCGTTATCTAACCGCATTCGTCTCGCTCCACATTCTTACTTCCAGTATTTTAATTAGTGAAGCATTTCTTCATTGCGGCCTCTCCCGTGGTTCCGCTTATTTTATGAATATCATGAGAGATGCGCTGAATGTGACGAGGGAGCGATGATATAAAAGATTGTTTGCAATTGTGTTACATAAAACTGTAGGTACATTAATTAAAAAGCTCTTAAAATGTTTGTAAATGCAGCAGCGAGCGATCCTGGCATTTGTGAATAAATAAATGAGTTGGTGGCACTTCACGTTGATATAAGTGCAAATGTGACGTTGTAATTAGAATTTAGCTGCAAGCTATTTCGTTATTGTCGTAAGCAGAGATAAATGAAGTGTAATGTTATAAATGCAGTGCAACTGAATTACTAACTAATTAAACCCGTCAGTGACTGCAACTGTGTGTGTTGCTGTGGTAGAGACTGGTTGTGATTTGGTGCAAACAATCAACTTTAATTCAATTTAACTACAAAGCATAACATCATACATACATTATCATAACATCAAACATGTTATACGCAAAGGGTTAAGCAGAGGTATACGTAATAGTACAACCACATTTCGCCAGTTATGTTTAAGTTATATGTAATAGAGGGCAAGCCTATTGCCATCAACCAGGGCCCAAATCCAGACTCCTTGGCTGCTACAGAGAAATTCCACTAGTTACAGGAAAATACTACTTATTATAAATCTTCAACTATACGATAGTAATAAATCATAAGACGTCGAAGTTTGCAAGCAACATGGAAATTACTAACTTTGCCATTTATCTTGTGTAAGTATTCCGCGTTGAAAGACACATCAATTTTACGACGTAGCTTCTTTATTGTTTAATTTTCGCAGTGAATTTTTGGATGACTAGGTACCGTTGAGAAAGTAATGATGATACGTTGTATTTCGTCAACATGTCAAACATATTTATATAAACATATAAAAAACTAGCTGAACCCGCGCATGCGTTGTAATGCGTTATTTAGGGGGATGAAAAATAGATGTTGGCCGATTCTCATAGATACCGGATAAGCACAAAAAATTTCATCAAAATCGGTCAAGGCGTTTCGGAGGAGTATGGCTAAAACTGTGTCACGAGAATTTTATATATAATAATATTCCACATAATAATAATAATATTCCACAACTATCACACAACGCCATCTAGTCCCAAGCTAAGCAGAGCTTGTGTTATGGGTACTAGACAACTGATAAACATACTTATATATTTCTAAATACATACATATTATAGATAAATTACACCCAGACACAGTACAAATGATCGTGCTCATCACACAAACATTTGTCCTGGGTGGGAATCGAACCCACGACCTCCGGCATAGCAGTTAGGGTCACTAACCACTAGACCAACAGGCCAGTCATATTAATAATACATAACGACACACACAAAAAAACTTGACAAAAATACATGGCAAAAAAAAAATTAACGATGCAACTCTCTACGCTACGAGGCGCCAAAAATTCAGAATTTGAAAATCGTGACCGAAGTATTCTGAAATCACCTTCCCCTGCTCTTGATTGTCGAAACCCTCTTAACGTAACTGCCTATTTGGCCAATAATCAAAAGATAATGTTTGAAAATAGGGAGTTTTCGATTCTAAAGATTTTCCTTTTAAACCGATTTCCAAATATAGAAAGTTATCAATTCGTCGGAATGCTTTTTCCAACTTCCGACTAATCGCCTTCTAAAAAATTCTATGCTTTAAAAAATGCAAAATGACTTGGGAAATCGTTGAGTGTTGATAGTTTAATTGATTTTTGGCCACCGACTTCTAAAACTAAGGTTTTTTTATTGCCGAAATAAATTATTAAAAAAAAAACAAAATGACTTATAGCCACTATCGGTATGCACGTAGCAGAAAAATGTCATCTGTGTCGTCAGTTATGCTCGAAGATAATTTGCATCCATTATGTCCCCTATTAAAATAACTGGCCAAATGTGGGTATACTATGTAGTTAGATACACTTTTGTCTCACCCTTCAAGGGTTACAAGGCGTAATGTTATGTTACGGCCGGAGAGCTTAATATTCTGTTGCATTAGCCCGACACTAAATAATATTGTATGTAACGTCACACCCTTGTTAACCCTCACATAGGTACCCCACGAACAGCTATGTACCTAAGTTGTTAATAACAACATTATGGTGGTACTGCTACTGATGATTAAATAGATACTACATTAACTAATAGGTACTGCACATTTGCAGTATTACTGGATTAGAAGGCTCAAGGTGATTTTGTTATTGCAAATACATTCGTATACTTCCTCGTTATGAATTTCATTGTAAATTCTTGTTTCGATAAACTACTGGAATGTTTTTCTTTAATTTGAAAGTGCTCCGATTCAACGTTAGTATTCGTTTTCAATCAAACGATTAATTAATTCGATTAATTTTCATTGATTTGGTCTTCATCGTTCATTAATTCATTTCGTTACTCTTTTTAATTTTAAATGATGAAATGTAATACAGATACCGATCACTTATTCGTATTATTAAAAGCTTTTTGAGGATCATTTAATTTGGAATAAATCTGAATTTAATTTTTACTGAACTTAATTTTAAACTTCGACGCATTTAAACTGTGCTCGACGATCTCTTTCTCAACAATTTAACTCGGGGAACGTGTAATCTTTTTATTGAATAATAATAGTGAAGTAAAGTATCCGAAAATTATACTTTTGCCAGAGGGCTTAATTTTTTCGTGGATGTATTTTTTTTCTACATTCATTATTGTACCAGTGCAGAGGTTGTTTGTTCAGTAAACCATCAGTTGTAGACTTTTGTTAAAGTTCTGTAAAAACTATGCAATTTTAATGAACAAACGGACGCGGTAACTAAAACTTCGCTACTTTACTGAACGTTCCTCTGCCTCGGGATGCAATATATTCTCGTTAGAGACATGGAATAAAATTGTATATTGAATTTATTAGGCGCTAGTTTTTAAGTGGTACTTATTCAAAATTGACAAGCACTATACTTATTATCTATTCTCATACTCTAAAGAGATAAAAAAGCTTGCATATAGGGATCATTTGCGAAAATAATGACACAATTTCTTAAAAATTCTTTCACTTGCAGAAAGGTTCATTATTCGTTAGTGCTATAGGCTAAGAAATATGTTTTTATCATGCATATTATCGAACTAAAACTTTTGCGGACGAAGTGCTAGTGTACCTACTTAATATGTACTAAAACTATTCTTTCCAAAACAGAAAATTACATGCCGCACTAATACTGGTACAGCAAGGAAATACAACGGACAATTCGTAAAATAAAACCTAATAGTTATAATTTCACTCGAATTGTAACTGGAACAAAATTTCACATAAACTATGTAGTAACATCACAAACCTCCACCGACTCAAGCAATTATTTGTCATGAAACTCTATTAATTAGTAAATCAACTGTAAATAGTAACACGAGGACAATTTCATAAAGTAGAAGAAGTAGGAGACGAGTCTCTTCTAGATGACAGACGGCGACAAAATTAGATATCTCGGAGTAAAGACCTCGGTCTAACTGAGGTACTGGTACCAAATAAAATAATTAAAAGTAATTGAGTCTGGCGCAGTGAGGACAAGGCTGACTAAGGCTGTTACCGAATGGCGTCCAAGAACTCGAAAAAGAAGTGTGGGTCATCCGGCGGCGGTGAGAGACCACATAGTTGCCATCGGGGGGAAAACCTAGCTGGATGAGGCTGGCACACGGCCGTGGAAAATAGAATAAGAAAGGAGAGGGGTATACCCAGCAGTGGGTGAATACACACTGTGGATGATGATGACGAGTCTGTTAAGCTTGTAGCTAAAATAATAATAGCCGCTCGGGAAAAGTGTTATCAGGTTTTTCTATCACGAGTTTCTTATTAGCAGCCACAGAGTCTGTATTTGTGACCAGTTGTTGGAAAAAAGCTCGCCCCATATTATATGGGACTTAAACATAACTCGCGCAATTATACATAATTAAGGTTATTGGGTACGCCTCTGCCTAACTTTTTTGGGATTGCTAGGGTGATGTTATGCAGTTGAAGTTTTAAATCTACACATGCAGCTGTGATTCCCATAATTAAACAGTTCTTGATTCGGTACAGCTAAAACACCCTCTATAAACTTGTAGATAGTTCACAGTTCACGTTAAAGTTGATTCAGCACTAAAATGTTTTAAAACGTTTATTTAACTATGTAAAACGGTAAAGGTACAGAGAGTAAGTAAGTAAGTGTTCAGATATTTTTGGTTAGTTGTTTGTTTAGAAATTATTGGCAAGCATCTGCTCAGATATTTATGAAGTAATGAATTTTCAGATATTAATGGTAACTTGTAGTGTACGGATGTTATTGACATTTTAAATTGTTCAGAAGTATTTGGTCACCTTGTCTGCTACAATATATCTGATGGCGACTGTACATGTGCGACAGCGCGGTCTTAAAATTAACTTATTTACAATATTTTGTTGGAGGCTTTCTTGATTACTCTTTTTAACTAGAACTTAAAGAGTTCTTTAAAAAAAACATCATCAGCTTCAAAACCTGTTTTTTTTTTTTCTTTAAAAAACGTTGCCCCACACTAGGAATTTCTCCTGTATCGTGGGTGCGTTCACAAACATATAAACTCACTTATACAAATACCCAGACCCGAAACAACTATCTGCAGGTCATACAAATATTTGTTCCGTGCGGGGATCGAACCCGCGACACGTAGCGCAGCAGTCCAATCGCTTAGCCACTGCGCCAACCGTGCCGTCAAAGTCAAGTTACGAAGGTTACGAAGCATCACACAGAAATTAATATTGAAAACGAAACGCACGTGGACGTTGTTTAATTAAAGTAAACATGGTAAATTATCCTGTTAGTGACCTTAATGTCCGTACTTGTAATGAAAAATATCACTGAGAAATTTAGATAATCTGTAATTTTCCGAAGTTTAATTAATTAATTAAACCTCTGCCTTTCAGTAAGTAAAAACATTCAATAACGAGTGACGAGACAGCACATTTATTGGTAAGAAGCTACTATACCTAATATTCAATTATTACACCTAGACAATTTATTTGTCAAATATTTCAGCACAAAAAAATGGACCATAAACCTTAAACGAGGATGTACGAGAGAAAAATAACGTGACGCTACTGTGAGTCCCGTTTATAGCTATTGTGTATTATATTCAGTAACATCTATAAACAGAGCTCATTCTGCCGACCCAGCACTCGCTGCCAGGCGTAATGGTTATACGAGTGAGCTGCAATTAGTATATCGTTACAAAACCCGTAGATTTGAATTTTATTGATACCGCGTAATGGGGCCCTGTCACCACAGATAACTTTGTGTTGTGAATACCTGAGCTTTTGCACGTGACGGCGAAAACATACCTTGTGAAAGTTCTGTAAGATAAATAAATTTAACAAGCACACTCTACATATAATAATGGCATTTTAGATCCAATTCTTTTTTGACAATCATAAAGACACGATCGAAACCACGTGCCTTTGTAGTATCACAATAAATATTGTGCGCTTGGCTTCCGTCCGATCTGCGATGTGTGCTGACATATATGAGACGCAATCACGTGGATGAGATACATAGCTGTGATGACGACCAGTCTGTATTCTATTGTATTATATGCCAAAATTAGTTTACTAGAGACGTGGTTCGCCTGCGATGACGCATTGATACACTTTATAAAATTCTTTATTCAAGTTAAAGCTTTCGATTAAGTCTTTCGAATAACTTACATTCAACCGTTGTGAACAATCCCTCTATTTTACGTGTTCTGAAAGCCCAGAAACTAGCACAAATGACTTTGGAATATCAACAATAAAGAGTTTCACAATGCAAAAAACTTTGTCGAGCAAACTTTGTAGTGTATTTCGCAATACACTTAAAACTTCAGCGTAGATTTGTTTAAAGTTTTTGAAGGAACAAATAAAATAGATGTAGGTAATAATCAAATGCTGTAATTATTTTTTACCTTAACGCCCTGCGTAAAGACTGAGTGTGTACACTCAGTCTGGAGGCTATTTGTAAATAGCCTCCAGTAGTTACGTCTATTAGTGTTGTTCTCGCGGCACATTACAGAGTAACAATTCTTTTGTAAAAAGCACAATGCAGCCGTTATTGAAGTTTGTAGTTTGTGAAAACGCTGAGGAGACATTTAGATGTTGCGCTTAACAAAAGTGTTTTAACTCTTGGCTGACACTATTAAAACTTCCCTCTAGAAAGTTATGAAATAATAGTGCGAGAGTTTTATTCTATGCAAGTCTTATGAAATAATTTGTGTGTTGCGTTGCAGCCCGGCCACAGTCGATTTCATCATTTATAGACGTATCAATAAAGTGTTCTTAAAGAGTTCTTGCAGTACCTACGATTAGATTAATTGTACCACAAATATTTCTTGTTAAAAAAGCACTTATTTGTGGCCGGGCTGTACCGCATACGTTGCAGCCCGGCCACGTGTATATTTTCTGGTAGGATGCTCAGAATGTTCTAAAATATAAACAAAATAAATGTTCCTTTTGTGTTATTCATTTTTTTCAATGAAATATACCAAGGAAAACGCTTATCTAATAAAAAAAAAATTTTTCAAAAAAAAAATTGCATTAAGCGCCTGTAGAAATAAAATAACACGTCTGCTTATTTGTACAGATTTGCTAATGCATATCTTTAGGAGCAACGCCTGTAGGACTAAAATAGCAGTTTTTTTTTTTTATTATATAAGCGTTTCCCTTGGTATATTTCATTGAAAGAAATGAATAACACAAAAGGAACATTTATTTTGTTTATATTTTAGAACATTCTGAGCATCCTACCAGAGAATATACACGTGGCCGGGCTGCAACGTATGCGGTACAGCCCGGCCACAAATAAGTGCTTTTTTAACAAGAAATATTTGTGGTACAATTAATCTAATCATAGGTACTGCAAGAACTCTTTAAGAACACTTTATTGATACGTCTATAAATGATGAAATCGACTGTGGCCGGGCTGCAACGCAACACACAATAATTTGTGCAATAGTCTAACGACATCACGCATCTGGAAAAGTCTTAAAATGCCCTGGCGGTTGAGTATTTTGAAACAAAAATAATCAGTTCTATGTTTTAGAATATTTTGGTTTATCATACTTGCCGAATGTTTGTAGGTACTTCTCTTTAACGCACACACGCTTCGCAAACTTTGTTGTGACTCGTTGTTTACCTACTAATTTAATCCTACCGTAACAAGGATTACTTAAGAACACCAGTTAATCTTTTCGGGTTAACGTGAATTTATAAGGCATTACCCCTTGCGAAAGCAGCAGTGTGCTCGAGCCGTCGACCGTCGTCATCATACAACAGAGGTTCTCGTAAAGAGGAGCTGTGCAACGTCATGAATGTGCCAAATAAGAGAGATGTGGAGGACTTGACCTAATTAAATGAATACGTTTTCGGAATAAAAAAACTGATTAATTTAAAATAAATAGGTATATGAAGTGAGAGAGCAGCGGTGGCCCAGTGGTGGCGGCACCGATTTACGAACAGTACGTCGTGGGTTCGAACCCAGGCAGGCACAATACTTTATTTATTTTATCACCGCTGCTCTCAAAACGGTGAAGAAAAACATCGTGAGGAAACCGTCATGTCTTAGAACCAAAAAATTCGAAGACATGTGGCATCTACCAATCCGCACTGTAGATTATATATATATATACGGCCCGCGTGGTAGATTATATCCTTCCCTCTCAAAAGAGAGGAGGCCTGTGTCCCAGCAGTGGGAACATTAATAGGCTGTTGATGATGATGATATGAAGTGAGATTGAGTGTTTGACCTGTCTGAGCGCCTATCTTGTGTTTTTTTACACAAGAGTGGCTCTCATTTAATTTAACTTAAAACCTTAAAAGCGTATCAAAAAAACACAATAGTACATTTTGATACAAGTGCGGAAAGTTTGTTATTGCATTCGAGGCAGATTGAACACCCGAGCCGTATGGCGAGGGTGTTCATGGGGTCGAGAAATGCAATAACAAATTCCCACGTGTATCAAACGACGTTTTTCAATACACTTTCGAAGAAATTAACTAAAAACGTTATGTGTTTTTGTCAACTTTGATGAGACTATGATTTAATTTACTTTTCAACACATTTGCTCGAAAAATGCATTTACGGAGCCTGTATACATTGTTCGAAAGTTAAAAATTACGCACTATACAACGGAACGTGCGGTAAAATATGTACTCTCACCTAAGTACCGTGCGGTAAAATAGGTACTCTCACCTAAGTACCTATTTTACCGCACGGTCCATACCCCGTTGTATAGCACCGTTCGTATTCTTTACGGTTTTTTTTTTAATTTCCATAAAAAGTAATACAAGAATTCCACCAAGGAGTTTCACATTACTAGAATAAATAAGCTGACTGAACGAACCTCCTTGGAAGCGCTTTTGTTCAATACGTTTGTCTCACTTTAATACTAAAGAGTAAATGAGATGAAAGTTGTAGTTCTAATTTTCACCACGTGCATGTGGCGCCATTTGCAAATGCGCGGCATTTTAATATTAAAACGTCAAAGATTGTTGCGACTTTCCGACTGATATTTAAAAACAAAATAATATGAGTTCAAGCGAATCCGATATTAATATGGAATCTACTTCACCTGATATTTTAAATGAGGCGCACCTACAATAATTTTATAGCATGGAAGACTCGAAGAAATACTCAATCATTCTCTGAAAATGTTTTGATGGCTTACCTACTTCAATGAATTACGTATGAAGTATAACCGTCCTCAATGTGGTTTTTAGAGTGGTTTTTAACATTGATTAAAGCAAGAAATCAATAGTATTCACTGCAGCTAACGTAGAAAGATTTCTTAAAGACGCGCCAGATGAAAAATATTTAGGAACTAAGGTACGTTAGTTTTTTTTACGTACGTAAAAATAGTCTTGAAAAAGTTTGTTTCATTACATAATTGTACTGTTTTCTCGCAAATGTGTTGAAAAACGTTGTATGATACCCGTGCAGAAATTGGTTTTTACAAACTCGTGACTATGGTAACCCCTCGACTTCGTCTCGGGCTTACATTCGTCTACTCGTTTGTAAAAACCAACTTACCGCACTAGTATCATAAATAACTATTTTTTCCGCGGTTTGATTTCGCCAGGTTGAAAAAGAAGCAAAGGTATAAAGCCGCCAAACAGCCTCACAGGAAAAATATAAAATTTAAATATTTTTTAATTAAGAACACAAAAAAATGCTTACTTGTTCATAAAAGTAAATAATTGTTTAAAATATTTACGTTTATTAGTAGTATTCTTTTTACAAACACAATTTAAATATTCAAAAAATATTTACGCTGTAAAGACGCAGATCAAAATGGCGAGATTAAAAAAAAAAACACGCCTGCTCTATAATAGTCAGTGGTGTTTTTTTTTTTAATTTCATAAGTTTTAATCGAATTACCGCTGCTCTATGATTACAGCGTGCGGTAATAATATTACAGCACGCTGTATTCTTATTACCGCACGCGTGCGAAATATGATGCATGTCGAACCTAATCGTAGTGCAATAAGAGCTAGTTTTCGAGGAAGTGTATTGAAAATTATATTACTGATTTTTACAAAATACTTTAAGCATTCGAAGTTCACTCAAGTTCACTTCAGAATTAAAATACCTCTTTTCTTATTAAATTTAAGTTATTACAATTCAGTGGTGTTATCTTCAATTTGATAAACACAAGTAAATATTGTGTTAATAATTATAACGAGTTATTTGCTATCGACTAAAATTTTGGTAAAAACCAAAGTTACAATGAAGATGGCGGTAACCTAAATAATGTTTACAAGATCCTTGCAAGCAGCAGCCAGCGCTTTACATTCCGTGCATAATTTATTCCGTTGCCTGAAGGCTTTGGTCCGAGCTCCCCCGCACTAATATCGTCTTGTTTGATCTACTTACATTACATAAGTCTGCATTAAATTACATCGGCCTGAATATATACAATGTTTCCTTAGCATAACTAATGCGTGAAATCTAGAGATAAACATTCGGAGTGGAAATAAACTTTGATTTTGGGAATACTGATATTATTAGATTTATAAGTAAGGTAATAATAGCGTCATAATTGTAGATCAATACCAATTCGCGATTTTAATAACCTGCATAACTATCTAAACAGTTCCAGCAATGCGTCAAATTAATGGCATAACTTATCAGATTAATACGGAATCCAGTTATCGACAGCTAAGTAATGTTAGCTGTCGGTAACATAATTATAAACAAATTCAAATGACAATACTGTTTAAGTGGTTGAACGAAACCGTTCTTTAATAGATTTTCAACCTTATGCTGTTGAAATAAAGCTGAAAATCTATTAAAGTAATTTGACATCGATACGACGTAGAGACATTCGTAGCGCTGTTATTAGTGTAGAGACTGCAGGCCCTGGTTCATTGCTGTATATACATTGTACAGTACAAAGTTGGAGAACACTGTCGTCCCAAAGGATAGTTGTGTTCATTCATACAATGTGAAGTTTTCTCAAGTAAACTAATTCAGTGTGCAGTGTCGCCTGTGGTGGCATACATTTTCAAAGAGATTTAATTTTATATATTATGCTTTAGGTAGGTATAACGCGCACATAATATTATGTGACGCATTATTCAAAGCCCCTTTTTGGGGAATTATGTTGAATTTATAGGGGATTACCGGCTCATTCTGCGTTTGTAAAGATTTAATTGTTTCATATTGTCAAACAACACATTATTCCACAACATGAAAACATAGTATTTCCTTAGATTAAGCGTCCAGAAAATTGTTAGAAGCTTTTTACGAATCTACTGATAGAATGTTATCAATAAAATTATTTTCCATATTTATCCTTATTTTTACTTTATCTGTTATATTATGGGTAAAAATTGCTATAATTAGGGAATCTTCTGTATGAAAATTAGTTATATTTTTATCTACCTACATCAGGGTCCAGGTTAATACTACAATCAAATCCAATCGTCTCTACATTGTGGTTATTGGAACACAATCGGGACAGAAATACGATTAGAGCCGTATTTGAGTAATGGATATCGCATGTAAAATATATACCGTCCTAATGCTGCCCTATGATGATGCCTGGATGCTGTCCTATTTGACCCTAAGGTTGACTGGTAGAGAATGCCTTGTGACATTAAGTCCGCCTATGTACCACGTTTGTGCATGAAGTTTAAATAAACAAGTAATTAAATAATAAAAAATAAAAAACCCCCAACTTAATAAAGATAAAACATTGGTTCTCCACTTTTACTCCCTTTATATCGAAGTTTGACCAAGTTTAAAGGGAGTAAAAGTCAAAAAACAATTTTCAAGCTTTTTTGTTTTAATTTCATTAGTTTATATTATTCCTCATTCCCTTTCAATATAGTGTACATTATTCTACAAATCATCCCTTGAATTTTTTTGCTACCCATATTGAGGGAGTTGTAGGTAATAAAAACAAACGTAATTCGTCATTTTGTGATTGCGGCCATCTTGGATTTGAAATTTGTTTTATTGCATAGTATTCTACTTATCAAGCCCTTTCATTTGATACCCATATTGATGACATTGTAACAAATATTTAATCCGCCATTTTGTGATGGCGGCCATCTTGGATTTGAAATTTGATAAAGTGTCTGTATAGTATTCTCCCAATCAAGCCCTTTCATTTGATACCCATATTGATGGAGTTGAGATAAATAATAATATGTAAATCGCCATTTTGTGGTGGCGGCCATCTTGGATCGATGTTTTTCAAAAATAGGTAAAAACACTCTCGACTTATTCACCTTTCAAACAATTAAAACTAAATCAAAATCGGATCATGCGTTCGGGAGCAACGATGCCACAGACAGACACACACATAGACAGATCCACAGAGGCAGAGAGACAGGCACGTCAAACTTATAACACCCCGTCGTTTTCGCGTCGGGGGTTAATAAATAAGTACCGTCGGTACCTACTGATAAACTGAAACTACTGGAAACTACTCAATAACTCAATCAGCATGGGTTTGTGATAAAAGGTTAGTTCACTGACGACAATATTACGCTGTTATGTGAAGTTAAATATTTGTTTAGAAATGTCGCTAGTAATTCGATGTGCGTGCTTCAGTATTCAGCTATGATTTTACGTCCAAACACGTAAACTATTGGAAAAAAAAACTTTCATAAGGCATATCAATGTCCTAAGTGTTATTTTAGACAGACTTCCAATTCCTTTTTTTACTAAAAAGTCAATGTAAAGAGTAGAAGTGTCAAAGTAAAAAAGTAAAGAGTGAGTAAATCCGGACTTAATGCCATTGACATTTTTTACCAGTCAACGATTGGGAGATCCAGATGCAAACAGTGGTATAACCCGGTTCATTAAAGAAAGGAATCTAAAACGGCAACACATGGCATGTCCTCTCGCTCGCTCACTATAGTGTCGTTCCACGTTTACTACCAGACGGACCGAAATTTCACAACAACCAATTCGGTTTTACCGTGGGAAAATCTACCGTAGACGCGGCACTTTCTGTCAGAAAAATTGTCAATACATCCGAACATAAGTACGTAGTTGGGATCTTTCTAGATATTTCTGGGGCTTTTGATAATGCATGGTGGCCGATGCTACTCCTTAAACTGAAAATTCGTGGTTGCCCTAAAAACATATACAATCTTGTTTGCTCGTACTTCTTAAATGGTTCCGCGAAACTCAAACTCGGACATCATTCTATGTCAAAGTCCCTTACCATGGGATGCCCTCAGGGTTCGGTTATGGGTCCGTATGTATGGAACGTGGGCTTCGATGACTTCCTCGCGATTCCACTTCCATGCGGCTGTTCATTAACCGGTTACGCGGACGACGGCCTGCTGCTCATTCAGTCAAGTACTCGGGCTGGACTCGAAAATTTGGCTGACACTTGCCTAAAATTAATATCCCAGTGGGGTGATCGTAACCGTCTGACCTTTGCACCACATAAAACTTATCAACTTCTTTTAAAAGGTAATCTTAAATCATGGCCTAGTATTAAATTTAATAACGTTCCCGTGAAAAAGAAGGAGTCTGTATGCTACCTTGGGTTTGTCTTAGAGAGGAATTTTTCATTCATTGAACACATAAAAACAGTCGGTGAAAAAGCTTACAAGAACTTTTATGCTTTAACGAGAATATCCAAATCTACATGGGGTTTATCATTTTTAACTCTAAAGACGATCTATGGGGCTACTTACTTGGGGTGTATGTGCTACGGGGCACCAGTTTGGGCCGATAGGGCCACCATTGGAGCGGTACGACGTAAATTACTTCAAAGCCAGCGGTTGGCTTTGATTTTCTTGTGTAAAGCGTATAGGACGGTTAGTACTGAAGCCTTACCGGTACTGGCAGGGGTACTTCCAGTCGATCTTGAAGTACAGCGCCGTGCTTCAATGTACTACTGCGCACGAGAGACCGCGGACACAGACTTTTTAACTCAACGTGACCGTGCTAAAATAGCTAGATTACTTAAACCACAGACTGACGTCTGGGAGGAACTTCTGTCTGAATGGCAATGTAGGTGGGATAATTCCATCAAGGGCCGACATCTTCACCAGTTCTTTCCATCCGTTCGTGAGCGGCTGGCCAGGACATGGCTGGAGGTGGATCACTGTGTCGCCCAATTTCTCACAGGTCATGGTAACTTTAAGAGTAAATTATTTTCCTTCAAGCTTGTTGAGTCGCCTTTTTGTCAATGTTCTACATCTGACTGCGAATTTGAACAAACTGCACATCACATTTTATGGGAGTGTAGTCTTTGGCAGAATGAACGTAATATTATGTTAAATAGTGTACAGGTTACATCCGGAGTTATTTACTATACGGACCTTGTAGAAACTAGAACAAATTTCCGTGCGTTCAAGCAATTTTGTCATACCTATTATTGGAATCAAATATAACAGCTCACAACTTAGGACCCAGTAATATTAATGACAATAATATCCGTGGTGCTAGGCAACTGGGCTTATCTCAGTTGTATACGTCCCTGTGTGCCTATTGGCCTTGTTCTGTTCTGTCTCCTGCTGATATGGAGGGAAGTGGAAACTATGTTTTTTCCTACTCCTCCGCTATTCATTTCTGATTAATTTCGTTGCGGGATCCAAGACAGTTAAATCATTTCTCTGGGACTTCGTCGAGCTTCATTGTCTCGGCGCTTTTCTTGTGGTCGCCACTGTTGATTCTGGCTAACAGGAGTTACAGTGGTTTGGGAATAGTGTGGCGGGCTTGTCACTATAGTGTGCGAGCGTGAGGACATGATAAAAACCGCCATTTTAGATTCCATTCTTTAATGAACCGGGTTATAGCTATATTTTTGAAAATAATTTTAATTTGTTACAGATAAACCAGAACGATATTAAAAACTTACCCAATGCTGTTAGGATCACGACCATTCCCTCCACATGGTCAGGTTAATGAAGACCTTAGTTGTTATTAGCTCCACACGTTCGTCTGTCTAGATACCTAGTAGTTAACCTTTTTGCGGTCTTGAGAAAATGTCCAAAAGAAATTAGTTTGCGGTGACTCGAGAAAACGGAGGTGTCCTAACGTCTTTTATAGATATTGAGGTCAAATGGCTACAGGTGACCACGTAGATTTTATTACTAAAGTCGGAATGAGCAAAATATTTTACTGGCTTTTGTAGCAATCTGCGATATCACAGTTATGTCTACGAAATCGACGCGTTGTTAGGTAGTTAAGGATTACGTAACTAAACATACAATAAGTGGATAATATTCTCCCAAAGGCTTTCTCAAAGTGCCAACGTGTTCCAAACTACACCACTCTTAGTTATAAAGTCGGGATAATGCGAACACCACACACTTAACACGTAAGCTGCCAGCTGTTTGAATCATTGAGTCTCTGTGGTGTGATTAGTGTACATATTCAATTAGATTTTTACTGTATACTTATGCAATTCCATTTTGAAATAAACTTATTATTATTATTTCCGGTATGTATGGCATGCGATTAATATATGATTTAATATCGGGACATACATGCGAGTATAAACAGACAACTTATCATCTCAGATCACAATTAAATACAGTTCTCAATTTCCAACCCATGGCGTCTGTCGCGCTTACCTAGGTTGGTCTGTGAATGTGTAACTACTACATACCGATTTTTTCACATTCACCAGTTTTGTATAAGACCAAATCTTTGGAAACATCACGTTTCTGAGATATTTAGCCATCGTATATACAAACATCTTCGCCATCTGTACAACATTAATATCATTAGCCTTAATCATAAAACCTTATTTAATCAACACCAGCTGGCATCAATACAAACAAATATGAGAACAACCTTCTAAAACGTCGCGTTTACGTGAATTAAACCACTAAAGTAGTAGTAATTTATACCTCGGAAACGTGACACTTTGGAAGATTTTGCCTAGAAAACGTGTATTGCCAGATATTGATTAAATACCGGTTTTTACGGATGAACCGATTTGAATGAAATATACGTCGTTAGATTTGTCTTGATGGCGCGAGTGTTATAGGATACATTAAAATTAAAAAACAAATGAAAATTGCGGATTTTGGGGGTCAAATCGCGGAGTTCAAAAAAAAAATTTTTTTTCAATACCTTAAAGTAGGGTATCAAAATGAAGGGTTTTAAAAGGAGATTACAAAAATATAATAATACTTATATGTTTAAAAGAAATTCACAGTGAGAAATCCTACACAAGCACAAAAGTTAAATCATCTGCGAAGAATTTTACGCGACCAACGAAAGAACAAACACAAAAGAACTAAAAAGTTGGAAATAAAAAAAGTAGTTAAAAAACTAAAAAACCCGACTGAAAAAATGAAAAGCAAAAAACAAGCACATTTTAAATTAACCTTTTTAGCGCCACAGTCACGTATAGACGACAAGCCGAACAAGCAAACAAGTGCCCTAAGTCTGTCGACTTAAGGTACTTTTTGGCTTGTCGTTTTACTTGACCGTGGCGGTCAATGGGTTAAACAAAACTTGGAAGCAGGCTTCATTTGAATATTAAATTATGAAAAGAAAAAATGAAAATAGAATGGACCCCGCCTGCTTTCATGTTTTGTTTAATTTAAAATGTGCTTGTTTTTTGCTTTTCAGTTTTTTCAATCGGGTTTTTTAGTTTTTTATCTACTTTTTTTTTAAATAAAATAAAATGGCGGAAGTTAGGCAGCTCATACAAAAATTTTCCGACCCCTAGCTTTAAATGAAACAACAATCTCAAAATACAAGTACAAAAATATAATTCCATCACATTTTGTTTTTACAACGTTGCAATTATTATCTTAATTAATACAAATTCAATACAATTACACAATTTTCAATTAGACATTTTTTTTTAATACAAAAATGAAATATATTGTTCGTTGTTTTTACGAAAATACATTACAAGATAATAATAGTATAAATTATAAAGGTCTTATCTTAAGTTACGTATAATACATTTACACTGATAATAATAATTATATGTATGTCGCCGCAAGAATGTCTATCTGCTAAGATCATTGTTTAATCTCATTACCAGCTTATAATATTGATGAACCTGCCATCTCTGAATCTTAGTACGATCATTACAAAGGTCGAAAGTGAGCGACAGTGCCATCTATTGACTCACAATTGAACAACCATCATCGAACCACCACATAGATGGAATGTAATTAAATGCTCCATAACTCGAATAGTAATTTATTAAACAGAAGTAGTCTTTAACTAAGAACTATAGTTAAAATAATTAAGATAAGCTAATGTTTTATGAATATTGGGATTTTAATGGTTGCCACACTTGAAATTAGGCTGTCTATGAGACGTCAGTGCACAATGTTGTGAAGATGGCGGCGAATACGATTGTAATGGTCAATAACTCAATTTATAATGTGAAACTACAACTAAATCAATTTCTATAAGTAATTATAAACTTAAAAGTCATAAGATCATTTTATGGAGCCATTTGTGTTAAGCAATTAGTAGAAAACCCATTGTCTGTTTTAAATCCTTAATCAACCGGAAATGGTTTAGTAACATTTTGTTGTAAAAAGGAATGAACCTATTAATTAGACATTAACGTTTAATTACGCCTTTACACTAACATTGTTATTGTTTTATTGTTAAATAATTAATAGAATCAATTGTGAAGTATTTTAGTAATGATTGTTAGTTTTAACTAATTAGGTCATTAATTACTATACTGGTTTTGTGGTACTTCCGCTGGGGACTACAGACAGATGCATGCGACGAAAAGTTGAGAACTAGAACAAGATAAGTCGCGTTTAGCGAATAATTGCAATTCAAGTAAATGAAAGTGGTTTTTGATGTGATTAATGTTAATTAGTGCAAATGATAATTGTAACATGATTTAAAACAGTGTATAAGGAGTTTCTTTGCCTATTCTTCTCCTAAAAGATCAACCATGTATTCGAATGGGCGATTCAAACCGCAAAGTTTATAAGTGCCTGTAAATGAAGCAATGTAAATAAACGTTTGGTGTTTGAGTCAAGTAAAGTGTGTGATTTCAACTACCCATTGACCTATCTGCCACGAAAAGGAATTTAGGGCGACGACAATATGGCGGAGCCCATTGATATCTAAGAACAGCGTACCTCCAGACTTCCAGAGGGTTTCCCGCCGCGTCATCAGAAGTGGGATCGCCCCCGCGATCCCCTTCAGCCCGCACTGCTGGACATCCAGAACAAGGAACTGCTTCTGTGACCATGGCCGACGGCGTGCCAAAGGAATTTTTCGCCGAAATGGTCACCATGATGCGTTCTATGAGTGAACGGCATAACAGCCCGCAACAACAGCCAAGAGTCAAGATAACTGAAATATTTCGCCCGTCTTACGATCCGGATGGAAACATTGGCTTACGTGAATGGTGTGATCATCTATCGACGGCATCCAATCAAAATGACAAACATGTACAGTACATCACAGAATGACCGAAGCAAAGCTGCAGAACAATTAATATACATGGACACTGAAAGCATAATTATCATTGTATGATCTGCATGATGAATCATCAAACCCGGGAAGTATTTTGATTTTTTTAATTTTAGTAACTTATAAACTAGATATTTACAGTTAACAATAATAAATCACACACTGGCAAGGTTAATGCCTCCATAAATTGACACCTGTGGAAATGAATTAATAAGAAATCTTTTCACTGCTTTTAATTAGGTCATTACCAGTTCAATGTTATTATTAAAATATGAACCAGTAATGTGTCCCGAACAGATCTCGAAAATGAATCAAATGATAGTTACTTGCATTAATTAGCTAACATTAATTAATTAACTAAGTATCAACTAGTATTAAATCTTGTTGTGTCATTCAATACAAATAATTCTTATTAGAAATCCCTCTTAATCAACATTCCAGTGAGGAATTGCAATTAAGTGCAAGCTTTAGTGCTTTGTACAAACTTCTAAAAACATTTGTATCGGACAACATGTTTAAAGATTAATTAAAATAAACAAAGTTGTCCGTCACGGGTCACCCGGCAGATGTGAATCTTTGTATTGTAATGACACATGATAAATATTACAATAATTATTTCTTTAATCAATACCTATCAATCAAATTTGCATCTGACCTTACTTCATCACTAATTGATTAGCTTAAACTTTAAATAATAAATAAATAAATTAAAAATTGATCCACAATAAACTTAATTTTATTGGGAAAACGCAAATAAAGCATCATACTGAATCTTTGTATTGTAATGACACATGATAAATATTACAATAATTATTTCTTTAATCAATACCTATCAATCAAATTTGCATCTGACCTTACTTCATCACTAATTGATTAGCTTAAACTTTAAATAATAAATAAATAAATTAAAAATTGATCCACAATAAACTTAATTTTATTGGGAAAACGCAAATAAAGCATCATACTATTTCCTATTATGGCATAGGAGTCGGATTCAATGCCAGGGTGCACATGTTTCACATAAATGATGCTTTGTTATGTAACTGATTCATAAAACAAAGCAATTAACAATACATCAATGTTGTTCAACAAATTGTGACTATGAAATTCAGTGCGATATTTCTATAGAAATCAAAGCTATAAATACGTTAAATTGAGAATGTTTCCATAGTACAATAACACAACCAATAGTGTTTTTATGGTAGTTTTAATCAGATTAACTTTCCCATCTTAGTTTGATTACCTAAATCTAAGTATGAAAACTATTTCAAAACAATTGATTACCATATTTTCATTACTAATTCAAGCATTTAGTCGGACAGCTTCGTGGGTCTAGTGGTCATGGACCATACAATTAAAATGTGTGGGCCTGGATTCGATTCCCAGGTCTAGCAAAGTGTCATTGGGTATTCCCATAAGGAATTTCTCAGTAGCAGTCCAAACAATAAATATTAATGGCAAACAGTCTTGCCCTTTAACAAGAGGCTTAGACGTTACGCTGGCAAAGTGTTGATGTACACCTCTGCCTAACCCTTCCGGGATAGCAGGTGTGATGTTTACATAACATCTTTTCTTGTCTATTATTTACCTGCATGACTTCTCACATTCCAGGTTCGAGCAATTATCGTAGAGGAAATGATAACCTGATGCTTCAAGGACTACAGCCTGGTGAACAAAAATGACCGTGTCGCCGGCTATGAACCTAACAAATGCGAAACAACATGAAGACAGCCAACCCGGAACACACCATAAGTTTACATAAAAGGTGAGGAGTTTTCAAACTACTTACACTACACCGCTGATACCAAAAATGTTGTGTCAAAAGGCTCAATACAATCGCCAAGTCAACCTACCAACCTACATGATGCTCATCTGTGATGAGAATCAGTATCAATTTCATTATTTTAATGTTATTGCAATCCTGCCAGTTGTAAGCAACAACTATTAACAATAACAAAGTTTTAGTACATACGGTAACTAATGAAGTAAAAAATAATAATACTCACAAAAAGCTATTAGTATCCGTGGAGGAAACAACAGCTCAATAAGTAATACTTACAATGAATCACAAATAATCTATCAGCAGCCATGGAGGCAACTGGTAAAGAACAAACAGTAAATTATCTATCAGAAGCCATGGAGGCAACTGGTAAGGAACAAACACAGTAAATTATCTATCAGAACCGTGGAGGCGACTGATAACGAAGACACACAACAAATGATCTATCAGAAGCCGTGGAGGCGACTGATAATGAACACACACAACAAATGATCTATCAGAAGCCGTGGAGGCGACTGATAATGAACACACACAAAAAATGATCTATCAGAAGCCGTGGAGGTGACTGATAAAATAATACTCTCATGTTATCCTGCTGGGTCCACGGCGTACTAAACGCCCAGAGCCTGGTTCCTTATATCCTGTCAAATCAAAGACTTCGTGCCTGTCACGGAGCAATGGTCCTAAACTCCTTATCCCTTAATCCTGTCAAATCAAAGACTTTGTGTCTATCACAGAGCGGTGTTCCTGATCCTATCCTTTTATCCTGTCAAATCCAAGACTTTGTGTCTATCACAGAGCATTACCTTCCCGTGAGAATGAACAAATAAAAACATACTACTCACACTACATTTACCAAATACAAATCACAATGGCTAAAGCTATCAACAATTTTATTTAAAACGAATCTAGTAGACAGTAGACCTATTACAAGGTTGCAAAGTCAAGTCATAGTAAGGTTAACAATTTAATGCGTATTGTTGTTGCTTCTACAACAATAATATTATCTGTTTGCTGAAAAAGCAAACAGCTGATCAAACAATATCAATAAATTCAATTAATGTTGTTAAATAATTTTGCCAACAATATTCTATTTAGCTAGTAGCTAATCAAACAATATTCTATTCAGCTAGTAGCTGATCAAACAATATCAATAAATTCAATTAATGTTTATGAATAATTTTGCCAACAATATTCTATTTCGCTAGTAGCTAATCAGACAATAATCTTTTCAGCTAGTAGCTGATCAAACAATATCAACAAACTCAATTCAATTAATGTTGTTGAATAATTTTACTAACAATATTCTATTCAGCTAGTAGCTGATCAAACAGTATCAATAAACTTAATTTAATTAATGTTGTTGAATAATATCGCCAACAATATTCTATTCAGCTAGTAGCTGATCAAACAATATTCTATTCAGCTAGTAGCTGATCAAACAATATTCTATACAGCTAGTAGCTGATCAAAAAATATTCTATTCAGCTAGTAGCTGATCAAACAATATCAACAAACTCAATTAAATTAATGTTGTTGAATAATTTTGCCAACAATATTCTTTTCAGCTAGTAGCTGATCAAACAATATCAATCAACTCAATTCAATTAATGTAATTGAATCATTCAGGCAATAATTGCTTATTAAGCATCCATAAACTCAAATAAAAATTGCAAACAGCTTTATGTCTGTATCTGTGCATGTATGCCTAGCAGGGTGATACAAAAAAGCATTGACTGTCAGATCTATGACAAGGTTTCTATATTGAATGAACCTTCCTGTTACCAAATCCTACTATTCAATAAACATTGTAAGTAGGATAATAAAAGCAACAATAATCTGCCGACAAAATTTATCTCCACTATTTCAGATAACAACCACGAGACTACACATACGGCTACGGATGGACGAGCGGACGGCAACGTCAGGTGCAGAGCGCGCACCGCCGATCAGAATGGCCGTGTCGCCGCAAGAATGTCTATCTGCTAAGATCATTGTTTAATCTCATTACCAGCTTATAATATTGATGAACCTGCCATCTCTGAATCTTAGTACGATCATTACAAAGGTCGAAAGTGAGCGACAGTGCCATCTATTGACTCACAATTGAACAACCATCATCGAACCACCACATAGATGGAATGTAATTAAATGCTCCATAACTCGAATAGTAATTTATTAAACAGAAGTAGTCTTTAACTAAGAACTATAGTTAAAATAATTAAGATAAGCTAATGTTTTATGAATATTGGGATTTTAATGGTTGCCACACTTGAAATTAGGCTGTCTATGAGACGTCAGTGCACAATGTTGTGAAGATGGCGGCGAATACGATTGTAATGGTCAATAACTCAATTTATAATGTGAAACTACAACTAAATCAATTTCTATAAGTAATTATAAACTTAAAAGTCATAAGATCATTTTATGGAGCCATTTGTGTTAAGCAATTAGTAGAAAACCCATTGTCTGTTTTAAATCCTTAATCAACCGGAAATGGTTTAGTAACATTTTGTTGTAAAAAGGAATGAACCTATTAATTAGACATTAACGTTTAATTACGCCTTTACACTAACATTGTTATTGTTTTATTGTTAAATAATTAATAGAATCAATTGTGAAGTATTTTAGTAATGATTGTTAGTTTTAACTAATTAGGTCATTAATTACTATACTGGTTTTGTGGTACTTCCGCTGGGGACTACAGACAGATGCATGCGACGAAAAGTTGAGAACTAGAACAAGATAAGTCGCGTTTAGCGAATAATTGCAATTCAAGTAAATGAAAGTGGTTTTTGATGTGATTAATGTTAATTAGTGCAAATGATAATTGTAACATGATTTAAAACAGTGTTTAAGGAGTTTCTTTGCCTATTCTTCTCCTAAAAGATCAACCATGTATTCGAATGGGCGATTCAAACCGCAAAGTTTATAAGTGCCTGTAAATGAAGCAATGTAAATAAACGTTTGGTGTTTGAGTCAAGTAAAGTGTGTGATTTCAACTACCCATTGACCTATCTGCCACGAAAAGGAATTTAGGGCGACGACAATATGGCGGAGCCCATTGATATCTAAGAACAGCGTACCTCCAGACTTCCAGAGGGTTTCCCGCCGCGTCATGTACATTATTCTACCTAACCAGCATTTCTTATTACATCCCTGTATCCAAGTGCGTTGTTAACTCACGCATAACGCACACTACTAAGGCGGCGCTTCTTGCACGCGTTGCGCACTGTGGTCGGCGGCACGACTCGGCGTCCTGTTGAGTAGGAAGTCCAGGTCATGTGATATTTTGTGCAGCACTTTGTCTGTTTGTGTGTAAGTGCTGTGAGTAGTTGTTGTGTCGGGTGAGTGTGTGTTTGCTGGTTGTGTGTGCGAGTGGTTGTGCTCGGCGTTGCACTCGCGGTAGATGGACGGCAGCGAGCTGCTGCAGGACAACTGTGACGTGGGCTTCTTGAGACAGCTCTTGATTGGTCGAGCCGATACGTCGGGTGTCGACTGACAGCAGATCTTACAGCCCTCCTGAGAGAATAATGCTGCGGTTAGATTACAGGGTGACATTTTAAGTGCAATTAATTATATTTGAACTTGCGTTACCTTGGGCGTGTCGGTGCTGTCTCTGTAGGGGCTCGCGCGCCTGTCGGTGACTTGTGGCAGCACGCGCAACTCCACACACACGTGTGACATGCCGCCACCACCTTCTGATAAAAAAACACCAAATACAACAACATCAGAACACAAGTGGCCAATGAAGAAAGATTTTAAGGTGTTTGCAGCAAACTTTACCGAATAAATGATCTAGTCTAGATGATGCTGAAAAATGAAATTCTAGAGGGGTTGTAATTAAATGGTCTATTTGAAATTCCGTCTGATTTCGACAGTTGCCAAACCAAAACTTCTAAAATGTCACGTTTCCATAAATGTATCTCAAAAACGTGACACATTAGAATATTGACTTTACGAAATTTGTTTGTATTTAAACTAGCTATCAACTAATATAGGTTTTAAGCGTAGCCGAAACTTTCAAAAATTATGTATTAGATTGATTAAGTATTGTTGCCAGTTTTCGAAATCTAATCAATATGCCATCAATCAATGCCATCAATCAATAGAATTCAGCTTTGATAGCAAATATCTCACAAAACGGGACACAAATCTTGTTAATAAGAATGACAGCTATCGATACGGCGGCGGAAGTAAGGCCGGCCAGGGCCTGCAGTCTCGACAAATATTTACGACAAACATCGGTCGTTAATTTTAATCGATGTCAAATAATTTCTTTAATAGATTTTCAATGTTATGCTTTTGAAATAAAGCTGAAAAGCTATTAAAAAGGAATTTGTCGACGATACGACTTAGCGACCGATTTTTATCGTTATCTAGTGTCGAGACTGCAGCCCCAGGTTTCATACAAAAATCTTTCAAGGTTATTATAAGCAGATTTGTAAAGCGAAACGGAGTCTGTAGCCTAGTAGTAGTGGTACCTGTGGGTATGAGGTCACACAGTGCGCGTGTGTGTGTGCGCGGTGACTGCGGCTCGTGCTTGTACTCCACGCAGCGCACTATGTCCGCCACACACGCGCCGCTCGACTGACGCCTGCACCAACATATCAACGTGTTAGCTCACATGTACAGTCGAACAAGCTAATAAGTATACAGCCAGCTAACGTGTATTTACTTTTAAGATTATACAGATACATTTAGAGACTGGTATCAAACGATACAGCGTTTGACATCAGTCGCTTAATGCGAAACACTTAATAAAACAAAATTAGAATCAATATTTTTAATGTTATTGAATTATAAAGATCTCTACCCTGTATACTTATTAGCTTGTTCGACTGTACACGATACTTCTATTATAGATCGCGACTGAGTAACAGTGAGATTGTACCTCAGTCCTCACCTGTACATGTTGTTCGGGCTCTCTATCGGCGGCGCTTGCCAGTAGGTGCTAGCGGGCGACACATGGGAGGAGGAGCACTCCACCTCGCGAGCTTGCTTTATGTATACTACAACAATGTGATCACATTAGGTTAATAAGTTTAAATTACTCACACGCTACACATTCATAAAACGCAAACCGCACAAAAATGATTCAATAAAATTTTTGGTCTTCCTTACAAGCTGGAATTATGACAAAAAGTATCAAAAGAAGATTGTCACTAACGAGTATGTGAGACGTCTCCCTCCGGCGCGTCCTGCCACTCGCTGTGTGAGGAGAGCGTGAGCAGACGTCGCGCTGCCTGCAGACACTCCTCGTCCATGATCACGTAACACACCAGCATCGCTATACCCTGCACAAGTAACAGAAAATGTAGGGCGAGTCTTTTGGATATCACGCTAGAATTCAATGCAGTAGACTCACATTAGCGAGTGCGGCGGCGCTCAGTACTGCGGCGCGTGTCACGCTGGTCTCCGCGGGTTGCACGTACGCCATTCCTGTCACTTGCAAGGCTACCGTAGTGGTAAGTAGCACTAACGTGTGCCGCACTACAGTTGCTCGTTCACGCACGTGTTCTTGTCTGACCGGCTTGTGCTCACATGCTCGCCCTCTGAGCGTGAGCGCGAGTACGAGTGCGAGCGTGGCTAGTAACGCTTGACCTGCAGCACACACTGCATTGGCGGCCGTGCCGAGATGCAGCGGTGCACCGCCCCACAATCGAGCTGTCAGCCAGCACAGAGTGCACACGCCTGCAACAAGTTCACGTAAGTATAGCGACCGCCTGGCCCTCCTGCGTACCCGTCCCGTTTTCACCTACACGTACCACACAGTAGTCCAACAGAGGGCGCGCGCGTGGGAGATGCAGCCAGTTCAGCGTGCAACAGCAGCGGTGCAGCACACAGCGCGGCGCAGCCCGCCATCCAGCACAGCGCCACCACCCAGCCTACGACACCACCACAAGCCACGTCCTGCAGCACATAGTGACGCCTCACTCACACATTACCAGAATCATTTACACAGAACCTCACATAATATTATGTATTTCTATTTTTCAACTCACCTGGCTTATGTCACATTCAAGTAGAGCCAACATGGCTGCAGAGTGAAAGCCCGCAGTGACAGCTTTCAGTAGCACTAACAGCTTCATTTTACTGCCAGCTACAAGGCCGAGGAGCTGCAGTAATGCAGCCACAAGACACATCGCACCCCCCAGGCTAACAGTAATCTTCACGATACCTCGTAAGTCATTCTCTGAACCTGTCTGAGGGAAAGAAAAATGTGATAGTATCGAATATTGTAACATCATTATATAACTTCTCCTACAGTACTCACGAATGTCTCTCTCTGTACAGTGAAGAGTGCGATGGTGGCGGGTCCCCGACAGCGGCACGCGACGTGTGTGTGCTCCGGTATGCGCAGCTCACACGCCTGCATGCTCCACACGCGCGGCGACGAGCGCGACCGACCTCCACACGCGAGCTGAGATGCTGACCAGAACAACTACATGAGCTCAGTAGGTTCTTGTTGACATCGTTGCAGTGGAGTTGTGTAGTGCAGAACTCTACTCACCAATGGCACTGCAATTCTTGGAGTGCGCAAACAGCAGTGTTACAGTGTGAGGGTGCATAGGATCAACTCTCACACCGCTGACAGACACCTGCACTTGTTGTGATGCTACTGTGTACTCTGTCGCGCGGCTGGGTCTGGAAGATTTGCAACTACTATTTTTTTTTTTGTGTAAAAAGGAAAAAAGTAACTTAAATATATGTTATGAACACTAAAATGCCATTTTAAAGTTAAGTTTCTTATACCCGACGTATCTTCTCAACGACGGCAATCTTGCTCCCAAGTCACGATACAGCACGATAACCACGGAAGCATTATCAGGTCTAGTCGCCACCTCCACTCCTGCTGACGTCACGAACCACTCCTCGCTCCCCACTAGAGCTGGCCGAAGCTCAAAGTGCACCGCGTTGTCCAAGTGTACTGGTTTCGTTATGACTGTGAACTCGTGGAAGCGCTGGTCGAAGTTACTTCTCATGCCAGCTGTGTCCACCACCGCGTTTTGGAGATCGAAGATTTTCTAATAGGAGTAACATGGTATATCAATTTAAATGAACTTAACCTTTGTACTCAAACTAATCGCTTATATGATCTGTAGCTAGTAACCTCTTCATCCAGGAAGGCATCAGGATGTGTGAGCAGGTGGTCATAGATATGCAGCAGATGCTCCGCGCTGTGGTACCTGTCAGCTGGCTGAGCTGCAGCAGACATGAGGTAGTGCAGCATGTGTGCTGCATGTGTGAGGGGAGGCTCGCCCTCTCCCGGGTGTGTCGGCAGGGAGCGCAGCACTGCGTCATACTGCCGCGCCACGAGCGACACAGCGCGCCATGAGTAGCCCAGTGATATCAGCGTAAACTGACAACATCAAGATGTTTTATTTTAGTAGCAGTCGTGATTAGACAATATACCTTTAAAACAATTTGTTCATTTTTCGTTTACCTGTTCATAAATTTCTCTAAGCGAGTCTGCAACACAACCAGAGAAATCTGGTAGCATCCATTTGACGCCGTGTTGCCCTGTTTTCGGTTCACAATACCTGAAAATAAGTTAGAAACATAGAATAGTGCCTCGAAGATTATCTCAAAAGCTAAATTGTTATTAAACTAACACTACAGGAATATCTGGACGATAATTCTATAATTTCTGCTTTAGAAAATTGTACCTAAATCACCTAGCCTATTTTGACTATTTAGAATTTTATTTGACATTACGATTAGGATTAATACGGACTGCAAGTAACTTTATCTCTTTGACATTTATTGAAATTGATTATATCCCCAATTAAAATTGACATGCATGTACCTAACTATTACTGAATACTTATTGATTTATTTTTTTTATTAATGTGAAAATTTACATAATTTTATATAATTCTACCACTCGAAGATATCACAAAAGTTAAATTATTGTTGTTATAGTAAGAAAGACAATGTTAATCAAATATATTTGTACGCCTATAGGCAAAACATAGAGGATCTACCTATCTGTAACATCATTATTGTAATTTGACCTATGTTTACAAATAAAGCATTCTGATTCTGATTCTGATTCTGGTTATACATGTCGTCTGCAAGGGAAAGACGATATTCCTAAAATTAATTTCTTCATTATTTTCTACTTGCCTGGTAATCTCCCCACTGTGTCCAGGAGGACACGATGCTGTGGCGTGTGCTCCGGGAGCAGTTGTCGGCCACACCAAGCCGTGTGAGGCATCAGTCTCACACGCTACGTCGTCAGCTCCTAGAGTCCACATAGTCACAGCTTGGGCGTTGGTACCAGCTACCGACGACACTTGACAACGGAATTCGCTGGATTTCTGTTTAAAAACACAAAAAATTGACCTCGAATAAAATATGGTTGTAGACTAAAAATCGTATTCTTATGTCCATGCAAAGAGTATGTCACGCACCTGCACGTTATAAAGCTTGAGTACGCTCCCCGCGGGGAACAGATCCTCCCAGACCTCTCTGCCCGGCGCCATCGGCAGCAGCGTCCTCTCCCTCGCCCAACTGAACCCGAGCGCGCCGTGCACCCGCCACGTTCCCGCCAGACAGGTTATACTCACGTTGTCGCCCTGACATACAAGTTTATATCTTTTCAATTTCAAATCGTTTATTACCACTTTATAACCACTGATCTAGATTGCCTAACCTTATTGACAGTAATCGTGGAAGGCACGAGTCGTATATCGGGTGGTCTCAGCACCGTCAACCTCAGCGCTCTACATCGTCTCCTGCCAGCATCGTCTGCTGCACAGGACCACTTGCCGCTGTCGGGTCTCTTCGCTTCTGATATGCCTAACACTGACAGACGACGACCTAGCGTGTCTTCTGATACCGTGCGCGTCCAAATCTCTCTGAAAATAGAATGGTTTTCTAATGCCAAAGTTTGCTTTTTAAAAAGGTTCACTTCTGCCGAATGAGTATTTGTTTTTTTAGGGTGTCGTGCCTCAAAAGGAAAAAACGGAACCCTTATAGGATCACTCGTGTGTCTATCTGTCTGTCTGTTCGACCATTATCCCCCCCCCCCCCCTTATCTGCGAAACTACTGAGCCTATTTTGGAAAAATACAGATATTAGTTCAACATTTACAGGCAAACCTATAAAAAGTCTATGGTGCTAAAATAACATGCAAAATTTCTCAATATCTAATCTACTAACCCTTCATGTACAAGTCCAACTTGCACTTGACCAGTTTTTTCTAACGAAGTGAAACATAGAGAAACGTCCTTGTTGAAAGCTGACCGATTAATCACTGCGGTTAAATAACAGTCGCTGGTAATTGGATGGGCGTATACTCGGTGTCGGGACTGCCAACTGATAAAGTACCGTGTCATCTAGTTTTTTCTAGTATAGTGAATACCGGCCAAGTGCGAGTCGGACCTCCCACAAAGAGTTCCGTAAGTCCTGTAATGCTTTGAACCACTTACCTCAGGGTTCCATTGAGGTTTATCTTGACACCGTCTTTGTACCACGTGAAGGTGATGTTCGGAGATCCATACGCCATACATGTCAGTATGAACTCCGACCCCTCCCATATTTCTGGACGATGGTTCACTACCAGTGTCTGCAAAAAGTTATTAAGACGTTGAAAATGACCGCAAAATTTGTACTTTATTTGAATGGTATTGCAGAACCGGTGTAAAACAGTTATGTGTTTGAAAATAAAATGACTGTGTCTAAAGCGTGGTATTCTTTGTCACGTAATCTTTATTTCATAAGAAATGGGAATGGATTCAATTGCAATAAATATATTTTGAAGGAATTTATCTTTAATTTAACAAGCTTCACATATGTGTAAATAGATGCATCCGTCATTTCATCATGGTACAATAGTATTTAGAGTGGCACGTATTAAAAAATATTGAACGATAGGTCATACCTATGACCTATAAATATCCATTAACGAAAACGTACTCCTAGGTATCTCGACAAACTTTTTCAATTAAAATGACCGTGCTGTTTCATAATGTTAATATATGCAGGTACACACGTTCGTACTTTGCACGAAATTCTCCTCATATCCTGGCATGCCATTTTTAAATAAAAATACCGACAAATATGTAGGTGTAACATACTACCCTTTCTATTTTATTTTCTCCTCACGTGGGCAGTTTAAGAGAGATAAATGTGCCCTTTCTAAAAATAGATTATATACGGACTGACCTCAAAAACCGCCGTTGCGGGTTCTACACAGGAAGAAACGAAATATTGTCTGTTCACTTGTCTGAGACTAATATTTTAAGGGTTTTCATTTAAACGCCCCGCGTTAAATAAAACGGACATTATTAAGTTAATATAACCTGCAGTAAATCAAGCATGAGCCATCCGTTTCATTTATTGCTATATTAGATTACATTGATTTATGGTTTTGAAGAAGTACTTGTATGTTACTAATATCTTGAGTGAACTAAGAATTCTTGAAAAACAATAGACACCAAGTCATGACATGAAAATATGCTCACTTGTAAACTAAGCGCGGGTTGCATGTGGAAGTGCAGCGTGTTGGCACGCAGACGCACGTGGTGTGTGCGCATGCGTGCCAGTGCCGCGCGCAGTGCACCCGCCTCGCGCCGCGCGCCCCACACACGCACCCACACCCCACGTGCACCCCCCTCCCCCGCCACACTGTTACACACACACTAACACATAAATATACCATCACCAGTTATAAAACAATAGTACCACCTATTCAATGAAAACTTACCTTATGTTTAAAATTTCTACTTCATCTTCTAATGTTATGTTTGATGACTTTAAATAGCTTGTTAACTGAAAAAAGTAACAAAGTAATTTTTAATAATTGTCTTTTCCATTGAAATACTGTGGTTTTATTTCGCAATAAATACCTCTTTAACGATTTGTTGAGATATGTTTACACCAGCTTGATCCACTACTTCAAGTTTTGTTTCAAATCGTGCTGATGCTATAAAAACACAACGTTTAGATAATTATGTTACATAGCAAGTATTTAACGTTTTTTCCTGGAAATATTGATAAAACCATTACTCACAGAAATCTGTATCCTTTGGGTTACAGTCACAAACTGTTTCTTTCTTACAAACTTCTGCACATTCTTCTATACCGCACTCTGAAAATAATGTTGTAAGGCAACAGGTGTCATTAGGGTTTAGTAACAATTTTGGGACAGTGGCTCCGTCTGGGTTTTTCGATAATATGTTACCTATACCTACATATTATGTGTATTATGTTTTTATAAAAAAATAAAACATATGGCTTATGGCTAATAATGAGTCAGTAGATAAACAAAATTCTCTATTCAAGTGTTATACAGGCGGAGAGAAGCATTTCATTCTTGTAATCCTTATTAATTTCCTTGAAACGGCTCGCCATTTTGGAAGCGACTTCTTAATGATGATTTATTGCGAGCTATTTGAAGATCTAAGATGTAGGTACCTTAACATTGACGGATAGCGTATTGTTAATTGAGCTGATGAAATTGCCGGCAGTATTCTAAATTAGGTCACGAATTCTGGATCTAGCGCTCACTCACTGTGCAAATACAAGTGACTAAAGGTGTTTAAGGCGAGGTTGCAGTACTTTGTTTTTATGAACGCACGACCTCACCCCCCGCCCTGCCGCGCGAGCGATAATATGCCTAAATTTTGACTGTTTTTAGGGTTCCGTACCTCAAAAGGAAAAAACGGAACCCTTATAGGATCACTTTGTTGTCCGTCTGTCTGTCTGTCTGTCTGTCTATCAAGACCTTTTTTCTCAGGAACGCGTGGAGGTATCAAGCTGAAATTCATATCAAATACTCAAGTCTATGGTCTCTTGGAGCTGTGAAAAAATCAAACTTCTAAGTCAACGCGATCAAAAGATACTCCCGTTTATGCCGCAAATTTTCGACACTCGCAAGGGAATCAAAACCTACAGGGTACTTCCCGTGAACTCAGAATCTTGAAATTTGGTACGAAGCAACGTCTTATAGCATAGATAAAGGAATAATTACGAAAACCATAAATTTTTAGTTACATCAAGATACTCCCGTTTATGCCGCAAATTTTCGACACTCGCAAGGGAATCAAAACCTACAGGGTACTTCCCGTGAACTCAGAATCTTGAAATTTGGTACGAAGCAACGTCTTATAGCATAGATAAAGGAATAATTACGAAAACCATAAATTTTTAGTTACATCACATAATATATTTTTTTTACGGAACCCTCGGTGCGCGAGTCCGACTCGCACTTGGCCGGTTTTTTTTTCTTCTTGGAGACAAATGATAGAAAAATCATACAATACGTTTGCAACATTTACTTCAGAATAAAAAGTTCTATCTACTGATATAACTTTCATATAAATTCATGATGAAATTTCTTAGCAGTACACGTTTTAAATTGCGATTTAGAGTCATGTTTGATAAAAAAAAAAGATCGAGCCGATCATTCTAAATCGCGTTTCTATCTTTACGATTTACTTGAGAGTATGTTCAATTTTTATGTAATGATTTTTATTTATTAAAAAACTCATATTTAGTTCGATTTTCAAAGGTTCAAAAATCTTAAAAAGTACTGAAAACCCGCCTTAAAATCGAAGGTTCTCTGTTCTAAAGCTGTACATATTGGGGGATTTAAAAACTTATCTCACCTGGTGGTGCTATCTGCGCCTCGCACAGGTCACCCGTGTAGCCCGTTGCGCAGATACAGCTGACGGCGGCCGGACCCATCTGTCTGTCGATACATACTACTTGTACCCACAATATGAATACTAACTTTGTCTAATCATTTTGATCGTGATAATTTAAAATTCTGCTAGTGGATACTACACTTTTGCGAAACTTCTATCCTTTGTAAAAATAAGTGCCCGAAATTCTAAAAAAGAACCCATGTTTGTATCAGGCACGTTAATTCTGAACGCTTTTTGTTCTCGTGACCAAAAAAAACCCGAGACGAAATTGAGGATACACGACGCAAAAAGTATAAATGTTACAAACGCTGAATGTGCCCTTACATACAGATGTGTCTCAGTTTGCTGGAATAAAATCTGTACCAAGTTCAAAGGAAATATTGTTTCCTTTACATTGTCTGGTTTTCTCGTTAGATTTTTATTAATACATTTTGTTATTGCAGGAAATTGTGGTAGTTATCTAAAAAACAAAACCATTAACAAGTACAATTGTCTACAAAACGCGTTCACTCACCTGCAGCTGCCGCCGTTCTTACACATGTTGGAGGTCATCGGACACAGCGGACCCTCTCCGCAGTCTGCTCCGGAGTAACCGGGGAAACACGAACAGTAGAACTTCCTGCGACGTGGAGCATATTGAGGAGTTAGCATAAATATTAGGTTTATCGTTCACTTTATTTTATTAGTGACTTCGGTGCCTGTTTTGTTCTACAACTAATTTTTCAGGCTATATTGCCTGCCCTAACGTAGTTTACAACAAAGGCTGTGCTTAATTGAACATATTATCTAAACCATTCAACTTTTCAAAAAAAAAAGCTTTTTGTTTTTCATCTTTCTCACGTAATTAGGCACTTATTGTAAGTTATGGATTTTTTAGAGCTAAGCTTTATTAAATTCGTATTCCACTCACTGATAATCCCTTGTGACGTAGCAGTGTCCCAGCAGCCTGCACTCGATGGCGCTGCATGAAGTGGGTCCCGGTGACTGCGCTGCTCCGCGCACCTCATACGTCACGTTGAACCCGTACACGGACAGCAGACCCAGCGCTCTGAGCTGTGTACCCTCTAGTCTGTTCAGGGTTAACTCCACCACCAGCACTGGACTCTGCACCTGGATACAAAATCACGATTCACAACCTGGTACATAATTAAAATGATCACTACCAGTAAAATTTATGATCACATAAATCTTTATCATCAGATTTCAGTGTCCAATATCCAACTTTGTAAACGTTACAGCATTTGTAATACTCGTATACGTTTATATTTTCAACAACAATGTTTCTATTTATTTTATACAAAGCTTTCATGATGCTTTCGCGAGTGCTCCTAGTGGATACTACACAACAATAGAATTAAGATAACTAATTTATTCAACTAAAAAGTTTCTTTGTGCGCTGAGTTTATCAAGCTATGAATGAGAATGGTATTATGGTTAGTATTCGATGATCTGAAGAATCCTAATTTAGATCAATCTAATTAGATTGGATTCTCATAACGGAAAGCCGTAAAAAACTCAAGATTAATTTCCCCGTTGGCGTGAAACTACCACTTTACAAAGGAAAGGAACGCAAAGGAAAACTTTGTCCTTCCACTGGGCATAGTAAATAAGGAATAATTTATTGAGCACTCAACGTATACAGTATTCAGTAGAGTTGTGTGGTGTGCGCTAACACTGTCTTTAATTATGAGCCATGAAGTGTGCGGCGGCCGCATAATTAAGTAGTGTTGAACCCGTTTAACATCATTTAAACAGGGTTTAGGGTGAACATTCGTCCATGACATTGTTTTGGTACAGGTAAGTATAGCCATTTAAAAATATTTGTGTAGGCACAAAACTGGCGACTTAATGACTTAATTTACATTAAGGGTATGCATGCTGTGTTTTTATAGGTCAGGGTAAATAATATTGGGTAACTTAGTCACAGCCCAGAGTCTGGATATGTGATTGGTGGCAATACGCTTGCCCCTATTAAATGGTACTCTACATAAAAAGCGCACCTAGCACCTGGATGGCAAGAATTACAAGCGTGATGATAAGTTATGTTACAGAGATTAACTTTGTATCGAAACACACAAAATTGATTCAATATCCTGTGACTTGGTCAAGACGATAAAGCTGTTTTATCCAGACTTTGTTGCAGTTGAAGCGGAATGCCTCTAAGCCTTGGTATAAGTCTGCGGGTATATTGCGGCCCGGAGGCATACTGCTGGCGCGAGCCGCAAGTATGTCACGGTGACCGCACATAGCTTCCGAGGAATTGTGTGCCGGGCTTTTTGAAATAGAATTTGTGCGGCTCTTTTTCAAGATTATTTCTGTGGATTTAGTTGCATGTAAAAAAAAAACTTTTTTTAAGTTTTAATTTATTTATGTAGTTTTAGCTCCGAAGAAAAAGTCACAACAGTGGATGCGCAGAAAGGCCTTAGTAATAAAAATTAAGGTTCCCTGAACAACCCTTGAAGGGATTTTATGTGGTTACCAAAGCAATATATAACCGTAACGAGAATCTTTTCAGAAAATCAGTAAATGCTAACTTTTCACTCAAAATGAATATAAAATTAGGAATCTCATCATCATCATTTTCTTGATCTTATCCCAAACAGAGTCGGCGCAGCAAGTCTTCTTCTTCCAAACTTCTCTATTACTCGACAACTCATCAAGCTCTTCCTTTAATGCCGTATAGGAAAATAGGAAGCGCGTCTGTGTAAACTTTTCGGGGTTGCTCTTCTGTAAATCTTAGTCAAAGGTTTAAATGTCGCGGACTTATTAATACAACTACTAGTACAACACTATCGGTAACCTTTCTTCGTGCTTTCTAGTACCTACTACAACATTACGTATTAACGTTGCCACTCTCATCGTTTGCTTCCAACTATCTCAATGTAAAAAGCGCTTTATAATTCAAACACACGCTACGGGTTGTACCGTTAGTAACTTAGTATATTACTTACTGTGACTGCCGAAGTAAAGCCAACTGTGGTATGCAAATAATATATGTCGTCAGTTGGACGCGTGCCAAACACTTCGCTTTATATCGAGGATGGAGCCAGAAAGTTCCAGTAAACTGCAATAGGAGTTTAATTTTTTTGTCATCGAATCCGTCTGTTTGGCTGGGTAAAAGCAGGAAATTGGGGAAAAACTTATGTTGGTTGGTTGAACACACCAGTCGAACCAGTCCTTATAAGTTTTGCATCCTTGCAGCTACGTCAGTCGTTAACAATCATTTTGACGAATAAAACTTGGACATGGAGACACAGACAGTAAATGTGATTCTATGTTTCTACATTCATTGTCACGTTCGTATAAATATAGTACAGTACCGTTACAGTACATATTATTTAGTTTGAAACAAATATTTCGGTGGAGTTTTCATTAATTCAGAGAACTGACCTTATTGTTTTAACACAGACGAGGTCGTGATCTCATTATACTGATAAACTTTTTTGTTTTTATATTAGAATTAGCATTAATCGTAACGAGATGAGGCTAAATGTTAAAATTTTGTTTCAGTTATGGTTCTATTATAATTTCAATTGGTTTCTGTCTGATTTTAAAGTTTTGTAAGAAGCATTAATGTCAATAAAAGGTTCTTCTTTTAGCTAAAGCTTGTTTTTAGAATCTCCGCCGGGTGTCGTTTGTGCTGCGTCTCAGTGACGCAAGTGTGCGCGGCGCTGAGTCGCTCGAGGCGGGTGGATATCAAAGAGACGACACTCGCCACGGAATAGCTTTTATAACTACATGTTTTTAACTTTCAGCCACTCAAAAATAGTCGACGCAAATATTGGTTTAAAAGTACTTGAGGTCAGTGCAAAATAATGAGTGTTTGACCTGCGTTGTTTACGGTTTGCGACCTATTTATGCAAGGTAGGTAAGTTTCAAAGCGGCCAATGGTCTTAACATCTTTTAATATTTATAATGTTTCGCATAACAACATACTTGCTGCTAAATGGTAGAAATGTTTAATAACAGAGGTACACACATTACTATGTACATAATTAAAGGGAGAACATTTGAAACAATAAGTAACGAGCCGACGGGCTACACTGACGAGTTAATAGGCTCACGTGCCGCCTTAGTGCTTGTGTTAATGTTGTAAATTATAGTTCGTACAAGGTACCTACTTACATTCATCTTACGTAACTTTGCTACGACGTAGCACACGGCCGCTACGTGAGCTACGCTGGCGTAGCGAAAGGTGACTCAATATTTAAATCTCAATAATAGTTATTAAAAAGAACAAAATAAAACATTTAAAAACAACTATAATTTCTAAAATATATTCCTGAGCACTATTCGTTTGAAAATGTTATATAATCGTTTGGAAATAAAGATGTCGTCGGTGTATGATTGAACGGCTGCAATACGATACAGCGTGAGTCACATAACACAGCGCCGTTCTTTTGTTACTGTAACAAACGGCAGACGGTGATCGCTGCAGGCGAAACCTGCAGGGTTAAGACAGCGAGTCGGAGTCGGCTGGAATTCAATATTATTTTAGATTTCTCTCACATGTTTCGACGCAATCGAGAGAACGAACTGAAAGAGTTTCATGTCTTCATAACAGTGAAATTATTATTTTAGCCAATCTTTTAAAACTTCCAGTACTAACTACAAAAAAAAAGCTTGTTACCTAACTTTCTGCTACGAGTTAGCTCTCCAAGCCATTACTTCGATAGTAATAATGTATAAGTAAGTTAGCCGTGCTCACATTCTTGCGGCCGTTAAACTTACTATACCTACTCCCAATATTGACTTAAATTACCAGTGTACAAGGAAGCCACTGCTTATTAGTTAACGCACCAATTTTGTGTACCTACAGTAAGTTTAAGTTTGGCTACACACACATCACTGACAAGCTGAGCACACCAAAGAAGTTCATTTTCACTATTTCACAACAAATATGTTTATTGCTGGCTCCCCTTGAAGTTGTACCATTAATTTATATTTATTGGGAAATAAAACACGATAAAACATACTGTTTTTGTGTTTGCTCTCCACATCCTAAAATTGTGATGGTAAGTTTACGTTAAACACAGGTTAAAATGACCTTATTATTCCAGGTTGAAATGTAGAAATTCTTATCTTTTTCAGGCACTGCTTTTCAAAATAACCGTAACTGTTAGCTGCCGTTGGTACTAAATATGTAAATATCTGGCATAAAATGAAGCGAAATTCTAAGCTTATAAGATAATAGAGAGAATAATCCTAATCAAATTATAATTTAATACATTTCGGCAGCTGCCCCGTTAACGTTAAATACCCAACAACCACCGGGTGAAGGTGAACCGGAATATTTGCCGGTCATTAGCTAGTCATGACGCAAAACGTCGGGCAAAAGTGTGCTGGATGAACATAAACTCACACACACGTTGATACTGACCCTCCAAGACTATTACGTTAAAATAAATATCTATGTTTCATCATGAAATTGATTACGAGAACCCATTTTCATTTGTATAACTATAAATAGTATTAGAATTGAATAGAATATAATGTTCCAAAAATTTAATTTGTCAGGCAGGCTCAACAAAAGTTATTTAAAACCAACCAATTCCATTGACATTTCAAAACATCTTCAGTGTCTGATTTCATTATTATCCATTGGCTTGAAAAAAATCAACCATTCGCGATGAAATGCTCTTTAAACTAATTCTGTCGAACTTTATGAATATTATTTCTGTCGTAAACTCCTGAGATATTTAGTTACACAATGCTAAGTTTACATTTTGCTATTCGTTTAATTAACACTTACAGAATATCGTGTAGGGAATGAATAAATAGAAAAATGTTAGGGGTAGGCGAAGAGAAGGGGGTTGTGAAGTTGCAACAATTAATTCATTTGCGATGGGATGATGTGGTCACCATTTTAAGTTAGATACGAATTGGTTAGGGATGATGAATTGGTTATGAACTGTCTGCTAATGTTCTAGCATTTTAAAAGTTAAACATTTTAAACGTTTTTCTTCTTCGTTACATCATTAATAAGAATTTTGGAAATATCAGTGTTCTAATAGAATAGCTTACAAAATGGACTACACCACGTTTCTGGTAAATGCAGTGCATATTAATCTGTATTCAGCACGTGCTGCACCGGAGTATCACTTCCGATGCTCACAGCCGGCCGCCATTGTGCTCGCCACATTATAATATCACGCGTATTGTTCGACATCCTTTCACGATTTTCGCAATGTAAAAATGTTCCAGCCATGCCTCGTGATTTAACGCCATCAAAGCCTTGACAAACGGTCGAAGTTTACTTAAATATTTATTTTATTTCAAGATGCTAAGATGATACAATACACACTACCCAGTAACTCGTGAGTCGTGAGGTAGTATTGCACGCTGTGGATATCGAAAGGTTACCGCGGCTCCGACACAAGGGCGAAGAAGAGGGAACATGGGTTGGTTTTTAGTCAGTAGAAGTCTGACACTCCCCTTCGCTCTGCCCAAGAGCGGGGGGGGGTTATTCGATGATTTTCCACCCACCAAAAAAAAAAAAAAAAAGGTAGTATTGCACATCACTGACCGCCAGTGATTGCTTTGTAATGCTGAGTATTTGCTCCGAGGGAACGCTGCTCGGTGAGAGAATGTTTCACAAAGTTACGAAATACTTCGTCTTGATGTAGAGAGAGCGTTTAAATGAAGTTAAATGGTGCTTTTTACAGACTACAAACAAAATGCAGAAGAGTTTTTTTGTAGTTTCACCAAAATAAAATAATAATTCAAACAATCAGCACACAATCATTATGACTCTTCTGAACGGATACAACATTTCTCACACACACGACAGATCTCTGTTAAACTGTATTCGTATACAATTTGGTAGGTACTTTGTGTTGCCTCATGTATTAACTGGCGGAACAAACAAGGGTTTAGAGTTTCTACAGTGAAAGATGGTTAAAAGACATGACATGACTGTATGTACAGATATGTAAAATAATGATGTATACTTAGTTTCATCACATACACATACTTTTTTTTTTTTTGTCGATCCATAATAAGTATTGATACTCATCGCCTCCTCATCAATTATATAACAATCAAGTGCTAGCAATTCATCAAGCTCGTGTTCAAATCTCCGACCTCCGTCTAATCGCAGACACCGAATTGCCTACCTACAATACTAGGAATAAACTGACAGTATGTTCGGACAACGCTGACATCCGACTAATAGACGATGTCATAACTTACTCGCCGAAACTACGGCTGTGCTGTTGTTTTGTTATTTGTTGGTTAATAACGAACACCTTTATGAGCATTTTATATTGTGTCCTGAAAGCATAATAAGAGAATAACGAGTTTTTTTTTTCAATTCGACTTTACGTTTCAGTAAGTTTACGATGAAAAGTTGATTGTATTGCTGTCCAGGCCAAAATAAACTTTTTGCGCTGAAATATTTCGAAGCCACAATTTTTATCAAAGCGTAGTCCAGTACCTACCTTAATATTTTTACTATACAGGTATTTTATTCGCTTTATTTTTATTTGGTGCGACTTATTATAACTTAAAATTGAAAAGTAAAGGTTTAGTAACTTTATTGAAAGTATAAAGTTGTTGTATTACATTTTACGCTAGTATCGTTGTTAATAAATATTTCATAAACATAATAATTTGAGTTTATTAAGAAATGAGCGCTAAGTGTAGACGTCGACGAATCACCTAGAATAATTTTATTTTGAAGAATAAACACGAGAGCATTTACTGTACTAAATGGATATCAGATGACAATATACCAAAGAGATTTTAAAGTCTTAATTTCTCTCGTAACTTCTTAATTAAGTAAATTCTTAATTGAAATTAATTAAATAGATGAGGAACTTCGTACACTTTGGTTTCAAAAGTTAAACTGAAGTTTAAGATACGGATGGTTCAATGTGGTTGAGAAAAATAACCTATGCCATTGGTTTTAACAGTCGCACCTTGTTTTCTACTGGAATTATTGTTTTAAATCAATTATTTGCTTAAATAACTACCATACAGAATCCACGGGCTAGAAATATAAATTCATATTGCGGTAATATCCTCAGAGAAATGTGGAGACCGAATATATTACCCCATTTCTAAAGAAATGGTATCTCTAGAAAAAGGTTTTAGTAGTGGGTGTAGAAAGTAGTCACTCATGGATCATTCTTTATCTCTGTAAATCCCTTTAGAGTTTAAATTATTGTGAGACTAAGCCCTTGCGTAGTAAAGTTTAGGCTATCATAATAGTAGTATTTAACTGAAACTACTTATTTATTTTGAATTTTAAACAAAATAATTATGTAGATACTCAGATACATAGACTTGCGTACAATTTTTAGAAGGGACTAAAACGCGTTTCCCAGCATCCAAAGCACGTTATTTACGCAATAATACTCTGCTCTTGTTTACTGTGTTACGTAGCTTTATACTGTGATCACATCGTGCAGCAACAACGTGACGTACATAGTCATGATTGTGTGGATCAGTAGTGCTTGTGCGGTATGTAAGGTAACAAAAAGTAAAGTTAGGGAGTGCTTTGTTATTTTGTTTAAAAAGAAGACACATTTTCAAAAGTCTCTGAATAGTTTTAACAATATTTCAGTTAACAGAATGGGAATTCATAGGGCAAGATGTACGACAGTGCAAAAAAAGAGCTCAAACGCAAGTCGACGCTCGTATGATATTTTAGATTACTATTCAGCCAGGAGTGATGGTGAGAGCAAAGTAATCCTATATTGGTTCCGCAGGTGTTGTTGGCAACACATGAATTTATATCTGAACTGACTGCTGGACTGGCCTGTTGGTCTAGTGGTTAGTGACCCTAACTGCTATGCCGGAGGTCGTGGGTTCGATTCCCACCCAGGACAAATGTTTGTGTGATGAGCACGATCATTTGTTCTGTGTCTGGGTGTAATTTATCTATAATATGTATGTATTTAGAAATATTTAAGTATGTTCATCAGTTGTCTAGTACCCATAACACAAGCTCTGCTTAGCTTGGGACTAGATGGCGTTGTGTGATAGTTGTGGAATATTATTATTATTATTATTCCCTTTATTCATTATATTAACAAATTTTATACATTTTTAAATATTTCCTATAAAACAATAATAAAAAACATTTAAAAATATAAAAAACTGTAGCCCACCGGTATCGGGAACAGGGTCCAAGCTACCGGCGGTCAGGGCTCCAGAGAAAGGAACCTCCTAACAATGCGAGCCGTGTCCAGGAGTACCGCTTTCTGCATCAAGCCCTTGATCCAGCTGCCTAACGAGAGCCTCCTCAGGTGTTGGTCGAGGCTCTTGGCAATTAAGCCATTGGCTGTTACGACTATCGGCACAATGATCGCTGAGTCCACATCCCACATGTCGACAACCTCGCGAGCCAAGTCAAGATACTTGATTTGTTTATCTTTCTCGGCTTTCACGAGGTTCTCGTCATGCGGGACGGTTATGTCAACAATCATTGCGCGCCGCTCTGATCGATCCACCACCACTATATCAGGCTTATTAGCCATAATAGTCCTGTCAGTGATGATGGATTGATCCCAGTACAGTGTGATACTGCCATTATCGAGAACTGGGTCGGGCACATACCTGTAGTACGGCACTTCCGATTCCACAAGGTTGTATTTCAGAGCAAGTTGCTGATGGATAATCCTGGCTACAAGGTTGTGTCTATGCAAGTATTCTCCGTTAGCCAGACGAGAACACCCGGAGATAATGTGACGGATTGATTCGCCCGGACGGTGGCATGCCCGACATATGTCAACCGTACCGTCCTTCACAATAAATCTCCGGTAGTTATTCGTCATCATAACTTCGTCCATAATTGCACAGACAAAACCTTCGGTTTCTCCAAAGAGTTCCCCGGAACGTAGCCAGGCTACGGACGCTAGGAAGTCTACATCGGGTCCATGTAGGGCCCGGAAAAAGCGCCCGTGGAGCTCCTTGCTCTGCCATACCTCCATGCGGTCTTTAGTGTCAAGCACTACAGGTTTGCGCCAGTTCTCTTTAGCCAAGGAGAGCGGGGTGAGGCCCTTGTCCACCGCGACAACATCTCGATGCATCCCCACGTCGGCTTCCAGGAAATATTCCCTGAGACTGCATATCTCACGATTGTGGAGAGTCTTAGCATTTAAAAAGCCTCGACCTCCATATTTCCGTGGGATATACAGTCTCATAACCGAAGAACGTGGGTGATGCATTCGATATGCCGTCAACAATTTACGGACCCGTCTATCCAGGGCGTCTAGCTCTGTTTGAGTCCACTTGAGTATGCCGAAAGAGTACGTCAAATTATTATTATTATTATTAATGCTAATGCAATCTCAATATGTACATAAAACTTGTATTTCACATTGAATTCACACTAAAACAAGGTACACGTACAATAGGGTAGTAGACTAAAAAAAATCTAATTAGTCCGTCAGATAGATTTCCAAAAAATATTGGACACGTATTTTTTCTTTTTTCACGTAAAAAAAAATTAAGACGATACAGTGTTTCGAAAAGTCGCGCGACGTAACAGATTGGTACCTACATTTTTTAGCAGACTGTGACGTCAAAACCCCCCACTCACGATCTTTGACACGTTTGACGTGTATTATTTTGATAAAACAAAAAACGCGTACGTAGGATGCCTTTTAAGTTTTGTCGTTTGAAGAAAAAAACACAACTAGAACCCTATAGTACTTTTTATTGTTTTTCAAAGTATTCACCACGTAGCTTAATACACATTTCCATTCGCTCAAACCAGTTATTATAACATTTATTCCAGTCTAAAGTAGGGGTGTTCAAAATGGCTGACTTGAAAGCGTCGACTGCTTCTTCACCGGACTGGAACCTTTGACCACGAAGACTTTTCTTAATTTTAGGAAATGTAAAAAAATCGTAAGGGCTTAGGTCAGGACTGTATGGAGGATGATCAAGAATTTCTACTTTTTCCTGCTTCAAATAGTCAATCGTTTGCCGAGCGCTGTGTGAGCTTGCGTTGTCGTGGTGCAGGATGATGCGTCGCTTTGAGTTAGATTTTCGAAGTTCGGCGATGACTTGTGGTAAACAAACTGTGGTATACCACTCAGCGTTAACCGTTCTACGATCTTCAAGTGTAATAGTCGCAACATTTTTTTTTTTTTTTTTTTTTTTTTTTTTTTTTTTTTTTTTTTTAATAACATGGCCGGTTTTTCCAACGAACGTAGCCACCATCTTCTTTGAAGTGCTTCGAGAACGAACAACTTTAATCGGCTTTGGCTCGTCTTGAAAGACCCAGATTGTAGATTGTTGTTTGGATTCAGGATCATAGGCATAGATCCAAGATTCGTCACCACTGATGATGTCGTAGACGTGATTTGACTCTCCTCGGTTGAACCTTTGCAGAGTTTTCTTACACCATCTGACGCGAGCCGCTTTGTGATCGTCGGAAAGCAGATGCGGTATCCAACGGCAAACTAGCTTTCTCACACCAAGCACTTCATGCAAAATTTTCTGAATGGTTGTCCCTGAGATGCCTATTAGAGCCTCTATCTCTCGATATGTCACATGACGATCTTCGAGAATTAGTTGTCTCACAGCAATGATGTTATCTTCAGTGAAGGCGGATTTTGGGCGTCCTTCGCGAGATTTGTCACTAACACTAGTATGTCCACGCTGGAATTCTAAAAACCAGCGTTCGACAGTCCGCAGACATGGGGCTTCATCATTGAACACAGATGTTAGCTCTTCAAAACACTGAAGCCGTGTCAGGCCTCTTTTAAAGTTGTAGAAAATTATTGCACGAACATTTTCCTTAGAAAGATTCATTATCGTACGTAACCTGACAGATTCCAATCGACGCTGTGACTAAACAATAGCATTAATCCTAATACTTTCAACTGTTTTGAGATTCAAAATTCAAACACATTCGAATATAGAACAGTTCCAAATTCAAAATTGCCGGGGAATATGGAAACGACAGAACTTAAAAGGCATGCCTAGTACCCAATACTTTTCGATAATCTAACAGACGGACTAAACAGAATTATATTTTTTTAGTCAGTCAACTACCCTATTGGTATTTAATAGTACCAGGCAATCGAGCTCTACTCGGGTGGAAATAGAGAAAACCGAATTTTGCCGGATATGAGACCTAGCTAGATCGATTTTCCGCCCCCGTGAACTCGTAGATTGCAACTTTCATCGAAACCCTTTGAGTCGTTTTCGAGGACGTGATTACATACAAATATTGCTCATTCAATGATATAGCAATATATTGGATAGAGTAAATATTATTATGTATGTTCTATTAGCTGTTAACATTGATATATAAATATATCAATGGATATTACCCTCGATTTCGCTTGTGTGGAAAAAAAGATTATCCTATAAATGCTATTTCAGACTAATTTCTCGGTGACCGCAACGCCACGCCTCAACCGAGTATGTTCAGACTATAATCTATCTCAGTGCCAAATTTAATCCAGATCCGTTAAGCCGTTATGGCGATTGAGTAACAAACATCCGTCCATCCAAACTTTCGCAATTATAAAATAGTGGTAGGATTACGCAATTTCTGGAACGTCTGAAGAACTCGAGTGGTATTATAATATTGTACTTGTTCCAGATTTTTAATTGCCTCATACCGTATTGTTACGAAATAATATTAGTTAGGTTATGCTTATTAATTGCAAAGTTCAGCAGATTAAGAATCCGTCTTGGAGTTTGTTTTAGTTAAATTAAATGTACTTCTCTACAGAGTTATAACGTATCAGTTCAAACTTTGCTGCGATAATGTTGATAGGAGTCTTCGAGTTGTATTACTTTGTAGCTTTGTGCGAATGCGTATTGAATGTGGTTGTGTTCAAGTATTATGACTGTGTAAAGAATGATATAATAATAATAATAATCTTTATTTTTCAGACAACAATGATCCATAGTGTTAGTAAAAACAATAAAATTACTTATTTCTAGTGTTAGTAGCTAATTTAGATATATGGAAGACAGAGTAAATAGTATTGTGAAAAGGACCTCCCCGAACTAATGTAATGATATAGGTAGAAAGGAGGTGACTGCTGAGATAACGAGAAATAGGGAAGTATGGAAGAAGAAGACATGTTGCGCCGACCTCAAATAAATTGGGATAAGGGCAGGAGAATGATGATGATGACTCACTGTGTTCAAGAGTACCCTTTCAAAAATAATAATGGTCGTGCTTTCAGGTGTAAATTAGATTTAAAAAATCAAATAGGTAATAGTTATTATCACTTTTTCAAAACGACGTGTACCGCCTTATTACAAAACGTAGTTAAACCTGGTTTAACTTAGACTTGGTTTATCTCGCATGACGTCTCACTTCAATAATATTCAAAAGAAAGTGACAGCATGCGAGATAAACCAGGTCTAAGTTAAACCAGGTTTAACTATATTTTGTAATAAGGCGGATAGAGTTTTGTTACTTCTGTACCAACATTTGTTTGATATTTCAACGTGTCAAAAAATAAGAAACATTTATATCGTAGTACCCCACTCATCCGCGTCTCTCGGCGATGCACCCTGGGACTAAAATACACTTTATATTGAGAATGTTCAACCAAAATAAATACTTATTGATTTTCGATTTAAGTGTTACTTCGCAGACAGGGTGTATGTCATTATCTGAGTTGATAAGTTCACAACTAAGCTTTCAAGTGAAATCTGACAGTTGTGTACGATAGACACAACTGTCAGATTTCACTTGAAAGCTGTTTGGCTATCGAACTGCCATTGTGAAGCCATTGAACAACGACACCTCTTTTCCCTATTGCATAATAATGCCTGTAGGGTGTCGATAGAGTGTCAATGGCGTGTTGCTTAACTCTAAGTTACAGAATTGGGCCCCTGGTTTACGATACTTGCTTTTCCGCGCCCTTTCAGAGAAATGAATAATTAATAACTAGTAATTGGTCTTGAACAGAGAAGTGTTGTGAATCAACTCAACGCCCTTATCCGTTCCCATAATTTTGTCTCATGCAGCGCCTAAGTTTTCCTATACAAATACCGAAAATGCTGTGCGAGTATCTTATCAAGAATTAAACGTTTAATTTAAAGGGACCTCCGTATTATTATTACAGAGTAGCTGAAATTGTGAAACATCATACCTGTATTAGACAAATGTTTTGTTAATTCAACGCTGAAATAACTTAGGACAGATCCTTTTATAAATACAGGAGAAAGTAAATGACTAAAATTATGATCTCTACGTAGGTTGTTCGTAGGCAAACTACTTTTAGATAAACATTACATAAACTCACGCCCTTTTCCAATGGGAGTCGGCAGAAACCTATTTTTTATATACCAACTTCAATTTATTTCGGAAAAAACCTATTTTTTATTATACTTCAATTTATTTCCACTCTCCACCAAAAGACGAAGTTTATTATAATTACAATTATAATGGGTAATAAATGAGCTGTGGGCATAATGTAATGTACATGTTGTGTCAAGTCAATCAGAAAAATATTTACAGCACTTTTGCCGGCTAAGCATGACCACCGAAGAAACGGGTTTTGTCGACGGAAGAATCGACAAAATGACAGATTGTAGCAAGGTTTCATGTCAAATTGTATGGAAAAATCTTTGTCTATCTTGGTAGAATAGAGATAGAGTCGCCATACTACGGGAGTTGGTACGCATCGGCGAAAAAATGTGCCACCGCGGTAAAGCAGAAAACTAATCCTACTTATCCAACTAATATTATAAACGCGAAAGTTTGTATGGATGTTTGTTACTCTTTCACGCAAAAACTACAGAACGGATTTAGATAAAATTTGGTAGGTACACAGATAGTTTATAACCTGTATTAACACATAGGATAGTTTTTATCCCGATTTTATCTTCCCGTGGGATAGTTTCCGAGTTGCAGCGGGCGAAGCCGATGGCAACACCTAGTAATATAATAAATTAATAACTAAAATATCAATATTCTAATTTCCCGAGTAAACCGAGCATCTCTGAAAGCAGACAGGTCACAGGAGTGATAAGGATTATGCATACTTATATCTGTCCAACTGCTTATAGTCCGGTCAAAATAGACTAAAAAATAGGGGTGAGAAGATAGAAGATAAAATATTAATAATTATTATTATTTAATATAATTATTTTTAGATAATTATCTGATCTACAATTTTTGTCTGAGCTAATTTTATGATAAAACTTACCGTTTTGCTGAAAATCGTGAAAAACCCGTTTTAGTGACCTTTGACCCGAGTAATTTTTTTTGCACACTTGATCGATGAGGACTTTTCACATTTCCTTTAGAATAGTGTATTTAACAATTGTACCAATATTCAGCCAAGTCGGAATTTTCGAACCTTGGATGTCTAAATTGACCGGACTATTATAATGAACCGAGTTGCGTAATTTGTAAGCGATGTGGTCATTTCAAAGGATTATGTGGCAGCGGAAAATGATAAGCTAATGAGTGGAACCTTTTTTGATATATATATATATATATATACCTTTATATTTCTATCGTATTTATTCGTGAAAACAAACTGCGAATATTTGAATTCTTCCTGTAGTATCTACTCTATTTTGTAAACGAAGGCTTTATTTTTGTTAAAAATTATAAGAAATTCAAGTCATGATTTAGAGAGTACGGCGTAACGTATTACGTTGGATATGATACTGTCAGTGAACGTGAATATTGGCAGGAATGCCTTTGCGATTATGTAAAACAGATCGTCTAAGTAATTTGTCGGTCTACGGAAATGATTTTAATATCTAACGTAAGCATGGGACGATTTTACCCATAGATAACAGAAACATTTTACCTGATTCAATATAGGTAGGTATTGTAGGAAATACACCAAAATCCTGGTATTATACTGTCGCAACATTCCTTTGACTAGTAATATACATAATTTTCCACATACCTACACGATTTTTTTTTCAAATAAATTTACACTAAATGGGTTCTTTCAATTGAAATAAAATCGCGATCCCGCATTCAGCGCACATGGAATATTCCAGTAAAATTGTCGACGAGTGTGACTGTAAAATGTTATGTGCGCACAAATTGTCCATTAGGTACGTCCTCTAACGCTCGGGCCGTATTTTTGAATCAATAGAATTCCAAATCATGTACGAAATCGCAGAATTCGTATGCGAATCCCTAAAATCGCTATTTTTGAATATTCATACCCGTGAATTTTGCAACGAGTGGTCCGACCCACTCGTTTCCAATATTCTACCAGTAGAAATGACGGAAATCCTTTGAGAACTTCCGACTTCTTAGTGTGGGTTTGCTGCTCAATAAATCGATTAGTTTAGTTTTTTGGGCTATAGAAAGGTGCCCTATTGATTTCCTATTCTTTTTAGGGGAAAAATATGTGAAAAATAGAGAAAACAATATAGAAATCCCAATGACAGACGTCAGACAATGACATTTTATCTTTTTAATTTACGTTCCGTTCCACCGTAACTCACTATCGGTTTTTAAAATCAACGAGTTTTGGCTTTCCGGTTTTTATTTTTCTGCGTGAAGTGAAAAATGTTATAAGATTCGAGTTTTAGGGCAACACTCATTTCTATTACTTCAAAAATACATATTTGGAGCAATCGAAATTCATTTCGTATACGTTTTGCTTTCGTGCATGAATTTAAGATACACTTCGAGTGATTCAAAAATACGGCCCTGATAAATGGAACGATTGAATACATGCAAAGGATGATTTATACTGGCTTTAGTTTATATGGACTTTCAGTGCAATACAATTAAAATATATATTTCCATATCTTTTGTAATGCGATGTATTGTTTTTTGTTAACTTACTAACGTTCCATAGGGGGCGAGCTCCCAGAGTGGTGTAGTAATTATAATATTAATCAAAGCCAGTCAATTAAACAATTTCAAACTAAAATTAAAATAAATATCATGTTTCATGTATAGTCTACATAACGAAGAAGGTCTGGAACAAAGAAGGAACTAAACTCATATGGAATTACCTCCAAGAAATATATAAGCAGTCAAAGGTCGCTCTCACATTACTTGACGTTCTTAATGTGTAACGAGATGTAAGTAATATGAGAGTGTGAGCGATAATTTAATTGCATCACATTGCTCAATGCTGATCTTCAGACAATCGGAGAATGGTCCGCCAAATTTGGGGTGTCTGATGTCAACGTCGGAAAATGTCAGGCCATCCTCATAGGTAGTTCGTATTACCTGAGAAATTTAGATACTAGCCAACTGATGTCACTTATGTTCGACAAATGTGATTTCTCTCTCACCTCATGTAAAAGACTTGGGCTTGCTCATTGACGACACATTTAGTTGGAATAAGCAGGTAGCTCAGGTTATAAGTCAGAAAGTCACATACTCGCTGCGGTCTCTTTATAGATTCAAACATTTTCTACCATCTAGCACTAAAGTAACTTTGGTACAGTCACTTGTGCTTCCCATTATCGACTATGCTGATGTTTGTTACTCTGATCTTTCCCAAGAACTTTTAAACAAATTGGATCGTCTTCTTAATAATTGCATTCGGTTTATTTTCGGCCTTCGAAAATACGATCACATCTCTGCGTAGGTACCGTTCTCAGCTTATATGGCTGCCTATCCGACTCAGAAGATTCCTCAGATCTTTTTGCACGCTCTTCACTATTTTAATCCATGTACTCCCGATTATTTGAAAAAATACTTCAAAGTGTTGAGCAGTTCACACAATCGTAACCTTCGAGCTTCCAAGAGCCTTCTGCTTGAAATTCCCTCACACCGTACTGGTTTTATATCCTCTTCCTACGCTGTCTCAACCATGAAGCTCTGGAATTCGCTACCCCCTGGCATTAAAAAAGCAGAGAGCAAGATGGCTTTTAAATGAAAAGTCCGGAAATACTTTTTGAAATCGGACTAAATTCTTCTCAATCAAGTCACTTGTCTTAGTAGGTATTCGTTGGTAATTATTATGAGGTTTTCGTATTTTAGTCTGTTTGTATGTATTTAAATATCTATTAGTTTATTTAATTACATCTATATATATGTGTATTAGTATGCACCGATATAATAATATGTATTATGTTTGCAAAATGGTATTATCCTTATTATTATTTTTTTGTACTCTACCACAGTACTGTCCTATTTGACCCTAAGGCTGACTGGTAGAGAATGCCTTGTGGCATTAAGTCCGCTTATGTACCACTTTTTTACATGAAGTTTAAATAAATAAAATAATTCACATAGTATCTTGCAAAAAGGTAAACCAAACTTATAAGACTTTATAAACATTTCCAACCTTCAACCATTGTAAGTTTGGCTCCCGCTATCTGCTTCGCTCGCAGTCAGCACTGTGCCAGTCAATTGACGAAGGTCTTGGCCGCTCGTCCCCTGTCATACGCAATAATTGAAATATTAATGAAACGGACAGCCAAGTAGTCAAATTCATTTGTTTGGAAACAACATTTCGTAGAAAAAACGTTCTGATATAAATTTAGGGGTCAATTTAGTTTTGTAAAATAGTGTAACGGTCTGTTCTAAACGGATCCAAATCCTCGTTGTATGGGACGACATTCTCTTTGGAAGAAATCGTTTCTGAGAAAGTATAATAGTGTTTCAGGAATTTGGTTTTATTCACTGTTTTCATTTCGTAGAAAATTATTTTTGGGAAAGTCATAGAATATTTTTATAAACTGCTGGGTCACACGCCCCTACTAACTGAAAGGGGTATCCTAGTTCTTGTTTAAAATTTTTATCTACCCAAATATCATAAACCCTCTCTAATGTGTTCAAAAACCATAGGCAATGACCAGCATTACCAACCAGCAGAAATTAACAGAACTGTAATGAGCTCATAACCTACTGAAAACAGTAGGTTATGAGTTTTAAATTTGGAACAGGTGTCAAATTCAAGTGAGTGTGCTATTCTATAGTGCGCGCGGAACTAGTTGGCCGCGCCTTAGGTTAGGTTGCCTACAGCTCGCAATGCACAGGAGACTATAATTAGACAGTGATGACCAATCTCGAGATATCGTGAACAATAATTTGTTCAATTTATTGAAAAGAATACAAATAAAAAACAAAAACATGCCTAAGGCGCGGCCAACTAGTTCCGCGCGCACGTATCTACTTAATCCGAAACGCAGCCATTTCGAGCTGTCATTTGTTCGTTAGCTTTTTATTTCCAGTTACGAGTAGACAAATTTTCTGATAAGTTCTTTATTTCTGTCGAAAATGAGTGATAGTGACTCGGAAATTAACATGAACACTCCGCCAGATATCGTAAATGCAGCGACGAATGCAAATAATAACCTGTTTATTTTTTATTGCATTACACTGGTAACAATGCTGGTCATTTCCCTATGGTTCCTGAACCCATCATAGAGCCCTTATGATATTCGGGTAGATAAATTAGTGTATGCAACTATACATAATTAGGCATTACAACACTCGTGTGATGCTATTAAGAAACTCGCCTTCGGCTCGTTTCTTAAACCCACACTTGTGTTGTAATGCCCTTCATTATGCACAGTCGCATAAACTACTATTACATAACTAGAAATACCCCGGAATCCAGCGCTAAAGGGAAACCAAAACAAACAATAGGGGTAAGATCAAGTGCCAGCAAACATAAGCCGATATTCAAAGCCATGAACCAACAGAACAAAGAGCAGCGAAACCTCGTTTCGTTTACTTTTATTCGCAAATGCTTGTGATTTTGGTAAAGCAGAGAGGCTTTATAAGCCCCGATGTCGTTCTACTACTTGTACGATCGCGACTTGAAAATGTGTCTATTTATTGATGTTCTGGAGAGAAAATATAATTTTAAAGCTTAATGTTGAGGCAGAACTAATCTGTATCAAATTAACCCATTTGTCTAACCAAATGAGATCGAGAGTCTAATCTTGGCAAAAAAAACAGCAGTCATTGAACGATTTACCCTATGTAAAAAGAATTAAAGGGTAAATTAGTTAGTAATGTTTGTTTAGTTCTCCACACAAACACAGCTATTATCGACAATCGAAACTTTTCTTGTTTTGTGGAGTTGCGCGGTGAAAGTTGTGAGTGCCCCACACTCGCGAACTGCCTACCAACTTACGTCATCTATTTATGTGTTGTTGTTTTCAATAGTCCGACTTCATAAGTCGGACTATTGAAATATAAATTGAGGCCCTAGCACGAGCCCGTCGGGGCCGCGGATTTTTGTACAGATGACGTGGCCTCGGCGCAAGGGCAAAGAAGGAACATGGGTTCGGTTTTTAGTCAGTAGAAGTCTGACACTCCCCGTCGCTCTGCCCAAGAGCGGGGGGGGGTCATTTGATGATTTTCCACCAACCCCAAAAAAAGGCCCTAGCTCGGGCGTGCGGTATAAACATAACGAAACATCGAATTTTTAATCGAAAATACAATTTTATTATCCTGTAGCACTTTAGTTTAATTGATTGCTACAAGCACAGTCAAATAATATCCATAGATATGAATACATTCTTATAATTATAAAAATATCACATTATGTGAAACGGATATTTCTAAATCGACGTGTTTACGATACGTTTTCACCGTGCGCTCGTGCTAGAGTCACTGAACCGTTTTCCCTGAAATCAGGAGTGTTCGCACGTTTCTCGTGAGACAATCGGGATGTTGACCATGACAGTCACTTGTATGCTTTCACGTCGCACTCTCTACCTCTATACAGTTTGTTCCATTAGCAGGTTAATTGGATGCCAATCCCACCATTGTTCGAATCTTCGGCAGCATTCTACGACAAGATAAGGTCGATGGTACTTACCATATAGGTCAGTTCGCCATGGTAGTTTGTTATTGTTGTACATCTGACTACGAGTATAAACTATGAACAATCATAATTTTTGGAAGTGCAGTCTTAGGCAGAATTTAATAAATATTATATTTGATAGAGTACAGGTTACATTCGTAATTATTTTTTACTTTAAGGACCTTGTAGGCATTGGAACTGATCCTAAATTACCTAGGCTGATAAAGTTTCCACAGAGCAACCTAGACAAACGTGACTTAACCTGAAGACCGACCTGAGTGGCTGTTATTATTTAGCCACGAGCTCTTTCAACACATTTAAATGACGTAAAATCTAAAATTGTTCTATATCACGCCTACACGAAATATCCTCCTCAAATGAGTCTTTTTGAAACACCAAGTCAAAGTAATAAGTTCCGATTTCGCTAGTCAAGAAAACAACTACCCACCCACTACTACCCTACCTTTCTTGTTCCTTGGCGGAATTCCAGAGGGAGACACTAAGTATGTTGTCCACTGTATAACTGTGTTATTTGGGACTGTAATTAATGACTACTTTTGTTAACTTGGGTCTTACCTGTCACAACAAATGTATGTGTAAATAAATAAATAAATAATAAATAAACTAAGAATAATAAGAAAATGTCAGGAATATTATGTTTCGTGCTGTATTAATAAAGAAGGATGTCTAACAGTAGAATGAGATGTGGAAAGTTTAAACGGAAGACAAAAGTAAGACATATTTGTTCCGGCTTCGTGTTGTTTGTTGTCCGCAAACTCGAGACACCATTCTTTACTTAGGAACATCCAACCGACACTTAATAAATGTTACAGTGTTCATAAAACATACAATTTTTGATTGTACGAGTATCTAATGTATTTTTCTAGTACCCTAAAAAAGAGCCGTATAAAGCAAGTGCATAGTTGAACTAATTGAAAAAGGTTTTCAGTGAAAATAAAAAGTTGCCACAACATAATTAGCTCCCACTAAAACAAGGAATACATAAACTCTACTTCAAACATCATGTTCGCTCTAAGCGCATAAAAGTCAACAACATTGTTTTCTCATCGCAGTAGTAGTACAGTCGACGACAACCTCGTTACGTCGAATAGTAGCAGTAATGTGGCTATTATTTAACCTCCTACACACAGTGAGCAGTTTTAGACAAGAACGTGCACAGTTTTCTCCGTCATAATATAAAGTCTACGGCTATTCGTCTCACTCTATTGTAATTCTTTCTCTCGTCCTTCCCCTTCACACGATTTTAATTGATATAAATGTTACTGTGTCGTTAGTATAATAGTCGCGATTTCGACTGCTGAGCAGCAGAGAAATTGTTATCGAGTTTTTCCATCACAAACTCAGTAACAGCCACGAAGTCTGCGGTTCTAAGCGAAATTTGGTATAATATTTTATAGTTATGGAGGGTATTCAGTAGGTATTCGATTCTCGTCCTAAATATGTAAAAAAACTAGAACCATAATTTGTGACGTAACTGTGTCACGATCTCCAGATCTCACTTTATTAGACGTTTCTTTCTTGCCATTGTCTTGCGCCAGTTTTAAAATCATGAATGTAAAATGGATAATACCTAAAATTCATTGATCCGCGCACATTTTCTGTGATAAAAGCAAGAATTGTGAGACTTTTCCGAAGCTTTTTTTTTTTTTTTAAAACGTTGCCCCACACTAGGAATTTCTCCTGTATCGTGGGTGCGTTTACAAACATTTAAACTCACATACACAAACACCCAGACCCGAAACAACTATCTGTAGGTCATACAAATATTTGCTCAAATACTCAATACCTAAAAATATCAAGGAGTCGAAATCCCTTCCAACTTTTAAAAGGCTATTAAAGCACCACCTAGCTAATAGATAAATTGTTGTTTTTGCCGTTCTTAGTGATTAATTTTAGTTGTTATTTTATTACTTAATTTAGTTTGCTACAACAAAGCGCAACCGCCGCTTTTATTGTATCTAAATTATTATGTTTTTCCTCATAGAAGTGAATAATTGTATTCTTTTTGAGCGAAATAAATTTCTTAAACCGTATTTGTTCCGTGCGAGGATCGAACTCGCGACACGCAGCGCAGCAGTCCAATCGCTCAGCCACTGCGCCAACCGTGTCGTCAAATGCCCTTTATCAGGTTTTAATATGTCCCTCGTTCAAACTAACATACTGTGTAATGCATCGTGATCACTCATTATTACTAAACATGTTTCAGCAAACTTTAAAACATAATCATAAGAACCGTCAAGTAAGGTAGGTATTGATATTTTGTATTTATTAAGAAAATAGAATAATTGTGCACACAAAACAATCTAAAGAAGCTAAAGTAGTATCATCAAATGAATTAATCTAAAACATACCTGAAGCCATTTGATCTTGGTGATGTTCTCATCGGTGACGGTGAGCGCTCTCCTCTCGCCCAACTTGTAAGACTCGTCATAGTACATGTACTCAGTGAACGTCAACCCACTGGTAGTGTACTGCTGAGTAAAGTATATCGATATAGTCCCATTCACTATGTCGTGTTCTATTATCCATTTACACTTTATAGGGACGGAGAAAGGGTTGGGGAAGTTTGGTGTCGTTATCGTGCCCACGGGAGCCTTCAAGTGTCCACCGCAGATTTGTGGTCCCTGGTGCTCCCTATTGCGTAGTTGTGCGGACGTATGTGGCACGGCAATGCTGAGCAGAGAAATGCCGAGCATGGCCAGCCTGGAACAATACAAACAATGGTTATTATTCTATTTAATACCAATCCACCTTGGGTTCACGTGGTGGATATTTCTTCGCAGAGAAGAGGCGTGTGTGGCCACTGTGATAGAAGACAACTCACAAGACGCTGCACAACTACTTGCAGTCTTATACCTAAACATTATTGACATTGTTTGATCACTTTTCAGATCTTAGATTGGCTGAAAACGTAACAGGACAAATTTTATGAGAGGTATTCCCTTCCTTTATAACTTTATTATTATTTGGATAAAGTTGTGTTGGAAGCTGGTGCTGAAAGTGGTTCTCCTTTCGTTTACCTCAAAAGAGCCCCTTTTATAAAGGTTTTGGAAATTATGAACTACATATATTATTAAAATGGGTTAATAGCACTAATTCTACATGGTTTCTGAAGTTACGTGCTCTATAATTCGACTTTACTTTTTTCCGTAGAAATTATAAGAAAGTTCAGTAGGTACTTTTATAAATCACAAAAATATTTAGTTACAGTAGTTATGTCATCATCCTTTTTTAGGACATTTAAATTATGAACAGAATATGAATGTTCAAAAGAAAATTTATAAGAGCGCGCAGTCTCTTCAACACGTATGTGATATATTTCAGCATTGCGTTGAATAATAGTATTTTAAACTTTTATTACGGCTTGAAAATTTGATTTCAGGTACTGGATCTATGGAAGCGTTAGGAAAACGAAACAAAAGGACATCTAAAATTTCGAAAGACAATAATATGATAGGTGACAGACCGTTCCGACCATAGGTTCCGACCACTCCGTTGTTAGGGTTCGATAGTTATTAGGGATTCTTGTATTTTTAACTATACTCAGACACAGTCCCTGAGGCATTAAGTGGCAGATTGATGCTGGAACTTGGGCACATTTGTCTCCGCGACGTTGCCCTAATAAACTCGTACCATTCAAGTGAATGGAGCAGAAAATCTGTTTGGAAGATAGAGAGTATTTTTATATTGGTATTTAGTATTTTTCACACCATCTGACGCTGTGGAATTTGGGCATATTCGTTTTTGTTAGCATATTTTGGAACAGATATCGTCCCCTTACTGCGAAACTAACTACACATTTTATAGTTTCGAGAAAATCGTGTTTAAAGGTTCGAATCGTGAAATGTCTATGAAAACATCTGATAATGAGGAGAGTATGTGTATTTTTGATTTCTTATTGTATTCATTATTTGGGTGGAAGAAAAAAAAAGAACTTAATTCTCTAAACAAGTAGGAAAAATTAAGGATTGGCTTAATAAGTGCTGCAAATTAATGGTTTTTCCTGTAGCGGCAAAGTATTCTTACCTTTTTAAGAAAGAAAAGTTTGGACAGCAGTTTTTTTATTAATTTAATTAAACAGTATTTGTATGTTCACTTAGATGGGTAATTGCTAAAACTACGTGGAAATATTTAGTATTTTTACTCATTTATCAAATTGTTATTGTTAATTTAACTTGAATCATGCCAAAACCTATTAAACGGTGATAGAATGTTTTTCCTGGCGAGAAACATTGCTTACAGTGCAAAAATATTGCTTTAACCGACACTTATTGGGTTTTGCCTGTTCTTTATTTAAAAAATCTCCTAAAAGTTACCTTAGCTAAAAGCTAAACCCAGAACGGAGCGTAATCTCGGAAAACGAGTTTTACCAGTATGTAGATCTTGAAAAAGAGATTCTATCGGTATCTGTAACTCATTTTTGCCTATAAGTGACTTTAGTTGGTTTTTGCTTTAAGGGCACGATATGTTTCATATTATCTTGGTCTAACTTAAAATGATAATCTTACAAAAAATTACTCTAGAAACAAAATTTCAAAGAGAGACAAAAAATCTTAAGGGTAAACATGTGGGCAAGTTTCAATATTTACAATTTAGAAACTTGCAAGAAAATGGTTGAAAAATGTCGGAACGTTTGTGAGACAGCAATATGAGTAGGTACTAACATGAGAGGGAAATTCACGTTCATAAACTTAACTTCACAGTTCACACAACAAGAAGTAAGCACCGCTTTACTTGCGAGGACTTATCTCACGCATGTCACGTACACAAACACAGGGATGGCATGATATTTGCAGATCTCATATTTACTTCAATCTGGAACAAAAGAATCTTGTTCTTTAAACAGGATTATTTCTAGAACAAATTGAATGAAGAAGTTATTTTAGAACTCGATTGTTGGAATTTTTATTAAATCGAGCGTTGTTTTTACCGGTGTTTTTCTAGGTAAGTTGTGTAACATCGTACGTTGTACGTTAAGTAAGTTCGTATTCAAGCCTTTCCATTTCGTAGATTATAGTCCTACCCCCATTAACTTTAAGCCATATTTTCTGTGCTCTGAATATGTCAAAGGTTTAAAAAAAAATCAAGGCGTGATTTAACAAGCCTATTGTGTTCGCTTTTGTTACCATTCTTATTACACCTGGACATGTTAAAACCCCTCGAAATACGTTTAGCAGTTTTCCTGTTGCTTTCCTGTATCAGAAATAGTAGATTTTACAACAAGTGCACAAAACGAACCATTTTTATCCGAGACTTTTAGCAGCCCGCAGCCGAAGGCGAGGGCTGATAGTAATGTCGAGGATAAAAATGGTTTTGTGGACGAGTTATAAACTCTGCTTTTCACTTCGAATGCGAGGAAATAAAACAGAAGTTAACATGTTTCTTTAATTAAAATTCAAAGTAAAATTTGTACAGTTTTGAATACTGAAGGAAATTGTTTTTTTTTTTTAATCTTACGAAATTGATATTAGGCTTGCAGACCTATAGCCTACTATTAAATTATTTTTGTAACAATAATTTTCATTAATTAATTAAATAACTTACCGTACTTGAATTTAAATTTTAATATAATAAGGCAAATAAATTAAAGTAAATATTATAAAATAACAAATTCTATCTATGAACTTCTTATTGTGTTTGGCTGTATGGCTCATTTTCTTTGCCTTAATAAAGATACATTTATGAGTAGATACGTTAATGCCCTTGTGCACAAAATTCGATTTTGTGCAGCCTATAGCCTGCACAAATAAGCACTTTCAGAGCATGAGAAGTGAAAAAACAGTTTTTCACTTAAATTTAATTAAAGAAATATGTTATACTACTGTTTTATTTCCTCGCATTCGAAGTGAAAAGCAGAGTTTATAACTCGTCCACAAAACCATTTGTATCCTCGACATTACTATCAGCCCTTGCCTTCGGCTGCGGCGGCTTCTGGCTGCTAAAAGTCTCGGATAAAAATGGTTCGTTTTGTGCACTTGTTGTAAAATCTACTAATTGTCCTTGTTCATTTCCATATGTTTATGTCTTCCAACGAACCTTACATTTCTGACACATGGATACAATATAGCTCGAGTGAGGGTGGCGGATGACGTCACTCGACGGAATGTACCACAATGAACATCGGACGGTAGGTTAACTGCTCCTGGTTTTTTATACCACATAAAAGAAAAAACTGAATGGTGTGGAAAAAAGGAGCCTGCTTAAAAAAAAATATAAACGGATATTTTATGGCATTTTATATGGCTACGGGTGAAAGCATTCCCGGAACATAATGTAGTTGGATATTAGTGTAAAACCCAAACTCAAGAACACGTATATAGCAAATCGCTTAAGAAACTTAATAGCCGATATGTTCAGTGTAGGGTCAAAAGAAAATGCGGTAACCTGCTGAATATTTATTTCGGATCAAAAAGCTACGTAAATCTTTTAATTGGCAGTTTTACTCACAGTTTATTGGCTCTCCAAGTTTCAATCAATACTTAATTTTCCATCGACATCTTTGCAGTTTGAACCTTGGTTTAGGGTTTCTTTTAATACTAAGCATTATAATAATAAAATTTGTCTACGTGTAACGAGATGTACGAATTAACCGACTACTGAATAACTGGTTATAACGCAGCAAAGTTTAAACGAGATTTCATTCGCATCAATATCTAAATTAATTCTATGATCGACCGTGATTGGTGTTTGATATCAGTATCTGTAGAGACTTGCAATAGCTGATGCATGTGTTGCCAACGTTAGCCTGACGAGTGGCTGTGAGGCTCTTTAGATTGCAAGACGTTGACAAGCAACGATGGACAACCAATTTTGATTTCACACATTTCGACATCACAGTATGTCACAATCACACGGATATCAAACACAGATTAACAAGGCTTTACCTAATTAAACACGAAAGCGCATGAAGGCAGAGTTCCAATGATTAAGTTATAATTACCAATTATGAAGAACGGCGAGACCAAGAGAATAATTAATGAACCACAGGGATCGCCTCCAACGAGGAACCATATTAATTTTAATTAAGATTTCAGCCTCTTATAATTATGTACAATATAACTTTAGTAAATATTAAATAAAAACTAAAAAACTACTACCTACCAGGACAAGCATCCACCAAAACTGTCGTTCTAATTGAGCTCATATTTAAACATAAATTCTCCTGATCTTGTAAATCCTTGTGGATAACGAGTAGGTAGATACTGTGGAATTATTTAGATTGTGGTGAGGGCTAATTTTGCGTGCTCAGCCTCTTTGTGGTATTTCTGGGTGCGCCAAAGTTCACCTAAATTTTCAACTCCGATAATTGGAAATCCGAAAATGTTCTTCCTAACATTTTCCATCCTAACAATCACAATTCCTAACTACTCTGTCTCTAATGTTTTAATTCCGAAGCATTCAACTTCATATTGTCAGTAGCAATAAACATGTATTATAATGTTATTTGTTTTCCTATATATTTTATCAACATAACCATCTTTTACACTATTATTCAAAGTCATATCATTTTTGTCATGATGAAATATTATATAACTAATGTGTATGTGAAGTTTGATTTGTGTTGATTATTTTAGTTTTACATTTGTGTGTTGTGTAATTTTAATTTTTATGGACTGTGTCTGAAATAAATAAATAATAATAATAATAATAACTAGCTTTTGCTCACGGCTTCGCCCGCGTGGATGTCGGTTAAACTACAAAAACGACGATTTTCCATACAAACTTTAATCCCCTATTTAACTCCCAGGGGTTGAATTTCCGGGCACGCCACGATAGTGGCGGTAAGTCCCCTCTTTGAGGAGTGGCTGGAGAGGCGCCACGGCGCCCTCACCTACCGTCTGACGCAGGTCCTCACCGGACACGGGGTGTTTCGGGAGATACCTGTACCGAATCAGGCGGGAGGAAACGCCCGGATGCTTCCACTGCGAGGATCGACCGGAGGACACGGTGGAGCACACTGTGGAGGCGTGCCCTGCTTGGGCAGAGCCCCGCCGTGTTCTCGTAGCAGCGGTCGGCGGCGGCGACCTCTCGCGTCCGGCCCTGGTGCAAGCCATGGTCCGGGGCGAAGAGGAATGGGACGCCGTCGCCTCCTTCTGCGAAGCAGTGATGCTAGCGAAGGAGGTGGCGGAACGAGAGAGGGAGAGAACCTCTCAACGTCCCAGCCGCCGCGGAAGGCGCTCCGGGCGTCGGAGGGCACGCGATGACCTCCGGCCACCGTAGACGCGGGCCTGTGGACGATGAGTAACGGGCTAGCTCGCCGTCCGGCCGTCGCGCGTCGTCATGACGGCAACAGACCGTGTCGGCGGCGCGTACGTGTTCCACGCGCGCCTCAAAGAGATGTCAGCATATGGAAGGGGCCTGCAAGGGCCGACGCCCGTCGGGGCTGGGGATATCGAAAGGTTTCCGCGGCTCCGACACAAGGGCGAAGAAGAAGGAACATGGGTTTGGTTTTTAGTCAGTAGAAGTCTGACACTCCCCTTCGCTCTGCTCAAGAGCGGGGGGGTTATTCGATGATTTTCCACCCACCAAAAAAAAAAAGGGGTTGAATTTCGAAAAATCCTTCTTCTCTTTTTATCTATATAGATAATCAGTTTTATATACTATGCAAAGATATCCATAGGTTAGGTTAGGTTCGAACTGTGACCAACTACGCGCGAGCCGAGCGAGCGTAGCGAGCGGTGCTGCGGCAGCGGCCGGCGAGCGCTACCTCGAAATTGGTCGCGAAATTTTGCTATGTATTTTTTTCATAGTGGCCCCAAGACGACACTCTGACCTGAATTTCATTCATTTAAGACAAAAATCAGTTAAACGACCTTTAATCATTTTAGAATCTAAAATGACTTTAAGCGCTTGGCCAGACTGGCAGCGCGGCGCGGGGAGCGGCGCGGGTGCGGGAACGCGCGCGATTTGCCTGTCCGCACTGGACCGCGATTTCGTTCCGGGCGTTGTCGCGTTCAACTGTTTGTCCAGTGTTTGTCAAAATATAATATGGATGACGAAGACTTGTTTTTATTGGAAAATTCTTACTTTAAATGGCAAATGCTAAAAGTGAAAAATGGAGTTAATAAAATTAATTTAACCAGAGAAAATGAAGGAGAATTTTACACACTGTATGAAAGATTGCGAGAGCAACCTCGAAAGTTTTTTGAATATAGGATACGTTTGACGACATATTACAAGATATAGAAAATTATATTATAAAAAAAAAATAACAACTTTCGCCGAAGCAAAAAAAAAGCAAAAAATTTTTTGGTAAGAATTTTAAAATTCGGTTATTTTAATTAATTGGATACTTCTATAAATAATTGGATTAATTTCTTAAGCTTTAACTTATCAAAGTTAAAGCTAAATAAATAAATCCAATTTATCTGGTTATCTGGCGCAGACTAAAGTTTGAGATACGCCGCTCCCGCGCGGTTTATCGCTTGCCGCCCCGCGCACTCACTGCGGCCACTTGTATGAACGAGCTATGGCACGAGTTGCCCGCGCGCTCCCCGCGGAATGTAGCCCGCACCGCTTCCCGCGCCCGCGTGCCCACTACGGACACTCCAATGAAGTTCCATACGTTTAAGTTTGTCGCGCCGCGCCCGCCCCGCGCCCGCGTTTGCAGTCTGGCCAAGCACTTAGATAGTTGTATGAGTGACAATATTATGGTAATTATGTTTAGGGATAAAAGCGTTATGATAAAAAACAGTAGGAGGCTAAATATATTTACAATAATGTTATGAATTGTTGTTGTTGTTTTTTTTTTTTTAAGAGAGAATTACAATTTTCGGAAACATGAGTGTTATGAACATCGCCGGTAGCACTACAAATAGTATGAATGAAAACTTTAGGATGAAAAATTTTAGGAAGAGTGATCATTCGGATTACACATCGTTAGAAAGAACAATTTCGGATAAAGAACTTTAGGTGAGCCAATATGGACCCGGTATTTCTGTTATTTCCTTGAGCTTCGAATATATTGCACAAGAGAACGCTGAGCAGTTTGGTTAATTATGAATTGAATATTTAGGTGTTCTGCTCAGGTAAGTGAAGTACGCAGCAATAGGATTGTTTTTTGCTGATAAACATTAACTAAGTGCACTCAATCTACGTCAATTTTATTCATGAACCCCTTAGGTGCTCGCTATGATTCTACATTAAATTTAGCTGTAATATAAACAAGTAGTTTAAAACTACCTATCATTATTCTGCTAATCTTATTTAATTGATGTTTGAATTGCTTATGCTGCTGTGCCCTATATTCTTTTATGAAAATGTATTTTATTGTGATTGTTGACAAATGAATTTAAATTAATTGTTTTTTTTTAATATGTTTAATAACTTGAATGGCTACAATGACTTGAATAATTTATCAAATGTATAATACGTATTTGTACGCCGTAAAGGTAAAACATGACTGTGATCGTTTCTAATGTACTTAACATCCTGTTCAGCCGTGAACATAGGTACCATAGTTGCACGCGCCAACAATAGCATCACAGCGTCAGCGACACACATACGGTCCACGCGCCGGCAACACCAGCACACCGTCAGCACTAAGAGGTGGCCTACTGAGATCTTCGCTTCATCGGCTCGATACACACACGACACACATGTAAATAGCCATCAATGTGTATTTACCACAAAAATTGTATATAATTAAGTTCATTATTGTAATAAAATTAGTCATCAAGCTGGAGTCGAGTGTAATTTATCTCCTTACTTCCTCTTACTGTGGCCAAGACACCTTTAGCCATCATCGGTCCTATGAGTCTGTGGGATCGGCAGTAAGAAAACCATTTCCTGTGTACATTGCACGACGTACACAAAACCCTTTTCCTACCCAAATTCCGTCTGTCACCGTAGGTCTCCTTGTGACAGACTTCCCTCTCGTATAACCAACGTAACCTACGTTTGGTGTGGTTTGTATATGGTAGGCTAGGGCTAGGATAACTGGGGTGCTAGGTATAGTTACTGTAGGGCTAGGTTTGGCGTCAGTTGGGCTTTAGGTACAGATCCAGGTTCAATTATCTCAAACGTAGTCACATCGTACACACTTGGAATACCGGCCGTACTAAGCTGTAAGTCCCGGTGTGTACACATCCTACATGCCTTGTGTGTATACATACTCATGTTTCTGACAAATAAATTAACTTTGACTTTGATTATTCTTCGAAAACTTTGACTTTGATTATTCTTCGAAAACTTTGAAAGCTATTGAACATACAATCTGAGAAAATCGTCAAGTGGTAATGACTGGCCTGTCTTTGGATTTTAATCCGAATCTTCCGTCTGAGTTATTTATGTTTTCATTAGTTAGAGAAACCTTTCAAACTAATCACTCAACATACCATACAGCTTATCAATGAAGAAAATTCTAGCTCCAAAAACAATGTACAAAACCAAAACCAATAAGATAAATGTTGACATTTTATGTGAGGAGCGCGTCGTGGAACGAATACGTCGATGTGGAGACGATAAATCTTGTTCGTTGTTTGCGGGCGCTGTCAGTCATACTGTTGTGAATATAATAATAAATCTTCTTCAAATCATGTGGAATTACTGAGCTGATCTGAAACGTAATTTGAGGTTTTTGTAATGGAACGAAACATGCTACACGATGAGCAGTTTTTAGGTAAGATGTAAAAGGTAACTTTTCTGGGACATAATCGGTTTGGGTACCATCTATCTGGCAGAAACTTGATGCTCCAAAATTTATTTGGCATAACACACTTGGCATATTCTTCTTTGAACGAATGTGTTTAAGGCATAACAATTATTATATTTAAGAGAATTATCGTTTCGCAGAATGTTTAAATGACCGATTTTTCAATGGCATACTTTTAAGATGGCAAAATTTTATTTGGTAGAATTTTATAAGACATAATATTGCCAATTCTATTACAATATTTATGAACTAATTTAAAATTAAAACCTAAGCTACAAAAGTTAGTGACAGAAACAAATCGCTGCAAAACCGACTCCACGTAGTCTCTTCTGCCCTACCCCGAGAACGTAATGTAAGCCCGCGTAGGCGCGGAGGGGCGCGAGGGTGCCCGCAAGTTGAGGAGCAGGTGGCTTAAACGCGCGCCACAGCGGCTGAAGCCGAAGCTGCGGTGGTGTGTGTTAAAACCATCCGGACCGCCGGAGCACCGCAGCGCCGGAGCAGTGACAGAAGCCATGCCTGCTGCATGTTACACTTATGTATCAAAAAAAATTTAGGTATGCCAAAAGACGATTCTGATTGGGAACTTTCGGCAATATGATGGTTCTGGAAATGAAGTTTATGCTCAAAGATGATTCTGACTTACAAAATTATGCGTTTTGAATTTATGGTTTTAATTTTAAATTTATTTATTTATTTATGCACGCCAAATGATTTTCTGCGAAATGGAGATTCTGCCATCCACTGCTATGCAAAATAAAATTCGGATATAAAAAGTTCTACTAAAAAAGGTAGACCCAATCGGTTAACATAAATACCTTATTCTGTTGATTTGTTGTTGTTGTATTTATGTTGCTACCTTGTTGTTTTTGTGTAATAATTTAGGCTTAGGAATCTGCTAACGATTTTCTTTTGCAGTGATTAGGAAACTGTTGTGTATTTCGGAACGCAGCTTATGTGATGTTGGCATTATGTAGGCCCCGCCCACTTCCTCTATTTTTGGCAATAAAGCATCAGTGCGTAAACGACTCCCTTGCGTTTCACTTGTCTCACCTCACATACTTAACAGTGGCGACGAGCAAGTTCCCGCGTTTTTTATTTTTCGTTAGTAGGTGAAAACAAAAGTTGTGAATAATATGTCTCTGTTCGGAGTTTTATCGAGTTTCGATCATAATTCACAAACGTGGCAAGAATACAAGGGTCGATTGTTGCAATGGTTCATTGCGAATGATATTTGCAAAACCAGCGACGCCGCGGGTGTAAAGCGGCGCGCCATTTTGCTTAGCGCACTCAGTGAGCCGACCTACAAGCTGGCCGTGGACCTCGCGCGGCCAAAGGAGTTGCAGTCGGTGCCATTTGAAGACGTTTTGGTGCTTTTGGACAACCACTTCACACCAAAGATATGCGGATTCAGTGAGCGTTATAAGTTTCACTCTGCTGTACAAATGGAAGGGGAAACTTTTCAACAATATGCTGCCCGACTGCGCGGGTTGACAGCGCATTGCAAGTTTCTCAACGTAGAGGAAGCGTTACGGGACCGTTTTGTGATGGGCATGCTGCCGGGAGTTGAACGAGAAAAATTATTTGCTCGAGATCCCGATTCGATGACATTAGTAAAGGCGGTCGAATTGGCGGAGAGCGTCAGGTGCGCGCGCAGCGGCGCAGCGGCGGCGGCGTCAGCGCCGGCCGCGACTGGCGGCGGCCCGGCACCCGGCGATCAACTATTCCAAATAGGGAAAAATGGCAAGGCGACAAAGGCGAGTGTCAGTGTCGGGTCGTGTTCGGTATGTGGTTATAAAAACCACACATCAGTGCAGTGTCGATTCGCGAATTACAAGTGCAAAAAGTGCAACGAAAAGGGCCACTTGCGCCGTATGTGTAAAAAACTTAATTACGTAGTGAGCGAGAGTGTTGATGATGGCGGCGATGACGGTGAGGTTTTTAATATTCGTACGTCGAAGGGAGAACCTATGACTGAAACAATTAATGTTCGCGGGGTACAAATTAAGTTTCAAATTGATAGTGGGTCAGCTGTTACTGCGATTTCCGAAAAAACATTTTATAAACATTTCAAAGAGGTGTCACTGATCAAAACGAATAAAAGATTGTTGTCATACACTGGCAATAATATAGAATGCATAGGAGTAGTGCGATTACCCTTTACATACGTAGGTAGAACGCAAAACTTAGATGTGTATGTTATTCGTGATGGCGGTCCACCGCTTTTAGGCAGGGATTTTATTTCCTTCTTTAAATTAGAAATGATGCCCGTAAATTATTGTGAAAATTCGTCAAGTGTGAAAGCGCAGCTACAAATTCAATTCCCAAATGTTTTTTCTGATGAGCTTGGAACTTTTAAGAAATATAAAATAAAATTAAACTTACGACAAGATGCCAAACCAATATTTTTTAAACCGCGACCGATAGCTTTTGCTTTACGCAATAAAATAGATAAAGAGTTGGATCGACTTGTAAGCATAGGTATATTAAAACCCGTTGAATACTCAGAGTATGCATCGCCAATAGTTCCGGTATTAAAACGCGACGGCTCCATACGTTTATGTGCGGATTATTCGGTCACAATAAATAAACAGCTGTTAGTTGATCAATATCCGTTGCCTACAGCTCATGAATTATTTACGAAGTTGCACGGAGGGCAACAATTCAGCAAATTAGATTTGTCGCAGGCCTATGCACAGTGTGTTTTAGACGACGAATCACAGAAAATCACATGTAGAAACACACATAAAGGTTTGTTTATGTATACGCGGTTAGTATTCGGGTTAGCTTGCGCGCCAGCAATATTTCAACGCGTAATGGAATGTGTGTTGTCAGGAATGGAAGGGGTTTTGTGTATGCTGGATGATGTCCTTGTCACGGGGGTCAGCAGAGAACAACATTTGGATAGATTGCGTGAGGTGTTGCGACGCTTACAGGAAGCGGGACTGACACTGCAAAAAACCAAGTGCGACTTCTTCAAAGATGAAGTTGAATATCTAGGTTATGTAATAGACAAAAATGGTTTGAAAAAGTCACCACAAAAGGTGTCGGCTATCGTAAAAGCTCCTGTTCCAGAAGATGTCAGTAAATTACAATCATTTTTAGGCCTCGTTAACTATTATCGAAATTTTGTACCAAACGCCTCAACAATCCTAAGTCCTCTATACGCTTTACTTCAAAATAATAATAAATGGCAATGGACTTTGGAACACGACAAAGCATTCAATGCGATCAAAGTTATACTAGCATCGGATCAAGTTTTAGCTCACTTTGACACAAATGCAAATGTTATTTTGACAGTGGACGCATCGCCTAGTGGTTTAGGTGCAATTTTGTCACAGGTTGACGCGTCGGGGGTGGAGCGGCCGGTATCGTACGCCTCGCGGACGTTGAACCCAGCCGAGCGTCGCTATTCCCAGATACAGAAAGAAGCTACGGCAATCATATTCGGTGTACGTCGGTTCCACCAGTATCTTTACGGCAGATCAGTTCCTTTTACACTCAGGACTGACCATAAACCATTAATTTCGATATTCGGCCCATACCATGGAATCCCGGAGGTTTCTGCCAATAGATTACAACGTTATGCAATGTTTCTAAGTGGTTACAACTATAAAATAGAATACATTCGTAGTGCCAACAACTGTGCGGATTTTCTATCGCGCGCCAGCCTAAGCGGTCGGCAAGGTCAGGAAGGTAGCGAAACGGCTGAGTTCTTAGATGATAGGGCCTCATACGTAAATTTTGTAGTAGATTCTAGTTTACCAGTTACACTTAACTTGTTACAGGAAGAAACTCGTAATGATATTATTTTGTCTAAAGTTATTCAGTATATTTGTAATGGTTGGCCTAGGAAGGTGACTGATCAAAGTATTTTTCCGTATTCATTATGTAAAAACCAACTGTCAATAGAAAATGGTGTGGTCATGCGTGGCCACAAAGTGGTTATACCGGAAAAATTGCAATCTAAAAATTTATCTGAACTGCATAAGTCACATTTAGGGATAGTAAAATGTAAAGCTAATGCTCGGGGTACAGTCTGGTTTCCGGGTATCGATAAGGCTATTGAAGCGATGATAGGAGGTTGTAAAATATGTACACAGCTCAGGCCGTCTCCAGCTCGAGCTCCGCTTGCTGTGTGGCCACACCCGCAATACCCGTTTCATAGGGTACATCTCGATTTTCTGGGTCCAATTAATGGGCACTCCTATTTAGTAATGGTAGACGCGCACTCAAAATGGCCAGAAGTATACAAAACAAAAAGTACTTCTTCGGCCATTGTTATTGAGAAGTTATACGACTTCATGTCGAGATACGGACTAATAAATACGTTGGTCAGTGACAATGCAACTTGTTTCTTATCAGAAGAGTTTATAAAATTTTGTGTATCAAATGGAATATCGCACGTGACATCTCCCGCCTATCACCCTGCTAGCAACGGCCAGGCGGAGAGCTATGTAAAAGTGGTCAAGAAGGGAATTAAATCTTGCTTAATGATGAGTACAAATTCAAACCAAAACCACAAAGACTTATTAAAATATCTGTATGACTACCGAAACTCAGTGCACACTACAACGGGCTCTTCGCCTGCCGAACTAGTATTTGGGCGGAAGTTACGTTCTCGTTTAGATTGTTTGGTACCGGGAGCGCAACCTGCACCGTCGCCCTCATCAAGCACTCTCGCTAAAGTAGTGGAACGTAACCAGTGTTCACAGAGTAAAGCATATGGGGGCATAAATAAACAATGTTTTGAACCCGGAGATAAAGTGATGTACAAAAAGTATAATGTTAATAAAAAATTCACATGGATTAGAGGTGAAGTAATAAAACGAATGGGTAGAATGACCTATTTGATTAAAGATTGTCAAACCTTAGTTAAGTTAAAAAAACATAAAAATCAATTAGTGTCATGTAAGGGACCGGACAACACTCATGATAACATTATTGACTGTCCTATTGATTCAGAAGACTTAACACCACACGAGGCTACAACGAGTACTTCATTCTCAGAGGAGAATGGTAATGAGTCTCGAAGCAATGAGAGGGGAAATGAGGATGCACACTGCACAAAAGAATTAACACCTACAGAGGTACGATTGTCTGATGCAGTGCAACCGGTTGAACATGAAGAATTCTTCGAAGCAACAGAGAATAACGGAGACCCAGTAGCTTCAGAGCCCCACCAGGAACCTGGTCCTAGTACTAGTGGGGGATTGACAGACAGAGTGTTGCGTCCGTCTCGTAGGAACATTAGTTATAAGCCATTCTTTTGTATAGATTAATTAGCTGTATTATTTTTCATATTATGTCATACTAAAAGGGGAGAATTGTTGTGTATTTCGGAACGCAGCTTATGTGATGTTGGCATTATGTAGGCCCCGCCCACTTCCTCTATTTTTGGCAATAAAGCATCAGTGCGTAAACGACTCCCTTGCGTTTCACTTGTCTCACCTCACATACTTAACAGAAACCATCTGATGGGTATGTTGTGTATTTAGGTAAAGTAAACCTAAGAACTAAGTAAGTAAGTACTAAGGGTAGTACAGTAGTAACCTAAAACTTACTATCAAAATAATTTTACACCGAATATTAAGGCGGGGTTGCAGTAATTTTAAGATTTTTTAACCTATAATAATCGAACTTAATACGAGTTTTTTAATAAATAAAAATCATTACATAAAAATTGAACATACTCTCTAGTAAATCGTAAAGATAGAAACGCGATTTAGAATGATCGGCTCGATACTTTTTTTTATCAAACATGACTCTAAATCACAATTTCAAACGTGTACTGCTAAGACATTTCATCATGAATTTATATGAAAGTTATATCAGTAGATAGAACTTTTTATTCTGAAGTAAATGGTGAAAACAGATTGTATAATTTCTGTATAGTTTTTCTCCAAGAAGCAAAAAACAGTCAAAATTTAGGCATTATATCGCTTGCGCGGCAGGGCGGGGGGCGAGGTCGTGCGTACATAAAAACAAAGTACTGCAACCTCGCCTTAAGATGTAGATCTGTGTTTTGTTCTGTTCAGTCATTAATTAATGTCAGTAGAAACTCAAACACAAAGTTAATTTAGAAGCGGCTCTCCGTCGTAGTTCATAAAGTTCTCGCTGATAAACTTACAAAGGAACAGTACTTACCACTGATATTTAATTGCTTTTTAATTAACTAAATTACTTCCGGGATAATAATGCGTTTCAAGTTATTTAAATTAACGCATTTTGGATCACCCTTCCAACTAGAATTTGAATACATAACAGAGAAAAATGTTTAAAAATCTTCGGTTAAAAAGTACAATACCTACAAACAACTCACAAAAGATCTTGCCAAAACGAAAAATCTCTTGAATATTATTGTGTTAAAAGATGTAAATCTCGACGTGCATTAAAAATTGCGTAGTGTCAGTTGCGGCAGTCGTTGTCGCGCGGCTTATCTTCTTTCAAAGCTTGAGCCACTTGAGCCACCGTCTATGACGTCACAGTTCTGCGTCAACGTTTCCCGCACGCTTTCGCTTTGTCCTAATACTGTGTAGATGCGACTTTTGATATGGTAATCTTGCTCGACGATGATGTAAATGGCGGTTATGATTTAAAAAGCTGCTGGTCTCATTATATACCTTATTACTGGATGATAAATATAGAATTTTGTACTTAATTCTCTGGTGTTTGAATATAATAGCCTTCCAGTCAGGTTGTGGCAACCTTCTATTAAGCTCTTTCATGGATTTGCAAATCGTAATCACTAATTTAACAACGTGTAATATATTATGTGTAACGAAGTGTGTAAACGAGCATAACTCTTGTTCGTACTTTCAGCTCCGCTAACTTTGTAACCTGCAAAAGGTCTACATAAACTTGGTTTGAGTAATATTTTATACGCAAAAAGCTAATAAATTGCTCTTGACGCATAACTTCGGGTTTTAATTAAGCCATCTTAGGGAAATGGCTGTCAACAGTCACCTCGACCTTGCTCTTTCTCTAGTAAATTATTGTGACTGTAATTAGAAACTTAGCGACTTTGAAACAGTTTATGGCCAGATCTTGACATTATGCTGACGTGTACTTCTGAACTTAAACTTTATTTAATGGATATTTTTAACAATTCCTAGACTAAACTTTATCAATTTATGTATGAAATATCTCGTGTAGGTAAACTTGAACTCACGTCAAGTTATCTGGAATGTTTAGGAAGCTGGTCAGGCAAGTTGGCGCCTGCTGCTCTAAAGTAACTGAATATTAGCTAATCGAATGTGAGTATATAGATAGGAAGATTGTTTATAGTGTTATGTGTGTAACCTCATTTCGGACAACACCAGACTAAATTGGACATAAACCTGCACCAGTCGCTGTTGGTTTTTAAATATCACTGGCAGGTTTAATTTATAGTGAAATCGTTGGATAATAGCTGCAATGTGGCAATGTATCCAATCGTTTATCAGTTTAAAAATGACACAGGTTTGTTTTGTTCAGTAACAATGATGGTTACTAAGTGGTGAAGGGTAACTCGCTCTGCTTTGATTTTAATGCTTTCGCTCAATTGATACAATAATTATAATGAAAAGAGGAAGGCGCGGATTGGATCGCCGCCGGCGATCCAAGTTGTCCCCTCCAAAATATACCAGGAAAATCTTATAGGAAAACAGTTTTGTCTTATTAAATGCCCAAGTATCACTTCTTAACAAATGAAATGAAAACGCGGCACTCCGAGTCCGGCTTATGTCGTATCGTTTGTTGAGATTTTCAGTTCAGTCAAATATTGAAATGTCGGAAGGTTCTTGTTACACATCATTAGTATTTTCTTCAAATAAAAGTTTAATATTAACTCCTAATAACAACAACTTTTGCTCCGAGCACTTATAATAACTTAACTTAAAACTTTTTAGCAGAAAGTTGATTTATTAAAATTTGAAAGACAAACTTTAGAACAAAGATGAGAAACTGTTTTCCAAACTCATTTTTTCAGTAAAAGATTACAGGGCTTTTAAAATACCCAAAAAATTTAAGTTAATTATTCTCATTATCTGTAAATGGTATTATGTTTTAAAGTCAATGTAAAGTGATTTATAGCAATTTCAATTTGGTGAAACATGATTCTGAAGTTAGTATATCCACGAGTAAAACCTTATATCCGCAGGTATTATGTGCCTACTTATATACCTACAATAAGTCTTGAATTTAAAACCTATTGTTCAAAATGAGCAAAATGAAGTCGTTTCAAGCTAAAAAAAACATCAATAAATATTGAAACTTTATATTGAAGCCGAACATAACCTCGTTTATCGAATAAACATTGAATCGCTTAACACAAACCTAGCAGTGATTGGAATTTAATAATATACTTTTATATTGCAAAAAAACTTCAACAGAATCAATTCCGAAATTAATGAAATAGGTATGTCATATTTCCACACAATATTTCAATCTATAGAGAAAATTACTTTTGGGACTGTAAATTAGTAAAACATTATTTGAAGCCGCATCTTAAGCTGATCTGAAGTAATCTTTACCTACTTCTCAAAGTCATGGAAATCTGGTGAAAAATTCAGAAATTACTACGCTTGAACAAAAATACTTCCTCACGGCAGAGAGGGTGTTTATCAAGTCTCTTGTCACTTAAGAGGAAATGTGCCGTGTGACGAACAGATACTGTCTAATGAAATATTTCAACAATCAAAATCAAAAGCTACAAGCGTTGTTTGTGTTTAGTAACGTACCTATTACTTGTAAAGCTAGTTAGTAGTCCCGTTCTAGTAGGCAGGCGCTAAGCTTTGCGGACTCATTCATAGTTTTGTACTTTGTTGTTGCCACAACATTTTAAATTATGCTGAAAGGAAAAGTTATTTTGCAAAACATAGCTTTTTATTTTATTTGCAAATGTTATCTTGCTTGGCTGGCATTAATTACGGTAATCAAGTAAAGTGCTGATCAATATTTAAGTAGTCAAGTCTGGCGACGTAAACGTAGTACGACGCGTACTGCCGATTTTAAGATAATATTAACATCTTCATCTTATTTCAAATGGAAACTCTTCTCAACAGTCTTTTATTTGTTTTTAAATCAATCTTAAAAGAAAGCTACTCAAGACAGTTAGGTACTTTTAAGACGCAGTCAACGGGGGAACCGTAAAAACGACCTGTTTTTCGTCGCAGAGTTAGCCGTATTGCTACTTATTACAATTCCAAAAAAAATACAGTGTATAGTCAAATGTATAGGTAAAAGACTTATGCAAAAATATTTTCTAAAAGTAATCAAGAACCTCGAAAAAAAAAATCACAAAATCACAAAAAAATCACACGAAAAAACTTTTTCGTCTCGAAATGCTCAATATTTTGAGTGACAACTGTTATTTATTTTTTTACTATCAGAAAGAAAATTTAACCAACTAAAGACATATGTAAAAATATTTTAACATTACAGCGTATTTTTTTTTTAAATAAATTAAATCTGCGAACTATCGTTCATTTTGGCAGTCACGAGCATCAAACGCGTCGCCATTTTCAACCTTATTTGTTTAGGCGATGAGTTAAGCGCGCGCTCAAGGTCGCGGGCAGGTGATGTCGCCTTAATAATGGCACATACACCCCCCTGTCACTGGCCGTATTATTGCCTCCATGACATTGGCGACTTGCCAAAGATGGAAACCGGTCTCTAAGAGCACCGTTACAATTTTTACTGCGGGTTGTATAATAAACTAATCATCTGAAAGGTTTTCGGCGAGGCAGAATTATCTTAAGCATCTTAAAAAGATTGATTTCTCTTCGCCATGAGGGATGACGCTAATTAAAATAATAGATTGTTGAAAAAAACGACACTTGAGAGCGGTGGAGTTTGTTTTCCACGGACAGCTGCATGAATCTTATCAGATAGAATAAAAAAGATAATCACTATGGAACTAATAAACCTTTGCTCCGATCAAAATAACGAAGGGCTACATCAATATGTATGTATGTGCGACCTTCACAATAATCCGAAAAAAATCATCAATCAATAACGTCCAGTGGCTGTATATGTATATGCGGGCCAAATAATAGACCCCTCTCAGAATACATAAAGTTTACGATTGCTGGAGTGGGTTCAGAAGACTCCTTACCGACTGCTAAAGCCTACATATTCCGCTCTTCATAAAACTGTCGGAGCGATGCAAAAACTGTTTGAGTGCGCAAGTAATAAACAGTAGGTACAGCGTGCAGCGTAATTGTTATATACACGCTGTTTCGTGTGCGGGCTGGGTAGAGTAAATACCACCTATGATGGAGTGTTTTAGTTGTGATGTTAATTTTTCATGCAGGTAATAAGCAAGTGAATTGCGATTTCGTTATTAGAAAGTATTTTATTTTCTGACTACCGTAAGGTCCAACTAGCCTTAGTTATCACGTATAAAAGGTATTTATGTTCTGTGTTGTCTCTTACCTGAAACAATAAAAAAATAAATTTTAAAATACAATACGTACATACATAAATCGTTTAATACGCTTATTGTTCCCTTTTTCCGTACAAGGAAAAAAATAACTTAGGTAATTATTCCCTAAGTATCTTAAAAGTAAACGTCATTTTCAATAAATAAATATATTACGTCTCTATTAATGTAAGTGGGATGTCCTATTAGACCCACTTTAGGAGCAAAACAAAATAGAAAAACAATAGAAATGTGCTAAATTAAAGAGCACTTCACTTTTATTGTAAAACAATCTAACGTGAAAGTATTTCAACAGAATAACGGCTAGGTACTTGTTTTCGAATTGGGTTTATGATTTTCTTATTTGTATCGATCTGATCATTTTGTACCAAGCATTTGCCAATTCAATAAAAATCCCTTCTATAAATATTAAATTGTATTTCGTATTTGATACCCTCCAACACAACTCACGAAAACGTAAAGGGAATACGAAGTATGACATAAATCATAAATATACAAGAATTACACTCACGTTAGATGGAGAAATAAAATACATTTTTGTTTCAGAAAGACCAGTTTAGATCATTTATACGAATACAGAGACTGTTTGCTATTATTGTTAAATAATTTTACTTGTCACAATGGACGACTATGTCGAACATTGAATATCGTAGCGGTCGTAGCGGTGACGTCATCATGTCCGCTACGTCGTAGTAAACGTGTAGTCCTTCATGCTTTACAACATTTTTTGTCGTAGCACTCACTCAATTTTCAAATAAAAACTTATGAACTATGTAGTTTGATTTTTCGTAAACTTTGTTTAAACTAGGAGTTTTTGCTGTATTGTGGGAGTGTTTACAAACATTTAAACTCACATACTCAAACCAAACACATGAAATGTTCAAAACAAAATGTTTTATTTGTTTTCTCTCAAAACCAGGACGCATAATCAATTGGCAAATTGTTAACATCAACCCTATTACATAAGATGCCGCACAACCCGGCTACGGCTTATACGTTATTATCAAATTATGCATAATTGCCATCCAGGTTTTAACGCGACATAATAATAATAATAATATTCCACAACTATCACACAACGCCATCTAGTCCCAAGCTAAGCAGAGCTTGTGTTATGGGTACTAGACAACTGATAAACATACTTATATATTTCTAAATACATACATAATGGTGCCATGAAAGATTAAGGGGCTCGTAAAAGATATCAACCAGATTGACAGTTGAGCAAGGGAACATAAAATAGTTACACGATTGGATTTTTACTGATAGGTAGTAAGTAAATATAGTATTGTGTTATCAAAGGTAAAAGTCAGAAAGGAGAAGAGAAAATGTTTAACTACAATCAGCATGGCTACATTTATTGAAGGAATAAAAAAGCGTCTTCATTGAAAATAATGAAGTGTTCACTGCCGTCTGTCGAGCTGCCTGTGTCTTGTCTGTTATTAATGGAACAGAGACATCCCGAATAAATATGGTTGATAAAAAACTCTGTGAAGGGCTTCTCTAAGGATTGCCTTGTTATAAACGGAGTACGATTTGTGCCCTTCATTGGCAGAAGTCGACATTTCACCAGTTACCCTCACTGTAAAAAAGGAGCGCTTTTAAGTTGTGCACAAATTGTCGTGGTTGTCTTAGAGTTCTTTTTCTACATAGCTATAATAAATTATTACTACTACTTTCTTAACATAGTCAATTAGTATTTACTAAAATAATTCCGTAATTACAGGTGTTTATGTTAAGTCATGTAAGAGTACCTTAGTGATAGCTTTATTACTAAGATTAACACAAACTTTCATTAAAGTAGGTTGAACTCTAGGAATTTTAATCAAGATAATTATATTTCTAAGTAAGGAGTTCAGATATCAGTTGATCCACAACTTCATGATATTCTAGGTTAAGTCCAGTAAAAGCACCGCGTGAGTAATTTAGAAACTGTTTCAAGTTACTCGGCGAGTCTGTCAGATATCTTAAGTTTAGAATCAATTACGTGCTTACTTTCGGTGGCTTATAAGAACTTCGCAAAATCTTTTGAAACTGGTTAGGTTAGGTTAAAAGACTGACTTATTTTTAAGATATACTTTAAGCGAGACTGTGCAGCAAAAGTAAAGATTTTAAAAATATAAACAACTTTTCATTTACTTTGTACTTCATATTGTATTCATACTTTGTATTTTTTCTTTTATTTCTCTGTAAAAGCAATACACTTACACCCAATGCTTTAGGTAATAATAGTCTACCTTGGTCTGCATATTTAGTATCTTTATATTTTTAGATTCTATGATTCTCTGCTATTGTCGTAACTTAACCTTTAACTATGGACGTTCCATTTTTGTTACACTACTATGGACGTGCGGTCTCACAGACCGCTATCTTGACGGGTTGGTTTCTATCTTGATGAGTTAGTATTGTATTATTTTTTGTTTTTATTCTAATAAAAGAGTTACTAAATGAAAATAAAAGATGTATTTTTAATGAAAAATGTACTTTATTTTAAACTAAATCTAACGATATAACATTTAAAGGCACTTTTCAGACGTTTTAGCTTGAGATCACTTTATAGGAATATTACCACAGGAAAATGACTATTTAAGTTAGTTTAACTTCTTTTACATTAAAATATAAAGAACAAAGAACATAAAAAAGTAAACATAATCTTCTCAAAACCAAACATAAAAATTTTGACAAGGGCCCAACTTGGTCATATTTATTGGTAGTCTTCGCAAAGCGATTTAGAGCATTAAAAAATTTTTAGTTAACCCGTCTTACGTAAATTTACGTCTTACGTTTTCTTCAATGTCAGCTTCATAAAAAAAAATATTGAAACAATCATCAACATCCCCATCTCTGTCACACTGATCCGATTCTAAAAGCAATCGTTGAAACTCGTCTTCAAAAGAATGATCATCTCATCATTCAGACAACCAGTAAAATATAGCGATTTTACTGGTATCTGAGTCGAGGAACACGATGTTTGTTTGCCTGCAGTCGTTGGTTAATAATTTTTTGACATTTTAGTACACAAAATCTACAACAAACAAAATCACTGTCAGCGTCAATTTATAACACAAACGTGGACGTGCGGTCTCACAGACCGCACTCAAAATGTAAAGCGAATTTACTCACGCAACATTCAGCCGGCGACGTAAATTTCTCTCTCAACGGTCATTTCGCCACTAAAACCGAAGCTACTGAGCTACTGATACGTGTGGGGTACGCGGAAGCTGGGGGGCACGAGAATCACAAACTGCAAGCGGCCTGTGAGACCGCACGTCCATAGTTAAAGGTTAAGTAATTGATCTTATAGTCGAACTTTGGCCATAAACGTTTACTTTGAAATTTTCCGATGAAGCTTGAGACAAACAACCTTGAAACTCCGTGCCTCATTAACAAACAGTGTGAAACTATATATCAATGCCGGGATAGGCGATATAAAAGGTCGCTTGCGTCAAATTATATGCTTAAACCTTTCTCGAGAAGCTCTCTATTCTTTTTGGCGCAGTAGTTTTTGAGTTTATCGCGAACAGACAGACAGACGGGGCGGAGGACTTTGTTTTTTATGTACTTAATGATTGTTTCGTTTCATACTAAGAAATTTAACCAATATCCTATATGTTTATAGGGTACTAGCTGGCCCGCGCAACTTCGTCTGCGTCACATAAATATAGCTATAACCTTTCTACATAATTATATCGACTATCCGACATAAATTAAGCTAAATCGTAACAAACAAAAAATCTTACCTTTCCTCTTTATTAAAATAGTTTAGATGGTTTAGATTAGCTTAGATTATATTAAAGTATATAACACTCTGTACTTGTAAACATAATGATGCAGTAAATATTTTGAATTTGAATTTCCCGGAGGCCAGCCAGAATCCCCCGTACCTACATTGCGATTGCGACGCGCGAGTTATTTTGCCGCGCGGATATTTTTACATTGCGATATCTTCTAAGATATTTGTTTAAACTATAATAATATAGAGTAATGGACACAAATATTCTATGTTAAATTTCCGTTCTAACAAACAAATTTATTTAGATATATATTAATACCATATGGGTTTAATAAGTTTCGCAAAAAATAATTCTTTTTCACCTAACAGTTTAACAGTAAAAAAAGGTTACAGTAAGTCAATCTTAAAATATAGATATATGCTGCCGCGGACTTTTTTTTAGAACTTTTAAAGAGGAACAGTTCCTTCATACATGATATTTGCGTAACTTAAACCGTTTTCGCAGCGCACGCAGCGGAAGCTCTCAAAAAGGAAATACCTTTTCCCTTTTTTGTAACATTTTTCATTTATGCTCCGCTCCTATTAGCCGTAGCGTGATGTTATATAGCCTAAAAGCCTTCCTCGATAAATGGACTATCCAACACAAAAAGAATTTTTGAATTCCAACCAGCAGTTCCCGAGTTTACCGCGTTCAAACAAACAAACAAACAAACAAACAAACTCTTCAGCTTTATAATATTAGTATAGATTTACCAACCAAGATTAAATTATTTTGGTTCTGCAAAACAATTTAATGTTCAGCTGTCGTTAAAAGAATAACACTTTGCGACGATACCGTCCGTTACGAGTACCATACCGCGCCGCCTAAAATAGTAAACTGAAATAGTTTTTCACTGGTAACCCGAGGAGCGTGAGAGAAAAGTTTTTTCGTTTGGGAATACACAAAACGTTTTCACATAGGTTGGCCATCCATTCAAATTACACAACACACGGATTTGTCTCTAGTACTGCAGTATCTACACTATACGACGTTAGAACGGTCCTTTTTCTAAATCCCAGTGATAGATGAAAGGGTTACAAGCCATTCTTTTTTGCTCACGTTTTTACGGAGTTTTCAATATTTCTTTGGGTCTTCTGAAAACAGATGTTGGAGAAATATTGGCAAATTTTGAGGATGAATTTCCGGAACCAATAAGTTACTTACAAAAGAATTTACTTTCGTATCTTTTTACTGAGGCGAGTGACAAACGGATACGTAGGTACAGATAGCGCGCGAGTTGAATGCAGTCGGGGTCTGAGGTAAAGAGCGGGAGCAGTGTAGTGCTGTGCTATTCACACTAGTGTAATGCGGTAGTGCTGTCACACACTACCGCATTCCTAAGCTCTGCATTCAACTCGCGCGCTATCTGTAAGTGTTGTAGAGGCTTTACTAGGGCAGGGTTATGTTTCGTGGTAAAACAGCGGCGCAGATCAGATAAGGCCAAGGAAAAAGAAAAAGCGCTTACATTGAAATAATGTCTCTTACCTGTTTGACGATGCAAAACTTTGATTTATCTAAGAAACGAATCCACTACTACAAGCATTTCTTTATCATATGAAAAATAAGGCATAAAAGTCAAGTAATTAATTAATGTAGTTAAAAATAATGCAAATGAAAGCCGATCGCGTTAGATGAGCACAGGATCCGTAGCTCCGAAGCCGCTACGTAGGGAAGTGGAGGGAAATTGGAAACATGCGATTTCTCAGAGCTTTAATTTTCGCTACAGATATCTTCTATCTATCTTCTATCTATATAATCTATATAAATAAAAAGAGAAGTCCTGACTGACTGACTGACTGACTGACTTACTCATCAACGCCCAGCCCAAACTCTTGGACCTAGAAAGCTGAAATTTTGCACAGAGGTTCCCTTTATAGTGTAGACAAGGAATAAGGGAGGATTTTTCGAAATTCAACCCCTATCTTCTATATAAATAAAAAGAGAAGTCCTGACTGACTGACTGACTGACTGACTGACTGACTGACTCATCAACGCCCAGCCCAAACTCTTGGACCTAGAAAGCTGAAATTTTGCACAGAAGTCCCCTTTATAGTGTAGACAAGGAATAAGGTAGGATTTTTCGAAATTCAACCCCTATAAGGGATTTAAATAGGGGATTAAAGTTTGTATGGAAAATCGTCATTTTCACGCGGGCGAAGCCGCTGGCAAAAGCTAGTATTAAATATGGACGTTTTCCGTCTTCTCGATTTGAAATTGGTTGAGTTGAAAATACGTTTGTCACGATGCAATGCAATGCCATGGGTGCCAAACCCAGGCTCACTAACTCGGCGCTTGCGATCACTAGACCAAAAAGGCAGTTAATCGTATTTCTTTGTTTTTTAAAAAGAAGAGTTCTTTTTTTTGTTGATAATTTCATTCAAAAGTCCAAGCAATTCCAATGGTCCAGAAAGTAGTCGGGTACAATCACCGGCTCCATTTTGTTTTGTCAAAAAATATCGTGATGTGACGTGTATAAAAGGGGTTTGAAAAAACTATTTATAGAAATAAAAATGATTTAGTAGCAACGTTATGTGTCATTCATATCCTTACTCCCCGACCCCATTCGTTTCGCTCCACATTCTTACTTCCTATACTTAATTAGTGAAGCATTTCTTCACTGCAGCCTCTCTCGTTGTTCCGCATATAATGAATATAATTATTATCATGAGAAATGTCTGAATGAGACGAGGGAGCGATGCTTTAAAAGATTGTTTGCAATTGTGTAAAATAAAACTGCAAGTACTTAAGGCTGAGTTGCACCAAAAAAGTAGTTAAAGTTAAATTTTCTGTCAAATTACACGTCAAACAAACATCGAAACTTCATTTTAGTATCGGTTAGGCCAACAATGATTTGCGCCATTTGACAAATAGTTAAATTACGTCATAACTTTAACAGTAACTGCAACCGCTCACTTTCCGCTGGTTAATGTTATAGTTTGTGTTAAATTGTCTGTCAATTTTATTGTCAAACGCGTTGAATATAACCTTTAGACATCATGTCCCTGCTCCAAGAAATACTCGCAGAAACCAGTTCTGATGACGAAAGCGATGAAAAGAAAAGTGTGATTACCTAGAGCCGATCGTGTTTCCACATGGAACGACGAATGTTTCTTGCCAAGATTTCGAGTCTCTAAAAACGTAGCATTGCATAAGGCGTAACAAGGATATTCATCGTAGGTAATTGTTCAACCAAAAAAAAATACGTGCTATAGGTAGACAAAGCAATAAATATAATAGGTACTTACTTACTTTGTTTGAATGTTTGCAAAAAATTTTTTGTATACATAGTTTTTCTAATAGTACCCCAATATAGTACTGTCAAATTTGACAAAAACTTTAACTTTAACGACTTTTTTGGTGCAACTCAGCCTATAGCTCTTATAATGTTTGCAAATGATGTAACGAGCGATCGTGGCACTCGGTAGTTCACCGCGAGCACGTTGCTAAGTGTACATAATTATGAGGACATAATTAGAATGCAGTTCTTTGGGTAGGTACATAACAGGGTCTGCCATTGATGTTGTGGGCAAGCTCAAATATGGAGTGTTGACGTGGTGTTGACACCAGATACGAACTCATTACATCTGCCAGCATCATCACTAATTGAGACTAACATGAGTGACCTTAATGTCTTGTTTGATCATCAAACAATACATATATCTTCGAAACTAGCAAGCTAAGATGATACATCCATAATTAACAATTTATTACATTACGCGTTAATCGATACTAATAAATCATAAGAAGTCGAAGCTTGCGAACTGGCAAATTACCAACTCCCCATCCCATCTATCTTGTGTATGAAAGTTTATCATTACTAAGTTTTAAAATTATGGGGAACTGTCGCTAATAAAAGGATGACGACAAATTGGGTTTTGCCGACCGACGTGTTGAGTAAGTCAAGTGTGAAAACTTCCCCTTCCCCGTATTATTTCATCTTTTGAGTGTGGCACGACAAATTACATTTAACAAAATTATTTTAAGAGAACAATATTACAACAACCGTTAAACTCTCGTCTCTGTTGTCCAGGTCAACAGATAAGAACACAAAAAAAGATAAAAGCTAAGCAATTTTCTAGGTTTCAAAACCATTTGACAAAAACAGGGCCAGAACGAGCAAATATCAAGCTAGTGTGAAATAACCTTCCCCTTTTGGCCAATACTCAAAAGATATAATATAATTGAAATAAAGACTTTTGTAATCTGGAGATTGTCCTTTTCATCGTAATCGAATCGAATTATGGGAATAGCAAAAACCAAGTATAATTTGGCACATTTGATAATGAAATCACTAATAACCTTAACATTAAATAATCTTGTAGGTAACTAAGTATTTATTTACTATAAATAGAATTTGCATTTAATGTGCTCAGATTTTTTTTCAAATTCAGCACAATTTTAATTATTCGGACAATAAAGTCAAACTTCTCACCCTTATTAATCCTCACAGTCATCTCTGACGAAATTTTGCAGTTAAATACAAAACTATTTAAAGAGTATTCATGCCAACATTCTACACTGGTATTTAAACTGACGGCTGAAGAGTAAATCCGTTACAAAATACAGTTGTAAATTGTGTAGGTATCCTCTGTGGGATTAATGAATTACACGAATCGAAGTGATTTTGTTACCACAATTTTGTTAACGTTACGAACTTCAATATACATTAATGTTACAGTAAATCCCGGGATTGGATTCCATTAAGTTGTAAGTAGGTACTTAATATTCATAGAAATTAATCTACCAATCCTTTTACATTGATAGTATCTTTATTGGTAATATTATTAATTTCTCGTTACTACAAACAATGCAAAATGAATCTTTAACCTATAAAACCTCTGAACAATCGCTAATGGATGTAGGTACAACTATCCCGAAGAACAAAGCGAGAACTTGGAATAAATCTGAATAAACTAAATTTTAAACTTCAGCAAAACTCGGAACCCAGTGTGATCCCTTTCCTACTTTACAATTTAACTCGGTAAACGCATAATCCTTTTAATGAAAATAACTGCGAGGAAAGTACTCTGCAAGAATGTTTAATTTTTCATGTAATTGTCTAAAAAGTTTATAATCAATTTAAATAAACAAATAGGTAATGCAGTGCATTTAACTTAGCAACTTACAATACAATATTGTCTAGTTAGAGAGACAAAATTTTAGGTACGTTGAACCTACGAGTATTCTATGCAGGTTTCGATTTTACAAACAGTTGGTTTGAAAGAAAATTAATTGTCTAACTACACCAATGCCTTAGTTATTACGATGAATTTATACAAGCAGCAAGAGTTAGTAGAAAATTCTACATTATAAGTTCCACCGCCAAAATACCGATGCAATTATTGCTGTAAAGACTTTTCACGAAAATTCATTATTTAGTAAATCTTCATTAAATAGACATGAACAATTAGAACACCGCTAGGTTAATTTCATTTACTCATTAGTAGTAGAAGACAATTTTGTACTCTCGACGGTACGACTTGACGACGGACGTCGTGCCGAGGCGTGTGTAGCTTACAGCTTAAATTTTGTTTCGAGAAAATTAGATATCTTGGAGTAAAAACCGCGCAAGGTCTTAATTATGGAAGTTTTAGTCCGTGGTGTGAAATAACATAGTTAAAGTTAATAGAGTTTATTTTGTATTTTCATGAGAATCCTCAGTTTCTAAAGCTTTTCTGTTTTTATTTTATCCTATAAAAACTTTGAGGAGAGTCGAATGCTGAATAGTCTCTAATCTAGCGAAACTCATACCTATGAGAGTTAGTTCCAAACGGAGATTTCAAAGGCGATTGAATTTTTTCGCACAAATCCAGTTACTTCATCTGACAGACAGGTCTTAACGGACTTGATTGATCACATTGTAAGTACCTTCGTTTGATTTTGTTGCGCCTTAAGGCTAAAGCCAAATTTAAAAAAAATACGCTCGTCTGAGCGTATTTTTTTTAACTTGAGTCGCGGAATTTTGGTCGCTTTCATAGAAAAAGTCTTTCGCGACGTAAAAAAAGAGTCATCATCACTGTACCAGAACACGAAATTCTGTGACTCATGACTCACAAAATTACGCTTGTTTGGTCTCACCCTAATGGCTTTGCTTTTAAAATACTGTGGAGGTTACAAACAATATTATCATCAAAACTATTTTTGCGACCCCGTAATGGTATTGTAATTATGTAAAGTAACTGTAAACATCTATAAGTACAACTTTTTTTTTTTTTTTGGTGGGTGGAAAATCATCGAATAACCCCCCCCCCCCCTCTTGGGCAGAGCGAAGGGGAGTGTCAGACTTCTACTGACTAAAAACCAAACCCATGTTCCTTCTTCGCCCTTGTGTCGGAGCCGCGTTATCCTTTCGACAAGCCACAGCCCCGACGGGAGCCACAGCCCCGACGGGAGCCACAGCCCCGACGGGATCTATAAGTACAACTGCAACAATGAATTGCACCACCTATTAACAAACCGTACAACGCAAGCTAAACTTATCTCGAGGTGCACCAAACTGAATGCTGTAGTCGAGTTGAACACAACAAATAAACTCTGAACACCTTGAGTAATCTACCGGAAACTTTTCATGCTCCGAATTGAGCTTAAATTAAATAGCGAAGCGAAGAGCTGAAATTCTTCGAACGTAATTGGAAGGAACTAAGTATAAAGAGACTGGATGGAGTTTAACTAAAATAAGATAACGTCTAGTGGTTTAATCGAAATGATTATTTTTTGAGTAAAAACAGCTTTATTTCATAAAAAGTAAGCACCAAAAATTGTTAAGTCACAAAATATGGATCACGTTAATCAGTTTTATCCTAACCCTTACTTGATTGGAGTTACTTATATTATGTTATTATAGCAGTTTTGTAATTATTTATTGCATGCATAATTATATTTTCAACGTCAACGCCAGCATCATCTGTGTCATTCAAAGTTTGATGCATACAAAATTGTATTTCACAATGTTTATTTCACTGAACTCAAGTTATTCTAACAGATTTCCCTGAAGACCCTGAAGTATTGTGAAAATCAACAGAAATTCTTGAATGCCACTGAAATAATTTAACATCGATAAGTTCTAGATAGTACTTTTTTTGAATTCTCTTGAATTAATTTAATGGTTTGTTTGATTTGCGAATAATAGACATTTGTCTAGCTCAGTGAAATCCAAGGAGGGTTTGTAATGAAAGTTTCCTCCACTCTGGGCAGAGCGGTGAGAGTGTCAGATTTCTACAGACTAAAAACCATCCTTGTTCTTTCTTAGCCCTTTTTGTCGAGACCGAGGTATCTCTTGCGAACAACTCGCAGCCCGGCCAGTTGGAATTTAAATAAATATTACACCGAGGCACCATGTAAAGCAACCAATATTCCGCTCATATTTCAGCACATTACACGTGCCGTTAATCCTACACGAGGACAAGAAAAAAAACGCTGTTGTCGCTGGACACGTCCGTTTATGGCCATCGTGCTCCAGTAACATATTATTATGAACTGCGCTTATTCTGCTGAACCAGCACTCGGTGACCGGTATAATGGTTACGTGTACGAGCTACAATTTGCATATCGTTACAAAACCCGCACATTTGAATTTTATTGATAGCGTGTAATGGGGCCGTGTGTCATCTGTCACCGCAGATAGCTTTGTTGTGTGGAAATGTTGTACGTACCTTTATCATGATAATATAATGCTTATCTTCCAATCTCACCTACTAAATTTACAAAAGCATTTGCATTTGTAATTACAAACTGCAATGCACAAGTACATTATGGTACATACAAGTGTGTAATGTTGGTGATTACCGCTGAGGCGCCATTGAGACCCGAGCCGTCAGGTGAGAGTCTTAAGAGAGCCTGGGACGGTAATCATCAATACACACGTGTATCATACGACGTTTTTCAACACACTTGTGAAGAAAATAATACTAAAAAGTAATCTTCAACAGTTAAAACGAGTTCTGATTTTTTTTCACAATAGTGGGAAAAAATAAACGGTTTTCCTATGCGCGCGCATCTACAGTTCGACTAACTTATCTGTGCAGGCGGGAAAACACGGAACTAAAATAAATGTACTAAGTTTGACGTAGCGATGCATTTTTTCTTGACCGGTGGCGCCACCATGAAATTCACTACCTACTGTAACAATGGCGATCGGCCATAGACTAAAAGAATGAGGTTTTTTTTTTATTTTTGACTTTTCGCGGATAGAGTTTTAGCCATGGACAAAATGGGGAATTCAAAGTTTTCTTTAATACAGAGAAAACAAGAGTTTTGTTATTTGAGTGAAAGTTTCATTTATTAAAAAAGTACAAGTTGAAATTATCTATTTAAATTAAAAATTGCATGAAATGAGCAAGCACTAGGTACATTAATTTATTTGTACTATGGATCACGATCTTTTTTGTATCGAAACTTTTTTTTTAAACAAAGCAACTCAACCAATAAAATTTAAAAAAAGAACCCTATAACTCACTAGTGAATAATAGCAGTGAAAATTTCACAGTTTGATTATAGGTGTCATTATGTGCCTAATTGCGGTGAAATAATAGCGATTTTATGAGCAAGTGTGTTGAAAATAATATTAATAGGCCAACTATTATATATTATCATCAAACATTTCCACTGTATTCTACTTCTTCGTCGTGTCGCATATTCCTTTAGATAAGCTTTGACTTAGATCTCCGCCAGTTCCACGACGAGCGACGTCTCCATATTTAGTGATCGTGATAAAAACTGGCACAAAACATTTTCGAATCTCAATCATTAAAAGTTTCGCTGTTCAAAAACTTCGTCAATGTAGTGTAATGGCCACTACCTCGGCGTAGATTTGTTTAAAGTTCTCGACGCGACGGAGAGAAATAAAAACACGATCAAAAAGTGGGTTTCCCTAAGTAGTGCTGTACTGCCTAATAGAGTGGGTGTACAAGCCGGCTCCAGTAACAACGATTAGTGTGTTGTGCTCACGGCAGGTAATAGAGAGACTAGTTATTTGTAAAAGTTGAAGTGAACGAGCACAATGCAGCCGCTGTTGAAGTTTGTCGTTCATTAAGAAAACGTTGAGGAGACACTAAACTGTAGCGCTAAACAAAGCTTCGCTCCTACTAACAAGTTGAATGAAAGTTAAAATAGTGTCAGCGCTTCTTTTGAGCGCGTCTTTGGCAATAATTTGTGGAATTATGTAAAAGCATAAAAACTAGCACACAAAAGAACACAGTTTACCTCAGATTCGTAATTTGGCGACATTACGGTTCTGAAGCAGCCAATTATATTATTGGTACAGTAACGAAGTCGCATTATCCCAAACAATCAAGCAATGGCTCATTTAACTTTATTTAATTACTGGATGATTAAACAGAATAGACTGTCGGAACTGAAACCATTCCCAGTGCTATAACATTAAAGATTGGAGTGAACAATAATTATACTTTTTTTTAAAAGAGATAACTTCCGCTAATTGTAATGGAATTAGTCCGTTCTTTCATGTTATTCCTAATAATGCGTATAAAATGGTGTACTTTTGGTTTCATCAAATAAACATAAATAACTTTAGATATTTTTCAAATGAATTCACGCATAAGGTGATTTAATAAGTCATAATATAATTTTTGAATAAGTCTGACCTTACCAATTTTGACGTCTTACGTAAGTCTGTCTATACCGAGACCGTAGCACCTTCTAGTGGTCGTGAGAAAATGAGAAAATAAATTTAATTAGGGGTGATTTGAGAAAACGGAGCCGTTCTTATTTATTTTTCAACACACTTGCTCATAAAGTGGCTATAATTAAGCAATTAAGCACATAATGACACCTAAACCAACTGTGACTTTTTCATTGCTATTATTCACTAGTGAGTTAAAGGGTTTTTTTTTTAAACTTTATTGGTTGAGTTGCTACGTTCATAAAAAAGCTTCATTACAAAAAAGATCGTGTTTAATAGTAAAAAGAAATTAATGTACTAAGCGATTGCTCATTTCATGCAAATTTGAATTTAAATAGATAATTTCAACTTGTACGTTTTTATTAAATGAAACTTTCACTCAAATAACATAACTTTTTCTCTGTAATAAAGAAAACTTTCCTTCATTTTATACGTGGCTAAAACTCTATCGCGCTCATTCATGTAGTCTATGGCCGATCGCCATTGTTACAGTAGGTAGTGAATTTCATGGTGGCGCCACCGGTCAAGAAAAAATGCATCGCTACGTCAAACTTAGTACATTTATGTTAGTTCCGTGTTTTCCCGCATGCACAGATAAGTTGGTCGAACTGTAGGCGCATCTACGCGCAGCGCGCGCATAGGGAAACCGATTAATTTTTCCCGCTATTGTGAAAAAAAAATCAGAACTCGTTTTAACTGTTGAAGATGACTTTTTAGTATTATTTTCTTCACAAGTGTGTTGAAAAACGTCGTATGAGACACGTGTGTATTGATGATTACCGCTGAGGCGCCATTGAGACCCGAGCCGTCAGGTGAGGGTCTTAAGAAAGCCGAGGACGGTGGGGCACGTCAATTGTAATTTCCGCAGCACGACAGTTCCGAAACTTCCGAATTGACGTGCCCCACGGTTTTTTCCCACGACTGTATCCATTTTATTAATTTTTGGTTTTTATTTATTTATTTATTTATTTATTTAATACTTTATGCACACAAGAGTACAGAGGCGGACTTAATGCCACAGGCATTTTCTACCAGTCAACCTTTGGGCGATGCAGAGAAAAATAGTGGCAGGTGCAATATAGAACTTAAAAAAGAAAAAAAAAAATGAAACTTCAAATTCCTAAAAATACATACATTATAAAATATGCATACATACAATATATATAACATATTACATATATATATAATACAAAATAACAACTATAAAGAATAAACTAAATACACAAATATACCTACTTAAACCAATATAAGAAATGAAAGATTAGAAAACATTAGCGCTGTGATGATACTACTACCACCTTCTTACGAATGTGTTCGCGAACTTTCATTTTAAAGGAAAGTCGATTGGTTGCCATCCTGATTTCCTGGGGGAGCGCATTCCAGAGAGAAATAGCCTGAACAAAGAAAGAACAGTGAATGAAATCAGTACGGTGAGTGGGACATTGAAGAAGACGGTTATGTGAAGAACGTAGATTTCTATTGTGGGTGTCGCAATTATATTGAAAGTGAGGAGCAAGATAGCTAGGAGAGTTGGGAGAAGTGAGAAATGAGAACAAAGTTGTTAGCGCCCTTTGCTCTCTACGCTGTCGTATGGGCAACCACTTAAGAAGTGACCGATGCTCAGAGACATGATCATATTTACGTAGATTGTAAACGAATCGAATGCAGTAATTAAGAAGACGGTCGAGTTTGTTGAGAAGATCTGCATTCAGGTCATAATAGCACACGTCACCATAATCGATGATCGGAAAAATAAGGGACTGCACAAGCATTGTCTTCGTGTTCCGTGGTAAAAAAATTTTCAAACGATACAACGCCCGCAACGTTCCAGTGACCTTTTGGCTGACACTAGCGACTTGAGTACGCCAGTTCAGGGTACTATCGATATGCAAGCCAAGGTCCTTTACCTCAGTACTAAAAGGGACGATTGTACCGTCGAACAGAACTGGTGGCAAGGATGCACCATCCACTTTAGCCATGCTTCGCGGACTCCCAATGATGATCGCCTGACACTTACTCGGATTAACTGCAACACCAAATCACACACACACAAATCACATAGTACATTTATCTTAAACATTGCAATGTATGTTTAACATAAAACCGTTTACCTAACTTAAAAAGTTTTTTTTACCTATTTTTATTTTCTAGTTTTTAGCCGCCATCTTGGATTTTATATAGTATATTGTATTCTGCTTGTTGAGCCCTTTCATTTGATACCCATATTGATGGGATTAATAAAACATAAATTATCCGCCATTTTGTAGCGGCGGCCATCTTGAATTTATAATGATAATGAATAAACAGAATTGTATTGTCACCAAAATCCAAAGTGTATACAAAATTTCAGATTAATCGGTTGACAGGAAGAGGGTGAAATTTGAATTACTAAATTTGATCCAAGAATAAAACAAACGGGGTGAGCTAAATAAAACCGTTTAAAAATATCTTGCTTGCTTCAGCCGATTAACTAATGGGCAATAGTTTACATAAACGTAAAAAGCTTTTTGAAAGTTCAATAGGTACTAACTAAAGCAGAATAATAATTTATAGTTCTGAGTAATTAATTTTCCAGACCAATGTTCAAAGCGAACCACAACATTAGTTAGTTATCTAATATTTATACAATTCTGAATCTTGCGAATTAACCACAGCTGAATAATACAGCGTTACATTGTATCTGTGGAACACAGAGCTACTATAGACAACTAACTTGAACAATTCTACTAATGTAAACATTTCTCTGAATCAAATCAAATGGGGTAACTCACAATTTATTCGAAGATAAATAAGGAACATGGGTAAGGAATAAGAAATATGGGTTCGGTTTTTAGTCAGTAGAAGTCTGACACTCCCCTTCGCTCTGCCCAAGAGCGGGGGGTCATTCGATGATTTTCCACCCACCTAAAAAAAAAAAAAAAAGATAAATAAGTTTCGAATGTCAGAAATTGAAATCATCATCGGTGGCGTATTTTTTCGGTCCCGTAACATATATACATTTCGAACCCAAGTCATTAGGAGCAAAGATAATCCCTACAGGTGAAGGCTCATGGATGGCTCAGGTCTCTCAAGTGCGGTTGAAAATGGTAATGTATGTTTTTACTATACCTGATAGCTCGTAAACATTAACAATAGACGAAAATACCACGAATGAGACGAATATACAAGCAAATTAAATTATCCTTCTTCTCGTCACTTAATCTTACAAAAATAGTATATCACAAGTAATTACTGTAATTATTAGGCTCAACTCTAAGTTTCAGAGCAAAGAAATCACAACATTCACTGTGATATCCATAAAAAAAACCTTACCTTTCACGATTATGTAAATGATGCTAACACGGTAAGTGAAAACTTTATGACGACATACATGTTGTGGATATTGGCAGTAATATTGCAGTGGCATGTGTAGTAAGTACGTTATTAAAGCAGTTAGTGTGAAGCTGAATGGCATTGATTAGAGTTTCAATAGCAACTCGTAAAACAAACTGATTCCAACAAAAACAATTCCAGACCCAGACCATTTTGTTCTTATTAGGCAAAGAAATTCAGCCCCTTCTAATAATAATACTTCCCTAAATTTTAATAAAAAAAGTTTGCCTAAACGTTGTGATTATGCAAGTATGTGTGATATGAATGTGAGGTCAGTCATATGAACTGATATTAGTTATTAACATCAATCTGGCGAACTTTACTCATGTTACGTACTCGTCAACACACTTGAATCAAGAATACTTGAACCCGAATGTGAAGTAAGTTATTGTATCTGTATTGGAACAATAAACAATAACACCCTTCTTGAAATCACGCGTGTCAATACGTCTAGTGTAAGTGAAGGCTTTGATCGCTGGATTGTAGGTACTGTGAGACATGGAAAACCAAAGACAAACAAACAATTAAAAAAAAAAAACATGTAGGTACTCATGTACTGTGTACCTACGTATACTGATAGCATCTCGGTAAATAACTACTTAGTTTGTGTTTATAACAATCAATAAATCTAATCGTTGCCAGGGGATTAATAACGTGAAGCATGTGAGTGAGGCCGAGCTGGTAATCGAACACCATTTTCGCAATAATGGAGTACACTCAGGGGATCCGGAACCGTAAGAAATGTATATTAGTTTGTGCTACTAGGCTCAACTGTATTTTTTTAAGTATGGGAAATCATGAAATGAGTCCTCCTGCTCAGAAGGGGATACCTACTTCACTGCGACAAACGTTTCATCGAGTATCGTTTCTTCGAAAACCTTTCACCGATATCACTATACTGCGATGCTTTATTAAACCGAAGACTTGTTACTGCGATGTTTCATTACATCGAAAACCTGTACTGCAAACGATTTTACTTCGTGAATATCATACTGCGAAGCCTTGTTTAATCGAGGTCTTGTTACTGAGATGTTCTGTTACTTAGGAAAACTTACATTGATTGATACGAGTACATTGATTTTCTTTTTTTCAAACAATTAATAATAATAATAATAATATTCCACAACTATCACACAACGCCATCTAGTCCCAAGCTAAGCAGAGCTTGTGTTATGGGTACTAGACAACTGATAAACATACTTATATATTTCTAAATATGTACATACATATTATTATAGATAAACTAGCTGTTCCCGGCAAACGTTGTTTTGCCATAAATAATTTCAGAAAAAAAAAAAAAAAAAAGATGAAAAATAGATGTTGGCCGATTCTCATAGATACCGGATACGCACAAAAAATTTCATCAAAATCGGTCAAGCCGTTTCGGAGGAGTTTGGCATCGAAAACTGTGACACGAGAATTTTATATATTAGATTACACCCAGACACAGAACAAATGATCGTGCTCATCACACAAACATTTGTCCTGGGTGGGAATCGAACCCACGACCTCCGGCATAGCAGTTAGGGTCACTAACCACTAGACCAACAGGCCAGTCAAATTGCATTTTTTTTTGCTATAACTGATATATCAGGTATCAGGTATATGATATATTTTTTTTGTTTTTAGGTAGGGTAGTAGGTAGGTAGGGTAGTAGGTAGGTAGGGTAGTAGGTAGGTAGGGTAGTAGGTAGGTAGGGTAGTAGGTAGGTAGGGTAGTAGGTAGGTAGGGTAGTAGGTAGGGTAGTAGGTAGGGTAGTAGGTAGGGTAGTAGGTAGGGTAGTAGGTAGCGTAGAAGGTAGGGTAGTAGGTAGGGTAGTAGGTAGGGTAGTAGGTAGGGTAGTAGGTAGGGTAGTAGGTAGGGTAGTAGGTAGGGTAGTAGGTAGGGTAGTAGGTAGGGTAGTAGGTAGGGTAGTAGGTAGGGTAGTAGGTAGGGTAGTAGGTAGGGTAGTAGGTAGGGTAGTAGGTAGGGTAGTAGGTAGGGTAGTAGGTAGGGTAGTAGGTAGGGTAGTAGGTAGGGTAGTAGGTAGGGTAGTAGGTAGGGTAGTAGGTAGGGTAGTAGGTAGGGTAGTAGGTAGGGTAGTAGGTAGGGTAGTAGGTAGGGTAGTAGGTAGGGTAGTAGGTAGGGTAGTAGGTAGGGTAGTAGGTAGGGTAGTAGGTAGGGTAGTAGGTAGGGTAGTAGGTAGGGTAGTAGGTAGGGTAATAGATAGGTAGGTAGGAAAAACGCATTGCAACGCATGCGCGGGTTCAGCTAGTTAATTATACATTTGAGATAACTAGTTTCCAACTTTATATTTATGACGTGTTTGATAACACTAACTTCATCCCCGGGGAGTTAGGTAGTAGTGTACAGTGCGTCAACCATTCGAGTGTGATGTTATGATGATGTTACGTTGTGTGAGGTTGCTATAACATAAACAGTTTACATAGTTCAGCTTGCATAATATTATCCCCAGAGCTATTTCGAACATAGATTATACGAACCAGCTGATAGAACAATAAACCAACAAACGTCATCTAATAGCAAAGTCAAAGCATTTATTTCACACACATTTGAATGTCAAAACAAAGATGATAGACTCAGTGTATTGACACTGAGTCTGTCATTTCTTTGCTCATTTGCTATCTTCACAAATTTCGATGGCCTCATCCACCTTCATAAACCTGGTTATACACTCACGCCGCAAGAAAGAAGTTCAAGAGCCGAGCCCATTTATTTTCAATTGTACACAGAGGCATTTTTAATTACCAGACTTTTCTTACAAATTGAATTATTTTCTAAAATAACCAGACAATTTGCCGTCTACAGTCCCCATTCAGGCAATGACTTTCTCGGGGTATAATATTAAATTGAGTTCCAAAATTAACGCCCAACCTTACTCTACTTGCTACTATATTGCAAAGATTTTCAGTATTCATGCTGCTGCTATGAAGTGTGTCATTTAAAGCAGATCTTTTAAAGAAAAGCTCCATTCTGAACATCACTTATCAATTAAAAATCTACATTTCTGCTATAGTTATTAAGAATCATCATCCGCCTACCTTTTCCGTACTATAAACAGATGCAGCTGAATAGCAGTATTTCACATGGAACGAATGCCTATCTGAACTCCACAACCCAGATAGTACTGAGAAATACGATACCGCTTCTTATGACTGGTTGTCAGACTTTCGGGCCGCTAAATATCTAACGACTGTCGAAGATTTAAAAATGTTCGCAAATCAAGAGCTCAACGTGCTTTTCGAGGCACGAATTACCTTCCTATCTAGTTACCACACACATACTTTTTCCAATTGATTGTGGATAAAAAGTAAATTAATAAAATTAATCATCAACATTCATTAATGACCAACTTCTGTTATTAACAAAGGTTTCCTGAAGAACACACTCAAGAAAATTTTACTTTTCTCTAAACATAATTATATAAAAATATTGCTATATTGAAAACAGGATATTATTATTTACTAGTCAATAAAAAAACAAAAAACAATGTTAGTGACCATGTCAATTTAAAAAATATTGCTGTTGAATATAAATTATTTTCTCCCACATTGAATCTTTTCTTTTTTTTTTTCATTGACTTTTCTAAACATTCTTTTTAAGAATTTATTTAAGGAATAAAAGTAATTTGAAGATACATATTTATGATCTTGACCTATGTTTTATCAGTAAATTGGTATTACTCACATTTTGATTCCAGAAATGTACACCTGATGAAAAAAGAGTATACCAGTGTATTCACTACACTTCACTTCCACACACAATTTGCATTTTTATTTACGTATATCACTCCACATCGCGACCACGACAACAACCGACACAAAGCACACGCGCACTCACTCCGACAGACGCCGGGGTACTGGAGCTTTGATGCTGTAAACTGGAAATCAGGGAGAGTTTTCCCTCCCCCACGCGTGCCGACACTTAGCGCTCGTAACTTAACGCGGTATACTTATGATACTTGAAGCGATTAATGTTCTCTTAACATAAGGCGCTCTTTACACTAAAATATTAAAAATATTTTACATCAGATCTCTAAGCACTCTTGGACTACGTACTGTAAGTAAATACTCATCTCAGTGCTCCCTTGAAGCACTGCTATGCATAGCACCCTATTATCCATAGACTCGTCAAAGTTATTATTTGAGTTTAAAAAAAATACTTATGCAACCACTTTTAGACATTAGACAAAAAAATGGACGAACTAAGAACCGTCAAAGAAAGCAAAAATAAGAATTTCAACTTGAAGTAATTTCTTAACAACACAATAAAAATCCTATCTTAGGTATCTCATTTTTTTTTTATTAATTTTACCCAATTAATCACTTCACGGGTTATCACGGGTGTTATAGATACGGCCTTTTAATCGACTGCAACGATTGCTATATTTATAACTTCAGTAATTTACATAAACAAATAGAACATTTCCAATATAGTGGCATTAACAAATTGTAAACCAATAATGATATTATTAAAATTGAATAATCCGTCGTCACCTCAATGTTTGTGTAATTATTTAACGGAAATGAAAAGCTAACAAACTGCTTACAGAAATTTGTTGTATCTGCTCTTAAAAGGAAGACGTTTTTTATTGCAAGCTATAGAAAACCAGATATCCTACACATAACAACTCAATTTGGTCCAAGTGTAAACAAGTGAGAAAAGTTGGAATCAGCACATAAATAAATCTCATTTCTAATAAATTCTCACTTGGTACGTGGTTTTATCGTATATCTGAGCAAAGAGTTTCATAATTTACGCGTTTCCTACCAAAATTAAATGTGCCATGGTTCCTACTCATCCCAATTTCTGTTAGGGTCTACTATATAATAATTGCGTCTATTCAACGTATATGTTAGGACAATGTCCTCCAGTTAGTTAGGCCACCGGAGACGTATGCAACACCCATTGTTGTTTGGTCAACACATAGTTCATTGAATTCACCTATTAGAAGCCTCCGTTCTGAAATCCAATTAAACAACCATTGTCTCATAGTAACAGCTATTGATAGACATTATGTTGTTTGTTACAGATCTATGCATACATAAATACAGAAAGTTTATAATAAGATAGAAATAATTAATCAATTTAGCTCAGACTACACGTTTCGTGTTCAGTTTCTAATGCCAGACTGTTTCGACCTGCCTCTTTCGTTTAGTGGTCGCCATCGCGTCTGCTGAGCGTGGAGTTTGATTCCCGGATCAGGCAAATTGTTTTATCAAATTTCTCAGTAGCAGTCGCGGAGGCTGGAATTGTGGCCGGTTGATGGCAATAGGCTCGCCCCCATGGGACTTAAACATAATTGGCGAAATGTAGGTGTTATTGTAGTAGGTAACACCTCTGCCTGACGGAGCCTTCGAGGATTACACGCGTAATGTTGACTTTCTATTTGTTTTTGCAATCGGTTTCTCAACACGTGTCTTCATACTAACCTGCACTCGTTATGGTAGGTATAGCTCCCGACACGTAACTTGGCAAGGTTTCGAAATTCGAATTCAAAGTTCGCGCATCGTACACTTTGTGCCACAAAAGAGGTGGTCTCTTTTTTTGCTTGTCATTATTCTATGGTTATTGACATAATTTATTTTTAATAATGAAGTTAACCCTTTATAAGGCTCTGGCAATATATTTGCCACCATATTTTTCAGCTCAAAAATTAAATAATTTGTTACAGGTAAGTACTCTATCGTTGTACAGAGAATATTTAAAAACTTATCAGACACTCATTAAATATTCAAAAAACATAAAATAGTAAAAAAAAACTTAAAATTTATTTTCTACCAAACCTATGCCAATTTGCCCTTATTTTCCGAGTGCCAGATCGCTCTGCCTTATAAAGGGTTAAAGAAAGGTGAAGACTTTGTGACATTTATAAGGTGTAATAAAAATATGCATTTAAAAGTAAAACAAAATTTAAAACAACAAAAACAAAATTTAAACAATAACAAAAACAATAAAACTAAATTTAAAACAACAACACTCGTAACTAAAACTAAATTTAAAAGAACTAACAAAAACTAAATTTAAAACACAACGACAACTCAAATTCGTAACAAAAAGAAATAACAAAAACAACACAACTTTCGTGCACCGCAAGTGTAATCGGGAGCGAACGGAACGTATGCATTTGAATGCACCAATCACACGCGCGGATGAAGCTACCTCATACCCCGCGCCCAGCGGCTCCGCAAAAGAGACCTAAAAATGACTGCGCAACTAACGACTCTTGCCAAGTTACGAGTCGGGGACTATATGTAAGCATGAAAATGACTGTCGTCACGTAAACCGATCACGTCTACCTTCGGGGACAAGCACGTGAGCCGATGTCCAACATTATTACCTACCCTCCTGAGACCTACAACTTATAACGTGCACCGATTTCACACGGGTCCATATTGGCTCACCTAAAGTTTTTTACCCGAAATTGTTCTTCCTAACGATTTGTAATCCGAATGATCACTCCTCCTAAAATTTTTCATCCTAAAGTTTGAATTCCTACTATGTAATGCTACTGGCGATGTTCCTAACACTCATGTTTCCGAAAATTTTAATTCATAATATCGTTATTGTAAACATATTTCAACTCCTACTGTTTTTTATCCTAACGTTTTTATCCCTAAACATAATTACCATAATATTTTCACTCATACAACTGTTTAGAATGATTAAAGGTCGTTTCACTGATTTTTGTCTTCAAATGAAATAAATGAATGAAATTCAGGTCAGAGTATCGTCTTGGGGGCACTATGAAAAAAATACTTAGAAAAATTTCGCGACCAATTTCCAGGTAGCGCTCGCCGGCCGCTGCCGCGGCACCGCTCGCTTCGCTCGCTCGGCTCGTGCGTAGTTGGTCACAGTTCTAACCTAACCTAACCTATGGATATCTTTGCATATTATATAAGGTCCCATTAAAATAGGTGGACAAATTTTAACACAGCGTTTAGTAAGCCTAACTAAAGACACCTAAACAAAAAAAAACACTTTAGAAAGTGATTTTATTTTGACTTAAAATAATAAATTGCCGGCACTCTAGAACAAACTCATCCTATAAAAGTAGGCATTATTAATGTCTTTTTCTTATATATTTTTTTACTATTGTCCTTATTTTAGCGGTCTAAATGATTTCTAAAATTTTGTCCACCTATTTTAATGGGACCTTTTATAATACTGATTATTATGAATAAAAAGTAACATAAACAAAAAAGATATGACTTTGAATAATAGTGTAAAAGATGGTTATGTTGAGAAAATATAGGAAAACAAATAATCTATACATATAATAAAATGGTAGGAAAGTCAAAACTGTACATTGAATATTTTTAAAAAAGAATACTTGGGATGTGATCTACAATCGATACCGAAGCCAAAAATATAGTTTTTAGAATTTTTGTCTGTTTGTCTGTTTGTCTGTTTGTCTGTCCGGGATAAACTCAAAAAGTACTGCATGGATTTACTTCAAATTTGGTACGAATATTATTAAGAAGTCGGGTCAACACATAGGCTACATATTATCACGCTATCACCTACGGGGAACGAGCAGTGAACCTTTATTTCTTCAACGCATTCTCTAAGAACGTGTAATCTAACGACGCATATTTAAATGTTGTTATTATGTTAACCATGCTATAAGCTAGCTTCACACTATAAAAAACACGCAATAAAAGTAACTTAGGCCGATAAACATAATTAAATGAATATAAGTAGTACCAAGAATTTTTTAAAGCAGCGCCATCTATGAGATTTCAAAAACATCAAGTCGAATTACATGTGTAAGCCTTTTTGGGTATAAATAATTTAAATTTGATCATGTTGGTGAGCTTAATAGTTGTTATTAAAAGTCATAGATGGAGTTGTGCATGTTCTTAGACGTCCACCTGGAGAACAGCCAGCGCATATATTTTGATCCCGACGACGTTGCTGAGCGCTTGGAAAATCCGCGCCAAACTGTCTTGGCATTTTTCAGGCTCTGTTAAATCGACCAGTTTGCGAGGTTCCTTACGTATGACGAAGTGCCTTCATATTACACATACGACAAGCAAAGGCGTGTAATAGTAATAGTCCTCCTGACCGTTTTCGGCCACGGCGGCCAATCTTAGCAGAGATTAGCCAACTGCGCGGGAGATATTATAGTGCACAAATGTGTGCGCAGGCACAGGTGCACTCTCTGTTCCTTTCCTCTCATAGTCCGATGGGACGGCAATCCGACACGACCGGAGAGAGATCAGGTGCAGGACCAACGGCTTAACGTGCTTTCCGAGGCACGGGGGTACTATACCGCCAACTTCCAAACTCCGGCCTACTATTGGGAAATTTCCAATGAAAAACCCAATAGCACTTTTTGTCCGACCCGGGAATCGAACCCTGGACCTCATACACTGCAGTCGCGCTTACGACCACTAGACGAACGAGGCAGTTCAAAAAAAAGAAAAAAGGGGTGTATTTAACCGACATCGACGAGGACGTGCTGTGGAAGATTTTCCGGGAATTTTCAAGGATACCGCATTGGGTAGAGTAAACCGTGCATCTGAATAATGGTGAATGCTATTTTCTGCGGTTGTTACTTCACACGGTCCGAGGCCCAACGTCTTTCGCCTTTCGAGGACATTTGATGGCGTGGAGTATCCCACTAACCGCGCAGCCTCGAAGTCAAGGTGACTTCGACGGTGACCAAAACTGGGATGACACCTTCGCGGAGGCGAGCGTCAGTAACAGTCCCAGCCGCATGCGTCATCTGTTTGCCGTCATTTTGGTGTTTTGTGGAGTCGCAAACCCGGTAGCATTGTGGGAGAAGTATCGCCATCATCTGTCTGAAGATATTCTCCGAGCTTTTAAGGCGTGCTACTTGAGACGAAGTCGAAGTAACTGATGAACGCGTGCTGAACACCTGTCGCAGTTCACTTCAACACGTGGTCATTTCTATCGGCGGCGGCAATCCACTGGTCGAATATGGGTTACCAGCTCCCCAATCATCACCGCATCAAGACCGCGGAAATCAGGAGTAAAACGCTGAGGCATTTTACGATCCGGGTGTAATGACTACCATACGAAATGACCATGTCGCTTTGTTCTCTTCAGAGCGAAAACAAATTTATGACACCGTCATTGAAAGCGTTGGGCAAAACCAGGGTAAAATGTTTTTTTTGGATGCTCCTGGTGGAACAGAAAAAAACATTTGTTACAACTGGCATACTTGCAGAGGTCAGGAAGCAAGGCAAAATTGCCATTGCTGTAGTGTCGTCGGGAATCGCTGCCACACTGCTTCCGGGTGGCAAGACAGCACATGCCATGTTTAAAATTCCTATCGATTTAGAGAGTGCCGAAACGCCTGTTTGTGGTGCGTCACGTAACAGTGATAAGGCACCCGTGCTCAAGGATTGCTCACTGATCGTATGGGATGAGTGTACGATGGCCAATAGGAAGGCAGTTGAGGCCGTGGACAGAACCCTGCAGGACATCCGCAGGAACGAACATTTGATGGGTGGTGTCACAGTTCTGTTCAGTGGCGATTTCCGACAAACGCTTCCCGTGGTGACGCGGGGATTGAGGGCTGACGAGGTGAATGCTTCTTCGTTGTGATCACGAGATTGCACTCTGCGGTTGACCATTAATATGAGAGCTCGGCTCGGCGGCAATGCACGTGCTCAAGAATTCTTCGATGTCTTTCTAAGTCTTGGCGAAGGCACTCTACCAGAGGAGAGAGGTGGACAGGTGGTGCTTCCAGAATCTCTCATTATAGTTGTATCCATCTAAGAAGAACCCATTCGCTGTGTGTAGGGGGACATCAGTCGTATACCGCACCAACAGTGTGAGCGGGCTATTTTGACGCCCAAAAATGATCAGGCTGCAGCAATTAACGAATGCATTCTCTCGGAAATTGAACGGAATGAAGTGGTCTACACCACTATAGACATTGTGTGTGGTCGAGCAAGATGACGCCACACATTATCCCGTGGAATTTCTGAAATCCCTGTCAGCAAGTGGACCTCCAGCGCATACCATCAAGCTGAAGGTCGGTGTCCCGATTATGCGTCTTCGGAACCTATCTGCGCACCGACCTCTAGATGAACTGCTTCTCACACGGGCAATAAATTGTACTTCGCTTGCTCCCGCGTCACCAGTCCTGACTCTCTATACATTTTGACTGCGGAGAGCCAAACCACTACTATGGTTTATCGAGAAGTCCTATAAGTACATGTATTTTTACCCCATTCTGTATTCCTAATTAATTTTTTTCTCCATCTGCTTCAGCACTTTTTGAAGGTCAATTTTACAAAAGACAGTCTGTTACTGCACTTTCTGTAGATATAAAATGTAAAGAAGAAACTGGTAAATGGAAAGGTATTTTTGGTGCTGTATAGCGTTCACGCAGACGACGTCGCGGGCAGCAGCTAGTAGTGTAATAGATTTTTATTGCTACTGACATTATGAAGTTGAATGCTTCGGAATTAAAACATGAAACATGGATGAAAAATGTTAGGAAGAACATTTTCGGATTTCCAATTATCGGAGTTGAAATTTTAGGTGAACTTTGGCGCACCCATTTCACACGAGCCGCACATACACACGACAATCAAATGACACTAGGCACTTTAGTACACGTTAGTGTCACTTTTTCGGGTCTATCATAATGTGTTCAATCGTGCATTGACGAGGGTCAAAAATAACTGAAACACTGAATTGAAATAATTATAATTTTATTTTTTTATTTTACATCCATATAATGTTGTCTAGAGAAGCATTTTCATTTTAAAATCTGAACAAATCAATAAAGTTAAAAGGTCTGTTTGTAATTTTAAAATAACAGTTTTTTTACTGAATGGGTATGAAATTATATACCTACGGTACTTATAATACCATACTGTTTTTCTACATATGTATCTCTCTTTGCTTAGCTGGTTGTTCCGGCTAAATCTCTGAAACGGCTGAATTGACTTCGACGAGATTGATTTTACTGGCAGATAGTTAATGTTCTATGGAGTAACAAAGGTTTTTATTAAAAAAAAAAAACGGACTTAGGTACCGTAAAAAAATATTAAAAGCTGTGAAATTGTTAACAAAATTAACGAAATAGACTCAGAATAAAAGAAGAGAACAAAATTCAAATAGAGAAATATTTTTTTATGATAAAGGTAGACGGACACAGCTTTATAAAAAAAATAACCCTCCTTTTGGGCTTCGCCGCAGTCGGGTAAAAAAGTACCTACAACATTAATAATCGACATAAAAACCATTCGTGTGTGCTTAAAATATTTAATCATTCTCTCAGACGGTACAAAAAAACACACGCTCCAGCGCAGCGCTCTAATTACAATATTTACTTGGCACTTAATTTGCCTACTGAACGTTTTCTCTCCTACTAAGGTTTAAGTAGTGTATTCTTGGAGTAACTTAATGGTAATTATCATATCTGTATATTACAAAGAGATGCCAAGAAATGGTTTTCCACGCAAGTAATATAAGTACGTCATCCAATTTACCAAAGAAACCATTATAAATTATTCAATATTACACTTCCCCTCCGAAATCTTATTTGTTTGATGTCTGATTGTCTGATCTGTCCATTACTCACATAAAAGTTTAATACAATGAATCACGCACCCAGTACATTTTTTCAAAAAAGCAAAATTAAAAATTTTGTAAAAACCCACGACTGTTAAAAATTAATTGAAAAAAGGATAAAATAACTTAGAACACCCACCTTAAAAAAACCCAAGAATGTCCGTCGGGGGCTGACATTAAATGAACTAGTTTTGCAATGTTCAGCTCCCGACGGACATTCTTGGGTTTTTTTAAGGTGGGTGTTCTAAGTTATTTTATCCTTTTTTCAATTAATTTTTAACAGTCGTGGGTTTTTACAAAATTTTTAATTTTGCTTTTTATTTTAAACTTTTGTTAAACTTTTTACTTGTATTTTTATTTTTTTATCTAAGAACATGCACCAATCAAACCTTAACCCATAACTGAAAACTGAATCAAAATCGGACTTGTAGTTTTGGAGAAAAATGGCAACTTTGATTTGCACAAAAAATCTTTGCTGCAGCGCCCCCTGGTGAGTTGTCACCGTAACACCTATCTAAGAACATGCACCAATCAAACCCGAACGCATAACTGAAAACTGCATCAAAATCGGACTTGTAGTTTTGGAGAAAAATGGCAACATGTATTTGCACAAACACACAAACAAACAAACAAACACACAAACAAACAAACAAACAACCTCTCACCCCAAACGCATATATACTGTCTCCGTTCCGTCGTGGGTAAAAAAAGATATTCTTCGACATCATGCGAAATAATTAGATAGGGTAAGAAAAATGTTAAATAATCACTCTACACTTTTTGTTGTAATATTGCGAGCTCAAGAAATAATTAATAACATCCAATGAAATGAGCGATCCAATATAGTCAGGCTTGATGCGCAAACTACGGTTTTGAAACAAAAATATTTGTGTAGAAGAATAGTACATTATGGTACAAGTGTGTAACGTTGGTGATTACCGCTGAGGCGCCATTGAGATTGAGACCCAAGCCGTCAGGTGAGGGTCTTAAGAAAGCCGAGGATGGTAATCATCAATACACACGTGTATCTTAGGACGTTTTTCAACACACTTGTGAAGAAAATAATACTAAAAAGTTTTTTTTTTGTTATTTTTTTTTTTAAACGTTGTCCCACATTAGGAATTTCTCCTGTATCGTGGGTGCGTTCAAAACATAGAAAGTCACATACACAAATACCCAGACCCGAAACAACTGTCTGCAGGCCATACAAATATTTGTTCCGTGCGGGGATCGAACCCGCGACACGCAGCGCAGCAGTCCAATCGCTTAGGCACTGCGCCAACCGTGCCGTCATCATCAAAAGTCATCGTCAAAAGTCATCTTCAACAGTTAAAACGAGTTCTGATTTTTTTTCACATTAGCGGGAAAAATTAATCGGAAGTCATGCGCGCGCGCGCACTATGCTAGAATGATATAATATTATTAGGAATCAGAAGTGAAATACGTGAACAAAATAAACAATGTTTAATATCTTTTGAATTACACTTTTACAAAAATATCAAGACAAACATTTTAAATAATAATCAAATAGAAATAGCACTAGCAAATGGAATAATCAGTACACGAGCAAAAACATAAACCAAAATTAGCGAAGCACACGATAATAGTCGGGTAGCAAGTCCTTTCCGAGCGCCCGCCGTCCAAGCAAAAAGTGACCGTTGCACCGCCGCGCTCGCCTCGTTTTATGAACTTCTGTCGGTTGCCGCACGACGACCGGATGCTAACCGCACGGCTACTGGCTGATGGCGTGACTTTGAGCCAACAATATTATCACCTTTCATGAGTAAATCAAATACGGTAGGGGAATAACTTAACTATGTAAAATATGATAAGTTAAGCTATCATTTACTTTGCCAAGTTACAGAATATTATGTAGTTATTATGTCTATAATAATTATTGTCTCTAAGTTACCTTATAGGAAAATATCCATTAGCTCAATACCCTAACCTCGCCCCACTTAGCAGTCCATGTATAGCTCCCAAGTTCCGTTGGTGTACATCAAAAAGAAGTAAACCACGCTCAAATCTAAAGTGGCCACGTATAGCTCAAAATTAACAGGAAAATTTTACAGAATATAAAACGACCCACTCACCCCTTTCAATTGAACACCGTTGTTGTATGATTGGGACTCGTAAAACGTAACGTGACGAGACTTCATAGCAACATACACAAGATGTCACCATTACATTTAAAACTAATTAAATCTGGATTGTATACATAGCATCGATTATACTTGACAACTGGTAAATACTTTTTAGGCTTGCGGACGGTAATCGCAAATCTCTAAAAAACTAGGACTCGTGGCGGCATCATTGTCCTCGCCATCAATAAAAACTACTTGACCCAGTAAAAAAGCATTCAAATCTTGTTTTAAACCGAGACTGACTTCAAAGGGAACCAACATAAAACTTTTATGAAACGAATTGAGGTGTGACGAGCACGTACCTTTTCATATTTACCACACTGGTGAAAGAACTAATTCTAAAAGAACTTATATAAAGACCAAAATATCTGTTTTAAAGGCCTGAAAATTATAACTTTATAATGATGCAGATGTGGTAGTTGGTTTAAAAGCATCGCTCTTTTGATGACGGTCGCTTTTAATCTCCATAACGCGATTGTAGACCAGCAGCCGAGTAATTTTATGTGCTTTTAATGTTTTCAGATGATATTTCACTTTGTAGAACGATGTGCCCTTTATTTTTCCGCAACCTAATTGTTTCTCGAATCCCAGATCTATGCAAGCTTAAATACAACCATAGCATAAGAATGATGGCAAAATTAAATAAGTGGTAAAATGAAGAGTACCTACTCACCATTATGTGAAGCGTCTCCGTCCATGATCCATGCCTGCAGACACTCCTCGTCCATGATCACGTAGCACACCAGCATCGCTAGACCCTGGACAAACAGTGAGAGATGTTAGCTCGGCCGTAATTATTTTCTAGCCCTAACTTATATTCCAAACGCAAAATACTTTTTCTTAAAATTAAAAACCTTTGTTCACATAGCACCCATTGATGAAGAAACATTCGAACACATTTCAAGGATTAGGGTCAGCGTTACAGTTCTCGCTTATTTGGCAAACTCATTCACAATTCTAACAAAGGGCACATTCGTCAAAGAAACGCCTTGTCGAATTATTTATGTAGACATTCGTCAGCCACCCACGCGCTGGCGTTTATACGAAGAAGGGAATTACGAACTTAGTGAAACGATGTAGAATTTGGCAAATTTCTTTTGCAAGCTGCATGTTTGTAAATAATAACATTAATTAAGACACAAACTAGTTATAACTTCAGAGGCATGTAAATGTAACACATTTAAAAATCTATCGAGATGTAAATTTTCTATCACATTGCTCCCACAAGCGAGATTTACATTTAAATTGCAAAAGGTTGTGTTGATAATTTTTGCTTTTTTATTTGCGAGTTTAAAAGACGTTTATTGCGGTGGGTGAGTTTTATAAACGAGTGGGTTGCAATATTTACGAGTTCAAACAGGCAAGAATTTTTTACAGTACATTTCAAAGTAAGAGCGTTTGCAGCAGAAGCTTTCGGTCTGTATATAATATAAAGTGATTGTGATTATTGGGTAAGTCTAAGTGTACCTTTAAATTCTCTTCTGCAATAGGAAATTTGAACAAATCGGATTACTTACCAAAACAAAAAGTTTTTATGAGTTTATTCGATACATTGGGAATTTTGTAAACATCCAAAGTCATAGATTTCCTAACCTATCCATGCTTATAAAATACATAGTCAAAAGAATTTAGGTATCAAAAACGTAATCTATAAATAATGTTTAGTATAGGTACCTGATGGTCACACTATCTTTAGTTAATTCCTAAGTACTTTTCTTAAATCATTTCTCTGGCGCCATTTTGATAATTATAACTAAACACACTCGTACCACTAAACACTAACAAATAAAAGGAAGCTTTGTTGTGACCACAAAAGAAAAGAAATACGATTATTTAATTTGAAAATCGAACACGTCTCTTCTACATGCATTCTGTCGAGCCAGTTTTTTTTTTCGGCTGCTACAATTTTTTTATTATTTCTCTTTCGAATACAAACTTTATGCGCGACATAAACTTATATAAAAGAGGTCGAAATTATAAAGTGGCTTATTTAAGGTAATAAAAATTAAAAGAAAATATTTTTTTCAACTAAAACTCTCCTCGCCCACTCAGACAATCAAACTATGGTTAATCATTCAAATTAATTTAAAACAACTGACTTACCTATAATAGGTAGGTATTACTTAAATTGTATTCTTAATATTGACGGACGAAAAAAAACGATCTCCTGGTAAAAGTTTGCGAGTAAATGGTGGCTCGGTGCGGCTTGGCACACCAACCACAAATATGCCGCGTTGACCACACATAGCGTGAGACCTTTGATTTATGAGCTGATCTTTTTATATGGCATTTTGGTTGTTCTTTTTCAAGAGGATTTTCATGACACTGTGAAATAAACTAGTTTCTTAAAAATATTCCTTACTCCTTAACAAACTCGTTTCCAGCAGAGTTTACTTTGTTACTCATGAATCCAGGGAGGAAGGTCAAAGTAATTTGTTTGTCCTAATAAACTCACAGCTCTGAGCAAGTTTTGATTACTAAATACCTGGTTGGGTTTATGTAGGTACCTACGTGATATTTTTACCTTGCTTTTTTTTATTTTTATGTTTGCCCAACACTAGGATTACTCATGTATCGTGGGTGCGTTTCCAAACACTTAAACTCACATAGGTACACAAACACACCCAGACCCGAAACAACTATCTGTAGGCCTTACAAAATATTTGTTCCGTGCGGGGATCGAACCCGCAACACACAGCGCAGCAGTCCAATCGCTCAGCCACTGCGCCAACCTTTATATTATTTTTGGATAGTTTTGGGAGGAATGGTCTCAGATTAAATTATTTATGTCCCTCAAAGTGCTCGCTTCCAGGAGTGGTACCATAATGGTCACAATTATCACAAAAATATTTTCTTGCTTTTCGTGATGAGAGGACGAATGAGAGTAATATTAAACTAAAATGTGATTTATAATATTTACTGCGCAACAATAAAATTGTACAACCTTTTTAGATTTTGGTAATGAATATATTGATACTGGCCACTTTTTCTCATAACATGTTGAAATGCCATTAGGTTTTTTTTTTTTTCTTACTTTTTGGCAACCGACTTTTTTTCTCAAAAAATGGCCAGGTCGATTTTTTAATATTTGATTGTAACCTTTTTATTAAGGTTTTTATTATTTTATAGTATAGTTTTACTATAATTACGTTTTCGTTGCGAAAAATAGCTAGAGTTTTGATATTTTGTTTGATTCTTCATTTTGCATCGTGTCTTTGTCATTGACAAACATTGGTATTGAGCCATTACCTTTTGACTAATAAACACTATAATTATAGCTGGTTTACTGTGGAAAAAAGATTTGGGTTAAGTATGTATATATGTACCTAGTCCAGCTACAATGTTGCCTTAGGGACACACGGTAGAATACAATCCGAAAATTGCATTTTCTAAACTGTTCCATGAAACTTCCGCGTGAATTTTCAACATTTTATCGTGAGCACATCTGTGTCTGGGGAGTTTTGTTGTTCAGCGTTTTAGAATAACAGCTTATCAAATACGTTGCAAAGTAAGTACTTGAGTTTATAAAATAATAATATTAATGGTTACTAATAAGTTTAATTCGCTCCTCACACGAAAAGGGCTTCAATGAATGTAATAAGTTTGTTATAAGCATTTTTAGAAACTATGATTTCTTTCCAAACTTTTTATTTGCAGATCAAATAAGTGGATGAGTGGCTCATTTTGAAATCGCTTTTAACGAGATGAGTATTTTTATACGTGTCGATAGAAACGAGTATATAATAATATGCCCGTAAACTATCGGTAGGTAACCGTTATCCAAACTCACTGTGTAGCTCTCTACACGATCCTAGAATTTGTATTCATAGGACGAATAATAATAAAGGCTATAAAACAATATTTTAGTATCATAGTTAATGTCCTCTTTCTACTTGCGGTAACACCGAATGTGTTGGAGATGTCATATAAATTCTGATTGAATTTTTCTTGCACCAACAACAAAATCAATTTCAAAAAGTAGGTTTATCACAAAATGCGCCCCTCCTTCTGAAGTAATTTGACAAGCTTTTGCCCTATTTGACTTCTAATGCCCAGCCCGTTGGATCTTACTACCGACTCATTACGCTTCTGTGCTCCGTTACTTTTTTTTTGTACAACCGTTTTAATTTTTGCAACAAGAATCAAATTCCATCCCATCAAATTGTCCCTTAAAGTCCTATTATAGAAAGGTACATAATTACAAGGAAGCATTTTAAGGGTATTTAATTTAGTGAGGCGACCCAAATCTTATTGAATTAATTCAGAGCGCGCTTGGGAAGGGGATTTCCATTTACTCACCATCTGTTGATTACCGAAACTCCGCGTATAATGGAAGGTTATCAATGAGTAGGTATTCATTTACCGATACGACCCGCGCTGGGGTAGTATGTGGGTGTTTTAGTTTTGGGATATAATTTGGGAACAATACAGATTTAAGATTTTGATTGAATTAAGTCTACAAAAAGATCGTTTCAATTCCAAAAGAAATTGCAACAGTGAGTTTATTCTAAATTATATTTAAAATAAAATATTTATTTATTAACAAGCCATATAGTTATTCAATAGCTTTACCTTTTTTCTAAACAAAATGAAGCAGAATTGCGTGACATACTGTAAATAGGATTTTAGTTGAATTTATTAGGAACATTTCAATAAACTTTATACTTTTATGATACACTTGCTTCGCACATTTCTGAATTTATTTGTTGACCGTAAAGTTCAAACCAGATGCTGTTTTATAGTTGACGTTATCTTGTTTAATGTCGCGAAATGTTAAAAAAGAGTTACCTTGCATGCGAAAAATATGACTGAGAACAGAAACTATTGCTATGAATACAATATTAAACTTTGTAAAAGTATCAGAACTTTATGTTTTCTATAATCCTGGTTTAAATGATAGTTTTACTTTTTAGTTGGGTTTATTGTAGCATAGGCGAGAATTCATTATTAGGAATTAATATGTTCATTATATAGTTTAAATTGTATTAGTGCCCTGTAATAAATTGTGTTCTGACAGAATAAATATGGACCGAGGCATTTTGAGCCAAAAATATGTGCAAGTTATAATAAACTAGTTATTTTCTTTTCATGTAAGCCGATAAATGATTTATGATCTTTCACTTAGCCGAAGCACTTATTTTTATCTGCTTTTTAGCGCAATTAGGATATAATAATGCTTTTATTGAGTAGAATATTTTACTCTTACAGAGTAAACAAAAAGCTAAATTCAAATATAAATAGCTGTTTCGACGTATACAGACGAACCTGGAGGAGTTACTAATCAGGTATTTATTCCCCATTTATTAAAGGGTTCGAAACCGTTACCTACAGCTCGTAAGTCGAGACTGCCACCACTGATCTTCTATTCTCAATGAATGAATGAATGTGGCGGTCTCGATAAGTCAGAGAACTGACCTTGACACTTATATACAGAGCGAGGTCATGTCCTCGTTATACTGCTCTAAGTTTTTCTCATCTACGCTAGAATTAGCATTTATTATAACGAGATGCGGCTAAATGTCAGAATTTTGCAAAGTTTTAAGTGTAGCTCTACTTGGGGCTTATAGCCTGGATAATTTCAAAGTTTTTATAGAAGCAATTTAGGTTATACGTGTTTTGATTTAAGCTTGCAAACAAGCAGGTGTCGTTTGTGAAACGAGTGGAAGACTGGTCGATGCTCGCCATGGAGTAGCGTATACCGTATAGAACTAATTGTTTGAGATACTTAAGTATTGATAAACATATAGGCGAGTTTATAAGCACGTTAGGTCAACGAACGGAAAGAAAAATAATATTTGTAAAACCGACTTAAAAAAAACACAAAAAAGTGAAAAATAAACTTTAGAAGAAAAATCAGTTTCTGAAGTCGGTGACTTTTGTTTCTTTGATTTTATTTTTTTGCCACCGACTTCAGAAACTGATTTTTCTTCTAAAGTTTATTTTTCACTTTTTGTGGTTTTTTTTTTTAAGTCGGTTTTTTTTTGTTCAAAGTTTTTATTTTTCAGTTTTTAGTAGTTCACATGTAAGTTCACATGTTCATGGGTCATAATGTGGACAATGTAGTTTTTTTTTGAGTTTTGTTGATTTTTCAAAAACTGCTTGTCCGATTTCGATAAATAAATATAGGACCATTTGGGAAGTTATACCTTTTCCAACAAAAAAATAATTTTTCAAATCGGTTATCAAGCGACGGAGTTATGCCCGAACAAACATAAAAAAACAAACAAACATCCGAATTGAGAACCTCCTTCTTTTTTTAGAAGTCGGTTAAAAAGCACAATTAGAGTTCCGCCCACCTAAGAGGTTAGATGAGTGAATTTCAGAGCGGCCAATGCTCTTAATATCTTAAATAATGTAGCACATAACAACACACTACTAAAACGGTAGAAATGTTTAATGACAGAGGTACCCTCAGGGGAGTACACACATTACTATGTACATAATTAAAGGGAGAACATTTGAAACATTAAGTAACGAGCCGACGGGATAAACTTAAGGTACACGTGCTGCCTTAGAGTGTATGTTAAATAATAATAATAATCCATTTATTTTCAGTTTCCAAAGACTCTTAGATAAATACTTTAAACTGTGTAATGTGTGTTAATATAATGCTATTTTATGATAATAATGACAGTGCGGAGTCTCATAAAACAAGCACTGTTTTACTTAAAAGAAGGTTCCATAACATTTCTAAAAGTAAACAAACAACAATTAACTAATATTTTTTTTATTCTTTTTTTGCTTTTATTATTCATTATCACAGAATTACAAACAGTTTTTATAGACTTAAACATACCACACAAACCATCGTGGGATTAACAGTAGTATGCGAGACACGGCAAATCGGTGCCACAACATTATTTATCAGTACATAATAATATAATATAATATAGATTAAGTTGCAGGTACTAAAAAGACACTTCCTAGACTGCAACACAATCCAGGAAGTGCCTCTTCAGCACCTTTGAGCAATTTTTTACATTTATTTTGTTTCGTATAGCCAACGGTAACTCGTTCATAATAACGTTCATAATTCAAACTACTTGGTACCAATTCATCCTTGCTTACCGATGTTAATACGTTGCACTTCATTTATATTTGCTACGGATGTCGTAGCCAACGATCGCTACGTGAGCTACGCTGTCGTAGCCGAAGGTGACTCGATATTCGAAAAAATATTGAACTGTTAGCTTTTTACCCGACTGCGGCGAAGCCCAAAAGGAGGGTTATGTGTTTGACGTGTATGTATTACCCGACTGCGGCGAAGCCCAAAAGGAGGGTTATGTGTTTGACGTGTTAATGTATGTAGGTATGTATGTATTTTTTTTTTTTTTTTTTGTTGTATGATGACGACCTAATACGGTTACATCATAAGAAATACAATCTAGCTTAATACTAGCTAATGAGTAATTCTATTTTGACTTAATTTGCTAGGGAGACTACAACTAAGAATGTGTCCATTAACACTTTTCTTATTGTCTCTATTAAGGGGAAGACACTTTGTTCTTGTGTTCTTTATGGGTAGCACTCACTTCACTACATTAAACTAACACTTCACTAAATTAGCTCGAAAGGTTTTGTCCTTTTTAGCCTTCTCACTATGTTCGTGTTGTCGAGGAGCTGGATAGCCTCGATGTTCACATGATGGTGAAGCCTTCGTTCATGAGCTTCGGCGTTCTTTTTAATTATGTCTATGACGAGGTTTACTTTGAGGTCCCGATGAAGGTCGTCATTTCGAATGTACCAGGGCGCATTAACGATTCCTCTGAGTACTTTGTTTTGAAAACGCTGTATAATTTTGATGTTACTTTGTTTGGTACAGCCCCAAAGCTGAATACCATAAGTCCATACAGGCATGAGGACTTGTTTGTACAAAAGTACTTTGTTGTGTACTGACAGCGAAGAATGTTTTCCTATCAGCCAGTACATCGACTTGTAGCGAAGTTCTAGCTCGTCGCGTTTCTTTTTAACGTGAGCTTTCCAGCGAAGCTTTGCGTCTAATGTCATGCCTAAGTATTTGGCTGTATTTTCGTATGGTATGACATGACCGTTTATGTTTATCGGATGATAGTTTTGCTTTTTGTTTGTGAAGTCTATGTGAACAGATTTTGTTTCATTAAGTTTCACACGCCATTTTTTTGTCCAGTCAAAGATAGTATTGACGGCTGTTTGAACTTTTTTCACTGCTTCTTCTTGAGTGGCACCTGTGGCCATTATAGCTGTGTCGTCTGCAAATGTGGCAATAGTATTGTTTTCTATCTCAGGAATATCGCAAGTGTACAATAAGTACAAGATGGGACCTAGGACACTTCCTTGCGGTACTCCAGCTTTTATCGGCTTTAGTTCCGAATGTGCATCATCTTGTCTTACTCTAAACATACGCTGTGATAGGTAAGATTCTAAGATGTCAGCAAACTGTTTAGGGAGCATATTTCTTAGTTTGTTAATAAGCCCTTTGTGCCATACTTTATCGAATGCTTGCGCTACATCGAGGAAGACCGTTGAGCAAACCTTGTTTTCCTCTAAAGCCTTTTCTATAATGTTGGTGATCCTGTGTACTTGATCTATTGTTGAATGTTTTTCCCTAAATCCAAATTGGTAGTCAGGGATCAAGTTTCTTTCTTCTATGATGGGTTTAAGCCGTTTCAAGAGCAGCTTTTCAAATAATTTTGACATGATCGGTAGCAGCGAAATCGGCCTATATGACGTCGTTTCGTGAGGTGGTTTTGTAGTTGTGGTTGGTATGTATGTATGTCCGTTTCTTTGTTCCCTCATAACTCCTAAACGGATGAAGGGATTTGAATAAAATATACATCGTTAGATTCGTCTTGATGGCGCGAGTGTTATAGGCTACATTAAAATTAAAAAACAAAAACATTGCGGATTTTGGGGGCCAAATCGCGGAGTTCAAAAAAAAAAAAATCCTATACCAAAGGAGTAGGGTATCAAAATAAAGGGTTTTAAAGGGAGATTACAAAAATATATAACACTTACATGTTTAAAAGAAATTTTAAGTGACAAATCCTATAAACAAGCACAAAAGTTAAATCATTTGCGAAGAATTTTACACGACCAACGAAAGAACAAACACAAAAGAACTAAAAAGTTGGAAATAAAAAAAAGTAGTTAAAAACTAAAAAACCCAACTGAAAAAACTGAAAAGCAAAAAACAAGCATATTTTAAATTAAACAAAACTTGGAACCAGGCGGGGTTCATTTGAATATTAAATTATGAAATGAAAAACATAGAACTAAAATAGAACCCCGCCTGGTTCCAAGTTTTGTTTAATTTAAAATATGCTTGTTTTTTGCTTTTCAGTTTTTTCAGTCGGGTTTTTTAGTTTTTTAACTACTTTTTTATAGAATGCAATATCCGAACATAACATCATCCAGCTGTTTAACACTTCTCAAGTCGGTGACTTTTGTTTGTTTGATTTCATATTTTTGCCACCGACTTCTGAAGCTGATTTTTTATTTTTCACTTTTTTGTGTTTTATTTTTGTCGAAGTCGGTTTTATTTTTTGTAAAAAAGTTTTTATTTTTCACTTTTTAGTGGTTCACATGTGCTTACCCCTTCACAACGTACCGGCGTGATGTTATGTTATGAACTGGTGCAAACAATAGACAGTCATGAGATTTCAGCAATCCCAGTCCATTTGCTATCATTAATTGAGGAGTTCCGTTGCCTATCTCCGAAGTTCTTCATCAGATCTTCACCAAATAGTTTTTATAACCTTTGTAGTGAGTACAGGCGTGATATTATGTTGTGTGATGGCGTAAACGATGCTTAGATATGCTATAGCAACAATCGCGGTTAATCTGCTGTTATTTATTGAAGAGTTCCCCCGATTTCTACAAGATCCCATCATTAGATATTGAAATGGTGGCAATGGGACCACACGGGAAGCACCAGCTTTCAAATGAAAAAAAGAATCATGAAAATCAGTTCACCCAGTCGCAAGTTATGAGCTAACAAACATTAAAAAAAAAATACAGTCGAATTGATAACCTCCTCCATTTTTTGAAGTCGGTTAAAATATAGGTACAATTAATATAACACATAATAATAATAATAATAATAATAATAAAAGCCTTTATTAACAATCTTATAAATGTTACATTTCATCTTATATACTGCTAACTAAACTAATTAAACATGGTTGTTCGTGAAAGTAACTTAATTAAATGTTATTATTTGTATTAGACACCGGTTTCGTGATTGTCTTGCTCTTCAGCATAGGCCTCCCCAAATATTCTCCACAACGGTCTATCCCTTGCTATCCTCATCCAGTATGGTCCTGCTACCTCCTTGATATCATCCTCCCATCTTCGAAGCTGCCTACCTTTGCTTCTCTTTTTATATCTAGGGCACCATTCCGTCACTTCGTTAGTCCACTTTTCTGTTTTACTTCTTGTTAAGTGTCCTGCCCATTTCCATTTTAGTTGTTTAATTTGGTATTTGATATCTATAATCTTGGTTTGTTTTCTTATTGTTTTTAACCTAATTTTGTCTTTTAATTTTATGTTGAGTATGCTTCTTTCCATTCGGTGTTGACAAGTTTCTAGTGATTTGATATTTTTCTTTGTACAACTCCATGTCTGACATCCGTAGGTCATGCTTGGGAGAATGCATGTATTAAATATTTTCTTCTTCCCTTCTATTGGTATATCCGAGTTTTTCATAACGTCTTTTAGAGCCCAGTATCTCTTCCATCCTAGGTTTATTCTATTTTGAATTTCTTTTGTTGTGATGTCTGTTGGAGATATTATTTGGCCTAAGTATGTATATTCGTTTACATATTCCAGTTCAGCAGCATTTTTAGGTTTAATTGGAGTTTTAGCGTAATTTGTCATTAACTTTGTTTTACTAGTATTTATTGATAGTCCTACCTTTTCGCTTTCGTTTATCAGTTGTTCAATCATAACCTTCAGAGTGTTTGGATCACCACATATTAATATAAGATCATCTGCGAATCTTAGATGGTTTAGTAATACTCCATTTACATTTATACCATATGTCTTCCATTCCAGTTGTCGAAATATATGTTCTAGGGTTGCCAAAAACAGTTTGGGTGATAAGGGATCTCCCTGCCTAACTCCCTTTCTAATAGGGAAACATTTTCCCACCTTTTCTGTGCGTATTTTAGCTGTCATATTTACGTATATGTTCTTTATTATGTTAATGTATTTCCTGTGGACCCGTTGTGTGGTGAGGGCCTCCCATATTTTTTCATGTTTCAACGAATCAAATGCTTTATTGTAATCTATAAATGCTAAGTAGTAATTTATTCTATATTCATTGCATTTCTGGATCATTTGTTTGATGGTATGGATGTGGTCGATGGTTGAAAAACCACTTCGAAAACCTGCCTGTTCTTTCGGCTGATTCTCGTCTATGACCTTTGTTATCCGGTCCAGTATTATCTTGGAGAAGATTTTGTATACGTTTGACATTAGCGAGATGGGTCTGTAGTTCGATATATCATCTGTTCTCCCTTTCTTGTGAAGTAAGATTATTGTAGATGTAGTCCATTGAAGAGGTATATATTCGGTACTTAAAATTTCGTTAAAAAGGTTTGTTAGTGTGTTCAAGACAGTCTCTGATACTCCTTTTAAAAGTTCATTAGAGATGTTATCTTCGCCAGGTGCTTTTCCTCCTTTTTGTGATTTGATGGCTTTAATAACTTCATCTTTCAATATAATAGGAGCTGGTTCTTTTTCGGTATTCATAACTGTTTCGCTACTTGTATTTAATGTACTTGGTTCGTCGTGATAAAGATCACGATAGAAATCAGTTGCTGCATTTAATATTTCGCTTCTTTTAGACTTATGTTTTTTAGATTGGTGATGTGTTACGTTTGTAATCCAGTTTGTGTGGTCTTGAAGTTCCTTCCACGCACTCTTGATTCCACCAAATTTTGTTATGTTTAGTTGTACTAACTTCGTTTTTTGTGTATTTCTATATTTCCTTATTTCGGTGTATATTTCTTTACTTATTTCGTTTATGCTGTGTCTATTATTTTTCCTGTTCTTAAATAAAAGTGCTCTTTGTTTTATTAATCTTCTTGCTTCAGATCCTATTGTATCTTTAAATGGTTTATCTTTTTCTAGGATTTTATTAGTTCTTTTTATTTCTTCTTCAAAAGTATCATATTTTTCCTGGACTGTTCTTAGTTCACTTATTGGAATTAGTTTTGTTTTTAGGGATTCTAGAACTTGGCTTGGTAATGGCAGTGTGATTGGTTGTTTAGTGTTTTTTATATGTTTCCTAGAATTTTTAGGTTCATTTAGGTGCAATTGCCCTCGGAGTAATCTGTGATCAGTAAAATAGTCAAAATTGTTGAGGACTTCTACGTTTAAGAAAAGCTTCGGTTTATTTGTAATTATAAAATCTATCTCATTTCTTATTTTCCCGTTTGGAGATTCCCACGTCCATTTTCTTCTTTGTTTTCTCTTATAAAAAGTATTCATTATACGTAAATTATTTTCTAACGCGTAGTTTATCAATCTTTGTCCATTGTTGTTTCGCTTGCCTGTTGTATAGGGCCCAAGTATTTTTTCTTCATATTTTCCTCGTTGGCCAATTTGGCTATTAAAATCTCCCATCACAATAATAGTGTTATGCAAGTTCTCCATTGTCTCATTTAAGTTTTCGTAAAAGCTATTTTTAATTTCATTTTTCGCTACCTCAGTAGGAGCATATACTTGGACTATTGATGTCGGGTGTTTGTGACCAGGAAGATTAATATTTAAGACAGCTATCCTGTCTGAAACTCCTTTAAATTCTATTATGTTATTTTTCAGGTATTTTTTAACTAAGAATCCGACGCCGTATATTCCTGGTATTTCATTTTTATAGTATAATATGTATTCTTTATGCTCTTCAATATTTTCTTTCGATCTCCGTACATCACTTATACCAAGAATATCCCAATTAATGTTGTTTAACGCTTGTTCAAGTTCTGTTAAACATTCTTCTGATTTTAATGATCTTGTATTCAATGTTGCTATGTGGAGTTTCCTTTTCTCGTTGTTCATTTTTATTTTATTTTCCATTTCTAATGTAGTATTTTGGGGGGTTTGGTCGATAACCCCGCGGTGACCAACCGTATTGGGGTTTTTCTTGTTTTTTCCTTTGTTCTTGCCTATATAGTTTGTTTTGATTTTGTTACCGGTGTCTGACATTTCCTATGCGTTATGTTGTTGGGGTGGTTTTTCAGTCAAAGACGTAGATCTTGCCCTCATGTACTCAAATGCATTTGTTTTAAGTAGTTTAGATGGTGCAATAATATTTTTGGAACCGGAGGGTGGTGTGTTTATGTTGATAGGTGATGTCGAAGCCTCCCTCTTTCTTTTTTCTGCATCTAGTGTTGGTTTTATAACTATTTTATTGTTTCGAATGAATGCGTCCTTTCCATTTTGTTTTTCTTGTTTAAGTTTTTCCTGTAAGTTCTTCCGCATTTCCAACGTTTCTTTCGAGAAATCCTCAGTAATGTAAGTTTGAATCGGCATTTTCTTTTTATTTTTCAGTATTATTAGTTTCTTTTGGAATGATATGAAAGATATAAGTATTGGTCTTACTTTACCCTCTTCTTGTTTCTTTCCTAATCTATAATAGTTATTTATTTCGTATATATTTATGTCGGTATCTAGGTTTTTCAGTGTTTCTTTTATTAGATTAAATAATTCTTGGTGGTTACTTTCTGTTTCTTTTATACCGTGTAGTAACAAATTATTCTTCCTATTTTTTTCTTCTAAATATTTTACTTTTTCCTCTAATCTTTGTACCTCGTTTTTCAAATATTTGTTTTCTTCCAGAAATGGTTGTAGTTTCTCATCTATATTTTGCATGATGGTTTCATTTACGCTCTTTGTAATACGTGCGGTTTGTTGGTCAAGTTCAGTTTTCATCATCTTAAACAGCTGTACCATCTCTAGTGACATTTCCGTAGAACTCATGTTGCAAAAACAAAACGTTATATCCTGCGTGTATTGGAACGTATTTTTCCCGTTGAGCTATCAACTCTGGGTGACGTTTGCCACTGACAGATGTCACTGTCAGATGTCACTATCAAGTTACGTACTTAGGTTGTCTGGTTCAACGATGATGAAATATGATATGTCTATTGTTCTAACCTCAATTCTTGGTATTTTACTTGTGGCTATATTTTTGTCGGGTTTTTCGCGTACCTTTTTATAATGTCCGCGTAGATCTGTCTTCTTGGTGAATAATTTTGATGTGAGCGGCCGGTATTGGTTAATTTTCACTGTGATTTCAATTAAAAACTGGGAGCACCTTTCGAACACTGTTGTTGTTTTGACAGCCGGAAACGGCAGACACATAACACATAATACACATACATAAACTCACGCCCTTTTCCCATAGGGGTAGGCAGAAACTACAGAACGCCACCCGCTACGATCATTACTTATTCCTTTTGCTTCGTCCACATTCTTATGTCTGTCCTTTCTGAAGAACGGCACCAAGCACGTCACCAAGAACGGCAGTATACCTATGTCTTTCTAAGGCGTCTGCGAAAGAAACAAATAAAACAGCCTAAAGTATATTATTATAGTTCCGATTCGCCAATACTGTGAAATCCACTGTAAGTAACAAATTCTGCATGCGAGCACTATACATCATAGCACTTCGAATGTGGAAGCGTGGGTTCCCGGAATACGTTACACGGGTCATCGCTCTGTTACATCGTCAGTCCTATTACAGGTGATTTATGTGAAGGGTAATACAGTAACGTCAAGTCTCGTGTAATCAGGTGAGTAAAGGGTTTATTCACTATCGTAATTATGCCCGTTACTGGATTGATATTTTGGATTTGTATGTTTCACTTTGGCCGTATTCATCTCCGTTAAGCTGATTCAGTTAAGCACAAAACAAGCTGCGCTTGTGTAATTTCCTCACCGGTTTTTAGTGCGACAAGCAAATGTTTGCTTAACCAGCTAATTAGCATTGCACTAGTGATTTCAGCAAATGCTTGTAATGCGGAAATTGTACAGGTGTTCAAACAACGTTAGTTGGGAAATTCAGTCGTTGGTTTCAGGTCTTACTTCAAACATTCTGAAGCTTGTTAGTATGTGTGTTACACAAGTTTGGAACTCAGTAGCCTTTATTGACGTTTAAGTCTTTGAAAACTGTGTCCCACTGCCACGCTACGCTACTGATAAAATATGTTAAGGAACAACTATTTTAGTATTGGGTAGCATTTTATGTAAACAAATGTGCTTTCACTTTTCGCATGTGTTCTCAACACAATCGGTGAGCTTTAATTTCAAGGTACTTTCAATTTAATTGAAATGATGGAAGTTCTATGGGTTTTCTGGAACAACTGAATGGCGTTTAAATTTCAATAGTTTAACGATGCGAACGGAGATTGACCGAGTTCCTGGTTGAACGGGTCCTAATTTTTAACCGACTTCCCAAAAAGGAGGAGGTTCTCAATTCGATCGGTATGTTTTTTTTTTTTTTCTATGTATGTACACCGATTACGCTGCGATGTACGATCCGATTTACGTGATTCTTTTTTAGTTTGATGCGAAATAGTTGCCATTTGGTCCCATGAAAATTTAGCATGGTTTGGCCCAGTACTTTTCATTTTATGACAATTTTTTTATAATTTATGAACATTTTTCGTTCGTTTTTTTATGTGTATTCGCGAATAACTTCGTAGTTTATGAACCAATTTTGATGATTCTTTTTTTATTGGAACGGAAATATTTCAAGAGTGGTACCATAATAAGGAAACCAGATCCTGGTGATGGAAACTCAGAGAAATCGAGGGCAACCCTCAAACATAGGCACGATACCGCACGTTTTACGTGTTTCGTGCTTTTTCTGACGCTATACAAGCATAGGTTTCATAGTAAATATTTTTATAAGATACACAACTAAAAATGAAAAAAAAAAAAAACTTTTTTGCAAAAAAAAACAACCGACTTCAAAAAAACCAAAAAGTGAAAAATAAACTTCAAAAGAAAAATCAGCTTATGAAGTCGGTGGCAAAAAAAGCCAAATCAAACAAACAAATGTCACCGACTTCAGAAGCTGATTTTTCTTTTGAAGTTTATTTTTCACTTTTTTATAGTTCCGGGTTGAATGCAATAGAATCAGTTATGTCTTAGCGAACTCTCCGATAAATCTGATGTCTGAAACTCGCACTTACCACCGCATCTTCGATGTTACATCTCTTTATCAGTGTTGTCCACTACGACGACGTAAAGTTTGAGCTGCGACGGAAACAACTGAAACGTTCTAAATAATCGACGGTTAAATTTTATTGTTTTGAATAGATTTTGATGTTGATTGTTTCATTCACTTAATGATTATGGAATAACTTTAGCAATTATTTGCTCGGGGCATCGGTGACTCAACCAATGTATCTTTGAAGTCGTTGAAATCTCCTTAATTTTGTATCAGTACCTGAGTGTTATTTGTTTAAACATGGAAAGTGTAGTATAATGAAGATCGTCGTAAATTAAAAGTGTTTTGGTATAAAATTTACTAAAATTATGTAGCATAAGCACGCACCCCCGTATCACCGTATCATCGCTTCAGACCTCTAACAAACTGAACAGTTTTCGTCAAATAAATCACATGTGTGTGAACGCTCAACTGCTCTCTTAGCCGTAACATTTAGGGTGGTTTATGTTAATTGCCTATTCCGGACAGTGCGGCCTCCCGGGAACATGTCTATAACGACGGAAGGATATCGTCACTGAACCTTTGTCAATGACTTCTTTGTCCGCTATTACTACTACATTAGCATTTCCTGCTGCGAGAAGGAATGTATGTCTTAATGTTAAACTTACAGCGCCTCTTTGGGTGAGTATATAAAACTTGATACAAAAACAAATGTGAAATACACATCATTATCAACGTTAAGTAGAAAGTTTCGCCTAATGTACCTATTGATTTAATCGTAACGTTAAGTTTTATTTTTTCATTTAGAAATTCGCATTTGAACTTTGCCTACTTAGTGCATAATTATTTATAAATATACTGGAATACTGGAAAATCCTTTTTACAGTATAGCCAAATAAGATGGCGGTTATTATAGTAAAGAGAAGATTTTTTCTTTTTGAGCGCTGTGGTAAGCAGTTTGATGCAATGAAGAGCTACAAAGATCGGAAACGTAATCGTGTTTTGAGCAATTTATTATTTGGCACGTTAATGTAAGAGCAGCACATAAATCAATAATTAATTCTAACATTTTTCTATAATTTATATACTGCAAGTACTCGTACCTACTCCATAAATCTCGTCGTCATCGTCATCGTCACTGTGCGGCTTATTCGCATAATTTGCTTTCGGTTTACCGCGTTTAGTCGATTTTCGTGTCAAAGTTCAATTCAGTTCAGACCTACAATTATTATTATCTCAACAGTTTTTTTTTTTAATAACGGTTTAACATCATCATTGACGGTTGGCGCAGTGACTGAGCAATTGGACTGCTGCGCTACGTGTCGCGGGTTCGATCCCCGCATGGAACAAATGTTTGTATGGTCTACAGATAGTTGTTTCGGGTCTATCTAGGTGTTTGTGTGTATGTGAGTTTATATGTTTGTAAACGCACCCACAATACAGGAGTTTAATTTCTAGTGTGGGGAATGTTTTAAAATAAAAACAAATTTTGGTCGGTATGTAGCATGTTTTCTTCATCCATAGTTCTCTTTAACTTATCGTCATATTAGCCACTTTCTTTCTTACCATAACGTACAAACAGATCTGTATAATTTTAAATTAAGTCAACAAGGCCATCACACTTTAATTATCCTTTTTCCCTAAATCCACAAAAGGAAACAATTCTTCAAATATTTATTTATACACGGAGAATAAATATAATAAAAGGTAATTTTCTTTGGTTATCATGATTATAGCTATTGTATTTTAAATACAGAACAAAAGGTAACAGATCCTTAAAAAAAATAAGTTTTCACAAAGTCCTTTGTATTAACAGAAACAAGAGAAATTAATTAGGTTGACTGTGTGCTGAAGTTATTTTGTGACCAATATTTTCTCCTAGACTTGATTGTTCACGTCTACTTGACATTTATTTCGGTGAACATCTCGCTGCAAGCTATACGATGTTGTAACTGATATTAATTTGTGCCGCAGAATCTCTTCGCTTCTAAACGGATAAGAAACGGATTTTTATGAGTTCTTTGTCATATTGAAATTATGATATTCTAGAAAGTCCAATTAATTCTCGAGGTTTGTGACTATTTGTGCTACAAATTAGAATCATGTTATTATATTGTTTACCACCTAACCATTGTTCATTACAAAGTATGAAGAATTTAGCGTTGAGGAAAAGTTTTTTTTTTTTTTAAAAAAACGTTGCCCCACACTAGGGATTTCTCCTGTATCGCGGGTGCGTTCACAAACATACAAAGTCACATACACAAATACCCAGACCCGAAACAACTATCTGTAGGCCATACAAATATTTGTTCCGTGCGGGGATCGAACCCGCGACACGCAGCGCAGCAGTCTAATCGCTTAGCCACTGCGCCAACCGTGCCGTCGAATTATTATAGGCAGACGTAACGATATTTTCAACTAGTAAGATAATAATAATAATAATACTTTATTGATACAAATCCTTACAATATAATTATGCTTAATATTTAACAAGGTTCACAATAGTTAAGGCGTACAAAAGCTGAAACCCTGACTCCTAAACTAGGGAAACCTGTGACTTAAGAGTCAGTGTTCTACTGCCACTTGGACACAATATACCTTATGGAACTTGAGAGCTGGTAAGCTTATTATTATTCGAGAGAGTATGTTACTATGTTAAAAACGAATTTTAAAAAAAACGTAAAATTAAATTTTAAAAATAAAAGAAAAACTATCGATACTACGATGAGTAGTAGGTTAGGTATACTTTGCAGCTTCGTTTGATTAGCTAGACTACGCTAGTATTATAATATCTGTGGCTAGACTAATTTTTGATACCTTAGATTAGTTTGATAAATGGCTTTCAGCAAAGTTAGCTCACCTGGCTATAGTGCACGGTGAAACTACTATCTTTTCAAATAAAAGTTCACTTGCATCCGATAAACTGACTTTACTGAACTCCATAATGACGTTAACTACGAACTAAACTAAAGTTATCTAAAAGATAACACGTGGTGACGTTTTGTCGTGGATCCGCGCTCTGGCAGTATAAGGGGATTACAGGGATCCACGTTTCCTGACACGGCCATGACCAGTATAGACCTTTGAACGCCCTATAAGCTATGATCACATGGACACTTGGAATGACAAATTAAATTATAATCATTTGATCTCAAAAAACTTACAAGATGTTTCCACCAATTGTTATACTCCCTGATATTCGCAGACTAGTATTCCGCAATTTATTTATTTATTTATCATTTGTTCTGTGTCTGGGTGTAATTTATCTATAATATGTATGTATTTAGAAATATATAAGTATGTTTATCAGTTGTCTAGTACCCATAACACAAGCTCTGCTTAGCTTGGGACTAGATGACGTTGTGTGATAGTTGTGGAATATTATTATTATTATTATTTATTTAAACTTCTCGCACACAAAAAAAAAGGTACAAAGGCGGACTTAATGCCTTAGGCATTCTCTACCAGTCAACCAAGGGTGGTGTAGAGATTAGATGGCAGGTGCTCTTTTTGATAGGAACAATGGTAAAAAAATAATAATATTCAAATATATCATACCTAATGATTTATAAATATAATTCATCTGTTGAAAGCTGCAACTTCTGCAATTAACTTTCGATTGGCTGTTTAGCTAGTGAAAGAAACTTTATTGATGTTAATGAGTTTGCGGTTAAAGTACGTGTAAATTAATGTGTAACTTGACATACTAATCGTAATCGAGGGCGAGGACTATTTTATTACCTCCATTTCCCAAGCAATATGTTTATTGTTAGGCCTCTTAAAGTTATTACATTAAGTAAGATTTATAGTCGCAATAAAACACGAAAATAAGGAAGGAAATAAAAATTGTGTTTGCTTTTTCGATGCTCACTTATTCGATATTATCTATATTTTTTTCGTTTAATCAACACAATATAAAAATTTCGTCAACATAAAAGTCTCATGATGCACTTGATAGACGCATTTAAAATTATAAAGATTATTTCTACCCGGAACTTGGTCATTAAAGTTCCAACTTAGGGTCTACTTAGTCAAGTTGTAATGGAACGCCTCGAGAAATCACCACCGCCACAACTTTTTTAATAATTCGCATTTCCTTACATTTACGGTCGTTTTGAATGGGAAGCTCTTACCATTTCACCGTCTACCTTAATAAATATCATAGAGGTTTCTGGTTACACCTCTTTTAACGTAAAATTTTCACCTTGATCAGGATTTGAAATTCAATCCGACGAGAATGATTAAAAGCACTCGTGTGTCAAAGCCTTAACTGTTGACCGCGTTTCGTTTTCACGATTTTGGGATTGGTTGTCAAAGTCATATTATGTTCGTAATATCAGCGTGACGTCACGTCTGTAACGTGCAGTGTAATGTTAGACCGGCATTTATTTCATAATAGAAAGAATTTTAGTGCCGACAAGTTTTGTCTCAAACTTGTACATTCTCATTTATAACTGTGACATTGGACAGTGATTTATTTATATACGAAGAGACAAAGATAAAGTTTTCGAGCTAACATAACACACAACGTCGTGTATAATACGGCGCTACACGAACAACAAACGAGAGTGAGCATATCTAGACAACTATCGTAGTGATGTTTTATTTTATTCACAAAATACAATGTACAAGACGTGTCTTATATTCTAAAGTAGTCCAAAGTAATAAAATTATTTTTTATTTTAACTAAAGAAAACAACATAAGTATTCAAGCTTTTCATAAATGCTACATACTCCTGGTATGTCAATTTAAAGTAGGTAATTCTGCAAGTTTTTTGCAAAATGTTTTCTCCTGAAAAGGTAATTTATTGTTTATTTATTTAAAAAAAAAAAACAAAAATCTAAAATTACAAAAAGAGGATCATAACTCAATCCTGAATAAGTTATTTCAGTAGCAGCCGGTGCCGGGTAGGGCAAAGGTGAACCGGAATATCCGGTGGTGATTAGCCGGACATTATGCTGATGAACGAACTGGATTACCATAAAGACATACGTGGATTCTGCGGCAAGATACTTGTTTTTTTTTCAAATAGCCTTTAAATTTTGAAACGGAGAAAATAACCTTTAAATTTTACATCAAAAGATTTCGTTCATTTTTTCAGGCTGTAGGTACTGAAAATTCAATACCCGAGAGGCAGTACAAAATGCCTTTGAAGAATTTGTTGCCTCCCGACCAGCTGATTTCTTTAAGAAGGGCATCAATAAACTGCCACTGCGTTGGCAAAGATGCATTGATTGCATGGGTGATTACTTCGATTAATACAAATAAAAAATACATGAAAAAAAATCGTTTAAATTTTTTCAAACAAAACGGCAATTTCATAGGTAAAGACCTAATATTAAACCAACAAATTTCATCAATATTTCAAAACATCTTCTATTTTGATTCCACCAATTCAACTGGAAACGTTCATATTTAAATACAAATTCTGTCGTTATTATTCGACGTTTCTTTGTTTGATTCCTGAAACACAAAGTCGAGGAATTCACATTTTGCATTTTAGACGCGGAGTAAATAACTTGATAATTATTTGTGGTGAGTGAAGAGAACGGGCAGGCGTGAAACTTTAACAATTTGTTTGTTTGAGGTCCTCTCATTATAAGTTGGATTAGTGGTTTATACAGTTCTTTGTTCGTAATAGTCAGCTGTTGTTCTATTCTATTTTGGTCATAAATTAATAGTACATTATGGTATAAGTGTGTAACGTTGGTGATTACCGCAGAGGCGGCATTGAGACCCGAGCCGTCAGGTGAGGGTCTTAAGAAAGCCGAGGACGGTAATCATCAATACACACGTGTATCATACGACGTTTTTCAACACACTTGCGAATAAAAAAAAACGTGTGGCACTCGGAGACTGCCGCGGTAAAGCTATTGCATAGCATTTTTTATCAATTATTTAATTGAACACCTCAGTTGACAACCTTGTTATTTTCCGTAACCATAGCAACCTGGTTGAAATATTTTCATTACGGAATTTCTGGATTCGCTCTCCACGCTCAAGGCCCGCGATAGAAGCTATGCAATAGCTTAATAATACAGGAAAAAACATTTTATTTAGTAGATAAAAAGTTTATTTAGAGAAACAATAAAATTAGTAAATGTGCAGTTAGTAAAATTATAATTAATTGTTTTTGATGGCGTAGCGGTCTCTTTAGATAGATTATTTACTGAAATACTTTCATGTTGTATTGTTATTTCAGATTGAGATGGTTCATTATTCGTGTAGGTAGGTGAAATCCAAACATTTGAGGTACTTGGTGTTTCACCAGTAGGACGCGCCTCAGAATCAAGTTTAATTCTTTTTGTGATTTTTGCACAAATTAGATAAGCTGACAAATTGGGGTATGTTTTTCTCCATTCTTCGTTCGGACTGTACTTTTTAACATTGAGTATATACACCACAAAGAGCTAGGTTTGTATTTAGAAGATAATTCTAGAACACATTTTCAGAAAATGACTGTGATTTCTTGGTGTTTGCCACTGCTTGAAATTTTGGTACGCTAATAGATATTTCTCCTTGGAGTTTTCGGTTAGCAAATTTTCCATAACGCTAAGGGCTTCAAATCTTACATCGTACGTGTACAACATGAATCATTTTCTTCAAAACTAGACATTTTAACTAATAAAATAACTATAATAACAGTGAAAACGAGTTGTGTATTTTTTTCGCAGTAGCGGGAAAATATTATGTTTTTTTTTCTATGCGATCAGCCATAGACTAAAAGAGGTTTTTTTTTTTTTGCTTGTCGTGGATAGTGTTTGGAGCCACGTACAAAATGGGGAATTCAAATTTTTATTTATCACAGAGAAAACAAAAATTATATTTGAGTGAAAGTTTTATTTATTAAAAACGTACTATAAGTTTAAATTATCTATTTAAATACAAAGTTTCATGAAATGAGCAAGCACTAGGTACATTAATTAATTTTTACTATTGAACACGATCTTTTTTGTATCGAAACTTTTTTAAGAACATAGCAACTCAACCAATTAAATTTAAAAAAAAACCTATAACTCACTAGTGAATAATAGTAATGAAAAATTCACAGTTTGATTATAGGTGTCATTATGTGCCTAATTGCGGTGAAATTTTAGCCACTTTATGAGCAAGTGTGTTGAAAAATACATTATTAGGTACATTTATTCTAACATATTATATGCATAGGTAAGCTTAATATTACAACGGGATATTTATTCTACAAACTATTCAGTAGCGTGTCATGCGCGTCATCATCTTCTTGTCCATGTCAATGAAATTGGTTTTATTTTCAGTTACACAGCAAATTAATGAAATGGAGAAAAGTACAATTATAGTAGATCCAGAAACGTTAGCTTCAGAAGTGAGTGGAACTACCACTACTGAAAGTACTATTATAGTAGATCCAGAAACGTTAGCTTCAGAAGTGAGTGGAACTACCACTACTGCTACTACTCCTGAAATGTATGTTGCTGACAATAATTCTCCTAAATATTAAGTAGCTTTAAATTATCATCTGTGTAGCTTATTGTTCCGAAATTATTCAATTGTACATGTGCATTCTTTGGCTAGCTAGGGGAAAAGGTTTTCTTTAAAACAGGGTTCAAGACTAACTTATTATACTTATCCTTATAGATTCAAACTGCAATTAGATGATAGAAATTCTGAGAATGAAGAGTAGCATGTCCTTTCCTTAGATCTGTTTGATAACGTTCGGTAGAGTGTTTTCTGTAACAGACAGATAGAGCTACTTTCACATTTAAACATAAAACAATTATGTATGGATTAAGATATAATTTCAACTATGAATAAATCTTTGATATCGCGAATTACATTATCTCGATATTAAATTAGTACATTATGGTATAAGTGTATAACGTTGGTGATTACCGCAGAGGCGCCATTGAGACCCGAGCCGTCAGGTGAGGGTCTTAAGAAAGCCGAGGACGGTAATCATCAATACACACGTGTATCATACGACGTTTTTCAACACACTTGTGAAGAAAATAATACTAAAAAGTAATCTTCAACAGTTGAAACAAGTTCTGTTTTTTTTCCACAATAGCGGGAAAAATTAATGCGCGCGCATCTACAGTTCTACCAACTTCAACAGATAAAACAAGTTCGGTTTATTTTTCCACAATAGCGGGAAAAAATAATGCGCGTGCATCTACAGTTCTGCCAAGTTATCTATGCAGGCGGGAAAACACGGAACTAAAATAAATGTACCTACTAAGTTTGACGTAGCGATGCATTTTTTCTTGACCAGTGGCGCCACTACTGTAACAATGACGATCGGCCATAGACTAAAAGAATGTGGTTTCACTATTTTTGACTTTTCGCGGATAATAGAGTTTTAGCCACGGACAAAATGGGTATTTTTTTCTTTATTACAGAGAAAACAAAAGTTATATTATTTGAGTGAAAGATTCATTTATTAAAAACGTTTAAGTTGAAATTATCTATTTAAATTCCAAGTTGCATGAAATGGGGAAGCACTAGGTACATTAATTTATTTTTACTATTGAACACGATCTTTTTTGTATCGAAACTTTTTTTTAAACATAGCAACTCAACCAATAAAATTAAAAAAAAACCTATAACTCACTAGTGAATAATAGCAATGAAAAAGTCACAGTTTGATTATAGGTGTCATTACGTGCCTAATTGCGGTGAAATTATAGCCACTTTATGAGCAAGTGTGTTGAAAAGGTTGTTACGTTGTTCATTTAAGCACGCAGTGATTCCACTCTACAATCTAAATGTTGATGTCACTAAGAGTATCATGAAAATCAAACAGAAAAACATAATTATATTTTAAAATCGACCCTATAACGGCCTGTGTAATAAATTGTCAATAATTTTAACATATACACATTTATCTGTGTTCATGCTCACCCACGATGCACTGCCACACTGCAGCCTCACTTGCGATGCTGCCGCCATTGTGCTCACTACACACGTATTGTTCGACATCCTTAAAAAAAAACACAATCTGAAAATGTTTCACCCGCGTCTAGTGCCGTTTGGGACACAGGATTGTTGTGTGAAATATTTCAGTTTCAAATAATAGGTTCAGAACGTAGATAACTGGAGGCTGACTAACTGAACTGATCACCATCTTGTTTGTAGGATTTCTTAGGAGTCGTTCTTATTATTTACTTATTTTAAAGAACTGACCTGTTGGTCGAGTGGTCGCAAGCGCGACTGCTGAACATGAGGTTCCGAGTTCGATTTGTGGTTCGGGCAAAATGTTACTGGGTTTTTCTATCAGGAATTTCTCAGTAACGGAACATTTTTTTTTTCAAATTACTTATTAGACCACAAATCACATTTTCCTTTTCATTCACAAACATATTCTTTCCTTCGATTCTTACTTCAGGTTATACGCTGTCTCATCCCCACCTCATCAATTGTTTCACAATCAAGTGCTGGCAATTCATCAAGCTCTCGCTTCTAATCTCCGACCTCCATCTAATTGTATGGATCACAATAGCCTGCAATGCTAGGATTATACTCGTACTGACGGTATGCTCGGACAACGCTGACATCCGACTAATTTACGATGCCATAACTTACTCGCCGACGCCGTGATGTTGTTTTGTAATTGGTTGGTTTATAATGAAAGCTTTCAGAAACACTTTATATTGTGTCCTGAAAGTCTATTGTGTGAGTAACGAGTTTTGGGTTCAGCTTTGTGTTTCATTAAGTTAGCTGTTACGCAGAATGAAAAGTTGTCTGTTTCGTTGTCCAGGGACTACGGTTTAATGTTGCTTTTATCAAAACGTCCAGTAAATATTGAATTTTCAACGATACGAGCTCGTTCGTTCAAAGGTTTAACATTAGCACATCTACAGAGAATACAAAATATGAAAATCATCTGTTACATCTTTTGCAAATGTTTCTAGATAATAATTTACCCGATTCATTCCCCTCCAAGTGCCCAAAACACGTTGTTAAATAATTTAACAGAATTAACGTTAATTCTAATTAGTGAATTTTGTATTAAAAACGCTCCTTGCGTAAATATAATTAATTAAAGCCATTTTGGATAAACACGAGAAAATTTCGCGTAAATACGAGGAAATGTATAATAACGAGCGGTGTTAACGTGGAAGTAACAATATTAGCGTTCTAATTCGAGTGAATACATTCTATTGTGCGGAGGCAGGTAGGCACTTTACTACTTTGCATAATATTTTAAACGTATAGACTTATATTAATATGTACTATAAACGGGATATTTACCATGTTTTCTTATTGTTTCGAGTTCTCGATATTTAACAGCGCCGAAATATCGGGAACTCGAAACAATAAGAAAACATGGTAAATATCCCGTTCATAGTATTAATAGTAGTGTCAGTGACCATGTCAGTTTAAAAACGTATAGACTTGTTTTATATAGTAATATTGAATAGGGGATCGGACAAAAAAAAACTAATTAGTCCGTCAGATAGATTTCCAAAAATTATTGGACACGTATTTTTTCTTTTTAGGGTTCCGTAGTCAACTAGGAACCCTTATAGTTTCGCCATGTCTGTCTGTCCGTCCGTCCGTCCGTCCGTCCGTCCTCGCTTAATCTCTGTGACCGTTAGCACTAGAAAGCTGAAATTTTTACCACTTCACTTCTTTTTTTTTGTGTTTTTTTCACGCCGACAAAGTGGTAAAATAAAAATTGGAAAAAAATGTTTTATTAGGGTAGCCCCCTCTATATGTAAAGTGGGAAGTGTTTTTTTTTAATTTCAACCCTAACGTGTGATATATTGTTGGAAAGGTATTTATAAATGAATAGGGGTTCACTAAAATCATTTTTTGGTAATTTCAATAATTTCGGAAATAATCGCTCCAAAAGTAAAAAACAATGTGTCCCCCCCCTCTAACTTTTGAACCATATGTTTAGAAAATATGACAAAATCTGAAAAGTAGAACTTTATAAGGACTTTCTAGGAAAATCAATAGGAACTTGGATGGAAACAACAGATGGAAACAGCAGTTAACCAATATAATTTGGTCCCTGAATCGTATGAGCGCCTATACAATCCAGAGGTCAAGTTTCATTGGCCAATAGAAGAAATTGTACAAATTATAGCATACCGTTTTGGTACGGAACCCTTCATGTGCGAGTCCGACTCGCACTTGGCCAGTTTTTTTCACGTAAACTTAAAATGAAGACGATACAGTGCTTCGAAAACTCGTGTGACTATGATAGTACATTTTGACGACACAAGTGACGTTTCAAGCCCCACTCCAAGATCTTTGACGCGTTTTATCTTCGTCATTTTTTATTAATTTGATAAAACAAAAAACACGTAGGTATTCAATATTTTTCGATAATCTAACTTACGGACTAAAGAGAATCATATTATTATTTTGACCCAGTCCGATCCCCTAGTATGAAAACTGGAATTAAATAAAACATTATAAGCTGTAGTGTGTTATAAAACCCATTTCACCAATAGATGCGATAATCAATTTATTGGTACAATACAAGCCACATATTACTTATATTTGTCGAGAATATATTAAATGAGACAAGACGTAAGCACCAATCTTAATCTGTATATACCTAGTGTTAATTCAATCTTTAAGTTATTCAAAATACTGAGAAATTAACCGTCATATAAGTAATAAATTGCTAAACTTAGTTGCAGCAGTGGCTCCCTCTTGAATAAACACATTTATTCGGGACGCGTCCTAGAAGCCGACACTTCAGGGCAATGAAAGTGAAACTCGCGTTTGATTAATTGTTGTGACGCGTACAGCAGACAAGTAATGACAAGTTTATATCTTGGACCTGAATCTTTAGAAGAACATTATACAAATAAAAGCTCACGCTCTTTTGTCATGGTGGCAGGCAAAAACCACAGAACACCACTCAATGAATATAATTTTAAGTGTACAAATGAAAATGAAGGTAGATAAGACGAATTCAAGAGTTAGGTACTTTATACGAATTACTTCCTTTTCTTCTAAAGAGGCAAAAGTAATAATATGTAAGTAACGATCGTATAGCAGCAGGGCTTTGAATATCGTTAAAAATTAGGTATCGTTACCTCCTTCATTCGAAGGTAACGTTAATTTCATAGGTAACGTTAAGTCTGGTATCGATAGTTGGGTGGACTTTTACCGGTAATTTGACTTAACGTTATCAATGATTTACCGTTAAATGATAGTGTTATCAGGTAACGATACTTGATACCGATACCAAATTAACCCTATAAGTAACGGTATTTTTCTTTCATCTCTTTCTTACGACGCATTTATGTCGTCATAATAGCTTTTTTTCTGTTTCCACTTGCTGTGAGTTTAGTCGCCACCCAAAACCGAACGCAAACGGTTTATCTGTTCATTTAGTATATAAAATTACCTACGTGGGTTAACCGAAAAGGTAAGTGACTGTAACGGTAAAAGTATCGATACTTTTACCGTTACCAGGGAACATTAATAAACTGATCCGATACCAAATTACCGATACCAGTGATAACGTTAATAAATTAACATTATGAAAATATCGTTACTTACCGATACTTTTATCGTGAATTTGGTAACGTTAACAAGCCCTGTATAGCAGGTGGCGTTCTGTGGTTTCTGCCTACCCCCATGGGAAAAGGCGACAGTTTATATATATATTTTCAGTTTATTATTATTCTATATTATAATTTATACCTACTATTAGTCTATCTTAGAAATTACCTACCAACTGTGTTATAATTAAAATTTACAAGTGCTTCCTCTCTCCTAACTCACTTATTTTGCTGTGCCCGACAGGGTCCATGTGATCTAATTTTAAGTTTTACCACCTAAGTACTACATGTGGAATGCAATAAAGTATTGAGTATATGAGTTGTAAGTAATGACTTAAAATTAGGTAGGTATGTTAGTAAAACTTATACAAAGTTAAAAACTGTTGGTCTGAAACCCACGAGCACACTGTTTCAGTACCGCACAAGAAGGCAATCAACCGAAGAAAAGAAACAGTTAATCAAAATAAGAAAATACAGGCTTTATTAATTAAGTAACCCATGCTAACTAACTTAAAAACCTTTCAATCATCTTCAAAATAAACAATCTGTTAATCACACAATGGCAGCTGTCTGGCCCAATAAACCATAGAGTCGACGCCGTTGTGGCTTCCATGACGAGGGTGCATGCTATGTCACTCCACTCACATTATAACGTAGATAATTGGGTAATAAAGGGTAAATGGTAAACGGGTATAGTTTGGGAGAGTACTCAAAGATATATTATGAACCTGTGATTGGATATATTATATCAACAAGTACCTAAGCTTCATGTATGAAGTTTCTGGTAATAACCTCTGAGAGTGAATTTCGGCAATGAAGCACGCAATCAGCACATCATAACCACTCGCAAGATCTCTCGCATGCAGTTTTATTGTGTTATGTAATAGTGCCACTGATAGCTGTCAGTGGCACTGATCGCGCCAGGACTCAGCCGAACCTTATCTCGGGCCCATGGGAGACAGGTCTCAGAACAGCCGCCGTCCTAACGTGATCAAATAGACGCGATACGCGCCTCCGAACAATATTACAATTTCTGAACTTACAGCTACCCTTACCTCATTTCTTCGAGCCGGTCTCACTTCCTTGACCCCTCGCAAGTTGTGTAACTGTGTATGTGTATAATGAGTGTATATGACCTTGCGATGGTTTGCTGGTAGTTCCGGACGATTCTTCCACGTCGCTGCAAGCCACGCCGTTAACGCGAGCCACCACACTCACTCCGTATTAGTCTAACCACAAAAGCCTCGGTGCTTTCCCAATAGCACTCCCGTGACAAGGCAAACCAATGATATTATCAATAACCCGTTCGACATTCACAGCGTCGCTAACCGTACTGCTTAACTAGTATAATTGGGTGCCGCGAAATGACTCCACAAGTCGATTTAATCAATGCGCGTGCGCTTTCACCCGTGATTCTATGGCTACTATAATATTCGTTCGACGCCCAGCACGTCTCAATACGAACTACTATTCACGCCGAGCCCAGCGCTCGACCTCTCTCCCTCCGCCCCTGTCGCCCCGAGGCGGAGAAAATCAAAAATCTGAAGGTAGATTATAAACAATCACCCCCCCCGGACCGACCCGTTGTCGGTCCGCTCAAACTCCCGGGAGTCGAGATAAAGTTGAAACTGCCCGTCTAAGGATCGAGTCCCTCACCTGGACGTCTGCGATCCTTGGAAACCCATCCTTGCCCGTAATCAGGTTAACAATGCGCCCCCGTCGCCAACACAACGGTGATAGGTTAGCATCCTTAACCAGAACGAGGTCTCCAACGCAGGGTGGGGTCGTCCTGTCCGTCCACTTAACGCGTTGCTGTAGAATATGCAAATACTCCAGCGACCATCGCTTCCAAAAATTTTGGCTCATTTGCCGTAACATCTGATACCGCGACAACCGGTACAACTTGACATCAGCATATGGATATTCCGGCAAGGCGCTAAGTGGTTGGCCAATCAAAAAATGACCTGGGGTAATGGCCTCAAGGTCATTCGGGTCAGCGCTCAACGGGCACAAAGGTCGCGAGTTTAAGACCGCCTCAATTCTGCAAAACACCGTTGACAACTCCTCAAAGGTGAGAATCGTTGAGCCGATGACCCGATACAAGTGAGTCTTAGAAGACTTAACTACTGCCTCGAAAATTCCACCCCAGTGGGGGCATCCAGGTGGACTAAAGTACCACGAAATGCCCCGACTGGCGAGGCCTGAGCCAATCCCTCGCTCATTCTGACTTAAAAACAATACAATTTCCTTTAAGCACCGGTCGGCGCCCTTGAAGTTGGTACCACAGTCCGACCGAATCAGTGACGGTACTCCCCGTCTAGAAACAAATCGATCTAACGCCGCCAGAAAGGCCTCCGTAGAGAGATCGGCCACCAATTCCAAATGAACGGCCTTGGTCGCCAGACACACGAAGACACACAGATATGCCTTAACCGACTTCGCGTTGCGAAGGTGCGATGTCTTGACCATGAAAGGCCCCGCGAAATCTGTCCCTACGCCAGCAAATGGCCGAGCCTCCGTGACTCGATCGGCCGGGAGATCTCCCATTTGTGGCTGCATTGTGGCTGCCTTGAGTCGGTAACAAGGCAAGCAACGAAACACAACGCTCCGTATGATTCTGCGGGCCGATAAAATCCAAAATTCACGCTGCAAAATGCCCAGAAGGGTGTTACAGCCTGCGTGTGAATTCTTGGTGTGACGGTCCCTAACCAACAACTCCACCAAAGCTTCTGAATGAAGCACTTTCCCATGAACGTGACCGGCGCGATCCAACCGGTTGGATCGAACGTTCGTGCGATAGTCGAAAGGACCGATCGCTTGGTCCAGGTCTTCGACAGCAACTCGGCCTCACAACTGTATGTGAAGGCATCCTGACTCGGTTGATACTGGACCCCTAAAATGGCCAACGCATGAAGATTCTCCGAATCCTCAAACAAATGCGGGTCTTGTTGATACTCAGTTGGCAGTCCTGCCAGTACCTCTGGGCAGTTCGACAGCCATTTCCTGAGTTCATAGCCACCGGAGGCCATGAGCGCCACCAATTCATCCCTTAAGATGAGCGCCTGCTCAATACTGTCTGAGCCCGTACAAATGTCGTCTACATAGACGTCCCTATCAATGACAGCAGCCGCGCGGGGAAAGCGGAGCCGTTCTTGATCAGCCAGCTCTCGTAGCGTACGCATGGCTACATATGGGCTGGGCTTTAATCCGTACGTGTTTGTGTTGAGCTCGTATGTGACCATCGGTTCTTCTGGGCTCTCTCGCCACAATATCAGCTGGAACCGACGGTCGTCTGGATGAATCTCAGTTTGACGAAACATCATCCGTACGTCCGTAACGAAGACAACCTGGTGTCTCCTGAAGTCCGTGAGAATGTCTGCAATGTCTCTGGTCAGCTTAGGACCAGCATGGAGACATTGATTCAGGGACACCCCGCTAGACGTCTCCGCGCTCCCGTCGAACACGACCCTAATCTTTGAGTCAGGTGTCTTCAAAACAGCATGATGAGGCAACACATAATGCTCCTCATGACGATAGTCAACCCTGGACACCGACATGTGACCCAACGTCAGGTATTCGCGCATGAACTCCACATACTTCTGTCGGAAGTTGGAGTCCCGCTTCATGCGCCTTTCCATTGCCACTAACCGCTTTTCTGCCAGACTCCATGAGCTCCCCAGCGGAGGTCGAATTGACAGAAATGGCAACCTGGTCATAAATCTACCCGATGGGAGGCGCACCGTGTTAAATCGATAGAATGTTTCGCACTCCTCATCACGTGGGTTATTTCTAAGAGCGGTGGGTGGCTCTTCCGTTGCCCAGAACCGTTGCAGGACGTCGGATAACACGCTGCCATAATATATGGAGCTATAATCCGTTGAGTGCTGTGGTTCCCGTACTGGGCCCAATAACGCGTAACCACCTGCGGTACGCATGGCCACAACCCCGTTTGGTTGCAGCTCCCGTTTGCCGCTTCGGAGCAGCTTCCCGAGGACGTCAGACCCAAGCAAGACGTCCACCCGTCCGGGGATCGCGAAGTGGGGATCGGCTAACTCCAATCCATTGGTCAACCCTTTTACCGCAGACGGTAACCGAGTCTGAGGGAGGACCCCAACCACTTCGTCCAAAACGATCGCCGTGGCATTCACCCGCGTGACCGATGCCGTGTCACCCATCTCGAACAGGAATGTCGTCTGACCCCTGAGGTGAGGCACCCGATTGCCACCTATACCTACGGCGCCATCCCGTGATGGCTCTAATGTAAGGCCCAGCTTTTTCACTAAACAGCTGGACACAATACAACCTTGTGCCCCTGAATCTAACAGTGCTCGCACGTGCACCGGCTGTCCGTCAGTACCCCTGACAGTAATCCTAGCCGTCGGTAATAATACCGTTACTGTCGGGGTGGGCACCACTGACGAACAGGCTGCTAGTTGCTAATAGGAGGCACCTCCCTCCTCCCCTGCCGGAGGGGGAGTAAATACTGTCCCAGTATACGGGTCCCAACCCGGGTAGTAACCCTCCCGACCCATCGGTGACATCCGTGCCGGTCGGAAGTAGCCTACTGGCATCCTTCCGAACGGTGGCGGGCGCGCCGTCAGCCGAGGGCGTTCTGCGAGAGGCGGGGAGAAGCGACTACTCGGGGGTGGCAACATGCCCCCCAACGCATTCGAGTACGCCGCGTAACCCGTCTGTACTACCTCCGGGCCCCTGCCCGAGTCTCGGTGCCTATCCCCCCCCCGCGGGGAAGACGACGGTATCGGGTTGTGCTCTGGATCAGCCCTTGGCCCACCCCCCCGAGGGGGCGGCGACCGCTGATTCCTGGCCGACCCACCCCCCCTAGGGGGGGGTGACCGACCACCCGAATCTGGCTTAGGAGAGGGGGGGTGACCTCCCGGCGAGGCTCCGTGCACCTCCCTACTCTCCGCCAGGCATAGCAACTCGTGATGGGCTCCTCCGCAGGTTCCACAGTTAGTGGTCCTGTGGCACTCACGTACAAAGTGAGTCCCCAAGCAGCGGAAGCACAAATAGCGCTGCTTGACCACCCCTCTTCGTCTATGCACCCGCTGCGCCTTAAAGTCCGCGCATGCGGCGAGACCGTGCCCTTCCTTCCGACAGAAGGCGCACACTTCCGATTGGAGGGCGTGGTATTTCTTCCCCCCCCGACGGGGCTCAACCGGCTTGGGCCCGCTCGTACGTCGGGTTGACGGAGGAGGGTGCGACGTGGATGCCCCTTGGCAATCCGCCCGCCGGCACTCGCCTTCTAAAAACGCTCTCAAGTCATCGTAACTTGGGAGGTGGTCCGTCGATTCGCCACCATGTGACTGCTCAAAGCGCGCCACCACGTCGATCGGCAACTTCCGTAAAACCCTATTGACGATGATATATTTATTGTCCCCTAACGACAACTTAAGTCGATCTAACGTGTTCACCGCAACCGTGACCGGATTAAGGATTTTCGACCTTATTTCGTACACGTTAGACACCTTCGGGATTTCAAAAATCTTATCAATGAGGCCATCAACTATTAATCGCCGATTATCATATCGGTCGATTAATAGGCCCCATGCCGTCTCATAACTGGCGTCCGTAATCTCCAGGTGGGTCAAGATGTCGTGCGGCTCACCGTTAAGCCTACCCATTAATTGAGCCATCTTGTACGCGGGCGAGAGATCTGTACGCGAATGCACGACACTATTAAAAATATCGCGGAATCGCGGCCAATCGGCATACTCGCCGCTAAACTCGGGTACATGTACTGGTGGCAACGGCGCCTGAATCCCTACGCCTGCTGGCCGACATGAATCCCTGACGTCACCCTTGCGCGATCGCTCAATGTCGGCCGCCGCCTGGATTATGCTCATGGACATTTCCCCACACTGGTCCACATTGCCCCGTACCACCTGAGCATCCTTGTCCACCGACGACAGATCCGTCGATTCGAGACATGCTAAATACTCAGCGTGACACTTTAACACGGCGTCATATCGTTCGTCAACTTGCCGAGCGCGTGACAATAACGCATCTTCACGATCTGTGCGACCTACCAAAGTAACAACCGATGAAAACCATCTCAATTCAGCTTCGATTCTGGCTGCGATAGTTTTCGTTACTGACGGAGCCATAGTACCAACTTCAATACGCGATTATGCAATAATAAATAACAATAACCAAAAAAAATAACAATTATTGTATCCGGAACCAACAATAATAATATATTCGTTGAGTGAATAAATCTACGACGCTATGCCAACTCTTGAACTTATTCCTCTACGTGCTCTAGAGGTTATTCCTCTATGTCTCAAATGTTGACAATCATAACACGATTTGTGATGAGGTTATATTTGTGCGTAACCGAACGTAAATAACAAATTATTTTATCAACGAATATTCACATTCCATTTATGTACTTATTATTAATAATTCCAAACTCAACTTGAGGTGTACACTGGTATGTAGGTCAATGTACTACTACCTACAAGTTGAATTTGTACATGAACACAATTTTTACAAAGTAAATTGGTACCAAGTACCTACTAATTTTTACAAGTGGGTATAACCACTGCTCTGCTACCAGACTTTGATCGCGCCAGGACTCAGCCGAACCTTATCTCGGGCCCATGGGAGACAGGTCTCAGAACAGCCGCCGTCCTAACGTGATCAAATAGACGCGATACGCGCCTCCGAACAATATTACAATTTCTGAACTTACAGCTACCCTTACCTCATTTCTTCGAGCCGGTCTCACTTCCTTGACCCCTCGCAAGTTGTGTAACTGTGTATGTGTATAATGAGTGTATATGACCTTGCGATGGTTTGCTGGTAGTTCCGGACGATTCTTCCACGTCGCTGCAAGCCACGCCGTTAACGCGAGCCACCACACTCACTCCGTATTAGTCTAACCACAAAAGCCTCGGTGCTTTCCCAATAGCACTCCCGTGACAAGGCAAACCAATGATATTATCAATAACCCGTTCGACATTCACAGCGTCGCTAACCGTACTGCTTAACTAGTATAATTGGGTGCCGCGAAATGACTCCACAAGTCGATTTAATCAATGCGCGTGCGCTTTCACCCGTGATTCTATGGCTACTATAATATTCGTTCGACGCCCAGCACGTCTCAATACGAACTACTATTCACGCCGAGCCCAGCGCTCGACCTCTCTCCCTCCGCCCCTGTCGCCCCGAGGCGGAGAAAATCAAAAATCTGAAGGTAGATTATAAACAGGCACTATTACATAGCAATGATCAGGTGGGCAGCTAATTAATGCAATTGAAATCTGCTAATTGCGTTCAATATTATTGGTGAAACTCGCCCTAAATATTTCTAATATACCTGCGTATGTATTCTAAGAAAAATCCTTCAGGTTCTGTAATTAATACGAACTAAGGGTCTAAACTTCACGGAATTAATTCCAAGAGTACACATATTTAATAAATTGACTTCTACGAATCTATACATATAATAAAATGGTAGGAAAGTCAAAACTGTACATTGAATATTTTTTTAAAAGAATACTTGGGGTGTGATCTACAATCGATACCGAAGCCAAAAATATAGTTTTTAGAATTTCTGTCTGTTTGTCTGTTTGTCTGTATGTATGTCCGGGATAAACTCAAAAAGCACTGCATGGATTTACTTCAAATTTGGCACGAATATTACTAAGAAGTCGGGTCATCCTATAGGCTACATATTATCACGCTATCACCTACGGGGAACGAGCAGTGAACCTTTATTTCTTCAACGCATTCTGTAACAACGTGTAATCTAACGACGCATATTTAAATGTTGTTATTATGTTAACCATGCTATAAGCTAGCTTTATACTGTAAAAATCACGCAATATAAGTAACTTAGGCCGATAAACATAATAATTATTATAATTTTGTAGTATCAAGACAATTTAAAGCAGCGCCATCTATGGGATTTCAAAAACATCAAGTCGTACATGTGTAAGTCCTTTTTGGTTATAAATAATTTAAATTTGATGATGTTGGCGAGGTTAATAGTTGTATTTAAAAGTCATAGATGGAGTTGTGCATTTTCTTCTTAAACATTGTATCGTTAATTCGTTTCAGAGATGAGCAAGACAATTAAAAAAAAACCGGCCAAGTGCGAGTCGGACTCGCGCACCGAGGGTTCCGTAAAAAAAATATATTATGTGAAGTAACTAAAAATTTATGGTTTTCGTAATTATTCCTTTATCTATGCTATAAGACGTTGCTTCGTACCAAATTTCAAGATTCTGAGTTCACGGGAAGTACCCTGTAGGTTTTGATTCCCTTGCGAGTGTCGAAAATTTGCGGCATAAACGGGAGTATCTTGATGTAACTAAAAATTTATGGTTTTCGTAATTATTCCTTTATCTATGCTATAAGACGTTGCTTCGTACCAAATTTCAAGATTCTGAGTTCACGGGAAGTACCCTGTAGGTTTTGATTCCCTTGCGAGTGTCGAAAATTTGCGGCATAAACGGGAGTATCTTTTGATCGCGTTGACTTAGAAGTTTGATTTTTTCACAGCTCCAAGAGACCATAGACTTGAGTATTTGATATGAATTTCAGCTTGATACCTCCACGCGTTCCTGAGAAAAAAGGTCTTGACAGACAGACAGACGGACAACAAAGTGATCCTATAAGGGTTCCGTTTTTTCCTTTTGAGGTACGGAACCCTAAAAATGTGTTTATATAAGTTTTAAGCTGCTTCATCTGTCTTATAAAATTCATCGAGATTGTCTGTGATGAACGCGTGCTGAACACCTGTCTCAGTTCAGTTCTAGACGTGGTAATTTCTATCGGCGGCAATCCACTGGTCGAATATGGGTTACCAGCTCCCCAATCAGCACTGCATCAAGACCATGGAAATCGGGAGTATAACACTGAGACAATTTATGAACCGGGCGAAATGACCACCATACGAAATTACCATGTCGCTTTGTTCTCTTCAGAGCAAAATCAAATTTATGACACCGTCCTTGAAAGCTTTGGGCAAAATCAGGGTAAAATGTTTTTCTTGGATGCTCCTGGTGGAACAGGAAAAACATTAGTTACCACTGGCATAATTGCAGAGGTCAGGAGGCAAGGCAAAATTACCATTGCTGTAGCGTCGTCGGCAATCGCTGCCACACTGTTTTCGCGTGGCATGCAGCACATACCAATTCCCATCGATTTAGAAAGCGCCGAAACGCCTGTTTGTGGTGTGTCACGTAACAGTGATAAGGGACACGTGCTCAAGGATTGCTCTCTGATCGTATGGGATGAGTGTACGATGGCCAACAGGAAGGCAGTTGAGGCCGAGGACAGAACTTTGCAGGACATCCACAAGAACGAACATTTATTTTGACGGGTGGTGTCACAGTTCTGTTCAGTGGCGATTTCCGACACACGCTTCCCGTGGTGACGCGGGGATCGAAGGCTGACGAAGTGAATGCTTCGTTGAAATGATCTTCGTTGTGGTCACGAGTTCGGCGTACACTGCGCTTGACCATTAATATGAGAGCTCGGCACGGCGGCAATGCACGTGCTCAAGAATTCTCCGATGTCCTTCTAAGGCTTGGCGACGGCGAGGAGAGAGGTGGACAGGTGGCGCTTCCAGAGTCTCTCGGTAATTCGGTAGAGTTTTATCCAGTTAAGAAGAACTCATTCGCTGTGTATACGGGGACATCAGTCGTATACCGCACCAGCAGAATTCTTGGGTGTGCGAGCGGGCCATTTTAACTCCCAAAAATGATCAGACTGCGGCAATTAACGAATGCATTATCTCGGAAATTGAGGGGAATGAAGTGGTCTACACCTCTATAAACACTGTCGTCAAGCAAGATGACGCCACACATTATCCCGTGGAATATCTGAACTCACTGTCAGCAAGTAGACTTCCAGCGCTTACCATCAAGCTGACGGTCGGTGTCTCGATTATGCTTCTTCGGAACCTATCTCCTTCGAAGTTGTGTAACGGGTCCCGCCTTAAAGTCATCTCGCTCCACAGACACACCATTGAGGCGAAAATTCTTACGGGTTGTGGAGTCGGCGAGGCAGTATTTATACCACGTACTCCACTCATAGCTCATAACTTCCCGATCCAGTTCAAGCGCGTACAATTCCCCGTGAGTGTTTGCTGAGCGATGACCATCAATAAGTCGTAGGGGCAAACACTGAGGGCAGCGGGTGTCGACCTCAGGACGAGCTGCTTCTCACACAGGCAGCTGTACGTCGCTTGCTCCCGCGTCACCAGTCCTGACTCTCTTTACATTTTGGCTGCGGATAGCCAACCCACTATTTGTTTATCGAAAATTCCTTTAAGTATGTTATTTTTACCCTATTTTGTAACCTCATTCATTGTTTTCTCCATCTGCTTCAGTCACAACTTATGAATTAATTCAGGAGAATCACCATAAAGTCATTTATTCAAAGCAGGCTGATAATCAGCACTTTTTGAAGGTCAATTTTACAAAAGACCTTCTCACTCTGTTACTGCACTTTCTGTAGATATGAAATGTTAAGAGAGAGAAACGGGTAAATGAGTGAACGGGTATTTTTAAACAAAGTGTAATCGTAGGTATTTTTGGTGCTGTATAGCGTACACGCAGACGACGTCGCGGGCAGCAGCTAGTATCTAATATTTAGGTAACCAATTTATGTTTCTGATGCTGAACGAGCTTTGACATTTCAACCATGTATAATCATAATAACTATTTTAGGTAATCGGTAATGAACTCAAACCCACGCATTTCATTTCAAATATGTACACAATCAATCAAGCGAATTACATTTGGGTCTCTGATTATGAATGTTCTATCAGGCCGCATACTAAATAATTGAAGCGGATGGAGTAAAACAGTTCACAGTAAATTAGGTCTCTAATTTCTTGATCGCTTAAAACAAAAATAAAGTTAAATGAAAATTCAAGATGTACACACGGCTACACATCAAGCTATACAAAACCAGTTAATCTTGGCCTTACTTTACTAGATCTTTTCGCACAATGAACGATCAGATTATACTGGTTTTGTATAGCTTGATGTGTAGCCCTAGCCGTGTGTACCGAGAATAACGCCAGACGCCATCGCCATAGGTAATAGAACGTTCGAAATAATTTTATGAAGGATGATCACTGATTGGCGCCCCTTAGGCGCGGGCCACACATAAATTAGTGTATCTCTCACAAAATACATTTTGTTTGAATTATTCGCTAGCAGCTGGGATGGTTCATTAAACATTTTTGTTTGTATTATTGTGCATTCTAAATAGTTCGCATCGACCCTATACTTTAACTAGCTTTTGCCAGCGGCTTCGCCCGCGTAGATGTCGGAAAATATCGAAAATAACGATTTTTCATACAAACTTTCATCCCCTATCTAACTCCCGGGTTGAATTTCGAAAAATCCTTTCTTAACGGATGCCTACACGTCATAACATCTACCTGCATGCCAAATTTCAGCCCGATCCGTCCAGTGGTATGGGCTATGCATTGAAAGATCACTATGTCAGTCAGTCACCTTTGAGTTATATACATATATTTAGATATGAGACACTGTACTACCAAAGGTTTTAAAATTTTAAGAGTAACCAATAGGATTTCTGTAAACTTTGTATCACCAATTCATATACGTTTTCGTTATTGTATTCTAACACTACTTTAAATGACAGTCTAGTAAATTGAATGTACCATGAAAATAGCCTCATTCTACCACATCACTTCCGTAGGTCCCATGTGATCCTCACTAATCCCGTAAATTGAAAGTCTTCCTTGTCTAATCCTACATGTACCCTCAATCAACACCTATCCCGTATCACACGCAAGCTGTCTGCACCCTTTTCAATTAACGTTTAGTGATTCATGAAGCCTTTTTCATATCATTAAATTATTTGTTTAAAACTTTAATTTAACAATTTGTAAATTGTTGGTTTTCGGTGAAGATAAAGATATATTTATGGGATAAATACATGAGTGAACGTATACAGATTTAACCAATAAAAAGTGGCCAAAAGTAATTTCCCTCAGGTAAAAAAAGTTGACCAAGTATTAAAGTAACGCATTGGCGGTTCTGCCCAAATCCTCGAAATGAATGTATTCCAATCAGGAAAGTTTCCAAGTTTTGTTTTATTTAAAATGTGCTTGTTTTTTGCTTTTCAGTTTTTTCAGTCGGGTTTTTAGTTTTTTAAAGTCCAAGTATTATTGGGTGCTTCGCTCAAGAACCATTTGTCATTGCATTCATTGTACCGCATGAATGTCGTTCTATCGAGCTAACATACGCTTGATATACGTTTGAAGTATTTTAATGAATTTTCATAGTGATAGAATTGTGTGTACTATCAATTAAATAGGCCACTATATGTCAAACTTTGGTCAAAGTTTACATTGCATTATTCTGCTTATATTTCTACGATATACCCACCTACTTATTAGATTACTATATTATTATCAAACAAAGTAAAATGGCAGTAAATAAACTAAACATCGAGTACATAAACTAATTTCCTGAAAAACTTTATATATAGATCGCCCGATGTTGATATTAAAGAGACAATGTCCAACAAAGTAATTATTATTATAATTGTGTGTTTACTCAGACGTTGATTCACCTACACAGTATTTACTGGTCTTCTGAGGCCTCTTACGTGTATTTTGATGAGATTCCTTTACGCAATAATCTAGCAATTTCAGAAATGTCTTGGGCCTATGTTCGAATTAATTAAAGTTAAATTCTGTATTATTGCGGAGAACGAAACCTTAGTCTGTTAATGCTAACATAATTAGTTTTTAAGCAAATCAAATACCTTTGTAGAATACACTTTTAAAAGGTATAAGGTAAGTTTCCACACCAAGTTCATGAATGCTAAATGAGAAAACCAACAAAAAAAGTAAATCTTAAAGAAAAGCGGCTGGAACGATGTAAGAAAATGGGCTTTTGCGCCGTAATAGTTTCGTTAAACCAAGTTTTAATCGAAAGGCTCTCACGTACAACAAAGGTTGCCTGCGGATTTTTATCCCTACATATACTTAACACTACCGCATAATACCGCCCCTCACTTTAATGAATAGCCCAAATACAGCGCTCTTTTCTTTTGCTCTCGATTTTAAATTCCACTTTCGTATTCAGTACATCATCGTTTGAGACTCGATCCCTGTTTCCTAGTCGAATGTACTCGATGGCTTTAACACTTAAGACACCGACCGTATACTTTATGAACTTCTGAATCTTTTACGTTGAAGTACGCATGTGTAACGTAGAGTTCCATATGTTATTCAATTGTTTAGTTTAAACAACATGGTTTCCACGTTACCTTCAAGAAACATCACAAAACGTTTCCACAGTATTTTGAAAATGGTTAGATAGGTCGGTATAGTGAAAAGTTTTAGTAAGTATTTAGTCGGCACACGATATTACACGGACTCAAACGCACGTTGGCACTCGTTTAATATTTATTACTACGGTTCAACCAGCAGCGCGCAGATTCCGACAGATTTTATTCGACTACAAGGGCACTTAAGAAACGTATATAAGAATAGGTGCACGTTCTGCGTTGGCACTTTACTTTTGAAAAAAAAAACCGACAAGAAACTTCATGGTTAACTACTAGTAATATTCACGTACTTACCTACCCTCTATACGTATAATGCCTCGGACTACAAAGTAGGTAAGTAATCCGTCACGGAGTGTGTTTTAGTACTTAAGTTATCACATTGTGCTAGTTTTGGGTCTGAATGTGAGATTAAACGGCATAATAAGCGAACTAAAATAAAATGACTTTGGCATACTTTCTACATGACATGTAATGTGTTCAAAGTCTTCTGTACTGGGTATGGTTTAGATCGTGTTTGATCATAAAAAAATGTGCGAATGTGGTTATCCTGTGCTCATGGAAGCAAAGAAATCAAAAATTTCGATAGTAAGACAACATGTAGTTTGCTTCAAAAGTGTTAGTTACTTATCCTCGGTCCTTATAATCCCTAGCACACACTAGACAGGACTGGGCAAGACTGATAAGGATTACACAGGCTAATTTCTGTCCAGCCGCTTTATTATGTAAGGGTGCGGGTTTTGTGATGATGAAGTTATTTAAATTGTTTCCACGATAGCAGTACTGTAAAATTATTCAGTAGAACCCTTTTAAGTAGAAATATAGCAGTTCAGATACATAATATAATTATTTTGAATTAAATATGGTATATAAAAGCTAAAATTAGTCTCTTGTTGATATGTTAATCTATTGGTATGTTCCGATTATACACAAATTTCTTAGCTACTGCGTAATTAATTTACCTTCATTGTGGAGTACTACGCACCTGTCCTTTCTGAAGAACATCACCGATAATGTCAGTGTATGTGTTTCTGGGGCGACCCCTCCCGGCGGCGTTGCCACTCACATCTGCCTAATAAACTCAGATTTACTAAACAGCTTAACTTAATGATTTTATTTTATCAAATAATAACGAAATACCTACTCACTATCCCAAAAATTATCAAACGAGAACTTACTTCAATTGCAAAATATTCATAATAATATAGGTAGGTATTTCTACACATTTTCCATTCATTATCCAATGTACACACGGCTACACATCAAGCTATACATTTCCAGTTTACGCTGATCTCGCATAGTACGGAACACCCATATAATGCGAGACCAGCTTATACTGGAAATGTATAGCTTGATGTGTAGCCGTGTGTACAATATAGTGAACCGAGCTAATAATGTAAGCGCGGTTTTATGTTGTTACAAGCTTGAACATTATTTTATAAAGCATTTTATTTTATTATGCGTTCATGCAGGAATCATTTTTGAAGTTGATTATTAATTACCATTCAGAGGAATAATTGAACTGATATAATTATTAATTTTAAAAACAGTAATAAACAGTTTTCCCAAAAAAGCTGTGAAAACCCAATGAACCACGTGACGTTTCATTGGATTTTCAATTACGACGACCGACAATCGATTTGGCTGGTACTAGGTTTAATTTGGTCTCGGTTTACCGAATTGTTTTTAGTTTTGTAAATATTAACCTGCCAACATTAGCTATGTTAAATTAGGTATTTTGTAATACCGAATGATATTGTTTCAATAAACAATCCATGGTCGTGATGTGAACAATTTTGTTATCCACACACCAAATTTTTTTCTAAATTTAAATGTACCTTTTCAATAGAAATAAAAATCGCGATCCTGTGCAATAGAATATTCCAGTAAAGTTGTCGACGAGTGCGGCTGTAAAATGTTATGTGCGCACAATTTGTCCATTTCGTTCTCTAACGCTTGGCATTGATAAATGGAACGATTGAACGCAAGGAAAAACGTACTTCGTTAAGACGATGACAATAGCTATTGACTTCTGATGTTTCAGTATTTTTGGTCACGCCCACAATTTTTCCGATACCCTAGCGCCATACTACCAAGTAAGAAACAAATAGTCCAGGATCCGCGGTCCATTTTTGCACTTGATTACTATCAAGCTAATTTTGATGAGACGGCGAGACGCCTAAGAATTTCCTGCACGAAAACTCTCGAATTCTCGATTGTGGTAAGTAATAGGGGTAGCAGGGATAAAATATGTTGGTTTGATGATTCTCAAAAGTGTTAGTACAAACACTTTTGAGAATCATCAGCTGGGTTTTTTTTTGATAAATCTGATGATAATTATCTAAATTATTTGAAAAAATATTTGTCCTACAAAATGTAGGTATGGTTTGATCAAAGAGTCCCCTTCCTTCCTTCCAATATGTATCGATAACGAAGTCATTAAAAATGATTACTAACTGGGTTTTGGGGATTGGATATTTTCTATTAAACCCACTCTTTACAAGTTACCTTCAAAATTCCTAAAATTATAATAAGTGTTTGGCACTTACTCCACGCACCATCAATACTCCTGTAAATCATAAACAACAGGCTAATACACTTTCTGGAGCCACAAATTCCAGAAGAGCAAGCAGGTTTTGTTAAAGGCAAAGGCACGCGGGAACAAATCCTGAACGTTCGCCAAATTATAGAGAAAAGCCGGGAATTTAACAGCCCTGTATTGATATGTTTCATACATTATACCAAAGCATTTGATTGCGTGGAGTGGGGCAAGCTGTGGGGGGTTCTTAAAGGCAATGGGAACGCCTCAACATCTTATTGACCTAGTCCGATGCCTCTACATCAACAACCGCTCTTTCGTCAAAATCGACACCAACTGCTCAAATGCGTTAGGCAGGGATGCATCCTCTCACCTCTGCTCTTCAATGTGTATGAAGAGTAATATCATTCAAGACTCTTGAGGGCTGGGACAAGGGGTTTACTGTTGGTGGAAAGTGGATTTCCAATTTGAGGTACACTGACGACACCGTTCTCCTTGCTACAACTTTTAGCAACATGAAAGAGATACTGCACAGATTGGAAGTAGAAAGTGGCAAAGTAAGGTTTGCAATAAATAGGCAGAAAACCAAGCTTATGGTGGTAGATCGTGCGGGAAAGCTATCGGGCGCCTATAACATCTAAGGCATCTATACTGTGGACAGCTTCGATTAACTGGGCTCCAATATAAGTAATGAAGGTAGCTGCGTCCCAGAAATAAAACGGTGGATAGCTATGGCTAAAGATGCTATATTACGCCCCCAGAACATCTGGGAAAAACGTGGTGTAAGTTTTAAAACGAAGGCCCGTTTGGTCAGACCACTAGTTTTCCTGATTTTCCTCACAACACTCTCACAACAATCCAAACAAGAGTAAGACAGAGGATAGATGCATTCGAAATGTGGTGTTTTAGGCGGATTCTCCGAATTCCATGGACGGCCAAACGCAGAAATGTGTCTATCCTTTACCAACTCGATATCAAGACTCGATTGTCAACAGTTTGCCTAGAGCGTATTTTGTCTTATTTCGGCCACATAATGCAAAGAGGAGATAGCAGCCTTGAAAAGCTGGTCATTGTTGGCAATACCAAAGGCAAGCGACCGCGAGGCCGGTCGCCATTTTACCAATTTTGAAGTGTCTGTCTTTCAAACGATTGGCATTGAGAAAAAATTGTTTGTGGAACCTCAATGTCATTTTTAAAGACCTGTCTATGTCTATAGACACCCCACGCGTAGGTATAGGTTTGTTGAAAAAAAAAATAGTTTCAGTTCCATTTCCTCCTCCTCCTTGCGTCGTATTCCTCAGTGATGAGGGTCGTGACCTCCCTTCGATATCACTTTCTCCCGTACGATTTTCCTCCATCTATTTCTGTCTCGGGCGGTGTGGAGGGCATTATGAAACGTGGAGTTGAGCGCGGTGCGGATCTGGTCGGACCAACGTATTGGGCTGCGTCCACGAGGCCTTTTCCCGTCTACTTTGCCGGTCACGATGAGTTTCTCGAGGTTGCCACTGTCTTTCCTTGCAATGTGACCGAAGTATTCCAGGACTCTGCGTAAACATTCGGATGACAGCCGCGAGGAGATCTTGAGTTCACGCAATATGGAGACGTTCAGTTCCATTTATGACCCCATAAATCCTTTTTTTTATTTTTGTATAAAAATCGTAAAGCAGTTCACAGAATACATCTACCTACCGAGTTTCAACTGTGTAGTCTCAATAGTTTCCGAATGAAGTGGCTGTGACATACGGGTGGACAGACGGACAAACAGACATGACGAATCTATAAGGGTTCCGTTTTTTGCCATTCGGCTACGGACCCCTAAAAAACAGCTGGTTTGTAATAATTTTTGATGAGCTCGTTATCAATGTTGGATTTAGATTTAGATGATGATCATCAGATTAAACAAAAAAAAAAAAAATTGTTAGTAATAGATTTTTGAAAATCATCAAATAAATATATTTATAATCAATATATATTTATAATCAATATATATTTTATCCCTGCTGCCCCTATTACCTACCACAATCGAGAGTTTTCGTATAGGGTAATGTTGGCGTCTCATCAAAATGCAGCTGCTCACGGAAAATTAGCTTGATAGTAATCAAGTGAAAAAATGTACCGTGGATCCTGGACTAACATTGTGACGCGGTCAATAATAATTTATAGATGAACGGATAGCTGTCAGTGGGGCGCAAAGTGACATACGTCCGTCTAGCACCGCGCCTAAGCGCTCACTGTCGGATTGCATACGTAAGAAAGAGAGCGCGATGACGCAACGCTCGAACTTCTTATAAACCATATAATGATTAATTACTTATAAATAATTTATTACATAATCAAAAATTAAAAACAACGAAATTTTGTATTTAAATATGATACGTTATTGTTATAAATTTTACCAACGTACGTTGATCAATAATACAGATATTTTTGTTGGAAGATCATTATAAGAGGTTAATTTACCATTTTTTTGTATCGAGAAAACTTTTCAAAAACGCGTTTTGAATACAACGAAATTATCAGAAATATGTTCAAGATTAACATATATTTTTTCCGCCGTGTCAAACTGTATAGATTTGGCTAAAAAATTGTTCAATACAAGCCTATTTGGCTCTTGTCAGCGCCTTAATTGCATTCACTTGGTGTTACACTTTTACGTAGAACACATAGTTGATTAGAGAACATATGATTAAACATTGATTGAAGTCAAAATTAACCGTTAGTTAAAACGCCGCGCCGCGCCGTTGCTCTATTCAATTACACTTATTACCATCCTGAGTCCAGGCACTCGCATTTTGATTGTTGAAAAAAAATCGGTCATTTTCATTTCCCTTTGTTTATTTTTAACATTTCACTAAAACTCTTTTTTACCAACCACTACCAGCAAACCGACGTATTACTCCACCAACTAGAAACAAAACAAATAACAATTAGCTTCTCTCACATTGTGTTGTTCTCATTATAAGCTCACTTGTTACAAACAAAGCACAGTGTTTAGTTTAAGTTTACAACAGAAGAGTTCAGTACGGACGTAATTTAGTCGGGTGGTTGGCATTTATCTGAAATTATACTTTTTTTGAATGCCTACCATCCATAAACACTTGCTTTAAACGCTATGGGGATTCGTCATAATGACGAATCCGAAGTAACGAATATAAAAGCCGAAAACGGTAAAAAAAAACATTATGAAGACCCTTTTTTTTAAACGCCCAAAAGCAGGATTTTCTTTCTGGAACACACTTATGAAAAAGGAACGATTCATAACTCGCTCATTGTTCGTATCACGTTGTTATAATAAATATTACTGAGGAACATAAAATTACGTGAACGTCTGAAGTAAAGTGCTCCTGCCAACTTTTTTTATGGTACGTTTCTTATCTATTTCATGAACATTTCTGTATCCGATATTCCTGGGTATAATATGCTACATGGATTTCTTTCTATGGATTTTTAAATAGAAATAAATCTATCAATAACTTGTTACCACTGTCAACGATCTACCAATAGCCAGCTAAATATACCAGCTGAGACCAAATGAAGAAAGATGTGAAGACTAAACACCATACAATCTAAGATTGGCTAGCAATGCTTAACATTAAAGATTGATCGGTGTGGTTGTTATTATTTAGCCACGAGCTCAACACAGGTTGATCTACAAGAACACAAAGCAGTTGTTTCAATAGGTATCCAATCAATTCAATTCTTCACATGAGTGAAATTGGAAATGGTATGGTATATGTATTAAAAAGGTTCTTAGTTGAATGTGGCGTTTGCCGTTCAGTATGCATGAGTGACAGTAAGATTACACCAAAACCGATGGCGGATGTTCTCTTTTGCCGCGGGCTCACTTTAGACATTCTTTCCTTTGTCCAAATCCTCAGTCCTAAGCGTGCTCGTTATTAGCAGAAAATTGCTGTTGCTCTGTGCATACTTCTATTATAATCTGTAACAGCGCGGTGTGTTTCTGTAGGTTCAGGACTCGTGTTATGTCGATCGTTCCTTTCGCAAAACTGTTATATTATATTAAAATTATTACCGATCTGCTCACACGAAATATTGCGAGCAAAAGTAATAATTACTGTTACACTATTTCAGCAAGGATATTTCAAAAGGTAAACACCAACTGTTTTGCAATTAAAATTTCGTGGAATAACAGCTATGTTCTAATTATTGGAACACCATTATTATTATTATCATCATTTTATAGATTATTTTATTGAGTATTTTATTGTTTCTTTTTTTTTGATTATTTTATTGATTATTTTATTGAGTATTTTATTGATTATTTTATTGATTACTTTATTGATTGTTTTATTGACTATTTTATTGACTATTTTATTGATTATTTTATTGATTGTTTTATTGATAATTAATTGTTTAATTGATTATTTCAGTGAATTGATTATTCTTTCGTCATTTTCATTATGTTGTATTTATATTTCTTTTTATCTCGTGTTTTGGCTGTTAAGGCGCATATTATGTTGCATGTAGTGCTCTTCTTTAAGTGATGGGGCACTTAGACTTAAGTTTGAAATGTTTTTATGTAAATGTAACAGTGTACTCATTGTTGAGGAGCCAAATTAAATAAATAAAAAATAAATAAAAATTATTAATGTAAATGACATTCACTCCATGTACTTTTAATTAGCAGTGCTAGCCTAGTGGTGTGAACTGGCAGACTGCAAGTCATAGGAGTCATGTTCGAACCAAAGACACGCACCTCTGATTTTTCGGCTTCAAGTTTCCTATTGTATAATTATCACTTGCTTCGGTTAATGAAATCATCCTAAAGAAACCAGTATGCCTGAGAGATATTTCTGGACGTCATGAAATACCAAGACAAGTCCATTGGCGGCATAAAAACTCTGACATCAAGTTAGGCACGAACCACATGATAAAGAAAAAATAATGACTCTTTAATACTGTTCGTTTCATTACTGTATGACAAATAGAGAGAGAGAGAGAGATAGAAAAACGAAAAAAAACTCTCGGAAAAGTAAACTCTTTACTGAATTCAAAACTATCTCGTTCTATAAATAATTTAGTGAAGCTAGGGTAATAAATTCTGATTTACCGAGTCCAGAAAACTGGGTATAAGAAAATGTCTAGAATACTAGTGTTGTGAAATTGAATTAAGACAAATAGAGAGAGAGAGAGATAGAAAAAGAAAAAAAAACTCTCGGAAAAGTAAACTCTTTACTGAATGCAAAACTATCTCGTTCTATAAATAATTTAGTGAAGCTAGGGTAATAAATTCTGATTTACCGAGTCCAGAAAACTGGGTATAAGAAAATGTCTAGAATATAGTGTTATGAAATTGGAGAAAAGTGTATAAAGGTGGAATGAGGTATAAAGTTTAACTGCGAGGTAAAACGGAGACGTATTTGTTCCGGCTTCGTAGAAACGAGCCACCTCTGTTGTTTGATGTCCGCAAGCTCCAGACACTGTTCTTTACTTAGGAACTTCCGGCCGCCAAGTATTAAAACGTTACTCTGTTCATGAAACTTTAAAAAAAAATCTCATTGAAAATTAAATCTTTACGTTTTGTAATAATAATAATAATATTTCACAACTATCACACAACGCCATCTAGTCCCAAGCTAAGCAGAGCTTGTGTTATGGGTACTAGACAACTGATAAACATACTTATATATTTCTAAATACATACATATTATAGAGAAATTACACCCAGACACAGAACAAATGATCAAACACACAAACACACCAGCACCAGCCAGCCAGATTTTGCTGGTGTGTCACAATTCAATTATTTGCTAGCATATTTTTGTCTTGCGTTGAGCGTTGTTTAAATCCAGTTCTATAAAAAATCAATATTACAAAAGAGTACACAATGACAGAATGATTTAAAAAAATAATTGAATTTCTAGTCGCAGCATTACCTTAGTCTGAATTTGTACCCAGTTGTTGGGACTTGGTTCACCCCGATATTACATGAGACTTAAGGATAACTGACCATCTACGGATGTACTGTAAGAGCGGGGGGGGGGGGGGGGGGTTATTCGATGATTTTCCACCCACCAAAAAAAAAAAAGGTACAGCCCACCCTTCGGGATCACAAGGGGTGATATTATCAAAGAAACTAACAAAATGCAGTAGCTTTAACTCCGACTTCAAGCCGGTTTCCTGCTGATGTCAAACGTATGAAAGTCAAAAAAAATATTTTCGACGCTGAGCAGAGCGATGCTGACCAGACGCTTCATCACAAGACTGTAACAAAGTTGGCTCTATTTTTCCCATCAGAATCCATCGTAGAAAAAATCATGATAATATAAAGACATAGACGGAAATGAAGCCATTTATAAGATGTCCCTTGCGTTTCTAGTGATCTCCTTTAATCTCAATCATTGACCCTCGTCATTGATCTTAGGTGTCAAGTTTAATAGGATCATTTTGTTTCGTCTTTTTATCTTTGTGAGTCTTATCAGAATTTTCATATCAAAATAATTTGGCAACGTGATGAAGTTTAGTCGAGTCCGTCAGGGTAATATTGACTGGAAACGCACAAGTTTTATGACGGTTTTTCGTATCTTCATAACTTTATTATTTCGTGTACAATATTAAATTTGAGGCTCGCGCTGAAAAGATTAAAAATGGTCACGATGCGGGCAATGCCGGTGTTCTATTTCAGAACAATACCGAGCTGTAATAAAAAAATCATATATGCGGCAGAGATGTAAAAATGCATAGTTTTTGAAGCACGTTCGTGATAAATTACAGAGTTGCGTTGAACATACAATTTCAACAATTTTAACTGCCTTGATAAACGTAAAAGTATCTCGAGGAAAGCCAGTTTCGATAAAAATGCGGTTTGTAAATTACAGTTAGGTATAAGCATTACGGATTGATTATTTTTTGCTTACTAGGTTGGTTATGTTTCAACATTAGATAGATACTACTATTGGGCTTAGTACATTATATCGGTGTTTATTTAAGATTTTTATTATATAAAAGTACCGTTTTTAAGCTAAGCACGGCTACATGAACGGACCCTGTTTGTGTTGACTCATTCTGCCGTAATTCGATGCTAAAACGTTTGAGCATATTTGGTCTCCGCGACGTTACCCGAATAAACTCGGACTATTTAGAACATAGTTTTGGTGGCATCATCCACAGAAGTTTTCTTTATATTGAAGATTTGTTCAGGAAGGCAGTTGAAACAAGACTTGGGCGTTTACAAATTCTACTCTCATTTGCGTGGTAGGTACTTATAATTTAAGTAATATGTTTTTGCAGCATAGTTAATTTTAACAATTGTATAATTTTGAATTAAACTAAATATTGGGTATATTAAAATACCAGCAGTGTTACCAGCAGTGTTACCAGCAGTGTTACCAGCAGTGTTACCAGCAGTGTTACCAGCAGTGTTACCAGAAGTGTTACCAGCTGTGTTACCAGCGTTGTTACCAGCAGTGTTACCTGCAGTGTTACCGGCAGTGTTACCGGCAGTGTTACCTGCAGTGTTACCGGCAGTATTTCCAGCAGTATTGCCAGCAGTATTGCCAGCAGTATTGCCAGCAGTATTGCCAGCAGTATTCAAAAGTCAAAGTCAAAATTCATTTATTCAAACTAGGCTGATAATCAGCACTTTTCGAAGGTCAAAATTTACTTTACTTTACTACAGTGAAACTTGGATAACTGGGACTTGGATAAGTGAGAAACCTCTATAACTGGAACTCATACTGGGGTCCCATGAGACAGATTTGGATATCTGAGACACATTTAACCAGGTTTCACTGTATTTACATTTTTATAAGACAGTCCCCCAAAAACGCCCACCCATCGACACTTCCTAGTGTTTAGCTGGAAAGAAGAAGTGGCGGAACAAACTCCCCAGCACACATCTGTCTGTTAGGTTGGTTAGAAGAACCAGACTCGATACAATAGCAAGGTGTCAGTTAAATTTAAGATTTACTACAGACACAATCAGTAATAAACAAAATTATATAACAATAAACAATGTAAAAATAAAATAATAAAATACATAACATAACAGTAAACTAATTTTGGAGAAAGAACACAAATAACAAACATTGTCTTGTGTTCAACTCAGCGACCAACTATTCTTATCATCTAAGTAGTCGTTAATAGAATAGTAAGCTTTTAAACAAAGATTAGATTTAACTTTGGCTTTAAACTCATTAAATGGCAAGTCTAGAAAAGAAGATGGCAGTTTATTATAAAATGTAATCCCGAGCCCTACGAATGAGTTGTGAACTTTGCGAAGCTGGTGAAAAGGAGCGCGTAGTTTATGCTTATTTCTAGTGTTAAAGTTGTGGATATCACTGTTTTTAAACGGTTTTATTTAGCTCACCCCGTTCGTTTTATTTATTATTCTTGGGTCAAATTTAGTAATTCAAATTTCACCCTCTTCCTGTCAACCGATTAATCTGAAATTTTGTATACACTTTGTTAGTGTACAGGTGGATATTTTGTCTAATATATAGAATGTTGGCAAATATGTACTGAGAAGCAACCGTGAGAATACCAATCTCCTTAAAAAAATCTCTACGGGAAACTCGGGCACCCAGCTGATAAATTGCACGAACCGCTCACTTCTGCAGTACAAATATATTTTGAATATCAGCAGCTTTGCCCCACAGCAGAATACCGTAGGACATAACGCTGTGAAAATAACTAAAGTAGACTAACCGTGCTGTATCAACGTCAGTGAATTGTCATTAATGAGTATTGCCAGCAGTATTGTCAGCAATATTGCCAGCAGTATTGCCATTAGTATTGCCAGCAGTATTGCCAGCAGTATTGCCAGCAGTATTATTACCTCTGTACTCAAATATTTTTCTAAGTTATTTTCCTGTGCTGTCTACTGTGTGTACATAATAATTTTTAGTAATGTTATTAAACTTTATTTTTAAAGAAAACATTATTTATTTGGCACATAACTAAAATTCAGAGATTGTTTGTCTCACGGCCAAAAAAGCCCAATCCAGCCAAGCAGCTAGTGCCCAACACTAGTTTTCAACGTTTTGAGTATTTATTAACATTATTCTCAAAAATAAGAAATAGCTTCTTACAAAGAACAATCAAGTCTCCAGAAGATAAACGCTAGCCGCGAAAAGTCGCGAAGGGTCGCCATAAATAAGATGTCTCCATAAAACTTGCAGGTAAATGTACGAAGAAGGAAGGACGGTGTCAACGTGAGAAAAAGTTTTAATAAGAATATATATATATTGTTAAGAAACTTTTGCAGTCTTTGGAAACCCTATAGCGAAATATATTTAAATCCAAAATCTTACGTATTTCAGCCAATATGTGTCATGGGAAAGGCGCATCAAAGCATATTTCCTATTTTAAAGTGCAAAGGGGCGTTTTGCACTGCATTTAGCCCTTCTCTGGCATCAGAAGAAGAGTGAATAGGCTTCTTCTGGACATGCTCGTTCCATTATAGACCTCATCCATCGCTTACCATCAGTCGTGATCGAGGTCAAGAGCAGACCCTTATTATTATTAAAGTAATTTGGAAAAAAAACGAATTCAAAAAGCCTAACTGTCAATAATTCGCATTTGCCAATTCGCATTCGCAAAGCCGATACAGACGCACCGAATTCATTCCTAGAGTTTCGATACCTTAGAAGTGCGAATCTTTAAACGAGAATGCTCGAAAACTTCAAAACGACGGAGGATACATCCCATTGAAGCTTTCTATGTCAAAGGAAATAATGAAAAATCCCTGCTATCTTCTATAGAGCTCTCACATCAGTGACATCTCCCATATCGAATACTTTCACGCGTCCTTGCTCATACCATCAGCAGTACGAGATAAAGTAAACATGTAAATGTGGAGGCGAGGTATGCGTCTCTTAACTGAGATGATGCCGCTGTTTATAACATTGTTTATGTGCCACGTCGTATTTTTATACGACAGGGTAATTCGGTTGTGTTACGCGAGTGTGATTAATTGAATGTACATTGTATGTTCCGTTCGCAATATGCTGAAAATATATCTATGGATAACCAAACACAATTTCTTAGCATTGAAGTTTTAAGGATTTTCAAAAGTTGGCCACGTCGCGTCGCTTAGAAACTGATTCTTCTTTATAGTTTTTCACGTTAAAGTTCACGTTTGGCACTGAAGCCAAGAGTCGTGCAAAATAAAACCTTAAGATAAGAGTCGTTTCCAATTTGTAATATCCCCATAAAATTGATGCTATAAATATTGAGATTCATAATGTGTTTAGTATGCATAACAACAACATCCAACAGCTAGACTAATTACCTCCGTACGGAACTCTTCTGTTGTAAACTGCTCTTGCAAGAATGTACATTGTTTGTACATCAATAAAAACACACTAGTGTGTTGTTACTCAATCGCATAAAATATTAAACCTACAAATACATGCAGGATTATAAAGCAAATGATATTAACCAGAATCATATGAGCCTCATGCTATACATTTTCAGTATAACATAGCCTCGCATTATATAGATTTCCCGCACAATGCGAGATCCGCATGAACTGGTTTTGCATAGCTTGAATGTCTGCCGTGTATACAACACCGTCGTGGAAAATGAATGTCCAGGTTAATCTGCTTTTTGTTCTTTTAGTTCACGGCTTTGAATATCGGCTTGTTTGCTCCCGTTTGATCTTACGGCCATTGCTTGTTGTGGAACCAACCAGGGTTTGTGGTATTTCTGGTAAAATGAAAAATAAGACTGAGGTTAGAAACGTTGTTTTGGTCTTAAAAATGCAAAACGGAACCTAAACACAATAGAAAGGTATTAGACTTTTCTAATGATGTGAATTTCTTGTATTGCAGGTGTGATGATGCACATGAATATTTTTTCACAGTTTACATAGGAAACTATAACAGCCTTTTTCACGAAATCCGAATGCGAATACTTAAAAAATTAATTAATTACTGAATAAATTAAAAAAGTGCCATTATCTGACAAGAAGATTAACTGAGCTGATCTTAGTCGTAGGTGGTGAAACAGGGTCTATTCAATGAATGCCAGCCAACTTCAGAAACCTAATTACAGTTTCTTCGAAACGATTTCTTTCTCATACAAGCCGTTGTTAGTACACAATACCACAATCTTTTACAAATAAAATTGCCCTCGAAATACAAGAGCAACTTTTCCTCTAGATTATTTTACTAAACGAAATGATATATTATTACTAAGTTATCCTTTTGTGATTTTTGTATTGCTGTGTGACAGGAAAGAGCAGCCGAGACCTTCGTCAGCAGACTGGTGAGGTAGCGACCGTGAAAACCATCGGCGAAATGGGGTCAAAATTTCGTTTTTATTGCGAGGAAAATAATGCCAGTGAGATTAATCTTATTACTGCTAGTAATTTACAAAAGTGGTACGACTTGATATCTTAAGGTTCCAACGTTTAACGGTTTTTACGTGTAAAATGCAGGGGACGTTTTTAAATAAAAGAATAGTTCTTAAAGAAAGCTGGTAATATAAGACAAGTAATGGTCTGTATAGATAGAGGGGCCTTCTTTTTTTGGAGGGTTGGAAATTATCAAATGACTCCTCCCGCTCTCACCATCAAAACCAGCGTCGGGCACTAGCTGCTCGGCAGTTTGCTGAACTGGTCCTATTTGGCGCAGCCGTGAGATGCACACACTCTTTTTTTTTCATTTTTTTTTTATTGTTTGTTGTGTGCACTTGTGGCATATTGTGCTAAATAAATATGTTTTCTTTCTTTCTTTCTCTCTTTTCATTGGGCAGTGGAAGGGAGTGTCATACTTCTACTGACTAAACACCACGCATGTTCCTTCTTAGTTCTTTCTTTTTGGGGCTACGGTATCTCTTTTGAACAACCCGCAGTCTGTATAAAGGGGCCTACATCTAAGTTAATAGTACTTTTAGTTCCTCATAACATTGTTCAAAATTTCAAATACACAATCATATAGTTTTTATTATAGTTTGCTTCCTCTTGCTTTTGCGCTGACAAAATGTTGATCATTTGCCGCTGCCCCGTACCAAGTTTTATTTTAAGCAAAATATTTGCCGAATTCAAGATGTTTCATTATGATATAAAAGGATTCGTATGTTTATTTGTCTTTTCCCCTGCAAGAGCTTTGTATGAATTACTGTGTTTCGTTTTCTTTGTCTGTTTCTGTAAATTGTTCTAAATAAATCAAAGTAGACCGAACGTAATATACTCTATTTCTCGCACATAAAATTATCTTAATATTATGCGTGGCTTGAAGTAAGTCTCCATCCTAAATTCTTAGAATTATATCATTCTCCGAAGTTATGTATTACTTTTATGAAGAGAGCTTAGCATCAAAAACATTTCATGTAATATTCAGAGAACCCAAAAGTAATACGCTTTACTCAGAATACCAAGTCAAACAATCCAAAATGCAAAATGTATGAACACCAGGGCTTACGAAAATTTCGTTTTACCCTAGTAGTCCATCAAAAGTACTAGAGAGCCATTTAGAAATATTGGTTTTGTACAGCGCAAACTAGCTGTTTAACAACCCTCAATCATCCCAATTACCTACCTTCGTTATATAATAAGTGGACCGACGGCATGTACCCTTATCATGGAAGCCACGAACACGAGTCAACAACCACGCTTTACTTACATATTTATTTATTTATTAAAACTTTATGCACAACAAAACCGTACAAAGGCGGACTTAATGCCTTGGGCATTTTCTACCAGTCTACCTTAGGGTGATGCAGAGACAATACATAGTAGGTGCAAAACAGAAAAAAAAACAAATTAGAAAAGATATATTATACCTAAATTATAAGAATAAATACATACATATATTTTATCTTTATCTATTAATTCTATGGTATAATTGACCGGACAGCAGCCATTGTGTGATTAACAGATTGAATAGTGGAAATAGATGAGGTTTTCATCACATGATTAATGTGATTAGATTGCTAGTTGGAAAAGAAATGAATGTAAATAAAACTGTGTCGTTTACTTAGTGCTCCTAATGGGCCTACCACACACAGGCTTCACCTCAGTCTTGCCTGCGCAATACACGGTGCACACGGTACATCGCGCGTGTGGTTGGTAAAACTATATTACCTGTACCAACCACACGCGCGATGTACCGTGTAATCGCGCAGGCAAAAGTGTGGTGAAGCTTGAGCGTGTGGTAGGCCCATAACATACGTGGTTACCAATTCATTGAATGACTGAAAAGGAGATTAGCTCTCAATAAGTTATTAAATTATTATGAAGGTTCCGTTTTGTACATTTTCTAGGAAAAGTGTTCTATACGGAAAAATATCCTCCTTTGGCTCTAATTAAATTGGTCTGCACCATTTGGCAGATTAATCTTAAGACGGAATCTAGATCTTACAGCCAACACTAAATACTACTTCCAACTGAGTCAGTAAAGTGGCCCCTTTTGTTCGTCTAATTAGACGATATTATTTCAGCAATTCTTAGGCACAAAAGCCTTCTGTTTCTAAGCTCCATAGCTTTTATAATTGCAAACTGAATCGGGTTGTCTAATGATACCATTTTGAAGCCGTCGGGGTTTATACTGGTCTTTGAGAATATTAAGAAACACAGAATGTCAAGGCCTGTAGTCTATATCAATTACATAAGTCGCGAATGTTTCTCTCTAAGTAATTGTCGAGAAATTCAACTGAAAGTAAATTAATAGGGACGTTCTTAAGCTTTGGCACACTTATGGTTCACGCTTAACAAGTTTAAGAGTGAGTAGATAAATAGATAAAAGTGATAAATAGTAATGGCGATTTAATGACTTAAATGTTAAAATTAATTCTGGGTTTTGGTAGGTAGTCAAGATTAACTCTGTTTATTTTTCTCTGCATACAACACAGAACTTCTGTTAAAACAGAAGGTCAGGTGCTCGTGCCGTTTTGAAACAGCTTTGAACAGCTGCATGAAGTTTCCGTATTAGTTTTTTTTATTATAAATGGGCTTGCTCTTGACTTCAATCTTGCCCTAAGGGCAGAGATGAGGTCGACAATGGAACGAGCTTACCCAGAAGAAGCCTGCTGTTTACTCGCGACTTAAATAGTTTTGTTTTGTTTTTTAGTTTGCAATAAAATACATAATAAAGTGAAAACTTGGCCGTCTAACAAATAGCTGCTAACCACCGCGTAAGTGAACACAGTTTAAGCAATACGCTTCAGAAGGTTTAAAGCGAGACACCGTAACGAATACCTTGACTAAGTTTACTAACTAACGTTGTTTGAACACCTGTACAATATCCGCATTACAAGCATTTGCTTTAATCACTGTTGCAATGCTAAGGAGCTGGTTTTGCAAACATTATGCTTGTCAGATTCAAGAGCTGCTCCGAAGTTTGCTCGCACTAAATGGGTATATTCCTCAAATTACGGTAAACGACATGTTTTTAGGGTTCCGTACCTCAAAAGGAAAAAAACGGAACCCTTATAGGATCACTCGTGTGTCTGTCTGTCTGTCCGACCATTACCCCCCCTTATCTCCGAAACTACTGAACCTCAAATTCTGAAAAAATAATAATATAATAATAATAATAATTTTTTATTTCATAGAAAGGAGATTGTAGTACAAGAGGCATACACAAAGTTATACATATAAGTTTGTACCAAGTCAAACACAATCGAGTGGGTGAAGTTCTGCTATTCCTAGCTAGTTTATAGAATAACCTGTATTAAGGAATAACAGTCCCTGTCCCTTACAAAGAATTTCAATAAACTAGTACATTTTTTGTTTATTATTTAATATTTATTATACTTACTACTACAATAATGTTTATAATTAAAAACGTTCTTGTGTGTGTGTGTGTGTGTATGTTTGTGAGAGCGTGTGTGTGTGTGTGTGTGAGTGATTGTATGTGTGTTTGGTGTTTGTTGTATGTGTGAGTGTAAAATTGAGTGTGTGATGGAGTGAAGGTGAGAATGTGTGTTTAATTGATTGAAGTCGAATGAGGTAAAATTTGATCACTGTCACTGTAGTTTAATTAGATAAGTTTCTGTTTCATCATAGTTTTTATTTTGAAGAAATGAACGTAGGATCTTTTTACACTTAAAGTTAGATAAACCGTAGATCAAGCAGATTTTGTTAAATTTATTGTACAGACTCGGGCCAAGGCAGTAGCAAAATCTACTTGCAAATGATGTGCGAACTTGTGGAGGAGTGCAAACTAAGTCTTTCCTACGTTTTGTTATAATAGAGTAAGATCCCAGAGCAATCAGACATAACTTATTTTCACACGGATGAAACCTACAGTTTTCAGTAGCGTCTCGTGTGCCTTGAATACCTACGCGCTTTGTGGAACTTGCCGAGTGACACCTGGGCAGGTACCAGGTGAGAAAGGTGACTAAAAATAAGAACTATTTAACTTAAATTCACATGGCTGATTTTTATATATGTCATGTAGAATATTATTTTAAAGTAATATCATATAGTGTCAGACACTTTTGATGGACCAGAGTTTTTGTCAGACGCTTTTAAGCTTGGATTTTGAAGCGCCTGACCGATATAGCATGGCAATATCCCGCAAGTATTAAATCATATGGAGTTTAGTATTATTTAAAGCGTCTGTAAAGCAATACGGCCGACGGAAAGTGTCTGGGAGTAGAAAATATACGTAAAAAACAGCTTGGAGAAAATACGTGAAGTATTTTCTCCAAGCTGTTTTTTACGTATATTTTAGGAATTATACTTAAAAATAAGTCGCAAATACTCCCAGACACTTTCCGTCGGCCGTATTGCTTTACAGACACTTTAAATAATACTAAACTCCATATGATTTAATACTTAAAGCTAATTGATCGGGATATTGCCATGCTATATCGGTCAGACGCTTCAAAAACATAGCTTAAAAGCGTCTGACAAAAACTCTGGTCCATCAAAAGTGTCTGACACTATATGATATTACTTTAAAATAATATTCTACATGACATATATAAAAATCAGCCATGTGAATTTAAGTTAAATAGTTCTTATTTTTAGTCACCTTTCTCACCTGGTACCTGCCCAGGTGTCACTCGGCAAGTTCCACAAAGCGCGTAGGTATTCAAGGCACACGAGACGCTACTGAAAACTTCAGGTTTCATCCGTGTGAAAATAAGTTATGTCTGATTGCTCTTGGATCTTGGACTATAATTTTATAAGGGGTTATACGGTGCTGTAGGAGAACTGTTTGAAGGATAAAATGTTGTCGGACGTTAAGAACATTACAACTACTATACAAAAGATCAGTAGGGAACATGAAAGGTCTTGAAGTAGCTACTTTCAGTACTGCTCTGTGTGCGATCTCCAGTGGTTTTAGTATAGTTTTTGCAGCACCACCCCAGCATGTGATACAGTATGTAACAATGGATAAACACAGGGAAAAATAAACTACTCGTATAATAGTTGGGTTCGCGATACTTCGGAGGGTTTTAAATATATAAATTAACTTGCGGACTCTACACGTAAGTTGATTAATTTGAGTTTTAAAATTAAGATTTTTGTCTAAATAAACTCCTAAGTATTTTACATGATCGACTACATTTAGGGATGGGCAGAGACAGGAAGCATTACCTTGTAGACACCTGTAGTTGTGGGCTTTAATAGATACAGGAAATCTTGGTTGAGTGGCGGGACTTATTGAGTAGGTAATAAAGTTAGTTTTGGAGGTGTTGAGTGTAAGTGAATGAGAATAGAGCCAATTTAAAGTCTTGTTGAAACCAGACTGTGCAATGTGCTCAAGTTCCGACCAGGAGTCAGCAACAAAGGTTATAGCAGTGTCATCTGCAAATGTGACTATCTTAGCATTTGTAATGTTTAGGTTGCATAGGTCATTTATAAAAACTAGAAAAAGCGTCGGACCCAAAATGCTTCCTTGGGGTACTCCATAATAGATGGGAAGCTCTTCGCTTTTATGGGTGTCTATAGTAACCATTTGAACGCGATTTGAAAGATAGCTTCGGAAAAGATCCAACTGCAAGCCCCTGACGCCAAGCCTTTCCAGCTTTAGTAGGAGCATAGAAATTGGGACGGTGTCAAAGGCTTTCGCGAGATCTATAAACATAGTTAATACCCTTTTATTGTTGTCTAGATTATGCACTATATTGTTAAGCAAATCCTGCACTGCGTCTGTAGTGGACTTACCTTTGCGAAAGCCAAATTGCCGCGAAGATATTAGATGATGATGTTCAAGATAATTAACCAGTCTTTTATTGATGAGGCGTTCGAGTACCTTTGACATGGCACTCAAAACAGCTATTGGGCGATAATTACTGGGCACCAAACCAAACTCCAATTTTGGGGTTGGTTCTCTGTTTGTATGCGTAGAAATGATATTAAATTTTTATGTGTATTTTCTAGACCTCCTATTGTTTGATGATGATAAGCTGTAGAGGTTTGTTGAGTTATTTTTAATGTTTTACATACCTCACTCATTACTTTCGAAACGAACTCGGTTCCGCGATCTGATATAATATTTCTGGGAATGCCATATCGCAATACAAAATTATTAATGAAAGCCGTCGCCACTGAAACTGTATCCTTATTTCTAAGCGGATAAGCTTCTACATACTTAGTTAGATCACACTGGAGTGTGAGTACATACATATAATTATCACTATCCTTACTTAAGGGCCCAACTAAATCTAAAAATACTCTATCAAACGCCGAATGGCCTGTATCAGTCAGGACCATTGGCTGTTTTATGTTCCTAAAATGTTTCTGTCGCTTGCATTTGTCGCAGCGATTTACAAAATCCGTGACGTCATGTTCTAATTTTGGCCATGAATAACGGCGTTTTATATTATTTATCATTCGTCGTATACCGGCGTGGCCACTAGTCGGTAATAAGTGATAGTCATTTAAGATGACACGTTTCGTATCGTTATCATTTATAACTTTTACACCTTTTATAATATATAAACGTGGTCCGGACCAACTAGGTGTTTTATTTATGCTTTGAACTAAATCTCTTGTTAGCTCAATGTTTTCACTACTTTGTACAATGTACACATTATCAAGTTTCATTTGGTTGCAGTAATTAGCCAACTCCCGTACAAAGGCATCTCGTGCGCATTGTAATCGGTAAGATGGGTTTACTCTTAGTATGCAATTTGTTGAGTCATAATTAAGTAATGTATTTGATTGGTTATTCCATTCTTTTTCATTGACAAACCTTAACTCAGTGCAATCCTTTGGTTTTTCAAGCAACTCTAAAACTCTTGGGTGATCAGACCAGTCATTTGTAGTTTGCTTGGCAACCGCAGGGTTGTCACTGCTCCCACCTTGTATGTTTTGTTCACACATACGTTTTTTCTGACCTCTGGTTAATACTGATACTACGTGCTGATTAATTTCCTTCAATTCATCGCTTGTTATTCGGATACGTGACAAGGCGTCTGCAGCTGCGTTGTCTGTACCTCGAACATATTCTATTATGTAATCGTATTCTTCTATTATTAAACGGAATTTCGTTAAACGGCTAGATGGATTTGTTTGGTTAAATAAATAAACTAATGGTTTGTGGTCGGTTTTGATTACAAATTTTCTACCGTAAAGATATGGTCGGAAATATTTAACTGACCATACGATAGCGAGTAACTCTTTTTCTATCGTGGGATACCGTATTTCTGCTTTGTTAAGAGTTCGACTTGCATAAGCAATTGGTCTGTTATCACTATTGCATAGCACGGATCCGATTGCGTACCCGGACGCATCTGTTTGTAAAACAAAAGTATTGTTTTCATCGAAGTTGGGATACTGTAATACTGGTGGAGATGTTAATGACTCTTTTAGGGATTCGAAGGATTTCTGACACTCATGTGACCATTCAAAGTTAGCATTTTTTCGACACAGTTTATTAAGTGGTAAAGATATTGCGGCAAAATCTGGTATAAATTTTCTGTAAAAGTTGACAAACGCTATAAATCTTTTCGTTTCGTCTGCGTTTTTGGGCACTGGATAATTTTTTACTATGTTTACTTTCTCTAAATCTGGTTTAATTCCTTCAGATGAAACAACATGTCCTAATAGCTGCATTTCTTTTCTTAAGAAATCGCACTTTATTGGATTAAGTTTCAAGTTAACTTTACGCAATCTAGCTAAAATATCTATAAGATTTTTATTGTGAATTTCCAAATTACGTCCAAAACAAATCAAATTATCCAAATACACAAATAATTTGTCATATGTAAGTCCAGACATGGCAATTGTCATTAGACGAGAAAATGCACTTGGGCTAATTTTTAATCCCATTGGTAACCGTGTCATTTGATATTGGCCTGAAGGCGTAGTAAATGCTGTATACTTTCTGCTTTCTGGTTTTAATTTTGCTTGATAATATGCTTGTGATAAATCTAATTGTGAAAAATACATTGAACCGGATAGCGAATCTAAAATATCGGTTATATTAGGTAGTGGAAATTTATCGTCTAAGATTCTAGTATTTAACTTACGAAAATCTATAACAAGCCTCCATTTCTTGGTAGTGTCGTCTGACTTTTTAGGTACCAACAGAATTGGGCTTGACCACTCACTTTTTGCTGGTTCAATGATATTTTCAGAAAGCATTTTCTTAACTTGTGTTTCAATTTCCTTACGTTGTGAAAAAGGTAACCTGTACTGTCTAGTATAAACTGGATCAGCGTTTTGTCTTAACTGTATACCTTGTTCGTAAAGGTTAGTGGTTGATAATTTATCATTAGGTAGATGAAACACATCCGAATATTTTGCGCATATGTTTTCGATTGATGATCTTTCTTCGTTGTTTAGATGGCCTAATTTTAAAAGAGATAACATAGTGCGTACTCTTTCTCCATCAATTTGACTGTCTCGTCCAAAGTTACAAATGTTATAATCTGATAACAAATGTATTTCAGGTCTAAAATAATTAATATCTACTTCCGTTTCGCGAGTATTTAATATTTGTACACTTATTTGTCTGTTGTGTGGTGTACACATACTTCCTGCTATGAAAACTCCGTCACATAATTGTTTCGGTAAAATTACGCAGTCCTCGTTAAAACTACTGTCTATCATATATATTTTCTCACATCTCGGTGGAATTTTTAAGAAACTGGTATTATTTAGTGTACTATTAATCATGGGCAGAGTTAAATTATTATCATTTTTCTGTAATGATATCGTATTATTTTCATAATTTAAAATAGCGTTATATTTACTCATAAAATCTCTGCCGATTATACCATGTTGTAAACCTGGTATGTGCTGCATAATGTAAAATTTGTGTACAAATTCCTGTCCTTTTGCGATCAGTGTAACATAAACATAACCTGATGTTAGTACTTTGCCACCAATACCATTTATGGAAATGTATTCCTTTTGTACTGGAATATTCCAACGTGCCACTGTTTCATATTTCAATATTGATAGTGATGCCCCGGTATCTATAAGCAATCCATATTTGGAACCTTGTACTAAGAATTCAACCGAGCTGTTGTTATTACAAGCGAATATAAAATGATTATCGAAAAAACTGCAATGGTTCAGAAATGCGTCTATCTGTTGGTTGGGGAGTTCGATTCCCGTCACTTAAATCGATGTTGTTTATGCCATTTTCTATAGCATGTACATTACCTCTGCGTGTAAAATTCCGTCCAGGCCTACCGCGATATGAACCTCGCATGTAAACACGATTGTTACTGAACTGTTGCTGGTATGGCCTATGATTTTGAAAAAATCCCCTACTATTTCCTCTTTGTATGAATATACGAACGGGGGGGCGGGATGGGCTCGAACGATTAGGACGTCTATTGTTATTGTAGCTATATCCGCGATTTTTAAATGTGTTTTGGTACCCGACATACACCGATGCGTTTGAAGGTTGCCGATTGCATGACAAGTCCTCATCCTTAGCTGCTCTTATTGTATCTTTTAAAGTATCATAATTACGCGCTGCTAAAATAGTGCGGATTTCGCGATTTCGCAAGCCATCGATGAAACATTTAATTGCTATTTTCTCATTTTGTGGGCGTAATATTTTATATGCCGTTTGATCCTCACCTGATTGGGCGACCGTCAGATCTACAAAGAGCTGTTCGACCCTCGATCCATATTTTTCTATAGAAAAACCGTTTTGATTAATTTGTGTCAACTCCTTGTGTATTGCTGTACTCGACTTTTTTGTAAGAAGGTGTTGACGCATCTCAATCATAAGCAACTCACAGCTGTCATAAGAGGCAGACAATCTTAATTTAGCGTTCTCGTTTATTCTAGTTTTTAAAACAAATTTAACAAGCATTTTGTTGCCTTCTTCGGTAAGTGAAGAACTGTATAACTCTATGGCATCTATTAAACTCTTCGTCACACTTTCGTCACCATTCATAACTGGTAATAATGCCACGGCAGTCCTGTAATTAAAAGCCTCCATGTTGTCCACTTCAGTTCTAACCTCGACTGTACACTCAGCACTTGGTTGAGTACTGTATGTTTTGGAGCAAAAAGTTTCTATTTGGTTAAAAGTCCTTTCAAATAAATCACAGTATGACTGTATTTCCTGTAAAACTTTTGTACTAAATTGTTTCTGTTCTATTTTTATAGATATGGTTTGTAGACATTTATCAAATTGTTGTTTTAACAATGATGCTTCTTGCAACTTTTGCTTAAGTAATGTTTCTGTCCTTTTAGGATAACTTAGTTTTTTTAAATTACTTTCTATATTTTTTAATTCGTCGTATAACAAACCAAGGTCATTTGCCATTACCAATACAAAGAAATATGCACATTAGCAATACTTACACTAGATAATGAAATGGTAGTACATAATATAAAAGAAAATATAATGGTTATACTTATTAACTAGAAATTCGTCCAATAACCGTTGAGGGAACATTTAATATTTTACTAGTTGCCTGAACACTAATCACTTCACTTATCACTGATTTTTGTCACTTACTGCGGTTTCTGTCCTCTGGTACCCGCATCCTGGCGAGTCTCCTGGCGCGCCTCTTGGCGCTGCTGGCGGCACTCGTAACAGACACGAGGCTCGGCGTGTGGTCGTCGAAACGATCGTGCTAATAGGTTTTGTGCGACAACCTCATTCCTTATCCAGGAATAATGACATTTTTGGTAAAGCTTGTATACTGCATATAGTCCAGCGATTCCTAATATGGTGCACATGATGAACATGACGATGCTAATATTTGATAAATGGTATTCCTGCATAGACGCGGAATTTGAACCACCCGATGCACTTTGTGATATGATAACATCTTCTTTTTCTATGTTAGACCGGCACATTTTAACCACTAATTTATTATTCGTCCATTTTTAAACGCAAAAGAATTTCACTTGTACCATAGGTACTATGCGACGAACTCGGCACCCGTCTCAGATGGCAGGGTCGCCATGTAAGGTTGTCGGTTCGGGGAGATGATAGAAACAAGTGCCTTCATTGGAGTATCGTATATTACTGCCTTTCAATACGTTATGTGGTTATAATATGTACTTAATATTAGAATATAGATGTGTGTGCACACATACATTATAGTCTTACACACTACATTCCCATCTCCGCCCTTAAAAACTGGGTGAATTATAGCCCTTTTAAGGGATGTAGGAAATATACCAGAATCAAAGCATAGATTGAAAATATGACTAAGGATAGGTGCCAGGGTATTTGCGTATTTTTTAAGAAGAAACGGGGTAATGCCATCCCAACCAGACGCAGCATTGGACCGCAACGAATTAATGACAGTGACAATTTCGTCAGGATCTATGGAGTTTAGGACGAAAGAAGAAGCCATTGAGGGATTGTGTACATCTTGTGGAAGATCCAATGGTTGATTTCCTCTGTCTTTTAAAATGTCATTGGCAAGCTTTTCACCGATATTCACAAAATACGAATTAACACTATTTGGTGGAGTTATGAGAGTAGCGGCTGCGAAGGACCAATAAGCGTTGTGTAAACTAGCGGGAGTTTATGCGGGAGTGAATGCTGCCAACTGGTTTTATTTAAAGGGGACGATATTAGGACTTACTTGTAGTTAGAAGGATCGCCTGTAACGATGGCTGGAGACTGGAAAGCGCCGTGTGAAGTCTTGAACTTCGTCTTGGTTCTTCTAGCACTGCACTTTACTGTTTTTATTATTGTCCCACTTGTGTCGGCCGACACTCACAGATTTGGTTATTTGGTTTTATGGTTGCGGACCGCAATAACTTAGCGGTATATAGCGTAAAGAGGTGTTAAGTCGTTGAAGACAGTTGAAGATGTGAATTTGAAGTAATCCTTTTCATCATGGCGTGGCTTTCTTCCTCACCTCGGAAGCTCGCCTCATTGGACGTTGGAGGCAATACTCCTTTCTCTTTCTGGCGCATGTAGGCGGTATAAGAGGGAAGGAGAGGGGTAGATAAAACCAGTTTAGACAACATGACAGGAAATATATAACGTAGTAAAGTGTTTCGGATATTTTAAGGTAGTGTGGGATACGTACCACGTTCGGAAATATTATATAAACGTATGCTACATAAACTTGCGTAAGCATCCTGCCCGGTTTTGAGGATATGTAGTATTCTCAAAAGGAAAGAAGTTACATTAAAACGGACTAGGAGAGAGAAAATTATTTAAATATGTTAACTACAGCTAAATTAGGTTATTGATTACAGAGTGAAACTATTGAGAAGGTAAAGGACACAATTTTACAACGGGTCTCTTGAAAGAGCCACTGCATGTCTTCACCATAGCAACGCGGGTTGTCCTATCCCTGCCGGGGAAAACTTCGGTAATTATGCCCATTGGCCAACGTAACGGAGGGACATCATCCTGATGCATGAGAACCACTGTACCAATCTCAACATTGTCTGTGGCATTCAACCATTTTTGCCTAACTTGTAAGTTATGTAGATATTCTATCCGCCATCGTCTCCAAAAGCTGCAAACCATTTGGTCAAGCAATTTTTTGCGGCAAGTTAGAGAACTCGTTGTTTCGGGAACGTTCACGACAGGCAACGAGGTCAACGGAGAAGCCATTATAAAATGCGCGGGAGTAAGCGGCTCTGGGTACGGATCCTCATTCAGGACGCAAAGCGGTCTAGAATTTAGAACTGCCTCAATTTCAGTGAGAACAGTCGAAAGCTCCTCATAAGTAAGAAGTTGAGAACCGATTACACGGTATAAATGAGTTTTAATTGATTTAATCGCAGTCTCGCGCGCGAGTTCTATGCGAGTGGTCGCGGATGTGTGATTGCCCGATAATGTCCGTCGATACGATTAAGTGTGCGAACTGTAATGTTGTGATTTCGGAAGTCCTTGCGTTTATTCGTAATAAACATGACGTGATGGACAACGAAAGTCTTATAAGAATATGTGTGTCGGCGTTTTCCGACGAAGATATCGACGAGGCAAAGAAATTGTTATGCAGCACGACAAAGATTGGTAAACGATTGAAGTCGAGGCGAAAAGACAAGAAACAAAAGGATTTAGAAGACATGATAGCGGTTTTTAAAACTGTAGACCCATACCAACTGCCGGTTTTTGTCGCCTACGAGCTACACAAACTGCCTCCTGTATGTTTCGACCACGTAGACGTCACGAAAATTCTAAAGGACTTGTTAATTCTACGTGCGGAATTAAATGATATCAAAGATAATTGTGTCACTAAGAACGACCTAGACGTGGCCCTGAAAGAGAATAATATCATACAATCATCTGCTACTAATCAGTTACTAAATCCGATATTTAACTCTAATGTTAACAAAATCAGAGGTGGAAGGTACAACTTAAATAGTGGACCGTTTGGATTGTCGCCGCACCTACCCTCACAATCTCAACATTCGCAGCTGATCGATGCTGACTCACATTCGCCGACGCAGCTATCAAGTGACGATGACGGGCCGAAGTATCGCTCTCTCGTTCACTCTCATGCGCACACCGTGCTACCGGCTGTCGACGAGTCTGCTACCAAGCCGGTTAACTCAACATTGTTAGAAAACACGGATGACACGAATAAAAATCGACAATCAATGCAGAGTAATAAAACTATGGTGGAAGTATTAAGGCAAGGAGAATGGCCTAAAAATCATTCTAATAATGGTTGGACACTGGTTCAGAGTAAAAAGCCAAAGAATCGGTTCGAGGGAAAAACGGGAACCGCAAGTCCTAATGCGAACTTTAAATTTAGGGCTGCTGACTCGAAAATTCCCCTGTTTATTACAAATGTTGACAAAGAGACCACTGAAAAAGATATTTGTGATTACATACAAAACAAGACGCAAGAAATAGTGCAGCTTCAGAAAATTAACATGAAGTCTGAAAGACCGTATAATGCCTTTAAATTGTTTGTCTCAACATACAAATTAAATACATTTTTAGATAACAACATATGGCCCGAGGGTATACGGTTTAGACAGTTTATTTACTTTAAGCAGAATGCTACAAAAGTAAATAAGCAGCCCAGTGTTGAAAACATAACAAACACTTAATGGATTGTTCGACGAATGTTAAACTATGTACATTCAACTGTAAAAGTATAACTCGATCAGCTGATTGCGTTAGACAATTATGTGCACGAGCCGACGTGATAGCGCTACAGGAGACCTGGTTGCTGCCCCACGACGTGCCCTTCTTAGCGACCATTGATGGAGACTTCGCGTATACTGGGAAATCAGCTGTGGACACCTCTGCCGGTGTTCTGGTTGGTAGACCGTATGGTGGTGTGGCGCTGCTGTGGAGAAAGTCGTTATTTGCGTCAGTATCGGTGATAACTTGTGCTAGTGATCGAATCGTGTGTATTAAAATAGCACAGGGCGAACGGTTTTTACTAATATTTAGTGTGTACATGCCCACTGACTGTGCCGAAAATCGTATCGAGTTCACGAGTTGTCTAAGTGAGATTATCTCAGTTATTGAGAGCAGTGAAGTGGAGTCGGTTTTTGTGTTGGGAGACTTTAACGCGCACCCAGGGACACGATTCTCACGTGAGTTACTTTTAACCTGTGTTGATCAATCATGGTCTTGCATTGATACTGAACTTTTACCGCAGGACTCGCATACTTTTACTAGTTCCGCCAACGGTTCCCTCCGCTGGCTAGATCACTGTGTTGTCACTGAGGCCGCTAGACATTTAGTAAATAATGCGTCTATCTTGTATGGTGTTTATGTGTCAGACCATATTCCATTATTAATTGAGTGTAACATTAATCTAATTAAACCTAAAATTACTTCATCCTATAGTTCTTGTAACAAGATTGTATGGGGTGAGAGGGATTTAAAACAGATAAATACACTGAAAAAAATAAAATGTTACTACCGCACATTAAAGCTATAACATTAAGATTTACTGAATTTTTACAGTAAAAAGGAATGTTTGTAAAACATTAAAAAACAAAACAGTAACGTTTAATGATTGAACATTTAATTTAACAGATAGCACGTTAAAACTGACTGATCATGATTCGAGAAACAGTAAACGTGATGTGGTAGTAAACTGTAATGGTTTGATCGTTAAAACTAATCGAATAAAACATTTAATTTAACAGGCAGCACATTAAAACGAACTGATCATGGTTCGACAAAAAGTTAACGTTATGTGCCAGTAAATTTTATTGGTTTGATCGTTAAAACTTATCGAATAAAACATTTAATTTAACAGATAGCACATTCAAACTGACTGATCATGATTGGGCAAAAAGTTAACGTGATGTGGCAGTAAATTGTAATGGTTTGATCAGTAAAACTAATCGAATAAAACATTTAATTTAACAGATAGCACATTAAAACTAACTGATTATAGTTCGACAAAAAGTTAACGTTAAGTGGCAGTACATTTTAATGGTTTGATCGTTAAAACTTATCGAATACAACATTTAATTTTACAGATAGCACATTCAAACTGACTGATCATGATTCGACAAAAAGTAAACGTGATTTGGCAGTAAATTGTAATGGTTCGATCGGTAAAACTAATGAAATAACACATTTAATTTAACAGACATCACATTAAAACAAACTGATCATGGTTCGACAAAAAGTTAAGTCATGTGGCAGTACATTTTAATGGTTTGATCGTTAAAACTTATCGAATACAACATTTAATTTAACAGATAGCACATTCAAACTAACTGATCATGGTTCGACAAAAAGTTAACGTTAAGTGGCAGTAAATTGTAATGGTTTGATCAGTAAAACTAATCGAATAAAACATTTAATTTAACAGATAGCACATTAAAACTAACTGATTTTAGTTCGACAAAAAGTTACCGTTAAGTGGCAGTACATTTTAATGGTTTGATCGTTAAAACTTATCGAATACAACATTTAATTTAACAGACAGCACATTAAAACTAACTGATTATGGTTCGACAAAAAATTAATGTAATGTGGCAGTACATTTTAATGGTTTGATCGTTAAAACTTATCTAATACCACATTTAATTTAACAGATAGCACATTAAAACTGACTGATCATTATTCGACAAAAAGTTAACCTGATGTGGCAGTAAATTGTAATGGTTTGATCGTTAAAACTTATCGAATAAAGCACTTAATTTAACAGATTGCACATTAAAACGAACTGATCATGATTCGACAAAAAGTTAACGTTATTTGACAGTAAATTTTAATGGTTTGATCGTTTTAACTAATCGAATAAAGCATTTAATTTTACAGATAACACATTAAAACTAACTTATCATGATTTGAGAGAAAGTAAACGTGATGTGGCAGTAAATTGTAATGGTTTGATCGGTAAAACTTATCGAATAAATCATTTAATGTAACAGATAGCACATTAAAACGAACTGATCATGATTCGACAAAAAGTTAACGTTATTTGACAATAAATTTTAATGGTTTGATCGTTTTAACTAATCGAATAAAGCATTTAACTTTACAGATAACACATTAAAACTAACTTATCATGATTCGAGAGAAAGTAAACGTGATGTGGCAGTAAATTGTAATGGTTTGATCGGTAAAACTTATCGAATAAAACATCTAATGTAACAGATAGCACATTAAAACTAACTGATCATGATTCGACAAAAAGTTAACGTGATATGGCAGTAAATACAATTGAACTGATAGCACACCTAAAAGCACTACTAGCAAGATAAAGGAAGTGTTTTTTTCGGCCCAAACATGTCATGACCAAATGCTTTGCTCACGGCCCCATACAAAATTAACCCACGTCCTCAGCAAAGAGAATGAAAAAATTTCCCCCTTTATACCCCCCTCCCCCCCCCCCCCCCCGCCACGTAATTCTCAACATGGGGGTAAAAAAATATGGATTCGTATAATTTATGTTTTGTGTAGTAGTTTTGTATTGATGAATATGATGATTATAATTCTGTTACTGCATACGTCTTACAGCCGCGGATCATATTTTAATCAACATACAACCTAGCACTGGCCTGCAAATTGCAAAACAATGTAAGAAAATTTGAAATACATTTAGGAATCTAGGAAGGTTTCATGACCTTAATTTTCACGTCTCCCAGTGATGGCCAAATTGATAATATCAGACAATGTTTACATTTTAGGTTATTTAAACTATTTCAGTTATTTAAGTAAATTAACATGATATTTTCGAGGCTTTGTTTCCTACGCAAATCTAAAACCCCCATGCGCTGTGCTGTAACGTAGCACCATGAGGTTTCAGGTAAGTAGATAGCTACTTATCTTAAAAAGCGTTTAAGGGGGTGGGTGACTTCAGATTTATCTTATTGATATCACTGAAAACCTCAGCTGAAAACTATGTTTATTAGACAAGGCCCACTTACATAACTACTGGCTGATATTTGTTAGGATTATAATATCTGCTGGGGGATTTTTAATTATAGCAATCTTAGATTGCGATACCCCATAATATTAAAACGTAAATAAAACACATATTTATGTTAAATGGTTTTTTAATCATCTTCTTCATTAGGATCATCATAGGAGGCAATTGATTACCTTGGTGCCGTGCCCAACCAAGATACCATATTATGCTCATGGTATGGGCACAGCAACCAACCGTTCTTTTTCCTATGATACAGGTGCAATAATATTGAATTATAGCATCCCTTCCACTTAGAGAGTTATTATACATACATAATATATACTACTACTAATATGCCTGGATTTTATCCTTCCCTCCCTCCTTTCATCCCTCCTCTTAACATCCATTTTGAGTCCGATGTAGACAGCTCTTGTTGGCCCCCAAAATCCGCAATTTTTCTTTGTTTTTTTTTTAATTTTAATGTAGCCTTTAACAATCGCGCCATCAAGACGAATATAACGACGTATATTTTATTCAAATCCCTTCATCAGTTTAGGAGTTATGAGGGAATAAAGAAACGGGCATACATACATACATACACGTCAAACACATAACCCTCCCTTTGGGCTTCACCGCAGTCGGGTAAGAATTAGAAATATACTTATTTTCTATACTTGGCCACCAGTAATGAAGCTAAGATTTAAATTGGTTAATTAGGCAAAGGATTTTTTTGATACACATTTGATTCGTGTAACGCTAGGCCCAGAAACGGGTTTCTCCTTTCAACTGTGAGGTGCCAACAGTCTCGAAGTAAAATGGCTGTAACATACGGACGGACGGACAGACAGACAGACAGATGGACTGAACGAATCCTTATGGGTTCCATAGTAACCATTTGGCTACGGAACCCTAAAAAAAAGACTCCTTTTTTCGTTACCGATTAAGTAGGTAGGTAGGTAAGTAAATACAATCAATTTTCTTACATTTTTGACATTGATTGTCGCTGAGATGAATTATTGCGACTGCACTGACTGAATTTGAACCTAACTTCGATTTGTTGGAAACGAGTTATATAGGTAGGTAGGTACGTAAATTGAAAACTGATTTTTATTCCTACGATTTCCGATTAAAATTACTGTCTTGACAATAAAAAGAACTGTTTGATTGAACAATCATAAACAAAACAATACCTACGATGAATTTGAAAAACGATTAGAATTACTGTCTTGACATTAAAAAGAACTGCTTGATTAAATTAAAATAAAACAAGTCGAAACACGCTCCGTAAACGTCACGTCTGTAGCAGTTTGTGTTGCCAACCTAGTGGATTTTCCACTAAAACTGGTGGTTTCGACCCGGAGTTTTAGTAGTTAAAATAAGAATGTTTATTTATTGATTCTTAATATTACGTAATAATAAAAGAAACCAATGATTATTTGTACTTATTGTTTTCTTTCATAATAACTAAAAAATAGTTTAGTGGAAAATGATAATGATAGATGGTGTTTGGTGATTTGGATTGCGAAGTTTTACCTAATAGCATTGGTTTTTGCTAAGACACCATTGTGGGACAAAAGACACAAATTACACAGCAACAGAAATGTGATTGACAAATATTGGAAGGAAATTAGAAACTAATTTAATATCATGGATTCGTCGAACTTTTTATGTTTGTATTTTCTTTGTGTGAATGTGTTGTTTGTGTGTTGAACTTTGTATGTATGTGTAATGTGTGTCTTTAGATGTTTTATTTTTATACCTTTGTTGTCTGAGCAAATAAAATATTATTATTACTTATAGGTATCTTTTAGGAATAATTGGTAATACGATCCATATTTCTTTTTTCTTTTACTGTTGATATTAGAAACACCGACTGTCCTTTTTTATTTTTAATGTAGGTACACTTTCGAGGAGAAAAAACTCATCGTCCGACGAACTCGAAGACATCATGGACACTATGAACAGATTTACCTGTTTCTCTATGCATAACCCTGTGCCGATCGGTACTGCCCCGTATACCGATAAGTCAGTACTTTAAAAAATGCGTTCTTTATTTATGCACCCTGAGATGTTGAATCTGGTGGAGAATTAGTTTTAACTGTTGGCAACACCGTTCTCCGCCGCCGCCCGCGCCGCCCGCCGGGCGCCGCGCGCCGCGCCGGGCCGGTCCGCCATTATAGTAAAAGTACTCTGTGCGTGCGCCATGCCCATACATTACTTTGACGTCGAAGGGTGCCTGGCTGGTGGCGCTGGTGCCGGCTGGTACACAGAAAAATTTGTGCCTGCCTGTGGTGCCTGCAGTGTACCTATTCCTTCAATTACATTGAAGTAATAACATGGGTGACGAGATTGAGACCACAGCGATGCTTCTCAGGGAATGGGGATTTCAAAAATACATTGATGTGTTTAGAGGTAAGCCATTTCATAAACTTTTTTACTTAACTTTAGAGGTTTATCTAGCTAAAACCACTAAAACCATTTCATAGGACCGTTATGTTATTGAAAAGGACAGACGTACGAAAGGACAGCTCATTTTAAATTTTAAGAATGAAATAAACCACAAAAACTTGAACATTCAAAGAAATTCCATTTGAAAATTGTAGGAAAAAACGGTTTTGTATATTTAATTTACCTTCTGTTATTTTGTGTGGCTTTTGTTTAATTTGAGCTAGATCATGATTGTATTTTATAGATAACTAGCTGACCCGCGCAACTTCGTCTGCGTCACATAAATATAGCTATAACCTTTCTCGATATATCGACTATCCGACATTAATTAAGCTAAATCGTAACAAACAAAAAATCTTATCTTTCCTCTTTATTACAATAGTTTAGATGGTTTAGATTAGCTTATATTATATTAAAGTGTGAATTACTATAAAATCTATCTCTTACTGTTAAATAATATACTATAACACTCTGTACTTGTAAACATTATGATGCAGTAAATATTTTGAATTTGAATTTCCCGGAGGCCAGCCAGAATCCCCCGTACCTACATTGCGACGCAACCCGCGTAATTATTTTTCCGCACGGGTATTTTTACATTGCGATATCTTCTAAGATATTTGTTTAAACTGTATAGAGTAAAGAACACAAATATTCTACATTAAATTTCAGTTCTAACGAACACATTTATTTAGATATAGATTAATACCATAGGGGTTAAATAAGCTTCGCAAAAAATAATTCTTTTTAACCTAACATTTTAATAGTAAAAAATGGTTACAGTGAGTCAATCTTAAAAGATAGACAGATGCTGTCGCGGACTTTTTTTTAGAACTTTTAAAGACGAATAATTACTTCATACATGATATTCTCGTAACTTAAACCGTTTTCGCAGCGCACGCAACGGAAGCTCTCAGAAAGGAATTTTCTTTTCCCGTTTTTGCAACATTTCTCATTTATGCTCTGCTCCTATTGGTAGTAGCGTGATGTTATATAGCCTATAACCTTCCTCGATAAATGAACTATCCAACACAAAAAGATTTTTTCAAATCCAACCAGTAGTTCCAGAGTTTATCGCGTTCAAACAAACAAACAAACAAACAAACAAACAAACTCTTCAGCTTTATAATATTAGTATAGATTATTGCGTAATCGTAGCCATCTTGAAAAAAAAGGTCATGATGGGTTGCTACACTTGCTATCTACTGTTGATAATTATTTTAATGTTCAGACAGTTGAAACAGTTCACCCTTCATTAGGTAATAATTTGAATTGAATTTCTTTTTCATGACTAGTGTGACGTGATGCGATACCGAAGAGTGCAAAACTGTTAGGTACGTTTTATCGACGAAGTGTAAAATTAAGGAGGTACTTTCGATAGGTACTAGCTGATGAACGGGGCTCGCCCGCCTGCTTGACATTAATAGGTACCTACCTACTAAAACCTTCCTCGAGAATCACTCTATCCATTGGTGAAAGCAGCATGAAAATCGTTTATTGTTGTTAGTTTATCGCGAACAGACAGACAGACGCGGCGGAGGACTTTGTTTTCTAAATAAGTTAGTAGTGATCATTGTGTTGTGTTTATGGTGTATTTGCTTCGAATGTTTCTGTTTGTGCTTAAAAATACTGTAAATCAAGGTCAGACAGTTCGAAATGGGCTGGAAATACACGTCAGATTTTGTTTCCGAATGTCTGAAGCCAGGGCCCTGTATAATAAAACTTACAAATTGTAATTGTAGGCTACAAGTTACGGTCAGTGGGTCGTCTTAGGGGCGGGTTTCAATTCTACAAGTTTCTGTTTAATAAAAACTACAAGTTGCATAGACATAGAACGTTCAGTCATAATAACACAATAATAATAAATAATTAGTACATTCAATTTAAACCTCCAGTACAAAAGCATGCTGCTATTGACACACTTAAATGATTTAAGGGTTAACGGTTATAACATTTTTAGCTATGGGTGTACGTATGTGTTATGGAGTATTAAAAATGTGTATTGTTGTTGACCCGTACCGATAGTCAGTACTTTAAAAATTTACATTCTCTATGCAAGCACCCTTACTGTTTTCAGAGAACGAAGTCGACGCGTCTGCTTTAAGATTATTAGATGATGCGCAAGTGAGGGCATTAATTCCTGCAATAGGACCGCAAGCAAAATTCAAAAAATCTCTGTCAGTGTGGAAGGTGTCGCTTGAAAAGGTAATTTAAGACACAGTCTCAATAAGTCTCTAAAGATAATATTTTCTGAGTTTTTACCTTGACATGTCATGTCATGTGGTCAGGGAATCATACCTGCATAGAACTTATATATTTATTACAAGTGTTTATTACAGAGTGAATTGTGGCTTCACAAATTGATGACGATTTAGACCATATCATTTCAACATATGGAGACTCTTTAGACGGACTGACGCCGAGTTCCACGAGCCCAATCAAATCCCTTCCAGCGTCACCTAGCATCTCATCACGATCATCAGTGTCTGTGTCCACACATGACAATTTTGTAAGTAGTTTTATTTGTACTGCAAAATCCCCACTACCAGTCGCCCGGACGGTACACATGGTAATATCAACTCACCATCATGTAATACAGCGTGACCCTGGATAATGTACACAAACGAAAATAGATTTCTATTACATATTCTGTGCATTTTTGAGCAACACATCTTTCCAGTATCTAGTTTTTTTCTATATAAAGTAGAATTTGAAGATACACACTAAACTTTTTAGTTACTTTATACTTATACAATAATACAGGGTGTTTGGAATCTGGGTGCAAAGCCTTAAGGGGGTGATAGTTGACACCATTTATAGCATTACTAGCTTTTGCCCGCGACTTCGTTCGTGTGGAATAGTGACTTCCGGCAGATTTTTGGTTTATCTCGCGAAAAAAAAAAAAAAAAACTATCCTATGTCCTTTCTCAAGTTCCAAACTATGTCTGTACCAAATTTCATCAAAATCCGTTCAGCCGTTTAGGCGTGAAAGAGTAACAGACAGACAGATAGACAGAGTTACTTTCGCATTTATAATATTAGTATGGATGAGCTTTGCACCTAGCTTTCAAACATTCTGTATATAATTATATAAGACAATTTAGTGACCATGTTTTTATTTTTAGGATCTTGCTTAGCTCTTGGCAACTACCCCAGATGGTCAATTGCTACTTCAACATGATCAAGAAAAGACATTGGAAGAACAATGTAGAAAAATATTAGTACGAGTAATTTGGAGTGGAGTGGTTACGTTGCTCTTCTGATAATTATGCCTTGTGTGCTGAAAAGTGGCAAAGCACCAACCAGTATCGGAAGCAACGTGTTCTCTCAAATGAAAAAGAGTCTTATATCCAAGAATTCCCATGTTTGAAGCGCTCTTGGGGACATGAATTGGTATTTTTTTTCACTTCTCTGAGTTTTTAATGTATTACTTTAGTCGTAAACTTTTAAGGTTTCTCAAACTACATCTCTTTATTTCAGCTGACTGCCGACTTCAATCACTGGTATCCTGAAAATAAACATTCATTAGAATGATGAGTAACTAACTACCGTTACTAAAGAGCAAATTACTCAATATATCTAAAACCTTATCAAGACGATCACCATTTGAAGAGGAACTTAAGAAACTAGCGCAAGGTTAGTTTGCTATACTTGTATTATAGTTTATTATTTGGCTGGACTATTTCAATCCGCTTAATAAATACCGTCGTATAACTGTCTAGTCTGTCTATCTGCCCAAAAGAGTTGCGGTTTCAACCAGTTGGCTGCGACATGTGTATGTAACACCTCTTTCAGTACCATGCTTCAATTAAAAGAATCATTCTAGTCTAGATAAAATTTTGGTTGGTCGGAGCCCTGCCAATTTCAAAGTCAAAAAAACGTGTGGCACTCGGAGACTGCCGCGGTAAATCTATTGCATAGCATTTTTTATCAACTTATGCAATAATAGATATAAATAATTAGGTATTAATAGTGTAATTACACACCAAAATAATTATTCATTCAAAAAATTTGAACAAAAATAACGATATTAAGAGTTTGATCTTCGAATTTCGCGCGATGTACATTATATAAATCAAAACTAACCTTCATAGACTAGTAAGCTAGTAAGAAACTCTATGACAGAAAATTTAAAAGAAAAAGTATTGACAGCCTGACGTAAGTGTCATAACATTGAAAAATATGAAAATTATTTATTTTATTTTAGATATTTTATAAGAAAACGAATCGTTTTAGACCGATTCGCAGAATAGTAATGCAAAAACCAATAAAACTTATGATAGATGCGTACTAATAATAAAATGAATGTTTATAGAGTACTCACTCCTCACTAATTTTCTTTCACTATTTTTTCGTGACTTTCTTCATTAATAAATGCACTTTGTTTATTCATATTTAAAACACTTTGTACACAAATTATACGAGTAAGAATATTTTAGAAGGAGAAAGCAGAGAGACAAACAATTATTTAATTTGACAACCTCAGTTGACAACCTTGTTATTTTCCGTAACCATAGCAACCTGGTTGAATCTTGAACTGAATATTTTTGTTAGGAAATCTCTGGATTCGCTCTCCACGCTCAACTCAACCCAAGGCCCGCGATAGAATCTATGCAATAGATTAATAATCAATTTAATTCAATACTTATATTTATTGATTTTCATGCTATTAGATGTTATAATGATTATTCAAAATGACAGTAACTAATTTTTGTTCTTCTTGCTTGACAGAACAAGATCCTGAAACGAGCATTCTCGCTGTATTACTCCTTATTCCCCACATAATTGGACCAGTTCACTTAAAAAAGAAGAGAATCTCCGCTGCAGAAGTGCGTCAAAGCTTTATTTTACATGTTGAAGAGGAAAGACAAGTCTTGGAAGAGTGATTGAAGCGACACGACAGGTACAAGTCTTTGGGATTGACCATCCAACCTTATATGATAGTTGCAGGTCCATTGAAAAATATAGCACGTTACGTTGTTGTTGATGATATTCTCTACGAATTGCCAAACATCTGCAAAACTGTTGATACATATTTTAAAATTATATGGGCTCTTAACTTAGAGTATCCTAGTGAATGTTTACCCATCTGGCAATTCTTAGAAAGGGCCATTTACAAGTTTCCTGCAAATTTTATTTCAAAAAACAGACTTTCATCGTCTGTCCTAAGTTTATTGAGTGATTGTAGTATGTCTGCTGAGTAAAAATGGTTACCTGTTTTATTTGTAATACTGTTGTCATAAACGTACGAGCGTTAAAAGTCCATTTCCAAGTTTTTCATCAGCACCACAGGTTTGAACAATATCACTGCGTAGAAGGCAATTGTTTCCGGTCGTATCACCTCTTTAATTCGTTTCGTAGACATTACTTTCGGGAGCATTCAAGTCAACTTTATGATTTAACTGAAGAAAACGAACAACATCCTGCACAGATCAGGAAATTTTAGTCGAGACTGACGGTTCCCCTTCTCAAGAACTAGTTAGCCACTCTATTTTATTGGGCCCGTGAATGATCATTCGTCTTCTGAACAATCTAGTAATCAAACTCATCCTTGTAACTTTGTTGTAACACCAGACCCTTTAAGACAAGATTTACCTCACGTTTCTTTAGAAATGGCTCTACCTTCCCTAGTAGCATCCTTGTATGGGTCTGTGAACTTGCCAAGAAATATTGTCCAAATAATTATAAAAAATCTTTTAAGCATTTTGTCGTCTTCGGTGGTTCAATAATTGATAGGAGACTTCTTGCAGAATATGGCTGATAATGGTGAAATTTCTTGTAACAGTCCCGTTTCAGAAGTGCTACATACAATGTCTACTGCAATCACTTCGTGCTTCAATCCGTTTTTATCGGACTTATCCGAGTATCGTAGATTGAAATACTTTCAGACTTATATTCCACCTAAAGCAGAAGTAGTGGGTGAACGTCACAAGTCGAGTACTTTACGAGGCAGTCAGGTACTTTCTTCGGTTACTTGCACTATGCAGTTGATTCCATTAGGAGACGTCATAGATAGTTTTTTTTTCCATCGAAACAGTCTTGGTTGATACATTGCATTACATGGCGGATCTTAACAAAGATGTTAACGTTATTCGAAATTTTATTCAAGGGCGCTATTGGCAATCAAAAAGAAGAGCTCACGTAGGCAAACATGTAATACCGTTGTTTTTATTTTTTGACGACTATGAGACTTCAAATGCTTTAGGAAGTCATTCCGGGATTCATAAATTAGGTGCTGTGTATGTGTCAGTCCCTTGTCTGCCTTCTTGGCGTTGTAGTGTTCCATCTCATATTTTCTTAACATTGCTATTCCATTCTTCTGACAGATTAAAATTCGGCAATAATATAATTTTCCAGCCTGTAATAGATGAGCTTAATTATCTGAGTTCTACTGGCATCTCATTTGTTATTCCAAATTTTGATGGAGTTGTGTATTTTGAACTGGTTTCAATTATCGGAGACAATTTAGGCATTCATTCTATTACTGGTTTTGTGGAAAGCTATTCTGCCAACTACCCATGTAGAATTTTCCGCGTAAGAAAAGAAGACAATACATGAAAGTTCAATTATAAAAAACTAAGATGTTCTAATTAATAATTATGTAGAGATTAACTTTAGCTGTAAAGTAGTACTTTTATTTAACACATATTTTTGATTTGTTCTATAAATATCAAGTTTTGCAAAAATACTGCTTTTCCGCAGAATTTTGTGAACTGGCTCTTGTTGGTGCTTTGCCATTTTTCTGCACACAAGGCATAATTACCAGAAGAGCAACGTAACCACTCCAGGAACTCCTCTTCTTCTTGCGTGATGGATATTTTATTATTATGTAAACTAACACTGTTACATGTAGATGTAGACAGTTCTGGAGTTAACGTCTTCTCTAGAGAGCGTCGTGCTCTCGGTTGATACACTTTTTGTCTTCGGTACTTGGCTTTTAAATTTACCACTGCGTCGTAGAGCCGGCCGTGAGCTCGTTGTATTCCAGCTTTTGGTTTGGTGTAATAACAATGAAGATTTTCTGAAGGTCTCGCTAAGCCAACTTAAATATATGTATATCAGCAGTTACATTTGACCTGGGGTCATGTCTAAGAATTTCGTTTGAAATTACTCGTACTAATATTTTTCTACATTGTTATCCCAATGTCTATTCTTGATCATGTTGAAGTAGCAATTGACCATCTGGGGTAGTAGCCAAGAGCAAAGCAAGATCCTAAAAATAAAAACATGTCACCAAGATTCAAACTTTCTTCAAAAGGTGTTTTAAAACAAAATTGTTTGTTATTTATTTAATTTTAAGCACGGCATTACCCTTAGACTCAAAAATTAGTACTTACCACCTTTCTTCAAAAGGTGTTTTGAAAGCAGTCGTTGAACTTAGAGTCTTATCCTATTGTATTGTATTGGCATTGTACTTAAATTTAGTGTAAGTAGTGGATATTTAATTTATAGCAGACTAAGTTCAGTAGCAATTACCCTTAGATTCAAACTTTAGTACAACCTTTCTTCAAAAGATGTTTTGAAAGCAGTGGTTGAACTTAGAGTCTTATCCTATTGTATTTTATTGGTAAAGGTGAATGGGCTTATTGGTACACCCCTCCAATAGCAATGAGATATACGTCGTTGGATAGCTCATTTTAACTGAAACAATATTTACTATCACAGTTTTGTTGAAATGTTTGTCCGTTTTGAGTTATAGCTCAAAAACAAAAGTAAAAATGGATACCTATTAACGTTATAATATCTTAGTGTGTAAGCTAAAATTATATCAATGTCGTTGTATATAACGTAATTCGTAATTATCATAACAAAACATAACATCACGCCTGTAATTCCGAAGGGTTAGGCAGAGGTGTAGGTGCCTAATAGTAGGTACACCCACTTTTCGTCAGTTATGTTTAAGTCCCATGTAATAGGGGGCGAGCCTATTGCCATCAACCTGGCACAAATCCAGACACCATGGCTGCTACCAAGAAATTCTTGAGGGAAACTCCAATAACACTTTGTCCGACCAGGGAGAATGTATGGGAGCTGTTACACCCCTCCAATAGCAATGTCATATACGTCGTTGGATAGGTATTTTTAAATGGAACAATATTTACTTTGACAGTTTTGTCGAAATGTGTGTCCATTCTGAGTTATAGGTTAAAAACAAAAGTAAAAATTGATGATATTAATATTGTGATATCTTGGTGTATAAAGGAAAATAACACTAACGTCGTTGTATAATAATATATATTATTATAGTATAATAATGTAATTCGCAAATAACATAACATACCATCGCGCCTGTAATGCCTAAAGGGTTAGACTGAGGTGTAACTTATAATAATACATCGATGTTTTCGGCAGTTATGTTTCCCATGTAATAGAGGGTGAACCTATTGCCATGAACTAGGCATAAATACAAATTCCTTGACTGATACTGACAAATTCTTGAGAGCAAATCCAATAGGTAACAATTTACCCGACCCGGGAATCGAACGCAGGGCCTCATGTTCAGCAGTCGTGCTTGCAACCACTAGATCAACGAGACATTCAAAAATTACCAATTAAAATGTACGTAAACAGATGAGTACTTTGTGTCGGAATACTCGGAATACTTACTAAAAACTTTTTTTAACTTTGGTTTTTGAGATATAACTCAGGATGGACAAACTATTTCGGCAAAGCTGTCATAGTAAATATTGTTCCATTTAAAAATACCTATCCAACGACGTATATGACATTGCTATTGGAGGGGTGTACCAGCTTCCATACATTCTCCCTGGTCGGACAAAGTGTTATTGGAGTTTCCCTCAAGAATTTCTTGGTAGCAGCCATGGTGTCTGGATTTGTGCCAGGTTGATGGCAATAGGCTCGCCCCCTATTACATGGGACTTAAACATAACTGACGAAAAGTGGGTGTACCTACTATTAGGCACCTACACCTCTGCCTAACCCTTCGGGAGTTTCAGGAGTGATGTTATGTTTTGTTATGATAATTATTACGAATTACGTTATATACAACGACATTGATGTAATTTTAGCTTACACACTAATATATTATAACGTTAATAGGTATCCATTTTTACTTTTGTTTTTGAGCTATAAGTAACTCAAAACGGACAAACATCTCAACAAAACTGTAATAGTAAATATTGTTTCAGTTAAAAAGAGCTATCCAACGACGTGTATATCTCATTGCTATTGGAGGGGTGTACCAGCTTTCATACATTTTCGCCCATTCTCTTTTCTTAAGGGGTCATTGTACTCATCATTATGAACAACTTTTACTATAATACCAAACCCTGAATCAGCTGTTCTCTACAATATAATCGCAATAACTCGTCAAAATATATGGAATAGCTGTTTGTTTTTTTCACGAATCAGGGTTTTGTCCCATAGTAAAAGCTGTTCATAATGATGAGTACAATTACCCCTTGAGATTTCGTGTACCGTGAATAGTAAGTATAATAAGTATCTTTAAGTTATCTAGTGACAATTGACGATGTGTATACAATATAATTATGTTTAAGTTATTTATGTGTAAATACTTGGGTTTGTTTTCCCTTTATTTTGTGGTAAATATAAGAATTTTCCAAGTTTAATATGTATGATTATTTTCAGACTAAGTTCAGTTCAATTACCCTTAAGACTAAAACTTGTTTCAATTTACTTAATTCTAAATATTTTGGATATAATATTGTTTTGGTATTATACTTAATTATAAATATTGTACTTAAATTATGGCCTGAAATGACTATGTCCATAATTATAAGGTCTATCTGTTCATACACGAAATCTCTTAAAAGCTAGAGGTCATTGTATTCATCATTATGAACAACTTTTACTATAACACCAAACCCTGAATCAGCTGTTCTCTACAATATGATCGCAATAACTCGTCAAAATATATGGAAAAGCTGTTTTTTTTTCTCTCGCGATTAAGGGTTTTGTCCCATAATAAAAGCTGTTCAAAATGATGAGTACAATTACCCCTTAAGAGATTTCGTGTACCATGAGTAGTAAGTATAATAAGTATCTTTAAGTTATCTAAGTGTTATTTTGATTGGTTTTCCATTTATTTTGTGGTAAATATAATACTTTAGTACGTATGATTATTAATTTAAAATAAATGTCTTAAAGAACATATTTTTTTATTTCACGACACCTGCTTCTGTACACGTACAGTACTCGCTACTGTACTTGCACAGTTACAGGTAATGTGAAGGATAATATTTTTTGTGTATGCTCAGTTGCGGGTACGGTTAGTGCCCAGTTACAAGTAACGTGAATAAAAAAGTACTTTTTAATGTGCATGCATATTAAAAAGTACTACCCTTCACGTTACCTGTAACTGTGAAACTCATTACCCGCTACTGTGCATGCACATTAAAAATAACTATCCTTCACGTTATCTTTAACTGTGAAATTCATTACCCGCTACTGTGCATGCACATTAAAAAGTACTACCCTTCTCGTTAAATGTAACTGTGAATCTCATTACCCGCTACTGCGCATGCGCATTAAAAAGTACTATCCTTCTCGTTAAATGCAACTGGGAAATTCATTACCCGCTACTGTGCACGCACATTAAAAAGTAATAACCTTCTCGTTAAATGTAACTGTGAATCTCATTACCCGCTACTGCGCGTGCACATTAAAAAGTACTACCCTTCTCGTTAAATGTAACTGTGAATCTCATTACCCGCTACTGCGCATGCACATTAAAAAGTACTATTCTTCTCGTTAAATGCAACTGTGAAATTCATTACCTGCTACTGTGCACGCACATTAAAAAGTACTACCCTTCTCGTTACCTTTAACTGTGAAACTTATTACCAGCTACTGTGCATGCACATTAAAAAGTACTATCCTTCTCGTTAAATGCAACTGTGACATGCATTACGCGCTACTGTGCATGCGCATTAAAAAGTACTATTCTTCTCGTTAAATGTAACTGTGAAACTCATTACCAGCTACTGTGCATGCACATTAAAAAGTACTACCCTTCTCGTTAAATGTAACTGTGAAACTCATTACCCGCTACTGTGCATGCACATTGAAAAGTACTATCCTTCTCGTTACCTTTAACTGTGAAATTCATTACTCGCTACTGTGCAAGCACATTAAAAAGTAGCATCCTAAACATTACCTGTAACTGTGCACTTACAGTACCCGCTACTGTGTACACACATTATTTTTTACTGTTTTAAATAGTACATTTTGCTAATGTTTCAAACATTAAAAAAAATAATGTTTAAAACATTAAAATAGGTTAATGTTTTAAACATTAAAATAATTTACTGTTTTAATCAGTAAAATTTGTAATGTTTAAAACATTAAATTTTTTTTAACATTTTAATGTTTAAAACATTAAAAAAATTAAAGTTTTTTTAATGTTTTAAACATTAAAAAAATTAAAGTTTTTTTAATGTTTTAAACATTAAAAAATTTTACTGTTTAGAACAGTAAAAAAAAAATTAATGTTTTAAACAGTTAAATGTTTTTTAACTGTTTAAAACATTAAAATTTATTGTCAAGCTTTTACTGTTTTCGACGCATTAAAAGTTACTGCTTTGAACGTTAGGCTCATATTTTACTGTTTAAAGCAGTACAGTTGAATGTTTTTTCGATTGTTTTTACTGCTTATTTTTTTCAGTGTAATTATGTTGATTACTGTAATAGCAACTTAAAACAAATAGATTTTCCTCTAGAATTTTGTAAATGTGCAGATAATATGTGTCACAATACTGAGCATCGGTTGGTGTTGGATATGTTGTATAGTAAATTAATTTGTATTTTGAAAAAAGGAGCCGAACTCACTTATGCTGGTTCAGTTAAAAAGCGTCTTAAAGGAAATTATGTAGTTGGGTGGAACAAACACGTTCGCGAGGCTCACCGCGATGCCCGACTATGTTATCAAATGTGGCTGTTATACAACAAACCTACTTCTGGATTAATCTATGAAAATATGTGTGCATCGCGAAAACTTTTTAAAACTAAATTAAAATATTGTCAAAATAATCAAGAAAAAATTAAAATGGATATGTTAGCATCTTGCCATGAAAGTAAACAATTTAATAAGTTCTGGAAATTAACAAATAAATTAAAACATAGATCGGGGGTTCCGGTGAGCGTCGCGGGCGTGAGCGATCCCACTGATATTGCCAATGTTTTTGTAAAACATTTTAATGTAAACTCGCGTTTGTGTGGTTATTGTGAGCCGTCGGATGGCGGCGCGGGGGCGGTCGTGACCGGGGCTCCCCCTGTCAGGTTCTCTGCTAAAGAGGTCACGAAAATTATACAGAACATGGTGAGGGGAAAGTCCCCCGGTCACGACGGCCTCAGCGTCGAACATCTTAAATACGCTGGGGCACACTTACCGCGGGTACTTGCTATGTTTTTTAACCTGTGTCTAAGTCATAGTTACCTACCTGTGGAACTTACTAAGACAATCGTTGTGCCAATAATAAAGAATAGGACTGGGGACGCCTCCGATATTTCCAACTATAGGCCGATATCGCTTGCCACTATCTGTGCTAAGGTATTGGATAGTCTGCTTGATAAAATCCTAGCTAAACACATCGCGCTTGAGGATGGTCAGTTTGGTTTTAGACCGAACTTATCAACCGATAGTGCAATTTTATGCCTTAAGCAGACTGTCCAATATTATACAGACAGAAAGACTCCTGTAATAGCATGCTTCCTGGACTTATCGAGGGCTTTCGACCTGGTCAATTATGACTTGCTCTGGCATAAGCTGTCTCAAGACACTACTGTCCCGGCTGATGTAATATCACTGTTTAAATATTGGTACAGTAGTCAGAAGAATACAGTGAAATGGGGAGGCTCATATTCTGATATGTACGGGTTGGATTGCGGGGTGAGGCAGGGCGGCCTGAGCTCGCCCCGTCTTTTCAACCTGTACATAAACAAACTGATAGGTAGGCTCAGTAGCACAAATGTAGGTTGTCACGTGGACGGTGTATGCGTGAATAACATCAGTTACGCTGATGATATGGTGCTGCTGAGCCCATCTATCAGTGCAATGAGAAAGCTTCTCAACATTTGTGAGTGTTATGCAGTGGCTCATGGGCTCAAATACAATACCGGTAAGAGTGAATGGCTGGTTTTTAAATCGGGTACTTTAACCTACGAACAGCTGCCTGAACTCTCACTCTCTGGGTCTCTTTTAGGTCGGGTTTCAAAATTTAAGTACTTGGGTCACTGGGTCACTGAGGACTTAAAAGACAATCTAGACATAGACAGGGAGCGTAGGTCGCTGGCTGTCCGTTGCAACATGCTGGCCCGCAGGTTTGCACGTTGTACGGACTCCGTTAAGATAACGCTTTTTAAGGCCTTCTGCCAGTCGTTTTACACGTGCAGCCTGTGGACTAAGTATACCCAGCGGGCATACAGCGACCTGCGCGTACAGTACAATAACGCATTCAGGGTGCTTTTGGGGCTGCCATGGCGATGTAGCGCGTCAGGGATGTTCGTGGATGCATGCGTCGACGGGTTCGCCGCGATCATGCGCAAGCGATGCGCTTCCATGATGGCGCGCTTGCGCTCCTCCTCCAATGGCATCCTGAATGTGTTTTCAGACAGATGGGACTCACCTCTTTTACGTAAGTGGATAAGTGTTCAGACACACTTATCCAAATAAACTTGTAATACAGTGTTGCTTATAATTGTAAAATTAATTTAATACTAACATTAGGCTAAGTTATTTTATAATTTACTAACAAAATATGGAATTCATTCCGAAATAAAATATTTGAATTTGAATTTGAATTTAATATTAGATTCCCACAACCCTCCAAAGTCCGCGGGGTGGAATCATTTTCCACTCTATGCGGTAGCGGTTAGCAAGTAATTCTTGCAATTGAGCCTTGGCTCCAACGAAATTTGTTCCGTTGTCGGAATATAAGTAGGAGACAGGTCCTCTGCGGGAAATGAATCTTTTAAAAGCGGAAATAAAAGTGTCCGATGACACGTCGGTAACCAATTCAATATGAACTGCTTTGGTAACGAAACAAATGAACAAGCAAATGTAAGCCTTCTGACTTCTCTGTCCTCTACGTCTACATAACGTTACTTTAATGGGACCAGCGTAATCCACACCCGTGTGCACAAAAGCTTTAGTCTCCTGTACGCGACAAGCGGGTAAATCAGCCATCTTTGGGCTAGGGTGAGACGGAGAAACTTTAAAACAAAAGTTACAAGCGTGTACTCTTTGTCTGATGACACCTCTAGAAGAGAGGATCCAATATTTTTGACGTAACAAAGAGCTAAGAAGGCTTACACCGGCATGACAATAAATGCGGTGATAGTAGTCTATTAGAACATGCGTAAAATTATCATGTTTAGGTAAAAGAGCTGGATGCTGAGCTTCATAAGGAAGGTTCGCATTTGACAACCTGCCACCGATTCTAATTATGTTATGCTCGTCTATAAAAAGATCGAGTTTTTTAAACTGTGAGCGAAGTTTTTTACCTTTAATTTCGTTATTATAAATGTCAAAAAAATGAAATTGTTGGATACAACGAATTAAATAAATTTCGGCGGTAGCTAATTCACGGACAGTGATTGTCTGATGTGACTTGTCATAAGGAATAATATGCAAAAAATCTTAAAATGTATACAATTATGCGCAATAATTTATTTAGAGACGTAATTTTTTGAGAAAGGCTATATATCAAATTAGGTTCTGATACGGTAGATACCAACGTTAAAGATTTATTATTAAACTCGGGCAACTGCTCGCTGCATGAGGAAACAAACGGAGTGATAGGCCACTCAGCAGTTGGGCGCCGAAGCCACTCAGGGCCGTGCCACCACAAATCGTGGTTTAGTAGCTGCTCAGGTAGAAGACCTCTAGACAAACAGTCACTAGGATTTTCCTTTCCGACAATATGATAAAAATGTTTAGGATCAAGATTTTCTTGACATTTTGCGACGCGGTTGCTAACAAAAATGTTCCATTTGTGCGGTGAGGAATGAATCCATGAAAGTGTAATTGTAGAATCGGAAAAGGCAAATATTTTATTAATAGTGGTACGAGAGCGGTAAGTGTCATAAACTAATTTAATTAAGTTCGACAAAAGAACAGCGGCGCAAAGCTCTAGACGAGCCAGAGATACGACCTTAACAGGTGCAACTTTGGATTTAGCACACACCAAATTTACGTGAGTGTTACCATTTGTGTCAGTGACATGTAAGTATATGACGCAGCCATACGCATTCATGCTGGCGTCAGCAAAACCTACTATATTTGTCATGCAACCCATAGCAACGGCTACATGACGCGGCAATTTTAAAGAAGAAAGTAGAGGCAGTTGCTCTTTAAATTTTTGAAAGAGAAGTACAATAGAATCGGGTGGAGTTTCATCCCAATCTGTGTTTAATTTCCATAATTCTTTTATGAGTAACTTCGCGAATACGACTACAGGAGCTACCAGACCGAGGACATCCCACAGACGAGCAATAGTGGAAAGTATGGAGCGTTTAGTACAACTTTTATCCAAGTTAGATGTAGTAAAGGTGAAACAATCCTCGGAAGGAATCCATTTTAGTCCGAGAATTTTTAAATTATCCCCGTCATAGAAGTTAATAGAAGAGCGATTGGAGTGTGGAATAGCCTCCAGTAGTTCCGAGGAATTACTTGCCCACTTAGTAAGGTCGAAGCCCCCAGCCTTAAATAAGGCGATAAGTTCAGTGGAAAGAATCTTGGCTTCCTTCAGAGTAGAAGTCGAGTTAGCCAAGTCATCCATGTATAGTTCATGAGAAGCGACAATGGATGCGCGCGGGAAGCGATGTTTTTTTATCCTCTGACTGCTGGCGCACAGTGCGCATGGCTAGAAATGGGCTGGGCTTAAGCCCGAACGCAACTCGGTTAAATTGAAATTCGCGAACAGGCTCAGCGGTATTGAATCGAAATAATATTTTCTGGTATTTTCGATGCTCATCAATAACAGCAATTCGAAGATACATCTGTTTTATATCAGCTGTAACTGCAATAGGGAATAAGCGGAAATTTAGAAGTAATAAAAATATGTCCGCCTGTAAATTCGGCCCTGTGTGTAACAAGTCGTTCAATGACACGCCATTATGAGACTTGGCGCTCGCGTCAAGGACGATACGTACTTTAGTAGTTTGTTTATCATTCCTAATAACAGGGTGATGCGGTATGTAATAACCCGTAGTCTGATCAGCAGCGCTGGGTGTAGTTTCAGTTAAATAATTTTGATCAATATATTCTTGGATTATTTCGTTATAACTAGCGCGCAAAGCAGGGTCGCGAAGCTTAGTTTTTTCCAAGTTAATTAATCGTCGATAAGCGACAGCATAAGAATTTCCGAGTGAATCTGGATTCTTACAGAATGGTAACGCAATACAATACCTACCACTGGAGTCACGTGACACAGTAGAAACGTACAGCTGTTCACATTCCCGTTCAGCGGGGCTCATAAAAGATTTTGAAGGTATTTCTTCGATGTTCCAAAATTTATGTAAAGATTCGTCTAATGACATAAAACAATGAGAATCTATATTTAACGCGGTAGAAAAATATGAAGCGGTATTTAAATCCGCGGAACTGTTGTTTTTGTTGGATAAACAAGAGGGTACCTCACCCATAAGAATGTAACCAAACACTGTTTCAATTGCGGAAGGCGCGGTAGGTGAGATAATTTTATTGTTAAGAAGTAAATATGGGAACAGCTTTGCCCCTAGAAGTAATTCAACCTCACCGGGCACGTGCCACAGGGGGTCCGCTAGCGGCAATTCAAATAAATGTTGCACTTCAGAGGTGTCAACAAAGTGAGATGGTAATTTATCCGTTATACAATCAACAACAAGAGCGGTTATTTTAAAAGAATAAGGGCCAGTTTCACCGGTTACGGATAAAGTGTCAGATAGTTATCTGACAGTTATCTGACAGATAATGCTATCAAAAGTTGTAGTTTATCTGGCAGATAAGTTCCGGATAGGCTATCAGGGACTTATCAGCAAGTGGTGAAACCGGCCCTTAGTTTTATTTTTAGCAGTAACCTTTATCTCAACGTAACCTATGATAGGCCGCGAAGAGGTTCCTACACCCTTTATAACTGAATTTGAAAGCGATATAATATTTAATTGCAGTTTTTTACAACAAGCTAAAGTTATTATGTTGTTTTGTGAAGCGTTATCTATTAAACATCTTACAGAAACGTATTTGTTATGTTTGTTGTCAACATAGACCTGTGCTGTCGACAAAAGTATAGTAGTGCGTGGTATGTCTGTGCCTAAGCGTGAACATGCACACAGCGCCACCTGTTGTGAATGCGTGGAGCTAGGCACAGCGTCAGTCGATACCGATCGCGGCGACTGCGATGAACTTTGTTCCAGATGTAAGAGAGAATGGTGTTTTTTATTACACGTCCTGCAAGTATGTATCGATTTACACTGTGAGGCAGTGTGCGTTGCACTAAGACAATTCACACATCCACGTTTGGTTTTAATAAAGTCCAAACGCGCGTTGGCTGAGAGTGACTGGAATGTTGGGCATAAATAAAGCCTCCAATGGTCATTCTTATTGCAATGTAAACAAGTTTGATTATTATCACAAGCAACAAAAGTATGAACTGTACTATCACGTGACTGATTACGGTATGAATTATTTTTGTTAAGATTTACAGACGAAGTCCGTGAAGAAATAGTTCTGTCTAATATTTTAACTTGCGATTTTATGAACTCAACGAAATCCGTATAAGTAGGGATATCCGTATCTCTCATATGCATTTCAAATAAATGTATGGTAGCGGGATCTAATTTTTTCAAAGCTAAATTTAATAATATGAAATCCTTTATGTCATTAATTTCTAATTGTTCTAATGCCGAAACAGACGCGTGAAAACTTTCAATGAAACTATTTAGAGAAGCGGAATTATTAGTTGCGGGTTTAATATTCAATATATTAGACATATAATGTGAGCCTAGTGCTCGCTTATCTTGATACTTTTGAACCAAACTGTTCCAAATGGATGCATAATTTTCTCCGGACGGAATAATTCCGGCAGTAATTTGCAATGCGGTTCCCTTTAAGTTCCCTATTAAATACTGCACACGCTGAGAATCTGTAAGACTTATATTACTATGAATATTTGATTTAAATGATTCATAGAAAACAGGCCAGTTTTCAATCCTACCATCAAAGAACGGAATCTGAATTGGAGGTAGTTTGATCGAGCTTCTAGAATGTTTCACGCTGTCCTGTGACATTGAGTCATCTAATGACCTTGAAGACTTCGCGGCAATAAGTGCGCGTATTCTTTCCACGCGAGTGTAAACGCCGTCAAAGGACACCTGACTGCTATAATCTATTCTATGATCAGGATTTAATTGTAAACAATATGTATTTATTTTATCTATATTGTCACTAAATTCCTGACGAGAGACTGAGAGTATTTGAGTGTCTGCCATGAACGTTTCCGACGATCGCAGTTCAATACTAGTCGTATTTATTTTCTTTGAAGCTTCATACAACGACGATAAACGCTCAAAGATTGCTTGATTTTTTGCTTGAAGCAATTTAACTTTCATTTTAAGATCTTCCATAATGGAATATTTCTAGAACGACAATGAATAAAATAATTTAGTTGTAGTGGGTAGACTTAGAACAATTATTTTTATTCTAAGCGGGTATAAGTAAAGAATGCGGTTGAGTATAAGTTATTGGCAAGTTTGCCGAACTAACTCGTGATAATTAGCGGTTGTAATATTTACCTATGCTATTTCAATGCAACAGGAGAAATATTGAGTTGGTACAATGGTTCTCAATGAATAAGTATGTACCTATAGCGGGATGTACGAACGTTAGTACACGTTCAATATGGATTTTACGAATTTAGGTATTTGACCTAAATCCTAGGTAGGTATGAGACCTATTTAGGCTGATTTTTTGAATCCGACTCGAATGGACCAAAAACTTATGGTGGAGTTATGAGAGTAGCGGCTGCGAAGGACCAATAAGCGTTGTGTAAACTAGCGGGAGTTTATGCGGGAGTGAATGCTGCCAACTGGTTTTATTTAAAGGGGACGATATTAGGACTTACTTGTAGTTAGAAGGATCGCCTGTAACGATGGCTGGAGACTGGAAAGCGCCGTGTGAAGTCTTGAACTTCGTCTTGGTTCTTCTAGCACTGCACTTTACTGTTTTTATTATTGTCCCACTTGTGTCGGCCGACACTCACAGATTTGGTTATTTGGTTTTATGGTTGCGGACCGCAATAACTTAGCGGTATATAGCGTAAAGAGGTGTTAAGTCGTTGAAGACAGTTGAAGATGTGAATTTGAAGTAATCCTTTTCATCATGGCGTGGCTTTCTTCCTCACCTCGGAAGCTCGCCTCATTGGACGTTGGAGGCAATACTCCTTTCTCTTTCTGGCGCATGTAGGCGGTATAAGAGGGAAGGAGAGGGGTAGATAAAACCAGTTTAGACAACATGACAGGAAATATATAACGTAGTAAAGTGTTTCGGATATTTTAAGGTAGTGTGGGATACGTACCACGTTCGGAAATATTATATAAACGTATGCTACATAAACTTGCGTAAGCACTATTACAAGATTGTGTAGGTGAGAGTGACAATGAGAGTAATTGTGTTGCTGTGTGTTTTGTTTTTGTAGTGTTGGTTACACGTTTGATGGTAGTCCATAAGATTTTTGGGTTATTACCTGCCTTAGCTAATTCTGCAGTGTCAAACAGTCTTTTTGCTTTCTTTAGAATACGATCACAGAAATTTTTGTATCTCCTATAAGTTATTTTTGTTTCATTCTCTGGGGAGTTTTGAACTTGTTTATGAAGCGCATCCCTATTCCTAATGCACCGCGACAAGCCAGGAGTAATCCAGGGCTTTAAAATCCTTTTTTTAGGGGGAACTTTTTTGACAATCGTATTATCCGAAATGGCAGAGCTAATAAGTTTTATAAGATTATCAGTAGCAGTGTTAGGGTCTCTTTCGTCGTAAAGAGGCTTAAGATCCATTTGCCTAATACTTTCATCAAGCCCCTCATAGTTTATTTTTGAAATTGTGGCGATAGCTGCTATTTTCAAGTCTTGGTTTTGGATGCATAATAATGTGGAGAAATGATCGGTAATTGTGGAGCTACTAGTAGGACGCTTTGTTCTTAGTATTGTATGGTCTAGGCAATTATCACCTCTGGTTGGAAGAACATGGGCAGGAAGATAACCATGAAAAGCAAGACAGTCCAAGTATTCGTTAGAACGCACGTCAGTTGTATTTGATTTTATGTCCAAATTTATATCACCAGTTATTATTACCGATTTGAATGCGTGAAGCGACGAGAGAACATTATTAAGGGCTGATATAAAACTACGTATACAGTCAGTAGATGGTGAGCGATATATACACACTATCGCTACCTCAGAACCAATCTTTATAATAAGACCAGAGGCTGACTGGTAAAGGTCTGGTTCTTCACAGGTAGCTACCAAGTTTGACTTCAGATATACCACAACACCATCACTTTGGTTTTTATGTTTAGAAGTCTTAAATATATTATAGTTTTGCATGATTGGAATATTATAGTTACTAGCACAAGGTAGCCAGCATTCGGTCAATACGATCAAATCGCAGTCAAAAGAAATGCGGTGTAAAAGCGTTTGAAGACTTAAAAAGTTACGATTAATAGATCGGATATTTTGTGATAATATATTCATATACTTGTGCGGATACAATAGTAAAGAATGAGTATCTTCAGGTGTGCATGTATGGATTGTCGACACAGAGAGCTGGTCAATATTATCTATAACTTGGTTAATGTCACTAGCCATTGAAATGTTTTATAAAAGCGTAAAACTGTGGAGATAGTGAGGGTACTAGTAATCCATAGAGTAATAAGTTTAATTGTGACTGTTTTAAAGTATAATTCTGTATGTTAGTCAAATAAGTGAATAAACACAATGTATGGCCATAGATTAGCTGTTCAAACCAATAATTTAAATGATTGAGTGGTTGTGTGAATGTAAGATGTGTACGGTATTGTGAATGAGTTGTGACGACGATGTGATGGTGTGTACGTGAGTTATGTGTAAGTATATAAGTAAAGCATGCGATAGTATTATCTAATTTAAAAAATAAAGGTAGAAAAATGGAGTTTAAAAATACTGAGACTAAACAAGAGTTATAGTAAATGAACTTATAGTTACGCAGTCATGCATTGTTGAACAAGGGCAGTTGCTTCAATTGTTCTTCATTTTTAATCACTATGGATTGACTATCTGAGTCCTTCTTGAGAAATACGCGTCCGTTCGATGTCCAGCAATAACTGTATTCATGTGACTTGGCGTATGATCTGGATAAGTAAAACAGCCGTTTAGAGAGTGAGGTCAGCTGCTCCGCGATGTAGATGGGTGTTCTTTGAGCGGCGTTGAAGTTAAGATGGGCGGAGTTTACTTTATTACTGGCATTCAATCTGTTATAGTTTTTGACGGCAGTAAGGAACTTAGTTTTCGCGAGTGTGTTGTTAAACTCAACTGATATATTAGATGTTAGGGCTTCCTTTTTAGACGGCTGTCTAGCTATGTCACGAATACTGGTGAGCTCCACGTCAGCTTCTAAGTGTTTAGACAAGTGCATCATAGTCTCGAACAACATTATCTTTGTCTCATTATTTCTTTTGGGAACATTGCGTATTTCTATGGCCGTCTTAACGAGGTTACGATCGAAAGATTCTATCTTTTCCTCTAGTGTAGAAAGCTTGATTGTCATAGATCTACGTTCTTTTTCAAGACTTGTTATTTTTGTTTCGACATGCTGCAGCTGATCCGAGATAAGAGTCATTGTTTTCTCGAGCTCATTATTGGTTGCCTTTATCTCAGTGTAGTGATTTTTGATCTCAATAATATGATTCTCTAATTTATCAAGCCGGGAATTTTGGGCACTAATCATTTCTTGAAACATTATCTTGATCTCGCTTTTAAGTGAATCAGATTCTTCTCCAGTGACTCCACCTGGTAAGCACTTGCGTTTAGCTCGCTGTGTAATATTTCCCTGTATGCTGGTATCTGCATACTGTAATTTTTGAATATCAGATTCAGACCGGGACACGAAAAATACAGAAATTAGTTCAACACTTATAGATTACAGGAAAACCTATAAGAAGTCTAAGTACGGAACCCTTCATGCGCAAGTCTGACTTGCACTTGGCCAGTTTTTTTTAAATAGGCAAGCATTTGAACAAAAGTTACAGAATTCAACCCTTTTCGGGTTCTACTGTTTCTTTGGGGATATCTAGATCTAATGAAATGTGTTTCCTTTCGAAATGTTATATTGGAAAGGGCATTATCAATATTAGAGTTTTATATTTGTTGAAACCAATTATGCCAAGGGTCTTTCACAACACTCGATACTTACTTTTGTTTACCTTCAATTAGATTAAGAACATGATACTACGTTACTAAGTAGCTCTAACAAGTTATTGGAAACGAAAGCTACAAAGTAAATATCACTTAGCTTTCTTAGTTTGTTTTGCATTTTGATGGCCTTTGAAATTGTAGGTATAATTATCAGTCTTCAAATGTACTGAAGAAAAGGTTGCTTGGAATATTAAATATTTTCTTCAAATATTTTTAATCAGTATTGTCAAACAGACGTTTACATAGTAAGATTAATAATAATTATTATGTAAGACAGCAAAAAAAAAATTAAATTCTTTACCTTCAATCACGAAAAAGACACAAGATTCAAGTTATGAATTTAAGAACTCATCGTATAAAATTGTTACTCATTTTATATTCATGAATTGAGAAAGTATCTGTTACTAAGCCACTGATATAAAACTGTCAAGTTTTTAGCTTATTAATATACGCACGCTGCATTTTACACCTTGGAAAACTTGTAACTATTTAGCACATTATTTGCCCGCATCGAAACTGGAAACATGTTCTGCACGTAATTCATCGGATATTAAACTACGCTCAGAACCGTTATAGTCGAATAAAGGTGAGCCTCACAATTTTCCGGCTGCTAGTCTTGATATTTTCCTTAACGTACCCTGACATGTTTGTGGTACAGTAACCGGGATAATCGAACAGCCATTGACAAGAAAATAAAACAAAATGAAACTTCAAAAGGGAATGGTATCATGAAATCTTTCGAGCAAGTGAACCTAAGATCCTATACAGATCTGGTTAAAAATAAAATTCGTTTCCGTTCGGTATCGATTTTCCTCAGAACCAGCGATGAATACTAAATTCACCGATACATCGGTAAGCTGAAACTTGTTTTGACATCACAAAGCGTTATGTTAACTTCGCCTTCATGCATGTATTTTCGAAAATTGTGAATTGGAAAAATGGAACACGTACGACCATTGATATAAAAACTAAAGATACGGTCGTCGGAACATTTGGTCGATGCGTTCCCCATACAGAGAAACACTAACGTCATCTATAAGAACTAATCAGGCTGCTCGTAAACGTAACCTTGTATGAGCGGCGTGGCGTGGTATTATCGAGGTATAAAGAAATTAATTAAAGCTTTCATTAAAATGTTAATAAAAAAAAAAATCATTTTTAATTTTCATTTTCTTTTAAACTTCGGTTTAGTCAAGACCTATTTGGGACCAAATTCGAGGCGTCATTTTATCATGCGGTCCGCCCAGTCCTTACGCAGTAATATATAAGTCATTGCGTACGACCCAAAATTGAACTTCGTAGGTAAAATTTATTCCCTTCTCGTTACACCCTACATCTCATCTCAGAGAGAGTACAGATGTTGAATTTGTTGATATTTAGTCTATTTTATTATGCAAAAATTAATCTTTGATTTTCTTTATACTGGCAACACAGTCACTAACATCACGTAACGTCAAACACAACGTTTCTTATAAAAGGGACGGTTGCCTTTACTCGAGCTCTCACTTCTATCTAAACTGTGCTAGGAGGCAGTTACTATAACCTTCCTTGTGGGTATTTTTATATTTGAATAATAAACGAGTCAAAGTATTTAAATTCAAATTGCTGCTGTTTTCTTGACACCCATATCCAATAGGTTCTGGGCCCAGGACTGCTTTGATATACTGTTGCGCTTACTGTGTGCTGGTTAAATACATGTGTATATTGAGTGCTTGTTAAAACACGTGTGTATAACAATCTGAAGACCAAGTGAAATATTAAACCTTTCGATCATGAGAGGTACAGTGTGTGGAAATTCTGTATTCAAGCGTTGTTAGCGGAGACGATGGCATCAAAGTTATCGACGATGAACCCATAATACGGTCAAAGGCTTGGGTGAGAAATAAGCGGATTGCGAAGAATGTAAATAGTGTAATCGTCGAGTATTTGGCAGAATCATTCCTTGGTTTTGCTAAAAGACGATCTCAGTGCAAGATTCTTCACGTCGAACCTAAAACTCAAAACTTCAACTAAAGAAACACAAGGACACAAAGCCTTAAACTAATAACCATCAAAAGTTTTAAGGCCAAGAAGAAATTCTTCTAGAAGTGTCACCATTATGGAGTCACATCAAATACCTACAAATACAATTTTGATGCTACAATCCAATCAACAAAAAAACCTGCAGACAGATTCCGCAGAGTTCAAGCTGTGGAAATAATTCAGGGTGGTTCCAGTGAAGTTTCCGGCTTCGCATTTTTGTCCGGAAATTATGAAGGTGGCGCAGAAGAAAACCAAGTAACCTTCCCGCTAAATGCCAAGGCATCGGACCACATCATTAACAGGGAAGTCCTATCCTTTAACTTTAGAAATTTTATTAAACCGTTTAAAATGTTAGTTGCTAAACACGGTGATTTTTTTACAGCTACTGAGGACATTACAAGTTGTCAGCAATCCATGGTACTCTCATACAAGCTGCTGTCAGAAACCAACATGCAGCGTCCCGGATTGACCTTCGACATGCAGCAGCACGGAACCAATATCTGTAAGGACGGTAAAATACTGATGCGAGGTATGGCAATTAATTATTTAATTTCAACCTGTTTCTCAAACATGCAACAGTGATGGTGCTAATTACATTATTTATGGCATCAACGGTTAGGCCATATTAGTAAACAAAAGTTTTTAGAGCTGAAAAATAAACGGTATGATTCATAAACATAAGTTCAATTGAGGTGGTAACACGGAACACCCAATGATAAATAAAATTATGCGAAGCTTGCATAAACGGGAAACAGGCACGATTACCATTTCACACTTCTGAAGTTAAAAACAATAAAATTCCTTTTTGTGTATGGGCCAATCACTCCTTATAAAGTCAATAATAGAAATTATTTTGTTTCTTAAGACGATCAATTCACTCATTATTGTGTTGTATATTTATTGACATAGAAATCTCACGTGTTCAGTTTCACTGCTTTTACAGATTTTATGGCAAAAACTGAGGCTAAATTAAATTTAAAACTAGTTACTTTGTACTGTGAAAATTGTCGAGAATATTTTGTCTAATGAAATGAAAGATTACTGTGTTTCTAAAGGAATGTCATAACATTTTACTATTCCAAGAACACCACAGAAAAATGATGTTTCCAAACGAATTAGTAAAAAACCCGCGCTATGATAAGCGGTGCTAAATTGCAAAAGTGTTTTTGGGGTGATGTAGTCTTAACTGCAGTATATTAATTTAATAAACCTTGCCCATTAAAACAAAATCAAACACCATTTGAATGGTGGCAGAAAAAAAAAATAACCTGCAATTAAGTAGGTAGTTGAAGGTTTTGATTCTATCGCATAGTGCATAATAAAAATAAGTAACACTTTCTTATATTATTAGTATTCTCGTTGGATATATACCAAATGGCTATAAAGTATGAAATAAAATATAAAATGGTCAGGATGTCATAGTAATGCAGTGGCGTGCGCTCTATTAAGGCTCTTAGGCTTAGCCTACCTTACCAACTGAGCATTTCTTATAACTAATTAACCATATTGTAATAAAATAACACCATTTACAAAATAATAATAAAAAAGTTCAAACTCCTGTTAAAATACTTAGAGCAATTTTTCGCGTACGAATCTTATATTTACAGGCTTGCTTAGGCTAGCATTCGATTAGCCTAAAACCCATTCATAATTTTACGCACACAGCGTCACATCAGTGAATGATCGGTGCATATTTTCGTGTATATGAACCGCACACATGCATGTCAACTCCTGCGGGTGGAGCTGGCCTGTGATTGGCTGCAACAACACAAGGCTACGATTGGGTGCGTCATGCGGCCATCTTTAGCCCGCGAACTCCGGCGCGAAGTTCAAATTTGTTTTTTTTTTTTACGTTTTTTGCAATTTGCAGGCCAGTGCTAGCTTGAATACTGACTACATACGACTTACAGCCGCGAATCATATTTTATTAATCAAAATACAACCTAGCACTGGCCTGCAAATTGCAAAAATGTAAGGAAATTAAGAAATTTGAATTTCGCGCGTTTGCGGTCTTCGCTCTTCCGTCCACAGATAGAGTGCAGCACTGACAACACATTTCATTGATTGATTTCGTACCTATAATCCTGCAAAATTTTGTTGACCGCTGTTGTGAACAAACTCGATATGAAAATGATGCAATTTTATTTGGTAGTATTTTTCTATCGGCAAATTAGAAATTATATTTTACGTCTATGGAAGCCATTATTTTTTCATTGTTGTGACAAGCTGAGCGCGATTTGTTTTGAAACCAAAAACGTACAGATAGTGTCAGTTATTAGATACCATTAATAACAGTAGTGTAAATATTAGTTTTGTTGTGTATTATTTGTTTATTCCCATAACAAATAATAACAATGGTAGGTAATTTACTTGTGAAGTTTGTGCTAATAATGTGTGTTTGCTAGATGTTAAAGGCACTTAAAGGTAATAAGTTTTCTCAATTATCGTATAAGTAATGATAACGTGCAAGTTGTAGGTATCTAATATCTAAAGGTAGATGTGTGAAGGCCGCTTCGGATATTATCTTGCAAGTGACGTGTTTTGTACTTTTGTAACTACCTATCACCCACTCACTTGGATGAGTTTTTTTGAGGTGGCCGAATCTTTCTTCTGTTTGCATCGATAAAAAAATCATGAGTTGAACCTTGAATAATGTGGTGAGTTTTTGAATTGTATTTAGGTATAACTTTTACAGGCTTATTTTCAAATGTTATAAATGTGACAATTTTTTTTTTGCTGTCAATATTTCGTGGCCTACCCACCGTGGCGGACCACTGCACGCCACTGTAGTAATGAGGTTAATTTTTGTAATGAAGGAAATGAAATCGAACATTTCCGTGACAAAACTGATGATAAAGACGTGTTGTCATGAAAAAAAATCAGTGTCATTATAATATCCTCAAGACAGTGACAGTCCATAAATCTGATATTATTTCCAAAACTGATTGTTCAAAGTTGAACGGTTTAAAATCAGATGGATCAAAATCAGATAATTTAATATAAATAAGACCATAATGATTCCAACGTACTAAAGCCAAATGTTAATGATAAACCATGATGTCGCAGACTCGCAGTTCTTGTGATACAAATATCGACGGTTCTTGTCAATAATGGGAAGGAGTGTTAAGCTTACCTACATATTGTGAAATCGGGGATATTTTATTGTGTTGATTCAATTAGTTGCAAAGTACCTAGTTCATTTAACGAAATTAAAAATCAGGATGAAAGGACTTTATGGGAAGGTGCAATTAAACATAAATTAAATTCACTTTTAACTAAAGATACCTGGATGGGAATGGTACAGAAACCGAGTAAAAGAAAAATATAGTCTAGTGTAAGTGGATATTTCAGTTTAAAGACTTAAAGAGAAAAAGTTTACATTCCAATAGATTAATCTGTATGAAATAATACAAAACAGTTCACACAAAACTTATGTTAACAAAACTTAATGTAAAACTAAACCATATTTCTTAGACTTTTTTTTTAATGTTTGTATCCGAGAAACTGAACACCATAAATTTATGCAAATGTATAAAATAAAGTATTTTAAATATAAGAATCATGAGATGATGACAATCCATTAAGATATAAGGCAAGTCTTGTTGCCAAAGTTTTTATAGTCAAAAGCATTTATCAGATTAAACTGAAACTTTTAGATGTATGATTAGTTTTGCAAATCAATATAATTTATGAATACATCATACGGATCTAAAAACCGTATCTTTAAAGAACATTAAAAAAAAAAAAAAAAAAAAAATGAAAGTGCCAGAGGGTGTAATCAGTAAAGACGAATAAAGCTCTGTACAGATTAAAACAAGCTGCTAGGTGTTGGTTCGAATTAATACATCAGTGTCTTAACAAACAGGGTTTGTAAATTCATCAGTTGATAAATAAATAGGTATTAAGTAAAGAGCAAAATTGAAAATGGTAGATCTAAATAATTGTTCCTAGGAATTGAATTTACTCGAAGTAATGATACAATAACTTTAGATCAAAGTTCTTCTATAAAAAACCATTTTGTAATGTAAAAATTTGGTAGGTATGTCTGACTGTACTCCCATTAGTACACCTATAAATAATAAACCAAATTACGAAGTTCTAAATGTAAATAGTGAATATAATACACCTTGCCGCAACCTTATTGTGTGTTTAATGTACGTTATGTTATGTACACGCCCTGATTTAAGTGCTAGTATTTATATTTTGAGCAGATACACAAACAAAAAGAACAAAGTGTTGTAATTATTTGTCTCAAAAGAGTGCTTAGGTATTTGAAGGGCACTATGAAATTAAAATTAAGTCGCAAAATAAAATGTGATGATGTTAATCATAAATTATGTGGATAAGTAGATTCCGATTGGGGTGGTAATGATGTCAATAATAAAAAAAAATACCACAGGTTATTTATTTAAATTATTCAATAACTGTACAATAACTTTGAATACAAAGAGGCAAATGTCTGTTGCGGGTTTGTAAACTGAGGCTGAATACATGGCATTATTTAAAACTGTAAAATAATCATTATGGCTAAAGTCTCTAGTCACTAGTAATAAAATGAATATTGTCAATCCAGTTGCTATTTTAAAAGACAATAATGGTTGTATTAGTACCTACAGCAAATAATCCTTTTTTAGTATAAAAGGTCAAAACCAATAAAATATCATTGGTCAAAACATATTGACATCAAGTATCATTTCTCCAGGGAACAAGTTGAAAATAATATAATAAAATTATTTTTATGTAATCACAGGTAAACAAATAGCGGATGTGTTAACAAAGCTGCTACAAACTGTTGTATTTTAGCAGTTCAGAGATGAGATGGGCTTGCAATGAAGTAACATAATATGTAAACAAATAGCGGATGTGCTAACAAAGCCGCTACAAGCTGTTGTCAACTGCTTAAAAGGCAGATAAGTCAGAGATAAGTTTGCAACAATGTTACTTATGTATGATTGTGTACACACATTTTAAGTATTGATTTATTTGTGGTACCTAATTTACTTATTGTAAATTAATTGATCTAATGAATTGTTCTATTAGAACTATTAATTATAAATTGTTGTAATTGATAATCATTTATGAATTATAAAATAAGTTATAATTATTCATTTTGATGAGATGGTCTGGCTAGGTTTTCCTGGGTTTCCCTAGTCCTTGCAACAAATGTTGGGCCATAAATATTGTAGTTTCCCCAGAAATCACTTGGAAGGTTTATAGTATTCTGGTTATATAGGTGATTATGATTGTATAAAAATTAATTTGTATTTTGACAATTGATGATTAATTTTTGAGGGGGAATGTTGATATTTAGTCTATTTTATTATGCAAAAATTAATCTTTGATTTTCTTTATACTGGCAACACAGTCACTAACATCACGTAACGTCAAACACAACGTTTCTTATAAAAGGGACGGTTGCCTTTACTCGAGCTCTCACTTCTATCTAAACTGTGCTAGGAGGCAGTTACTATAACCTTCCTTGTGGGTATTTTTATATTTGAATAATAAACGAGTCAAAGTATTTAAATTCAAATTCAAATTGCTGCTGTTTTCTTGACACCCATATCCAATAGAATTTGTAAACGGAAAGCCTAAACACAAACAAACACAAACTTTTGCAACAAAAGTTCAACAAGCTGTGTTACCCATAGGCGCTTTACTCAATTGCACCGATGTAGATGGAGTTATTATAGCAAGTAATCATTTAGACTCACTCAGGTTCTTAAAGTGCCCAAATACAAAAATAGGCCATTCATCTTACTACCAAAAAATAAACACAAATAGTCATCATTGCGTTACATCTTTTAACACCTCGCTATGAATAATTCGGTTTCTCTCTGGTACATGAATTGTTTCAGGAAGACATAACTTACAGCGGAGACTCACCAGTTCCTCGCCTGTAACATTTGCTTACTCATGAAGTTACTTTGTGTTTCAGTTTATTTGTTTATGTGGTACATTTTAGATAGGTTTAATTGGATGATGCAGAATGAAAATTGTCTAAATGTAAGTCTGTTATTATACATTGCTCACGTATTAGATGGTGTAGCTACTTCTTCAGCTAAGGAGCTAAAGAGTTCTCTTACTTTTATGAATGAACATATTAAAATAAACGACGCCTCCAAGAAAGCAGCTTTAATATCTTTCCTTGTTAAAAAATCGCTTACAAATGGAATTAGTTCCGGCCGATGAAACATTTTGAAAGGAATGGGTTTTAAAAACACAAGATTTTCCTCTTTATAGGTCTGGGTGAGTCTAAATGTTTGTATTTATGAGCTTTAGTGTGTGCCAATAACACTTTTGATATCTTTATTCTTCGTTTTCAACTTTATCTTTATACAAGCTCCCGTCTATGATCATAATTATGTTAAGCACTTATTTTAAAATACGTGATTGTTTTACCATTAACAATAAACTAAATATCCTAGAAGCTCTGGTTAATATAGAACATTATCTCTACATTCAGAAAATAATTATTACATGAAAGACGAAAGAATTAGTGATTGGAGAGATAGTTTTGCTAAACTAAACTTGTTGTTACACTAGGCAGATCTATAGATTCGGAGATTATAAAACGTATCTAATGCTCTGTGAAGCTTTTACGTAGCGATCGTGCTCTGCGGCGTAGCAGTCATGCACTACGGGGTAGCAACAGGTATGAACAGTGTTTTAAGTAGATATGTACTATTGTTTACTATAATTTACAACATTAACAGAAACACTAAAGCAGCACTTGAGACCATTAAGTAGTCACTGAACCCGTCGGCTCATTACTTTATGTTTCTTAAGTTCTCCCATAGCACTGTGTGTACTCTCCCGAGAAAACCTCTGTTATTTTCTCTGCTCTAATAGTATGTTGTAAGGTGAACGGTATTTAATATGTTAGGAGCATTGGCCGCTCTGAAAGTTACCTACCTTGTTTAAATATGTCGAAAAGAAAACTTCATAATTATGTCTTACCTATGTAGGTACTAAGGCTGAGATTCAGAGACAAGAACATAAGACGGGCGAAGACCGCTCTAAGCCAAGTCGTGGCTAAGCGCATCTTAGAAATTTGTATTCAGAGACAAGTCCCCGTCAAACTTACGTCGGTCTTAGCAAGGTCTTAGCTAAGCTTACACTCTCTTCTCTATGGCCATTTTTAAAAGCAAAATGTTCATCGGTGAGTTACGGTTTTCATGAAACTGTGTAGCCAGGCGTAAATAAAAATTAAAGCAGGATCGCAATAAATACAAAATGCTATTGGAGTGAGTGAAACAAAATATTTGAGACACAAACCTATTTATTTATGTTACAACCTCTTTGTAAACCGCGGGAGTTATGAAAGTTTGACAAGTGAGCGAAGATACGGTATCATCATGGCTGCTAGAAAGGCTCCCTTTTCATCTTACGAAAAAGAATTTCTAAAAGAGTTAATTATTTTGGTCCACATGCCGCGATATTGGAATCGAAGAAAACGGACGCAGATTACAATAAAAAGAAATCGATCCTTTTTTTTTTTTTTGGTGGGTGGAAAATCATCGAATGACCCATTGAATGACCCCCCCCCCCGCTCTTGGGCAGAGCGAAGGGGAGTGTCAGACTTCTACTGACTAAAAACCGAACCCATGTTCCTTCTTTGCCCTTGCGCCGAGGCCACGTAATCTAGTACAAAAATCCGCGGCCCCGACGGGCAAGAAATCGATCCTGTGGGCCGAAATAACAAGGGCATTTAATAACTCGCCGAGATGCCAAGAAGTAAGTTTATTGTTCTTTACATAATTATTAATGAATTACTGGGAGGAATAAATTAAGCACAACATTGTTTTTGAATAGCTTAACATTAGTTACACCTTAGCCCACTTGGTGGCGCTAGTTCCGTCTTAAGTAGTCGATATTGACTACTTGGCTTATCTTAGTTCACGCTAAGTTTAAGACGTGTTCCGAACGTCTCTGAATACAAATTTAAGGGTAAGTCGTTGATTTTGACAGATGGAAGTGTAAGTTCAAGCTTAGACTCGTCTCTGAATCTCAGCCTAAGACTCGTCTCTGAATCTCAGCCTAACTCCCTGAACTTGAAGTAAAAAAATCAAGTCTGTGGATTGTGGAATTTAAGACCAGGCAGGACGCACTGAGTCAAGTCTTAGTCTTTATTTGTTATTTATTAAGGTATAATATTATTATAGTGTGTCCAAAAGAAAGAACCATTAACTTCTAATTGTGTTGAAAGCTGATAAAAAATAAGCGCTTCAGCTCAGTGAACGATCGTAAATTATTATCGGATAACATGGTGAGAAAATAAATTGTTTATTATAAGGATCTTACGAGTTTTCCGCACTGCGGTATATTCACTAATTATTCTGTCAGAAGATGATTTATTACAAGCACTGTATTATTAGAAAAATCACGCAATAAACTGTAATCAATGAGATTGTCCACAAAAGTTGTAACATAATGTGCGCGAACAGTAGTTAAAGTTAATTAACTAGCACAACATAATATTACACGTAATGTGTGGCGGGGCAGTTAATTAACTTTTCATCTCATTTAAGCTCATAAAACAGCCTGATTATGAACTCTCGTTTAAAGGACCGTAAACCAGATTATAAGCGTTAAATGTTGCATTTAAACCTTTTTTTTTTTTTTTTTTGGTGGGTGGAAAATCATCGAATGACCCACCCCCGCTCTTGGGCAGAGCGAGGGGGAGTGTCAGACTTCTACTGACTAAAAACTGAACCCATGTTCCTTCTTTGCCCTTGCGCCGAGGCCACGTCATCTAGTACAAAAATCCGCGGCCCCGACCGGCGTCGGCCCTTGCGGGCCCCTCCTTGCTGACATCTCTTTGAGGCGCGCGTGGAACACGAACGCGCCGCCGACACGGTCTGTTGCCGTCATGACGACGGCCGGACGGCGAGCTAGCCCATTACTCACCGTCCACAGGCCCGCGTCTACTTGCATTTAAACCTGGGGTTAACACTAGTGACCTACCCCGGCCTTGCACGGGTGCAGTATTTATATAAACCGTCTTCTTGAATCATTCTATTTATTGGTGATAACTGCATTAAAATCCGTTGCGTAATTTAAAAGCGTACAAACAGCGGGAGCGACGTTGTCTATGTAAAGAAGATCACTTCCTCGTTGGTCTAGAAGTCGCAAGCGTGACTGCTACCAATGAAGTTGACATTCAACACGCTCAAATTCCTAAACTTTAGAATAGAACAATAGGGGATCGTACAAAAAAAAACTAATTAGTCCGTCAGATAGATTTCTAAAAATTATTGGACACGTATTTTTTCTTTTTTCACGTAAACTTAAAATGAAGACGATACAGTGCTTCGAAAACTCGTGTGACGTCATATGATAGTACATTTTGACGACACAAGTGACGTTTCAAGCCCCACTCCAAGATCTTTGACGCGTTTTATCTTCGTAATTTTTTATTGATTTGATAAAACAAAAAACACGTATTCAATATTTTTCGATTGAGGCTGGTGTTCTGATAGCCTCGATCAACTGCATCATATTCCGCTGCTGTATCTCGAACATTGTGCGCGCAGTGAGATTCAGAGCCCACTTCTGATGACGGCGCCAGCGATGGCGGAGCGATAGGGTCGTCACCATCTTGGTTCGGTGGTAGAGGGTTCATTTTGTAGGTTTCGTTGAATTATAACACAACGTGTAAATATAACCTCACTTTTAATCAGATACTAATAATCTAAAACTAACACACTTGTTAAACAATACCAAGTGACAATAATAATTTTACAAGGCAAACCGACAGTTTCGTTTTGGAGAAGTGACTCGGTCCGTGTCTCGATGCAAAGTGACCGTTCGACAATCCCCACTTACCAAAACGACTCTGTCCACGTGCCGCCATTACAGAAAAATAACGTCACGCGTTTGCCCCTCTACTACAATATCAATTGAGCAACTTTTATTAAAACGATATCGTTATCCACGACATATGGATTATTATCAATAACCATGAGTAGGAACAAATTAATAATTAAGTTATTATTTTTCATATGCAGAACAAGATATAAATTCTCTACTCACCCCAGATTCAGCGTAGCGTGCAGATTACAATAATGCTGTACTATATATTACTCTCAAACTCAAACAGTTTTTGCAACTCTCCGACAGTTTCATGAACATCAAAATCTCCGAAAGAAGAGCGGAACTTAGGCTTTGGCAACGGACTGAAGTCCCCTGGATCCACTCCAACAATCGTAAACTCTATTTGTGTTCTGTGAGGGGTCCATCTAACCCAAAACTACTTCGAATTTCGGGCAATAATATAAGTGTAGTTTTATAAGCCGTCTGCTGTTTGCATCAGTGATTCGGTGCAGAGGTTTGTTTGTGTTTCAAGTTGTTTTCTTTTAAATGTAATTGATAAGATTCACGACTGTCATTAGTAGATCTTTGACAGTCGTTACAGGTAGTCAGTGTCTTAAAAAGTCTGGTAACCAGTCATAACAAGGGGTTTTTTTTATCCAGTTCAAACTGGGTGGGGTCATAAAGATAGTCACTCCAACTAAATGACTGGTATCCAATCAGACTGTAAGTCGACCCCTACTAAGTTGGAAAAATACTTGTAGTAAACAAACTCCACCGCTCTCAACAATCTTTCAACAATCTTTTATTTTAATTAGCTCGATCACTCATAGTAAGTGCATTATTTTAAGGAGCTTAAGATTATTCTGCCTCTCTGAAAACCTTTCAGACGATTAGTTTTATAGAAACCGCAGTAAAATTTTTAACAACACTCTTAGAGAGCGGTTTACTTCTTTGGCAAGTCTCCAAAGTCTTTATGGTCAGAGACAGGGGATGTATAATTATGCCGTTGTCAGAAGAAATTGTCTTGAGTAGCTATCTTAGCAAATACTTTAATTTAATATCAAGCGTGTTTTAAAGAGAATTTATATTTAAAACGAGAAAAAGTTGCTAATGTCTCATTTAAATCATTAGTGCAACTTTGGTGTTCATGTTGTCACAAGAAATATGTTTAAATAATAAATTAGACACCAATAAAACACTGCTACCTGCAATATTATACCCATAGGATACAATTTTATAATTATGTTTTCCATTAATGACACCATCTACTTCTACTTCTTCTATCTATCTATATAAATAAAGAGAGAAGTCCTGACTGACTGACTGACTGATTGACTGACTGACTCATCAACGCCCAGCCCAAACCCTTGGACCTAGAAAGCTGAAATTTAGCACAGAGGTTCCCTTTATAATGTAGACAAGGAATAAGGAAGGATTTTTCGAAATTCAACCCCTAAGGCAGTTAAATAGGGGATGAAAGTTTCTATGGAAAATCGTCATTTTCACGCGGGCGAAGCCGCTGGCAAAAGCTAGTATATAATACGCATCAAGGATTGTTTTTACAGTATACACGCGGGCGAAGCCGCGGGCATCAGCTATACTAAATAATAATTCAGTACTCGTAGTTTCATTTGTAAAACAATCTGTAAAGCTTTCAGAATGTTTTAGTATTAATTCATGGTAGGTATACGATAACTACACACAACCAGCTTGTGCTACATAAAGTAATACCTGTTTACCCATATAATCGAGATAGCTCTCATCGAGGCGCTGTACAGGAAGCGAGCCACATCTGCTTAGAAATTCTCTATTTTTAACCATCCATCGATTTGTGAGAAATACGTGCAATATCTGCTTAGCGTGTGATAAATTGAACGTGCGCATAAAACTGTGCATGTGCTACCGTTTGTAACATTAATGCCGTGTTTTATGGTTGTAAGATGACATCAATACTAACAAAATCATATCACATTGTTTAATGTAAAACTGTTTATACTCCCGCATTTAGTGTATTCCAAATATTTACAGTCGTTTAAAAGTCTGTTACTTCGTGTCGAATTTTTAATTAATTCTGTAGTTTGGTACCCCAAACAAACCACAATTTGGGTAACATGCGTAGGTACCCGTGGTTAGTTAATGGATAAACTTTCATCTGGTATGTTAGTATGTACAACTTGTTTGAAAATCATTAGGTTACTACGAAATTTAAATGGATTCAGTAACATGACAAACATTTCACTACCACAAGGAGCTTTGGGTAACTTCGTGATACATAAAACTGAACCCGTATGTCCGAAACTGACAAACACAAGCCAAATGTTTTATCACGTAACTTTATTTAAGAGTTACAAATGTATTCTTAAGTGTAATATCGATTGTTAACAGCGTGTCTCCTAGATAACACGCCACTGATCAGTAGTGCTGACAATATTAAATGGTACACGTGAACACAATGTGAGGGAACAGTTTCAAACATGGCGGCGTATTTGAGTTTCGTACACGATTTGAATTTCGATGACTTGCTTTGTCAATAGTAAGAGACGATATTGCTCAATGAATACTTGGTATCTTTGTTAAACTAAGTAAAATAGTTTAGTCAAAACGTACAAGATTTATTTGAAGGAATGCTACAAAAATAAAAGAATAATATTATCTACTAGCTTTTGCCAGCGGCTTCGCCCGCGTGAAAATGGCAATTTTCACAAACTTTCATCCCCTATTTAACTCTCTTAGGGGTTGAATTTCGAAAAATCATTCCTTATTCCTTGTTTACATTATAAAGGGAACCTCTGTGCAAAATTTCAGCTTTCTAGGTCCAAGGGTTTGGGCTAGGCGTTGATGAGTCAGTCAGTCAGTCAGTCAGGACTTCTCTTTTTATTTATATAGATCACTTCCCACAAAATGAAACAGAATATTATACCTAACAAAATTCCAGTAACCCAATTATTCTTTCCCAGAAGCGATTTTTTTTGCCTCAACCGAGGGCCGTTTAGAACAGACCGTTCCAATATCTAATAACTTACAAAATGAAATTGACCCCGAAATACAAGAACGATTTTTTCTTCGTCAGTTGACGGGAGACTAGGCAAAGAGCCAACCATAAGGTCAAATTAAAATATGTAGTTGAAGTTTCTTGGTGTGGATTATGTCACCGAAATTTATAATACCACAATCCAATACAAAACTGTACTTATTGCTAACGTTATTGTGCTGAAAAACCTTTCAATATGATATAGCTTTGGAATAACAGGATAAGTTACGACCGGAAACCATCTGGAGATTTTAAGTACCAATCAGAATTAATTATACACTCGTAAAAAAATTGTATAGAAAATAGCATATTAGATGGAAAAAAATAATATTTTCTTTAGTATAGATTCTGAGTATAAATAAATGTGTATTCTACTGATACATGATTGTTCCCTGGACAATTCCTACAAGTGTCTGCTTAGCGCCTAGGGACGTGAATGATGAGGGTACTTGGATAACAGACTTAAGTGCTTCTTATTGTGAGACATGTTGAAATAAAACAATAACAGTATTGTATCTAACACGTGTCGGTATGGAAATGACAGAACATTAATATCTGTTCAGTAGTGTGCTAATAATAACAATGCTTTTGGCTTTCTGGATCAGATTTGCGGCTGAAAGCATGATCGTCATTCGTTTCGTAAGTTAATCAGGACGATAGCCACAAAGTTCTGTAAAACAACTAGAAGTCCTATCAACATTATTGGGCCAAAGTTCAAACCCTTAAGTTTATAACTCCGTAGAGAAGTTTATTAAACATGTAGAATTGCAGAATGTGTGTTGGCTGAAACTCATTTAATTTAAGTACACAAAATGTCGTTTAATCTACCATTAAAACCTAAAGCCACTATAACTCTAAAACTTACGCACTAAAACACACTCGAAGACGGATTGTTAATCAACTAAACTTTGCAAATATCTAATGCCTTTATGCAAAGTTTGGCTTAATAATGATATTTCTGAGACAGGCATAGTTAATTTAATTAATTATATTATTACACATAAGGTAATGTTGTTCTAGAAATAGTTAAATAAAACAAATGAACGCTATTTTAAAATATAAATATTTTAACAATCGACAGATTGATGGAGTGTCTCCAGGCGATCAGTCAGTTGGACAACAATTGATTCAATTGATTCAAAGTACTGATGTTACGGATATATTTCGTGTTGAAATAATCACGTTGAAATAAATGTCGTTATGTTCGTAGAGAAATCTTTTGGTAAAGCGTATTATTTAAAAAACAAACAAGTTGACTAAATGCCATGTTGGTCTGACTTTGCAAAGAGATGCTTGAAACATTTTTGTGTGTTGTTTGTGAACCGATTGCCGAATGTTACTTTATTTGAACTCTGTTTTTTTTTTTTAAACTAATACAGTTAGATATCGCGTGATTAAAAAACCGTATGTTTTGTACAGTGATGTTTACTGTCCGTTGCCAAAAAGCGCTTTATTCAATGCATTGAGTGCGGCGAGAGCTTCTGCCGTATCCCCTGAATATTTATCCGGCACTTGGAATCGTAAATTGGTGAAATGTTTCGACTGAAGCTTTCAAAACCTACAGTGTGTGTGTCGAGTGAAGCTTTTAGTCAGAGTTAGGCGATTAATAGAACAGTTCGTTTTGGTACTTAGGTTACATTTGAAAGCTTTTTCAAGAGCTACCCGATCAATTTTGTAACTTTATGATTTTTTAAAGGAATTTAGGTACACTCAATATGCATGGGCTTCGAGGTCCGCTCCGTTACATCAGCAAATCATGTTGAGTTATCTTATGCATGAATTTACCCTTTGAGATATCTACTTTCATTTCAAATAACATCTGTTTCGGTCCCATGACCTACAAACACAACCCATGTAACTCACTCTGTTGGGACACATTCATTTTGAGGATTTGGGCTAAACGCAAATGCGTAACTTTGGTATTTGGAGGAAGTTTTCTGTAAAAAAGGTTTGGTCCTTTCCGGGAAATGTTTCATTCGTCATTGAAAAACCACAATATTGATAAGCTTATGTTTGTATGTATTGTTATAAATACCTCGATGCAACGTCTCATGTACATTTGTACAACTGATTGACTGGAGTGCTAAGAACACGTGTGAGATATGATACAAGTTAATGAGGAATCCGAGTGCAAACAAAGACACGTATTATGCGAGACTGATTTATTTCAATAGGTAGGGTGTGCGCACATTTACAATTTGTATAGATACCCACATAAAACCTATGCAAATACATTACAATTTTCCCCTCTAAGAGATCTATAGCTAACCATATGACATACAAGTAATATTCATTTGTTAAATGCATGGAGGATTAACAATAGGTATAGTTATAGATGAAGGATTTGTATTACACCCTTAACGCTAAAGCTTAAATCTAAAACACCAAGAATATCTAAGTAAATAGTCCAAAAATATATTGTTCCATTTTCCCATTCTACCTCTCCCTACAAAGTTTTCTATACCTGCACCGCCTGCTGTTTTCTGCACCTGGAACCCAAGCGATCCGAGATAGCGGAAAGACACACGTTTCGTTTGCGGAGGCAGGCTGAGGGGGAGTCAGTCGGAGTCTTTCTGCAATGTTTGAAGCACCTCGCTACGCACTGCAATTTTGGGAAGACACTGGAGGACAACATCCGTGACCAGTTTGTGTCAGGCCTGCGCAGTGAGGATATGCGCTCTCGGCTGTTTGCGGAGCCTTCGCTAAATTATAAGAAAGCAGTGGAGCTGGCGCTCGCGCTGGAGGCGGCAGAACGGCATGCGGCGGAGGCCGCGACCGGCGCCGCGCTGTCGGCGACCGCCAGCACGTCGGGACTCGGGCAGGGCGCTGCCGCGGCCGCAGCCGTGCATCGCGTGGCGCAGCAGGCGCCGGCGACGGCGAGCCGCCGCGCGGCAGACGCTTGCAGACATTGTGGGAAAGGAGCCCATACGTCGAACAAGTGTAGATATAAATCGTATGTGTGTGACAAGTGCGGTGTCAAAGGTCACTCTGCAGTGTGCTCTAAAAGTGATAAAGTGTTAAGTGATAAGGATGCCCGCGGATCAAGGTACCAAAATTTCATTGATGACAGTTCTGATTATGAATCTAGTGATTGCTTATTTCAAGTCGTAGCTTTTAAGAGTAATTATAAAGATGGGCCATACTGTTACGTGTTAATAGTAGAAAACATTGAAGTTACTTTTGAAATAGACACCGGCAGTAGAATATCGGCTGTGAATAAAATATTTTATGATAATCACCTTTCACATTTAATTATAAATCGCGATAATAACAAATTCCATTCATATACCGGGGAGGCTATCGTCCCACTCGGTTATGTCTTAGTGAAAGTGCAGAGCGGCAACGCCGCATTACAGCTTCCGTTGTTTATTATTGAAAACGGCGGCCCACCGTTGCTAGGGCGAAGCTGGATGAGACAATTAAACATAAAATCGCTTAGTTTACATCATTTAGCAACTGAAATTAATCCGGTTATTAATCAACTTAAGTTAGATTTTCCCGAAGTGTTTCAGTCAGGTTTAGGATGTTGCAAAACTAAATTAAAGTTGTATTTAAAAGATAACACGCCGATATTCATCAAAGCCCGGCCCCTGCCTCTCGCTCTGCGGGTGCCCGTGGAGCGCGAGCTGGAGCGTCTGCAGCGCGAACAGCGGTTATCTACAAAGTGGAGCGGAGTGATTACGGCACACCAATAGTGCCCGTCGTCAAACGCGACGGGTCCATTAGGTTGTGTGGTGATTTTAAGTTAACTTTAAACAAAGTTCTGAAAGATTTTCACTATCCGCTGCCGCGCGTGGAACAGTTGTTCGCCGCACTTAGTGGGGGAGAACAATATAGTAAAATAGACCTTTAACATGTTTATTTACAGTGTATTTTAGACGAAAGCTCGCAACCGTTAACGGCTATTACTATATATACTCATGTAGGTACATTTGTGTACCGCAGGGCTCCATTTGGTTTAAAAAAAAATAATCGAAGAGACCATAAGCGGTCTTAACTGTGTATCTTTTATTGATGATATGTGTCTCACGGGGCCCGATAAGAAGTCGCATTTGGCGATTCTAAGAGCTGTAGTGTCGCGCTTACAAGAAGCCGGTCTGAGAGTTAAATTCGAGAAATGCGATTTCTTCAAGGACGAAGTCTCATATCTAGGATTTCGAATAAATAAACACGGCTTGCATACCTACCGATAAAAGTAAAATCGATGCGTTTGCAAAGGCCCCTCAGCCACAAAATGTCTCCCAACTGAGAGCCGTTTTAGGGATGATAAACTATTATGCGCGATTTATCCCCAACATGAGTACGTTATTGCAGCCAATATATGCCTTGTTAAAAAAGGGATCTAGGTGGCGTTGGTCGCGGGAATGCGAAGCAGTGCTGGCGCACTACGACCCTGCATTGCCGCTGGTGCTGTCGGTGGACAGCAGATCGTTCGGGCGGGGCGCCGTGCTAGCGCACGCCTACCCGGACGGCAGTGAGCGCGTTTTGCGCTGTGCCTCACGCACACTGTCTCCAGCGGAGCGTAAGTACAGCCAGGTGGATAAAGAAGCTCTGGCCATCGTGTATGGGGTGACCCGCCATCATCAGTATGTGTATGGGCGGCGATTCACGTTGAAGACGGAGCATATGGCGCTGAGCCATACTTTCGAACCCAAAAAGGGTCTCACACAGACTGCGGCTAGTCGGCTGCAAAGGTATGCTGTAAGGTTGGCCGCCTATGAGTTTGATATTAAGTTTGTGTCTTCTGAACGCAATGGCAATGCCGATTTTCTGTCAAGGTTGCCATTGCAAAAAGATAAAGAGGATTCGGAATCGGATGATGCCAGCCGATGTATTATTTACATTGTTGTACAAAGCTAAACATTATACTACAATTAGGTTTATTTTGTTTACATCTTGGCAAGTAGGTGTTTATAAAAAGTATCATACCTACCTACCTACTGTTATGCACTAACAACAATAGTTATTATACATCTAGTTTGATAAATGTTTTTTTTTGTTTTGAATTGTATTAATTAAATAAATAAAAAAACCATGTTACTACTAACCAAGTAAAGTAGGTACTTTGCCGTGACTTATTGTACCTTAACGACCTACTTTCCTTCTTTATTTTTTGTATTATTATTTAATGATATCTCTCTCTAGCAATGTATATCTTGATTAGTGTTACAATTATTAATCTATGCTATAGATTAATAATTGTAACACTAATCAAGATAAACATTGCAGAAAGACTCCGACTGACTCCCCCTCAGCCTGCCTCCGCAAACGAAACGTGTGTCTTTCCGCTATCTCGGATCGCTTGGGTTCCAGGTGCGCCGTCACGAGCTCGACGAGTACCTCGAATGTCTTGTCCTCGGGGTTGTCCGGGGCGCATAAGTCGCACATCAACTGGTATGTCCGTGCGCCGACATGCGTCACCAACGTGGCCACGCGTAGTTCGTCTTTGATGTCGTTTAGTAAGATGAACTGTTTTACCAAACGAACATACGCTGACCAATTCCGGCCCTCCTCGAGGTCAAATTCTTGTAATTTACCGAACGGCATCGTATTTATTCCCTAAATTCGTCGCCAATGAGGAATCCGAGTGCAAACAAAGACACGTATTATGCGAGACTGATTTATTTCAATAGGTAGGGTGTGCGCACATTTACAATTTGTATAGATACCCACATAAAACCTATGCAAATACATTACAGTTAAAAAATTACATAGTTAAATAACCATCGAGGAGGATACAATAGGGAATCGCTGCACTTGCCTTACCTCATAAAGGATAACCACGATATTGTGTTGTTTGCAGATAACACTTCGCTTTTGTTTAAACTTAAACGTCAGCAGCCAGTTATTGACGATGTGAATAGCGCGATTTCAAAAATAGTGAATTGGTTTAACGCTAATAATTTACGAGAAATAATTAACCGAGCCGCAGTTTTTTTAATTGGCCACAGGATCAAACTTCTAATTTTATAACCAAGCCACGGGAAAATTATATAGCCTCTAATATACTAATTCGTCTTTTTTACAACGCCCACTAAATATTCTAAAGAAAGCATCAAGTGACGATCAACAATTATATTAACTTGTCCTTGTTATTTATACATAGGCACCTAATTTACTCAGCCACGGAATTTATATCTCACCACCATTTTACATTTTACAGCTTCAACACAAGGCCCTCAAAAAAATATAATTGAAGCGACCATAGTCAACATCATTTATTATAACTTAGCATGTAAAATAATACATCACATTCTTTTATCGTGAAAATAGCAACAGCAAGATTTGGCGCGAGCGCGCGAGACGACAGTGACCGGCCATTTGCACCAATCAGAGAGCGCCATTCGATTCATGTACTGACGAGTTAGTCACGTGTATTCAAAATGTCAACTTTAGATTATTACATTTACGTTAAAAATACCTACTAGTAACAGAAATGTTTTTACCATTGTCTAATTGACTAGTCACAGTCAGATTGTATGACTCGTCGTTGTAAACTGAGGCAAATAGGTTAGGTTAGGTTAAAACTGTGACCAAACGCGCGCGAGCCGAGCGAGCGAAGCGAGCGGTGCCGCGGCAGCGGCCGGCGAGCGCTACTTCTGAGTTGCTTGCAGAAATGTTTTCACAATTTATTGACTAGTTTTCCGATAAAAATGAAGTTCTGAAGCGATTCTGTCGATAACTTTTGTAGCGCAACATGTAAATAAAATCGATCTTTAGGACATTCGATACTCTGAACTTCAATATTTAGGTCATTAAATACTCTGAACTTCTATATTTAAGCCTTTCGATGACACGACAGGAGTTTATACGTACTATTATTGGCTATAATATAATATTTGATGACAATTTTAATTAAATTTTGATGCTCAGTTAATGTGGCATGAGTTATAATTTAAACGTACTGAGTTAATAAATTAGAAGCTAATTGAGTATTTTTTTGATGCCATATATTAATATTTTAGAAGTTTACTGTTTGAATCCATGTTACAAATTTAGATGCTAAAAAATAATCACGATGCTGAGTTATATTTAGAGTGGCTTTAAAAAAGATAACTTGTGGCTAAGATAGTATTATTTAGATGCTCGTTAATTGTGGCTGACTTAGTAATTTAGAAGGCAAGTTAGATTTTTAGATGCAAATAATGCTATTAAAAAGAAGCCGGTTTAATTAGCACCCATAATTTACTCCTCAATGAAAAAAAAACTAAATGCATAAGGTTTACACTACCTCACGTTAGGCAGGTGAAAACTTGTGTGTTGGTAAAGGGCGAAGAGTTGAATCCGGAAGATAGCACGTTGTTTTTGGGTTTAACTTTAGACGCTAAACTTCAGTGGGGACCCCATATAGATAAATTGTCGAAGAAACTGAGCTCCGCGGCATACGCAGTTAGAAAAATTCGTAATTTGAGACAGCCCGATTAGTGTACTTCAGTTATTTTCATAGCGTAATGTCGTACGGCATTCTGTTGTGGGGGAATGCTGCCGATATTCAGACCATCTTTGTCTTGCAAAAGCGGGCGGTTAGATCAATTTATAAATTGAGTCCGAGACACTCTCATAGAGAAAAGTTTAAGGAAATTAATGTAATGACTGTTCCTTCTCAATATATTTATGAAAGTCTTTTGTATGCTCACAAAAATATTAAGCTTTTTAAGAAATATAGTGATATTCACAATATAAGTACAAGAAATAAACATAAATAAATAAATTTATTGTACCCACAACAAGGCTCAAGAAAATAGGTGGATCATTTAGATGCCAATGTATTCGCTTTTATAATAAACTTCCAAGCGACATTCAAAATTTAAGCATTAATAAATTCAAATCTTTTATAAAACTTAAACTTTGCCAGAAAGCTTTTTATGCTGTTAAAGATTATATAGAGGACAAAAAAGCTTGGGATTGAACTGCTCCAATTTGAATTGAAGGTGAATTGATTTTATATCTTTTTATTAATTGTACCTTTTTATTTGTTACACTTTGACATATTAATTATTTACACATTATTTACAATCCTTTTACAATTTGACATTTTATGATTTTTCTTTATACACAATGACATTATTTACTTTTTTAAGTATGATAATATTTTTTTGCTTTTTTGATCAATATTTACTTGTTAAATATTTTATTTTTCATTTAGTTTTGTGTCATGACTGGTCCATGAAAGAGCTTATGAAGGGAGATCTTCCACTGTCACTCAAGAGAAAAATCATGGACATGTGCATTCTTCCCATTTTGACATATGGATCTCAGACTTGGTCTTTGACAAACATTCAAAAGTCCAAGCTCAAGGTTTGCCAACGTGCAATGGAGCGTAGTATCCTAAGCGTTAAACTAATAGACCGTATACGCAACACCACACTGCGCTCCAAAACACAAATCACTGACGTTGCTCAAAAAGCCGCTAAGCTGAAGTGGGACTGGGCTGGCCATGTCTGCCGTATGCCCAACGAGCTGTGGGCCAAAACAACCACGTTCTGGAACCCTGACACAGCCAAAAGGCGACGTGGTAGACCTCGAAGGAGATGGCGGGACGAGCTTGATAGAACAAACGACCAGTGGTCCACATTGGCCCTGGATCGCAAAATTTGGAAATCATGGGGGGAGGCCTTTGCCCTGCAGTGGGATGACACAGGCTAACAGTAACAGTAACAGTTAGTTTTGTGTATATTGACATTTAATAACTTGACATGATTATTTAATATGACAAATATTTTATTATTTTTATATTGTGAATGTGAGGACCATGTGGGTCTTTCTCTAATTTTAACTATTGTCTGGCAGTTTGAGTACTATAAGCGACCCACCCAAATGTCCTTTCTTTGGTATTGTTCGTCGTGACGTTGAGCTCCTTGAGTTATAAGTCGAGCTCCACGATAACTGACAAATGCTTGCACTGACTGGACGGGTCCACTCAAATCTGTGTGGTGCTTTATTCAAAAGACCATCTCAGACACTAATCTGCATGATCTTCATGTATTTTATTATTATTTTCATATTGTGAATGTGAGGACCGTGTGGGTTTTTATTTAATTTTAACGATTGTTTGGCAGTTTGAGTACTTTAAGCGACCCACCCAAATGTCCTTTCTTTGGTATTGTTCGTCGTGACGTTGAGCTCCTTGAGTTATAAGTCGAGCTCCACGATAACTGACAAATGCTTGCACTGACTGGACAGGTCCACTCAAATCTGTGTGGTGCTTTCTTCAAAAGACCATCTCAAACACTAATCTGCATAGTCTTCATGTGTGTATTATACCAAGATTATGTTTGTACCTTGAACATATTGTAAACCCAAACGATTTTAAAAGAGTGTCCATGAAGTTTCTTGCCATTCTTCTCATGAGACCAGCGCTTTGGAATTGGCAACTACAGTACACTCACGAGTTATTATGCCTTGTGACTGGGACTGTAGCTTAGTTTATTTAACTTCAGTAGTTTACTGCCGCACTCGGAGAGCTTCAGTGGTTGCTTGGGCCGTCGCTTGGTAAGGGTTTTTGGCAGTTTTGTCATACAAAACTATGTCAGGCCTTTGCTGGGTGGCGACTTGAGCAATCGTTGGATATCTCTGAGTGCCGCAGTTAGTTTAATTCGACTATTCAAAAGTGCCTGTTACTGGCCTACTGCAGAATACTGAGAATTATATGAAATCTTCGGAAATGTCACATGTATGGCTTTTTGGTACGACTCGAGAAAACGTGTTAAACGGACTAGACAACAAAATATAAAAACAATAAAGAAACTCACAAACGTACATATACATACATGAACGCTAAAATCTCTCACTCTTTTTTTGGGGTAGTCGTGTAAAAAACGGTGATACACACAAAGTGTAAGAGTTGCGAGTTGAATAAGAATGTTCACTTTACCAGCTGCCGGCGAGTAATAATTCTACAAACAAATGAAAAAACGTTGTGAGACAAGACAACGGACGCTGATGAATGATCAATTTTGTTTTAGTAGGTAAATGAAAAACAAAAGCTTTTTTCATTTGACGTAATAATGGCATCACGTGTTTTTTTACTTCCTCGACTTTGACTGTCTCGTTAATCTAGTTGTCGCAAACAAGACTGCTGAGCAAAGGGTCTGGGTTCGATTCCCGGGTCGGGCAAAGTGTTATTGGGTTTTTCCATAAAAAAATTCTAAGTAGCAGTCACAGAGTCTGGATTTGTGCCCGATTGAATGTAATAGGCTCACCCCCTATTACATGGGGCTTAAACATAACTGGCTAAATGTAGGTGTATTATAAGAAACACCTCTACCTAACCCTTTGGGGATTGCAAGCGTGATGTTATGTTATGTGTTTATTAACGGTAATTGGCCACTTTTTCTACTTATAATCTATGCATTTTCATTGTTTCAGATGTCACCTACGCATTCCTACAGCTGAGGTAACATGGTACCACAAAGATCATCTGTTGATAACGACCGCTAAACTAGTACAAAATACGAAAAAAAGCATGAAAAAGCACAATTCACCCTGCGTAACTTATACAGTACAACTTCACAAGCGAAGCTCTAATGTAAACTGTTCCACGTGCTCTGCCCCCGTTGTTTAGTGTGCGGTCTGTGCTCTGCGGTCTGTTACTGTGTTCATAGAAGCCCAAACGTAATACGCGTGATTAATTGCTTTCATGATATTTGTAATGAAATGCGTGGGTTTGAAGTCTAGCGGGTTTATTACTAAATTCGTAGTAGGTACCTCCTACACTTTCTCAATTAAACGTGTGGGTATGAAATCCAGACCCAAAGATTATTTATTTTAACGAATTCTCAAATTAGGAACCTCCTTAGGTATGCATAGTTATGGAATACTTACTTACATACTTTATTAATTGTATTATTCAGACCTTAAAACAGTCTGCCTTCAAAGCATGATTGATCAGGCGTCTTCTGAACACGCTCGTTGTATCTTACCTTATCTTTCGCTTTCCATCAGGCGATGGCGAAGTACGTCCATTTCACAATACACAGTGGGAGTTGCTGAACTTACATTGGTCCTAGTTACCATTATATAAAAAAAGAGTTATATAGAAATACATTATGGTACGCAATAAAGAATTGAGAATTGAGTTAATGAGAAAAAAACACCCTTAGAAACAGAACACTAAAGAAATGAATTCTTCAAATAATTTAGTATACTAATACCCAATAACTAACATACTATAGTATGTTGACCGACATTACAAGTACCCTTATCATGGAAGCCCTAACCGCGCTTTATTTATGGTTTAATTGACCGGACAGCAGCCATTGTGTGATTTTCAGATTGAATAGTGGCAATGGGCAAAGCTATTCTCACTTGATATATGATTGGATTAGATATTGGATACATAATATCCTCACGGCGGTAATCCTCCTTTAGTACACTGACATTTCGCCCGTTATTTTTACGTCCCATGTAATAGCGGGTGAACCTATTGCCATCAATCGGGCACAAATCCAGCCTCTGTGGCTTCTGCTAAGATATTACTGATGAAAAAACTGTATGGAGAGGGCTTGGAGCTTCCTTGCGTGATTGAACCAAGGTTCCCGACGCGACGTAGCCCGAAGAATTGCCAGACTTAAGTGGCAATCGGCTGGGCACATTGCTCGCAAAACGTATGGCCGATGGGGCGGAAAAGTTCTGGAGTGGTAACCGCGAACAAGAAGACGTTGCGTTGGAAAGGCTTCCACTAGGTGAACTGATGACCTGGTGAAGGTTGCGGGGATCCACTGGGTGCAAGACACACGGGACTGGTCAATGTGGTAATACTTGGGAGAAGTTTAAGTCCAGCTGTCGATGTCTTTTGGCTGAAATGATGATTCTTCGGCTCATATCCTAATTTATTTGGGGTCGGCGTAAGAGATCTTTCGTTCGGGATATTCTTCGTTTCGTCACCTTACTTTAAAAATATTGTAATTCATAAAAAAATGCTTGTATTACAAAACGACAGTACAGTAACTTAAATTAATATTATGGTCGGAAAATTCTCACGTTGCGAAAATCGTGAAAGGATGTCGGGGTTCGGCTGTGAGCATCGGAAGTGATGCTCCAGTGCAGCGTTTGCTGAATATAGATGAACATGTACAGCATTTACCAGAAATGTGGTGTGGTTTGCTTTGTAAATTAATTTATTAAAACAATTTGAAATTTCCAAAAAGTTGACATTTACATGATTGTTATAATGGTCTAGGGTAAATAATAATAATAATTAACAAATGTGTGTACTACAACTATTTATAATTGTGATGATTTTCATAACAAAATAACAAATCCCTTTGTGCACACAGAGGAACAGAAAACTTACTTGACATTTAAATCAAAAAGCATTTTTTTTAAACGTAAACTATAGTAAACAGTATTTAGAAAATGAAAATGGAGAATCGTAAGTATCGTAGCTTTTGCTCATTGCAAACTACATATTTTGTGAAGAATCTTGCACGTTAGAAAGTTACCGCATAAATAAATATTATCCATTATTCTGACGGTTGTTCGATAACATTCATCAATAGCCCGACATTGTAAAGCCAACCCTTTCAATAGATGTCATCAGAGTCATCAATTGTTCAGCTGTCCCAATAGACTTCACTCTTTTCGTAAATTGAGCTTTATCTGACACCTACAAGGCACACATTTCATTGAGTCCAGCTGGCAGTCTTTCTAAAGATTTTATCCATCACAATGTCTTCAGCATTTTTACTTCTTCGTGGCTCAGTTAAGTCATTTTTTTATTACCTTATAGGCCTGCTCTTGACCTCGATTACGCATGACGGCTAGTTATGAATGTAGTCTATTGAAGTCACCGAAGTGCCTGTTTATTCTTGCTTTGGCGGCAGATGGGCTAATTTGCAATATTAGTTTTCGACGGTTTATTTAGGTTTCCATGCTACACAACACTTATGTTCTAAACGACTTTGAGTAGCCCCGAGCAATTTTCTGAATAGTTCGCAATACAATACATAAGGGTAAACAAGCCAACTGCACGAACTAGTTGGTGGGCGGGGCTAAAATGCATGCTATTTCACCCGACATCACGAGCGAAATGCATAGAGCGAAAGAGACACAACTAAAACGGGCGCGCGATTGTTTCTATGCAGACCTTTGGTATATTTGGTTTCATGAAAAATCTATTGAATGTATCTGTTCAAAATCAAATTATTTAAATTTTTTAATAACTAATCTATGTCCGTATGGTTTTGCTTTTTTCTTTTTCATAATATATACGTTACTTATTTACGCCCAAAGATGAGTTAAAATTAGTGCTAAAATATGAAAGTTTTGACGTTCATAACTTCCAAATCAATATTTTTTTTTCCAATTCTGCTTCCTTACAGACCTAGATAATGATAAGACCAGTTGATACAATTTTTAATTTTGAACCTACACCGTCAAACAGAGGAGTAATCACCTTCGTAAGTTTGTATGGAAGAATGACTGGCTTGTTCAACCTTAAAGAGAAAACTTCTCCGTGTAAAACTAGCCGCTACCACCTCTGACAACACGCTTGTACGTGCCAACAGTGTAACAAACTTCAGAATGTTTCGAACAAGACTCAAAGGAATGCACCGACTGAGTTTACTTACGAACGTTGTTTGAACACTAACTTGTATAATATCAGCTGATTTGGGACTATTAATTGCTAAAATTATACAATCGCTGTAACTTGTATTGCATGAGTTTAGTAAACTGAATTTAGCATAACCAACAATTTCTGGAATCAATATCGTGGAACACATAGGTCGTTGAACACATAATTTTAGCGGAATTATGATTAAGATTCACGAAAATGAATTTATCCATGCACAACCTTATTATTATTTCTAGAAGTTTAAAGAAACGTAAAATAGAGGGATAAACGCGTTTGTTTTATTTTATATTTAAAACTAAGTATAATATTAACCTCAATCATATTGCTGTAAATCACGCTTTAGAAGATTTTTATACAATGAAAATCTTACATAGAATATCATAATAATTATTAGCATTGTAAAGTTTCGTGTTAAAGCCATCAGTCACCTGTTTGTCGTATTATTTAATTTGATACTTAACAAATTCGACGAGACATTTTAAATGAATAATGTCTTTATTATTTGTCACCTCGACGTCTGCCCTCGTAACATTGTCTATAACAGTTTTATTGCGTTTGTTTTTATGATGTCTCGCTTTTTCTTTACTAAGAATAATGCCAGTTTTCAAAGCATGCATAATTTGAAAATGAATATTTGTGTGGCATTAATTCAGTTTTTCTATTCTTTCTGTTAAGTAATGGCAGACAGATTAACATCAAGTAAAGAATTCGCAATTTCATGAAATATAAGGAATATTAAATTAAAATGAAACTGCGAATTCTTTGTTACGCCCTCTTTGTTACAGTTTATAGCCAATGTGCTACTAAAATCTTACACAACGCTACTTGTGCCAAAGAAAAGAATTTGGTTAAGGTCAAGACCTTAATTCACGACATTGATTCAATTATTCTTTCAAGGGTTTTTGTAACTTCTGAATTTCGGATTCGTCCGTACAACAAGCGGTCTTCAAGAATATAATTAGTATTATGATTCAAAAAAGTTTACCCAAACTGTAAATAATTAATTCCTTGTCTCATGTTTAATTCAGTAAAACAGTTTTAATATTATTCGGTCATAAAATCGCTGACAAATGGTTCCGCTTGATGAAGCAACCTGTAGCAAATAGGTTTTTAAAACGGTTCTTGAAACCGGTACGTACGTAAAAAGTTTATAATTTTTAATAATATTAACGAGTCTCTACCGATTACTTTCTCATTCAGATGGCCAATGAGTTCTGCAATATTGATTTTTAATAAAGCCTGACAATAAAATGCTTAACAGAGTCGTCTATAAGGGTGGGAATAAAAGCATTTTTTTATTGATATCCGTACTCGTTGACATCAAACTACATAATTTACTGTATTAAAAGCCATTGTTAACATTAACTCATCTACAAAAATTAAAAACGCTGTTCAAAGTAACATAAAGTTATTAGTGAGTTTAGATATTGTTTGCAAAAATAAACTTGCTGTTGCATAATACGAGTACATTTCTTGAGACTCGCAGTTCTATTTGGATTTTGCGGACAGGGAGTAGAAGGAAATATTCGCGAGTTTTTGAAACGTTCGTTTTTGTGGAATATTTTTTTGATAATTTTTCTTTTATAGGTACCAATTCAAATATTGCTTTTTAAAATAACAGTAAACAAATTAAAAATCTAGATCTATAAGTCGAAATTGGTCAAATATTGAGTTCCATTTGGCTACGACATGTTGTGCTACGACAGCGTAGCTCACGTAGCGGTCGTGCGCTACGCCGTAGCAACAGTTTTAAATATAAACGTAATGTACTCTTACAAACTATAATTTACAACATAAACACTGAGGCAGCACGTGTGCTTATTACCTCGTCAGTGTAACCCGTCGGCTTGTTGTCTTAATGTTTCAAATACTCTCCCTTTAATTATGTACATAGTGATGTGTGTACTCCTCTGAGGGTACCTCTGTTATCAAATATTTTAACAGTAATATGATTGATGTGTGAAACAGTATATTTTGAGATGTTAAGAGCATTGGCGGCTTTAAAACATACCTACCTTCACAAAGTATTCAGATGGTATGACAACATAGGCCGAATCACGCCTCACACTCATTAGAGATTACAAACTAGAATTCATCTTGACTTTCCTAAGTGACTGAAAGTTAATACCTACTTAGCTATAAAAGCTATCCCGTGCATAGTGGCATCTCTTTGATCTCCGGCCGCCTCGAGCGACTCAGCGCCGCTCACTCTCACGAAGTCTCACGACACTGCTCGAAACCTGGTAGAACATCAAGGCAGAACAAGCTTTAGTTGTTGAACCTATTTGGTTTAAATTCAATAAAGAATCATCCTGGCTGTATAGTGTTCCAAATACAGATCTTTGTCTAAGTATTGACTCCACTTGACTTTGACATATATAATAGAAAAAACTCTTACATTAAAAACGTGTGTTTTATTCCTAAAATATTAGAAGGTTATGGCCCCTTGCTAGTGCTATGGCAGCGAACGGAGATTCCTCGTCACCATCGACGACCACGAAGGCGTCGGCACCAAATGCAATGATTTTTGGAACCACTGCCGCTGTTCCAAATATCGAGAAACTGGAGGGAGCGAAGAACTATACTTCATGGAGTTTCGCAATGAAGAATACTCTCATTGTGTGCGACCTCTGGGACTGCGTAAACAGCCCTGCTGAATATAAAACACAGGTAGGAGACGACGATACCTTTAAACGTCTAGATGCGAAAGCTATGGCGAAAATTTGCCTCTCGTTGACACCACGAGTATATCCAACCGTGATGAGTGCCACGACAGCAGAAGGAATGTGGAAGAAGCTACAAGCTGCATATGCAGACAGCGGCTTACTGCGACGACTGAACCTCTTGCGCAGACTATTTAACTACAAGCTCTCCTCATTTAAGAGTATGGAAGCTTATGTGAGCGAGATACGAGCAACACAGCAACAGCTCATCGAAGTTAACCAACCAGTAGATGACGAGTTCGTAGGACTGATTATGCTGACAGGACTGACCGAGAAGTTTAATCCAATGGTCATGGCGATCGAAAACTCTGGAACGAAACTTACGTCGGACTCTGTAGCTGCGATCCTATTAAAAGAAGATCTACGTTATTCCCCATCGAAAGAGCCAGATGCTGCGTTGACCGTTAATTCTACTAAGAACTCAAGCCTTCGCCCACCAGTTTGCACATACTGCAAGAAGAAAGGACACCTCGTCTCAGAATGTCGTAAAAGGAAGTTCAAGAAGAATGTGACTAACTTAGTTTCTAATATTACTGATGTTACACTTTTATTATCTTTCACTACACCTCCTTTTCAGCTTCCCACATCCATCTCACCTTGGTACTTAGATTCTGGTGCAACCGCACACATGTGCAACGACATACGCATGCTCAGTGACTTTGTGCACAGCTCAAGCTATGTCATTGCAGCCAACAATGAAAAAATGGCATGTAAAGGTACGGGTACAGTTCAATTAAATGTATCTAATAGTGTTCATTCCATATCTAACGTTCTCTTTGTCCCCAAACTAGCTGCTAACTTATTATCAGTCAGTAGCCTAGTTCAAAAAGGTTTTGTAGTTATATTCTCGCCAAAAGGTGCGACTATCCTTCTCAGACAAGAATGCAAAGTTTCCGGAATAACAGTTGCTACTGCTTCAAATAAACAAGGCATGTACAAGCTAGACATTTCCGAAAATCAAGCTCAGCTGATTACTGACAGAAAGCTACCAGCTGTGTTATGGCATAGACGTCTTGGACATATCAACGTCAAAGCGATGAATATTTTAAAAAAGTATTCTACGTCAGGCATAAACTATAATGACACGTTGAATGAAACCTGCATTCCTTGTGTACAAGGAAAATTAGCAAAAAGGCCGTTTAAAAAGTCCAAAAGTAAGACAAAAAATAAACTCGAATTGATCCATACAGATCTATGCGGACCAATGAGTACGCATTCATGGGGTGGTGCCCTATATTTGCTTACATTTACGGACGATTTTACTCGAAAAACTTTTGGTTTTTTATTAAAGTCTAAAAGTGAAGTTTTTTCGAAGTTTGTCGAATTCAAACATCATGTTGAAAACCAAACTGGTCTTAAAATTAAAACTTTACGATCAGACAATGGCGGAGAATTCGTAAACGGACCGATGTCTACTTTTTTGCAGGAAAATGGAATAGTTCATCAGAAAACAGTCCCATATAATGCAGAGCAAAATGGAACTTCAGAACGAGTTAATAGAACTGTAATTGAAAAAGCAAGAACAATGCTTCATGACTCCAAGCTACCAAAAGCTTACTGGGGTGAAGCTGTGAATACAGCTATCTATTTAAAAAACGTAACACCAACTCAAGCGTTGAACAATAAAATTCCTGACGAATTATGGTATGAAAAACCGATTAATCTATCACATCTTCGTGTTTTTGGTTGCGAAGCGCATGCTTTAATTCCTAAAGAGAAGCGCACTAAGTTAGATTCTAAAACAAAAGCTTGTATCTTTGTTGGTTACTCAAGTGAGAGTAAAGGCTATCGCCTTATAGATCCTCATAATCCCAGATCGATCATTGTCGCACGTGATGTCATCTTCATCGAAGATAAAGTGGGAAACCCTGCTACAGCAGTGGAACCTACCACTACTACTGCTGACAGTACCCTCATTTACGACCAAATAAGGATAGAAAATTCACAACCAGTAACACCAGAATCGTTTACAGATACTGAACGAATTGAAAGCCAGCCTGAAGTTTCAGAAGCAGAAAAATCACAGGAGTACTTGACTGTCGAAACTTTAAAACCAGTAACACCAGAATTATTTACAGATACTGAACGAATTGAAAGTCTGCCTGAAGTTTCTGAAGCAGAAACATCACAGGAGTATTTGACTGCAGATAACGAATCCAGTGAATCAGCACCAAGTTCTCTAGAAACAGATAGCACGATCAATGAACCCAGATATCCGCAACGACAACGACGACCACCTGACAGATATAGTCCGTCGATGTTTATGGTGTCAGACTATGAACCGGAAACCTACAAACAAGCCGTAGAAGATGTTCACAGTTCTGAATGGCAAAAAGCTATGAAAAATGAGTACGATTGTTTAATGAAACACGGGACATGGCAATTAGTAGAGAGACCCACAGACAGAAAGATTATTAAAAATAAATGGGTCTATAAAATAAAAAAGAATACTAACGGCGAAGTTGTTAAATTTAAAGCAAGATTAGTAGCAAAAGGCTTTACCCAAGTACATGGTATCGATTACGGAGAGACTTTTTCTCCTGTAGCACGACTGTCGACAGTTAGACTGCTTCTTGCGTTTTCCGTACAACTTAACGTCCAGTTAGATCACCTTGATGTAGAAACCGCTTTCTTAAATGGCGATTTAGAAGAGGAAATCTTCATGGAACAGCCGCCAGGCTTTGAAATTGACCGAAAAGGAAAAGTTTGCTTACTTAAAAAATCGCTATATGGCCTAAAGCAATCCCCTAGACAGTGGAATATAAAAATCTGCGAAGCCATGAATAGCTTATCGATGACACAAGCAGCAAACGAGCATTGCGTTTATTACAGACGAGACGGTAACAACATACTTGTAGTTTCCGTATTCGTGGACGATTTTTTCATCCTCTGTAATAATGAATGTATGAAAGAGACCTTCAAGAATTCACTCAAAAAACTTTTCATCGTGAAGGATCTTGGTCTTCTGAAAGACTGCTTAGGCATGCGAGTTATTCAAAATGTTGATAACATCACACTTGACCAAACCAAGTACATCGAAAAAATCGTTGAAAAATTTGGAATGAAAGATTCAATTCCAATCTCCACTCCAATGGAAGCTGGTATGAAGCTCACCATTCCTGCCAAGGAAGATGAGAGACCTGATTTACCGTACCAACAGCTTATCGGATCTCTAATGTACATTTCAATAGGAACAAGGCCTGACATATCGCATACAGTGTCTTATCTGAGCCAGTTCAATGTACATTACGGGGAGGTGCATTGGAAAGCTGCTAAACGGGTACTCAGATACCTGAAGGCAACAAAAGACTTAAAACTTTGTTTTGTTAAAAAGGAAGAAAGCTATCCTATCGGATACGTAGACGCTGACTACGGCAGTAATGTCACTTGTTTGCGATAAATCAAACAAAGAGATTTGTATTTTAGAGGTTTAATAAACCTTTACAAGTAGTTAACATTTTTATATATATCGTTGCGACGGAGCGGTTTGCAAGATGATGGATGAGTGAATGGAATGAATGAATGGAATAAAATGACAATGAATGAAAATTGAGTGAATGAAGGAATGCGTCGTAGACATCCTCGGGGGCTTTGAAAGATGAAGCTTTCAAGATTATCAACTAATTGCATGATCAGCCGGTGATGGCAGCAGACACAATCTGTTGATGGCTCTTCGGATGGTGCCTTGTGAGGTAGATACGTCGGCGACTCGTGGTACTCCATCAGCGCCGGGAAATAGCTTCGAGATTCTTCCAAGGCGCCAGCATAGTGGAGGAGTCCTATCATCCTTGATTAGGACTAGGTCGTCTACCTTTAATTCACGGCACCGCACCTTCCACTTTGTGCGCTGCTGGAGCTCCGTGACGTACTCTGTTGACCACCGCTTCCAGAAGTGCTGGCGAGCTTGCTCCAATCGCTGAAAACGGTCAAGACGGTTTGTGCTATAGTCCAGCAGGTACGGCGATGGCAAAGACGTCAGCGGCCTACCAATTATAAAGTGGCTCGGGGTGAGTGGCGATAGATCTTGTGGTGAAGGACTTAATGGGCATAAGGGTCGGCTATTAAGTATCGCCTCGATCTGAGCGAACAACGAACTCAGCTCCTCGAACGTCAAGTGAATATTTTTAAGAACTCTGTGAAGGTGAAATTTCGCGGACTTGACCCCGGCCTCCCACAGACCACCAAAGTGAGGAGCGTATGCTGGTGAGAAGCGGAATTCAATGCCTTCGCGAGATGCAGAGTCAATAATAGCGTCGCTGTTAGACTTAAGAAAGGAATTTATTTCTTTGGCTGCTGCAACAAAATTTCTACCATTGTCGCAGTAGATGACCTTTGGTTTACCCCTGCGGGCCATAAATCTTTTTAATGTTAGGACAAATGCATTCATTGTCAAATCACTGACTAACTCTAAATGAACGCATTTGTACCGAAAGCAAATAAAAATACACAGATAACTCTTAGTTATCTTACAGCCTCGTCCCTTGCGGTCCGTAATAAGAAATGGACCTGCAAAGTCGGTACCTATCGTAGAGAAAGGAAAGTCGGCTTCAACGCGATCTGCAGGTAAGTTTCCCATAATATTATCCATGGTACGAGCATTGAAACGACGACAGGTAACGCACTCGCGCGCTGCACGTCTAGCTAGAGCCCTGCCTCCTACAGGCCAATAGCGCTCCCTTATAGATGCTAGGAGGTGCTGAGGACCGGCGTGCAATAAGCGTAGATGCTCCTGTTTGAATAATAACTTTGTTATATAATGACTGGAACACAATAAGATAGGATGACGTTTGTCATACTGGTAAGTAGATGAATCGATGCGCCCGCCGACTCTAATAATTCTATTTTCATCTAAAAATGGATTAAGAGACGAAAGAGCGGCTTTAGAATTTAAAGATTTACCCTTTTGTAGTAGTCCTAACTCTATAGGAAAGGAATCTTTCTGTGCTATCTTCATAGAAACGTTGTGAGCGTTTTCTAACTCGGAAACTTTAAGTGGACCTTGTAATCTGTCCGATTTTTTGTGTGACCTACAATTGTTGGCGAACCTTAAAACTCTAGCTAGAACCCGAATAAGAGTAGTAAGATTAGAAAATTTTGCTAAATTCACAGATAAATCTGGCATAGAAGATGCATCCTCCCCCCCTAAAGTGTGGTGTGTCTTAAGTTCTGGCAATTCTATAATAATAGAGTCCGCAGTGCAGGCGGGCCAGGAATCTTCGGATTCTGAGAGAAATGATGGACCTTTCCACCATATAGAGAGATCTACCTGGTCTGGATCGACACCGCGGGAGACTAAATCGGCAGGGTTGATAGAAGTAGGAACATAACGCCAATCTGTGGGATTTGTTAGCTCATTTATAGCAGCTACTCTGTGGGCAACAAAAGTTTTAGTTTTATTAGAGTTAAGCCAACCTAATACAACTTTGGAGTCTGTCCAATACACCTGACGTTCAATAGGGCAACGTAATGCGGATATAACTGTAGCAGTTAGTTGAGCTCCTAATAGGGCAGCGCAGAGTTCGAGCCGTGGTATTGTCGTGGGTTTAATAGGTGCCACCCGTGATTTTGCACATACCAGGCTAACTTGTATGTCACCGCTAGTAGAAACGGACCTCAAATATATACAGCTACCGTAGGCACGCTGCGAAGCGTCAGAAAAACAATGTATTTCTACAGAGGAATGATTATCAATTAAAATATGTCTAGGAATTTTTAAAGAAGACAAACATGAAGATTTATTAGAAAATCTTAACCAGGAGGACCTTATTTCTGGAGGAACAGGTTCGTCCCAATCAATTTTGTGACTCCATAGTTCTTGTAGCATAATTTTAGGTTTAATTGTGAAAATAGATAGAAGACCAAGTGGATCAAATATTTTAAATGTTGAGGAGAGTATCGTTCTCTTTGTGACATTTTCAGAAGCCGAAACATCATGCTGAAAGTGAAGTTCATCCGAAGACGGCGTCCAACCTACACCTAGCGTACTAGTCGCATTACTAATCATGAGATTTCCGCTTTCCAGGTTAACGGAGTCTGCGAGTAACTCAGGTAAGTTTGAACGGTATTTACGTAGATGAAAACTTCCCTTCGCTAATTCAGAGGAGACAGAAAGATAGATATGACGTAACTCCTCCTCACTGTTTGCACCGGTAAGTAGATCATCACAATATAGATCATTTTGTATAATAGTTTTGACCTTCTGATCTGAACACTCTTCACCTATCTGCCAAAGAGAACGAGTAGTGAGAAAGGAGGCACTAGCGAACCCGTAGGTAACCGTATTTAAACGAAGTGTCCTTAAAGGCTTATCTTCACTATCACGCCACAGTATCAGTTGAAGATTGCGATCAGATTCCTTGAGAAGCACTGAGCGAAACATTTTCTCGATGTCTCCTGTCAAAACATACTTATGTTGTCTGAAACGAACTAATATATTGAACAGAGGTTCTTGCACTACTGGTCCCACCATTTGTAGGTCGTTAACAGAAACACCAGAAGAAGTACGGGCCGAAGCGTCAAAAACGACGCGTAATTTAGTCGACTCGCTCTGTTCCCGTATCACGGGGTGGTGGGGCAAGAAATAGGCATTTAATGGCCTAGACTCAGGAGATTCCGATAGGTGGCCTAATGCTTCGTATTCGTTTATGAATTGACAATATTGTTGCTTTAATTCTGGTTGTTTCCGGAAACGAGCCTCTAAAGTAAAAAACCTCTTTTTGGCTAGATTATAGGAATTGCCCAAACAGTCTATGCTATCACGAAGAGGCAACCCTACACAAAATTGACCATTGCTAGTGCGAGTAGTGTTGGCGAGATAAAGTTTCTCACACAACTTTTCTTCACTACTCAGGGGCTTTTTTTGAGGAAAATTTTCAAGTTCCCAGAATTTAGACAACTCGTCATGTATGTTACTAGAAGTGTCACCATTTGAGACAAAGTTGACCATGACTGAGTTAGTTTTAATTTCATTTAAACAAGGCAGTGATCCCGTAACGAGCCATCCTAACTTTGATGCCTGAAGTTTAGGATAACCAAGTCCTAACGAATGCTGCTGGGCACTAATGATGTCCCAGAATAAGTCAGCACCAATCAAAATATCTACTGGGGATGGTTCATTTAAAGTGGGATCTGCTAACTGAAATCCATGAATATTTAATTTTTTTAAATCAAAATATGACTTAGGTAAGTCGCCGGTAATTTGCGGCAAAACTAAACATGAAACTGTCACATTAAAAGAACTTGTTTCAGAATGAATGCGTAGAATACAGCGTTCTGTGTTAATATTTAACTTGGTGTTACCAATGCCCACTATGGTAGTGTCTGATGGCTGAGGAATCAGGTTTAGACGGCGTTTTACTTCCTGTGTGATAATTGTCGACTGACTCCCGCTGTCGAGCAAAGCTCGCACTATCATAGTCTCGTTGGTGGCTGGGTTGGTAACCTTTACTCGAGCAGTACACAAAAGTACTTCTGAAGAACACGTTGAGGACATAATAACGGAATTAACAGAGTTTGAATGCTCAGTTTCTTCAGATTTATGAAGAAGAGAATTATGTCGCGATTTGCAATGACGACATGTAGCTGAAAGGCGACAACGTTTAGCAATGTGGCCAGATCTCAAACAATTCTCACATAATTTGTTGGAAGAAACAAATGCTAATCTATCCTCTATTGAGCTCGACTTAAAAGGCGGACACTCATAAAGGCGATGACTGTTCTTACAGAACAAACATTCCGGTATTTTAGAAGTAGAAGTGTTGCCTTCGTTTGGTGTAGCCACTAAAGACTTGGAGCTATTATGTTTGTTTTGATTACAAGAGGATTGTTTTTGTTTATTGTCTTGATTGTCATGTTTATGGCGATAAACGGTCTCCAATACATCAGCGCGACGTTTAAGAAAACTGAAGAAATCATTAAGCGAAGGTACGTCACTCAAACTATTTCTATGTTCTTCCCACTTGAAATATGTACCACTATTTAATTTACCTGCAATAATATTTATAAGTAAAATATCTCCTAGCTTAGTCCCTAGCCCTAGTGAATTGAGCGCGCGCAAATTTTTAGTGACATGGTCAATAATATATCTTAAAGACTTATCATTTTCTTGCACGGAATTAATATTGAGCAAAGACTTGACATGGTTATTTATTAATTGACGCTTATTGTCATAACGTTCGCATAAAAGTTGCCATGCTTCAGGATAATTATTATGGGAAACCTCCAAATTAGCAATAACCCGAGCGGCTTCTCCATCGAGATAAGATTGCAAGTAGTGATATTTATGGATGTTTTCAATCTGGTTATTGTTGTGAACTAAAGAAACAAACGTTTCCTTAAACTCCAACCATTTAAAATAGGTACCGTCGAAGTTTGGAATTTTAATCATCGGTAATTTAAAACCTAACGTATTACAACTGTGATCGTTATGATGACAAGTGGCCATAGAAGATTTAATTTGAGAATTATTCTCATCATGTTGAACTGCAGAATTTTTCTTAATTAACTTTTGAAATAACGCAATACAATGGTAGAAATCATTTTCTATTAAATCTCTAGTAGTTAACTCGCTAGTTTGATTATCTGCGTTGTAAATTTCTATCTGATTCTGCACCTCATCGAATTCAATGAACAATGTCTCAATTTTTGATAGCTTCAATACGAGTTTATTTACTTCTAATTCTGGAATGGATTCTAATAATGCTAAAGTGTCAAGACTTGACTTAAATTTCGTTACGCGTCCTCTAATAGAACCGCGTTTGCTTATTAGTTCCTTTAACTTTGAAGGATCGGTCATTGTAGCAAACTCGTAATGAGCTAACACAAACAGATGTTAATAGATAACGAAATAGGTATATAGCATACGATACGCTCCTCGCTTTGTTGATCAGCTGACGCTCGCGGCTCTCGTAGACTGCACGTAATGGTCAGCCGTGCAGGTGGGGCGCGCCGGCAGTCAGGTGACAGCGATGCGCAAGCGATGCCGTGTCACAAGTCACAACGCACGATCACTGGAATAGATCAATTCCATGCGTCTTAGTAAACTGATAAAAACAATTCGTATGACGAAAGACGACGGTTCGTAAGTTTACAGTTAAACTCGGGAAGTGTTCACTATGTAAGTGATTTATGAGTTGGAATTAGTGTTCTAGGGGACAATAATCAATAATATTGAAATAGTTAAATGAAAATTACTTGATTTGAGTAACGGTAAGAGATTAAAGTTAAATGTGCATTAATTAACGATGGCGGTAGGTCGGTGAGTGAAATTAATTAGGCTAATTTGTGCGTCGCCTGTCCCATTTATATTTACTTCTTTCGAAGATATTTAGAAGATGATTAGGCACGATAGACACAAATAGAAAGATAGAAACTTCACTTGACTTCGAGAAACTAAACCCGCTAGATGCACAGACTATAGGACAATACAATAGGTGGGTAAGTTAGTAAGATGGAACGAGCTCACTTCAAATAGGCAGACAGCTAATCGCAGCAGTCCAATTGTAGGCAGTAGCACGTAGATAGGCACGTAGATAGGCACGTAGGTAGGATATTAGACTCGTAATGAGGGCGGACTTGCTCGATCGGAGTTCCGTAGTAGTCCCTGCAGTTTTCCGAATGGCTTGACGAAGGCGAAGTTCGACCCAGGTGAAGTAGGATGCCAGTCCACAGGCACGGCGATCTTGTATTCTCAACACGGCCTTCCGTTGGTAGGTCTAGGTACTGGTAGATCTCGTCCGGTGTCGACGCGACGGTGTCCTTCAAAAGTCCTTGACGCGGGCTTCGGGAACAATCTGAGTGGCAGTGGATCCGACGATTGCAAGTCCTGTCACGGTCGCCAATTTTGTTTGCGATAAATCAAACAAAGAGATTTGTATTTTAGAGGTTTAATAAACCTTTACAAGTAGTTAACATTTTTATATATATCGTTGCGACGGAGCGGTTTGCAAGATGATGGATGAGTGAATGGAATGAATGAATGGAATAAAATGACAATGAATGAAAATTGAGTGAATGAAGGAATGCGTCGTAGACAACGATCATACACAGGATACGCCTTTAAAATGAGTGGTGCGTGCATATCTTGGGAATCGCGCAAGCAGCGCACACCTGCACTGTCCACCACTGAGGCTGAGTACATGGCACTTACTGAAGCATGTAAGGAAGCCATTTACATGAGATCACTCATTAAAGAAGTTTTCGACGTCATTCAGCCCATTACCATTCATTCGGATAACCAAAGTTCACTCAAACTCACTCGAAATGATACCTTTCATAGTCGCACTAAACACATAGACATAAGGCATCACTTCATTAGGGAACTTTCACAGACTGATTTCAACCTACAGTACATTTCAACAAATGACATGCTAGCTGACATACTCACTAAATCACTAACCAGAATTAAACATTCTAGATTTACAAATGCTTTAGGTTTAGTTAAGAGTAGTTAGCAATTTCAATATATTTTTTGTATTGAATGTATTTTGTATATATACGGGCTGTCATATTTTTTGAATTGTATTTTTTATATACAGGTTGATCTTATTTTTTGTTTGTACCTATGGAATATCTTTGATACAGGATGCTCCATTACGGGGAGGTGTTGAACCTATTTGGTTTAAATTCAATAAAGAATCATCCTGGCTGTATAGTGTTCCAAATACAGATCTTTGTCTAAGTATTGACTCCACTTGACTTTGACATATATAATAGAAAAAACTCTTACATTAAAAACGTGTGTTTTATTCCTAAAATATTAGAATTAGTTAAATAAAGTACCTACGTCTAACTGATATGAAATTTACCTAAAAATATTATTAAAAAGAAAACATTACAAAGTTCTACTCGTTACACTGAATACTAATTTTAGGTAACAACCTTGCAGTAAAAAATTTTTACAAGCTTTTTGTAATTCGTTCTGGCAATTTATTGCCAAAAGGTTTTTTTTCGAGCAGCACATTTTTTACCGGTTGAAGGTAGCGGTTATGTGGTTCGTTTGAAAGTGAGCCGCAATTTCTAGTTAGGCTATAAAGATAAAGGTTTAAGCACACACACAATAAAACATGCAAAGTACTTTTTGAATTATTTTGTCAATTGATATTAGTTGTATCATCACACAAATAACAAAATCCGGTATTTTGAGGTAATCTTATGGGATAAAACTTACGGACAAAAAATTTAAGTTCTTAAACAGTCACTTCTTTTGTGCAAGCATGAGGCAACCAAGCAGGAAAACTGTTCTCTTCTACCTGTATTAAATAATCTCATGGACCTAAGTTCTCCCTAATAATTACTAAACGGTTTTACCACTGGCCAATCAATGCCAGCCGTCAGTCCGCACACTTAATGGCCTCATAATTAAAGACAATGTTAGCGCACACCACACAACTGTACTGAATACTGTATGCACTGAGTGAGCAGTGAATTATTCCTTATTTACTATCCCCAGTGGAAGGTCAAAGTGTTCCTTTAAGTTCCTTTTCCTTTGTAAAGCAGTAGGTTTGTTCGAACAAGGGAACTTAACTTGAGGTTTTTACGTTCCTTCGTAATAAGAATCCAACCTTGATGCATACGTATTGAAGCAAAAGAAAATTCTTTAAATAAAAGAAAAGTCACAATTCTTATTCAAACCGCAAACTTAGCTCACTAGGAAAGTTCCGTGTAAAACTTATTAGTTGAATAAATTAATTATCTTAATTCTATCTGCTGCTCGGACGCGGTTCGTGACTGTTGTGTACAATTTATTGTAGAACGAATGCAGCTTCCATTAATATCGTCCGACTTTACTGAAATATTGCTGAGTTAATTCAATAGTCTGCTCACTGTACACTGTGTTAAATGAATGAGAAACGAAGCTTAGTATCAACGCGTATGAAAAAAAACCTGGCCATAAAGAGTGCAATGAAGAATGCGCGTGTTCCATATTCCAAATGATTCATTTGTTTGTGTTCCCAACAACGCTGTTGTGTTGTGATTGCCTTGTTCTTATTAATCTTTTAATGTTATTAGTGATATGTTTGGTAAGATTAAGTAAAAAAAAAAAACAGAAAACTGATTTTATGACATTAAAATAGGAATTACATAACAAAGGAGGGCTCTGACATACAAGTAATATGCTAAACATTATTGTTTCGTAAGCGTGTTTGAATTTTTTTAGTAACAGTGGAATAAAATTAGTAGCCAGATGTTTTTCACACGGTTATTGTTTGTGTGTTAACTTTATTGATGTGCAGGGTTTGCCGAAAAAATCTAAGATAAAACTGAATAGTCCCAACCATTTAATTTACTCTCACGTCGAGTGAAATTTAATATTCCTAACGCTTATGGATTCAAAACTGCTGCTAAATTGTTCGCCTCTAAAAACTCGTAAACATTGCAACAAACTCGTTTGTAAAACCCATCCACCGCAATAAGTGAGTTTTATTACTCAGTAATTAAACTCAAATACATACACAACCTTTTGCAATTTTAATGTAAATCTTGCTCTTGGGAGTAGCGTTGAAAACAACTCTATACAATTTTAAATATTGTGTTACTTGGACCCGGCCGCCGCCAACTCAGCGTCAGCGATGCGCAACTAGCATCACCATTCACCAGGTGAGATAAATTTCTATACTTCATTATTTATACAGCGTTTACAAAACGCAAGTTGATTTTTAGACCTACTGTACAACTACAAGTTTCTAAAGTTGGTGCAGATTTAACTTTAGTAAGTTGCAAAATGGTTACTAATCTAAACCCTAATAACACAGGCCTGTTACCTTACAACATTATTTTCAGAGTGCGATATTGAAAAATATGCCGAAGTTTGTAAGAAAGGGAAAGTTTGTGACTGTAACCCAAAGGATGAGGAGGATTTCTATGAGTAATGACTGTGATTGATAATGCCAGAAAGCAATTATAAATATTCGATTAGTAAGAAACTACTATGTAATCATATCTAAACGTCACCGCGTCGTATGCAGAGAGCATTAGCACGATTAACCGAATTTGAAGAATACCTGAATCTTTTTTTTTTTTTTGACTGATTGACAGTCAAAAATATTTTTTTTGGTATAAGTATCGTAACATGAAGTAGTGTATTGAAATTACAAACCAATACTTCAATTATACTTAATTTTATAGATAGTTATTCTTTTTACCCGACTGCAAAGAAAGGGTTATTTCTTCTACACTTGCCAAGTAGCTATGTAACAACTGCTAGACGTCGTCGTTGTCTCTCTTTGTTTACTTTCCTTTATCGAAGGTTTTATTTTGTTTTGTTCACGTCAGTTACGATTTGCTTGACGTTATTGCGATTGATGTGCTCCGGTAACGTTGAGCAGAAATAATGACGTGTAAATACAATCAGTTGTCTGTTATGTTTGTTGTTTACATGATGTTTTCAGACGGAGTTTGGGATTTTGTTGTATCGAATTGAATACAATACGTTTTGTCTGTTTATGAAATTGTCTGTTGTTAGGAAAAAAAGGAACTAAAACAGATATTACATAACATAACATCACGCCTGTAATCCCTGAAGATTTAAGCAGAGGTGTTGCACACCCACATTTTACCAGTTATGTTTTAGTCCCATGTAATATATATACACACATCAACACGGTCTAGGGATATTTCATACTCAATTAAATAACTCGAAAAGTACTGGCCGCATTGGAATCTTTAATACACCGATTTGTTTGTAATTTATCTCAGACTAATTCCAAATTCAAATTTTTGAAAATTCTTTTGTTTCGGTGGCATAAAAATGTCTTGATGTATAGGAGAGGGAATTTTCATTTGTGCGAAATTTAAAAAACAATACGAATTACGTTTAGTTACAGTTTTTTTTCATTTTTAAACGAAAGATAAAGTTAAAATTGAGGTATTGTAGCCATGCAACGCCGACATTTGACGAGGACGGAGATGTTACGAGCTGTGGGAATGCTGGAAGCTGAATCTGTTCAGCGTAATGTTGCTGAGGCCATAGGGACCCATCAAAATGTAATTTCAAGATTGTGGACACGCTATCGTGCCACAGCTGAAGTAGCGGAGAGGCACCGGGGGCCAAGTCGCATCACTACCCCCAGACAAGACCGATTTTTGCAAATTACTGCGCGAGCTCAACCAAATGCAACGGCGACTCAATTGGTCCAAAGGCTGCGAGTGGAACACCAAGTGCTTGTGAGTGACCAAACTGTAAGAAGGCGACTGCATGAAAGCAATCTACGCTCTCGTAGACCACTCCGGGTCCCACCTTTACGGAGAGGCAATCGTGGACGACGATTAGAATGGGTTCGGAACCACGTGGACTGGGGCCGTGAGCAATGGTCCAATTGCAATGTGCTGTTCACGGATGAATCCAGGTTCGGTTTCCATCCAGATTCACGAAGGACGCGTGTTTGGCGAGTTCCTGGACGATGGAGCCGTCTCCAGAACCCTCAGGAAGTTCACCCATACCAAGGAGGAACAATTATGGTTTGGGCAGGAATTCGTCTTGGAGGACGGACGGATCTCGTTTGGGTGCGGGGCAATATGACGGCAGAACGATACGTCCAACAGGTGCTGGGGCCCGTAATCTTGCCCCACAGAACACAAATGGGGCAAGATTTCCTGCTCATGCACGACAATGCCCGGGCACACACGGCGAGAACGGTAGCAGCTTCGTTACATACACATAATGTTAGGGCCTTGGACTGGCCTGCTCAATCGCCAGATCTAAATCCCATTGAGCATGCGTGGGATATGCTGCAAAGAAGAGCTCTGAAGGAAGTTCCTGAAAATTTGGCTACAGAAGATCAACTTCTTGCGCACCTCAGAAGGACATGGGACAATATTCCGCAGCAAGACATTGGCAACCTTGTTCTGAGCATGCCGAATCGTTGCCGATGTGTTATGAACATCATGGGCGCTTTCTCAGACTACTAACTTCAAGTTTATAAACACAAATTAAATGATTTTTCTATTTTTTTCAGTTTTTACTCACAAATTAAAAGTTAATTCATATACGGTTTCCGTCTATGCTTCTTTTTTTTTCCATAAAATCCTGAAATTTTAATCAGTACCTTAACCATTATTAAAAAATGGTAGAATATTAAATAACGTATATTTTAAATATATACATGTCATATAAATAATTAACACATTGATCGCAATTCGCTTTTTTAAAAATATCCCTAGACCGTGTTGATGTGTGTATAATAGGGCGAGCCGCTTGCCCTTTGAAGCCAGTCTCGGGTGAAAACGAGGTTTGACTGCCTGTGACTGGGCCAAGTTTTATCTAATGATGGTGTGGAAAGGTACTTACTTGGCACTTTTCAAAATCGGACTGAATTACTCATGATGTGTGGTAGTCATGGTAATTATAGATTGGTTTCTTGTTTTTGAACTAGTTGTATGTGTTATCCTTACATAGTATAAAACAAAGTCGCGTCTGTTTGTTTGTTTGTTTATTTGTTTGTTTGTCTGTATGCTTAAATCTTTAAAACTACGCAACGGATTTTGATGCGGTTTTTTTTAATATATAGAGTGATTCAAGAGGAAGGTTTTAATACCTTTTTTGTACCCGTGCGAAGCCGGGGCGGGTCACTAGTAATATATATTAGTTTATTTAATTCCATCTTTATATTATCTTTATATTCCATCTTACATGTAATTTAGGGGTTAGGGGGAAACTGGCCTCTGGGCCGCGGCCCAGATTACACGCAGTGGGAACAGTAATGGAAAACTCGGCCGAATGCGTGGGCCAGAATACCATGGGAAAAAAGTATCGTAGTTAAATCGACCCATTGGGATTTAATTTCTTTAATTTGAAAAAAAAGTGCGAAATAAAACGTAAGTATCAAAATATGTATTCTTTATTATTTAAATATCTAATATCTATTTTTGTACTCTAAAATTATTTTACTGTTTTGAGGAAAATCATCATTATTGTTTTAAAGAGAATCATTAACAGTTTATTAATTTTTCTATACAATGCCCTACAGTAATATCTTGATCAATCATCTCACGTACACTCTGCATTGTTTTTTCGTGTGTTCTTATCGTATCAACTTTTGTTTGGCTTATAAATCCTTGGTATTTATAAAGCCCAAAATAATAGTTAGCGTCTTTGTATAATCGGTCTAATAAAAGTGCCATGTTCGGCTTGGACTTAATTTTTTTTATTAATTCTTTTTTTTAATTAAGTACTTATTTTTTTCTGAATTTTCCTTGACAAAATGAGATTTTTTTAAAGGAGGATAGAAATCGGACCAGTGTTTTTATAACCTTCTGGTATCATAATCGTTTTTTTATATAAAATGGCATCCATGTCAGTGCATTATGTCATTTACAACGAACGAACGACAATTATAATACAATATCTCTACAATATATTATTTGGCTTACTGTTTTTTACGGGGTAGAAAGAAAGGCGACAAGGTAAGCTTTTTACTTAATAAATAGTATTATAGAATAGACAATATCACATACAAACATGTTACAGTTATTCGTTAAACAATCATTAAACAATAGATGTTTTCTTTTTAGGAATGGAAGATTTACCTTCGAACAGTATGGACGATGTTTTTAAAATTATACCGTCGCAGAGAGGCGGCAATATACTAATAAAAAATGGATACAGATATACTATAAGACGTATAAACAAAAATGGGCATAAGGTTTGGCGTTGTGTTAATAGGAAAATCTGTAGTGCTATTCTAGTTACTTATGATTCAACAACTATCAAGGCGGAAGACCATAAATGCCAGCAAAATGAAATAGGGAATGAAATTAAATTACGAATCCACGAATGCTTAAATAGAGCAAAAAATGATATGACACCAATACCTTCAATTTATGCAGAAGTATTACAGGATTACAACAATTCTGGGCTTGATTTAATAGCTAAAATGCCGAAATACGACAATATAAAAAAAATACGTTATATAAACACAGGAATAAGCAATTGCAGACTACTAAAACACGTTTCTTAAAATTAAAAAGTGTATTTGTACCTGGTAAGTTTAAGCCGTTTCTGATGGCAGACTTCGTAGAAAAAAATTGTCGAATACTGCTGTTTGCAACAACTGAAGCCAAAGAAACTTTAAGGCAAGCAAAACACGTATTTTGCGACGGTACTTTTAAGTGTGCAACTCCACCTTTTCTTCAACTTTATTGCATACAAGTCGACATGGGCAGCACAAGCGAAAAAAAAACTATTATCCCAGTATGTTATGCTTTACTACCTGATAAAAAGCAATACACGTATACAATGCTATTTGAACTTATTAAAAGCCAAATTCCAGAATTTTCACCTGAGACATTTACTACGGATTATGAAGTGAGTGCTATGATTGCTATCAAAAGTGTCTTTCCCAATGCTACTTTACTGGGATGTTTATTCCATTTTATAAGAGCCTTATGGAGGAAAGCAGATCGCTTAGCGATTAAATCAAAGATTATGCGATCACATGTAAAGCGTTGCATTGCATTGGTTTTTATACCTAAAGAGTATTTACAAGACGGCTGGCATTATGTCCGCGCAGAATGCATCAAGGAGGATTCTATACTCAAATTTAATGACTATTTTTATAAAACCTGGTTAAAAGAAACTTCGTATTTTTCTGATAAATGGTGCTTTTTCAATGTTATCCACAGAACAAATAATGCGAATGAGTCATGGAATGGACGACTCAATAAAAAAATTAAGTCCAAGCCGAACATGGCACTTTTATTAGACCGATTATACAAAGACGCTAACTATTATTTTGGGCTTTATAAATACCAAGGATTTATAAGCCAAACAAAAGTTGATACGATAAGAACACACGAAAAAACAATGCAGAGTGTACGTGAGATGATTGATCAAGATATTACTGTAGGGCATTGTATAGAAAAATTAATAAACTGTTAATGATTCTCTTTAAAAAAAAAAAGATGATTTTCCTCAAATCAGTAAAATAATTTTAGAGTACAAAAATAGATATTTAAATAATAAAGAATACATATTTTGATACTTACGTTTTATTTCGCACTTTTTTTTCAATTTAAAGAAATTAAATCCCAATGGGTCGATTTAACTACGATACTTTTTTCCCATGGTATTCTGGCCCACGCATTCGGCCGAGTTTTCCATTACTGTTCCCACTGCGTGTAATCTGGGCCGCGGCCCAGAGGCCAGTTTCCCCCTAACCCTAATTTAGTATGTACCATTTATGTAGGTACATTAATTTATGTTAATAAAATAGCATTCTCGCATAAATACTCGTAAGTACCTATTTCTATTTATTTTCTTTGTTTTGTAGTGGCGATTGAATTTTTTTTTCTTTTTTAAATTGGTAGTTGTTTGATATTAGGACATTACTTATAATACCTATAACTATTAAACTAATTTTATTTTCTTCTAAAAATATTTATTCTGTCTTGGCTTATCTCTGTATTTATTTATTGTTACCAGTATTATTACTTTTTTACACAATTCGGGTTTGAGATATCTTTATTTCCCATAAGAAAAAAATCACTTACATGAGAAAATAATATTATAACTAGATTACAAAAAATAGTATCTAACGTACAGTTTTAACAACAGAAAAAAAAAATATACCCACAATTTACTTACAAAATAAAATATTTCTTCTATGAGTGTAGGGTAATTTGTATTAACTTGGAACAGCTAAATAGGTAAATACACGGAACGCGCGCAACTAGATGTGGTATGTGATGTACTAAGGTGCGCCCGATTTAATTATGTGTAATTTTAGTTGTTTCTTAAATATTGAAAAAGATTTTACGTTTTTGATGACATTTGGTAGTTTATTATACAATGCAGCACCTTCGTACATCACATTTTTCTTGCCGTAGCTGGTACGTGGTGGGTATAATTGTATAATGTCATTTGCATTTCTGAGCCCAATTTTGTGTATTTGATGTTTCTTTGTAAATTATCCTGACTTCGTCTTTAGAGATTTATTTGTTTACTTGTAGTAGCCCTCGCTACGCCTCGACTCACTCGCACATAGTTTAGCGCCATAGGAAAGAAAGAGATAGCACTATCTCCACAGGCGCTTGATCAACCCACTACAACGTTCCTCATTCGTTTCCGTGCGCGCACGGCTACCGCACATAAGAAAAAGTTTTTTAGTTTTTTCGAATTTTATTGGTGTTAAACGGTTTAAAAACATAAAAAATGCCAAAAAGGAAGCATGCAGAAACTACTGAAGACAAATGGCGAAGAAAAATAAAGAAATATGAACAAAAATTGTCTAGGAAAAGAGGTCGTCATAGACGTGTGTCAATAGAAGGTACGTTCCTACTACCTACATAATTCTAGTTCATTATTATAGTGCAAAATACACGGAATAAATGAATAATTCGTTGTATAATGATACCTTAGATCTAACACGAGATGTTAGACGGTAGGTACTTACATCAAACTATATCGAGGCAATACGAGATATTGACCTATTATTTTCTGTTTTTAGAGTCAATACGAGATATTGACCTATTGTATTTTATTTATTAGAGTTAATACGAGATATTAACCAAAAAACACGTTTGAGAATATCTGGAATCGTACAGCGGTGCGTCTAGGCTTTCGTCTCCTGACCGCTCGCCTTCGCCGACGGCTGCGACGGCGGTTGACATACCCGCTGACTCAGTGAGGTCAGTGCATGAGCAAGATATCTCCGCACCTCCGCACGCTCTGCGTCACCCATGCCACCCGAACTTTCTACAACGGGGGAATGTGCATCACAGCCAGCTGACCCCCAAGGTATGACAGCCCCGGCTGATAATGCAAATGGCGATAATGCTCCTCCTATCGCAGATCCCGAGCTCTTAATAAAACGGCTCTAGGAGATTTTGAAGCTGAAACTGTCGATTGGGGTCCAGATATTGTAGTTTATTTACCGAAGCGTTAGGATCCAAAGGAAGGAATCGCAAATAGGATGCGTCCTGAACTCCTGACGGTCTTAGGGAGGACGATGTCAGGTATATTGACTAAATCCAATGACAATGCCGAAATTCTTCGTCTTCTTACAGACGCGACAAAACTGTTGTCGGATTCGCATTACTCGGAGACCGAGACAAGAAGATCTCTTGTCACCCCAATGGTTGATAAAGCGTTTTTGGAACCTTTTAAAGATAGTAAGAGAGACAGTCATCTTTTTGGTGAGAAGTTGGGAGATTGTATTAAATCTTCGTGTGGGATACAGAAGACAGGCAAGCTGATCCAGTCTGCGGCTCAAACGAGCACTTTAAACTATAAGGGCCCGCCGTCACGCCAGCCTTATCATCGCTACGTCCGTGGGCAACCGAGACGCGGCGGCGGCGGGACCAAACCAGGATCAAACTACCGCCGCCGCGGGACAATGCAGGCGCCGGCGATGACCCGTGCTCCACGAGCGTCGTCCCCTCACCAGCGCCATGCATCGCGCTACAAGCCAGCGGGAGCGGCCCCCACAGCGAACGCGAAGCAGTAACTTCACAGGTACACTCTCATGCTGGTCGCTTAAGGTATTATATTGAGGCTTGGAAAAAGGTTACTGATGATAAAAAGATCCTTGAGACCATTTCTGGCTATAGAATCCCCTTTCTAAAACATCCTGTACAACATCCAGGTATAATTCCAAAATCATCTTTTTCGAAAGACGACAAGTTTTACATTATACAAGAATTGCATCGTTTGTTGCAAGCAAATGTCATACGTAAATTTAATCCTACCGGCGATCATTTCGTATCTAGTATTTTCATCATTCCTAAAAGTAATGGTGAAAGACGTTTAATTCTAAATTTAAAGAAATTAAATAAATTTGTCGATGTTAGCCATGTTAAGATGGAAGATGTTAGGACTGCTGTCAAATTAATGACACATAACTGCTATATGGTTAACTTGGACTTGAAAGAAGCATATTTTTTGATACCTATCCACAATGATCATGTAAAGTTTTTAAGATTTTATTTTGATAATATTTTGTACGAATTTTTGGTTTTACCTTTTGGTCTGAGCTCAGCTCCTCATCCCTAGTTTTACAAAACTTATGAAACCAGTTTCTACCTTTTTGCGATCTCGAGGTTTTAAATCAGTATTCTACTTAGATGACAGTTGTTATTTCGGAGATAGTTATGAAGAATGCTTAAATATCATTAATGAAAGCATTAAGTGCCTAGTGAACTTAGGATTTGTAATCAACTATGAGAAGAGTTCACTGGTACCAAGCCAAGGTTGTCAGTTTTTAGGTTTTATTTTAAACTCTAAAGACATGACTCTGGAGCTCCCTTTCAAGAAAAAACGCGACATTTTGTCACGTTCGGAAAATATGCTAGTTATTAAGAGAATCACTATTCGTGCTTTCGCTCGCTACCTAGGTACTTTGACAGCTGCTTGCTTACAAAATATTTAGAGCGGGCTAAATATCTAGCCTTATTGGATAATGACGATTATGATAAGATGATGACGGTGCCTAATAGTCTACGCGTTGATTTGACTTGGTGGAAGTCAACAATTTTAAACACGAGTAACCCCATCAGACCAATGTCGTTTGTATTAGAGATCTTTAGTGACGCATCTAGTATCGGCTGGGGTGCAGCCTCTAGAGGGGAAAGTATAGGCGGTTCATGGACGGAAGACAAGCGTTCACGTCATATTAACTATTTGGAACTTCTTGCGGCCTATTTTGGACTTATATCTTTTGCAAACAAGGTCACTAATTGTCACATACTCTTACGCATTGACAATACTACGGCGATCGCTTACATAAATAGAATGGGTGGGGTGCAATATCCACATCTCAATGAAATTGCCCGTAGAATATGGACGTGGTGTGAAGAACGACATATATTCCTTTTTGCTTCCTACATAACGTCATCCCAGAATATCGAAGCTGACACAGAGTCAAGAAACATTGACATCGAGTGGGAGTAGCACTCTACAGCATTTGATACAATTGTTTTAGAATTTGGTGTACCTGAGATGGACATTTTTGCATCGAGAACGAATGCTAAATGTAAAAAATATATATCGTGGAAGCGCGATCCCTATGCATACAACGTGTACGCTTTTACTATTAAATGGGATATGTTCTTTTATGCGTTTCCACCATTTTCACTAATTTTAAAGGTTCTGCAAAAGATTATTACTGATGAGGCAACCGGTATAATTGTAGTGCCTAATTGGCCATCTCAAGCATGGTTCCCGGTATTCAGATCTCTTGCCGTAAGTGAAATATTTATATTTCCTCCGGATAAATTTCTGTTATCATATAATTTCAGGAAGACTCATCCTCTGCACCGCCACCTTTCCCTGGCGGCGACTATATTATCCGGGAAGCCTTCGCACGGTTGCAGACCCCTCAATCAGCACTGACTTTAATGACGTCATCTATTTCTACGAACACTAAAACGCAATATACCTCTAGCTTTAAACAGTGGTGGTTATACTGTCACGATAAGGGATTAGATCCATTCCAGATCAGGGTACATGATTTGCTCGATTATTTGTCCCAATGTTTCACAGACGGTTCCTCGTATGGAACATTAAACAATCACCGTTCGGCTTTATCACTTATTTCCGGAAATAATGTAGGACAAGACGAACGTATCAAAAGATTCTTTAAGAGAGTATTTAAGTTGAAGCCTTCCTTTCCTAAATATATACATGGAACCCCAATATCGTACTTAATTATTTTGGTGAGTTATACCCCAACGATAATTTAAGTTTGGAGCAGTTGAGCAAAATTGGTTGTGTTATTGGCTTTGTCAACAGGCCAAAGATGTCAGACGCTCTCATTGATAAGGTTGCCCAATATTATGATCAACCAAGACAAAGTTTTAATCACTATTACCGATTTAATTAAAACATCTGGTATAGGTAAATCTCAACCAATCCTTGACCTTCCTTTTTTCCAACAGCGTCCATCAATCTGTCCTGCACAGACTTTAATAGCTTACATGAATGTTACATCTACCAAAAGAAGTACTGTAGATAATAAATTGATTCTAACTTTTAAAAAAAAAAAAACCTCATCACGCTGCCACTTCGCAAACTATAGGGCGATGGATAAAGCAGGGTTTGGCTGTTAGTGGCATCGACACTGACATATTCAGTGCCCATTGCACTCGGCATGTCATGTATCTTCATCTGCTGCACATCAAGCAGGAATCAGTGTCGATGTCATTAGGAGAACCGCTGGATGGTCAGATCAATCTGTCACTTTTGCTAATTTTTATAATCGGCCAATTACTCAAACAAATTGTGAATTTGCAAACGCTGTTCTCATTAATCAGTAAGGAGTTTTTTTCGTATTTTTTGTGATCATTAATTGAAATAAGAATAATTGTACTTTAAATTGTACCTATTATTTACACGGAATTTATTTTTCAATTTAGTCCTACTTATAACATTGCAAATGTCTATCTCTAAACATCTACAAGTAAACAAATAAATCTCTAAAGACGAAGTCAGGATAATTTAATAATCAAACGAACTTACCTGAAGTGAAGTTCGATTGTAATTATCCTGGCTTCGTCGAAGAGATTTAGGGTCCCTCCCGACCCTGACATTCAGGTGGACCTTTCATTTCCCTAAACAATGTTATAGTTTTTCCAGTAGACCGGTACTCTGAAATGAATGAGGAACGTTGTAGTGGGTTGATCAAGCGCCTGTGGAGATAGTGCTATCTCTTTCTTTCCTATGGCGCTAAACTATGTGCGAGTGAGTCGAGGCGTAGCGAGGGCTACTACAAGTAAACAAATAAATCTCTTCGACGAAGCCAGGATAATTACAATCGAACTTCACTTCAGGTAAGTTCGTTTGATTATTAAAATGTATTTGTGTGTGAATGTTATTATTAAGTATTTTTCTTATTAAGATGCAAGTATTATATATGTATGTTTGTGATATGTTCATTAATTTAGTTTCTTTGTATATTTGTTGTGTTGGTGTACTGTAATCATATTTGAAAAGTGTTTTTATTAATTTATTTTGTGCTATTTGTAGCGTTTCAATATTGGTTTTAGCCGCTGTGCCCCATACTTCTATTAGATAGTCCAGGTGTGGTTTTATCAGACTGTTATATATATTGTAGCGTACTTGGCGCGGAAGACATCGGACAACACTCCGTAGGGCTCCCGTGAGCGAAGTCAGTTTAGATCTAATCTTCTCCATATGTGGTTTCCAGTTAAGGTGGTTATCTAAAATTAATCCTAGGTACTTTTCGTGATCTTCTTCTTCTTCTTCTTCTTTACGTGTCGATGATCTCAAATCTCAAATTATGTTAGACCAGTATGTAGCCACCTGCACAGCTCTATCGCTTGCTTCGAGTAAATCCTGAAAGGTGCAAGTGGTTGTGCAGGCTGGGCAGGAAAGGAGGTGGCGCATATCCTGTAGAGGGGCCCCACACTGGCAATTTGTTTGGGATGGGTCTAGGATACCCCATTTAGCCAGATTATATCTACAACGGCCAACCTGGGCTCGCAATCGGTTGAGAGATTTCCAGATTGGCCACTGCAGTTCATTTCCGGGCGGCAAGTGTTCTTCCGGGTTGATGAAATATGGAGGGATTGGATGTTTTTTTCGCCACAGTTCGCATCTCTCATCCGACGCACCGTCTTCTAAGGAGATCGTATGTCTTAAGAAGCTTTTACGGCTCTTTAAGCGTGAAGGTGGTAGTTCATGCCCGTACAGGGGGTGGCGTTTGTCTTCTTCCTGTTTTCTTTTTTCGATACGACTTGCTATTTCGCGTCGCACTTCTGGTGGAGCTATACCTGCAAGCGGATACAACATCGCAAGGGGGGTAGGTCTTAAGCACCCCGTTACGATGCGGCAGGTATCGTTTAGCGCCATGTCAACCTCTTTCGCATGGGCGGATCGATGCCACACTGGGCATGCGAACTCCCCAGCAGAAAAAGAAAGACATAGACTGGTTGTGCGGAGAACCTGTGGCGATGCTCCCCAGGTGGTGGATGTAAGGCGACGAAGGATATTATTCCTAGTACCGACTTTCTGTTTTGTTTTCTGACAGTGATATTTGTATGTTAGGGATCGGTCTAGAGTGATACCCAGGTAGCGAGGTTGGGAACAATGCTCTATGTCAACGCCTTGCCACGATATGATGAGAGGTCTATTTGACTGACGGTTGCGAAGGTGGAATACACAGGACTGAGTCTTGGATGGATTTGGCCGTAAGGCATTATCAGCGTAGAATTTTCCGAGTGATTCCAGAGCCACCGTCAGTTTTTCTTCAGTTTCTTCGAATGTAGGGGTCTGAGCGGCTAAAGCAAGATCGTCTGCATATAAAAAGCGTTCTGTTTGTGGAGAGCTTGGTTGGTCGTTTGTATAGATATTAAATAAAGCTGGAGCTAACACGCTACCTTGGGGAAGCCCATTTTTCTGACATCGCCACCTACTTTTGCTGTTATCAAGATGGACTTGAAAGTGGCGGTTGTTCAGGATAGCGCTAAGAATACGTACGAAACCGGAATCCTTGGTGAGCTCACTGACCTTCAGTAGAAGTCGTCTGATGTTGACTGTATCATAGGCTGCTGACAGATCGACGAATACAACACCTGTGACATTGTTCACCTCAAAGCCATCTTCAATGAATTGCGTCAGTTTGAGGGTCTGGTTGGTGCATGACTTGCCTGGCCTAAAGCCAGCTTGCTCAGCGATAAGATTTAGTTCGATTATAGGGGTAAGGGGTAAGGCGGTACTTTTCGTAATCAACTTTTTTGATTGGTTGGTTATTTATTGTTAATTGAGAATTGTGTGTTATTTTTTTGTTTTTTGCTGCAAAAATTATATAGTTGGTTTTGGCTATATTTATTGTGAGTAGATTGCACTGAAACCACATATTTAAAAGATGTAGATCATCCTGCGCGTCACACATAACAGCGTCTACAGAGTGTCCAAAATAAAATAAAGCTGTATCGTCGGCATACAATGATACATCGCCTTTAAGTCCAACTTCATGAATGTTGTTAATATAGATCAGGAATAATAAGGGTCCCAAAATTGATCCCTGCGGAATGCCAAAACTAACGATTTTAGGACTACTTTGGTTTTCATTAATCTTAACCACCTGGGAACGATTGGTCAGGTAAGATTTGAAGATATCAAGGGCACTGCCAGTGACACCAATGTCATTTAGTTTCTTTAGTAAGAGTTCGTGACTTATTGTGTCAAAGGCTTTTTTTAAGTCTATGAAAATTCCTAATCCTATTTGCTTCTTGTCGATACTTAGTTTAATCTTGGTAATTAGATCCACTGTTGCAGAAAGTGTGTTTGATTTAGGCCTAAAACCGTATTGTTTTTTATAAAGAAAGTTTTGCTCTCTAAGGTGTTCATCGAGGCGGTTGTACAAAACTCGTTCAAAAATTTTTGATAGAACCGGTAAGACAGAAATAGGACGATAATTTCCTGGGTCAGACTTACTTCCATTTTTATAGATGGGGCTAACTTTGGCAATTTTGAGGCTGTCGGGAAAAGTTCCAAATTCTAAATTTTTGTTTATACAATTTGTTAGTTTATCTAGTATTAAGTCTTTTACGCATTTAATTGATTTTGTGTTTATACCGTCTAAACCAGAGCTAGAGTTTAGTTTCAAGTTATCAATTATTTTTCCTATTTCATTAATTGTGCATGGTCTTATTTGTGAAAGTGTGTGCAAGGTTGTAGTTGCTCGTGTTCCTCTAGTGTGGGTTAAATTGTTATGGTATTGATTAGGGATTTGACTAGCCAGAACTGATCCAATGTTAGAGAAGAAGTCATTAAAACATTCACAAATGTCAGTCTGATTAGTCAGAACTCCAGATGGCATTACGAGTTTAGTCGGTGCTGGTGATTCTCTGACCTTATTTCTAGACAGATCGTTTATCAGACTCCACATTTTCTTTGGGTTTTTCTTGCATTGATCAAAAGCATTTAGGTAATAAGCACTTTTTGTTTGTTGTATATGTTCATTGACTTCATTTCTTTGATTGATAAATTTTTTCTGCAATAGTTGATCATCTACTTTTTTTTTGTGCATGTTCCATAGTACGTTTCTTCTATTTATTAGATTTATAATTGTTTTGTTTATCCAATCTTGTCTGGGTGGATTCAATATTTTATATTTTGCTATTTTACTTCTATTGATACTGAATAATAACTTTTGCTCAAGTAGTTGGTATATATCGTCTTCATCGGTGTTAATCCATTCACTCATAATATTGTGCAGTTTTTCATAATCTATGGCTTCATACTTTACTCTTCTAGGCGGTTCTGGTATATGTTTTTTAATTTCAAAGTATATTTGATTATGATCCGACATGGCAGTCGCAATTACAGCTAGATGGAACTTGACATCAGCAAGGTTTGTGCAGACATGGTCAATTATAGTTTTCGTTGTGGCGGTTTCTCGGGTGCAATAGCTCTCCTCGACTTTGTTTAGAAGTCTATAGCCACTAGTTTGAAGTTCTTCTTTGTATCTAGAAGTTGTCTGATCCAAATTCAGCACATTGATATTAAAATCGCCAAGTATTATTACTCTTTTCCGCTTTTGCAATTGCTTGGTGAATGTTTCAAGAAAGTTTTTGAAATTAGAAGCGTCGGGTTTACGATAGATGCCAGCAATATCGAGGGAATATTTTTCAAGATGAATCCATAAGTAGTGGTTATCATTCAGGCATAGTTCATCGATTAAGTGGTGTTTTAGGTTATTATGAGCAAAAATTGATACGCCACCACCTCTTGCGCAGTGTCTGTAGTTGTAGTAGTGTGTATATCCAGGAATTTGAAGTCTTCTAGCTTCATCATCAGTTTTTATCCATGTTTCAGTAAGTACAATAATGTGTATGGTACTACTAAATGATTCCACTACACATTTTAGTTCATCAATTTTCCCTGGTTTCACGATACTGCGTACATTTGCATACAAAAATTTTATAGATTTACTGCTCGTGGTAATGTCGTCGTAGTTTTCAGCTATTTGGTAAGTTATAATGTCTTTTTCCTGAGAGTTTTGGTTGTTACTGGTGTCTTTTAACGTCAGTTTTTTGCAGGCGTTTTAATTATTTTTGGCACACCTCTAACATACTTGATTTTTAAGTTATTCTCGCCATTTTCAGATCGGCACTTAATTTCATCCTTAAGATTTTTCAAAATTTCTTGTTGCTGTGGTGTCTGATCCGAGTATATTTTGATGTTGTCACTGTTAACAGCATTTTTGCCACGTAAGATAGATATTGCCGTTTCTGATGATTTGAAGCATACTTTTATCGGACGATTTTTGTTAGGGTTATACTTCCCGAGACGGAAAAGTTTCTCAGGCAAGCAGTTTACACCTGTCATCCTTATAATTTTAACAGCTTGGTCCATGTCCATATCTGTTCTTTCGTCTTTAGATGATGAGGCTGGCTCTTTTATTCCAACGATTATGACATTTTTGCTCCTTAGCTCTCGTTCTCTGACTTCCGTCATAATAGACTCGTATGCATCCGATGTTACAAGCGATGGTGGAGTGGATTTTGAGTTCTCCTTAATCATCTCAATTTCAGATTTAATTTTTTCGAGCTTTTTGTCAGTGACAATGGCTTTTAATTGTACTTCTGAAATGTCTGATTTCAGTATGTTTTGTTCTTTAGCGAGATTGTTTAAAGTAATGTTTATATCATTCACTTTTTCCTTAATTGTAGTAATATCCTCACTTACTTTATCCATAAATTCTTTTTGGTTGGTTGTGATTGTGGCCATCATTTGCAATATTTGTTTTCGAAATTCGCCTAGTTCCTCCTTAATGTCGTCGGTAAACTTTCGCTTATTGCGGAACGTAACTTGATTAGGGCTGTTCAGATTTGGTTCTGAGCCACTTAGGCCACTTCCAGGAGGTGATCGTTTCGCACTCATGATCTGTGTCACAAATACTACTCGATGGCAAGTTGCGACAACTATTGTGTGAATGATTAAAAAAGTATGAGCCTGTCTCTTTTCCCCGAGGGGGTGAAGAGCGGTTACCTTGCTCGTATGTTGAGTTTCTTCGCGTTAGAGGTTGTAAAATTCCACTGTTGGTTCAGTTGACTTAGAAACTTGAGTAACACAAATAAGTATTATATTCGGGTGTTGGGTATTTTAAGTAAGTTTTATATTTCGCAAAAAATATTTTAGCACGTCTGCACTGTACGCGGTCCGCAGACGAACAATTATATATTTATTGCTTACATTTTTCTTTATTATACACATATTTATACACATTTTCTGAATTTAAGTACCTACTCGATATATATTTATTGTAACCACATATTTACATAATATTATGTTTGAAACTGTTTTCTGTATGTTACTTACCCCCTCAAGGTTCATTGGAAGACCAGCGTCAGACAGCTTCACCTGTCTGGCATGAATGCTGAAATGAACCTTTTTGGCGCAGCCGTGAGGCACACAGCACATAGGTACCTACTATGTATTTCCATTTTTGTATTTTTTCATTTTTTTTATTATTGTGTGTGTGCTTGATGTACTGACGTCAAATAAACATTTTTTCTTTCTTTCTTTCTTTCATTCTCCTAATTTATTTATTTCTGTACTCTGCCACAATGCTGTCCTATTTGACCCTACGGCTGACTGGTAGAGAATGCCTTGTGACATTAAAGTCCGCTGATGTACCACGTCTGTGCATGGTCTTAGCATGTAGTAAGTGTGTTAAGTTTAAATAAATAAATAAATAAAGGTCACTACCGCGGTCGGAGAGACTTGTGACTGAACTTAAACTGGCAAGCTTGATTTTAAACTATCCACATTTATTTTTTTATATTCCAGATGAATTCGAGTCCAAAAAAAATCTAACAATAGCACTCGATTGAAAGAAGTAAATACGTCGTTTTATATTCTAAAAGACATTTCTGTTCACTTTGAGCGGTACATGTTCACTTTATTTAATACTAGCTTTTGCCAGCGGCTTCGCCCGCGTGTAAATGACGATTTTCCATAGAAACTTTCATCCCCTATTTAACTCCTTTGGGGGTTGAATTTCGAAAAATCCTTCCTTATTGTCTACATTATAAAGGGAACCTCTGTGCATTTCAGCTTTCTAGGTCCAAGGGTTTGGGCTGGGCGTTGATGAGTCAGTCAGTCAGTCAGTCAGGACTTCTCTCTTTATTTATATAGATTTGAGTGAGGTTCGGTTATCTTTGGTGAACCCAAGTGGGAACTTGGGACCACTAGATGGATGGCCGGATGAGTCTAGGTCCCCCGGGTATAAACTCGAAAGATAAGTTAGATACTGACATTGCTCATACAGCCGCTAAGCTGAGCTGCGAGTCAAAGTATCGCTATGAGGAGCCGTGATACAACCAGAAGGCGCAGACCACATAAGGGTCCACATAAACAACAACTAGTCATAGTAAGTTAATATTTTAATCAGAGGATGGAGCATATCAGCGTGTCAGTAATTTAGTTATATTGTTATATTATGTTTGACCCGTGTCAGCACGGTACCAAATGGGCAAGTAGGTATACACGTGTGATAAAACTGAAGATGTGTGTATTTGATTGTCGAACGCTTATGAGGCGCGTGTGAAGTTTGTCCACGTTATAAGCTAAAGGTCTTGGGAGGGTAGGTAATACTGTTGGACATTGGTTCACGTGCACATCCCCGAAGCAGACGTGATCGGTTTGCGTGACGACACTCGCGTTCAGCTGATAAAAGTACCATATGCTGGCAAGATAAAGTAAAGATTTCATCCGTTGCAGTAATTTATGAGTTGACTATGGTAAGTTGTAAAGACAAAAGAATCAAACAATACAAGTGAAATTGTAATAAGAAAAGAGAGATTACCTTATAGGTGTCATTTATGCGAAATGTAAATTATGCTTCTATCCAATAGTTATCGCACTGCACCATCACATTATACTCCAAGAATTATACAAATCACGCACAACACAAACGACCCCTACAGTACACTACGGAAACAAAGCAGACAATTTATTTCAAATACAACACACTTAACATCATAATAGAACTGATTACATTAATCGGTAATAGTAACTTACCTCTGTCCGTAATGCTGCGGGATTATCTCGGCTTACCATCTGTCCACAGACGTGACTTGAAATTGAATTATTTTCAACTTGTATCCGCTGTACTGTACTTTTCAAAATTGTCTATTTGGCCTTCAGATCAGTTAAACGTTAAATAAGTTATGCGATAAAGAGGGAAGCCACCTCCAAAAAGAATTTTACTTTTAAACATAGCATCACCTATCATAGCCTGTATAATAATCCTACAAGCGTTATGCAGAAGAGTACCTAATAGTTCATTCACATTTTGCATTCAAGTTATGTTTAAGTCCCGTGTCATATTATACGGGGGCGAGCCAAACAAAAGTTACAGACTTCAGAAGCTGATTTTACTTCTAAAGTTTATTTCTCATTTTTGTGATTTTTTTCATTACTCTAATTAAGGAGAAAAATAATTAGATAACGGTGGTAAAATTATGTAGTTACAAAACTTTTTTGTTCAGTTAAGGGATGAAATCACGTTTCAACTGCAAAATATAATAGACTTTCAATAAAGAACCTTTTCCATTTACGAGCCGAGAGAGAACAAGTTTCTGTTTGCTCAGTTCTTAAGCAGTTTGTTAGCTTTTCATTTTGTTAAATAATTTCACAAACATCCAGGCGACAGGGATGCTCGTGATGATGAAAATCAATTTAATAGTACATTATGGTATAAGTGTGTAACGTTGGTGATTACCGCTGAGGCGGCATTGAGACCCGAGCCGTCAGGTGAGGGTCTTAAGAAAGCCGAGGACGGTAATCATCAATACACACGTGTATCATACGACGTTTTTCAACACACTTGCGAATAAAAAAAAACGTGTGGCACTCGGAGACTGCCGCGGTAAAGCTATTGCATAGCATTTTTGATCAATTATTTAATTTGACAACCTTGTTATTTTCCGTAACCATAGCAACCTGGTTGAAATATTTTCATTACGGAATTTCTGGATTCGCTCTCCACGCTCAAGGCTCGCGATAGAAGCTATGCAATAGCTTAATAATACAAGAAAAAACATTTTATTTAGTAGATAAAAAGTTTATTTATAGAAACAATTAAGTAGTAAATTTGCAGTGTTAGTAAAATTATAACCTTTCATACTTCATAACAATTTCATAGATTGGACCGTGTATGGTGAATGACCTTGGTATTTTATTCTTCGTGATAGGTATCTTCACTAAAAGCATCTGGCCATGGTTCTGTATGTTTTTTACAGTTATATTTGTTTTACAGTTATTCTTGTATCCTACATGCACCAGTTACACCAAATATTAAAGCAACCTGAAAAAAAGAAAAAAAAACATTATTAGGTTTAAACACACAACACGCTGAAGCTGAAGTCACGTATATAGATATTTAAAATTAGTTTAACTAACCTTAGTAACCAGATATTGGTTATCTGGAGAATCTTTTATAAATTTTTCAACATCGTTAGACGATAAAACCTTTGATTTCTTGCTTCTAAATCCCTCTGACAGTCTTTTTAGATAAGCTGACAAATTGGAGTATGTTTTTAAGTCCACTCCATTCTTCGTTCGGACTGTACCTACTTTTGTATATAAGTACACCACAAAGAGCTAGGTTTGTACTTAGAAGATAATTCTTTAAAGTACGCCAAGAACACATTTTCAGAAAATGACTGCGATTTCTTGGTGTTTTGCCACTGCATGAAATTTTGGTACGCTAATTTAATAGATATTTCTCCTTGGAGTTTTCGGGTAGCAAATTTACCATAACGCTAAGGGCTTCAAATCTTAAATCGGGCGTTGTACAACATGAATCATTTTCTTCAAAACTATAGACATTTTAACTAATAAAATAACTATAATAACAGTGAAAACGAGTTGTGTATTTTTTTCGCAGTAGCGGGAAAATATTATGTTTTTTTTTATAAGCGATCAGCCATAGACTAAAAGAGGTTTTTTTTTTTTGCTTGTCGTGGTTAGTGTTTGGAGCCACGTACAAAATGGGGAATTCAAATTTTTATTTATCACAGAGAAAACAAAAATTATATTTGAGTGAAAGTTTTATTTATTAAAAACGTACTAAGTTTAAATTATCTATTTAAATACAAAGTTTCATGAAATGAGCAAGCACTAGGTACATTAATTAATTTTTACTATTGAACACGATCTTTTTTGTATCGCAACTTTTTTAAGAACGTAGCAACTCAACCAATTAAATTAAAAAAAAAAACCTATAACTCACTAGTGAATAATAGTAATGAAAAATTCACAGTTTGATTATAGGTGTCATTATGTGCCTAATTGCGGTGAAATTTTAGCCACTTTATGAGCAAGTGTGTTGAAAATAATATTGTTTGTCGGATAGGTTCGTAATCATTATTATTTTAGTATCAATTTCTAATAATTTATTGGAAAATTTTACACAGAGATCTATTGAATTAAAACAGGCTAGAAAAAAACAGGCTTGTGAAATAACGCTTCTCAAGATTAGATGTATCAGCGTTGAAAATCTTTAAAGGGGCGTGTGATGTAAACATAGAATGTAAGCTTCGTCGTTAATAATTTGCAAACCTAATTTCATGTAACCCCTGAATGAGGTCGTCACGGTACTGAAGACAATTCCTACTGTAGCCAATGTCTTATTCTTTTAGATATTTGTTTTATTTGTGAGCTTTTTTTTTTACTTAAAATGTCAAAACGTAAACTTTATTCATGCTCTATCTAGGATATCTTTTTGGTTTTAATAAAAAAGTGTACTTATGAGGTCGTAATGAATGAAATCTGATTTGAATTAACTCAGTTACCTACAAACATTGACAAGTCGATTTCAATTAAGATGATTGAATAGATTACCCACAATCACATTAGTTCCGTATGGTGTCGGACGTAAGTTCCGTATGGTGTCGGACGTAAAGAATAGCACCATTCCATATCTTCCCGTGGGTGTCGTAAGAGGCGACTAAGGGACTTACAAGAGAATGGGCAGCAGCGTTCTCTGTGCCTTTGTAACAACCATACTGCGATCGCCAACCCGCCTGCCAAGCGTGGCGATTATGGCAAACCCCCCCAAAAATGATGAGCGCAATGCAGAAAAGGCCCCTAGTACCCGGCAGCCCGTCTACCCTCGGCTACGGTAGCGGTCGAGGCAACGGCGTGGCAAGGGGTGCTAAGAATCCCCGGACGGGATCCGGCTACCAAACATACCGACGACTGGACCTGGCAACATTCAACACGCGCACACTCCGGGCCGACGAGAACCTAGCGGAACTCGAGGAAGAATTAAGCAGGCTGCGATGGAGTATTGTCGGATTATCTGAAGTCCGAAGAGAGGGGGAGGACACGATAATCCTGAAATCCGGCAACCTGCTCTACTTCCGAGAGGGAGACCGGCAGTCACAGGGTGGTGTTGGGTTTATCGTCCACAAGTCTCTCGTGAATAACGTGGTGAAGATCGAGAGTGTGTCGAACAGGGTGGCGTACCTTATACTCAGAATATCCGCAAGATATTCGCTGAAGGTCATACAGGTCTACGCCCCGACCTCGGCATACCCCGACGATGAAGTAGAAACCTTGTATGAGGATATTTCTAAAGCCATGCATGGTTTCAGAACTTACTTCACCGTTGTCATGGGGGACTTCAACGCGAAACTGGGCAAACGAAGCGATGATGAACTTCAGGTGGGGCAATTTGGAATTGGACAGCGGAATCGCCGGGGTCACCAACTGGCCAGTTTTATGGAGAAGGAGGGCCTCTTTATGATGAACTCCTTCTTCAAAAAACGTGAGCACAGGAAGTGGACCTGGCAGAGCCCCGATGGTGCGACTAAAAATGAGATTGACTTCATCATGTCTACCAACAAGCAAATGTTCAATGATGTCTCTGTGATCAATTCGGTGAAAACCGGAAGCGATCACCGAATGGTAAGAGGCACATTGAACATCGATATAAAGCTGGAAAGGTCACGACTGATGAAGTCTACGCTCCGTCCAGCACAGATCCAAATCCATAACTCCGAGAGCTTTCAGCTTGAACTTCAGAATCGCTTCGAATGCCTAGGAAGCTCAGTGGACGATTACAACGACGGGTTCGTGGCAACTGTCCATACGACTGGGTCTAAATTTTTTAAGATACGTCGTGCAAATAAGATCAAGAAACTCTCAGATCACACTCTCCAGCTCATGAAGGAGCGGCGTGAGATGATCCTGCAGTCTTCGGACGAGGCTCGGCAATGCCGGCAGCTCAATAGACGGATCTCCAAATCCTTGAAGAGCGACCTCCGCCGCTTTAATACCGAGCGTATTAAAGACGCAATTGAACGGAACAAAGGCTCCAAGGTATTTGCAAGAGATCTGGCTATTGGGCAGAGCCGGCTCACGAAACTGAAAACCGACGATGGCAGGATCGTGTCCGCCAAACCGGAGCTTCTGAGAGAGATCGAGAGTTTTTATGGGCAGCTGTACACGTCAACTAGTCAACCCGTCGAAAATCTAGCGAAAGACCCCAGAGCTAGACTGACCCGACACTATACCGAAGACATCCCGGATGTCAGCCTGTACGAGATTAGGATGGCTCTGAAACAGCTTAAGAACAACAAGGCGCCGGGTGATGACGGAATTACGGCCGAACTGCTGAAGGCGGGTGGCAAACCGGTCCTTAAGGCCCTTCAGAAGTTGTTTGATTCCGTCATACTCGAGGGGAAAACGCCGCAGGCTTGGTGCAGGGGTGTGGTGGTGCTCTTCTTCAAAAAGGGTGACAATGCCCGGTTGAAGAACTATAGGCCCATCTCACTTCTAAGCCATGTCTACAAGTTGTTTTCAAGAGTCATCACGAATCGTCTCGCACGCAGGTTCGACGATTTCCAGCCTCCCGAACAAGCCGGATTCCGAAAAGGCTTCAGTACCGTAGACCACATACATACGCTGCGGCAAGTTATACAGAAGACCGAAGAGTATAACCTGCCTCTCTGTTTAGCGTTTGTGGACTACGAGAAAGCCTTCGATTCGATCGAGACTTGGGCTGTACTGCAGTCTCTCCAACGGTGCCAAATTGACTACCGGTACATCGAGGTGTTGAAGTGTTTGTACAAAAACGCCACCATGTCAGTCCGACTTCAGGACCAGACCACAGAACCTATCCTTCTGCAGCGCGGTGTGAGACAGGGAGACGTCATATCTCCGAAACTGTTCACCGCTGCATTGGAGGATGTCTTCAAGGTTCTGGATTGGAAAGGACTTGGCATCAATGTCAACGGCGAGTACATCACTCACCTTCGGTTTGCCGACGATATAGTGGTCATGGCTGAGACCATGGAAGACCTCAGTAAAATGCTCGATGACCTCAGTAGAGCTTCTGAAAGAGTGGGTCTTAAAATGAACATGGACAAAACCAAGGTTATGTCGAATGTTCATGTAACACCCACTCCTATCAAGATCGGAGACTCTACGCTCGAAGTTGTGGACGATTATGTCTACCTGGGACAAACGGTCCAGTTGGGTAGATCTAACTTCGAGAAAGAGGTCAATCGTCGAATCCGACTCGGCTGGGCAGCGTTCGGGAAGCTGCGCGGTATCTTCTCGTCCAACTTACCCCAGTGTCTCAAGACGAAAGTCTATGACCAGTGTGTGTTGCCAGTGATTACATACGGGACCGAAACGTGGTCGCTCACAATGGGCCTTATCAGAAAGCTCAAAGTCACCCAAAGGGCAATGGAGAGGGCTATGCTCGGAGTTTCCTTGCGTGATCGAATCAGAAATGAGGACATCCGCATGAGAACCAAGGTTACCGACGTAGCCCGAAGAATCGCCAGACTTAAGTGGCAATGGGCAGGGCACATTGCTCGCAGAACGGATGGCCGATGGGGCCGAAAAGTTCTCGAATGGCGACCGCGAACCGGAAGACGTTGCGTTGGAAGGCCTCCCACTAGGTGGACCGATGACCTGGTCAAGGTTGCAGGAACCCGCTGGATGAGAGACGCACGGGACCGGTCAATGTGGCGACGCCTGGGGGAGGCCTATGTTCAGCAGTGGACGTCTTTTGGCTGAAATGATGAATCACATTAGCCTGATTAAACTCACAGTTAGAGCCGCGTCGTCGTTTGAACATGAGTGTCGAACATGAGTGATGAGTGTCACATGATGATAATTGGATTTGAGAGTGCGTGAATATATTTGTTTATGAGGGACTGTGGTTCTGAATAAAAAGTTTGTTTGAGTCTCGACGAATGTTGCTGGTAGTGTCAAACACACAGTGTAGTGATGGGTCGCAATCGGTCAAAGAGTATTAGAATAATGTAATTCGACATACGATGTACACTTTTGTAATCACGCTTATATATATTAATTTATTCCCACAAAACGGCACAGATGTGACAAACGTCGAGGGAGTATGTTGATGAGCGTGATGTTACACATAACATAACATCACGCCTGTAATCCTCGAAGGGTTAGGCAGAAGTGTAACCATTTAAACATCCACATTTCGACAGGTATGTTTAAGTCGCATGTAACAGGGGGCGAGCCTATTGTAAATCATTCATTACAGTCAAAATAAGAAAATTGATGGATGGACCTTTGGGGGTGAACAGGGTGTAAAGCTCCTCATCCCCCATTGAAAAGGGAGGATCCTCCGACCGGACAGGTGTTGTGTCCGGCGGGCTAACTGCCCGACAGTTGTAAGTCGGGAACTCCTATATAGGCTTATGTCGCGGATAATGTTCATAGCGCGATGTAGGATTTTCTGTCGATCGTTGTTAGTACGCAGGTGTTGCGATAGATGTCGCTAGTCGCCACATCATCACGTCGGGGTCACCAGTTTGGGGGTATGATGAACAGGGTGTAAAGCTCCTCATCCCCCATTGAAAAGGGAGGATCCTCCGACCGGACAGGTGTTGTGTCCGGCGGGCTAACTGCCCGACAGTTGTAAGTCGGGAACTCCTTTAAAGGCTTATGTCGCGGATATTGTTCATAGCGCGATGTAGGATTTTCTGTCGATCGTTGTTAGTACGCAGGTGTTGCGATAGATGTCGCTAGTCGCCACAGACCTAATCACAATAAGTTCGAAAGCGTGAAGTTGTACAGGATTACGGAACTAAAGTAATCCTCAACTACTTAACAATGTTTCCATTTCGTAAACAAAACAATTATAATAACTAAACTACATAAATAACAATGTAATAATGTTGTTTACCGAATTACGGATTATGTATAAAACAGATTGCTCAGTAATAACAGTTGTTCAGTAATAGAATCTACGTGGTCACCTGTAGCCATTTGATCTCAACATCTATAAAAGACGTTAGGACGCCTCCGTTTTCTCGAGTCACCGCAAACTAATTTCCTTTGAACATTTTCTCAAGACAACATAAAGGTTAACTACGGTCTAGACAAACTTACGTGACCAAAAGGTAAGGCCAGACTTAAGTAACCTGACCGTGTGTATAAAAGGTAAAAGACTTTCTTTGGGAAATTAGATAGACCAAAATAACTAAAGATAGGTTAGGAATTAAGATATTTTTGTCATTATGCTGTCCAAACAAAATCATGAATTTATTTCTTCTACTGTAAGTTTGTTACGCAGTCAACACGCTGCAAGTAGCAGGTACTATCTCTGTCTTTCGCAATATATAGCAATAGCCTCCAGCCAACTCCAAAACTCATCAACGTATGTAACAAAGTAGAACCAAACTACAACAATTACATTACCTTCACTGCACTGTCTCCTCATTACGTTGGTACAAAGTGGCGATACGTGAAGTTTGTTGATTACGTGAGTTATGCCTCTCGGACTACTACCAATAAGGGTAATAGAGTTTTCACTGACTGTTTTTGTGCTGAATTCGTACTGAACTTTTTTGAATATCGCGTTACATGTAAAATAATGCATTCAAAAGAAGTCAATTAATAAGACCTCTTATAGAGTGGGTTATGCAAATGTACAGAAAGTAAAGGAGCAGAGATTTCACCTGTGCGCACAGTTTATAATATCTTCCACGCCAATGGCTAATCTCCGTAAGATTGGCGGCCGTGACCGAAAACGGTCAGGGGGACTATATTTACGCAATGTACACCAAAGGCAACACTCTTACACTCAGACTCAGAGTCGTAGGTAATTACAAAAGGACACATTGTATGAATGAACACAACCCCTTTTGGGTGGACAATGTTTGTAGGATCTTATTATATTGTAAAGCAGTGTACCGGGAGACTCAGTATTAACCACGACCAACCACAAAACAGCTTACTTCAAAACAGTTCCATCGTCTGAAATCTGTTGTTACTAGTTGAGATTAATGACAACTGTAGTTATTTGGAAAGTTTTGTCATTAATTTGACACATTGCTGTTGCTGTTGAGATAGTTGTGTAGGTGACAAGGGGGTGATATTGATCTATCGTTACTACGGCATTATTGCTTTACATTAATGAAAATCATAATGTATTCTGAAAACTATTAACTCAAGATTTTAAAGCAACGATAATATATCCCATTGAGCACAAGGAGTTATGTCATGTAAGAGTATCGTTCAAGATGGGTTTGGTCCGGAGGAGCTCGGAACAAAGCCTTCAGGCGACTCGCTAGGACCTTTTGAATATTATTTAGGTCATCGTAGTCTACATTCAGTCCGACTTCAGGACCAGACCACGGAACCTATCCTTCTGCAGCGCGGTGTGAGACAGGGAGACGTCATATCTCCGAAACTGTTCACCGCTGCATTGGAGGATGTCTTCAAGGTTCTGGATTGCAAAGGACTTGGCATCAATGTCAACGGCGAGTACATCACTCACCTTCGGTTTGCCGACGATATAGTGGTCATGGCTGAGACCATGGAAGACCTCAGTAAAATGCTCGATGACCTCAGTAGAGCTTCCGAAAGAGTGGGTCTTAAAATGAACATGGACAAAACCAAGGTTATGTCGAAAGTTCATGTAACACCCACTCCTATCAAGATCGGAGACTCTACGCTCGAAGTTGTGGACGATTATGTCTACCTGGGACAAACGGTCCAGTTGGGTAGATCTAACTTCGAGAAAGAGGTCAATCGTCGAATCCGACTCGGCTGGGCAGCGTTCGGGAAGCTGCGCGGTATCTTCTCGTCCAACTTACCCCAGTGTCTCAAGACGAAAGTCTATGACCAGTGTGTGTTGCCAGTGATTACATACGGGACCGAAACGTGGTCGCTCACAATGGGCCTTATCAGAAAGCTCAAAGTCACCCAAAGGGCAATGGAGAGGGCTATGCTCGGAGTTTCCTTGCGTGATCGAATCAGAAATGAGGACATCCGCATAAGAACCAAGGTTACCGACGTAGCCCGAAGAATCGCCAGACTTAAGTGGCAATGGGCAGGGCACATTGCTCGCAGAACGGATGGCCGATGGGGCCGAAAAGTTCTCGAATGGCGACCGCGAACCGGAAGACGTTGCGTTGGAAGGCCTCCCACTAGGTGGACCGATGACCTGGTCAAGGTTGCAGGAACCCGCTGGATGAGAGACGCACGGGACCGGTCAATGTGGCGACGCCTGGGGGAGGCCTATGTCCAGCAGTGGACGTCTTTTGGCTGAAATGATGATGATGATGAGAATGAAGTAAGTTTTAGAGAGGGTCTCAAACAAAATTTACATTAACTGCTTGTATGTCGAGTATTTAGACACAATTAAAAAGTCATCTACGTTCGGACAGACGAAGGGTTAACACTAAAGAAAATTAAATGTAAAAAAAATGTGAAAAAATAATATTTTCATGGTGCGCCGAAATATCGGGAACTCGAAACACACTCGAAAAAAATTAAACATGGTAAATATCCCATTTTCAGTATTATTACTCGTAGTAGTGTTCACTTACGGTTTCATTTCATTAAATCAAATCCTCAACATGTCACCTATGTAAATTCATGACGTTTACACAGCTCCTCTTCACGTGACCCTTTGGTGTACAGCGAGGGTACCCTACTGCCCTCGCACGGGTATTGCTTTATGTATTCACGTTAACCCGAAAAGATGTGAACCTTCGTAATCCCAATTAAAGCAGACTTAAATTTGTAGGTTTGCACCGGGTCATGAAGCGTGTACTCGTTTCTTGTACCATATATTTGGTAATGGTATCTCTATAACCATCACTTGTAATACTAACGCAGAATGTTGATAATTAACCACTTAAATATTATAATAGTTTTGTTTTAAACGACAAAACTGAACGTGTGTGTGAGTCTTAAAAGGGTGTGGTGTAAGAGTGTGCAACACGTTTTATTCTTTGTTTCTCCCCTGTCAGACGTCACGGCAACATTTACTCCTTTCTGTGTCATATATCATTCCTTACACAATACATTCATCTTTTCTTTGGCCTTCCTCCTCCATCCATTAACATTAATATCCATCCATCCGTTTTTAGTCACGAGCGTTCCATCCCTACATCCTTCCTCATTACAATTTTATCACACATTATTATCTTACTTCTAGCTTAACTCATTTACTAAACAGATAATGTTACTATAATAATATGTTGTAAATAACGAAAGTTTGATTTTATTTTATCACTAAGAGCTTGTATGGATGATAAGGAAAATCGTAGCCTCCGAAATTTACAATTTTTATCAACAGTTTTTATTAGTGCCAAATGGTAGGTTACGTAATTGCATTCTTGGCTATCAAGGGTAAGGTAAGGTGATATCAGACTAGCTCGGTCGCAAATACCCATTTCGACCCCGATTTTACCAAATGCCTATTTCGCAGCCTAGAGAATTGCTAGGTCCTTATTTACGGTTTATTTGCGGGTTATATTCACGCCAGGGGGCCAATTCTCGGTTTTAGAGATTTATCTCGAGTTCGAGTTCGTAAGTCTATCTCTATGTCTATCAAAAATATCTCTATCTCTACCAAAAAATTTCGAATTGAGCAGAATTCCGTATTCTCAGTCAAAATAGAAATAAATGTCACGAAAATGTCGATTCGAGTGAAGCTAATGTTACCATTACAAAGAATCGCGCGTTCCGTTTTAGGTAGCTATGAGTGAATGAAGAGGAATGAATGATTTTGTTTTAAAACGCTGACTTAACCTAATTATTTAAGTATAAAAGAAAGAAAGAAAGGAAGAAAAAGTATTTATTAGTTTCACAAACAAACAAGTACTTAAACATAATTATGAGAAACACTTAAAATTAGGACATAATTTATATAATATTAAATTTGAATAAGTCCCGTGCAAAGCCAAAGTAAAACGAAACGTTTAGTGTAAAAATAATCAGTTTGACAGCTGACTGTCTGTCAGTGACTAATAAAATTATGAAGCAAACAATTATTTACCTTCGTTTTCGGGTCTATCTTAGTGGTATCCAGAATTACAGGAGCCAATAGATCTAAGTATTAGAACCCTTATTAAATCTTTATTTAGTCTGAAGTTTTTAATGACTTCTGTTTCGCTCAAGTCGTAAATATCGACGGCGGGATAGCTGTTGTCGCCGTGTATTGGCCAGTTGCTCGCCACTTTCCAACAACTCCGAGATAAAAATGCTAATAAACTCGTCCATCTTTCAGTGGTTTCAAGTCCAATCGTAGGTACACAATTACAGACTCTGTTATCTGCGCGAAGGTCGTCGTTTTAAGAAAACAATGCACAAATCAAAGAGTATAAATCGAATTTCCAGTATGAGATGCCAAGCCGTATTTTATTTAAAAACTAAAGAAAAGAAAACACAGTGTACAATCCAAAACTCAACAAATTCACTCAGAAATGACGTATCTATATAATCGACATGACATCTCTATTGCTCAGGAGCACTCGAAATGAACTCTAACGTTAGCCTTCGACAAATGTCGAATTCGAAATCCCCAGAATAGCAACTTTTATAATTTCTCGAAAAAATGACGTCATTAGAAATTTTTCTCGAGTTCGACACCATCTCTAAAACCGAGAATTGGCCCCCTGGACACAATTAGGGACAAAGGAACTTTAATTAAGGCTTTATTTAGCGCTCAAACGTTGTTTTATTAATTTAAATAAATTATGATAATAGGAGATCAGGCTGAATCAAAGAAATAGAATTCTGTTTAGTCCGTCAGTTAGATTATCGAAAAATATTGGATACATGTTTTTTGTTTTATCAAATCAATGAAAATTGACGAAGATCATGGAGTGGGGCTTGAAACGTCACTTGAAGGTACAAAATGTCCCGCCGGGGCCGCGGATTTCAGAACGAGATGACGTGGCCTCGGCGCAAGGGCAAAGAAGGAACATAGGTTCGGTTAGGTACAAAATGTACTATCATATGACGTCACACGAGTTTTCGAAGCACTGTATCGTCTTCATTTTTTGTTTACGTGAAAAAAGAAAAAATATGTGGTTAATATTTTTTGGAAATCTATCTGACGGACTAATTAGTTTTTTTTTGTCCGATCCCCTATTATGTCAAACATACACTCGACGAGTAATAAAGAAGTATTGAAGAAGAAGATAAGCTACTTCGATCGACCCCAAATTAATTAGGATAAGGGCTAGAGAATGATGATGATGAACTTCATACCTGAAGTCCCCAAAGAGTTAGGCAGAGATACAGTCGCTACGGCAGTACTTGGAACAACTCCATGTGTGAGAATAGACGGTCATCCTGTGTGAGACCGCTTTTGTCTCGAACAAAAATTTTGCATTTGCCATTTGGTACCCCAGCATTCCTAGTAAAATACTTTTTTTGGCATGGTAGGAATGCAGTGTTCGTTTACCACTAAAAAATCTCTTTTATTATGGCCTACATTCTGTTCTTTTTATTTCAGCTTTACATAGTTTTACTAAACCAAGATTATATTTCTTGTGTTCTTATTTTGTTTCATGGTTTTATTTGCCCGTACTCACAACATTCTAATTTTAATTACTCACCCGGGCACAGAAATATATAAATAGCAAATCACAGTTCATTAATGATCGCATTAAAATATTCCTCATTATGTAGGTATTTTTGGCAATACTAATAGTGCTATTCTAAATGTGCGTAGTTTTTTAACGTCTGAGATTGATTTGTGAGTTAACGCTGGAACCTAAACTCCTAATTATTAACTTAAAAAAACTGTCTTTTTTTTTAATAGAAAAATAATTAGCTACGAAAAACGTCATCCATTTTCTCTGATATTAATACTTTGCAAAAATGTTAAACAGCACTTAGAATCCAGACCCGAGAGCCAACACTGAATACTACTCCTAAATGAGCCAGTAAAGCGGTCCCTTTTATTGAATTAATTAGAAGATATTATTTTAGCAATACTTAGACACAAATCTAGTGGCTTAAGTCTCTTTGTGGGCTTTATTGCTTTTATAATGGAATAAAAGACAAAATGGAATTCTCTAATGATACTATGTAATTGCTTAATTAAGTAAAGTTGTTAAGATAAATCACAGTCATACAGAACTTTTCAAGCATAATTAATATTATTAATTAAGTAATTCGCTAATGTTTCCCTCTAAGTCATTGTTGACAAGTTTAACTCAATGTAAGTTAATAAATGGGGACGGGCCATCGCTTCTGACTGTTTTAATTATATCTGAATTAAGCGACAGTTATTTATCTACAGGGGACAAAATGATCATGACTTAGCTAGTACCTAACAACAAAAACGATTTGATGTAAGTCTAGCAGGTTATTGCTCTAATTTATAAAGGCGAGCTGTTTAATATTGTCAAACCGTTTACGGCATAAAACTTTTTTTCATAAAGAGTTTTATGATACAAACACCACATTTTATACGTAGAGACGCATGATTACCATACTTATAGAATAGATAGCTACTAAAATTAAACTGACCGATGAAGGTTCTCCTAAAGTGTTCTTCATAGGGGTAGGGGCCACCTCGCAAAATTAAACGTTTTATATCAATAAAATTTTCTCATAAACTTCGGGCTTTGTGACAAACCTAGCTATATAAAATGACTTATTCTATAACAAAGACTCGTGTCCACATAGAACAAATTGTGACGAAAGTAGTAATAAAGAAAATAAAAGACATACTTTAGACCACAATAAATGTACCCGATTTACATTAGAGCTATAGAGTGTAATAGTAAAGTACTAAAATATTGTTCTATCAAGAGAACAATATTTACACCTACATCAATGTAGGTGTATTCAGTTTATTGCTGTAATTAATTCAGGCGTCTGGTTAATATTCTTAGCACGTTTATGGTCACAGGACAAAATGTTACGAGGGTTTTATGATACTATAACAGCGTTTAATACCCAAGGACGCTTTGTTATCATACAGAAGATGTAAGATTAAAGAGTCCTTCGAGGTTTTCCCAAGTTTTCTTTAAAAGATGACCGTAGTTCAAGCCAGCTCGGGCAATTACACCTTTTATAAAAAAACTCACTTAACGAACCAAAAGAACCGTTTACAGCTACCGACTGTGACATTAACTGCACCCTTATCTTCCAAGTTAACTAAAACGCAGCAAGCGTGAAAAGACAACATATTTCGAAGTAGCCTCTTATAGTCCAAGATCCTAGAGCAATCAGACATAACTTATTTTCACACGGATGAAACCTGAAGTTTTCAGTAGCGTCTCGTGTGCCTTGAATACCTACGCGCTTTGTAGAACTTGCCGAGTGACACCTGCAGGGCTAACATGCGCAAGTCGACATATCTCTTAAACGAGATGACAAATTTTGTCGTTCTCGATTCGTTTGTCACTTTTCCTAACATGCGCACCACGCTCGAGAAGATATGTCGTCGTGACTTCTCCTTCTCGACGCGAGATAACTGATGTTGCCATTTCATGAAAACATACCATAGTCTAGTTCATTAACGCCGGTTTCATTCGGTCAATATTGGTGGGAATTGCGTGAACGCTGCCATATTTGTGAACGCGACCTTAAAACTGTCTCTGACATTTTGTCAATTCAAAAATTTTGAATTTCAAAATTTGTTGTGATAGTTGTGGTTCACGCTAGATTAAATATTTTCAATACTATTTGAAAAATTGTTGGTATGTTAGAAAGAAGATGGCTTTGGCATCAAAGAGATTGTAAGTATTAGATCAAAATCCCGGCACAGATGGCGGAGATGCATAATATAGTTTATTAGCAACTCTTTATTCAATGTTCTTTATTGACTTCCAAAATAAACCGTGTGAAGAATGCATTTTTCTACGAGATAGAAGATAATTGTAATCATAATATTATGTTACATTATTTATCTCGATGAAATGTATTAACTGTAATGTACAAAATACAACACACTATGCCATAAGTAAATCAATAGGTAAGTACTTAGTGAATGTTCACATTCAGCAAGTACCTACCAATGTTCTGCCATTGCTGTGAAACATTATTCGTTCGTTTCGTAATACGAACGAAAGTTTACTTGTCATGTGTGTACTGTACAATAATAGCGCCCTTAATAATTTGAAAGAGAGATTCATAGTTACAAATTGAACTGTAATGTTTCAGAATACGCAGTACAAAAGGCCATGCGAATATATGCATGAGCATGCAAACTTTGCGGCAGGAGATTTGAAAACTCCACAGGGTGCCGCTGAATATGAGCGGCAGTGGGAACATAATATAAATAAAACTAGCTGACCCGGCAAACGTTGTTTTGCCATATAAATAATTTCAGAAAAAAAAATAGATGTTGGGCTATTCTCATAGATATCGGATACGCACAAAAAATTTCATCAAAATCGGTCAAGCCGTTTCGGAGGAGTTTGGCATCGAAAACTGTGACACGAGAATTTTATATAAATAAAATATATAAATAGCCATAGGCTTTGTAATTCGCCAGAGAGACTGGAACTCGTTATCCCGTAAGTCGAATGGGTTGCAGACGTCTCGAATCACCTTCCTCTGTATTTTTCTTGCTTCCCTTTCCTCATACACAGTTAATAGATAATTATAGTACGGCACCGCATTATACATAAATTGTTTAATTTCACAGAACACTGTTACCCCCCTTTTTCAGTTTTTTCTCTGTTTGTCGCGGTTTCTCGTCTACGAAAACCATCCACGAGAAACTTGTCATAGGAAAATGTCAAAATTCGACTAAATAAAGCGCGCATGTTAGAGCCTGACGACAAAAAAAGGTTTGACAGAACGACATGAGTTCTTTAACAGAACGACACGAGAAAAAAGTGTCGCCATGTTAGCTCCAATCGACAAACAGACATATGTCGTCTCAGCACGACATAATGCGTCGACAAAATTTTGTCGACTTGCGCATGTTAGCCCTGCTGGGCAGGTACCAGGTGAGAAAGGTGACTAAAAATAAGAATTATTTAACTTAAATTCACATGGCTGATTTTTGTATATGTCATGTAGAATATTATTTTAAAGTAATATCATAAGTGTCAGACACTTTTGATGGACCAGAGCTTTTGTCAGACGCTTTTAAGCTTGGATTTTGGAGCGCCTGACCAATATAGCATGGCAATATCCCGATCAATTAGCTTTAAGTATTAAATCATAAGGAGTTTAGTATTATTTAAAGCGTCTGTTAAGCAATACGGCCGACGGAAAGTGTCTGGGAGTATTTGCGACTTATTTTTACATATATTTTAGAAAATTTATTACTCAAAATAATATTAAGTACATGGTGGCGTTACAGTGTACATGTAATGAAATATTATTATTCTAATTCCGCTTTACGTTTTTCACCGCGCGCTCGTTCTCGGGCCTCCCTAAAGGGAAAACGATTTGTTTACGCAACAAGTCTTTCACAAAAGAAACAATTATTATTGCATTTTCACCTTTTCACGCTCTCACCACAAAATCCTAAGTGACAAGTCACACGCGTCGCAAGGTGACTCGTTTACTTATTCGAGCTGTCAAAACTGTCAAAATTGTAACTCACACTCGCGTTTTCATGCAAACGTGCTCGAAATGGGCCTCACTTTCGACAAGTACTGGATCGTCACTATCGACGACGTAAATTCTAAAACTTACACTCACAAAATTTAGTTCTCACGTATGACGCAGGGTGGCGCTTATCATAGAGATATCGACATGGCTGTTTTTGTAAAAAATCGGGCATGTCGAAATTAGTATGGCTGTGTTTATAACTCATTTTTGGAAAAAGTGCCACATGGCTGCTTTCTGCATAACACGGTCCAATTTTCTCATAAACTTCGGGCTTTGTGACAAACCTAGCTATATAAAATGACTTATTCTATAACAAAGACTCGTGTCCACATAGAACAAATTGTGACGAAAGTAGTAATAAAGAAAATACCACCGCCATACTAATTTGCGTTAACGTTAACGCGCTCGATGAGTCCAAAAAACTCGCACTAAGCATACTGCTCTTAGAAACCATCTCATAAACTAATGTCTCTTTATGAATCACAAAGCATCTACACTTACTTGGAGAGTATTCAACTTGATTAATTTTATTAGAATGTGAATATTGTTACTTCGAAGTTAGCAACACTCATTAACATATTTACGCGAATATTTCTTGTGTTTACCCGAAATTAGTTCAGTTATTGTTATACTTACACTTCACTCTGCTAGCAATTAACGGAATGTATTACTCTGAATCAAAATTTACGTTAAGTGGTCGTAATTATTAACGTATTAGCAGCATAATATTTGCCATGATCCGATTAAGCTGACTGTTTAGGGTCCGTATGACACAGACATTATTCGCAGACACTGTTGGCACCACACAGTTGAAATTTGGAGAACAGATGGTGCCTTCTATTAACCGCTACACAAAAATAATACCAAAAAAAATTGGGGTGGCCCTCCAACCATACTTCAATGCAGTATTATGTATCAGATCTGTTTGATTTTATTTTACTCTGGACTCATGTTAATTTTTTGACTTGTGTTCATAGAGTTTCTTACCCATTCTTCTCCATATAGATTTACGTTTTGGAATGGGCAACTTCGGTTTTTCTACATTCAAAAGTGCCTAATAAGCTCTAATTGAAACAAATGCTTTAAGTTTAATTTTGAATTTTCATTTTAACAATGTTGCACAAACTCGTTTTTATGACGATGAATTTGACGCGTACCTACATGCAAGATGTGTTCCACGATTAGGTACCTCACAGGTCACAGGGTATTGTACATCTTGAAATGAAAAGGTGGTTCAATAGTTTGAAGTATTTCACACTACAATCATGTGCACCAAACGACACTCAAATAGATACAGTTGAAACATTTTCACTTGCCAAGAATGTTGAAAGGATGTCGAACCACACGCGTTGTATTATAGTGTGGTGAGCACAATGGCTGCCGGTAGTGACTGTCGGATATGAGGCTGCAGTGCAGCAGTGCAACGTGTGCGGTGGGTGAGCAAGAATACAGACGACTATGAACCTATTCGTTGACCACTTATTTGGCAGGCCGATATGGTCAATATTTTGGTTACTTAGGCTGAGTTGCACCAAAAAAGTCGTTAAAGTTAAAGTTTTTGTCAAATTTGACAGTACTATAAGGGGTATCTAATAGAAAAATTATTACAAATTTTTTTTTGCAAACGTTCAAACAAAGTAAGTACCTATTATATTTATTGCTTTGTCTACCTATAGCACGTACCTACTATTTTTTGGTTGAACAATTACATAAGATGAATATCCTTGCAATGCAATCGTATAGTCAGCCACCAAGCTACGTTTTTAGAGACTCGAAATCTTGGCAAGAAACATTCGTCGTTCCATGTGGAAAAACGATCGGCTCTAGGTAATCACACTTTTCTTTTCATCGCTTTCGTCATCAGAACTGGTTTCTGCGAGTATTTCTTGGAGCAGGGACATGATGTCTAAAGGTTATATTCAACGCGTTTGACAATAAAATTGACAGACAATTTAACATAAACTATAACACTAACCAGCGGAAAGTGAGTGGTTGCAGTTACTGTTAAAGTTATGACGTCATTTAACTATTTGTCAAATCGCGCAACTCATTGTTGGCATAACCGATACAAAACTGAAGTTTTGATGTTTGTTTGACGTGCCATTTGACACAAACTTTAACTTTAACTACTTTTTTGATGCAACTCAGCCTTAGTGTTTTTATTTATTACAATAGAATCTTATGTTACTTCTCTCTTATCGTCTCTTTATATTGTGTTAATAAATGTGTGGATTACTTGAACGATTCAGTATACGTAACAGGCGTCACGTCACATGATGTATGACGTCATATAGATGTGAGCTCCATGCCGCGCGTTATGACCGTTTGACTTTAAGACACGAATTTTTGGGATAAAACGTTTGGGAAATCTCGTTTTATTGAAAAAGTTTGTAAATAATAGCCAAGTGGAGACACAAACAAGGGAAACGAATCGTTTTGAAGAAATCTCATTTATTTCCAAAAGCGTTGAAATGTGTTTATACAGAATGAGTACAAATATGTTTTAATAAATTTTTTACTGTATTTTCATGCGAATGAAAATACTTACCATTTTGTGCTGCATTTAAAATCATCAAACGCAATGATTAAATTACTGAGTTTATTCACTTGGCACACATAATGCAGTGAGTCAGATACATCATGCTAGGTGATAATCGTACTCCGCAGTATTGGGTCATCCATTACTTCCCATCTATACATTGTTGTCATTCATTTTTCTCTGTTATTCTTACCTACTTGCTAGGGCTCGCACAGTAGGCAGCTAGAATGCCTTTTACAGCATTTTAATAACGCAGTTCTGAAGTAAACACTAGACATTCTAAAGATTCAATAATATAAAACGCTCAAGATACGATTTCGTGTCTTTTCTTTGCAGGTCTGTATTGCAGTGAACGGCTTACCTCAGTTTTGAAAAAGGAAATCCCTCTCTTTTCTGTAGCGATCTTATTCTGATTCAGACATACCGTAAGAAGGCTTTTGTAGCCCATCTCATTCTCCCGGGACGAATCTGTCCAGTAGCGCAGTGGAATTGTCTTTTAAATAAAATTTTGCAACGAATTTTGTACTTAAACACAGCTGTCTACACATTTGTTGTTTTATGTTTTCGTATAGTTTGGTAGTGTGAAGAGATGCTAAGAGATGCTTTACGACCATGGGAGATCGCACCGCCCGAAATAGGCAATTTCATTTCATGATGAACTGAAATATAATTGATTACAGTGTAGTTCCCAATTCGCAAGTATTTGGCATCGCAGTTTTAGAGAAAATAAATAAAACTTTTTCTCTATGGATTGGCAACACAGCTTTGACACTTCTTTTTCGCGCGTTGAACGGCATCGCAACTAAAAATGGTTTCTGAAGAAAAACTTTTTGGAAAAATGTGGAAATACTCTTGTATAAGTTGGATTGTCGACGTCGAAACAAAATCCGGAGTCCCGATGGTGTGCGCCAACGCAACTTCAGTTTAAATCGACGGCAAAGTGTCGACCGGGACTGGACTTGACCTTGACGGAGCCCTTTGCTCGTCATTACTTCGCCTCGGTTATCGAAGGTAAGCTTTTTGTTTTAGGTGCAACTAAGTCAAAAAACGTGGCTGGCTACAGCAATGGTCAAGGATAATATACCGTGTTGGTACGAGATACTTAAACACGAAGATCAACTTTGATACGAGATATCAGCTTTGATGTAAAACAGATTTCTGTTACCGGCACGCGATGCCCATGCCGACCACATATGCTTACAGTACGAGATACTGTTTACCGTGTTAGTACGAGTTACCAAACACGAAGATCAACTTTGATACGAGATATCGACTTTGATGGCAAACGGCACGAGCTGCCAATTTGATCTAAACCAGCATGTGCTTACAGTACGAGATACTGTTCAGTGCTATTCTAATGCTGTCGAGAAACCTTACAATATACAGTGTTTACAAACACTACAAGATATCAACTTGGATGTCAGATTTCTATTTACCGGCACGTGATGCCGATTTGATCAAAACGAGCATACAGTGCGACAGTACGAGATACTGTGTAGTGCAAGTCAAATGCTGTTGAGAAGCCCTAAGGGACCAAGTAAGGTATTTTTTCATCATTTTTTGAGAAAAAAATCATTAAAAGGTGTGAAATTTGTCAAACATCAGGCCCTGATGAATAATGTGACACAATCCCAGATATTGAATCCTTATCATCACCAAAGTAAAGCTAGTGATCTCTAAAATGGGAATAACTAGAAATAAGTGTATCACTTACCAGCAAAGACAGGTGGGCACAGCACTTACAATATTAGACAAAATCATGTCTCTTATAATAAAAAACCTACTAGATAAAATAACTATGTTAAAATCACTTGGTGAAGCAACAAGTTGGTGTGTGAACTATATCATTAAGAAACTAAAAACAAGGTCTGTAGTGGCTCTGCACAAGCATTTCATAGAAATTACTCATAAAACTATTTTTAAATGGTGGCAATTTATTAAAGAATTGCGGTAAATAAGATGCCTAATACAACAGAGTTCAAATTCTATTAAGAAAACTGCACCAAGCCAGCAATTTCTGCTTAAAACATAAGTAACAAATATATGGGAAACAAGAAGAGTCAACCACAACAGTTGAAAGCATCAACCAACCAAGGAGATCACACCGCAGAACATCCTTGAACCCACAGCGTTCCGAGAGAACCCGGGATGCCTACTACAACAGCAGGAAATAAACAAGGTACATATTTTGTTTGTTGGTTGTCATCAACAAATGACCCCATTATATTGCAGTGGATTAAGGATTTCATGTCCCTTTCATGTCTCAGTCCTAAAAATAATTTACCTGATTGTGAAATTACACATATGCAGGAAGCTATTCATAATTGTTCACCTTTTACAATTAAGAGCTATAACACCATGTTGTCATCCAAAGGGAGAATACATCTCAAAAGATTTTCCTTGTTTCAAAACCTGATGGCAAACAGGTTAATTTTAAATCTAAAACCTTTGAACAAGTCATATTTATGATTATTAGATTTAAAGTTCCTTTGTTTTGAATTCAATGGAACCTTATATGAATTTACAGCATTGCCGTATGGACTATGTACTGCACCTAGGTTGTTCATCAAATCGTTAATACCTGTGGTTGTGTAAGCAAGAAATTAGGCCACTTATTCATAATCTACATTAATGATATTTTATATATTGACCAAGCATATTACAAGGAGTGTTTACAATACATGAAAACAACAATTAGTGTGTTAAAGTTCATATGCTATTATTAGGGTTCCGTAGTCAACTAGGAACCCTTATTAATTATGACAAAAGTACCCTAGTACCTTGTTAATGTTGTAAACTGGGATTCATGATTAAACTCCAAATCATTGTGCCTACCTACCAACCGTACCTTTTGAAATAAGAAATACTTACAATGAAGAGTATGATAAATTCTAAAATTTAAAATAAAAGAATTTTGCCTTGTTTTTAGGCACATTAGTAGTAGCATGGCCAGCTTTATCATAATATGGCATAGTACATACAAAACAAATGGAAATGGAATACCATTACTGAAATCAAACCATCTTTTTATCAGACAATCAATCAATTATTTTATTAATTATGATGCATCCATGAGATTACCTATGGGTACTTTTTCAATGGTCATCAGCATCGTCATTTCAGCCGAAAGACGTCCACTGCTGGACATAGGCCTCCCCTAAGCCCCCCTCGCCACATTGACCATGACCAATAATTGACCGTTGACTTTCAATGGAGAAGGAATAACAAAGGTAATTTGATCAAGTACCTACCTGATGAAAAGCGACGGATAAGTCATGAGGTCTTCGAAGTAACGAAAGCGCACCAAAAGATGCCAGTTATGTTATTCCTCCACCAAGGCAGTGAAGAAAATTTGATTTACAAGTTTATACAGACCTGTCAGGTTGGGATACTCATTAATATGGTGAAAATGTTGGAGGCCTGTGGTCACAATCAGAGCAATTATATCACATAAACCAGGTTAAGGGCAATATTTTCTGGTTTAAAATGCTTTGTAAATTTAAAAAATAATTGTGATATTCTTCTTCGGATTGACAACACTACTGCCATTGCTTGCATTAACAAGATGGGTAGTGTTCAATGTCTAACCTAAATGATGGTTGTAGAATGAAATGGGTTTGGTGTGAAGCTAGGTGTATTAATCTCCAAGCATCTTACATAAAATCTAAATATAACTTGTCAGATGAGGAACCAAGGCATACTAACATTGCCACAGAGTTGGAATTATCATTTATGATTTATTAGCCTTACATAAAATCTAAATATAACTTGTCATATGAGGAATCAAGGCATACTAACATTGCCACAGAGTGGGAATTATCAATTATGATTTACTAGCTACCGGAGTTAATTCAAATTGTAAAGCATACGTATAGGGATACCTATGTGTCATGAACTTGATATAGAGACCCATATGCATTTGAGATAGATGCCTTCTCAATTAAATAGAGCTCCTACCTTTTTTTATACACATTCATACCATTGACATTAATTACGAATTGCCTTCAAAAATTAAAAGGGGGGGGGGCAAGGAAATATGAGTAGGTGTAGGTACCCAGTGTGGACTTGTCAGATATCCTTTGGTAAAAATGATGATGGTTATAAAACCAATCATTTTCTATTCTAATAATAATTTATTAAAATCTCCTTTCAGTACCAAACACCCATAAAGCAACCAGCTTACTCCGGCAGTGACCATCTTTTGCAAAATGCATTCACATGTAAAGGTTTGCCACTAACCTATCCACTCCACCAGGTAGGCTAAAACAATTTAGTACTACTTAAAGAGTTGGTAGTTATTCTGCCAAAATCACAGTGTGATTCAATACCAGATCTAATACAATACCTCACTGAAATACATTATACATAAACCAAAATAATGTTGGCTACAGCTTGTTACATTAGGCTAGATCAATACTTTCGCTTCTCTGTTAAATGAATGAATTGAGCGTTTTCTCATGGGTCTTTAAAGAATTCAACCCACTTTATACAAGTATGGGAATACTTGTGATCCTACAATAGTAGTGTAGGAGTATTCACTGTCTAATTGGGGATAATCTGAATTTTAATTTAAAAAATTAAGTAAAAAGCTTGTCACCTTATCAGCTCTTGTTAGTGCTCAAAGAGTGCAGACTCTATCAGTTATTAAAAGACAATATGTCCATGTCACAAGACATAATACATTATGTACATTACTATTCTTATAAAAATATCACTGTCATCAAAAAATTGTAATCGGACTTCACTTAAGGTAAGTTCGTCTGATTAATCAATTAACATAAACCACTCAAAATGTTACGGTTACACACAAGTAATTTTGTTGACGTATAAGGGTCATACTCAGAAAAAGTGTACATTTTGAATTTGTAACTAAACTGATAGGTAACGATACTGAGAATCTCCGTCACGAAACTGATGTCATAAGGTATGGTGCACATGGATTGGGCGAATAAAACACCTGATTATATTTGGCTTATCAGTCTTATTTAGATTAATAAAAATAATAATACCATAAACATTGGTAATTATTTAATTAAATTCCATTAAAAAACCTGTCAGCAACTATACCTGTGTATTAATACACAGGTATATAGATATGCACTTTTAGATTTTGTGAACTAAGCTTAACAATTTCTCAGTTTCGTAACGTAACGCAATTTTACGCAATATAACGAAAATGATAATAAAGTCTGAGAAATCATAACCTCTAAAAATGTTTTTACGTAAACCACGGGTTTACTACGCAAGCACTGAGTGTATTCTTTTAGATAATACAAAAGATATGAAGAAAACATGGTAAGTAAACAAAAAACATTAAACTTACCAAAATAATAGTCGTTTATCACCCTGAGGTATTTTTTGTAAATTTTCACTTGCTAAACGTCTTGACTTCACGACTGCGGCGAAAACTAGATGGCTGCCGTGACAGTGATTTTGACGTAAGTAATAACGTTGCCAGATTAGAAAAAAACTATTTATACCACCTTAAGTCATTGCGTTTCAAATTTTATCACGCGTTACTAACCCTGAGTAACGAAACTTCATAATTTTGGGACAACATTTGTTTAATTAAAATAAATCTTTCTGTATATGATTTACGGATAAAATTGGTCTTATTTAGTTACTTGATTCATCAAGAATAATATAACCACAGTCAATGTTAAAAAAAGCGATGAAAATTTGTAACAATTCATCTCTGAAAATGCGTAATCGTCATTGGGACACCAAAAAAATGTATGGCGATATTTTTATCAATGTTTTGACAATCAAAAAATGTAATCTTATATTGAAAATTTAATTGAAAATACCAGAGAAATCATCGTAGAATTAGACTAATATAACAAAAAGGGGGGATAAAAGAAAATATATCATAATACTAAATATTTACATAAATATGAAGTTGCGGGACAAGAAAAGACACCAAATGTACACTTTTTCTGAGTATGACCCATAATGATCAAGTTTGATCTACAGTGAGACGACTTATGGTAGCACATGGTATGATAATTATGGGAACTATGGTATGTTATTTTAATTATGCAAGCTATAAGTAATGTACTACACTACTTTACAAAACACTCAGATAATACAAAATGAAGGAGAGTTCAATGCCTTTGAACGTCCATTGTTTTGGAAAGCTATGTTGCCGGAGTTGCGAGCAATAACTTCGATATTGCTGAAGTTATACCATTAGCGTTACGGGAAGTAAACAATCGTCATCAGAAATCTATTAAAATACATCAAACAAGAAAACCCAACCGTCGATTACATTCCACAATGTCCCAGATATTCTCATCGCTGCACAAACTTTACGTTGCGTCGTCGTGACAGATATTAAAGTAGTCGAGGTTTCTGCTCCAAGTGACAACGTTCGAGTTTCAGAGCTATAAGATTTATTCGAGAACTTCACTTGGACATAACTGATTTCATTGCAACGGTTAATTTTGTAGCATTCACTGGGGTTTAATGTAAACTAGACAATCAAATAACGTACAGTTTCAACATGGGACTCGGTCATACTCCATTCTAGTTTGTGGACGAACGTTATTTCTTTTTAGATTGCTTTGTTTTCCGGGATCATACCGCTGTAAATTGCGTTATTATAGAACATTTTAATACAATCATGGAAATCTGATGCCGAACACCTTCTCGTATTTTCTTTTGTAACATTAAATTTATGGCACCCCCTACACTCCTTATTTACATTATATTGGTATTTTCGGTATTTTGTATGGACGTCTCCCATCCTTCAACAGTCAAGTATTTACTTTGTATAAACTTTTCATCTAGCTTGAAATTGAAACAACCAACTTGGTGGAGACCAAGTAAAAGCCCAGTTTGCTACAGACGCGACTGAAGATAAATTATATTGACTTGAAGTTGCACTTCACAACATACTCCGTGAAACTCTATTAAAACAAGTTTAAAACTGTTTGAAATAGTTGGGTATTTTATGAACTGAACCGTAGAGAGAAGTTCAGATTGAAATTTTGAAGTGGTGATGATTCATTTAATTCTTGTTTGAGACAATGTGGCGACTTTTAAACACTATTCCACTCCCAGTATTAACATACAAAACCGGTAACTAGGTTGGGTTTGGCAGTTAATAAGTTAGGCAGATAAGAAGGTAATTTGAAATTAAACGCGCTTTAAAAATGACCACAGTTTGCACCAACTGCCTTACTAACGTTAATCAGTACCTACTGGCGAAGTACTCAATACGTGGTAACTGTTTCAGCATCGGTGTCCCCTCCACCCTGTATATTGTTTTCATCATCATCATCATTTCAGCCAAAAGACGTCCACTGCTGAACATAGGCCTCCCCCAGGCGTCGCCACATTGACCGGTACCGTGCGTCTCTCATCCAGCGGGTTCCTGCAACCTTGACCAGGTCATCGGTCCACCTAGTGGGAGGCCTTCCAACGCAACGTCTTCCGGTTCGCGGTCGCCATTCCAGAACTTTTCGGCCCCATCGGCCATCCGTTCTGCGAGCAATGTGCCCTGCCCATTGCCACTTAAGTCTGGCGATTCTTCGGGCTACGTCGGTAACCTTGGTTCTCATGCGGATGTCCTCATTTCTGATTCGATCACGCAAGGAAACTCCGAGCATAGCCCTCTCCATTGCCCTTTGGCTTTTTTATATTGTTTTACCTTTTATAATTTCAGTCTCAAAAAGTTAATGAGATGAAAACAACCCATTAATACTACTTATCATAAAACAAACATAAAAAGTCATCGTTTCGTCACATCTTTATCACCTCGATTTGAATAATTCCGCTCCATTCAGGTACATAAATTGTTTTCCGGAAGACATAACTTACAGCAGAACTCGCCGGCTCTTCGCCTGTAACATTCACTTCCTCAAACAAAACAACTTTTGTTTTTAGTTTTGTTTCCGTTAGAGGTACATTTTATGGGGCTTTCGAAGGATATCGCAGAATGCAAATCGTCTAAATGATAGGTGGTTTTAATAATCTTGGTCACATGTTGTTGTTTGAATCTTTGCATTATTTCTCAATGTTAAACTCAAACCAGTAAGAATCTGGATTTGGGTCAGGATCTCCCCTCGTCCCCTTTACATGGGACTTAAAAACATAACAGGGAAAATGTGGGTGTAGCATTAGGAACACTTCTGCCTAATCCTTCTCGGATTACATGCGTTTTTTATTTAAAAAAAAAAACTAAATATTTGTGTCAATAATCTGTAAGCCTAAGTAAAGATAAAATTAACTAAAAACAAACTATGTAATTGTTTATAACTTTGTTAAATACTAGCGACCAGCCTGGCTTGGCTTCGCTGCAATTTTCCTATTCAGAATGAAAGTTGAAGCGCGGTAAGCAAACCTATAAAAATAATAACCGTGTCCTGATAATAAACAAACAAAAAAAACAGCCAAATCAAGGCACCTTGACGTAACGGACGCTACCTAATAGCCCACCATCAAGAGCAAACGACAACACACGACGGCAGCGGCATCGAGAGCGAGACTGAGTAGAGCGGACTCCCAAAGAGCGCCATCCAATTACCAGCGACTCAGCTAACTACCAGCACACTCGCTCCCATAAGGTTTCACTTCGTTTGAACTTTATATTATGAATGCAAGCTCATTCGGCAGAAGTGAAGGTTTTACTGTTGGTACCAGTTTTTAGCTCGGTTCCGGTTGCTCAGTTAGCAGTTTCTTCTGTTTAATCGTGCCTGTGTGCGTGTTTATAACGACGATATACGACTCGGATGCTCTTGCAAAGCTAAAGCTAAGCTAATCATATTTACGTTAAAACGAAAAGATTAACCTGTGTACCATCTTAATAAAATCCTAATTAAGGAGACTAAATAAATAAATAAATTAGTAGTTAAACACCATGTCCGGGGTTTGTTAAGCGTACCTGTGTAAGTAAATGAATAAGTAGAAACAAGAGGCTAGTATAAGGATCGGCGGCGACCTCTCACGCCCGGCCCTGGGTGCAAGCCATGGTCCGCTACTTTGCACAAAGAACAATGCACAAAAATGTATGGACACCGTCCCCACCCTTGTAGCACTTTAAAACCTATGTCAATCGAAGGGCCATAGTCATCTTATCATTTTATTGTATTACAGCGAAACTGAAATCCGCATCCGAAAAAAGTTATATCGATATGAAGAAACCGAAATCGGTCACATTAATGACTATGTTACCGACCACGATACTTTTCTTTTTGTAACCATACTGTGGAATGATATCGTTCGGTTTCAAATCTCTGAACCTACCCATCGGCAGCTAGGTGTGAGACAGGGAGACGTCATATCTCCGAAGCTGTTCACCGCTGTACTGTAGGATGTCTTCAAGGTTTTGGACTAGGGAGAATAGGCATCAATGTCAATGGCGAGTATTTCATCATTCACCTTCGGTTTGCTGACGATATTGTGGTTATATGGATATTGTGGCTGAGACCATGGAGGACCTCAGTACAATGCTCGATGCTCAGTAGAGCTTCGGAAAGAGTGGATCTTAAAATGAACATGGACAAAACCAAGGTCATGTTTACTGCCTATGTAACACCCACTCCTATCAAGAACGGATACTCTACACTCGAAGTTGTGGACGATTATACTACCTTGGACAAATGGTCTAGTTACGTAGGTCTAACTTCAAGAAAGAGGTTCATCGTTGAATCCGACTCGGCTGGGCAGCGTTACGGAAGTTGAGTTGGATCTTTTCGTCTAACTTACCGCAGTATCTCAAGACGAAAGTCTATGATCAGTGTGTGCTGTCATTGATTACATACGAGACCTGAATGTGATCGCTCACAATCAGTCTCATCAGAAGGCTTAAAGTCAGAGGGCAATGCAGAGGTCTATACTCGGAGCTTCTGAGGTTACCGAGGTTACTGACTTAGACCGGGAATTGCCAGACTCAAGTGGTGGCAATGAGCAGGGCACGGCACATCGCTCGCAGAACGAATAGCCGATGGGCCCGAAAAGTAAGGGAGTGGCGACCGCGAACCAGAAGACGTTGCGTTGGAAGGCCTTCCACTAGGTGGACAAATGACCTGACACGGGACGTTGACCTCCCATCTAGTGCAGGTGTTATCAGGAATGTCAGGGCATGGCTGCTTTGGCAAATACCTGCACAAAGTGGCTAGACAGGAGGCGACTCCCGTGTGTTACCAGTGCGACTGCAGCGAGGATACGGCGCGTCACACCCTCGAGCATTGCCCTGCTTGGGTGGAGCAGTGCCGTGCTCTCGTAGCAACAATTGGGGCAGACCGCTCTTTGCCGGCTGTGACCAAGGCCATTGGCGACAGTAGGGAGGCATGGGAGGCAGTGGCGTCCTTCTGTGAGGATGTCATCTCACAGAAGGAGGTGGCGGAGGAAGACTCCCTCACTGACGCGATCCGTCGAAGGAGGACAGGTCGGTGGAGGAGGCGCCATGGTGACCTGATGCCACCCTAGGAGGTGCCAGCGGGCGATAAATAGGGGAGTCTATCGTCGTCACATCGCACGGCCCTCATGAGTGGTTGCGATGTCTCAGGTGAGCCCGGACATCGCTGGGTGGGTCGCGAACGTCATGCTATGCAGTTCTTGTGGCTCATCCAACAAAGTGACAGTAGGTTCACGCCAGTGTGTTTTAGTGGTTGCAAGCCGCGCCGTCTCCCGGGACGGTGCTGTATGCGTTAGGTATTTTTCACCACTCAACAAAAATAAAAAGGTGGACAGATGACCTGGTGAAGGTTGCGGGGACCCGCTAGATGCGAGATGCATGGGACTGGTGAAGTGGTGACCTCTTTATCGAATTAAAACCTACTTAACTAGACCGTTTGTCCCGGTAGACATAATTGTCCGCAACTTCGAGTATAGAGGTTCCGATCTTGATAGGAGTGGGTGTTACATAGCCATTCAACATGATCATGGTTATGTTCATGTTCATTTTAAGATCCACTCTTTCGGAAACTCTACTGAGGTCATCGAGCATTGTTCTGAAGTTCTCCATGGTCTCAGCCACTATATAGTCAGCAAACGGAAGGTGACTGATGTACTCACCATTTACATTGATGCCTAGTCCTTCCCGATTCAGAACCTTGAAAACATCTTCCAGTACAGCGATGAACAGCTTCGGAGATATGACGTCTCCCTGTCTCACACCTCGCTGCAGAAGGTTAAGTTCCGAGGTTTGAAAACTCCGAACGACATCATTCCACAGTAATAATTACAAAAAGAAAAGTATCATGGTCGGTAACATAATAATTATTGTGACTGATTTCGGTTTCTTCATAACGATATAACTTTTTTCGGATGCGGATTTCAGTTTCGCTGCCATACAATAAAATGATAAGTTGACTAAAACCCTTCGATTGACATAGGTTGTAAAGTGCTACAAGGGTGGGGACGTTTTGGACATTGTTCTTTACGCTGAGGCTAGTGCAAAATACGGTACTCCCTTACTTCTCCTAAAATTGTTTGTCCGAAAATCATTATCCATAACACGTTTGCCATAAACTTCATTAACCATAATGTTCAAATTGCCGAAATTTTGTTTAACATAATTATCTTTAGTTCTAAAAGTATTCTGTCATAATATCGATTACCATAATAATTGAATCTCCTAATTTTACATGACCTAAATTAATATGTCCTAACTATTGCTTTACATAATGTGTATTATTCCGAATGTTCGTTTATAATAAATTTTATAGTCCTAAAAAAAATTCGAAGTGTCTAGTCGTCCGATTAGCGGATGAATAAAATTAATTAGTCGTCCGATTAGCCGGATGAATAACCAAAATTAGGCTGTTGCTAGTCGTCCGCTAAGTGGATGAATCACCGTCTCGCGACAGTATCCTTTATGGGCGGCATGGGCACCGGGCCGTAGGCCGACGAAGGAGGCCGGCGGAGGCCCGGCACTTCGGGGACAGAAGACAATAGTGTTATGTAATATGCGAGCGAAGCGAGCGCGCGTCATGGAGTACAACATGCGTTGCATGTATGAGTGACGTGACCAAAAGCTTTGTTATACTTTGTTCTAATAATATTATTATGATAAATAAACATTATGTTATTTTAATTTAGGACTTAAAACTTTTATGGAAAACGATTTTATGTCTTTCGTATATTATTGATTGTAATATTTATGACAAATGGATTTAGGACATATTATATTTAGGGATTTCAATTTTATAGCATGTGATATTATGTGATATTTAGTTCGGGTAAGTTATCATTCGGACAAATGATGATTAGGACAAAAAAAGTTATGGCATTTTAAATTATGGATAAAAAAGTTAGGTGACACAATAGAGAACCGCAAAATACACTACAAAGTTTGCTCGACAAAGTTTCTGTATTGTGAAAATTTTATTTGTAGATTTAATAACTAGGCTTCCTAAACACTTCATCATTTCAGCCAAAAGACGTCCACTGCTGGACATAGGCCTCCCCCAGGTGTCGCCACATTGACCGGTCCCGTGCGTCTCTAATCCAGCGGATCCCCGCAACCTTGTCCAGGTTGTCGGTCCACCTATGTGGGAGGCCTTCCAACGCAACGTCTTCCGGTTCGTGGTCGCCATTGCAGAACTTTTCGGCCTCATCGGCTATCCGTTCTGCGAGCAATCTGCCCTGCCCATTGCCACTCAAACTCAAACTCAAATCGTTTATTTCAATTAAGCCATTACAGGCACTTTTGAATGTCAGAAGGACGGAAGAAGAACGAAACTACGAGTGCAATGCGTCATTCCGAAAGCCACCACTTACTCCTGAACACTTATAATGCACTTTAAGGGCGGGTAGACCAAGCGAAATAGGCTCGGTAACGTCCCGCGGGACACTGAGAAGAGTGAGAAGCGACGCGTGGATCGAAATTTACTTGAAATAATCGTTAAAAAAAAATTTATAAATTCAATGAAAAAACGATCGGGTAGAATCGATTCTAAAATGAATTACCCATAAATTGATATTTTTTGTAAAATATGGTGATTTATAGTACTCGTTTAAAATGTAATTTACTTGTAAAAAAAACTGCAAATCGAAGTTACTTCAGTATTTTTTTCTTTCGAGAAAATTGTATTGCATCATGTTTTGAACGGGTACATGGTAAAGAGAAAGAATGTATCCTAAATATATATTTATTTCAGATTCAAAATGTTATAATTTGCCTACCAAAAGTGAATTCTAAAACAGGCAAAACCGGGAACACATGGCCTTAATGTAAACTTTGTTCTGGCATTCGATATACAGTGTTATTATTACAGCAGCTCGTAGATAAATAATAACAGCCACTCGGGTCGATCTTCAGGTATAGCCGCGCTTTCCCAGGTGGTTCCATGGATAGGTGATCATCCATTACATAACAAGTTTCCTTCGTGCCTCGTTAAGCCGCTGATCCCAGCTGTCATTCGTAGATATTTATCAGTCATTACAGGTAGTCCCTCAGTGACCAGAAAATCTGACAACCGGTCTTATCAAGGGGTATCGTATTACCCAGTTCTAACCAGGTGGCAGAGGTCAGTATGTATATGGTATTATATTAAAGTGCAATAAACATACAACGCATAACAAATATTTAATTGTTAACAATATCAAACTTGGTTTTTTTTTACAAAAAAATCATGTCAATGAGTGCTGTCATTGTTAAATTAAGTCATTGACATTAAGGAAGTTTGGCTAACTTTCCGCACATTTCAGGGAAATCTGTAAGAATAACGAAAGTTCAGTAATGTAACGCTGTTGAAGGTTGCGGATCCCCGCAACCTTCACCAGGTGCACGGTCCACCTAGTGGGAGGCCTTCCAACGCAACGTCTTCTGGTTCGCGGTCGCCACTACAGAACCTTCCGGCCCCATCGACCATCCGTCCTGCGAGCAATGTGCCCTGCCCACTTTTTACCAAGTATAAAGCCTAGTAGCGTGAGGCGGAATTAAATTCCTCATTTACTAATATTGCGAGTAAGCTTCGCCCCCTAGGCGGTAGTTCGGCTAAATACCTATAATGTCAAACTTTATTCACCCGCTACCGGTGAGGTAACTGACACCAAGCATAAAGCCTAGTAGCGTGAGGCGGAATTAAATTCCTCATTTACTAATATTGCGAGTAAGCTTCGCCCCCTAGGCGGTAGTTCGGCTAAATACCTATAATGTCAAACTTTGTTCACCCGCTACCGGTGAGGTAGCTGACACCAAGCATAAAGCCTAGTAGCGTGAGGCGGAATAAATTCCTCATTCACCATATTTTAGGTGAGACTTAAATTTTCAGTCAGTCATCAAGTCAGTGTATCATTATTTTGTTGGTAAACAATTTTTAGTTTTTACTTTACTTAGTTGGCTTTGACTTTGGCTTTGTTCCTAGACTGGAAATATTATTTTATTGTTTACTAATTATTAATTATTTATTATTATTATTTTTAATTATTATGATTAATTATTATTATTAATTACTATTATTAATTATTATTATTAATTATTATTATTAATTTATTATTATAGCAGTAGTAGTAGTAGCAGTAGTAGTTGTAGTTTAGTATTATTTATTGAGATTATACGACTATAAACAAAATAAACATAACAAAATATACATGAAACTAGACCCAACTGACAAAAGACTATAAAAGGCATCGAAAAAGTCCTCAACGCTGTCAGCAGGTAAAGTGCCCGAGACACTGGCCGCGTTGTCACGTTGAATTGCAACATTTTTGCAACACTTAGCCTCTGGCCAAAGAAAAACTCAGCCCTTGGGTCACAGCCTCACAGGAAGCGTTAACAAGGCGTTTCGAAATTTCATTCAGGCTCCAGAGTTTCAACCTCAAATGACTCGAATTTAATAGTTTAAGGTTAACATATTTACGCAGCTCGAGGTTCCCTGCAGCCGCAGCGGCAGCGCCAGCACAACACGATGTGCTTGGAAGACGTGATGGCGCCACAGTTAATATTTAATTTAATCTAATTTATTTTATTTGAAATAAAATGAAAATAAACATTTAAATTTAAAACATTTAAATGATTTTTTTTTTAATGAAAATTATTTTATTTCAACAAGATTTTTTTTTTCTTTTTTTTTTTTTTTTTTTTTTTTCAATGCAAATTATTTTATTTCAATAAAACTTATCTTATTTTGTTTTGAAACGTAGCTTAATTTTTTTTTTATAGACAGTTACCAAAAAGTAACCGCTCGGTCAATCTGACAATTATTATTGTAGTAAGTACTATAATTATTTTAACATGTTGTCTAGTCTAAACCAAAGCAAATCTTAAAAACTTCGATCACTCACAATGATAAAAAAGATTTAGTAAGTATGATGCGACATCTAGCACAACTGCTTTTGGTTTGTATCCGTGTTTGCTTGGTTGGTAATTAGCTAATAGACACATTTGTTTCGTTATTGTCATCGCCTACCCTCGTTACGAGGAAGAGAAGAGAAAAGAACATAAACATGTTATTCATATTATTTATGACAAAAAGTGAAAAATGATTTTATTCTTTTACTTTTATTAGCTTTAGTTCATAAGTTAGTTATTAGCCATTAAACACTTTTAGGGCCGGTTTCACCGGTTACGGATAAAGTCCCGGATAGCCTATCAGGAACTTATCTGCCAGATAAACTACAATTTTTGATAGCATTATCTGTCAGATAACTATCTGACACTTTATCCGTAACCGGTGAAACCGGCCCTTAATGTTCTTATTTATTTTAAGTACCTAACTAGAATATCCTATAAAAAATGTTTAAACTACCTACATTAAATAATGTGTAGACATTATTTGTATGCCTTGCAAGGCAGCACATAGTGATACTATATATTCTTTTGATAACACCTGATAACTCTTTTACCTATGTGTCATAATTAGAGTTTTTTTTAATTTGTATTTGAAATTTGAATTCAAATTAAGTTTCTCATTACGAGGATTATTGTTAATTTTTGATGAGGAATATTTTTACCTTTTTGTTTTAGCAAGGCTGTTTTGGTCAAAAATACCTACATGTTATCTTTTTATGATTAAATTATAACTTTCAGAACATGAGAGTAGCTTAGGTAGTGATTATGAAGTAAGTTTAATGTAGTTTATTTTCATTAGAACCAAAATCTATAGCTACTTCACTTTTACGCGAAGGTAGTTTAGAAGCCAAAGTCAAATTATTATTTCAGAAAGTCTAGCCAATCAGCTTATTGTAGGTTTGTAGGTACATCAAAATAAGGGAAACGATCAGTAACTTTTGACCTTGTCCCCTAAGTTATAATCAATAGATAGTTATGATGTAGGTATTACACCAAACGAATTTATTTGTTTACCCACTTGATACGATTACGTACTATTTAAGTCTACTACATATTTAAGTAGTACAATATTAGGTCAGTGGGTCGTCTTTATGTTATTATAATTGTTCAGTTTTGAAATGTATCTTAAAATGATTGAACATAAGTTATATAAGTCATTTGTACATTACATATTCTCAAATTCATTCCGTACTCCGTAACGTTTTAACATTCTATTCGACAAATATTGACATTGTCATCAACTATTTATAAGACAAGCTTCAATAAAATATTTAAATACTAACTTATAATATTCACCTACCTTCCATCTCATCATCTCATTAAATTAATTCAAAACTATTTTCCTATTTTTCTTTAAATTACATATTTTCGATGTTTTATGAAAACAACAACATTATTCATGAGTTTGGGAGTAGTAACAAATACATTTATTCCTTGTATTACGAAAATTCTAAAACATTTTTATCACAAGTACCTGACATTTCTAACTTTTCATAGAACAAAATATTAAAGCCAAGGCAAGGCCTTACCGATATTAACTATTTCGTACTGCTGCTCGATTTAATCCATGGCATGGCTTCGATGCTGTACCAGCAGCTTCTCAATCTCACAGTCAGAGTACGTGCTGTCGACGTAGCCATCGTTCCGGTCCTAGTCAAGTCGAGGCGGTGAGTTACCGACGTCACATCTCTCAGCATCAGACCAGCAGTAACTCCAACATGGATCATGAAAATATTAAAAAGGAACACAATTAGAAATCATATTAGCAAGCCAGGGACAATCCCACTTCTGATCTTACATCAGTGGATGTAAGACTATGTGTATAATATGTATTAATATCCAACAATTAATAAACTTTGAGTGTCAGGATGATTACTAGTTATTTACTGTGTTCGAAAGTCTCTTTAAAAAGGTGTGTTGGGAACAGGGGTTTTATGAAGTAAAAGCACAAAAGACAAGACTATTCATTTTATTTCTTTTGGTCTTGTCAACTACATCAAACTCGATTCCATTCGCTAGGTCCCTAGTCTTCGTGGAGAAGAATGGATAAGAAACTCCACGGGAACACATTTTAAAGTATTATGCAAAGACAACCTGACATTGTCTTGGACTGTCTCAAGTTACAGCAATTTATCAGTTTACATAAACAACAATCAATAAGAACCATATTATAGTACATATTTCTAACACATAGTTATCAGTAATATTCATAGCATAATATCAATTATCAATTAACTTACATAAACATTGTAGATCCTTAGGACAGTACAAATAGGTTACAGCTTTCTCCACTTTGTAATCTTGGTTCAATAGTAGGACGTTTACATGTGAACTTTATTCTACACACATGGAATACATATAAAATAAGAATATAACACTCTGGGTACAGATCCAGATATTACTCGTATTATCTAGTTAACTCGTAGAATAGTTGCAGCGTAACTACCCTGAATTGGCGGTAACATTTGCTTTTATAACCGTCAATTCATACTTATTACATCAACGATTCCCGCCAATGGCAATGGTCAAACATTATAGCCAAATAACTAATAACACATACAATAATTACCTAATCTTAATTAGTGGAACTATTTTAAAACTCCATTAGGTAATTTACCAATTTATTATGTATTTATTTGTAATCTTTACATTTATTCGGAATAAGAACCTTATTGTTCTCAAGATATCTATTTACGATGATTATTAATTTGATGCTATATTCTTATATACATAAGGCTATTCTATCACATTCTACAAAACCTATGCAATCAAATATGGAGAAACGGCGAATGGATCAGTGACTGGAAGGAATCCATTTTAATACCTCTGCACAAGAAAGGTTCAACCAAGTCCTGTGCCAACTACAGGACCGTAGCGCTCATATCCCATGCAAGCAAGATCCTACTGTACGTCATAAACGAACGCCTTAAAGCATTCTTGCAGTGGCAGATTCCAGTAGAGCAAGCGGGATTTGTTAAAGGACGAGGTACAAGAGAACAGATCGTGAATGTTAGGCAAATTATAGAGAAATGTCGCGAGTTCAATATTCCGATGCTGATGTGTTTCGTTGACTACTCAAAAGCGTTTGACTGTGTCAGATGGGAATGTCTATGGAACATTCTAACAGAAATGGGAGTACCAAAGCACCTCGTCATCCTCATAGCAAACCTGTATCAGGATGGCAGCACAATAGTTAAGGTGAACAACGTTTTGTCAAAGCCCTTTAAGCCACAGAAAGGTGTTAGACAAGGGTGTATACTGTCTCCAATCCTCTTCAACATCTATGGAGAATATATTATGAGACGAGCTTTGGATGGTTGGGAAGGCGGAGTGTCCATTGGTGGCAGAAAAATTAGCAACCTACGATATGCAGATGACACCACACTGTTCGCAACGTCCGAGCAAGAAATGGCCGAACTCATTTCTAGAGTGGAAAAAGAGAGTGAATTAGTTGGCCTTACCATAAATAAAGCGAAGACAAAGGTGTTGGTGGTAGACAGACCTGGTGCACTAATTCGCTCAAATGAACTCCGAGACCTGGAATTTGTTGACCATTTTGTATACCTGGGCTCTCTTCTCAGCAGCGTGGATGGCAGTGAGAGAGAGATATCGAGAAGAATCCAAATGTCCAAAGCAGCGATGACTAAACTCACTAGGATATGGAAAGACCGCAATATATCCCGCAAAACCAAAGTGAGGCTGGTGCGCGCGTTGGTCTTCTCGATTTTCTTTTATGGCGCTGAATCCTGGACAATAAGGCAGAGTGAAAGGGCAAAGATCGACGCTTTTGAGATGTGGTGTTGGAGGCGGATGCTGAGAATTCCATGGACTGCACGCCGGACCAACGTGTCCATACTTAAAGAACTAGGTATCACCAGAAGGCTGTCCACTATCTGTTACCAGCACAAACTAAAGTATTTCAGACACATCGCCCGCAGGAACCCTGACAGCCTAGAGAAGCTGATGGTAGTTGGCCAGGTCGACGGAAGAAGATCACGTGGTCGCTCACCTACCCGCTGGTCAGACCTTGTAAAGTCGCTCACTGGTCTATCAATAACCAAGGCTATAAAGACTGCCGAGGACAGAAATACGTGGAGAGGCATAGTGCATCGTGTGATTAACACTTCAAGCTAGACACGACCTTCAGCAATGAAGATAACGACTAAGAAGAAGAATATTGTGGTACTTTTTGAACAGTGAATGGTAGTGTAATTAGTTAGTTAATCAACATAATTCTCTGCCATCGAGCATTTAAATTCGGTGTATTGGAACCCTGCATATAGGGGTCCCAGGTTCCTGCTGGAGGAACACCTTCAACATCCAAAGTTGGAGCAACGCCCACTAACTCACAGCGGGCCTGCACAACACGAGCCCGTCTTGGCTCTGACGTGCGCGCCTTTCAGTTCGGCACGGATTTCCCACGTCGGCCATCCTTGCCACGTGGGCCTCGCCGAGATCTCTACGGGTCGACGCGACCACCTGTCGGCCTACACCCTTGACATCCAGCGTGGCACCTCGCTGCGGTCATCGCCACGCCAGCTATCAGGGCAGTAAAGTGCAGAAACCTTACTGAGGGGGTGATTTGTGAACGTACCCCAATTCTTTTTAACCGACTTACTTTAAATATATTTTTATGTTGACCAGGTTACGTGGTTTTATTTAGTATAACCTGCGCCACGTAACCTATTATCGTCACATTGGCACGCCACATTCACGTCTGCATGCAACATTAACCTAAACGCATGCTATCTCCTACATGATTACATTCTAATTAAAGCGTCAAATTTGCACTTAACAACGTGAGCTGCTGCCAAGATCAAGTGCCGCGATCACTGTCTGCTCCATTTGCAAACCTTTTAAGAGCATTTTATATAGTTTATGTAGCACAGTAATTGTATAGTACTATGTTATTGCATCATTCAGCGATTTCATGATATTCATAAAGTAGAACTATGGGAGCGACTGCAGGATACAAACACCACTCATACTACCATTAAATAATAAACCTACCTACTGGTAAAGCAAAGATATGCAATCACTTTTTCAAACGATCTTCTGTTTGTCCCTGAAGACTTTTCGTAAGATAAATAGATAAAGTTAAATAAAGCAGGCTCTGTGCAAACCCCTCACGTTATGAACTTTCGAAAGTTGTGAACTATGATACATAGTTTGTCTTTCTAGTCAAATCAAATCTAGGATAATATCCATTGTATTTTATAACTCTGTGGTTAGAAAGTATAACCTGTTAAATAAATTATAAACAATCCAATGTATTTTATCCTGGAATGAATTGTACGTGAGTGTTACTCAAGTATTATTCATGGTTTATTTGATATTTCGTGTTCCTTATATATTACCGTTTTCAAGAACTTTGTGGGAGGGTATCAAATACGAAACACAATTTAATATAATATTTGTATTGAAAGGGCTTTTATTGACTTAGCAAGAGCTACGCGAATAAAAAAATTCAATACCCAGTAACAATATTATCGTTGTTCTGTTAAAGGGTTATCACGTTCAGTGTTTCACAATTGGAAAAACTGGAGTGGTCTTTAAGCTTATTACTGGACCTGGATATTGTTTTTCTCTAGTGTTTTACTCTGAAAGTGCGTCCCACTTTCATGATGGGGACATAACAATAACAAATGTTTATTGTAGGAGTAATATTTACTTTCAGAGATAGTTACAAATACATTTCCAGAAATAGGTGATATAATGTATATAGGGACTTGGGAGTCTTTGTTGTAACTATGTGGTTCAATTTAGCAGAAGTGTTGTTTACAAAGCCTTTATTCTCTTTAATTCACAAAACACGCACTTTCATTTAGAAAGTAAAAAAAAAAAACTTTTTATTTCAGACATATTTGGTCCACAAATTCAAATCAAATCTGGTGAAGGAAAACTTTCCAACAAACATGTAAATGAAATGTTGAACTCCAACACTAAGCTGACGGAAACTAATATTAATTTTCTTCCAGTAGTCACTATTATATTAGGCTGATGACGAGTCACCATTACTAAAGGACTCACATCACTCGGTACTCTAGTCACACAGCGCGTGAGACAGCGTGTACACTGAACTGTATATAACTATCACATTCCAACAGGTTTTGCATCGGTTCGACAGTTTTATGAAGAGCGAAACATGTAGACTTTGGCAGTGGAGAGTTTCCTGGACCCACTCCAACAATCGTAAACTTTAACCATGCTTTTTTGAAAGCTATGAGGATTCAGTATTCAGACACATATTATATAGATTTAAGATCCTTAAACTCTAACTATTTGATTGAGAATTAAATAAAGTAAAATGATTGTGTTTGAATAGGATTATGTTGAAGGAAGGAAGCAATTTCAGACTGCGAAGATAAATCTATTTTCATTAATTAGAAAGGTAAGCCTTTAACTACATGACAGACACTCGCTGAAAAAAAAAATAGCACTAGTTGCTACTCATAGTACCCATTCTACAATAGATTTTTTGTGAATTATGAAACGATCAATATATATTTTCAGATCACTTTGGCAAATTGCGTACGGATCTACTTAAGAAAAGTTCAACGAATTTCGGCAGTGGGTGTTAAAAACTCATAATACGATAATATCGCGCTTCAGCAGACGCGACGCGAATACTTTGCGAGATTTATGTATATTAAACGATATTTACGCGCTTGGAGAAAAAGGCTGCGACCGTCAGGAGATGTAGATTGGACATAGGAACATCGCATACAGAATCGGTCGTCAATCATAAATGAGAAATTCTTCAGGTGCACACCTTTACAGAAGTGTTGACATCATGCACAATCGTCGCACTTTTTAATCATAGTTCTTCGATACTGTACACTTACTAACTTACATACTTAGCATATCGAGTAGTTTAAATGAGGCTTAATAATTTTCTCGCTGAAAACATTTTTCAACTTAATAACTTTTAAGACTTGTGGACACCAATTAATAACCATACATTTAGAAAAACAAAACTGTTCTTCTGGGTGTTTTTAATTTCTACTTGTATCTAGTAATGGCATAGAAGATTTTCCAAAGTTCCGTTTACCAGTTGTAGCTTCTTACTATAGTAGTGAGCTCTATTACTTACCGGCTTATAACACAATGACCCACTTGTCTCAGAAGATGAAGTGAAGGCTTACTGTTTATAGCCGTAATACTATCATCACATGTGACACATTAACACAAGACGTGAGTATAATATATTAATAGGAATCAGAAGTGAAATACGTGAACAAAATAAACAATGTTTAATATCTTTTGAATTACACTTTTACAAAAATATCAAGACAAACATTTTAAACAATAATCAAATAGAAATAGCACTAGCAAATGGAATAATCAGTACACGAGCAAAAACATATACCAAAATTAGCGAAGCACACGATAATAGTCGGGTAGCAAGTCCTTTCCGAGCGCCGTCCAAGCAAAAAGTGACCGTTGCACCGCCGCTCGCCTCGTTTTATGAACTTCTGTCGGTTGCCGCACGTCGACCGGACGCTAACCGCACGGCTACTGGCTGATGTCGTGACTTTGAGCCAACACGGCCTCTCCTGACGCTCTGACGTCCTCGTCAGCTTCCAACAAGGCGGCTGAGTCTTCGCTGTCTCCTTGATAGCGTGTCTCACAACGCCAGTGGGGCGTGCTGGCACGGGGGAGTGCCACGCACAACTACGCCTGTAGGGCGCGCTGGCACCGTGGAGTGCCGCACACAACTGCGCCTGTGGGGCGCGCTGGCACCGTGGAGTGCCGCACACAACTGCGCCTGTGGGGCGCGCTGGCACCGTGGAGTGCCGTACACAACTGCGCCTGTGGGGCGCGCTGGTACCTTGGAGTGCCGCACACAACTGCGCCTGTGGGGCGCGCTGGCACTGTGGAGTGCCGCACACAACTGCGCCTGTGGGGCGCGCTGGCACCGTGGAGTGCCACGCACAACTGCGCCTGTAGGGCGCGCTGGCACAGTGGAGCGACGCGCTTAACACGTCAGTAGCGCGCTGGCAGCCTGGAGCGACGCGCTTAACACGTCAGTAGCGCGCTGGCAGCCTGGAGCGACGCGCTTAACACGTCAGTAGCGCGCTGGCAGCCTGGAGCGACGCGCTTAACACGTCAGTAGCGCGCTGGCAGCCCGGAGCCACGCGCTGTACACGCCAGTAGGGCGCGCAGTCGGCCTGCAGCGACGCGCTCGGCCTGCAGCGAGTCGCTGGGCTTCAGCGAGGCGCTCGGCCTGCAGCGACGCGCTCAGCAACGCCAGAAGGCGCGCTTGGCAACGCCAGTAGGGCGCGCAGTCGCCTTGCAGCGACGCGCTCAGCAACGCCAGTAAGGCGCGCTGGCACCCTGCAGTGACGTGCACGTTCACGGCGTCATTGTGGCAAAGCCCTGGCAACCACTGCTAAGGCCAAGCAGCGTTGCGTTGCGTCCATCCTTGTGTAATGGTTACTCTGCAAACAAACAAATTTACATCAGAATTTTGTTCCGCTCGATCACTCCTGACCAAACTTTAGTTCCATTGGGTGGCACCAAATTCGACTCTCATTAATTAAATCAAATGTACTGGAAATTATCGAAAATACAACACTCAACTACCTTGAGTCATATACCATAGTCCTTCACACCAACCTTAAAAATTCTTAAAACCTTTAACACCAAGGCTCTCTAACCGAGTAGTACAACAAGAGAGTAATCTCATTCATTAAGGAACATTCAAGTCGAGAATCAAATTCAAAGAAACATTCACCAAACAAAACTTGTCAGACAAGAATACCAATAGGCACATAGGGATGTATAAGCACATTGTTAGCATATCACACAGACTTCTTCCACAACACTGTAGGCATAGGCTCCAAGTTTGCATACCCCTCAGATGTCGACTTCCACACACACTGTAGGCATAGGCTCCAAGTTTGCATACCCCTCAGATGTCGACTTCCACACACACTGTAGGCATAGGCTCCAAGTTTGCATACCCCTCAGTGGCTGTTGACATAGACACATTGTTAGCGTATCACACAGACTTTCACACACGCAGCTGAGGCCACGCGCTTGACCAAACCACACGTTCATAAGTAATGGTTACTATGCAAAGAGACAAATCTACGACAGAACCTGACCAAACATCCATTAGGTCCCACTCTCGTTGATAAAATCAAACGCGGCTAAACTGGAAATTATCGAAAATACAACAATCAACCACCCTGGGTCATGTACCATTGTCGTTTAAATCAATCTTAAAAACATTATTGCGTCAAAAAATTGCCAGGTTCACAAAAATCATCGAGTAAAACCACAGATCTCTAACTGACTAGTAAACAAGTCTATCTCCCGTGTGTATCACTATTTGACTTAACACTACGGTCTTTCCAGACCCTGACCTCAACCAGAGCTAAACGCACAACGCACAACATACAACAAACACACCCACTGTCTACTCGAGTTTCCTCAAAAACCTTCAATTTTAATCGGACTACGACTACACAATAATTACTGGTACTGTCTAACACAATACAGCCGATAGAATCTCTTGGCTTGCAACCACAACTTTACTTCATCAAAATCCTTATAAACATCAACTGATACGTAACTCATTGGCATCTTTCTTAGCTTATCATGTGTATTATAAAGCAACTTCTATAATAAAGCAAAACTTATCAGACTTTACAGTGCACCTGTATACGGCCTACGTCTTCACACGAAAACAAGTCAACTGATCATATTGCGTAGGGGTTTGCATTTACGCAGACCATGATTATTCGAGTTTGATGTGCCAACAACTGCACTTTTTGGTTTCAAATATACGGAAAACGACTTTTGACTGTATGTTCATAATTGCGGCTTTTATTTGAGCATCAGATATCACAAATCACAACGTTGCCCCTCACCAGGAATTTCTCCTGTATCGTGGGTACCTTCACAAATATTTAAACTCACATACACAAGTACCCGACATAAAAAAAAAACTATCTGTAGGTCATACAGGTACTTGTACTCGTAACGTCATTATAGCACAGTGACCATATCGACTTCACGCGGACACAATGACCGAAATTCGTGTTTAAAATGAGTCCACGCGCGTGCTGTTATTGGTCAACCAATCGTTAAGCGACGTATTAGCACCACCATGTAAATAACCACCAATGCGTCCGAGGCATTGCCAATCACCCCAATGACCTTATAAACACACACATAACATCACGCCTGCAATCCCCGAAGGGTTAGGCAGAGGTACCCAGTAAACCCACATTTCGCGAGTTATGTTAAGACATAAGCTTAACCATGTAATAGGGGTGAGCCCATTGTCACCAACAGGGCACAAATCCAGAAAATAACACTTTGCCCGACCCGGGAATCGAACCCAGAACCTTCATGCTCATAGTCGCGTTTACGACTACTAAACCAACGAAATATTAAAATGGTTCGATCTTACTTGTATCAGGAACGAAAGTAAACCAATCCTGTCCGGAGCGTCGCCTCAACCGCGAGAGCGGTTACATAGGACTTCGCGTCCTCACGCGGCTCCTATGACGATCTCGTTCGCGCTTGGAACGGCGATCGGATTCCGAAACTTGCTACGTACGTGACCTTCCACTTCGCTTATGGTGGCTACAAGATCGCTTAGAACGAGAGGCACTAGTTTTTGAACGCGAACAACTCGATCTATCCATTGCCAACTACTACCCGCTTTTATCTAAAATTAAAAGCCTGAAAACTAGTTTTTAACTTGTGGGCGAAAAGAATCCACTATCCCACTTCTGATAATAGGAATCAGAAGTGAAATACGTGAACAAAATAAACAATGTTTAATATCTTTTGAATTACACTTTTACAAAAATATCAAGACAAACATTTTAAACAATAATCAAATAGAAATAGCACTAGCAAATGGAATAATCAGTACACGAGCAAAAACATATACCAAAATTAGCGAAGCACACGATAATAGACGGGTAGCAAGTCCTTTCCGAGCGCCGTCCAAGCAAAAAGTGACCGTTGCACCGCCGCTCGCCTCGTTTTATGAACTTCTGTCGGTTGCCGCACGTCGACCGGACGCTAACCGCACGGCTACTGGCTGATGTCGTGACTTTGAGCCAACAATATTATTATAACGCACATTCACACGCTCATGCTATATAAGGCTGTCTCTGTTTACCCATTTAAACGAAATGACAGAGGGGCTGTATAGTTATAAGCGAAACTACTTGCGAACTATAGTTCGCAAGCTAAGCTTCGCTGACGAAACATTCATATATGTATATATGAATGTTTCGTCAGCAGTAGGTACATACCATTTACGAGTCATATTAAATCCCCGCCCCTGATAGTACCTTCAGAACAAGTTCAGCTCACTAGAAAATATAGTGGATATAGATAAAATAGTAATAAAAATAAATAGGTAACTTAATCGGAAAAGAGTAAAAGAGATCATGATATATCTATGAGTTCTTGTGTTGATTTTTTAGTAAAAAGATTCACTTGTAGATATTAAAATGAACAAATTGCTAGCCCAGACTGTAGTTAAATCAAACAAAATGTTTAAAGTGCAGTTCCATGCTTTTCGTTGAGCAAACAAGATTAATTGGATCTGCAGGGAAAGGAAAAGCAAATACCCCTTTTTTTTTTTTTTTTGGTGGGTGGAAAATCATCGAATGACCCCCCCCGCTCTTGGGCAGAGCGAAGGGGAGTGTCAGACTTCTACTGACTAAAAACCGAACCCATGTTCCTTCTTTGCCCTTGCGCCGAGGCCACGTAATCTAGTACATAATACCGCGGCCCCGACGGGAAGCAAATACCCCTTACTTACATTTCCTGTTATCTTCGCTCTTCATTTGTTGTACCTATAGATATTTCTGCTATCAAGGTTTTCATTTCAACAGCGCCATATAACATCTTCCAACTCATTACAGATATCAATGGCTGTCATTATTTCAACTACACGCCTAATTTAATTTCATTATTTTTTGGAGCTAAATGGGTCTACTTTTGACCTCGATCACGCCTGATGGAAAGCGATTGATGGGAAAATAATGATCCACTTAATTTTGTTTACCAGCCTGCAGCTAACACACCTCAAACTCGATAGTGAAAGGGTGCTTGCAGTACTCGTAAATAACTCTATAACACTTTTGGTTGGAATTTCCGCGTATTTTAGGACAACCCTGCGGTTTGTACGAACTATTATGTGTGTTTTAAACATGAGGGTCAGCTCGCAATTCACTTTATAGTGGTCAAACTTTGACAAATTGCAAATTCCACAGTTTACTGGAAAGTCGAGCACTTTGTGTTCAACTTTACGACCATCTAGTTTCTGAATTCAATGAGAAAAGTGAACTAATTTCCTTGACTAGTGTTCAAGGAAAACTAGTTGAACACAAAGTGTTGTTGATTTTGATTCACTACAAGAATAAGACGTAGGATGATTTCTTTCTGGGAACTACGACCAAAGCCAACAATGCATGGACATGAAACATTGGTTCCGACCATTTCGTATACAGTGGTAACTCTAAACTTATAGTGCCATAATATTATCAGCTCAGCGTTTGACATCTAGAATGTGACCGCTAACTGCTGCTGTACATTACTAAACACAAACATCGCTTGTTGCTTCAATTTTGAGAATGATTCCGTAGTAATCGGTCGTCACGGAATATTCCCTGACAAAGTACTGGAGGCTTGATAAACATTCCTTTCCCTCCTAGACCGCAATTCGTTCCAATAACGGAAATTTCTGAAGTTTCATGGGATTCCCTTGGCTTTGGAGAATTAATAGAGATGTTTATTTACTTCAAAGCTGCTTAAGATAAAGCTTCAAACATTGTTTTACGAATAAACAGCCACCAAAGTTATTCGCTGTAATTTTATATACAAGCTTTATGTTTAAATATGTGGAAATAATCTGTAACAGTTCTACTTCATAAAATCTAAGTCCTAAATGTGTGAAATATTCACATCTGTTACCGACCGCGTTTATTATGTCCTTGTAGTGTAGAAACGACCCATTTGAATAATTTCCATTAGACTACGGTATTACCTAAGGTCTCTGTTATTCCCGTAAAGTTCGTGTGTTTAGCAGAAATAAAAAGATTTTTGGGTGTTTCGGAATGACTGAATATTCTATCCGATTTCACGTAGGTACATTTCCGTTAAGTTCCCGGAACCCTGTTGATTGAATTGCATGTCCGTATCTCAGTGACGACACTGAGCTAATCAAATCGTCACTAACGGTGCGTCAGCAGAGAGGCTGTAAAGATAACTCGGAGTGCGACGCAAACATTACGCGGTATTAAGGACGTTCATTATAGCGACGTGAAAGAGAACCGTAATGGAAGCCTAAACTTATTATATAGCTCATCGCTGTATATGTATACGTGGTAGTGTAATTTATTAGACTTCTAGAGATAAATGGCCACCCAGGCTTTAAGAGACAACAGCTCTATCACATAATGCTCCAAGAATTTACCTATATTTATGGTCTGTCAGATGTAATTAATTAAGTAGTTTACAGCGCAATTGATTGAAAATTGTTGATGCCAGAACATTTGTATCCATAATTCTACAAGCAATTGAAATACAAAAATTTAATTTTAACTGAAATCTGGCCGTTGTTAATATTTTAATAATACCTACTATAAAATAGTGCATACTTGTATAAAAGTGCCTTGCGTATTTAGATTTAAGACATCATGATGGCACTTTCACGAAATCCAGCAGGTTATATCCATTATATAGGTGTATCAGGTACAATAACATCTATGCACATCATTGTTTCCTCGACCTACATTACGTGTTACGTATACTTCTCACAATAATGGTTATCGTCACTGAACTGAACAAAGCGTCTTTCGGTCACAAAGACGTTCTACTCGACACTATGTGAACACTAACTTAATACACTAACATTGAACGTAATTAAAGCAAAATGCAGCTTTTGAGTAGGTAATATCTTCTCTGTGAAAATCCTTTTAATAAATCCCAAAGAGAATAAAATACTTGTAGTACAGAATATACAATTAGTAAAACTGAGTCTTCTATTCAACCTACAGACTAACAGTTTATTTATAAAGTCATTAATGTATTATTGAATTAAAGGATGTAATAGATAACTTAGTTCAGAGTTAGTACTTACTCGCAGAATTCTAGTGAGGTGCTTTATTTAATTTTGAATAAATTATCCAGTTTCATTTAGTTGTTCAAACATTAATTTAGTAAGTACGTGTTTGTCCTGCAACATTTGCCCCACACACTAATATGAGCAGCAATGTATTATCAAGTGTTAAAACTTTTTAATATACTAATTATTACATATTAAATTAATTAAAAACTATAAACTAAACTAACAATAAGTTAATTAATTAAATTTATTAATTAACTTTTATTTCTCCAAATTAATATGCATTCGGCCATCACCATAATTCGATACTGTTGTTTCGGGCCTAAATTAACATATTTCCTTCGTGCTTCCCCTTTATGGAGTCACACTCACCTTTTGGACAGAATGGACCAAATTATCAAACATACCTTATCATCAATTTTAAATGTGGCATTGGATGACCGAGCTTGGGCACAAGCTACTCTTCCCATACGCATGGGAGGACTCGGCGTCCGCAAAATTTCCAGTTTAAGTTTACCGGCTTTCATATCCTCGGTCCACGGCACTGAGAAGTTAATCAGGAATATCCTGGCTTCCACACTGATTGATTTTGATGTGCCGTGCTTCTCTGAGGCTATCGAGGCTTGGAAACTCGCTTGCCCAAACACTGAAACACCCGACCATCCATTTTCCGAGAGACGGTGGGATGAGCCGCTTTGCAGAGTAGTTCAGAACAATTTAGTGAACACGTCTGCTACTACTGCTGAGCGTGCGCGCCTGCTGGCTGTGGGTGAATGGGAATCGGGTCTTTGGCTTCACACACTGCCGTCGTCGAGCATAGGCACTTTGTTCGACGACACGACCTTCCGCCTCGCTGCTTCTTTGCGCCTTGGTGTCGCCTGCTGTTCTCCTCATCGCTGTCATTGTGGTGAAGCTGTCAACAGCCTCGGTCACCACGGCCTGTCATGCAGCCGTAGTGCTGGCCGTTTCGCGCGGCACGCGAATTTAAACGACATCATACGACGTGCTCTTGTCGCCGTCGGCGTACCAGCTGTTTTAGAACCCCATGGCTTGGCACACGACGATGGCAAGAGACCGGACGGCATGTCTTTGTTTCCTTGGAAGATGGGTAGGCCTTTAGTGTGGGACGCAACATGTGTCGATACTCTTGCACCATCACATCTTCCAAGTTCATCGTGCTGCGCAGGTGGAGCCGCTGCGGCTGCAGAAAACCTCAAGCGGCGTAAATATAGTAACCTTTGCGGAAACTATATTTTCGAGCCGTTTGGGGTTGAAACTCTGGGGCCGTGGGGTCCGAGTGCTCATAGCCTGTTTAAGGAAATCTCGAAACGCTTAGTTGACGCTTCTCGTGACCCAAGGGCTGGTTTTTATCTTGGCCAGAGGCTAAGTGTTGCCATACAACGAGGCAATGCCGCCAGTCTTTTGGGCACATTACCGGCTGACAGCGTTGAGGAGCAGTATTTCGATGCCTTTTTATAGTTTATTGGTAGTTCAGTTTATTTTATAGTTTTTAATTAATATTATCATGGCTTAATTGAAATATTATTAATTAAATTTTAATTTTAACATTCAATAAGTACGTTGAATTAAGAAATACCAGAATTTAACTCATAAACTATTTAGGAGTAAATTATGTATTTTCGTGATTATAAAGTAGGTAGCAATATTAACACATAATCCTTATGAAACCATATTATAAGGGATGTAATTTCAAATGTAACTGATACGAACTGTAACTGTTTTCTTTCCAAAAAATCTCGAATCTTATAAATAATTCCTTACACTGACTTTTAGAAGATTTTTCATTCCAGTTGATGGTAGTTTATATTAACCAATAAATAAATGTCCCTTTTCCGGAACACGTTATTTGTACAGAAATCCATTTCCCGTTACCAAACAGACATCAGCGTAATTGCAGATCACAAGTGTTTGCGAATTAATTTCACTAATTTGCATAATCATCGTATCAGAACACTCGACTGTTGATCGTTGTAATCGTTAACGTAGGGATCTAATTACCGAAACAGTTGTACTTCGGATGTAGTCGAGTGGAGTGGAGGAGATTAGTATACTGACTGTACTGCAGGTGTGCAGATCACGTAGGTTGTCCGTGACATAATTACTATGTTATTCGGTTAGGAACCTGACCTGAACCCGTTTATAAGGTGCCAAGGAATCCAATAAGATGGTCGGTACGCATGGCGACCAATCAAGTTATACAAAACTAGTTCATGCGGATCTCTATTGTACGGAAAATCTATAAAAAGTTCGACTAAGTTATACCTACTGACAATGTTTATTTTGATGTTTCGTCGTGTACTGTACATTGCAAAATCAGTTTTGCGAATTATTATTTAGATTCAAATGCTACGCAATTATGACACCCCGTATCAGCCCTTTCCAAGCTTTTGGTGTAACTTACCAAATTGTAAACTTCATGCCTCCCATTATTTGGAAAATTGAGCATTCATTTTGATCTGCCCCAAATTGAAGCTTATAATATATGAACATTATTCATTGATATTGCTCGCTTTGGAAGAAAATATAATGTTTTAAGAAATAAAATTTCCTTGATGATTTACTATTAGTTGTTGAATTTAGGACATTTATGACCATTAGGTACCAACTTACATGTTTAGTGAAGCCCGGTTTGCGCTTTTCCATTGAAAGTTTTAGTATCCAGCTGCATTTAACAGACCGTAAAATTAAGACACATACTTAAGTATTTGGTACTCATAATTGAGATCCTTTGTGAATAACCCACATTGTTTTAATAATAACCAATTATTATCTACCTCATACATTATCATCCAATTTGTCTGATATTAAGTTTCGTGCCACACGTGTCACTGTAGCTATGTGACACATCTGGCACAACAGACACTTATTTAATATCTTCGTGATTTACGATATCATCAATCATAATATTCCATTGTAATCTGAACGTTATTAGTAAGAAATAAGGTCAACTTTGGTAATATTTTGGTACTGATAAATTATGACGAAAATGCGCTACATAGACGAATAGCTAGAATTCAAAGTAATATACTGTATTAACCATGGATATTGCTTTTCATCCAGCTAAAAGCGTCTGTATATTTGCTTTCTGATTCTTAAAAGCATTTTCATTAAGAAGTTCTCCAACAAAGTGAATCATTAGGAACTTCCCGCTGGTATTTGTAACAACATAATGCCTTTTAGTGCTTTGCACTGCACATTACCTCACAGTAATATGTTATAGTAGGAGGAATGAAATCTTATTTTCCTCTTTTATCATTTTAATAGGATATCTGTATAATTTCGATAGAAGCAAATACATAGAGTCTGTTACGTAAATTCTACAGCTTGACAATGTTTTAAAATTTAAAAATTGTAAATAAGAAGATTCTGAACCTTATCTTTGAGCCATTAAAAAGGAACATTACCCTCCCGCCGTTTGGTAATAAAACGGGTATGTATTAACAGGGATGCGTGAAAATGTAATTCACGTGATAGCTGCAAGGTCAGGTTTTTTAAATTTCCTTTTGTAAAGAAAATAACGATGGAAGTGTATCCTTTGTCGCTTTGAATACTTGTAACATTCTATTGTAGTTACTTTAAACTAAAAACGAACTAGTAGTATTTGCAAAGGCTGACTTAATTTTACAGCATCGAAATTCGTCACACTCTTTTTTTTTTTGTTTGTTCACTATATTTTTTATTGTTTGTTGTGTGCACTTGTGGCATATTGTGCTAAATAAATATGTTTTCTTTCTTTCTTTCTTTCTTTCTTTTTCGTCTCTGCATCGGCTTCCACGGTTTCTTACAACATTATCGGAATATTAATTGGAATGTCGATCATTTATTGTGGAGCCACTGTCTATACCTAATGTCAGTCGTCGGGTATCAAGTATAGTCGACCAAGAAATTGGTTTACCACTCTAAGGTTGAATATCATTTGCACGTACAAAACATCAAGTGCTATTTTATCTGTCATTCCTGTTTATTTGTTTCCTTAGCGAATAATTATGTTACTGGGAGATGTCATCAAAAGTGGTAAACCAATTTCTTGGTGGACTATACACTAAGTAACAGTATCTGTACTGTAATTGAGATACGTTATTACAGGTATGTTTGTCAGCCATCACCTTAATCGGTAGTGGCACCGGTGTTACTACACTATAATTAGTGATAGTGCCGTATTAAATAACAGATAATTATCTCGAATGCTCGTTATGTAATACAACTAGTCAACTCTCAAACTTTGGGGTAATATAAGCTAATATCCGATTCCTAAGCATGTATGTATTCCGTATTGTGTTCCATTCACTCATGTCATGTGCGCGGGTGTCGTAACGAGCATGAGGTGAGACTTCATCAAGTGAAGAGGTGCTTGCTTGTAGCACGACCTATTAAGCTTATAAAATGTTTAACTGATGCACTTATGTGGGTGTTGTTAGCATAACTGGATAAAAACTGAAAAAAAAAAACTGCTTTGTATATAATTATATTCAAAAGACTAAGATGACCACAAAATGTTATTTGTTGTTATGTATTCTCGTGAAATATTGTTGTCTCGCATCCTTTATGCATTTTCACAAACCTTGCGTGCAACTTTTATGAAGACATCTTATTTATTGCGACCTTTATCTTCAGGCTCGGGATAAATTCGTACTGTGCAAGACTACATTTCTCTACGAATATATGTTTTCTTTAGAAATTGATAAGTATTATACTTTTGAACCAAAGCTTAGTACCTAAGTCAATTATTAATCTATACTTCTATACTAATATTATAAATAAAGAAGTAAAGTTTGTGTGTTTGTTAAATTGTAAGGGGTAATCTCGGGATCTACTGAACCGATTTTAAAAATTCTTTCACCAATAGAAAGCCACATAATTGCTGAGTGTCATAGGCTACTTTTAAGCTATTGCATAGCTTCTATCGCGGGTCTTGAGCGTGGAGACCGAATCCAGAAATTCCGTAACGAAAATAACATGAGCGTATAGGTTGCTAGGTTACGGAAAAATAACAAGGTTCTCAAATATCTAAAATAAAATAAATCATTTTCAATGTTATGACACTTACGTCAGGCTGTCAATACTTTTTCTTTTAAATTTTCTGTCATAGAGTTTCTTACTAGCTTAGTCTATGAAGGTTACTTTTGATTTATTTAATGTACATCGCGCGAAATATTTTTATCCCTGTATTCCCACGGGAACAGGATATACGCGGGTGAAACCGCGGGACGGCCGCTAGTTCTCTCATAAATACAAATATCGGAGAAATGAAGTTACAACGAACTCAAAGGCCGCAGTAGAATTAACAAACTTGAAAGTTTTATTCAAACTACTTCCAGAACAAAGCTTTAGTAAAAACAAAACTTTTTAAATTGCGGACTATTCCACTAAAAATGCGTTCTATCCTCCCAACAGATTTTCTGTTCCATTTACTTGAACAGTCCGAGCTTATTGGCGTAACGTCGCGTAGACAAATGCGTTCAATATCAGCATCGAACTGCCACTGAATGCATGCTACTCAGGGTTGGAAAAAAAAACAGTTTTTTTTTTTAATTTTATAAAACAAACAGTTTAAAAGGTTTTAAACAGGTGTTTTTTTTTTGTTGTTTTTTTTCCTAAGTTAGTTATCATCCATTTCTAAGTGATTAAGCCTGATATAATTCACTTTTATACTATTTAAAAACTGCATGACAAAAATTGATCATAATTCAATACATCCTGTATGTTCCGACGTTCATTTTTAGTAGGGAAATCACCTAAACTTCTCTTAAAATAAGGGGAATACCCAAAATATAATTAGGTATATTAAATAATCATCACAAAGATGCGATGCCCCTTGCTGTAAAATACAGGGCAAAGATGGATTCGTTTCATAAGTCTCTGTTTGAAAATTATGTAATGAATCACGTTGGACCTCTAGAATGGTGGTTGTCATTTAAAACCCAAACTAATGGCCAAACTGTAGACTTCAGCTTCACACTACAGATGCTTCAAGTGCCGGAATTGAAAGACTGTTTTAACATTTGGATTTATTCATTCCGATGTACGAAATAAAAACTTTTTAACAAAAAATACAACAGACTTCAACAAAAAATAACACCTAATAAAAAACGATGTTTTATTTTAAACTGTTTTAAACACTGTTTAAAACACGTGTTTTAAACAACTTGTTTTAAACATGCCAACCCTGATGCTACTGTATATTTCAGAGACTGTTGTTGATTTTTATAAAATATAGAAAACCTGATTAACGAAAGAGGCTGCCACTGTCCTTTGAGATCTTAAATGTTATTTTGTTATTTTAAATTTTTCTTCTAGTCTTATTGTTTTTTTTTTCGTGAAACTACTTAGGTACTTGTTTTGAGCTTATCTTGTAGGATAAGTATTGCTACGTAGATACATACACGTCAAACACATAACCCTCCTTTTGGGGTTCGCAGCAGTCGGGTAAAAATATAATAGACATGCTCAGAACAACATCAATTTCCTGAGAGAGTCGACAAACGAAAGAATGTTGGCTAGAGCCCGTGGTGGCTACGGATAGCGATTTTAATTCAATTTCTGTGACAAAGGATGTCCGTTTTAACTGGACAAAAGACAAGTTATTGCACAATTAATGTTAACTTTCCAATAATAAAAAAAAAGTATATTAAAATAAAGTTAAACCTATTTATAATAAATAAATTATTCAACAACGAATATTCAGAAAAGGACGTAAATACAAAGACAAGACTAAATCTCATAACTTTTGATTTTATTAACCCCCGACGCAAAAACGACGGGGTGTTATAAGTTTGACGTGTCTGCGTGTGTATCTATGTGTGTATCTGTCTGTGGCATTGTACCTCGCGAACGCATGATCCGATTTTGATTTAGTTTTTTTGTTTGAAAGGTGAATTAGTCGAGAGTGTTCTTACTCCTATCTATGTTCGAAAAACATCGATCCAAGATGGCCGCCGCCACAAAATGGCGGATCACATATTTGTTCACAACTCCTATCAATATGGGTGTCAAATGAAAGGGCTTGATTAGTAGAATACTATACATTATAACAAATTTCAAATCCAAGATGGCCGCATCACAAAATGACGAATTACGTTTGTTTTTACAACTCCCTCAATATGGGTAGCAAAAAGATGAAAGGGATCGATTTGAATAGTAATGTACAATATATTGAAAGGGAATGAGGAATATAAACTAATGAAATAAAAACAAAAAAGTTTGGAAATTGTTTTTTGACTTTTAATTTCTTTTAAATCAAACTTGGTCAAACTTTGATTTAAAGGGAGTAAAAGTGGAGAATCAATGTTTTATCGTTATTGAGTCGGGGTTTTCATACAACAAATACCTATAATTTTTTTCCATAACATTTTCGTTTTTCCTCACATGACGGCGAAATCTGTTCAATATCTAGTGCAGCTAAATTATGATTTGATTTTGATGATTTTCTTTTGGTGCGTGGATGTGACAGGGGTCCAGGGGAAGGCAGTTGGATGAAAAACGTGGAGTCAAACTTAAAATGGTTGAGTTTTCTTTTATATAATGAAGAAATGTCAGTCAGATTAGTCTCATAACTGCCAATAACTTACAACTGAGACATTAGTTGATAATGTCTTGACAAGCAGTGATAGTCTCTCCCTAGGGTGGAGACTAACTGAACAAGGACTTCTACTTCGAGAAAGTACAAATACTTAATACTCATTTGTAATTCCCAACTCCAGCCATCATCGGCGGTTCCCCTGTCTAATACTTATGTTAAAGAAGTTACACATTTATGCAAACTTTCTATTTGCACACCGTGCCCTCCACAAGAGGGACAATAGGGGATCGGACATAAAAAAACTAATTAGTCCGTCAGATAGATTTCCAAAAATGATTGGATACGTATTTTTTTCTTTTTTCACGTAAACAAAAAATGAAGACGATACAGCAGTGCAAGTACGAACTTTGCATCGATAAGACATCGAGATCGTTATCGTTGTCAGTTTTATCGAGCTTGTTATCGAATTTGGAAGTACGTAACACGCGTCGACAAGATTTATCGTGGGCGGAATGTCAAACTGTCAAAATGTCGTTTCGTACTTGCATTTTCGATAAAATCGTTTAAATTTTAGAGTTATCTACCGATCGTTAAAATATTATTTACGTACTTGCGACATCGATTCGATTCGATAAAAGCTCATTTTATCGAGAATAACTGTCAGATTTATCGAATCGAAGCGAATCGAGTGCTACGTACTTGCACTGCAGTGCTTCGAAAACTCGTGTGACGTCATATAATAGTACATTTTGTACCTTAGTATTATATTATCTGTGCTACAAGTGACGTTTCAAGCCCCACTCCATGATCTTTGACGCGTTTTATCTTTGTCATTTTTTATTGATTTGTTAAAACAAAAAACACGTATTCAATATTTTTCTATAATTTAACTTACGGACTAAACAGAATCATATTATTTTGACCCAGTCCGATCCCCTATTCAGAAACTTTTTTCCACGTTCCCAAAATCGTTATGTTATGTCGGCGCGAGGTGCTTGGATGTTCTCAGCTGTCGAAGTGTTTTGTCTGAGAAATTATAGGAAGAAGGGACAAGAACGGAGTGTAGCATGAATGCAAATAATTCTTCATATACCTATTATGTTTCTATTAAACCACCTGGAAAAGTTATCATCATCATCATCATCATTTCAGCCGATAGACGTCCACTGCTGGACATAGGCCTCCCCTAAGTGTCGCCACATTGACCGGTCCCGTGCGTCTCGCATCCAGCGGATCCCCGCAACCTTCACCAGGTCATCGGTCCACCTAGTGGGAGGCCTTCCAACGCAACGTCTTCCGGTTCGCGGTCGCCACTCCAGAACCTTCCGGCCCCATCGGCCATCCGTCCTGCGAGCAATGTGCCCTGCCCACTGCCACTTAAGCTTGGCAATTCTTCGGGCTATGTCGGCAACCTTGGTTCTCATGCGGATGTCCTCATTTCTGATTCGATCACGCAAGGAAACTCCGAGCATAGCCCTCTCCATTGCTCTTTGGGTGACCTTAAGCCTTCTGATGAGGCCCATTGTGAGCGACCACGTTTCAGTCCCATATGTAATCACTGGCAACACACACTGGTCATAGACTTTCGTCTTGAGACACTGGGGTAAGTTGGACGAGAAGATACTTCTCAACTTCCCAAACGCTGCCCAGCCGAGTCGGATTCGACGATAAAAAAGGGAAAAGGAAGGAAGGAAGGAAGGGAAAAGTTATGGGTTCTGTTAATAAGGTAAATGAGTTTGGCCTCAGAATAGCGGGTAAAGTGAAATAATGCGGTTAACTAAACATTCAATAATAAATAATAATTACTTGTAAACTGCGAACAAATCCTGTATAAAAGGCATTGGAAAATAACACTACCTTTGCTAGTAAAATCGTCTTATGAAACTTTTGACAACTGTGTTAGGATACTTAAGAAGATTCGCAGAGATTGAGGAACCCTAATTAACCCTCCTTAATCATATTAAAGCATATAAATTGGGTAACGTTCCCATTGTTCCTCCGTTTGATCCACTCGCCGGTAGTAATTTGGTTAATTGCCTACAAGAGGCTTTTAATGTGGCACATGAGACATAACAGTTGAATATTTAATTAATATTATGTTAATTTAATTAATTAGTATTTTGTGTGAGTGAGCTTAAGCTAAGTAGAGACGAGAAGTGTTAATAACTAAATTCTATTGCATCTATTACAACACAAATCTCTTTTTTTCATCTCGTTTCCGCTTTGGTAAAATATGATCCTAAGCGAAGTACGCTTAAGACCGACATCGGTATTAGAAAATCGGTAAGAGATTCGAAGTCTCACAATTGTACAATTGGTGTCTCAACTGTTGATGTGACAGACAATAGATTGCGGCTCGCGATCTCTAATCTGAATGTCAAAACTACTGTTTTACATCCAGTACACTAGACTAAATGAAAACAGGCTCGAGTCACAAACGATTATGTACTGAATACGAAAGTGGAATTTCAAATCGAGAGCAAAAGAAAAGAGCGCAATAATTGAGCTATTATTTCAGTGAGGGGCGGTATTATGCGGTAGTTTTAGGTATGTAGGGAAACATCTCAAGGCAACCTTTGTTCCGCGGAAGGCGCTCCGGGCGTCGGGGGTCACGCGATGACCTCCGGCCACCGTAGACGCGGGCCTGTGGACGGTGAGTAACGGGCTAGCTCGCCGTCCGGCCGTCGTCATGACGGCAACAGACCGTGTCGGCGGCGCGTTCGTGTTCCACGCGCGCCTCAAAGAGATGTCAGCAAGGAGGGGCTCGCAAGGGCCGACGCCCGTCGGGGCTGTGGATATCGAAAGGTTACCGCGGCTCCGACACAAGGGCGAAGAAGAGGGAACATGGGTTGGTTTTTAGTCAGTAGAAGTCTGACACTCCCCTTCGCTCTGCCCAAGAGCGGGGGGGGTTATTCGATGATTTTCCACCCACCAAAAAAAAAAAAAAAAAAGGCAACCTTTGTTGTACGTGAGAGCCTTTCAATTAAAACTTGGTTTGATCAAAACTATTACGATGTAAAAACCAATTTTCTGACATCGACGTTATAGCTGGCTAAAGTTTTCTTTTGTTTGGTATCTCATCGGAAAGGAGATTGCCCGCGGACAGTACTCTTGATAAATGACTTGTGTCTCAAAACCTAGACCGGTATAAAATATCTAAAATAAAAATACATTTTTAAATAAGTTTTAACGATTATTTACAGTGGGATTGTTTTTCGAACAATAAATAAGTACTTTTATATTTCCGACGTCATAGTACGCCATTTTTTGCTGTCACTTGCCAATACTAGGGATTATAATCGTAGTGTGGGTACATTGACATTTATTGTGCGTTTGTCACATTTTTACAATACAGTCAGTATGACGGTATGTTATTTTTGCTGGTTTTGTTACGTTGTGCTTCGAGTCGAACCTTTTAGTTTCTCCGTTACTGCTGCCAACCCATTGACAATAAACATACTTCTAACGCCGGTGCACCGTGTGTGTTGATTATAGCTAAATACAGGACTTTTTGTGTTGTGATCATGGCGAACGCAACTTATGCACAGACGTTGGTTGTCGGAGATTCCGCATAACGTCATGAACATTTCGACGTAAACAAACAAGTCTGGATCTCACCAACACCGGTAAGAATAAACATTGTCTTTTAACGTAGAATGGTGTTTTTATTTAGGAACTGTACTTTTATGTTTATGTACCAAATAACAAATCTTAGAGGCCAACGAACAATCCATGTGTGTGTGTTAGTTCCTCACCTTACCAGTTGATTTACCGGATTTTAATATAACTTACGAGTATATAGACAGGAACCTCACACTGATGTGTTGTTAATAACCAACCAATTAACTAAGATGGTTTATTTCAATCAGTCTATTCGAGGATATTAATTGTTTGTAGTACTTATCATCATTTAAGATTAGAGATGCACCGAAATATAATTATTTAAATATGTTTTTTTTTCAGCTGTCAACCGAAGGCTCATTGTGTCAGGAATGTTTTACACTGTTGCAAAATGCACTCACATCCCAGGGATAGTTGACACCTGTAGTAGGACAAACGGCCGTCTGCTACGGCTGTGGGGTTTCCGTACTGCGATCAAGAACTCATCGAGTGCCATTAGACTGCCCACAACCCTAGTAGCATTTTTGTTGGCATTTGTTGGCATTTAGTTGGGCCACATACATTTTTGTTGGCATTTAGTTGGGCCACATACCTCTGATGTGGCCCAACTAAATGCCAACAAAAAATGCTACTAGGGAAAGAATCATATTACTGCGAGGGGCTATCTCATCAGGTAATATATAATTATTTTGTATATACATACGACAGATAACGTTAGCTTGTTTTTCTAGCCTATCAGCTCCGAATTCCCTAAGGTGCTAAACTAGTCCACACTGTTTACTGTTATCTTACTAGTGATTGTACATGTTTAGGCTGGTCAAATTATAAACAAGTCATTGTATTGATCTACAGGTGTCACGTCTGGAAAGAGTTTGCCGAACATGCTGGATAACTGCAACCAGACAAACTCACGATGCTGACTGAGTGGAATATTCTGCTACCTAAAACCGATCTCAGAACAATATTGAACAAGATTTTAACAGATTTTGACAGATTTTTTAGCTGCCCCTGCTAGAACAGAATGTTAACCCTGGTCGTGGATTGTTAATAAGGTTAATTCAGGAACATATTAACGTGTTGCTGCCACACCAAACCATTACTAATGAGCGTCTTTTGGTATCATCAATAGTGAAAGGATTACTGATACAGCGCGGCGCCACAAAATATAATTATGTTCCTTAGAGTTCCCGAATCTGCAATTTCCATTTGAATAAAAACTTGTGGGACGAAGAAGAACTAACTGAAGGTTGCTGTGTGCATAAATGTGCATAGTATAGTACCTATTTGAGCTGGTGATGTTATAACAATATTAATGTTCCAGTTCCATTATTTTTAGAATTATTTTTAGAAGAATAAAATATAAGTCCAGAAATAATCATTCTTTCATTTATTGTATTTAGTATTGTGTGTGTTCCCTTCCTACCCTACTTACAAAGACAATTTCATGATTTCCACTACCTTAACATTTGAATAGAATCTAGAAATAACACTGAGCGATTGATTATCTTAGTAATGATTTCTTAGAGAGAAATCATTGTAATATTCTCGCATTTCAGGGCAATGAAACGCGAGAATATGATTTTAAAATGCTCAAAAGCTAAATCAGTAAGACTTGGTGAAGTCGTCACAGGTGGTCACCAGGAACGGGCCACCTGAAACATCTAAATCGTTACAGATTTTACAAAAATATGCTTTAAATATACAAATCTCACTATATAAACTCATTCAGACCCTTTCAAATAGCTTTTTTCAACTTATTTTTGGTTGAGCATAACCTAAAAATAGTCATTTCTTTTTTGTAAATATCTCGAAAATGCCATTGTCGATTGTGTTCAATCTTTTGAGGTAGTATTTAGACATGCCATCGAGTATTTTAAAGATGATTTGATGAAGACACAACAATGTTGAATTGAGTACATTTGCCCATAGTGCCGCTGGCATTCTCCTTTATAAGTTTGCTGTGGAAGCTTAGTTTATTTTTGTACAATAATCTATTATGTAATTTAATTGTGTAGATTTGAAGTACACTAGCATGATCAGACAAAACATTTCTGCAATAGGGGATCGGACAAAAAAAAACTAAACATGAAGACGATACAGTACTTCGAAAACTCGTGTGACGTCATATGATAGTACATTTTGACGACACAAGTGACGTTTCAAGCCCCACTCCAAGATCTTTGACGCGTTTTATCTTCGTATTTTTTTATTGATTTGATAAAACAAAAAACACGTATTCAATATTTTTCGATAATCTAACTTACGGACTAAACAGAATCATATTATTTTGACCCAGTCCGATCCCCTATTGCGGGCATATTGCGAAAAGGAATCACATCAAAGCAGCTACGTAAACTAGGTTACGACGATATTGATAAGAAGACTACTAGAGACTGTGTGGGTGGATCAAAGTCCAAGTTAAAACAATCATGGTTACCTGAAATTTAAAGGTTATTGCTTCCCCCCGACCTATTTACTAATAAAATATTAAAATAAATGTGTTCAACGTTTCTTTACTAGGTACCGTTTTTGCTTTAACGACAACGTTATGATAATGTTAAAGGTTGATCGTGGAGAAAATCAATGTAATTCAGTAAACATTGACCAGCGATCATTTAACAGATTTCGATCACAAGATGATTGCAAAATCAAAATTCATTCAAATAGGTCAAACGAATATCAAACGTGTGCTATCGCGTCATGTTCAGTGTCCGTATCAACTCATATCAAGTAACGTTGTTTGTGAGCTCAATAAAACAACGTTCATGCGGTACAACGGATGTGATGACATTGATAAATGATTCCATTCGTGCAGATTTGCGTTGCATGTCTTCTTCCGTATGATTATTAAAAAAAAAGAAATAATAAAACGAGCCACAGTTTTTTTTATTGGCCACGTGGTCAAACTTCTAATTTAATAACTAAGCCACGGGAAAATTATATAATTATATAGCCTTTAGTATACTAATTCGTCTTTTTACAACGCCCACTAAATATTCTATAGAAAGCGTAAAGTGAAGATCAACAATTATATTAACTTGTCCTTGTTATTACAGTATAGGCACCTAATTTACTAACTGAGCCACGGAACCTATATCTCGCCCCCATTTTACATTTTACAGCCTCAACACAAGGCCCTCAAAAAATATAATTGAAGCGACAACATCATTTAGTATAACCTCAGATCAAGTAAAAAATAATTTAAAAAATTAAAAAACACGCCTGCCATGACAAAAAGAAAACTAAAAACGAAAAAACAAGTCAAACAATTTCAGTAATGAATGAGAGCAAGGTCCCGTAAATGGAAAACTGAAAACTAAAACTTTTCTTGCAGTCGGGGGACAGTTTGGTGGAACAATTCTTTACAGGTCCCCCGACCGCAAGAAAATTTTCAGTTTTCCATTTACGGGACCTTGCTCTCATTCATTACTGAAATTGTTTGACTTGTTTTTTCGTTTTTAGTTTTCTTTTTGTCATGGCAGGGGTGTTTTTTAATTTTTTAAATTATTTGATTTTTATTTCATATTTTTTTGTGTTAAATCGGTATTTGACCTATAACCAATTTGCCACGATATATAAGTTTATTTTTCAGGAAAGCAATATCGCGCTAAGTACAATGCGATACTAAATCGATTATTTTTTATGGACAATAACTTTGAGATCTGAGGTGATTTAGTTCTTGTAGTGACACGTAAATTAGAAACCTCTTTAACTGTGTCAGGCGTCTCGATTTACTATGCTTCTGTCCAATGTTTTAACTTTTGCAGTTTGTGTAGGTCTACTGTGTGTACTATGTGCACTGTCACAGGTCAACATAATAATTATGAGTGGTAGCTTGCGCGGCTTGATATTACCTTCTCCATTAATCGTTCTGTTTTATTAGGTGCTGGCCAGTGCAATAAACCGTTGGACATGTTTTTGTGGATGGACAATTTAGAAATAGAAGTAGATGAGCGTTTTAAGCGAAATAGAACGCAGAAAGAACAGGATGGATGCGCGAGCGAAGCGAGCGCGGCTATTTTTGTATACCTTTTATAGGTTAAAAATTGGAGGTGGGGGGTGGGGGGGGGGGGGGCAAAGATACCTATTGTCATCGGGAGGGAAGAGAATAACGGACTGTTTTACTTGGTTTCAAGAAGAGAACTGCTTACTCTTATCATGATTGACATTAATCCTCCACTTTCGGGATAAAGCGCCTAAGACGGAGGTTTGGAAGATGCGACTGATACCTTCTCGACATCGATCAATAATTATTGATTATTATGAAAAAAATATTTGTGTGTACTTTGTTAATGTGTGTTTGTAGTGGTTTTTGGTCTGTAAATGTGACCATTTGACCAAATCTTGTAAAGGGTAAATTGATTGACACTTTATCTACATCTTTAAACTTAAACTTAAACACAATTTTAGCTTTACGAAGCTCAGCGACGAGTAACTTAATAAAGTAATCTGAGTCAAAAGGGACTTGGGTCATTCCTGTTCAGGCCCCCAGAAAGGAAAATGTATGGATGCGCGACCGATTTTTTTTTAAATGTTTTATAGATTGGGGGGGGGGGGGATTGTCATATAGATTACTGAATTTGTTGTACGTAATAAAATGTGTTTTTTTTAATTTCTTAGGATTCTGATCTGCAAAACACTTATATACAGTACACTAAGGCATCGTTCACACCAAACGTCAGTCAGTCAGCGGCGACAATACGTTTGGTGTGAACGATGCCTAAGTTTTCCGGATGCCTATACGTCAGTCAAGACCCTGTTCCTCAGGAACGTGTCAAAAGATCTGAATTACTTAATTGCGTAATTAATAGGTACCTACAAACAATTTTCATTTCATGAATCTATTTGTAAACAATTACGCTGAATTTAATATACATGCAATTTACATACAAATGAAAAGAGCTATGAATTATTTCGTTAACATTGTAAGAAATTCAAGTGAAGTTCCAAACAGTTTTAAGTATAACAAGTACTTAAAAAACTTGTACAGAACCCTTGGTGCGTGGGTTTAACTCGCACTTGGCCGGTTTTTTATTAAAATATTCTTTTTTAACACACGTAATTCTTTATGCATTTGTGTTAGTTTCAAGTTGAATCTCGTAGTAAGATTTTTTCATACAAAATTCAACCATGGTCTTCTTTTTCCACCCTTTAGGGGGTGCTTTTGAAAAACCTATGATGGCAAACAATATTATTCCCTCAAATTCATACTCCTGTCATGTTTCTAGAAAATTGATTCACGTAATTGATTTTTCATACAAACTTTAAAACCATTTAGCTGCCGTCGTGGATAGATTTGGGAGTTGTAACCTAGCCAGTTTTATTCCTTTCATTACAAGAAATCTACTGATATGTAGCTTGTTCGTATCGATTACCGAATTTAAAATGTCACCATATCATTTGTTGAGTAGTATTACTAGTAAACAATAGATATTGAATACTACTGTGGTATATTTTTGTAATCTACTTAACAAGTTCTAGACGATGATTTTAGTTTCAATTGTAACTTTAATAAAAAAAAATCGAAAGTTGTTTTTACTACTAAACCATGGCCACCCTATCATATTTTTCAAAATTTTAACTAGCCTATGTCACCCGGGTTAACGCAAAGAATCTAACGATACCACATACATCAAAATCGGTTAAGGCGTTCAGAAGTTACGGTGGAATAAAGAAACTCACAGACAAACATACATACATACATGAACGCTAAAAACATAACACTCTTTTTTTTGGGGCAGTCGTGTAAAAAAGGTAGATAGCGCACTTAGAACAACAAAGTGACGCCATTTTTTCAATTATGTGTGAGTAAATGAAGTGCTGCCACTTTTTGAAAAAAAAAATCCCTTAAAATTGCGTAAAAATGAGTGATAAATATGTCAATGCGAAAATAAATGATTTATAAATTACAATAACATTATGAATATTTAGACCCACTGACCAGGATCACTTTATAAATTGTCTCAATAGATAGTCCCGTTGTGGGGGTGTGAGTTGCGAGAAAAAATACGAGATTATGTAAAGTGTTTATTTAAAAAAAAATGACATAAAATAATAAAAAAGACGGAATAATTAATGAGTAGAGAAAAAAAACCTTTCCTTGAAGTTACAAATAAAGGTACTTTTCCAGAGGAAATAAAAAAAAGTAAGTATATTAGAAACAATAGAAACAAAACTAGGTATATCCTCATACATACTAATGATAAGGTATAGTAATATAGGTATATGGTTTAAATTTTTCATAACATTATTATGGAAGAAGAAAAGAGAACCTCCTTTTGTTTTAAGTCAGTTAATATACCTTTTTTCGATATCCTGTTCTATAAATTCGGTGAAGTCCACGTTGTGTATCGTACGTCATGTCAGTCTTATCAATATGGTCTGAACAAACCACACTAAATGAGGATGGCTGCCATTGCGGGACATTTCGACTCTGTCGAATAGCAGCTACCCATTCATCTCTTATTAAAATATTTAATGGCAACCTAAAACCAATAATATTTGATAGTACAAAATAGAAGGCAAGTACTCGAGGATGTACAAAGAAACGAGTAACTATTTACTTAAAATTAAGTGATTATAAAATTAAACAATAAATTGTCCTCTCTGTGCCTAATTATTTTACTATGACTTTGCCTACAATTTACTTACCCACATTTTTGGGCTATTACAAATACGAACTCCTGGCAACACTCTCCCGATACGTCATTTCGGAACATTGACATTATTCATGTCAAATAACCTCAAAATTATGTTTGAATATCATAAATAAAGATAGTCTTATAAGTTTGTACGTGTGAAACGATAATCCTTCAGACTTTTTGTTCACTTTAGTATTGTTTTTACACCATTTAATTACACACGACGGCATTTTTTAGGCAAACTTACCTACTGCACGACGACTCGTAAGACAATAACAAAAATGAGCGTAGTTTGATGCATGTGTGTGCGTGAGTGCATGTGTTTACTTGAATGAGCCGAGTTTTGTGGCTTCAGTATTAGCAATGGCCGTGCGTTATCTACCTTTTTTTACTTGATCTGAGAGTATAACCTAGCATGTAAAATAATACATCACATTCTTATAACGTGAAAATAGCAACAGCAAGTTTTGGCGCGAGCACGCGAGACGACAGCGACTGGCCATTTGCACCAATCAGAGGGCGCCATTCGATTCATGTACTGACGAGTTAGCCACGTGTATGAATTTTTGTCGTTCGCGTTCGTATTGCAATTGATTCGGGTAGGTACATATTTGAACGTCAAGCATGAAAATACCTAAAGTGTTTATACCCAAGTTCAAAATGTCAACTTTAGATTATTATATTTACGTTAAAAATACCTACTAGTTACAGAAATGTTTTTACCATTGTATAATTGACTAGTCACAGGCAGATTGTATGATTCGTCATTGTAAACCGTGGGAAATAGGTTAGGTTAGGTTGAAACTGTGTCTATTTCCGAGTTGCTTTCACAATTGTCTAGTTATCCGATAAAAATAAAGTTCTAGTGATTCTGTCGATAACTTTTGTAGCACAACATGTAAATAAATATCGATCTTTAGGACATTCGATACTCTGAACTTCGATATTTAGGTCATTAGATACTATGAACTTCTAGGTTGATATTTAAGCCTTTCGATTGAACGGCTATTATATAATATTTGGTGATAATTTTAATTAAATTTTGATGATCAGTGAATGTGGCATGAGTTACAATTTAAACGTACAGCGTTTCACTGTACTTTACAGGCGTGACGTATGATGTATGACGTCATACAGATGTCAGTTCCACGCTGCGTATGAGCGCTATGTTTGTTCGAGATGAAACGTTTGGAAATCCTGTTTTACTGATTTTTTTTGTTAATTAGCATCAACCGCGGCCACAAACAAGGGAAATGAGAATTTTTTGAAGAAATCTTATAAATTTCCAAAATTATTAGTGTTAATAATTTTGGAAATTATTAACACAGTTATGCTAGGATGGGTACAAACATAATAATGTACGCACGGCGATCAATGAAGCCAGTTATGTGGATCTGTCATTAATTAACGGAAATGTAGTCTTTTAGATCAAATGCCGAATTTGTATTCTGGTTTTCCTGTCTCTGCTCTTAGAGATATTAAGGCCGTCACTTAGTAAAGGAATTTGACATGCAAAACCTTCACTAAAGTGTCAAACCACTTTATTATTATTGAAGTGAGACGTCATGCGAGATAAACCAAGTCTAAGTTAAACCAGGTTTAACTACGTTTTGTAATAAGGCGGAAAATGTTTACTAAGTGATGGCTTAAATAATCAATAATAATCATTAAAACTATCTGAGTGCGGCAGTTTGTAAGACACGCTATATATGCGTGACCATGACTCACAGGGTGTATCTCAAATTATAGTCCTTTCAGCATCATCGTCATTAGTACGTACTGTAGTAAGGACCGGTGCATATGCTAAAGGCGAGCTAAACTACAGAATGATGCGTTTAGCCAAACTTAAACTTCCTAAGACAGCAAACTTTGTACATGAAACTAATAAACAGTGGCATCCTGTAAACTGTTTATTAAAGTCAATATAGGACTAAGTATAGTTAGTTTAGCGGTCGCAAGTGTGTGGGTACGACTAACTTGTATTTATGCAATTATTATTAGTTCTAATGCAATGTAGCTAGGTGAGCTAACTTAGTGGAAAGTTAGATAACTAGTTTATGGTGTTATGCAGTTTTGAGATAGTGTAGATTGGCTACATATCTGTATTTCCCTAAGGTATAACACGAATAGTTATTAACCATTCACACGTTATCAATGAATAACTGTTGCCAGCGGCTTCACCGGTTGCAACTCGAAAATTATCCCACGGGTAATAAAATCGGGATAAAACTGTCCTATGTGTTAACCCAGGGTGTCAGCTAACTCCATACCAAATTTTATTAAAATCGCTTCAGCCGTTTAGACATGAAGAGGTGACAAACATACACACTCACAAACTTTCGCCTTAATAATATTAGTGTGATTACAATCTATACTAATATTATAAAGCTGAAGAGTTTGTTTGTTTGTTTGTTTGTTTGTTTGAACGCGATAAACTCTGGAACTACTGGTTGGATTTGAAAAATTCTTTTTGTGTTGGATAGTTCATTTATCGAGGAAGGTTATAGGCTATATAACATCACGCTACTACCAATAGGAGCGGAGCATAAATGAGAAATGTTGCAAAAACGGGAAAAGAAAATTCCTTTCTGAGAGCTTCCGTTGCGTGCGCTGCGAAAACGGTTTAAGTTAAGAGAATATCATGTATGAAGTAATTATTCGTCTTTAAAAGTTCTAAAAAAAAGTCCGCGACAGCATCTGTCTATCTTTTAAGATTGACTCACTGTAACCATTTTTTACTATTAAAATGTTAGGTTAAAAAGAATTATTTTTTGCGAAGCTTATTTAACCCATATGGTATTAATCTATATCTAAATAAATGTGTTCGTTAGAACGGAAATTTAATATAGAATATTTGTGCTCTTTACTCTATACAGTTTAAACAAATATCTTAGAAGATATCGCAATGTAAAAATACCCGCGCGGAAAAATAATTACGCGGGTTGCGTCGCAATGTAGGTACGGGGGATTCTGGCTGGCCTCCGGGAAATTCAAATCTATATCTATACTAGCTGACCCGCGCAACTTCGTCTGCGTCACATAATATAGATTATTCCTACCTACTACCCTACCTACTACCCAACCTACTACCCTACCTACTACCCAACCTACTACCCTACCTACTACCCTACCTACTACCCTACCTACTACCCTACCTACTACCCTACCTACTACCCTACCTACTACCCTACCTACTACCCTACCTACTACCCTACCTACTACCCTACCTACTACCCTACCTACTACCCTACCTACCTACTACCCTACCTACCTACTACCCTACCTACTACCCTACCTACCTACTACCCTACCTACCTACCTACTACCCTACCTACCTACTACCCTACCTACCTACTACCCTACCTACCTACTACCCTACCTACCTACTACCCTACCTACCTACTACCTACCTACCTACTACCCTAACTAAAAAAAAAAAAAAAAAAAAAAAAAAAAAGTATCCTATGTCCTTCTCCTGGTTCTTAGCTACCTCCCTACCAATTTTCATCTAAATCCGGCCAGCCGTTCTTGAGTTATAAATGGTGTAACTAACACGACTTTCTTTTATATAATTATATAGATATCTATATATTATATATTATATTTATAATATATATATATACATATAATAAAACAGTAAAAAAACTGTGTCTGTACATTGAATATATTAAAAAAAAAAAATTGAGGGGGGTTTAGAAACAGTAATAGAGCACGAATCGAAAAAAAAAGTCTGTCTGTTTGTCTGTGTGTCTGTTTGTCTGTGTGTCTGTTTGTCTGTTTGTTTGTACACGCTAATCTTCGGAACTACTCGACGGATTTGAATGGTTCTTTTTTTGTTGTATAGATATTAAGTCTGGCCAACATATAGGCTATAATTTATCTTGGAAACTTGAACACCTGATGCAGAACTGCAACAGACCAGCTTAACCATAACAGATACAAAAATGGTACCATAGCAAAAATTGTTCTACGTGATGAGCATTTTCTGCTCAGAGAATAAATTTGAAGATCTGGAACACCTGATGTGGAACTCCACGAGCCCAGCTACACTATAACATATATAGGAATGACGTCTTAGCAAGAATTGTTCAGCCTGATGAGCACTCTCTGTTGTCGTATATTTGAAGATCTGGAACAGCTGCTGTGGAAATCAAACTAGCTATCACTAATTTCACTGTCACTCAATCAACGAGACAGTCACTCATCAAAATTTCCACGTGAACGAAGTCGCGGGCATCAGCTAGTGATATGATAATAATATGGCACGATAATCCCTTGTTCACAGTTTTCTTTGATATTACAGGAACAATGTGGAAGGCTGATGTCAGAAACAAAAGAAGACGAAGAAAAACATCTACCAGAAAATATTAATTAGCATTTAATGTTTCAACAATTTCAACATAATTATATTATCTATTTAATTCTCTTGTTGCTGTGCCATATTTCTATGATTACAAAGATATTTTATTTGCAAAAAATGATTATTGTGTAATTTGTATTGAAATAAACAAAGCTTCAATCACGATAATCAGGAAAAAGTAGAACCAAATTACCGATTCGTTTTCCGAATTTTAGAACAATTTTCCTGTACGGAATACAAATCCGTTTATTTGATCAAGAGAAAAGCTTTCCAGAGTTACTAAATAATTTGTAAAGTCCATTTCACGAAAGAAGTCCCGCAGACGCAACGCTGTATTCGCGCGACATAATGTTGCTATCTCTCTCTCTCTCCATATCTCCCCATCTGTCAAATTTAGTTCCACAATTGTCCGCGGGACTTCTTTCGTGAAATGTACTTTAGATACATTTCCTCTTATGGAAAACAGGTTAGACAGGTTAGACCGGCAAATAAGTTGAAACAAAATGGCGTCGTTCTGCGCATGTTTCCTGCTTGATTTGTATGGGACTAAAAATCTAAAAAACGACTACTGCGCATGTTCAACATATACGCCTGGTATACTACTTGAGTGTAATATTGTTGTCTGTGAGCACATGCGTGTTCCATAATAATATCAAGTGGTCTCTGAACGTGTCAGACTTAAGTGCAAACTGTCACCTTGACATAGAAGAAGAAGATATAGAAGTCTTCTTTATCGTGTGGTTACTGGTTAGTGCCAAGCAAGGTGTCAGAGTTTTCATGCCACCCATATAGGCATTGATATATTAAAAGAAGGAAGATACGGTACGCGCTAACATCGCAATCAGAAAAACATGCACCGAAACTCACACATGATAGACAAGGACAGACATAAGAGCCGACGCTGTTGTGCGAGCGAAATCGCGTTAGCTGCGACTGCGTGCCACCTACAGGCAATCCCTTAGTTTAGTAGGACCATGTGCTGTGACTTAGTACCGTATCTATGCATATAGGCCTTTTTTTTGGGGGGTGGGAAATCATCAAATGACTTCTCCCGCTCTGGGCAGAGAAGTAGGGAGTGTCAACCTTCTACTGACTAAAAAACACCCATGTTCCTTCTTAGCCCTTGTGGCGAGGCCGCGGTATCTCTTTCGAACAACCCGAAGCTCGGACGGGACCCATATAGGCCTCTGACTTGGCTGTAGATGCCGTTTTGTTAAATAATTTGTTGTTAAATATCTGCCCCTGAACTATCTGATTGGATCGCAACCTTTTTAGTTTCCAGATGATATATTTCATAGTGGCCAGTTTAGGTGAAAATATTAATAAGGCTGAGTTGCACCAAAAAAGTCGTTAAAGTTAAAGTTTTTGTCAAATTTGTCAGTACTCTACGGGGTATAGAAAAATTATATATACAAACTTTTTTTGCCAACATTCAAACAAAGTACTTAGGTACCTATTATATTTCCGTGGCTGGCGTGAATAATTATGTTGATAAGTCTAAAACTGCAATTTGTCAGGACGGCCATTTAAAGGGTTTGACGTCTTCTGGTAAATCGGTAAATTAGTTTAACATAAATGTTGTAGTTGTTTTATAGGTTATTTTATGCCCTCTTTTCAATGATGACAGTAAATAATCAAAATTCCCCATAGATTGCATAATAATAGACTTGTCAATTCGTTCACCAACGACTTATCAACTTATGCACCGACTTATCCACTTATTCACAGCACTATCAACGTATTCACCAACAGTTATCAACTTATTCACCTACTTATTAGGGAGTATTAATAGGTAAACAATGTTATTTGAATGAAAAACCCATTATTAGTATTGGAATAGTTTTTGCCCGTGGCTTCGCCCGCGTGAATGTCGGTTAAAACTACAAAGATGACGATTTTCCATACAAACTTTCATCCCCAATTTTGACTAGGAATAAGGTTGAATTTCCAAAAAATTTCCTTATTCCTAGTCTGCATTTTATAGGGAACCTCTGTGCCGAAAATCAGCATTCTAGGTCCAAGGGTTTGAGCTGGGCGTTGATGAGTCAGTCAGTAAGCCAGGACTGTTCTTTTAATTTATATAGATAGATAGCAAACAGATAAAAAACAAAAAAAAACTGGCCGTGCAAATCAGACTTGCATATGAAGAAGTCCAGACCATCGTAGTAGGGAAACCCCCTTAAATTTGTATTATTTCTTATTTTAGCGGGGATAGAAATATTTATTTTGTGATAAGTTTGTTTTTCATATTGTTTGTATGAATGACAAAGTTATATTTGCGGTTTTTTAAATGTGCTATATATAAAAAACTACTTACTATATCTCGTTCAAACAAATTTTGGTTGAAAGTTATCATTGCGATCTATAGCATATATTTTTTGTAGATTTTTCTCTTTCTTAGTTTAGAAGTTAGAGGGGGGACGACACTCATTTTACCCCTTTAGAAGTGTTTATCTTTCAAACGATTGAATTTGAGAAAAAATGATTTCAGAAACCTCAGTGTCATTTTTAAATACCTATCTTTAGATACCCCACACGAATAGATTTGATGAAAAAAGTTTTTTTTTGTTTCAGTTCCATGTGTGGAGAGCCCCTTAATCTTGTATTCTTTTTTAGTTTTGTATAAAAATCCTATAGCGATTTAAAGACTTCATCTACATACCAAGTTTCAACTGTGTAGTCTTAATAGTTTCCGAATAAAGTGGCTGTGACATACGGACGGACAGACATGACGAATCTTTAGGGTTTTTTTTTTTTAAATATTAAATGGGCTTACTCTTGACCTCAATCTCCATTTTTTCCCATTTTACTACGGAACTCTAAAAATATTTGATTCGCTAAAATACACGTACGTGTACTACAAATTAAATTTCAAAATTAAGCATTATAAAATTAATAAGAACCACAATTAGATGATTGTCTTGAGGTCAAGCCAAATCTCTTTTGCCAATCAGTGAAGAGAAAAAAATAATAAAGAACACTGTTTTATTGGACCACAAATTAATATACAGACACAAGATAACATAAAGATACACGTGTGTATAGAACAAATTCAAATTTTAAAAATTAATAAAAATTGAGCAAAGTAAAATCAGTAAGAACCAATCAGTGAACAGAAAAAAAAAAAGATTTTATTGGACCTCAAAATCTTCTTCGTCTGGGTTGTCCTCGTCCAAATCTGGATCAGTAGATGCAGAGACATCACCGACAGTTTTTATATTTTTTTCTATAAAACTCTTTAATAGAGTCGTCAATCAAGTCAATCATGTCCATCAAATCTTTTTTTTCTCTGCACTAATTGGCAAACTTATATATTGAAACACTGGAGTAATAAATCAATCAATAGATACACTCGAAAACAAACGAAATCAATTTTATAAGCACCCGCACTTGTTCCCGGATCGCGCGCGCGTGGCTTCTGAACTCTGAATTGACGTTTGTTTACCAACAGACGAGCGAAGGATGTGCACGGTGTGCACCGATATAAGTTGTTAACTAAACGTATATTCATTTAGCTTTAACTATTTTGTAACGGACTTATAGTGATAACTATATTTATTACATTTAGGGTTGAGAAATTCGTTGGTCGTAACTGGACATCTCATTATATCACAATTTAAACAGAAATACTTCGGTCGGCCATAACTTGATATGTCGATTTGTCAATTTAAAATTCGTGCCTATAGAAAACTCATAAGTGTATAAGTTGAGATATCATATAACGAATATTCATTTGGGTACTGAGTATAGGTTGATATATCAACATATCAATGTTTGATCAGAAAAACATGAGAATGCATAATTGGACATGTGGACTTGTAAGTTTAGACACGTCAAAATGAGAGTTGTCAACTTACGACCAAGGTCGATTTCTCCAAAATGTATGGATATTTTGAGCTGTCGATTTTTTTCATATAAGATCCCAATGCCTAGGATGTAATAAGCCAATAAAAAAAAAACATGGAAGTCGACTTATCAATGTATTCACGCCAGCCACGGATTTATTGCACGTATTATTTTTTGGTTGAACAATTACCTACGATGAATATCCTTGTTACGCCTTAAGCAATGCAATCGTATAGTCAGCCACCAAGCTACGTTTTTAGAGACTCGAAAACTTGGCAAGAAACATTCGTCGTTCCATGTGGAAAAACGATCGGCTCTAGGTAATCACACTTTTCTTTTCATCGCTTTCGTCATCAGAACTGGTTTCTGCGAGTATTTCTTGGAGCAGGGACATGATGTCTAAAGGTTATATTCAACGCGTTTGACAATAAAATTGACAGACAATTTAACACAAACTATAACACTAACCAGCGGAAAGTGAGCGGTTGCAGTTACCGTTAAAGTTATGACGTCATTTAACTATTTGTCAAATGGCGCAACTCATTGTTGGCATAACCGATACAAAACTGAAGTTTTGATGTTTGTTTGACTTTGACTTTGACAAACTTTAACTTTAACTACTTTTTTGGTGCAACTCAGCCAGAATGCCATAAAATTTTACTTTTTATTTATTTTTCTTTCTGACGCAATTGGCATTCCTGTAACTTTTCGAAAAAGGTGTCCAGTACTCATTTTGTTTATTTTAAAGTAATAAAAACTGTTTTGTTCTAAATTGTCGCCTGGTAAATAATACAAAATGACTTTGAGATTGAAGTAGGTGCCGTTATGTCTCCGTACAGTTTCGTTCAATTCTTTGCAATGTCTGCAATAATCGCAACGTCAACTTTAAGGCGTTCGTGGTGCGAATACCAACTTGTTTTCTGCATCTCGTCTTGGTAGAGGACTTTTGGCCGCAGGGAGTGGTGTTCCGTCGCTTCCGCGGGCAAGTGCCACAAGAACGCGCAGTGACCTAGTGCGCTAGTGAAGTGCTACTAACATAGTTTTAAGGCTCTATTAACTAACACAAATTGTATTTTATTATATTTATGTTAGTCTGTAAGGTATTTATCTATGGGCCATAGATGCCTGAAAATAAATTGATTATTATTATAATATAATGTTGCAGTTTGACTACGTTCTTCATTTTAGTATAACATTTTAAAATATCGTGAGAAGGTTGTTCTGTTCTGTACCCTGGCAGATTCTTTCCATATTGTGGATAAGAACGGGATCTACTTAAAAATTTATTCAGAAATACGCACTGCAATTTAACAGGTCAAGAACGAAACATTCAACATCAGGGATCTGTGGCGACTAGCGACATCTATCTCAACACCTGCGTACTAACAACGATCGACAGAAAATCCTACATCGCGCTATGAACATTATCCGCGACATAAGCCTATATAGGAGTTCCCGACTTACAACTGCCGGGGCAATTAGTCCGCCGGACCCAACACCCGTCCGGTCGGAGGATCCTCCCTTTTCAATGGGGGATGAGGAGCTTTACTCCCTGTTCCTCATTACCCCCAAACTGGTGACCCCGAGCATGAACGTCAGCGCAGCCTTCGTGCAACTACTTCAGACGTCGTCACCACTTCCCCTTCGCCTTCGAGCAGTGGCGAGTCATACCGTCAGCCAGCAGCCAGGGCTTCATGGGGTATCCTGTCCACCAGCATGCAGCGGAAGCGCATTCCTGGACATCACCCCCAGCCTCATCAGCGACTTTGGCACAGCACACTGCACTTCGGCCGGTCAGCAAGAGACGCACTTCTCTCCTGGGTCGACGCAGCAGCCAGCCACAACGCAGCACTGCATCACTCCGACGCACTGGAGCTAATATGCAGCATCACGGCAAGCACTGCATCACTCAGACTCACTTGAGCTAATATGCAGCATCACCCCGACTCACTGGGGCATCACCGCAGACAGTTCCGACTCACCGTGAACTATGCGGCATCCGGTTGCGACTCACTGGAACCTTCCACTGGCTGGCAAGCGCCAAGACTTAACCTGCTTTCGACCTCCGGTCTCGGAGGCAGTGATGTGGCGACTAGCGACATCTATCGCAACACCTGCGTACTAACAACGATCGACAGAAAATCCTACATCGCGCTATGAACATTATCCGCGATTTTTTTTTATTTTATTTTATATGGGCTTACTCTTGACTTCAATCTTGCCCTAAGGGCAGAGAAGAGGTCAACGATGGAACGAGTTTACCCAGAAGAAGCCTATTTACTCGCGACTTAAATAGATTGGGGTTATATGAACTCGGGAATACCGACGCAGGCAGGGTGTTCCACTCCTTGGCTGTACGAATAATGAAAGACTAAAGCCGCAATTACATTTACCCCGCGCCGCGTGTCGCAACGCGTGGGGTAAATGTAATTGCGGCTTTAGCAAAACGCTTCGTACGAATGTGTGGAACATCGATAAGGTATGGATGATAATCCCTACATAAGCCTATATAGGAGTTCCCGACTTACAACTGCCGGGGCAGTTAGCCCACCGGACACAACACCCGTCCGGTCGGAGGATCCTCCCTTTTCAATCGGGGATGAGGAGCTTTACACCCTGTTCCTCATTACCCCCAAAGATCTATTGAAACAGTTCGATCAATAAAACATGTCTTGATAATTTCCGAATATCATTCTTATATCTCAGGTTTAACTTGATGGCGTCACGAGAGAATAATAATAAATATTTAAAATACTAGATTGGGTCGCAACCTCTTTTATGTTTGTTTGATTTCATGCAGACTACTGGCCAGTTTTTGTAGAAAAAATTTAAGATGCCATAAAATTTTACTTTTTATTTGTTTTTCTTTTTTGAAGCAATTGGCATTCTTATTTTTTTCCAGTCCAGTACATTAATTGGTCTTTTTTAAAGGTATAAAAACTTTTTGGTCTCGCCTTCAATAAAATTGAAGTAGTTTTAAGATAGAAGAAGGCGACGGCGACGCGACAACGCCGGCGTAAGAAGGGTAAGATGAACTTAGAGGATTATATTGATGATTTAAATGTTTCTAATTCTGTAACTACATACGCGATACGGACGCGAATCAAATTTTCATCAACATACAACCTGAAATTAATTTTGTGGGCTACTCTGGCGCTTTTGCTTTAAGTCACTTTTTGTCAACATGTCAGTTTTCATCATTTTCAAAAGTTAAAACACAAAGTTCTTACGACGTAGCACGAAGGCAAACCCCGCGTTTAATTACTTCAAATAAGCGTTAATTGCTAACTACTGGCTATAGCTACATTTGGCGTCGGTCCAGCACACCTGCTGCTAGATAACACTCGTTAACCTGGCTCGGCCCTTTATTTGTTATGATGATTGTCGTAGAAAATAAAACCAACTTCAAAAAAAAAACACAAAAAAGTGACAAATAAACTTTAGAAGAAAAACAGGATCAGCAGGGCTATTGCGTATCTTTTAATGACAGTGACTGTGGATAACATATAATGTCTATCAAATAATTGTCAAATGGTGAGTTTTTATGAAAAAAATGTACCAAACCATAACCAATTTACAGTTAATCTAATATGGTCAGTTTAGGTTAGCCACTGTCATTAAAATATACGCAATAGCCCTGCAGGCTGCAGGTCTGTCAGGGTGACTAAGTTTCGTTTATTTATGGTCTGGCTCCAACAGAAAATAACCAAAACTATTCAGCGTAACTATTGCTGTGGCAATGTAATGTGACGTCACTTAACCTTTCTCATTATGATAAGTATTTGAGATTAAGTTATGAGAGAACTCTGAGAGAATAGATGGGCGTACATACAGCCTGTCTATAAAGTCATGAAAATAAATGAGGGCGCTGCGGTCGTGAAGACTCGTGCACATAGCAACCCTGTATAGTGTGACTAAAATGGTTTTGATACTAGCACATTATAGAAGCAAACCTGGTTTTAATTAAAATCTGTTATCTTATTTAAAAAAAATACAGAAACCATAAACAAAGATGCGACCTTCATTATAAATGATAATACCAGCCTATTACTGTCCCACTGCTGGGCAAAGGCCTCTTCTCAACAGAGACGGCACGAGCACTGATCACCACATTCACCACGCATGCTCAAGACGGGTTGGCGATTTCAGACTTATAATAATTATAAGTCCAGATTTCCTCACGATGTTTTCCTTCCGACCTTCATTGAAATAAAAATGAGTAAATAAAAGAAAAATGTTCGTACATATTTTTTATTAATGTTATATTTTAACTTTTGTACCACTGTATGCCCATTTTCTCTTGCCCGTTTTGCTGCAATATGTTGTCCGATTAGAGCCTTTCTGTTATTTTGATCTTCTTGTAAGAAAATCCAATCGATTTCAAAATTTCTAGGCTACATTTAAAATCCAGATCTGTTTTAGCGAAATTTTATGTTGAAGTCATCCATTTCTTTCTTAGGACGGCCTGATCTGTGTTTGCCTTCATCTACAATACGCCTCACTGTACTCTCAGATTTTCCTGAAAGAAAGATTTAAAAAAAGATGTAATATCTAACAGAAAATACATAGCACTGTTTTTATTTCAAACATGTTAAAACTTATTCATATTTAAAATCACCGGTAAATTTGATTACCCAAAAGTATCAAAAGTTAACGTCGCACTACAATATGAGCTACTTACATTTGCAATCTAACCTATAAATGCGCAATGTATACAATGCTTATTTTAGTCTTAAAATCGTATATTTAGTAAATTTGTGACTTCTGGTAGATAAAAAACAAACAATAACACGATTACATACCTGTTATAGCTGCTGTTCGAGTATAAATATCATCCAAATTTGATAAAATTTGGTCAGCTTGGTGTTCTAACAAACATCGCTGATATACTTTGAAATAATTTCCCGAGCTCCACTCCTATTTGTTTTCCTCATATTTAACACGTTTTTTCGAAGTTTTGTCGACGTAGATTTGAAAAACATTAAAAAATGCAAAAGATATCAAGATAAATAACAAGTTGATGACAGCCGATGACATTTGATGTACCATGATTTAGTGTTGCCTTACTTTTGAATAATGTTAGTTCCTCAAACATTAATTTCATGACTTTATAGACAAGCTGTACATAACGGTCAAAACCTTTTTTACACAGGTACAGTTAAGCCAGGAAGGGTATATTCAACTCTTAATATGCAACATCATCATCATCAGCCTATAATGTTCCCACTGCAGGGACTCAAACTAAAGATTAATTACAAAGTGTTTATATCCACAAAATCATTGCAGCCAAGTTGATACAAGGAAATTCCACCGCTTGAAGAAGTACGAATACCTAAATTGTTTTGTCCTACTTCTTGATTTTCCGCACGACGAAAAGTTTCAAAAAATTTCAATTCGCGTTACGTCGCCTACATTCTTTGATAAATCAATAATGTTAACGAAGCTAGAATAAATATTATGATAAGATGCTTTAAATCGTAACCTTTTCGAAAAGATTTCAAGTACCTATTCCAAAAGATTTTGTTATTAGAGAAAATTGAAGACAAAAGATAACTTTTGTCTTCAATTTTCTCTCCTTGACAAAGAACAACAAATAACTGAAGCTATAAAGCTTCAGTTATTTGTTGTTCTTTGTCAAGGTTACATAATAGTACATTATGATATAAGTGCGGTAAGTTGAAAATGATAGCCGAGGCGATATTGCTAGCCCGAGCCGTAGGCGAGGGCTACAAGAGAGCAGAGGCTGTAATTATCAAAGCGCACGTATGTCATACGACGTTTTATAACACATTTGCGAGGAAATAAATAAAACTCGGACTTTCTTAAACGAATAAATCTTTAATCACTTGTTAAAGCAGTTAGAAAAATTTGAACAATTTGTGAAATTGATTATTACGTTGCCAGTTGGCATTTTTAATGTTGTCAAGTTATTATTATTAGTTACAATTTCACCAGTCTCTCTCTCACTCTCTTGAGTGAAAGTAGGAGAAACGAGACCACAGAGTTCTGCAGTCGGTGGCGGCGACGGAGGCAGCTGCGGCGGCGGCGACGATGGTGGAATGTACGCGTGTGTGCTCGTTGATGGTCGAGAGTCAACACTTGGCTCCAAATTTATATTCCTTGTAATGCGGGAGCTAATTTCTTCTTTATTTCTCATCGAGTCATCATGTAGCCCTCGGCTACACTGTTCGACCGCCACCCTCCGTGGCGTTTTAGTGTCAATAAGTTCGCACCTGAATCGGCGAGCAATGTAGCCGAGGACCTTCTAAAACTGTGCCCTGTGTATTCATGTGGATCATCCAAATTTAAGAAAGTGGCAATTTGTTTCGGCATTGCTCCAAATTTATTTATGCCAATGGGTTGGCTAGTGCATTTTCCATTTTGGTAATTTTGAAAAAATCTGTTAGACATCGCTTTTGTTGAACGAAGCGCTTCGTATTTCTTCACTATGTCGTGAAAAGGCCCCTGTATTGTGAACGACCTTGGAATTTTATTTTTTGTGTTTTTGAGCTGGACAAGAAGAACCCGCCCATGGTTCTCGCACCATTAGTTGTGATGTTTGCCAACTCTTGACGTCTACATGCGCCATTTATGCCGAATATTAAAACAACCTGAAAAGAGATAAAAACAGCGTACAAAACACCTATATTGTAAAGAAATACGAAAGTGAAAGAAGTTAATAACAATAATTTAGTTTCAACTGACCTTTGTTGCCAAATATCGGCAATCTGGAGCTTCTTTTAGGAACTTCTTGACATTGTCAGCCGAAAATACTTTCGACTTTTTACTCACATGGCCACTTGAGCGTCTTTTTAGAAATGCCAGCAAGTTGGAATATGACTTGATATCAATACCATGTTTTGTTTTCACAGTGCTTTTTAGCATTGAATAGTAGCACCACAATGAGCTTGACTTATATTTTTGTGAAAGTTCCATGAAATAGGCTAAAAACACACTTTCTGAAAATGAATTTGCATCTTTGCTTGTTTTCCATAACATGAAATTTTGATACGCTTGTAAGTATCTATCGGTCGATTTTTCGGGCAATAGGCTTAGAGTAGCCTTTTTCGCGGCCTCTGAGACATCTGGCGGTGTCGAATTAATAAATTCATCATTACTTGACGACATTTTCAAATAAAAACAATACAGCGAAAAGAAAAAGCGCGCGGAATAATTTTTATTTGTTCACAAATTAGCGATGCGCGGGCATCAGTGCTTTTTTTTTTAAGGCAACGGTACAAAAACAGCCAGTATTACTATTATAACACATTTGCTCGTAAAGGGCCTCTTATTTCACCAATTTCAATATCGTAATGTATGTCATTACGTACTTGTGCGTAATCGTAAAGTAAAACGCACGAGTTTCTTTCTAATAAGGTAACACGTACGGTTTATCATGCTCCGTCTAAAACCAACGGTACTTTTTTAAATCTTAAGAAAAAAAAAGCAAAGAAAGCAAATCAAAAAGTTTTTATGTCAGAAAAGTGGTCAATATTTTATGAATAAAATTAACTTTGGGAGATAAAATATAAAAAATAAACATTTAATTCTTTAATTTAATACATTTTGACAGTAAATTACATCTGTAACAGAAACAAAAAAATATTAATTTACTTTATTAGTTATAATAGTACATTATGATATAAGTGCGGTAAGTTGAAAATTACAGCCGAGGCGATATTGTTAGCCCGAGCCGTAGGCGAAGGCTACAAGAGAGCAGAGGCTGTAATTATCAAAGCGCGTATGTCATACGACGTTTTATAACACATTTGCGAGGAAATAAATAAAAATCGGACTTTCTTAAACGAATAAATCTTTAATCACTTGTTAAAGCAGTTAGAAAAATTTGAACAATTTGTGAAATTGATTATTTTGTTTCTGTTACAGATGTAATTTACTGTCAAAATGAATTAAATTAAAGAATTAAATGTTTATTTTTTATATTTTATCTCCCAAAGTTAATTTTATTCATAAAATATTGACCACTTTTCTGACATAAAAACTTTTTGATTTGCTTTCTTTGCTTTTTCTTTCTTAAGATTTAAAAAAGTACCGTTGGTTTTAGACGGAGCATGATAAACCGTACGTGTTACCTTATTAGAAAGAAACTCGTGCGTTTTACTTTACGATTACGCACAAGTACGTAATGACATACATTACGATATTAAAATTGGTGAAATAAGAGGCCCTTTACGAGCAAATGTGTTATAAATTATATTATGTATCTTATATTGAGAACAATATTGTTCTGTAGTACTTTAAATCAATGTTCACTCGTCATTAAACAAGGGTTCGGAACATGTTCGGAAGGTAGTTTCAGAGAAAATCCATTTTTTAAGGTTTATTCAAAATACATTTACAGTGATGTCCCACAGCGGTATTTATTCACCTCCAACGTGACGTGAATAATTGTTTCTATTTCACTGATAAACACAATTTTCGTTAACCAATTAATTATAAAAATATATATTATGCCCTTCGGACTATTTCTAGAACATGAACTTTGAGATGATGAGCAAATTGGATTGATAATTGATGGAATGAGAGAGAAAGAGAGACCACGAATGTCAATTAAGTTTCAGAAATATTAAATTTTGTACAAGTTAATTGTCGATTAAATTACACCAATAATAAATACTGTTCATGAAATTTTCGATGTCTTTATGTAGGTATTTTACGTTTTTTCCTCTTTGTCAGCTTCAAACTAATGTTAGGCTTATCCGAAACGTTTTCTCTGAGCAAACAGAATCAGTTGAATACAAATGTGTAAAAATAACCTAACCGTTATGTTCAATGTACGGCGTAGGTACGATGGAATCTCAAAAAAGTCTTTCAAAACAATCAGTTCTGAACGGCTTAGGTACTGTCAGAAGTTTAGCAGACACAATACATTTTGTTTTGTTTGAAGTTTGTCTTGTGATTCCCAACAATAAATACTGATTTTATAGTTGGTAGGCGAGATGAAATTGTTCGGTAAAGGTTTCGACTTGTCGTCGATTTGGTCAACGGGCCTCAGTGAAAGATAATAATAACAGTTTTCTTCTTTTAAAAAACCTACCTATATTATCTAGGCACTACATTGTTTATTCAGAGTTCTGTTGTTCATAAATTACAGTCTGTCCGATCTCCATATCTCTGTGTTCACGTCGTACAATATCCCTTGAGATGTAAAGTGATCCATTCTACTTGTATCTGAGGACCTCTCTTGAGACTTTAGCACGAGATGTTTACACTTCAATAACTTTCCATACAATATTTACATACTTACAGACTTTGGATTCAGGGCTCCTACGGAGATTTGTATTTTAATAAACAATGAAATGCTTAAAAAAATCTCGTAAATTGGTCTCTAGTTCAATAATGTATAATTTATGACATTTTAAGATTTGTATTTTTTTTATACACAAGTCAATTTATTGTTGGTCAACAAACGATTGGGTTTATTTTATAACTGCAAGCAATTCTTTTTGCAGCTGTCCATTGAAACATCTATCACATCCGCGTAGTTTCATTCATCTATAATGGTCGTCTTTGTGCAGTTTTCCGAAGAAGTTCCGACGCAATTTCCACGTGTTTAGGACATGACGTAGTCTTTCTCGGAATACAGAAGGAATTGGGGTGCACCACAGCATGTGGCAATTATTTATTTATTTATTTAAACTTCATGCACAAGAGTGGTACGTACATAGGCGGACTTAAGCAACAACAAGCAAGCAAACAACAAGGCAGGCAAGCAATTCCCTCGGAATACCTATTCTGCTGCGATCAAAAGCGATATCTCATAAATAAATCGGCATCTTTTATGGCAACGGATGACTTGAAGAAATTGAGATTAAAACAAAACAGTGAAGCAATAAGAAAACTGTGTTTACAAAAACTACTCAGTGGCATCCATGGAGTCTCGATTTGTCCCCGTTTACTCACCCATTATTAGAAAAGACTTAAACTTAGTTATGTATAAAGCGACAAAATCATCCTGATGTGTACCTGACCCTTCAGGGATTATAGGCGTGATGTTATGTTATGTTTTCAGATTTACCTTAAAAAAGGATAGACATTATAAACCTGCTAAATATTCAGGTTTTATCAAAAAGCCTCGTAAATCTTTAATACTGGCAATTTCGCTGACGATTGTCTACAGGCACGCCTGAATTCACGCATCAATATCTAACACTCTTTGTATCTATTTCTTTTCACCAGACTAGATTTTTTTAACGAGATGATTATTTTTTATTTACTTGCAATATTCTACCACATAAATAGCAGTTGCCTTGATCTTTCAAATAAACTCAAGTTAAAACAATGTAGCTGCATTTGAAGCTGTAAAGTTTGCATATCTTTTCAAAGTCGACAAACCGACATTAATATATTATACCCCCTAATAAATCAAGTTATTGCACGATCATGTGTTGTGCAATATCACTAAAAGGCATTAATTTATGTTGTTGTCTGTCTAGCGTCTCTTGCTTGGAATTAATCAAAACTTAATTATTATTTTCAAAGTTAACCCTATTCCTTACTAATAACGTTCAGAATACAATAGAATATTGATTGATGACATCGTAAATCACTGGAAGATTAAATAAGTGGTGTGACAGATGTGACACTTCCGTGACTCGCGCACCCTCGTAACTTAGCTAACATCAGACAAATTGGATAATATTGTGATATTGGTTGTTCAGACCGCAATACAGACAAGATCCCATTCCCAGTTATGATGCCCAAATAAGTAATATGTAGCAGTCGGTTCTTAGTCTTCCGGTCTGTTAAACGCGGCGGATGTTAAAGAATCTACGGGAAGTAGTTCTAGATTAAATGGAAATGTGTAAACCGAGCTTTGAGAATTTACTTTTACAATATATAAAGTGACAGAATTTATATAAGAACTGACGTCGACGCTTATTTCTAGTACCTATATGCTATCTACTTGTGGTTTTGTTTTAGAAGATGGTTGTAATGTTCGTTCACTTTGTCTGCATCGTTCACAATTAGTCGTCATCCTTAGTCAGAGATTCCGCTGAAACCAGTGAGTATTACATCGCGCTTTGAACTCATCTAATTCTGTGATTCGCCTAATTCGGTGATATTTGATACTTTGTTAGTACTTTATTTTTATATTTCTACAAATGCCTTTAACACGAAGTTAGATGAGTTCACTATACTAACTGCTTTAGTGAATACTTCGCGAGTTGCATCAAGTTTCTTAGATCATAATAATAATAAATTACCTTAAACTCAACAACTTAGATAAATAGGTCAATAAATATCACACGTTTTTTTTTTTAAATTAAATTATGTTCACGCCGCAATTTAAGTGCCAGATCTGAAGTTCTGCTAGATTGTCGTGCGAGGCACGAAGTTTGCACTTTTTAAAGTTACACCAATGAGTTTCAAAAGACTAATTAGCACCAAAAGCTGTTAATGTTCAACTTAGGAAGCCGACGTCAGCATAGTTGGGAAATGGCTAGACAAATGATGATAATTTTTAAGTCTCATGTCTTAGGGGGCGAGCTTATTGCCATCAACTAAGCTCGTATCCAGACTACGATCGGGAATCCCGACCCGGGAATAGAGCCCAGGATATCATGTTCAGCAGTCGCAGTAAGTAATTTGAAATTTGGTGTAGGAAAAGACAAACACACATTTGTTTGTTTGATTTGGCTTTTTTGCCACCGACTTCAGAAGCAGATTTTTCTTCTGAAGTTTATTCTTCACTTTTAGGTTGAAGTCGGTTGTTTTTTTTTTTTGCAAAAAAAGGTTTTTCATTTTTTTTATTTTTAGTTGTATATCTTATAGAAACATTTAAGTACTATGAAACCTATACTTGTATAGCGCCAGAAAAAGCACGAAACACGTAATACGTGCCTATGAAATTTGAGGGTTGCCCTCGATTTCTCTGGGATTCCATCACCAGGATCTGATTTCCATATCATGGTACCACCCTTGAAATATCTCCGTTCCAATAAAAATAAACGACGAATTTATTCGCGAACACACATAAAAAACCGAACGAAAAATGTTCATAAATTATAAAAAAATGATCATAAAATGAAAAGTACCAAGCCAAACTATGCTAAATTTTTATGGGACCAAATGGCAACTATTCCGCATCAAACTAAAAAAGAATCACGTAAATCGGATCATAAATCGCAGCGTAATCGGTGCACATACATAGAAAAAAAAAACAATCGAATTGAGAACCTCCTCCTTTTTGGGAAGTCGGTTAAAAAGAAAAAGCTATAAGATGAACAGGATTTATATCAGTTACACTTGGGATTACCTCCCTCATGTAACTAGTATGGTTTCGATAGGATTATTCATACCTGCTTTAAAATGAACAAAATAGTTTACTTAACTAACTTCTTAATAATTTTATATATGAACACGGATTTAATTAAAGCTAAAATAATTATATTACATTAAATTAGTTTTGAAACTGCCAAATAAAGCCAGTTATTTTGTTCAAAATTAAATAAACCAACTTCTTAACTAAAATTCAGTGCGTAGAAATAGTTATTTATCCCATCCTTTAATTAAATAATATCTTAACAAACTTCTAAAAGGACTGAAAGAAAAGGCTGTACCTATTCTGTAATACTGTAGGTGAAATAGAAGACTTATTAATTTGACTAAATGAAGAAACATTTAGTATTTAAAAAAAATATTTGATAAAATTGATATAGCCAATGTTACCAGCTATTCGTACGAATTGACACCTCATTTATTAAAATTCGTACATTACTTTAGACTCTGTGTTGGAACATACATACATACATAGACTGCCAAAATCATTATCCTTCTTTTTTGACTTCACCGTAGACGAGTAAAGACAAATTATAAAACATGAAAAGTCGGTGAACACACCACATAGCATGTTTAAGTTTGTTTTGAATTTAATTAAATCGAAAGCAGACACATAAAAATAAATAAAAAGGATTGCAATAATAAATTCTGGATTAATAATAATGAGAACACTTTGCTCTTTTACGTAGCAGCTAAAAAAGACCTAATAATCTCCAACTAACGAAGTCAACACCACACAACTAACTTGCAATAGTATTATATAAACTGAAGCAATAGATCTCAGCAAAACGGAAAACTGCTTGAATGTAATCCTTTTAAAAGATTGAAATTTCGTGGCGTTGTATCCGCAGTCGTAATAAGCGCCTTCTCTTCTTTGAGCAGCCGTCTATGACGTCACCGCTTCCCGTACCTACTCTTTCGCTTTGTCCCGAGACCGGGCAATGCGGCTTTTGATATGCTAATCTTGCTTGAAGGTGATATTCCTTTAAGAACGTTTAGTTTGAGAGTAATCGGGACTTTGCTTTATTAAACTGTTTTTATTATTTTTGAAACTACGCAATTATGCAGTAGGTACTTAAATCATAAATGTTCTTAAAAATCCTTAGTACTTAACATAAAACACAATTATGTTTTAAAATACTAAACCTTCTCGTTTTTCTTTATCAAGCATAGGTACAAGGGCTACTTTGCTGAATTATTTTCCAAAAAAGAAAAATCTTAAAAGGAAATCGTTGCATGGAAAATTACTTCGCTAAATAAATCAGAGTCGGATATCTCTCATATTAAATAATACCATAATGAATGAAATAATGTGTGTTCCCGAATAAAACCGCTTTATTATCGAAATTACATTATAGTTAAATCTACCATGTACAAACAAAATATGACTCGTTAAGTCCTATCTTAGTGAAATTCGTGAGTACGAACGAATATCTACAAAAAGTTTCCATTAAACTAGGCTAATGGTTGATAGTTGTTGGTGTGTGGTTGGTATTGGGAAAATACAAATGAAGGAACATAACATAAGGAACGTTTTGATTCGAAATTGTTTACAAAATCATAATTATTAGGTAGGTATCGCGTATGTCTAAGACCACCAAATTACCGTATGTGCGCGGTCCAAGTCGAATAATTTTCTGCAGATCTATTTCGTCAATAGATTACGCAGTGATAGCCTAATGGCGTGATCGTCAGACTACCAAGTCATAGATTTCGAATTCGATCTCACGCACTTCTGATTTTTCGGAGTAATTTTCGTCTTATACTTATAATTATGATTTGTGTCAGCGAAGGAAAATATCGTGATCAACCCAGCATGTTTGAATGTATTATTCGACTTCACGAAAACCATGCCCAGAGCCCATTTGCGACATAAAAGCTCTAATACCAGGTTAGACACTAATTACACGAAAGAAAAGTAGTTAATTAAGTTGCAAATGTTTCTTTAAAAAAAAAACTACACACCTACCGGCTTTACCAGTCTTGTTCTACGCTAAGATGGTGGTGTTCCTTGAAGACAACTTATCAAACACTAGCTTATGCCAGTGGCTTCGCCCGCGTGAAAATGACGATTTTCCAAACAAACTTTCATCCCCGATTTAATTCCCTTAGGGGTTAAATTTCGAAAAATCCTTCCTTATTCCTTGTCTACATTATAAAGGGAACCTCTGTGCAAAATTTCAGCTTTCTAGGTCCAAGGGTTTGGGCTGGGCGTTGATGAGTCAGTCAGTCAGGACTTCTCTTTTTATTTATATAGATAGATGATATTATCTCGCGTTAACTGGGACTCGGGTCAAGTTCTCGCACATAATTATCTGGTTGTTCGGTAAGTCGGCCAGGCAAGTTGGCGACTCCTGCTCTAAAGTAGGTGAACATTAGCTAATCGAGTGTGAGTTTAGATAAGAAAGTTATTTATAGTGTGCAGCTTCGTTTAGGATGACACTGGACTGATTTGGAGAATTGATTTGTTTTGATTAAAGATTACCTTGAAGTTAAGAACACTAAGTTCCTAAGCTTCAGAATGAAATAGGATAGCATTTTATAACTGAATTCCTGCAGAAAAGTTATCCTTTTTTTTGGTGGGTGGAAAATCATCAAATAACCCGGTGGGTATTCAACAGGATCTGCCCATTGCCTGTGTCTTCAGAATTTTGTTGAAAACGTTGTTTTAACTTAGTATAATATACTAACGCTACCCAATCGTCCACATTTCCTTCGTCAGAAAATACGTGACGTCTGGCGGCCCTGCGATCTTGGACTATAAGGTTGATAACACGTTACCTAACCTACCCGAAACAAGTTATTGAATACAAAGCTACGTAAATATCGATTTCCTTTAGAAATTATTTTCACATCAAAAGACCCAATTCAAAATTTTCATTTATCTTTCTTCAAAGCTACTTTGCATAGGTTGCTCTATTTGGTATCTCAAGTTCAACGAATCCGAAAATGATGTAATATTCGGAACCCTCGCCTTTCTATTACATGGGACTTAATCATAACTGGCGACATACTGGTGTAGGTACATTTAGTTACAGTTCTGCTTAAGAGCGCTATTACAAACTCGAGTAACTTCGAAACGAGCGGCGACTGACGGTTCTTGCGCCTGTGTGCGTGATGTACGCTTCTTCATACACACACGTGCAGAGGCAGAGGTGCGTAACACGTTTCACTGCGGTTTACTTAGAATTGAATTGGGAAAAAATACAAGTTATGGAATGTTTTATTTTATGTGTGTGATAATGAAATACAAATATAAGTAACATAGAAATTTTTTAGTTTTCCATCATGGGTGTCGTTTATATGGTTTTCGGGGTCGCTGATTACGAAAATGAGGTCAAAATAAAAATCAAAGATGGCGCCGACGAAATTTTTTGGCTTTTCCGTCATGGGTGTCGTTTTCATGGTTTTTGGGGTCGCTGATTACAAAAATGAGGTCAAAATAAAAATCAAAGATGGCGCCGATGAAATTTTTTGGCTTTTCCGTCATGGGTATCGTTTTCATGGTTTTTGGGGTCGCTGATTACGAAAATGAGGTCAAAATAAAAATCCAAGATGGCGCCGACAAAAATTTGTTTTTTCCGTCATGGGTATCGTTTTCATGGTTTTTGGGGTCGCTGATTACGAAAATGAGGTCAAAAAAAAAAATCCAAGATGGCGCCGACAAAAATTTTTGTTTTTTCCGTCATGGGTATCGTTTTCATGGTTTTTTGGGTAGCTGATTACGAAAATAAAGTCAAAATGAAAATCCAAGATGGCGCCGACGAAAATTTTTGGTTTTTCAGTCATGGGTGTCGTTTTCATGGTTTTTGGGTTCGCTGATTACGAAAATGAAGTCAAAATGAAAATCCAAAATGGCGCCGACGAAAATTTTTGTTTTTTCCGTCATGGGTATCGTTTTCATGGTTTTTGGGGTCGCTGATTACGAAAATGAGGCCAAAATAAAAATCCAAGATGGCGCCGACAATAATTTTTGTTTTTTCCGTCATGGGTATCGTTTTCATGGTTTTTGGGGTAGCTGATTACGAAAATGAAGTCAAAATGAAAATCCAAGATGGCGCCGACGAAAATTTTTGGTTTTTCAGTCATGGGTGTCGTTTTCATGGTTTTTTGAGTCGCTGATTACGAAAATGAGGTCAAAATTAAAATCCAAGATGGTGGCTAGGAACATTTTTGGTGTTTCAGTCATGGGTGTCGTTTTCATGGTTTTTGGGGTCGCTGATTACGAAAATGAGGTCAAAATTAAAATCCAAGATGGCGGCTAGGATTTTTTTTAGTTTTTCAGTCGTGGGTGTCGTTTTCATGGTTTTTGGGGTCGCTGATTACGAAAATGAGGTCAAAATGAAAATCCAAGATGGCGCTGACAAATATTTTTGGTTTTTCGTCATGGGTGTCGTTTTCATGGCTTTTGGGGTCGCTGATTACGAAAATAAGGTCAAAATGAAAATCCAAGATGGCGCCGACAAAAATTTGTAGTTTTCCGTCATGGGTGTCGTTTTCATGGTTTTTGGGGTCGCTGATTACGAAAATGAGATCAAAATAAAAATCAAAGATGGCGCCGACGAAAATTTTTGGCTTTTCCGTCATGGGTGTCGTTTTCATGGTTTTTGGGGCCGCTGATTACAAAAATGAGGTCAAAATGAAAATCCAAGATGGCGCCGACGAAAATTTTTAGTTTTTCCGTCATGGGTGTCGTTTTCATGGTTTTTGGGGTCGCTGATTACGAAATTAAGGTCAAAATGAAAATCCAAGATGGCGCCGACGAAAATTTTTAGTTTTTCCGTCATGGGTGTCGTTTTCATGGCTTTTGGGGTCGCTGATTACGAAAATAAGGTCAAAATGAAAATCCAAGATGGCGCCGACAAAAATTTGTAGTTTTCCGTCATGGGTGTCGTTTTCATGGTTTTTGGGGTCGCTGATTACGAAAATGAGATCAAAATAAAAATCAAAGATGGCGCCGACGAAAATTTTTGGCTTTTCCGTCATGGGTGTCGTTTTCAAGGCTTTTGGGGTCGCTGATTACGAAAATAAGGTCAAAATGAAAATCCAAGATGGCGCCGACGAAAATTTTTAGTTTTTCCATCATGGGTGTCGTTTTCATGGTTTTTGGGGTCGCTGATTACGAAATTAAGGTCAAAATGAAAATCCAAGATGGCGCCGACGAAAATTTTTAGTTTTTCCGTCATGGGTGTCGTTTTCATGGTTTTTGGGGTCGCTGATTACGAAAATGAGGTCAAAATGAGGTCAGTGGGTCGTCATAGGGGCGGTTTTTTTTAGGAGTTGGAGTATACGCTTAGGGGCACTATGAGCAGCAAAGAAAACAGAAGAAAAAAAATTAGTTTAAAATAATTTTCGGGACTTGCTAAATTTCCCTGTTTTTTTTTTTCAAAAATGCCTCATTTTTTTTTTGTTTCGTGTTGTCCTTGACCATAGAAATTATTTAGGTTCTGCGAACCATGGTCCTACGACAAACCGTTTCATAGTTATGGTCCTACGAATTTTACTTCGTTTCATCTAGAATGCTCTATATTTCCAAAATGGCAGCTCGGATGAAAACTTTTTCAGGAAAAGAATTGTTGTTCTAGTCGACAACTATGAGATGATATAAAAAAACCGCGACAAAGTGAGAGAAAAAGAAAAATTTAATTTTTTTTTAAGTGTCGGTCGATCTTTCGCCTTGTGTATCCTTAGGGGCACAGAATTTAGTAAAATTTTCAGAAGTTTTTTTTTTTTTCAGGATTTCGGCTATTTTTCTTATTAACCTGGTCCATAGAAACCATTTAAGCTCCGAGACACATTATGGTCCTACGACGCACCGTTTCCGAGTTATGGTCCTACGAATTTTCCGTCGGTGCGTCGTAGGACCATGTGTCTCGTGTGTCAAGGTGAAAAATCGACCGACAGAAAAATTTTGCATATATTTCTTTTCTCTCTCTTTGTCGCGGTTTTTTTTACACCATCTCATAGTTTTTGACTAGAGCAACAATTTTTTTCCCGAAAAGGTTTTCATCCGAGCTACCATTTTGGAAATATAGAGCGTTCTAGATAAAACAAAGTAAAATTCGTAGAACCATAACTCGGAAACGGTGCGTCGTAGGACCATGTGTCTCGGAACTTAAATGGTTTCAATGGACCAGGTTAACAAGATGCTGCAATAAAAATAGCTGAAATCTTGAAAAAAAAAACTTCTGAAAATTTTACTGTTTTGCCCCGAATTTTGCAAATATTTATTTTCTCTCTCTTTGTCGCGGTTTTTTTACACCATCTCATAGTTTTTAACTAGAGCAACAATTCTTTTCCAGAAAAGGTTTTCATCCGAGCTACCATTTTGGAAATATAGAGCATTCTAGATGAATCGAAGTAAAATTCGTAGGACCGAAACTCTGAAACGGTGCGTCGTAGGACCATGGTTCTCAAAACCTAAATAATTTCTATGGTCAAGGTCAACACGAAACAAAAAAAAAATGAGGCATTTTTGAAAAAAAAAGAAAAACAGGAAAATTTACCAAGTCCCGAAATTTTTTTTTAACAAAATTTTTTTTTTGTGTTTTCTTTGCTGCTCATAGTGCCCCTAAGCGTATACTCCAACTCCTAAAAATCCGCCCCTATGACGACCCACTGACCTCATTTTGACCTCATTTTCGTAATCAGCGACCCCAAAAACCATGAAAACGACACCCATGACTGAAAAACTAAAAAAAATCCTAGCCGCCATCTTGGATTTTAATTTTGACCTCATTTTCGTAATCAGCGACCCCAAAAACCATGAAAACGACACCTATGACTGAAAAACCAAAAATTTTCGTCGGCGCCATCTTGGATTTTCATTTTGACTTCATTTTCGTAATCAGCTACCCCAAAAACCATGAAAACGATACCCATGACAGAAAAAACAAAAATTTTTGTCGCCGCCATCTTGGATTTTTATTTTGGCCTCATTTTCGTAATCAGCGACCCCAAAAACCATGAAAACGATACCCATGACGGAAAAAACAAAAATTTTCGTCGGCGCCATTTTGGATTTTCATTTTGACTTCATTTTCGTAATCAGCGACCCCAAAAACCATGAAAACGACACCCATGACTGAAAAACCAAAAATTTTTGTCGGCGCCATCTTGGATTTTCATTTTGACTTCATTTTCGTAATCAGCTACCCCAAAAACCATGAAAACGATACCCATGACGGAAAAAACAAAAATTTTTGTCGGCGCCATCTTTGATTTTTATTTTGACCTCATTTTCGTAATCAGCGACCCCAAAAACCATGAAAACGATACCCATGACGGAAAAAACAAATTTTTGTCGGCGCCATTTTGGATTTTAATTTTGAGCTCATTTTCGTAATCAGTGACCCCAAAAACCATGAAAACGACACCCATGACGGAAAAACCAAAAATTTTCGTCGGCGCCATCTTGGATTTTTATTTTGACCTCGTTTTCGTAATCAGCGACCCCAAAAACCATGAAAACGATACCCATGACGGAAAAAACAAAAATTTTTGTCGGCGCCATCTTGGATTTTCATTTTGACTTCATTTTCGTAATCAGCTACCCCAAAAACCATGAAAACGATACCCATGACGGAAAAAACGAAAATTTTTGTCGGCACCATCTTTGATTTTTATTTTGACCTTATTTTCGTAATCAGCGACCCCAAAAACCATGAAAACGATACCCATGACGGAAAAAACAAAAAATTTTGTCGGCGCCATCTTGGATTTTCATTTCGACCTCATTTTCGTAATCAGCGACCCCAAAAACCATGAAAACGACACCCATGACGAAAAATCCAAAAATTTTCGTCAGCGCCATCTTGGATTTGCATTTTGACCTCATTTTCGTAATCAGCGACCCCAAAAACCATCAAAACGACACCCATGACGGAAACACCTAAAATTATCTCAGCCTCCTTCTTGGATTTGTTTTTTCTCGAAAGATTCATAAAAGTGAATATTTCAATGCAACATTCGAAAGATTCCCCATTATTTCTAAAATAAAGATTTCTATGATTTTTTATCGACCAGTAAAGTATCATTTACGAATAAAATAGTAAGGTTGCGCAAAGCGTTCCTTTCCAACATAGAACATGACTACAATTTTATTTTATCATATTATATTACAAGAATACTTACGTTTAAACTGTTGACAACCTTTTTTTTTTTTTTTTTTTTTTTGGTGGGTGGAAAATCATCGAATGACCCCCCCCGCTCTTGGGCAGAGCGAAGGGGAGTGTCAGACTTCTACTGACTAAAAACCGAACCCATGTTCCTTCTTTGCCCTTGCGCCGAGGCCACGTAATCCAGTACAAAATACCGCGGCCCCGACGGGCGTCGGCCCTTGCGGGCCCCTCCTTGCTGACATCTCTTTGAGGCGCGCGTGGAACACGAACGCGCCGCCGACACGGTCTGTTGCCGTCATGACGACGGCCGGACGGCGAGCTAGCCCATTACTCACCGTCCACAGGCCCGCGTCTACGGTGGCCGGAAGCCATCACGTGGCCCCCGACGCCCGGAGCGCCTTCCGCGCCTTCCGCGGCGGCTGGGACGTTGAGAGGATCGCTCCCTCTCTCGTTCCGCCACCTCCTTCGCTAGCATCACTGCTTCGCAGAAGGAGGCGACGGCGTCCCATTCCTCCTCGCCCCGGATCATGGCTTGCACCAGGGCCGGACGCGAGAGGTCACCGCCGCCGATCGCCGCTACGAGAACACGGCGGGGCTCCGCCCAAGCAGGGCACACCTCCACAGTGTGCTCCACCGTGTCCTCCGGTCGATCCTCGCAGTGGAAGCATCCGGGCGTTTCCTCCCGTCTGATTCGGTGCAGGTACCTCCCGAAACACCCGTGTCCGGTGAGGACCTGCGTCAGACGGAAGGTGAGGGCGCCGTGGCTCCTCTCTAGCCACTCCTCAAAGAGGGGACTTACCGCCACTATCGTGGCGTGCCCTGCACGGGGTTGCGACAGTCGCTGTCTCCATGCCGCCATGAGATCGCACCGGAGGTCTGTCCGCCGCGCAGCAATGTGCCGCGGCAGCAGAGTGACCCCCCGGTGTAGCGCCTCCGCGCGCCACTCGTGTAGGCGCGCGAGGACTATCGCCTCCAGATCCCACGGCGGCAATCCGGCAAGGAGATTCGCCGCCTCGCGGGAGATCGTGCGGTACCCGCGGACTAGCCTTACGGCCATGACCTTTTGGGGCGCGTTCAGGTAGTGGACGGCCCGCTTCCTCACGGCACGTGCCCACACCGGGGCCCCGTAAAGGGCCATGGACCGCACGATCCCCGCATACAGCCTACGGCAGGAGGCGTTTGGCCCCCCCAGATTGGGCAAGAGCCACCTAAAGGCAGCTGCGGCCCGCTCCAGTCTGGGAGCCAAACGTCGGAAGTGCTCCACGAAGTTCCACCGGCTGTCGAGGACGAGTCCGAGGTACTTTAAAGTACACTCGACGCCGATGGGAACCCCTCCCACCGTCAGCCGGGATCCCGACGGTGGCACATTCCCACGCCCATGGAAGCACATGGCCTCGGACTTGTGAAGCGCCACCTCGAGACCCAGCTGCCGGATCCTCTCCACGACTATCTCAACCCCGCGTGTCATATTCGCGGCCGCCGCCTCGTGCGACTCCCCCCGTGCCAGCACCAGCGTATCGTCCGCGTAGCAGATGACGCTGACGCCGTCAGGGAGGTCGGCACGCAGCACCCAGTCGTAACCGATGTTCCACAGGGGCGGCCCCAGAACCGAACCCTGTGGAACACCGCACGACATCTCTCGCCGGTTCCATTCTCCGTTTTGACCAGGGTAGATTACCGTCCTGTCAGACAAGTAGTCCCCGACTACACGACGAAGGTAGGCCGGCACCCGGTGATACCGGAGTGCCTCCCTGATGCAGCTCCAGGGCATGGTGTTGAAGGCGTTAGCGATGTCGAGAGACACCGCCAAGACCACACCGCCCCGAGAGACCGCATCCCCCGTCGTGAGGGCTCTCACGCGCATGATGGCGTCCACCGTCGAGCGCCTCTTGCGGAAGCCGAACTGCTGATCCGCAAGATCCGGACCCATTCCCTCAAGGTGCTCGGCGAGGCGGTTTGCAATTACTCTTTCAAAGAGCTTGCCCACCTCGTCGAGCAGCACAATGGGCCGGTATGCAGACGGCGAGTCCGCAGGGCGCCCCGGCTTCTGGATGAGGACCAGCTTCCCCGTCTTCCAACGACGCGGGAACTGGCCTCTTTCCATGCACGCGCTAAAGAGCCTCTCCAGTCGGGGCCCAAGAGCCTCTGGGTCTGAGGCCAGGGCCCAGGCTTTGCCAGGCAAGCCATCGGGCCCCGGGGCGGTATTTTTGGCTTTAAGCCTCCGTACCGCCACTCTTAGGTCTACCCCAGTCACCTCCGGAATGTCGTCATCGGTTCCTGAACCGTCCGCTTCCGGCACCGCTGGTGGCGGAGCCATTGGCGGGGGACGATGCTCCCCTCGCGAAGGGAACAGAGCGCTCACGACGTCCTCCACGAGCTCGGGCCGGAGACTCTGCGTCAGCGGGGGGCCCCGGGTGCGGAGTTGATTCCGCACCATCTTATATGGGCGCCCCCACGGATCTCTGTTGAGAGTCTCCAGCATCTCCTCGCGGGCCTGATCCTTGGCCCGCAGACGAGCCTCGGAGAGAACTTTCTTCGCCGCTCTGTACCCCTCATAAAGCTCCGCCTCGATGGCTTCCGCATTCGGAGGACGAATGCGGCGCCTGCGATGCCTGGCGTACCGGCGCCGCGCCGCCACACACTGCTGCCGCAGGTGCGACAGCTCTTGCGACCACCAGTACACGTGACGCCGGGCGCTTCCTGGCCGGACTCGGGGCATTGCCGTGTCACAGATCTCGGTCATAGCCTCCTGGAACCAGCCTGCCTCTGTGTTAACGTCGGCGGGCCTGACCGGTGATGACACCCAGGCCTGCACGATCGCGGCTTCCAGGAGGAGCTCCCGGTCCAGCTTCTTCAGCGCCCAACGCGGACCACTTGGGGTCTGTGGGACCGGCGCGCTCGAGGACTGGGCAGAGACCTCAAACCGGATATACCGGTGGTCGGAATAGGTCTCCTCCCCCTCCATAACGCGCCAGTCGACGACGCGTTGTGACAGAGCGGGGCTGGCGAACGAAATGTCCACCACCGACTCGCCCCGCATCCGCACACACGTGGCCACAGAACCCCGGTTCAGGATGTCCAGGCCTGTTTCCAGAGCCCAGCACTCGACCATCCCACCCCGCACATCCGTGTAGCGGGAACCCCAGGCCAGCTCTTGGCGTTGAAGTCCCCGAGTACAAGTACGGGGAGGGAATAGCCTCCGATGACGACACTTAGCTCCCTGAGGGAGTTTTGGAACTCGGCGAGAGTTCGGCTCGGAGAGAAGTAGACTCCCACTACTACGATCTCCCCGAACCGTGCTGCTACGCACCCCTGACCCTTCCTGACCATCTCAAGAGCCGGGGTGCCGGCGGCGGCCGACGCAATGATGGCCACCGTGCCGCTTAGGTCCTCCACCCAGTCTGGCCTGGGCGGGACAAAATACGGCTCGGAGACCACGGCGATGTTTATCGACCACTGCGCCATGCTCTGGAGCAACAGGTCCTGAGCGCAGGCGCAGTGGTTGATATTTGCCTGGAGGAAGCTTAGTGGGGCCATTAATGACACTCCATTTCAGCCCCCTCCGGGACCTCCTGTAGCACCACCGCAGTGGGAGTTGCGGTGGTGGCGGTTTCCGCAGCGGCATCGGCGGCTGCGTTATTGACGACGACGGTGGGGTTGGTGGCGGAGGGCCTTCCCTTCCCCTTGGCCTTGGCGAGTGGAGCGCAGGCCTTGCTCCCTGCCCGGTGCTCGGCCGGCTTCCCAGCCGCCGCACATGCACTGCAGTGAGGCGTGGCCAGGCAAGCCGCGGCCTTGTGACCGGGCTGACCGCAGCGGAAACATAATTCGCTGCGGTCCACCTCCGAGGTGCATCGGCAGCCTACGTGGTGCCCCACATGGCACCGGAAGCACCTCAAAGGTTTGGGCTCCAGGAGCTTCACCTGCGCCCTGGACCAGCCCACCTTGAGGGTGCGGCCCTCCGCAATTTTCGTCGCCACCGTCACAGGGCAGCTAACCGTTACGGTCTGCATACCCTCGCGGTCCGAGCGTAGGGTGCGCCTTGATTTGATCAGCAGAGCACCCCCCGGCCGCAGTGACGGCGGCTACCACCTCCTCCTCGGAGACCGAGTCGTCCAGGCCCAGGATGCGCAGACTTGCGCTCTTCACTGGCCTGGACACTCGAACCTCGTCCGCATTTAGGGACGCTCTGAGCTTTTCAGCTAGAGCGTCTGCAGTCGAGGCGCTCGATTCCCCGGGAACGGCGGGAACCTCTATCTTCCGAGCACCTGTAGCGGTGGGTCGGATTCGGAGGCCCCCGACGATCCCATAGTCTTCGAGCTCCAGCACCGTCTTCGCCTTTTTGAGCGTCTCGCCGTACGTCGTGCCCCTCTTTACCGCGTCCGGCTGTAGTGTGATGACTACAACCGCGGTCTTCGGGGCACGAAGCCTCGCCGCTGCGCGCCGCTTCTTTTGCCGGCGCTTACGCTCGGTCCGCCTGGCCTTTTGAGCCGCCTTACGCCCCTTCTCCTTTTCCCCGGCCACCTGCCAACCGTCTCCGGTCGAATGTGGTTCTGGGGGTGTAGGTGGCCGGTCCGCCTCTGACGCCGGCTTCTTGCCCTTTTTCTCGGCTGGCGCCTTGCTCCTCGGAGGGAGAGGCTCCTTGCCCTTCGGGGGGACAGGCGCCTTGCCCTTCTCCTGGGCGGGCGCTTTACCCTTTGTCTGGTCAGGCGCCTTCCCCTTCGGAGGGGGTCCTGCCTTGCCCTTCTGAGGGGCAGCCGTCTTACGCGGTGGCGCTGGGGCCGGCTTCCCACCTGGCTGTGCCCCGCCTTCAGGCTGGCTGGATGGCCCTGCCTTAGGGTTGCCGGCTGCCGCGCCCGCATAAGTCTTCGCCCCCAGGGAGGGCCGAAGAACAATACCCTCTAAGAGGGAGTGCCCCCTCTCGAGGTCAGCCAGCCTCTGCAGAACCAGGTTCAGGTCCCGGTCCCCGGCAGCTGGGGGCTGGCATTGCCCTCGCTCGCACCCCTTCTGAGGCACCTCCTTTAGGCCGGCTACTCGAAGCTCGGCCAACTCCGCTCGGAGCTTCTTATTCTCCGTTTGGAGATCAGCAACGGCAGCCGCCAAGCAGGTGAGCTCGGTCCGCCGCTGCCGCTCGTCCGTCGGAGGCAGAGGGCCACAGCGGATTGCCTCCGCTGCCGCCAGGATGGAGGCCGCGGCCGCGTTCATGGCCCTGGTTTTTGACGTGTGTAGCCTCTTCAGGGCCACGTCGCGGATCGCGGCCTCCACCACCACCGCAAACTCGGCCATGCGCTCCTTCATGGAGACGCCACCGGCCACTAGCTCCGGCTCATCGTCAGAAGACACCGAGACCACTCTCCGATCAGTTTGACCGGTTTGGAGCCCGTCCTCGGCGTGTTCCACGGCTCGCCTGTCAGCCACCTGGGAAGCGGCCACCCCTCCCTTACTTCCGCCCTTACCCCGCCTGCTCTTTGGGATTTTTCGGGCCGAGCCCAGCTTTTCGCCGGACGATGACTCCCTACCTGCGTCCGGTCTGGGCCGCTTGAGGAAATACTCCGCGTTCCCCGCAGCAGCCTCCGAGCCCTCGTGCCCAGAGCCTTCGCCCCCCAAGCCTTCACGCCCAGTGCTCGCCGAGCTCGCCGAGCTGCCAGACACGGAGTCAGAGTCCGACCCCGAATCTCCCCGCAGCTCAGGCGAACTCATCTGCCAGAGTTTGGCAGGAGCCTTTGCGCCGCGCTTCCCTGACACCTTGTCAGGTCCTTTGCTACTACCGGCCACAGGACTTCTTGACCGGGACCGGGAGCCTCCTCGGCTCTTGTTGCCACTGGCAAACGGTGGTGAACTGATGTTGCCCCCCCCAGAATACGAGGGGCTTGACGCCTCCAAAGGAGACGTGGCGGATTCTCCAACTGCTGTGCAGCTGGTACCGCCCTGGGGTAGTTCTATTTCATTAGTTCCTTCCATTTTTATTTGTTCCTTTTAGAGGGTGCGGTCCCTTTCTCCTCCTACTTTACATCTCTCCCTCCGCCTACTTGCTGCCCTCACAGTCACGTCTGATGAGCAGACGCGAACCAGAGAGCAGCAAGTAGGGTTTTCTCCTGCGACAGGCACACCGTCCGAGGACCCGAACACTGTTCAAGTCTCCGGGCGGTGCGCCCCCCGCGTGTGTCCCTCTTTGTCTGGTCTCTCGCCTTGGACCTTTCCGGCATGAGTATATCTACCGGCAGAGCCCCAAGGGTCATTGAGACACGCAAGCCCCACCACGACGGCAACGGGGGAACACTCCGGTGGGGAACTGTTGACAACCTCTGGTCTACCTGTATTCGTATACGTAACCCACACTAAGGCGCGCGGGAGCGCGAGCGACATAGGTCCGTCCTCCACGAGCCCTCAGGCGTTACTGAGCATATGGCGGCCGTACATCTAGTAATAAGGCATTATTTTGGAAAATCGTAATAAAAAAATGAGACGGCGTAAAATTCCAAAAAAATATAATTAGGGAAGGTAAAGTGTTGTACTATAAGTATGTCTATTTTTTTTTGTTAATATTATCTTTATCCTATGTTTAAACCATATTTAAAACGCATAAATTTTAGCTCAGTATTGCTTTTGAATATCCTTTTTTTTTTGCTGCGATTCCATTTATATCTCAATTCTAATCAGGACAAAAACTTCAGGACTATATAACCAGTATTTTGACATTTTTTTCAGATTTTTCTGTGTTGCCAATTTGTCACAAGTAGCAGGGAAAAACCAGATGTTTTACGTTTGCTCGAAATTGGGTGTCGGAAAATTGCTATTTCTCGAAATATTAACATTCAAAACGAAATTCTAATCAGGACACAAACTAAAACAAAGTCAGATTTATAATTTTTCATTGAAATATTATGCCTTTATCTATAAATAAGACGTGTCCAGGACTTGTAAAAGTACGTATTTTCGGCAAATCGCCCAAAGTTTGTGACAGCGCTCTTAAACCTTCAGGAATTACAGGCGTAATGTTATGTATGTATGTAAATGTATTTCCAACATCAGCTGGTTCGAAATAATATCTGTACTGTATTCCCTGAATTCAACAAACTCAGCGGAAGCAATAGCAGCAAAATGAAATAGGTACCTATAAAAAAAAACATACAAAAGATCATAAAAGAAAAAAATGTTTACCAAGATATTACGTTCATTTACATAATTATGGAATCAGGGCTTGCTCGTATGTAAATTTTATTCCCCCGAACGGACCAGTATTTGTATTCTTCGTCGTTTTTTAATCACAAGCATACTTTTAATAATAAGCTTCTGAATTTCATGATAATTTCTATCAAATAAGTTTTATTCCTTTTTCTATAACATAACAAAATAATATGACAAACCAACAACGCCGCGGAAAATGAACGGAAAACACCCTAAACACCCGTCAGGAAGGTCAGGTGCGTAGTACTCTTAACCGACGGCGCGGCGGCATGCGTGCTGGATGTATTAAAGTGTACGAGGCAAAAGGAGTGTGTAATGCTCGTAGCAGGTGGCGTTCTTTATGCTTTCTGCCTACCCCCATGGGAAAAGGCGTAAGTTTACACATATTGTAACAAAATATGAAAAATAAAATACTCCAATACCTTTTGTTGTTCAATATTTATTTTGAATCCTCGCTTCGCTTTTCGTAAGCAATTTTAAACCATCCATATTTTTCATATTCACAACAATATGGTCATCTGTGGAAATGAATCTAAATGAAAACACCGTAGAATACTTTACAATTAAAACTATCTGGAAACTGAAAACTTCTTTGAGCTGCGGAAAATGTCACGATGTAATTTATGCTTTGTTGAAATGTAAATTCAGACCGCGACGTCGTTATCAATGCCAGCAGCGTGTTTTAAATTAAAATTGTTAATAATTACTGCCTAGATACAGTGTTCCCTATTTAATTCATAATGAATGCTTTAAAGTTGAAGTTTGAAGCTATTAAAAAGTAAATAAGGAAAACCGTTTAATTTTTCGAGGAATTAAAATACACTGCGTCGATGGTCTAGTGGATGCAAGTGCAACTACTGTGCATGAGGTCCTGGGTTTGATTCCCAGGTCGGGAAAAGTGTTATTGGGTTTTTCATCAGGAATTTCTCAGAAGCAGCCGAGTTTGGAATAGTACCCAGTTGATGGCAATAGGCTCGCCCTATATTACATGGAACTTAAACATAACTGGTGAAATGTGGGTTCTACTAATGGGTACACCTCTACCTAACCCTTTTGAAATTAAAGCCGTGACGTTATTGCATGATAATATTAATTTTATTACACTTTTATAAGCAAGGAACCACTGTATAATTCAGTATTATACAGCAGTCGTATTATACGCATGATCTATTTTTAAACGTAGGAAACTTGCAACTTTATTACCCTAACTAGGCTGTTTTAATTCTCGATAATAATAATAATATTCCACAACTATCACACAACGCCATCTAGTCCCAAGCTAAGCAGAGCTTGTGTTATGGGTACTAGACAACTGATAAACATACTTATATATTTTTAAATGCATACATATTATAAATAAATAATAGATATTTCCCTAATAAAGTGGAAATATTTTCAACAAGTCATTATAATGGTGTCCTTCACAATTTTCCGGTTGGTAGGCTTTGATACTTTCCAGGACATTTCTGTGATAAATCGTGATAATAGAAACCAGCTTTTGACAAGAAAATAAAACGAAAATAAACATCAAAAAGAATTGGAAACAAGAAATCTTTCGAGCGAGTAAACCTTAGATCAAATACAAATCTGGTTAAAAATAAAATTCATTTCCGTTCGGTATTGATTTTTTTCAGAACCTTTGATGAATACTAAATTCACCGAAACATCGGTAAGCTGAAACTTGTTTTAACATCATAAAGCGTGTTCATGTATTTGAAAAATTACGAACTGGAAAAAAGGAACACCTTTCCATAGCTAGACTTCGTTAAACTTTTTGCCTTCTCGTTACAAACCTTCCCCCCCCCCCCCCCCCTCCCTAGAGGGTGCAGATGTTGAATTATAAACGGAAAACCTAAATACAGGTTGTTGAACTTTAAACACAAAAAAGTAATAGACGCCTCGAGCTTCTCCAACACTTTCAGATTCACTCATAATGTTCCCAAATAAAAACATAGGCCATTAATCCTACTCATCATAAAACAAGCATAAAAAGTCATCATTGCGTCACATCTTTTAACACCTCGCTATGAATAATTCTGTTTCTCTCTGGTACATAAATTGTTTCCGGAAGACATAACTTACAGCAGGACTCCCCGGTTCCTCGCCTGTAACATTTGCTTCCTCATGAAGTTACTTTGTTTTTCAGTTTATTTGTTTTTGTTGTACTTTTAATGGAGGTCTCGAAGAATGATGCAGAATTCAAATTGTCTAAATGGAAGGCTGTTATTATAAATTGCGGGCACGTGTTAGATGGTGTACTTTAGTGAAGTTACAAACGTACATAGGTACATACAGAACCTTTTTATAATATTAGTATCGAATCAATAAGCAATAAAATTGTAGAAAAATCGTTTTTTCATATCGAAAATATTTTGAGAAAAAATTGCCAGAGTGTTGGAGGATAACCGGCAGAACTGATTTTCGGCGTTTTTGGAATTTTTGTCTGTTTCGATGATCAATTTATTTATATCGTCGACAGATTGTCATAAAACGTACTAAAAATTCTTATTTTAAATTTTTAAGCACATCGCGATGCGAAAATAAACGATGCCTCCAGAAAACCGGTTTTAAAATCCTTGTTTAAAATTCGCTTACAAATGGAATTAGTTCCGCTCGATCACTCGATAAAACGTTCTGAAGGGAATAGCTTTTAAAAATAAAAGGATTTCCTCTTTGTGTAACCTCAATTGGACTAAATGGATTAAAGTAATGAAGTTTAATGTTTTTCAGGGTACAAAAGTCCGTTCGATTTAAAATAAAACAGGTACTTAAAGCTATAGAATTTCTTTATACCTTTACTGTGATGTGCAGAAACTGTTGTAGTTCCTACATATTCGCAGCAAGGGAGCGTTGACACAGAGGTTTGATCTGTGGAAACTGGAAATGAATATGGAATGGTCCGGTAATGGGATATCTGCGGAAAAAAATGGTTTAAGTCTCGTGTATGAATTGCGAGTCTATAATTGCCATCAACCAAGCTAATGCAGACTCCGTGGCTGCTACTGAGCAAATCCTAATGGAAAACCCATTAACACATTGTCCTATCCGAAAATCGAACCCTGGACCACTTGCTCCGCAGTCATGCTTGCGATTACTTATTTACTATAGTATTATGTAAAAACTAACCAACTTTCCAAAAAGCTCTCACATACATTCACAAAACTCTTTATTCCACGAACAAGGAAGGGATTAGATGGAGCTTGAGATTGTTTTGCGAAAATGAACTTGTTGTTACATAATGCATGTCTTGAGACTGAGAGTTTAATCCGGATTTTTAAATTTTAAACAAGCACAGATGCTCTGGGAATTATTAAACGACTCAGCACTTGAACGGGTCACGATAGAATGGAAACATTTTCGCAAGATTTTAATAAGTTGGTTGTAGTATGATGGTTTTTGGAATGTGTTGTGAATATCGATTTGTATATTGCGTGATAAGTTGAATCGCATACAAAAATATTGAATCACTCTTGGCTACGCCATCGTAGCTAGTGTGATGGTCGCGTAGGCTTACTACGACGTAGTAATGGATTAACCGTTGCTACGGCGTAGTAAGTCTAGTAAGCCACGAACTCCACCCCTATATACCTACCTGTTCGGATAAACCGGGAATGCTTAAAAAATACCTCCAGATTATCTTAACCTTTTCTTGGAAAATAATGGAATCTGGCTAAAAGTCGCCTGAAAAATATAATAATACTGAAACCTTTACGGAATTATACGATTCAGCCGCATCTCGTTAGGCCCTATGCAAATTCTAAATTAAGGTAAGAAAAACATTGAGCAGCATAATAAGGTCGCTCCGTATAGTAATTGCCGCTATTACTGTTTCTTTAGGCACGTTCATTACCTACTTAATTAGTACCTACGACTTTTTAAAGAACAGTCAAGTTTTACTTCTGCATAACCTTTTGCCAATCAAAGCTTTAAGTAGGTCCCTATAATACTAGGTAGGTACCTAAGTATCTAGCTCACATTTTATATACTGTATACGTCTTAATTATAATATATCCAACAACAGTTCATAAATATTAAATGAAAACTAATGCCGCCTGAAAGTTACCTTTCCAAACACTCATGGATTCAAAGCGCTGTAGAAATTAATCGCTTGAGTAAACTCATAAATATTGCAAAACACTCGTTTATAAAACTCATCCACCGCAATAAGTATTTTTCATTGCTCGCAAATAAAAAATCACAACCTTTTGCAATTTAAATGTAAATCTAGCTCGTGGGAGTAATAAAACCGTGTTATTACTGCAACATGTTTTCAAAATTCTATCGAGTTTACGCTTTAGTTTGAAGCAGTTTGTTTTTTTCGTAGTTGATCATGTCGTGATACGCGTGATACCAGTTTTCAAAGGGAATAAATAAACAATTTTTTTGTCTGGAGATTTGCCAAATCCGACATCGTTTCTTTTAGTTCGAACATTTATATTCGAGAGGGCGTTTCTTTGACGCATGTCTCCTTTGTTTTTGAATGGCGAAGAAGGCTGCCAAACAAGCGAAAACTACATGTAACGCTCTGGCGCTAATCCGTAATGTGTGCGAAAGTTTCTTTATCTTAAATACAAAATCGTACAAGCTACTCAGTTAACACGGAAACTGATTGGGGTTCTGTAGTCAACAAGGAATCCTTATAGTTTCGCCATGGCCGTCCGTATATCCTGCAAACTTTTGTTAGACTCAAAGTGTCCACCCTCGAAGCCGTCCGCCGGATAGAATTTCCATCTTGGTAACCATGGGGCTCCGAGTGGTGGGGGTTGTACTGGGGGGTCGCCCTCCTCCCGTTCAAAATAAAAAAAATCACCGTTCGGAGGCAGGTAAGTAGGCCCCCTGAGCCTACCTGCCTCCGAACGATGATTTTTTTGGATGATTTTCGGAGGCAGGTAGGCTCAGGGGGGTTATACCACCATTGGGCGTTGGGTGGTTAGTGAAAATTAGGGTGGAGTTTCATCTCATTTCGATATATTCAAAATTTTACACCTATAAAGTGTTCCGAACATAATTATGATATTTTTCAATAAATTAAATGTAATAAATGTGTGAAAAACAAATGCGTTTTCCTTAGTTGAGTTTTTTTTTACATCCAGAGACAAAGTCACATCTGTTACATCTGTAAATAGGTAAAGTCACATTTTATTGTTTCAAACAATTCCGCTTTTTGTTTCCGTGTATCCTTAATGCCGTCAGTTTTTTGTTCCGGAACAAAAAAGGGCCCGGTTACGTTTGGGCCGAGCACGTTTTTACTACCGATATAAGTTTTGTTTATTTGTACTTATTTTGCGGTAGAAGGGATATCAAATTTAAATATCGGCATTATGCTATAATATTTTTTTATGTATAATATCGATGCGCGCATTCCAGAGGTGCGTCAAGTTAATGTGATGACCGTGTAGGTAGTATATCAAGTGAAATCACAGGTCTCAAGTTCGAATCCAAGACACGCACCTCTAATTTTTCGGAACGTCAGACTTCTACTGACCAAAAACTGGGTTGGTTTTTGGTCAGTAGAAGTCTGACGTTCCTTCTTCGCCCTTGTGCCGAGGCCACGTCATCTCTTTCGATAATCCCTTGCCTTCTGGCATTAAGTCCGCCTATGTACCACATTGTACATGAAGTTTAAATAAAATAATCCGCAGCTCCGACGGGCGTCGGCCCTGGCGGGGCCCCTCCTACATTTTTTAATCTTGTGGTATACTTTCACAGAGTGAGGGTGAGAAAGTGATGAGTGAATGATGTGAGTGAGAAGTGTTTGATGAGTGCGTGTGTAGGGTATTTTTTGCTTGTACATAGCATACTTAACCTCCTCACTACAGGAACCACTTTTTATGTCAGATTTGATTCATATTCAGGATTTAAGCTCTATGGGGGTTACTTTAGAAGTTTTTTTTTTTTTTTTGTTTTGTTTATTATATTACAATCTAGCCCAATAAGGCTAATAAGCAATTTTAATCTAACTTAATTTGCTAAAAGTAAAAGTATATCTAAGAGCACGTCCATTGCGTTTACTTAGCGTCTATTAAGGTGAAGTCACTTTGTTCTTGTGTCCATATAAATAGCTAGGTACTATATTACACTCGCGGTAAAGTCACAGATATTATTATGTTACACTATATTACACTACACTAACTCAAAAGGTTTAGTCCTTTTGAGCCTTCTTACTATGTCCGTGTTATCGAGGAGCTGGATGGCCTCAACATTAACATGATGATGAAGTCGATGTTCATGAGCTTCTGCATATTTTTGGATTAGGTATGCTATTTACGAACTCTATATTCAGGTCCCGATGGATGTCGTCAATTCGTATATACCAAGGCGCGTTCACGATGTTCTTGAGTACTTTATTCTGGAATTTTTGTATAATTTCTACATTGCTTTCTTTGGCACAACCCCATAGTTGTATACCATAGGTCCATACTGGCATAAGGACTGATCTGTAGATCAGGATTTTGTTAGAAACTGACAACGCGGAATGCTTTCCTAGTAACCAGTTCATGCTTCTGTAACGAATTTCTAATTCTTCTCGTTTCTTTTTGACATGGGCTTTCCAGCGAAGCTTTGCGTCTAAGGTCATACCAAGATATTTGGCAGTGTTTTCGTACGGTACACTTTTGTTGTTTATGTATACTGGGTTGTGTTCCGATTTCTTGTTAGTGAAGTCAATGTGAATGGATTTTGTTTCATTCAACTTTATCTTCCACTTTTTGGTCCAATCATAGAATTGATTTATTGCTGTTTGTACTTTTACCACAGCTTCCTTGTGACTAGATCCTGTGGACATTATTGCGGTATCATCAGCAAAAGTAGCGATAGTTGCATTTTCTAGTTCTGGTATATCACATGTGTACAATAGGTACAGGACCGGGCCTAGAACACTTCCTTGTGGTATACCAGCTTTTATTACTTTAGAAGTGAAAAAATACTGAAAAAAATCTACTCCTGAAAAAATGGGTTTTTTCTTATGTCCTTCTGTTAGGACAGTTGCAGGCTACTGAGGTAGGCTACTGACTTCTATGTACTGTATACAAGACAATTACAGCCAACTAGTTTATATTATTTTAGATTAAAATAAGACTAGCCCATCAATGTTTTATTGCGTTTTGACATTTTAATGTAACAACACCACGGACTTGTTGTAAAGCCAACATGTGACTGCTAAATTGCCATCTGCTCGTGCTTTTATCCCTTGGCTTTTTCATGAAACGTATCTTCTTCTAATACATATTTTTTGTGTATTCAGATTCCCATAGTAGCCCATGTAGTTTGAAACCCTTTGCTCAATATTTGATCATACGATTGGATGGTAGTGAAACAACGATAAAAAAGAAGTGGTGATCTGGTGCAAGTGCTTCCGTACTTCCGCCACTTCAATATAATTTTTCATTTCCTCAACTGTAAGACCAAGAGAATCTACCTTGGAGATGTACATTGTTCTGTTTGTACATTCAACCATTCGCGTATGTATTTGGTCATCTCTATAACGTTCAAAAAACTGTTCAGATGTTCATCCATGATCGAAATTTGGCATGTATGTTGGTTCATGAAGATTAGTTCCATGAGAATTAATATGTCCACTTTATAAATTCACAATGTCATGTGGAGATGGTGTTTGTGTGCGATCTGGCTAAGCTGGCCTTCGAGGACGACGAGTAGATCTTCCTCGCCGTAAACCAAAGCCAGAAGTCTGTCGTATAACAGAACAAGTTGATGAAACTGGCGATCAATTGAATAATCACTGGATTCATGCCATCTATGCTTTTGTGAATCCTGGAAGGGTTTACAATGTAAAAGTTTTATAATCTGTTGTATTGTAAGCTTTACTTGTGGCAACATTTACTTCCTTATCCTCTCTGTTCTCTTTTGCTGCGTCGTCGCTCATGTCATGTTAATTAATTTTCTATTTTATAGTAATTGTTTGAATTCTAACTTAACAGTTATTTTAATAAATAATTACGTTGAAGTTACTCCAAAACGTTTTAATCATCTGCCCTGTAGCCTGCACACATTATTGGCTTCCATATAAGCGTCATCTTGAACAACTGCTTTCTAACAGGTTATGTGCCCAGCAAACAAAGGGAGACACGTTGACACAGCTTTATACGAAAAGTGAATACTGTACTAAGTCATATTATAGTGTGGTGCCAATACAAGGCACAGGGCTAATTGTTCATTGGAATCATCCGTATTATATTACTAATGACGGATCAAGATCAACGTGGCGGCGACGGCAGGAGTCATGCTGGCAGTGCAGCTGACCATACTTTTGGAACGCCGGGGACAATGTTACCCTACGGCGGAGGTGGCAGCTTTGTGGACAAGCTGGAAGGAGTGGTGAATTACCATTCCTGGAAGTTTCAGGTGCGGATGGCACTCATACTAGAAAATTTATGGGGTTGTGTTGAGGGCACGGATACTGATGCGGGACGAATTCAGAAAGCTCTCGCTAGAATATGCCTCTCAATCAAACCACATTGCTACCAATATGTACGGGATTCTACGACAGCAAAAACCGCATGGGATAACCTCAAAACTGTGTTCGAGGATAAATCTCTTTATAGAAGGGTTACATTATTGAGACAACTCCATAAGATTCAATTTAATCAATATAGCAGTATGACTGCATATATTGAGGCAGTCATGACTCTGAGACAACAGTTGGTAGATATTGGTAGAACAATTGAAGACAGTGAAGTAGCGGAATTGCTTCTTGGTGGGCTTCCCGAAGAATATGATGTGCTTGTATCGAACCTGGAGACTGCCAACATCACAAACACTTTATCAAGCGAGCTGGTGCGAAGTAGGTTGCTACAAGAAGAATTTAGAAAAAAATCCAATGGAAATGTGGCTGGTACTCAACAAAGTGCATACTATGCAAGTAAGAAGAGCCCCATAGTGTGTAATTACTGTAAAAAGAAGGGCCACATCAAATCCAAGTGCTTTAAGTTGAAGAGGGACTCAAAATTAAAGAGGAATGATGAGCAGGTTCTTCTGGTTGCACAATCCATCAAGAACCAGTGGATTATTGATAGTGGATGTACTTCGCACATGACTAATTGTAAAGACTTTATGATTAATTTTAGTATTGCAAATAATAGTGGTGAAGCGTCAATGCCTTTTTTAATATAAAAAATAAAATAATAATAATTTAGGATTTCTCCATATCATAAAATATGTTAGTATTTCAAATTAAATATTTTAACTTCTCAATTGATGAATCCTCACGCCATCTGTAATGCAGCGCCCATATACCGAGACTTTCTTGAGTTTTTTCCGCAAGGGCACACATATAGATGGCACTAGCGAGCTGACAGCTCCCCTTGACCGTTTGAACAAGACGGTGTGTGCTCCGACGCGCTCCGCTTTAAAAAATCCCTTTTTGTTGAAATCTGGACGATACTCGTAAAATAAATGGACCTGCATCTGTGCTTCACTGAGAACTTATAGTGCAGTGTTGATTTTTGGAGTTTTCACCATTCCACCGGCGGATCCACGAAGATTTAGCTCGCCGGCCGGCAGCCCATACTTGCAAGTGCGCATGGACGAAGTATCTTCCCATCTCCCTGGGTCTGAGTGGGATCTCTGGATTGTCAAGGTACGTGGGCATGTTTGCTGCGAATAATTCTCTTGTATTGGTTTGTCGAGGATTCATCAGAAGGGAAATTAATTTATTTTGAGGTCCGCCATTAAACATCCGCCATAGATTCTAATTTCAAATTTTCTTACGTTCTTCACAAAGGTGTAGGCTATTTACACGCCTCACCATATTATTTGGTCCTTCTAACCGGGTTAAAAACCGTTACCTAGATTTTTGCGTAATTGTTTGGTAAAAATCATATAGGTTCAATAACGCACAATAGGTATTTAGTTACGTAAACTTTTGGTAAATCATTGCCTATAAAACGCATCATAATTGACAATAGAATTTACGTAGTTGTTGGTAAATCTGTTCAATTATTTTAGTACATAATTTACATGGAACGACATTACGTATTTATTGGTAAAGTTCATTCTATGTAGGTATCCGTATTTAAAAATTCGCTTTGATATTATGAAAATAAGTAGGTAGTTACCAACGCATCTCGGCTTTGAGCGTTTTAATACAATAATTGTAATTAGATAGATACCCACTCATAGTTGGTAGGTGCGATAATATTGCAAACCGCCTGTAAGGTATTTTTCTGTTATTGTTGTCGTTTGTTATTTAAGTATCGAAATGACGGATAAACAACTGAAGCCGGAAGATTTACTAACTATTCTCCATGAAAAGAAAGGATTGTTATTTAAACGCATTAATCGGTTGTATGATTTAACAAAAAATATATCGTCGTTCGATTCGAGAAAAAATGAAAGTTTTATGACTGAGTCAGAGACAATTGATGACATTCGTGATAAATTTGAATCTTTTGTTGATCAAATTAATCAAATAAACATTAGTATAAAACCTGGTACAAGTGTCGATTATGCTTGTTTAGAGTCCTTTGAAGATTTGTACATTCATATTAAACGTGTTAGGAACAAAATAAACAGTAATCAATCACCATCAACACCCAGTAGTAACTATAAGACTCTTTTTGAACCGCTTAAAATAAAGTTGCCTCCTATCGCGCTGCCGTCTTTCGACGGGAAAACTGAGAATTGGCCTGTTTTCTACGAGTCGTTCAAGTCGAATATTCATGAGAATGATCAGCTGACTGACTCACAGCGTGTGCAGTACTTGGTAGGTAGACTTACGCACAACGCATTGAAGATTACTGCTGGAATTGTGCCTACGGGTGATACTTACAAGTTCTTATGGGACAGTTTAGTTAAAAAATATCAAGAGAAGCGCTCACTAGGTACGCATTATTTAAATAATATATTGGATTCAAAAAGTTGTTCATTTAACGCTAACAGTCTCGATTCTTTCATAGAAACATTTAGTGCATCTATTTCTGCCTTGAAACAACTTGGGATTGCTGATTTTATTCTTTTGCACTGCGCAATGAGAAAAATCGATTCACAGACTATTCAATCGTTTGAACTTTCCATTCGAGATATTGAAATTCCCACAACGAAATTATTGATAAGCTTCGTTCAAGATCAGGCAAAGATATTGGCACGTTCGAATTTGTCTCAATCGAACGCGAGAAACTTTAGTAGAAACCCCGCTTCCGCGCCACGCGAGTCACGCACACAGACAAAAGCGTTTGTTGTGAGCGAGTCAGCTGACTCGTCCGCTTGTTTACCTGCGATGGCGGTTCCGTGCTGCGCGTATTGTAATGATAACGCTCATGTTCATTTGTACAACTGCGCTAAGTTTAAATCCGCGTTGACTCCTAGAGCAAGGTTCGAGTTTATTAAATCCAAACGTGGGTGTGCGAATTGTCTGAGCACATTGCACGGATTGAGTAACTGCAAGTCAACGTCAGTCTGTGATTTATGTAAAAAACGCCATCATACACTATTGCATTTTGATAAAGAAAATAAACCGCAAACAGCTGACGTTTTAGCTACGAATTGCAATGTAGTCGTCGCGTCGCCTCCTGCGCCGCTGTCCGTCGCGCCTCCCTCGCCCCTCTCGTCCCCCGGTGCGTCTTTGCCTGCCCCGGTTTCCGTCGCGGTGCCGCGCTCTTATGCTCATAGTAATAAGGTCGATATTCCCGAACAGATGATTGCGTCTGATTCGTGTGATGTGACGCCAGCGTCTTCGGCTCACAACTCGGCCGTGTTATTGGCAGCTGATGCAGCGAGGGCTAAGGCGATAGTGCTGTTATCGACAGCTCAGGTTTATGCGCGAGCTAAAAGTGACAGTGCGGGTCACAAAACAATCGTGAGGTGCTTAATTGATAATGGCTCGCAGAATAATTTAATAACTACAGCTTGTTGTAGAAAACTTAATTTACTGATAATTCCTTTGAGTAATTCTTTTGTTAAAGGAGTTGGTTCTGTATCGCGACCGATAATAGGATACGTATATTTAGATATCGAGTCTCGTGTATATCCGGATCAAAAATATACTATTCACGCGTTAGTAGTTGAGTGCATTACGGACCAGCTACCATCGCACCATGTTAATTGGGATAGCCATGTAGACTTCCACGCGCTTCCGCTCGCTGATTTAAGCTGGAATATTCCAGGGGATATTGACCTAGTGTTGGGCGCTCAACTGTTTCCGTACATTTACTTGGGGAATAGGGTCGATTTTGGTTCACGCGCCCCACCTGCATTATTGACCACATTCGGGTATGTCTTTATGGGTGATTTTCCGCATAATAGTGATAATTTAAATTTACTTAACTCCTCTCCTTTCACGGCATTGGCTCTCAATGATTTATTACAAAAGTTCTGGGAATTGGAAGAAGTTGAGAATAAACGTTTTTTATCTCCTGAGGAAACCGAATGTGAGAATATTTTTTCCTCGACCGTGTCACGGGACGATGTGGGACGTTATACCGTCGCGTTACCTTTTAGTAAGGATCCCGCCGAGTTGGGTAACTCCCGCACCGCCGCGTACCGTCGACTTATTGCGCTTGAAAGAAAACTACGCCAATTGCCGATGTTGCGGGAAAATTATAATGCAGTGCTCAAAGATTATATTGACAGTGGGTACCTAAGTCAAGTCGACGAATCTGCCATTTCCGATGACGGGTATTATATCCCTCATCACGCTGTCGTTCGGCCAGACAAACCGATGCCGCGCATTGTATTGGATGCTAGCGCTAGGACTCATACAGGATTATCTTTAAATGATGTACTCCATATTGGTCCCAATTTACAAACAGATTTGTTTATTCTTTTAATAAATTTTAGATTATTTCCCATCGCTATAAATGCGGATATTAAACAAATGTATTTACGCGTTGGTGTACCCGTTGACCAGCGTAAATACCTACGCATTTTGTTTCGATTCAATGAGAACGAACCTGTGCTAACCTTTGCTTTTAATCGCTTACCTTTCGGACTTAAGTCGAGTCCATACATAGCTATGCGCACTGTGCGACAGCTGGCCTCTGACAGTCCGCATTATCCCAAAGCTGCTAAAGTAGCAGAGACCAGTCTCTATATGGACGATCTGGTGTATTCTGTGAATAATGAAGATACCGCCATGCAGCTATCGCATGATCTTATAAAGATGTTTAAATCGGGCGATTTTGACCTTATTAAATGGTGTAGCAATTCACCCGTTCTTTTAAACAGTCTTCCTGACTCGCATCGCAAGTCACTCGATTTTCACGCTGGGAGTGATGTTTCTAAGGTTCTAGGCCTTTCGTGGGAACCTTCTCAGGATAATTTCTTCTTCACTTCCGCTCGAGTGGCTGAGAAATGTACTAAGAGAAATATACTCTCGATAGTCGCACGCTTATTTGATGTTCTCGGTTTGGTTGCCCCAGTGATCTTCTATGCCAAGTTGCTCATCAAAGAGTTATGGCTGAGCAATATTGGCTGGGATGATCCCGCTCCTGACGACATTTTTAAACGTTTCTCGATTCTCATGCAAGAGTTTCCATTGCTAGATACATTACGCATACCACGCCATGTGGGTGTTACCGATGATTGTTCTGTTCGTATAGTCGCGTTTGCTGATGCTAGTATGGGTGGGTACGGGTGTGTGATTTATATACACTCTACTAGTCCATCTGGTGTCATAGTCCGCTTAATTTGTGCGAAATCAAAGGTTTCACCTACCAAAGTCACAACTCTTGCACGCCTGGAGCTGTGTGCCGCCGTGCTCATGTCAAAATTGGTAAAAACTGTTCGCGATACTTACGCTTTACGTGTTCCTATTGCAGGAATTTACGCCTTTTCGGATTCCATGATAGCCTTATCTTGGATACACTCTTCTCCGCACCGCTGGTCAGTCTTTGTCAGCAATAGAGTCGCTCAATGTCAGGAGAACTTGGGTTCTCAACATTTTTACCATGTGGCAGGTGTTGAGAATCCAAGCGACTGTCTATCTCGTGGCATCCTTCCTTCCCAGTTAATGTCACATGAACTTTGGTGGGACGGCCCCTCTTGGCTTCGTTGTGTTCCTGAGGATTGGCCCGTTAAACCGTTTTCTCCTATTAATTGTGGGGAACTTCCCGAGCACAAGGTAAATGTCTTAACAGTGACCACGCAAGTAGAACAACCCCTTCTATATCAACTTGCTCAACGTACCTCATCATGGGATAAATTGTTGCGCATTGTTTCCTATATATTGAAATTTGCTAGACCAAAGGTTCATTGTGAACCTCGTTCTATACAGGGCTTGTCAGCTGCGGAACGAGCGATAGTATGTGCTGTGCAATCTGTGTACTTTGCAAATGACATTAAGCTCATTAAATCTGGGAAATTGCTTTCAAAGAGACTCCAAAGTTTAGCTGTTTTTTTGGATGAAGAGGGAATACTACGCATTGGAGGAAGGCTTTCGAAGTCGCACCTTCCATTTGACGCTAAGCATCCTTTTTTACTTCCCAAACATGATCATATCGTGGATCTAATAATCCGTCATTACCATGTGATGAATTGTCACACTGGACCGGGACTACTCATGTCTATTCTAAGACAGCGATTTTGGATACTAGATGCCAGGACTGTCATTAGGTCCAAGTTGCGACAATGCAACACATGTTTTCGGGTAAATCCGACGCATCCCATTCCAGTGATGGCAGACCTGCCTGAGTACCGAGTATCGGAAGCGAAGGCGTTTGTCCACACTGGAGTGGATTATGCTGGTCCCATACGCATAACCCTCACTCGGCGCAGAGGCCAGCACGCCCAGAAGGCGTATATCTGTTTATTCGTGTGCTTAGTAACCAAGGCCGTCCATGTAGAGTTAGTCTCTGATTTAACCTCTGATGTCTTTTTAGCCGCGTTTAAACGCTTTATCTCGCGTCGAGGGCCAGTATCTTGTCTTTATTCGGACAACGCCACTAATTTCGTTGGTGCTAAGGCCCAACTAGATGAGCTTTATAGATTCTTATTAAATTCAAGTTTCAATTCGTCTCTTTTACATGAGTTATCAACCCGCCGCATAATGTGGAAAATGATTCCACCTCGCTCCCCACATTTTGGTTCCATGTGGGAAGCGAATATTAAAACATTAAAAACGCATCTTTATCGCGTGATCGGAAGTCAGCTTCTCACTTATGAGGAGTTACAAACTGTACTCATTCAAATAGAGTGCATTATGAACTCGCGCCCTCTGAGCGTTTTGTCTTCCGATCCCCATCCCGAAGTTATTACTCCCGCTCACTTTTTGATGTCGACTCCACTGCAGTACTTGCCGGCAGCCGATTTGTCTGGTCAGCGCATTAATTTATCACAGCGCAAACAGTTGTTAGATAGTATGGTCCAATCCTTCTGGAAGAAATGGCACCTAGAGTATCTGCATACGCTGCAAGTCAGGCAGAAATGGGCAACTCCGGACAAACCCGTAGAAGTTGGGACTGTCGTACTCGTGGGACAGGATAATTCAGCTCCTCTAAGTTGGCCATTAGGAGTTATAACTGAGGTTTATAAAGGCACGGATAATGTCATTCGTGTTGCAATGGTAAAAACGAAGTTCGGTAACTTTAAACGTGCCGTCGTTAAATTATATCCTATTCCAACGCAATAAAGTTTAACTCTTATACGAAATTCATAGTCTTAAGGTTTAGGAAATATTATATTTAAATAACTTATATCGTTTGTTTCTCGCATTCAGTCGTAAAGCTTAAAGTTTTTCTGATCATAATCTAGGTTAGTAAATACTTATAATTTTTTCACTTCCTTTCTGAAAGCACTTGCGTCCTTCCAAAGCCCCCGAGCATGGTGAAGCGTCAATGCCTTTTTTAATATAAAAAATAAAATAATAATAATTTAGGATTTCTCCATATCATAAAATATGTTAGTATTTCAAATTAAATATTTTAACTTCTCAATTGATGAATCCTCACGCCATCTGTAATGCAGCGCCCATATACCGAGACTTTCTTGAGTTTTTTCCGCAAGGGCACACATATAGATGGCACTAGCGAGCTGACAGCTCCCCTTGACCGTTTGAACAAGACGGTGTGTGCTCCGACGCGCTCCGCTTTAAAAAATCCCTTTTTGTTGAAATCTGGACGATACTCGTAAAATAAATGGACCTGCATCTGTGCTTCACTGAGAACTTATAGTGCAGTGTTGATTTTTGGAGTTTTCACCATTCCACCGGCGGATCCACGAAGATTTAGCTCGCCGGCCGGCAGCCCATACTTGCAAGTGCGCATGGACGAAGTATCTTCCCATCTCCCTGGGTCTGAGTGGGATCTCTGGATTGTCAAGGTACGTGGGCATGTTTGCTGCGAATAATTCTCTTGTATTGGTTTGTCGAGGATTCATCAGAAGGGAAATTAATTTATTTTGAGGTCCGCCATTAAACATCCGCCATAGATTCTAATTTCAAATTTTCTTACGTTCTTCACAAAGGTGTAGGCTATTTACACGCCTCACCAAATAGTTCAGTGTCTATAGCAAATGCTGATAAACTCGCTTGTGAAGGTATGGGTGACATAAAAATATGTCTTAATAATAATAATTTTGTAATTAAAAATGTGATGTTTGTTCCAAATTTGTCCAACAATTTGATATCTGTCGGCAAACTCGTTGAGAAAGGCTATGTAGTTAATTTTTTTAATGAATTTTGTAATGTTCTGGATAGAAATGGTAAACTGGTGGGAATGGCTTTAAAGAAAAATGGTGTTTATGTTTTAAACAACATTAGATATAGGTGTAATTCTCAGGTACACTCTTCGATGATCCTGCAGGAGGAACAGGATGCACAAAGTGCAAATGCTGCTATCACAGTGCCATTGGAATTGTGGCACAGGCGTCTCGGCCATCTCAGTCAACGTGGTATGAATGCTTTAGGGGGTGGTTTGGTTTCTGGTGTAATGTTTCAGGACAACCAGAAGCACGACATACACAACTGTATCGCTTGCCTTGAGGGGAAGATGAAGGCCAAGTCTTACCCAAAGGGACAGGCTAAGCAGCTTTTGGAGCTCATCCACAGTGACGTCTGCGGCCCGATGTCTGAAAGCAGCTGGGGAGGTGCTCGCTACCTAGTGACCTATACTGACGATTTTTCAAGAAAATCTTTTGGATATTTGTTAAAAGCCAAATCAGAGGTAATGTCCAGTTTTATTGATTTTAAAACTCTAGTAGAGAAGCAGGCTGATTTGCGGATCAAAATATTACGTACAGATGGAGGTGGCGAATACTGCAGTGCTAGATTCGCAGACTATTTAAAGATGGAAGGTATAATTCATCAAATAACTATACCTTATTGTCCTGCTCAAAATGGAGTAAGTGAACGCCTAAATAGGACTATTATGGAGAAGGCAAGGTGCATGCTGCAGGAAAGTGGTCTCTGCAAGCGCTATTGGGGTGAAGCAGTTATCACTGCTATTTATTTAAAAAACAGGAGCCCCACAGTTGCTTTGTCAGGATCTGTTCCTGAAGAGGTTTGGACTGGATCTAAAATTGATTTAAGTCATCTCCGTGTTTTTGGCTGCATTGCCTATTCTCTTATACCTGAGCAGCAACGCAAGAAATTAGACTCAAAGAGCAAGATGTATGTGTTTGTAGGTTATAGTGAGACTTCTAAAGGTTACAGATTAATTGATCCGTCTAATCCAAGCAAAATTATCTTGTCCAGAACAGTTTCATTTTTAGAAAATAAATTTTATGATATGACTACTGAAAAAGATAATAATTATATTGAATGCAATGATCATTACAATATTTTACCAATTAACAATAATTTTGAAAATAATTGTTATCCTGATAATTCTATAAATAATAATGATATTTTATTAAATGATATTAATCGGGATGTTTCTCAAATTCCAGGTGATGTCCCTGGTGAACACTGCGACACACAGAGCGACAATACCAGCTTCAGATCGCCTGAGAGCGACATTAGTTTCAAGTCCCCTGCTGGAGATAATCTTTGGACTGAGTCATCATCATCTGAGGGTGAATCACCAGTTCCAGAGACAAATCCAATATTACCGGTTGCTACAAATGGCCGGCCTGTAAGAACTACTCGAGGTATTCCACCTCTGAGGTATGGTGACTATGATTTATCTCTGTTAGTACATGGTGGATATTTTGATGAACCACAAACATATGAAGAAGCTATCTCTTGTTCTGATAGTGAGCAGTGGAAAAAGGCAATGTATGATGAATACACATCATTAACTGAAAATGGTGTTTGGGTATTAGTTGATAGACCAGTTGATAGAAATGTAATAAAATCAAAATGGGTTTACAAAATTAAAAATGATGCCTCAGGAAATTTTATTAAATATAAGGCACGCTTGGTTGCTCGTGGTTTCACTCAGAAACCTGGTGTTGATTTCACAGAAACATTTTCACCAGTTGTTCGACATTCCACCATGAGAATATTGTTTTCTCTAGCTAACTCTCTAGATATGGACATTGACCACTTGGACGTTGCTACAGCTTTTCTCAATGGAAATTTAAATGAAACCATTTACATGGAGCAGCCAGCGGGTTTTTCGGAAAATAATAGCAAAGTTTGTCTATTACTCAAAAGTATTTATGGTCTAAAGCAGGCCAGTCGCATGTGGAACTGCAGAGTCCATGAATTGCTCTCCAAAAATGGTTACATTCAAAGCAAGTGTGAACCTTGTGTTTATTTTAAGAAAACAAAAGATTATTTTATCATAATTGCACTGTATGTAGATGATTTCTATGTATTTAGTTTGGGTGCGGCTAAGATAGAATTATTTAAGTTACTAGAATCAGAATTTGATGTAAAGAATTTAGGTCCAATAAGAAATTGTCTTGGAATGAATGTAACCAGAGATAGAGTAAAAGGAATTTTAACACTTGACCAGTCAAATTATGTGAAAAGGTTACTTGCGAAGTTTGGTATGACTGATTGTAAACATGTGTCAACACCTATGTCTTTAGATTGTAAACTTGTAAAATCGGAAAATAGCTTGAATGATGACACATATAACTATAGACAATTAATAGGTGGTCTTATGTATTTATGTATTTGTACAAGGCCAGACATCGCACATGCTTGTAGTAAATTGAGCCAATTTAATAATAATTTTGACAAATCACATTGGCTTGCTGCAAAACGCATTCTGCGTTACTTGAGTGGTACAATGGACTACTGTTTGATGTTTTCAAAAAGTAGCAATTGTAATATAACTGCTTATGCTGACGCGGATTGGGGTAATGATCTCAGCGATAGAAGGTCCTACACTGGTTTTATTGTTAAGCTAGGTAATGATAATGTAAACTGGGAGTCTAGAAAACAGCAATGTGTAGCACTTTCTAGCACAGAAGCAGAATATCTTGCGATGAGTGATGTCTGCAAGGAAGTTTGTTTTATGAGAAATTTATTGTTTGAAATTTTAAATACCAAATTAAATATAGTATTGTATAATGATAATCAAAGTGCTCAAAGACTATTGGAAGTAAAGGAATATTGTCATAAGAAGACAAAACATATTGATATTAGATATCATTTTGTAAAAGATTTAATAATTAATGAACAGATAGTTGTTTCATATTTGCAAACGGATAGCATGATTGCAGACATTATGACTAAACCTTTAGGTAAAAGTAAGCATTCAGACTTCGCAGAACAAATGAATGTAACCAAAATAAAATTGTAATGTTTAAATATATGTGATACTAGAAATAATTTTTTTTTTTATGACTGCATGTAATGCATGTTTATAAACTATAGTGATGTAGCATTATGTATGCATTAAGTATAATTATGTTTGTATTGCATGTTTCTGTTTTAAACGTAAAGCTTAAGGGGAAGTGTAAAAGTTTTATAATCTGTTGTATTGTAAGCTTTACTTGTGGCAACATTTACTTCCTTATCCTCTCTGTTCTCTTTTGCTGCGTCGTCGCTCATGTCATGTTAATTAATTTTCTATTTTATAGTAATTGTTTGAATTCTAACTTAACAGTTATTTTAATAAATAATTACGTTGAAGTTACTCCAAAACGTTTTAATCATCTGCCCTGTAGCCTGCACACATTATTGGCTTCCATATAAGCGTCATCTTGAACAACTGCTTTCTAACATACAATAAGGGGGTCTTGGTAGTCTTCATTGCTGACAAAATGACATCACATTTCGTCAGAAATACTAAGATTTTCGCATCAGCAGGGCTATTGCGTATCTTTTTATGACAGTGGATAACTCAAAGTGTCTATCAAATAACTGTCAAATGGTGAGTTTTTAAGAAAAAAATGTACCAAACCATAACCAATTTACAGTTAATCTATGGACACTTTAGGTTAGCCACTGTCATTAAAAGATACGCAATAGCCCTGCAGAACAGGTGAACAGGTCAAAACATATTGTAAATAAAAAAAATATTTACTTAATTCACTGACAAGTACCTTCACAGAGGACATAAGAACAGTTATTTGAGCAGTAGTACTCTGCAAGGTTCCTAAATACAGGACATAAAACTTTGATCTTCAATGACAACAAAATAATGGTGAAATCGTAGCGAATATCGATAAATCAGACTAAATCTACTATTCGTAAACGTAATTTGCATGGCTATTGATAGCAATATATAGCAACATTTTTATAAGATTCTAGGAGATTGAAATTACCCTTGCCAAAGTGTACTCCGGTATGTCTCCATCTAGAAGCCATTTCAGAACAACTAACCTGCCATTGAGCTGTCAAATATTTTATAACATGAAAAACAATCTTCACTAGATATCACTACGTGTTTTTATTTTTCGCGACGTGAATATTTAACTGACAAGATTTTTTTGTTTTTTATGTTCTGTGGGTTGGACAAATTCAGTCAGGAGGTTAAAACTCAAGAAGGAACATGGGTGGTTTTTATCAGTAGAAGTCTGACACTCCGAAAAATTAGAGGTGCGTGTCTTGGATTCGAACTTGAGACCTGTGATTTAGCCACATCACTAGGTTATCCGCTTCCAGCACTGGCGCGAGCATTTGCTTTAAACTAGGTTGTACCGCCATCTGTTGATCAATATAGTAGCAACCAAGCAAGTTACTTAACCTACTTTGTGGCCACTATCATGCACAGTTGCTGAAAACGAAGTCACAAAAACAATAGTTTACAACGCCATCTAGTAGTATTGAGTGTCTTTTACACAAGCTGTCAAGGGCTTCACACACTCATGGCAAGAACCACGACTTGTCGTATGACCGGCCGGTATTTTTTTACTTACCCAAATTTCTACCTTCTACGGGCAAAGTGGTGGCCACAACGGCGCGGGCGTGATGTGCACCGTCTGCCAGCTCTGGTGCGAGCACTTGCTTTAAAACTAGGTTTTACTGTCATCTGTTGGTCAGTATAATAGCAACTATCTAGTGACCACGAGCATGCACCGTTAGTGAAAATGAAAATTCACAAAATAATGTGGTTACGATGCCATCTAGTGGCATTTTTTAAATGTGACCGGCCGTTATCTTGTTTCAAAGCCGGTCGGAAGCGCGGTTGTGCGACCATTTTCGACCATCTGTGGCAAAAAGTTCCGGTTGTGAACTTGTGATTGTGACCATGAAGTGATTCAATTTGAATGAAGATATTGTGTAAAAAATTATAAATGCTGGCAAAGCCGCGGTCGGAAGCTAAATAAAACAACCATGAAACGAGTAATAAAATATTATTTATTAAAGCTCAACTAGCATAAATAAATAAAAGATTTTGATAATTAAAAAAGCATACACTAATCGGCAAACGATAGTATAATAATAATATAATAAATTGTTCGATATTTTACAATTTTGACACTCTATACAACGAATTTATACATAAAAATACAGTGACTACATCGTAACATCACACGCCAAATATTTCTCAGTAAATCACAAGCACAACAGAACGGCCATTTTTTTACATTCCATAACATTATTAACATTTTGTATATCTAAGCCACACGAAAGACTAGATACTTTTTACATTTCTTATGTAAATCTTTTAGGTGAATTAATTTAAAATAAATTATTGTTGCAAACAATGAAGATAGTAATTATATTACAAATATTGAAACAATCGTGACAAAGCTTACACAGACACATTCACAATATAATAAATACATATTTTAACTGTTTGGGTTAGCATACACCTCCAATGTTGAACGGTCAATAGTTACCTTCGAACTCGGTAGATAGGGCTGCCATATCAAGATACAAATTAATAAATAAAATTTATGTGTATGTATGTAATATTTTTTTTTTTTTATTCAAAAAAAACAGTTTTTACTGACTGCATAGTTTGATTTTTGTCAGTCTATTTGTTTGTTTGTTCCGGCTAATGTCCGAAACGTCTGAACAGATTATCATGTCAACTATTTGTTTTGAATTCGGCGCTGTTGCAAGCATCATGATCACGATATACTGAAACGACAACAGTGTAGTTAGGTTTTGACAGAACTGGAACAGAATCGAGCTGTGATTGACAGTGGTAGCGGTACTGGCCGAAAAACAACGAACTAGAAAAAGGATTGACCAATTTTTCTGCTCATAAACACCCACCCGCAAAAACTTCAGTTTATCCATGATCATGGAGCTCGCAACAGCGTCGAATATATCGGAAAACTTAAAACAAATAGTAAACATGATAAATATTCCGTTTTTAGTGTTAATGATAAATTGTATAGTAAAGTTTGAATGAGCAAAGAGGTAGACACTCGTCAGGGTAATCCGCTAAAGTAGCCTGACCTCAACTATTGCCTTGCTCATTCGTGACGTGACAACGTCTAATAAATCGATGAACGGCTGCATGCACGAAAAGGAGGACGCATTGTCCCGTTACGCTCATTCTACGCTTGCGCTATCAATCTTTTATTGTGACGTTGTCACGTTAAACTATTGTTCGTAAACCGACTTCAGACAACCAATTTTTGCTCTTATTTATCTTAACCAATGATTACTTAGGAGATGTCAAGTCGATATACTCAGAACTTTAACGTTACATTAAATAGCTGCTACCGCTAGTCTATTGGAAGTAATATTAGCTATAACAAGGCACTGATATCGTACATTTTACTTGCGATTATTAACATTTCATACTCGTATTTTTCATATATTTTAAGAGAAAGTCTACACTATTTCAATATTGCTTAAGGGTGTGTTACTTTCGATGCTAGTTCTGATTTATTTGATAGAAAATGAATGACTAAACATAAATTACATAATTAACTGTAAGGCTTCGTACAGATGAGCAGGACTTAACTGTCGACAGAGCCAACTTCAGCAGCGCTGAGTGTCGCGGGTTCGATCCCCACACGGAATTAATATTTGTATGGCCCACATATAGTTGTTCCTGGTCTGGGTATTTGTGTATGTTAGTTTAAATGTTTGTGAACGCACCCACGGTACAGGAAAAAATCCTAGTGTGGGGCAACGTTTAAAAAAAAACAAACTGCGCCTGGCTTCGACACGTGGACAGCAACCGCCGACCAAGTTGCCTCTGTCGACAGCTGAAATCGGCTCAATTGACAGCAAAGCGCTGCATATTTTGTATGCCAAAATAATTGGCTTAAATATTGTAGTTGTTGTTTTAAAAATAATAAATTCCTTGTAAGGTATCACAGAATTCGCATCGAGAATAAGACAACGGATATAACAATGCTATTTGGCATGCACTTATATTTCTGTCTTTGAAATACAGACCAAAAACTTGCCGTACAATACATATCTTCCAAAACGAAGCATATAGATATTACCAAGTTTAATTTTATACATTTATCATGAAAATACAGTTATCGATACACGACTATGTACAATAATAAATATACACATATTTGTGACGAATGAGGTATAGGACTGGAAGTAAAAATTATATTTACATATAAGATAGTCTATGGCAAGGAAGATATTTTATAGATGGATACTACAACCTTATAATACACATAGAATAGGTACTAGTATATTATATAGTATTTTATCGCTTTAACATGTTATTCAATAGGACATTTTTGATTCATATATTATGCTATCTATACATAATGTATTACTCAGATTATTCACATTTATGTAATGTGCTTTTCACATCTATAAAAGCTATAACATATGATCAGTTTAAACATTCACGATTTTAGAATATAAACATTATGGGTTGAGCCTCATCTGGTAGCACAGAATTAATGTAACCATGATTTTGTAACAATATTTTGATTTATTTAGTAATTGGAAACCAAGTACTGTCAAAAGTTATTATGGTTTGTGACTGTGACTACAGCTCCGCTTTCTTTATTTATCTGATATTCAAAAGTATATGTAATGGGCAATTGAAATAAATGGTTGGAGTTTAGGGTAGAATTCACGCTCTGTTTCTCTAAAAAGTGATGGTTCTGAGCGACCAAACCGAATATGACGATGAAAAAGTACGATTCCGTGCTGCTACATGAGGTTCAACCCTATAACTCATACAACACTACTTAGATCTAAGTTATTTATGTTATTACTTGATTTTTAGATAAACTTTAAGCTCAACAACACGTACAAATGTATTTAGTGCCTCACAAGTTATATTTATAATATATCACTAAGTATAACGGATATAGGGACGTTTGATAGGAGCTTGATAACATGCGACCAATTCGAGGACTGTCAGTTATGTAAAATTATTCGCAATGTTTTTGTTGGTTTATTTTTAAAAAAAAAGCGGTATTAGCTGCCTAAAGTCAGAGTAGCTAGATCTAAGTTCCGAATTTTAATCATGAAAATCTTAGTTGCTGTCAAAAATTCATCATTTGCCTAGCCTTTTTCCAACTATGTTTGGGCCGGTTTCCAGACTAACCGGGTGCTGCTGAATACCAGTAACTTATGGGCCTACTACACGCACGCACTTCCCCACAGTTTTGCCTGCGGGATTACACGGTGCACACAGTACATCGCGCGTGTGGTTTGTAATGGTAATACAGTTGTACCAACCATACGCGCGATGTACTGTGAAGTGTGAACGAAAACTGTGGGGAAGTGCGTGCGTGTAGTAGGCCCATTACACTGAGCGACTGCCTAGCCGATATCCACAACCCAGTTAGTACTGGGTAATGCGATACCCCTTGGCAACCCCTTGACTGGTTATCAGAATTTCGGGCCGCTGACTAACTGTAACGACTATCAAATTCTACGAATGACTATTGTGACCAACGGCTTAGCGTGCCTACCGAGGTACGGAGAAAACTCGATATAAAAGATGATTTTTTAGTTACCGTCCAAATTCTGATATATTAATCTTTGGCGAAAATCATTGAATACGTCTTTTTTCTTTTATTATCACTCAATACAAAAATATTGAGATATCACATCACAAAGATTTAACGTTTCACGGAGAGCGGATAATTCTTTGAGAAAATTATTCAATTTCAAAATTTTACGTATCGATTTTTTTTTCAAAAAATGTGTTAGTGAATGGTGACTAAAAAATCATCTTGTATAACGGATTAACCTAGGTTAGCATGGCTTAACCTAAAGATAGACTGGAGCGTTTATTATTACTTAGCCACGAGCTACTCTCCTCGAGTTGTATCAAAAACAAAGGAAAATATTTGTAAGAATTGGTCACATGTTTACAAACCCCAGCAGTATATTATACTATCGATATATAATAACGTTACATTATTATGTTTTATATTTATATCACGTTAAGACGGTGAGTCGCGTGAGGCTGAGATTTCTTCGTACATAATATTTATATACCAGTAGTGTGATCACAACTTAGTGAATGGCCCTCGCTTAGGCAATTAAAGCAATTAAATGGAACTATGTTTAAAAATAAATTGAAGAAAATGTTAATTAATAATGTATTTTATAATCTGCACGAGTTTTTTGATAAAAAAAATTATTTGTGAGAACCTAACTTTTAAAATCACTATTGCATATCCGACTTTGGTAGACTGTTGAAACCAAAAATGTAATGTTTACTAATAAGAACTTAATGTACACAGTTACGCAATAAATATATCTTTATCTTTAGGATTTACTTAAATTGCGTAAAAGATTATCCTGGTGAAGTATGGGTGCACTTTTAGGTACACCTCTGTATTATATAACTCTTCAGGCATTACAGGCAGTGATGTTATGTTGTATTTCTGAACTGCGTCAAAAGTACTGAATTTGTAAACATTACAATGAACTCAGAAACATAACATAACTACACGCCTGTAACCCCGGGCCCCGAAGGGTTAGACCCGATTTGCATTACACGGCTAAAATACGAATGGTGGCAAGTGGCTCATCATTTATAGTCCGTGACTGTACCTTCAAGTACACCCACATTTCGCCAGATATGTTTAAGTCTCATATAATAGGGGGCGAGCCCATTGCCATCATCCGGGTACAAATCTACCGAGGAAGGCTTTGGCATTTCAGAAACTGTATATATTTTACACAATTAAAGTATATTCTAAAACTGTAACAATACCGCTATTTCAAGAGCCATCGACTTCAGTTATACATAAAGATATTATACAGATATTATATATATAAATAGAATTACATAACAATCGAAAAATGTTATTACTTTTATGCATATCTTTCAAATGCGTGTGCCCACTGCGGTAAGACAATATTTACTTTCAGTAGACATGTTATATGTAGTATAAGTTCATGAAGAGAATCATACAATTTGTTGACATCCACGCTAATTCGAATTCGTATACAATAACATAAACATTACTTACTGTTTTTAGTATGTTATTGAGAGATTGGATATCAAAGTAAAATATAGGGTGGATGGGACACAGACGACGCTAAAACAGTTACCACGTAATTAGTAGGTACATCATTCTAAACCTAAAACATAAACCTAAGACTATGTGTGTTTATTTATTTGTAGGTACATACAAATTTCATCGGTTTTTAAAAACGGTCATAATATTATATGGAAAATCCGCTTTTTTTTTCTATTTGGAGTGTTCAGAATGATATAGGTACTGAATATGTGGTAAACGTTTTAGCGTCGAATTCCCTTCCACCTTGTATTTGAATTATTTACTCATCTCGTGCATATACATTTTCTTTACAAAGTAGAACACAAACTAAAAGAAAGCATTATCTTATCCGCAGTGATTACTATATCAATCTTATATAGGTTACAAATTATCAGTTTGCGAATAAAAACAACGTGTGACTAATTACACTAATTAGATTATTGTTACGTAGTAATTAGTTATTGATTTTGAGACGTTAGAATGAAAATTTATGAAGAAAAGTTGTAAATTAGTAAAGTACTAACGTGGTCGCTGACAGTTGACCTGTCGCTAAGGATGAAAATCGGTCGACTAATCGATATTCATAGTGCAATACACGTTAAATGAAGTCTCTATAGGAATGTAGCCAGGATTGGAATTTTTGGAACAAAAACATTGATAGAGTACTCGGGCCACACTGAGTCACACAGGTTTGGATGCCGGACACACTTTATAAAGCAGACCGATTATGTATGAGTGTTTTGAAACGTCCGCAGACGTTTCTAGAACCATCAAGCTACACATTTCCAGTATAAAATGGCCTCGCTTTGTAAAGATATATAAATTGGCTTGTATAGCATGATTGGTCTTCGTGCTTATACATTGACATGTGTCTTGAGCCTAGCGTGCCATCTTACGAACGGAACGGAATGTTCTAGAATTTTCTTTTCTGCCACCATTACGCGCTTGGCGCCTTAGCGGCCCTGCCTGCCAGTCTCTATGTAGCCTCACTGAAAAACCCTGGCTACATCCTATAGCAATAAAAACACTTAATTTACAAATCACACATCACATTAAAGAATCCAGTAATCTAATATCACTTAGTGCCCTCACGCCTGACTCACCGACTGTACTTGAGTGTTCAGTGCAGCTGCGGTCGACGACACTGTCGCAACACGCGACTGCAGTCGTGACCGCGGACGACCGACCGCTGTGACGTCAGCACAGCGCAGGTTCATCGCGTTCATTGAAACCGCGCATACCTGGAACGAGGTGGTCGCGTGATTAGTTTATTTGTGTATGAAGATAAGGGGAGTAAATAGGAGGGTTGCTTGCGAATATTTTAAGCAAAATGTTATACATAATTTATAGTGGTAAGACGTGATAGCTGGAACATGTTGAAGGATGCGCTAGGGTAGCCCGCGAATTTTTTTAAAGATTTTTGCAGTTTGCAAAACAGTGTCAAGTACTTAAAAAGGTACATCATCTGCCTAGCCTTTTCCCAACTATATTGGGGTCGGCTTCCAGTCTAACCGGATGCAGCTGAATACCAGTATTTTACATCAAGTAGTAGTGTCAAGTTGTACGTCGATTAAAATATGATTCGCAATAATTTCGAGAAAAGATCATTCAATGGGATTCAATGAACTCATCAGTTGACTATAATTCTGTTAATATATTACGGCCGCGATTGATATTTTGAGCAACATATTCTTTAGCCACATATAATTCTTGATAATATTTTCGCTATGAAAACGAAAAATACTATTTGAGATATCCTGGCTTATTATTATCCTTGGAGTATTTCTCATTCACGACTTATAGATCTACTGATAAGAGTCGTTATTGAAATCGATAAAGTATAAGTATGAATGTGTCGAACGTGTTACTTTTAAGTAATTATTGATAGGAAGCAATAAGGAAAACGCCGTTAATCTATTGTGATAAATTAATATCAATGACCAGATGTATGAATGTGGACGAGGCAAAAGGAGTCTGTAAGGGTCGTTTTTGCCTACCCCCATGGGAAGAGGCGATTATGTATGTATGTAATATCAATGAAGTTCTTTTGATGGATTCAGAAAATAAGGAGAAGAAGGTTTGACGATCTGGGAGTATAAACAGCCACATTAGCAGTATCATAATAGGATACTAATATGAATTACGTTACAATTCTTAAAATGGTAACCATTCAGTCCATCCAGTATGTGACCATTGAATTGTAAAACGAGGCTGTCACAAAATAAAATGAACATTCCGTGACTCAAAAAACAAACCACGTGAACTAATCGAAATTAAAGTGGGCGCGGGTTATAGTTCATTCACAAGTTCACAACGCTATCAGTAACACATCGTTCCGTATCATTGTGGTCGTAAACAGAGATTAAGCGACCGTGGCACTATAGAGTGGCGTTACTTTTACGACAATTAAAACTGTTTTAATGGCTGTCTGTCATGTCTCTTTGATTAATGTTTATAGATTATTGTATGTTATTCGTCATGGTAATGACACTTTTGGAAACAACAGTGAACATTTGTCTTTGAATTGATTGCTTATAAAATAACTAGCTGATGCCCGCGACTTCGTTCACGTGGAAAATGTGTGTCTGTCTCGTTGATCGAGTGGCCCTAAGCGTGACTACTGAGCTTGAAGTCCGGGATTTCATTCCCGATACGGGCAAAGGGTTTTCTCAGTAGAGGCCACGGAGTCTCGTTATGTGCCCGGTTGATGGCAATAGCCCATATTACTTCAATGTATATACGTCAAGCGTCCCCATTTTCATGGCGCTTCAAGATCACTACGAAATAACGGTGTTCGATTAGGTACACCACTACCTAACCCTTTCGGAATTACAGGCGTGATCATGTCTATGGATGTGCATACTTTTGAACTGCCAAATCTTGTCTAAGTTGTTTTATTGTGATCATCCACACGTTCCTTGGTGACAGCACCTGCCCTCACTAAAAATCACTATTCTTATTTTCATCATCAGCCATTAGACGTCCACTGCTGGACAAAGGCCTCCCCCATAGAACGCCATAAAGATCGGCAGCCTGCCGTTTGCATCCACCGGTTGCCCGCGACTCTCACGATGTCATCGGTCCACCTGGTGGGAGGCCTACCAACGCTGCGTCTTCCGGTTCGTGGTCGCCACTCGAGAACCTTTCTTCCCCATCGGTTGTCCGTTCTTCGAGCGATGTGGCCTGCCCATTGCCACTTCAACTTGCATATTCTGCGAGCTATGTCGGTGACCCTGGTTCTTCGGCGAATTTCCTCATTCCGGATTCTGTCGCACAAAGAAACTCCGAGCATAGCCCTCTCCATGGCTCGTTGCGTGACTCTGAGCTTCTCTAAGAGGCCAAAAAAAAAAAAATACAAAAAAATACAAAATCTTTATTTTTAAACAAAAATACAAAATCTTTATTTTTAAACAAAAAGTTTTACATTAGTTGGTGATTGGAGCCTCCTTTTAAGCAAGTAATGCCTGTGTTAGGAGACTCCGCTCTTCCACAACAATATAATTAATTCAGAACCATAGATATAAACAGTATGTTTGTGTGTATATGTATGTGTGTGTGTGTATGAATGTGTGTGTGTTTGTGTGTGTGTGAATGTATGTATGTGTGTGTATATGTATGTCTGTAGATGTGTGTGTGGATGTGTGTTTGCATGTGTGTTTCATTTTGTGTGTTGCAATAGTGCCTCAGTGTCTATGTAATTTAGTGACTTGATCCAATTTGTTATAAGTTTTTTACACTCGTGTAATTTTTTAATGTGTACATATATTTTTTTATTTATCCTATTATAAAGCTGACATGATAGTTTAGTGTACTGAATGGCAGCAAATTTCGTTTTAGTTTGTGGAACCTGTGCTATGAGATCTTTCCGTCTTCTTGATAATGCAGTTGAATCATACGGTAGATTTTTATGCTTTTTGAGAACTGTACATATGATATACAACTTTCTAACAGAAAGCAGTCCACTATCCTGATAGAGACTTTCAGTAGGGTATGTAATCCTTTTGAAATACATAATTTTTATTAGAGCACGCTGTGCTCGTTCAACATGTATAAACTTCGATTTTCCTGCACCTCCCCATATTGTGATACAGTATGCTATAACTGACTGTGCTAGAGATATATATATTTCATTTAATAAGTTTCTATCAGACCCTGATTTCTTTTTTTCTTGCCAGCAGTTAAGGACCATGTCTCTGTGCCATAAGTCATCATTATTATTCATTATCATTCTTATTTTATTTACCTATAATTATTAACCTCAAAAATAGGTAAAACGTGCATAATAAGTTCATCCTTTGTTGGCACTGTATGAAAAAAAATCTTTAGAAAATAGAATATTCCCATCTGTCTCCAGATTCCAGACGATTCACTCCTATTTGAATCAGTTTATTTGCAAAGACGCCTGCTTCGTGGTCGTTGTACAGTTTACATAAGACGCAGATTTTTGATCCTGGTCCACAACGACGACGCCTTGAGACATGATTGTGTTTATTTCATCCACCGGTGTGCCCCCCGCAATGACTGGCAGGGTCTGCCTACAGTCGCCTGTGAACAACACAACAACGCTGTTCATCAGCGCGTGGTTGCCGCGTGTGTCCTGCAAGCTGCGGTTTAACGCATCTAATGCATGCTGGTGCGATATTGTGCACTTGTCCCATATTATTACTGTTGGCACTGGAGGAAAAAAATACTCGGAAAATAGAATTGGCCCATCTGCGTCCGATTCCAGACGGCTCTCTCCTGTTTTATCAGTTTATTTGCAAAGACGCAGTTTTTGGTGATGTTGCAATTTGGGGCAAGATTCAGCGGAAATTTGGAAACGGAATGTGAAAAATTTCACATTCATCAGGCTATCAGCAATGCCCGAGGAACCCACAGCCACAGTAATATGACGGCACGGTTGGCGAAGTGGCATGGCTGGGCGATTGATTGTGGCGCGACTTGTCTTGTTTTTTCGTTTTCGTACTGTGTGTATTCGTAAATTTTTGTTTCAGAAAATCCAAAATTTGACTCGTAGTTTGATTTGGTTCGTTTGATCGAAGACGAAGTCAAAATCAAATGCATAAAAAGCGAACACACTTTAAGGTTTATATTATAGGCTATTTAGATTGTCAAAGCAGCGTCATTTAGACTATTTAAGAGTACCTTAGCTACCATAACTTTTTGAAAAAATATCTTGTGAACACATTTATTAATTAGTACCAATTTGGTGTAGTAGATGTCGTTGCATGTATGTATGCGTTATGACGATAAGTTCATCTTTTTTAAATCATATTTTTTTATAGAGAGCACCGATTACAATGAAAACTAAAACCCTTATTAAATTGGCTTTATAATTTACACCTGATACTATAACAAATAGGGACAGGGAGACGTCATATCTCCGAAACTGCACTGGAGAATTTCAGGATTGAAAAGGACTTGAAATCAACTTCAATGGCGAGTGCATCACATACCTTCGGTTTGCCGACGTCATAGTTGTTATGGCTGGGACCATGGAGGAACTCAGTACAATGCTCGACGAATCCTACTCGGCTGGGCAGCGTTAGGGAAGTTGCGCGGTATCTTCTCGTCCAACTTACCACAATGTCTCAAGACGAAAGTCTATGACCAGTGTGTGTTGCCAGTGATTAGATATGGGACCGAAAAGTGGTCACTCACAATGGGCCTCATCAGAAATCTCAATCCACCCAAAGGGCAATGGAGAGGGCTACCTATGCTCTGAGGAGTGCAATGCGTCGTTTCGGGAGTTGCTGCGTCGGGCTGCGCGGCGCCGGATGTTACCGGCGGCGAGTGGTGTGGGTGCGGGGGCGCGCGGCGGCGTGTGCCGTGGCGGCGGGTGTGCGGGGCTCCGGGTCGCGGGGCGGCGGTTGCACGTTGCGGCGTGCATTCGTTGTTCCGTGATTCGGGGTCTCGAGCATTCGTTGTTGCGGTTTGCGTCGCTGCGTGCTTTCGTGCTCGCAGTGTTCGTTGTTGCGGGCATTCGGTGGCGTGTGGTTCGGCGTGGTGGCTTTCGGAATGACGCATTGCACTCGTAGTTTCGCTCTTCTTCCGTCCTTCTGACATTAAGATGTGCCTGTAATGGCTTATTTGAAATAAACGATTTGAGTTTGAGAGTTTGAGTTTGAGTTATTCTATTAAAAAGACGCCTTCATCCTCTCTCCTATAAAAAATTTACTTTGCTGTGCCCGACAGGGTTCATAATTGATTCTATGTTTTAACATACCAACTGTTACATGTACACATTAAGGAATGCAATAAAGTATTGAGTATTGAGTTTGAGTTTCCTTGCGTGATAGAATCAGAAATGAAGACATCCGCATAAGAACCAAGGTTACCGACTGAGCCCGAAGAATCGCAAGACTTAAGTGGCAATGGGCACATTTCTCGCAGAACGGATGGCCGATAGGCCGAAAAGTTGTGGAGTGACGACTGCAAACCGCAAGACGTTGCGTTGGAAGGCCTCCCAATAGAATAAAGACAAAAAATTCTAAAACGAATGAATAGACGCCAATAGAAAACATTCTTTTTTTTCTAAATAAAATGTTCAATGTACCTACAGAAACTCTACGTCTACACATTTATTATTATGTATTTATATTTATTATTACTTTTTGTTGTTTTTGTAATTAGTTTAAAATCATAAAGCATCAAAATAAAAACAAATACCTAAAAATTACAAAAAGTGAAAACCGATTGGGGATCGAACTCGCGAACATGTTTAACAGTTTTGGAAATCTTAGAGCATTATTAAAAAAAACACAAAAAGAAGGCACCGACTGAGATTTGAACTTGCATACCTTTGCTTACAGGTAGGTCGCCGAACCGTTAGGCTACTATCATCTGTGTCAAAATGATTGAAATAGCCGTTGGCTTTTATTTTATAATATGACAGAAGTTAGCTGTCAAACAGTTGAAAAATATGCTCATAATGCAATATTGCTCACCCCCCTAAGTTATTAGAGCGCTAATATATAGCCCATGTGTTATTCCAGATTATAATCTATCTCTGTGTCAAATTTCATTCAGATCCGTTCAGCCGTTCTGGCGTGATAGAGTAACAAACATCCATCCTCACAAACTTTCGCATTTATAATATTAGTAGGATGTCTTTTGTTAAATCGTGCACTAATATTCGTCTAGAAGTGCCCTTGTTCCATGTTACTTAGAGTCGACGCATTTTGCACTGTCCATCGTCACGATAACTCCTTTTGCCTTCATATCAGTCCTCTCACACAAAAACTATTCATGTTTTCTTTGGTCTTGCTCCCCCCCCCCCCCCCTCCAACCATCAACATATTCATTTCTTCAAGCCAGTCGATTCCCTTTAAACTTTTATATTCGTCCCTTACCTTATCCATTCTTGTCACATTCTTCTAGTGCTGGTGTTCGTTTAAATTGGAACAATGGCTAATTTTATTTAGATGTTTTGCCTTATAGTTATTCATTCCGCGCTCTTTATTCTACAAGTATATGAATGTTATTAATTAGAACATCTCAAGACACTGTCTCGTGGCAAAATTGAATCATGTGAGTTCAGAGAAGAATATTTATTAATAGCAGTTGCTGGCCGCCAGTTTAAATGCATCAAGCATTATCAATTTTGCTCCGTTAATTCACAAACTAGTCATTTTGTGCACTTTAGTACCTACCGTTATTACATTTTATGATTCAATTTGCAACTCGGGAGCATTCGCCTGTATTACTATCCAAGATCCAATTTCGTACAGTAACAAGTGAATCTGACAATAAAGTTTAATTTAATTCAATTCACCGAGAGCATTCCGCTCTCAAGTGAATTAAATGAATAAACTTTATCAACAAAACTATGGACTGCAGTATGACTACAGTCCTAGTTTTGTTAGTATTTAAGTGTTAGTAACAATGGAGTATAAGTAATTATGATAGTATTGCTAATGCTTGCAAGTTAATGTTTTTTTAGACCTTTGACTTTCCCCTCGCAGTGTCTCTGGGCAGTCCGGTCTGGCAGAAATCATCTTCAAAATGGCATCTGCTTCAACAAATTCAGAACAAAGTAAACACAAACTATTTTTCTTGTAACCCAAACTGTTCTATTTGCACATCATAAGATTGGCACACACTCCCAACCGAATGTGGACCATAAAAATATGCATTACCGATCTAGAACCAATATAATATGAGAGTAACCGCGATGACGTCAGAGTCTAGAAGACTGCAATAAAAACAAGCTCCCGGACTATCCTATATGAATGTTCACACATCATTTGAACATAAAACTGATGGTCAGCGAATGAACTATGTCAATGGAAACATTACATTTTCTGTTACTTTTCTGAGTCAGCGGGTATTTTGAGTGGAACAATCATTTTAAAGTACAGACGCACATCAAGTCATCCGAAACTGTATAATTTTACGAATCAACCTTGAACCTAACGCTTTAGCGCTAAAGTTGAAAATATATTTAAGGAATTTGACAGATTGTAGTTGCTTGATGTGCTGTGGGCATCAAAATCAAGGCATTGAAAAAGCATGTCGCTTGTAAATACTATCACTGCGGATACCATTCTTCCTGAAAATTTAGCAAAAGGACAGCGACATATGAATATAATGATGCTTTTGATACACAATTTTAGACAAAGCTGCTTTTCTTTGCCCGTTTTATTTAATTTAGAACTGTTCAAGAAAGGTACGCGGCATAAACTATTCTATCATGAATCCTGTGTCAAAGATGTCCCAGGAATAGCTACCGTATTTGCCCAGCACCGGATGTCAGATGGATAGAACAATTGTCAATTACAATAAATTGTGCTCCTAAACTGTTTTGAAAAAATCTAAATTGACTCGGCTCTTCAGTCTTACCAAAGGATATCATATTAGCCAGTACTAATTTGTTTGTGAAGATCAGATAGGCAGTCACTATACAGTAGTATACAGTGACTGCCTATCTGATCTTCACAAACAAATTAGTCAACAGTCAATCAGATACAGCTGAATACCAGTATTTTACATACGTAAAATACTGGTATTCAGCTGTATCTGATTGTATTGTATTGTATTGTACTGATTGTATTGTATTTTACATACGTAAAATACTGGTATTCAGCTGTATCTGATTGCACACTGGTGGCAGATAATGATGCTCGAAATTGAGCAGAATGGCGTACTGAATAAGTGGTGTCCTTCCACCCCGTATATGAAACAAGTTATAAAAACAAATAAAATATTACCTGCGCTGCTTCGGCCGCTACAACTGGAACAGGTCGTCATGCGCTCTCTCCAGGCGCCGCAAGGAGGTGTCCACACGCCGGCCCTGCGTCAACCCCACGGGTGGAGGTGGCAATGGCGGCGGGATCACCTCATTGTACGACGTGGACGCGCCCATGGATGCCGACTGTCGCAGCCGCGCCGTAGGCCGATGCCGCACGAAGCCGTCCTCCAGGTCCCTACCGAATCTGGAAATGGATTATGAGTACGTCAGTTTGAGGATGGAATAAGTGATGGTGTTATCGATATGGCTTATGCACTGCATAAGTTTGATAGTAGATTCTTCAAGTATAATGAGTTAGCCGGTACTGGTATGGTCCAAGATCCTAAGGCCCGTAACTTTAGCAACTGATAGTTGAACATTGGCGGCTTATTCGTCACAACACAGGTTGCCTGGTATGCATACGTTCACAGTACATGCTAACACTTCTCGACGGTCCGGCAGCCCTGCGATCTTGCTCTATCGGAAAATCAACAAGAACGGGGCACAGTGGAAAGTGGAAGGTCTGGAAGTTCCTGATAAGAGTTAGAGCACAAGACGGACTCCGTCTTTGGCTCTTTCTTCAAAAAGCTTTTTGGGATTACCGTACCGTTGAGGTATCTTCGCAGTTAGTGAAGAATAGTGAAGATACCGAATAAAACATTTCGGATGTAGGTATGGTTTTATCAGGAATACGACCTTGGACCTTTGTCTTAAGGCGCAGTTAACGGGGGAACCGTAAAAACGACCTGTTTTTCGTCGCAGAGTTAGCCGTATTGCTACTTATTACAATTCCAAAAAAAATACGGTATATAGTCAAATGTATAGGTAAAAGACTTATACAAAAATATTTTCTAAAAGTAATCAGGAACCTCGAAAAAAAAATCACAAAATCACAAAAAAATCACACGAAAAAACTTTTTCGTCTCGAAATGCTCAATATTTTGAGTGACAACTGTTATTTATTTTTTTACTATCAGAAAGGAAATTTAACCAACTAAAGACATATGTAAAAATATTTTAACATTACAGCGTATTTTTTTTTTAAATAAATTAAATCTGCGAACTATCGTTCATTTTGGCAGTCACGAGCATCAAACGCATCGCCATTTTCAACCTTATTTGTTTAGGCGATGAGTTAAACGCGCGCTCAAGGTCGCGGGCAGCTAATGTCGCCTTAATATAGATGTTTATCATAAAAAAATAAGATCAAGGATGTTATGTTTAAAAAGAACGAGACAATGAAGCGACATCACTTTGTATAATTCACCCTGTGTATTTTCAAGAAGACTGAAATAAAGAACTGCAGCTGAAAATACTCAGTTTTATTACACTTTGGTCCAAACTTAGCCGACATTAACGTTTTAATTACTGACGCAGTTAAAAGAAGAAATTATTTTTATCAAAATCGCAAGCCACGAGAGAACAGGAATTCGGAAATGACGTGTTGACGGCAGCCGAAGTCATAACCCAGTATTTCTTAAAGCGGATGCTGGCAGCAGGCCAGGGCATGGCTACGTGATAAATCTTAGAACACCCTGAATAACCTGAATTACGTATTCACATGGACATATCTTAAGGAAAATGCGGTAAGGCAGCCCGGTAAATTAAATTTCAATTCACAGAGTTTTAGTTATGTATGGTTATAATCATTTAAATTATCACTTGACACTGACTGGTAAATTACAAAAACAACGTGAGAAAATTTAAATTACCTACGAGGGCTATCATCCGCGAAAACTCCTAACCATATTGTATTCTTGGATGGTGCACCGGAAATATCAAGTCAGCCTTTATGGTGTCTGCTTTTTATGGTGGCTGTAGTTCTACCTAATTTAACTTTACCCGTGTATGTATTAATTTGCGGTAAAATAATTACGGCTAACTGCGAATCGATAGCCTTTTCCTCAAAAAATTAATAATGGACTTTACAATTAACATTTTTTAAAGGAAAAATATTTTATATTTCCTGTAACCTGAATTACCTTCTATTATAAAACTTAGTTAATTATATCCTTTACTAATTTTCCTTAGTCCATAACTTATTTACCTGTATAAAATACAATCGTTTTTGCCAGGGATAATAATCGTCATAAAATATTCCTTTTAGAATTCCGGCTATTAGATATCCTTTATAGCCGTATCCCGTCACAGCTATACAATATCCCAGGCATGATCACGACGAAGGTCCGGTCACGGGATCAGCAGTAAACAAGCCCACACACAAACGATCTTATTTTTAGAACCACTCGGCGGAATAAAACCGACTGCACAATTGACACTCACGACTTCCGTTTGCAGATTCAAGGGAAACTAACTTCTATTGCAATGGCGAAAGGTTTGGTTTTCTATGAGGTATTTGGTGCGAATATGAAGGGCACGGCTATTGACTTTAGTTATTAGTTTTTGTTGTTTGTGCATTGATAGCAGTCATACAATACGCATGTACATAGCTGAAATAAATTACGTCTATATACTTAACACAATTTTGCAATACTTAATACTTGTAGTTTTCACAACGCTTAGACGGCAGTAATGCCATAGTACTTATGCACCATGTTCAAGGTTCTATGAGAACCACCAAGGGAATGTGGTCCAAGGTTTCTTTCCAACAATAAAAATGATTGTGCGAACTCCATTTTTATTTTGAATGTTGATCATTTAATGGTTTCAGGGTCTCGACCTGATGGTGACAACTTGTTGGGTTTCTTAAACCCAATTGCATAACATGACATCACGCCATTCACGCCTGTAATCTCCGAAGGGTTAGAAAGAGATGTACCGAATAGTAGGTCTAGGACTCTAGGTACACCCACAGGGGACGGTCCTATTGCCGCAACTGGGTAAAAATCCAGACTCCATGGCTGCTAATACGAAGTTCCTAATGGAAAAATTCAATAAAAATTTGCCTTTTTTTTTGCAGGTGGGAAATCATCCAATGACTCCTCCACTCTGGGCAGACCGGTAGGGTTAGTTTCAGACTTCTACTGACTAAAAACCACCCATGCTCCTTCTTAGACCTTTGTGCCGAGGCCGCGGTATCTCTTTCGAACCCGCAGCCCCGACGGGATAACCATTTACCTGACCCAGGAATCGAGCCCACGACCTCAGGCGCGATTGCGACCACTAGGCCTACGAAAAAATCTACCCAATTGTCATGCTTCATTATTAATCCCTTTTGGCATCGTCACGCTTACTCAAGTTGTGCTCAAGTTAAAGTATTTATTAATAGGTTTATAATGAACTCCTCTCCATTACAAGCTCAACTAACCTAAATACCTTATCATTGATAAATTACTTTATCTTTTGTTCGCCTTGCTGACATTTCCACCCACGGTTTAAACGTAGGGAGGCGAAGCGAAGAATCTGCATAATAACATCTGCACGAACGACTTTTTAATCAACCAATAAGATCTCACGGAGATGTTATCAAGAATATTAATAAACATAGTCTTTCTTGATTTACTCCTAACTTTACTTATAATATGCGGAAATTAATGAGTAATGAAATAACACTTCTGTGAGTCGTTGACAGTGGGTTGAAGAATAATAAATATTAGTCTCGTCACCTACACACAATTTTAAATTAGGTTAGTCTACCGTTATTAAAAGGCTTATATCATTTCAAGGCTATATATGGGAAGCCTTCTAGTTACGATTTCCAACTTTATTTTTAATTACAATTTATGAATGTTATATTATTAAACTTTACTTTAAATACCTCCATGACCGCTGTACTATACAATGCATCCATCAGCACACCGAAAAAAGGCGTTTCCAAGTAATATTTTGCGCTATATTACTTTTTTTGATATCCTACAAAATGCTTGATTGGCGGTTTCGTGAAGGGTTCGATCACATTCTTATTCTGAATCATCATTCTCCTGCCCTTATTCCATTTATTAGGGGTCGGCGCAGCATGTCTTAGTCTCCCATACTTCTCTATTACTTGTCATCTCACCAGTCACCTTCTTTCTCACATCTCCTCCTTTCTCACATCCTCTAATCTTATCCACATTCATACTCAACATTCTAAATATTCAGTCCTTAGACGCCGCCTGCCGACTCATTATCTCAGTAACCACGAGTCGAAAGTAAACCCAATCACTCATCAAAGAACTTGACCTTCCGCTGACGTAATTCGAAAGGGTAGACGTTGTATAGACAAAGAAGTACTTCCGTACAACCCACATTTCACTAGAACAGGGCCCCGAGTCTGCTATTCAATAGTGTCAGAATGGTCGATCAGTGATCTCATAATGGTTGATTTACGACAAGCCAAAATGTACCTTAAGTCGACAGGCATAAGGTACTTTTTGGCTTGTCGTCAATCAACAAGTATGAGATCACTGATCGACCATTCTGACACTATTGAATAGCAGACTCGGGGCCCTGGTATTAGGTAACAATGTTACGAAGGCAAGTTCACAATTTATCGGGCAATGTTCCAACCCTGAACTGGAAGTAATTGTTGAAGAAAATACTTTCCTAGGAATTGGAATCGAGAACTAGATATTGGAAAATGATTTCGTAACTACATGAGCTGCACATTGCTAATAATTAATTATGTTTTAAAAGCCTTGGCAAAAAATTGGATGGAAAATAGGGTAGTAAGTAGGTAGCGGACAGTGACTGCTCAAAGTCAGACATAACTAGCAAATAATCTTTTAAAATAAATCGATAAATAAAAAATATTTTCAATACACTTCCTCGAAAACTAGCTCTTATTGCACTACGATTAGGTTCGACATGCATCATATTTCGCACGCGTGCGGTAATAAGAATACAGCGTGCTGTAATATTATTACCGCACGCTGTAATCATAGAGCAGCGGTAATTCGATTAAAACTTATGAAATTAAAAAAAAAACACCACTGACTATTATAGAGCAGGCGTGTTTTTTTTTTAATCTCGCCATTTTGATCTGCGTCTTTACAGCGTAAATATTTTTTGAATATTTAAATTGTGTTTGTAAAAAGAATACTACTAATAAACGTAAATATTTTAAACAATTATTTACTTTTATGAACAAGTAAGCATTTTTTTGTGTTCTTAATTAAAAAATATTAAAATTTTATATTTTTCCTGTGAGGCTGTTTGGCGGCTTTATACCTTTGCTTCTTTTTCAACCTGGCGAAATCAAACCGCGGAAAAAAAGTAAATTAAATCATAGTCTCATCAAATTTGTTGACAAAAACACATAACGTTTTTAGTTAATTTCTTCGAAAGTGTATTGAAAAACGTCGTTTGATACACGTGGGAATTTGTTATTGCATTTCTCGACCCCATGAACACCCTCGCCATACGGCTCGGGTGTTCAATCTGCCTCGAATGCAATAACAAACTTTCCGCACTTGTATCAAAATGTACTATTATTGACTAGGATATGCGGAATATTGCGGAACCTGGTTTCTGTCCATTGGTAAAACTCGGGGACGACAGGGATTAACCCAGGTTTTCTCGGGTTTCACACAGGACTACCCAAAATTAAATAAAAAGAGCACAAAAAATAGGAAAACACAACTAATTTGGATCTGGACGAGACAGCAAGGAGCTACAACCTATTTTTTTTAAACGTCGCTGCTATTCTGATAGGTCCCAAGTAAAAAAAATATGAATATTAAATTACTAAAATGCAGTAGGTAATGAAAATCTTGTAACGCTTCCAAAGTCTCGAATAAAATACGATTTATACAAGATCGTGCCGAGGCAGGAGGCACGGATGCACAATTCTTCCTACTAAGTATACATATTTTATAGTTGGCCTAGGCCACATTACACAGTAGAGTCCATATAAAGCGGCACGGACCTATATCATAAATCTACCATAACCAGCGACGCGGATGCATTGCATTCTGGAAATTTATCAGGGATCCAACATCGTTCTGCATTTCAGTACCTAGGTAATTCTTTCAAACAATTTTCATATAAAATACAAAAAAAAGTCTCAAGAGTCTTTTTTTTGTACAAGCCCGCCACACTATTCCCAAACCACTGTAACTCCTGAAAGCCAGAATCATCAGAGGCGACCACGAGCAAAGGGCCGAAACAATGAAGCTCGACGAAGTCCCAGACAAACGATTTATATGTCTTGGATCCCGCAAGGAAATTAATCAGAAAATAATAGGGGAGGAGTAGGAAAAACATAATTTCCACTTCCCTCCATATCAATAAGAGACAGAATAGAACAAGGTAAACAGGCACACAGGGACGTACCTATACAACTGGGATAAGAACAGTTGCCTAGCACCATGGATAATAATAAACTCAAGATTCATTTACCTACAGAAGACAGTCTTACAAATGCAAATACTTAAAATATTTGTTGGTAAAGCAAATGTTAATATCGGTCAGCGGCCTACCGAACACCAGTCAACAGAGTGTTATGAAAACATTTGCTCACCAACTTTACTCATCCTTATCTTAATCTGTTTAGCAATGTTACAGGCACTGCGGTCCGCATAAACGATCAAGAGACGCTATTTATTAGGTTTACTTTTGCTGAAACAAATTTTACTACATTTGAAACTGGATTATGGTCTAGAAATATCATAAAACGTAGTTTCTGTGAGATCGCTTATAACTCGAGATCTTCTTTAAATTCTTAGATATTATTGTACTGCTATATCTAGTTTCTTGATTCTCAGAACAATAAAGTTAAAGGAATCCGCCTACACGCTCATACATAGTGTGGTATGGTAACACTATGAGCGTGCTAGGAACAAGCTAGGAACGTATCAGGCACAGAGAGTAACATTACGGACTACTACAGCTGCAGCGTATTATATTTCGTCGCTTCATTCTTCAGATACAAATAACCATGTAGTGCCTTTATTCTACAAGGCTCTATTCGCACGTTTAAAGAATCGACTTTAGTCGATTGTCATTTTTTTTTTTTTTTTTTTATCTGTGGTGTGGACCTCACTAGCGTGGCGTGATATTCGTGCCGTCATTCCTTTTTCTTGCGAGGCATCGTTCGCACGCGCCTTAAAAACTAGTGAATATTACGTGCTCAGCAATCGTCATTATAATGCCGAAAAGAAGAAATCTGGATAGAATTGAACGTTATCAACGTAAAATTCGAATACTAGAAGATCATCAAAGAAAATGTAGGTAATAGAATTATTTATTCGTCATCGGAAGAGTTCTATAAAAATTCAGGTTAGTAAACCGTTACTCTTAATAAGTGTATGATTGTGTGTTGGTGGAAAAATATTTAAGAGAAATATAGTTCAATCTATATTGTAATGCCTGGAGGTTGACCGTGTGTCATCACGAAGGTAGCTCACTATACCTACAGCCTAGAGATTAACCACGTGTTAGCACAAAGGTTATCTGTAATTGTCTAAAGAACGATTACGTTAAAACAAATAAAACGCCTGGAGGTTGACCGTGTGTCATCACGAAGGTAACTCATTATACAGCCTAGAGGTTGACCGTGTGTCATCACGAAGGTTATCTGTAATTGTCCAAAAGACGATTACGTTAAAACAAATAAAACGCCTGGAGGTTGACCGTGTGTCATCACGAAGGTAACTCACTATACAGCCTAGAGGTTGACCGTGTGTCATCACGAAGGTTATCTGTAATTGTCCAAAAGACGATTACGTTAAAACAAATAAAACGCCTGGAGGTTGACCGTGTGTCATCACGAAGGTAACTCACTATAAAGCCTAGAGGTTGACCGTGTGTCATCACGAAGGTAATCTGTAATTGTCTAAAGAACGATTACGTAAATAAAACGCCTGGAGGTTGACCGTGTGTCATCACGAAGGTAAACACTGTTTTAAGCTTTCACGGTTCATAACTATATTAACCAATAACAATCACGGAAGATATCCCGTAGGTGACATTTTAAATATTTTTATCACGAAGGTAATTTGTAATTAATACAAAATTAAATAAAATGCCATGAGGTGGATCATGTACCCTCATGACGGTTATTTATAATACCGCCTTAGTGTCCTTAAACTTCCTGAGAGATTAATCGTTTGTTAATTTAATACAATGTAAGAAGTCAAAATTACGTCTACCCTCAATTTTCAACTTTTATTATTTTATTGTTTTACACATTGAATGACGCCGATCAGACTGATATTATTATAAACATGTCACCCATGATGACACATGATGGCGAGTAGGAATCCACCCCAGTACCTGAATTGGATCCTGGTAATATCTCCGCCTTAGGCGAGACCATGGAAGAGACGCCAAAGTTTGTCGCCAAACCTAACGCCAAATTCCATTCCATTATTACAAGCCCTTAATTAAATTATGAAATTTCGGTCGCAGTAATCGAAGGTACCCGTCCGTATCCCTGACCATAGGGTAGGGGGGGGGGGGTACAGCAGCAGCAACTAGGCCACGGCATAGCCGCCCTTAATAAAGGGTTAGACTTGTTTCTTGACGATGGCAAAGACAAAGTTCAGGCCATTACAATTTTAAGCGACAGGTGTCGCTTGCTGTACGATCTGCATTTTTATAAAATTAAATATACCTAATGCAAGATAGTGATCGTGATAAATTGCTTTTTGGAAGCAAGCTTTCGTAAAAGATAAAAACCACGAAAGTGATCGAAAACCATGGTTTTCAAATCAAGAAGTCCGCTGCAATAGCCAAAAACTCCTACTTCGTAACAGGCAACAATCAAAAATTGTCGCGCCTCTCCTCGCTTCTCGTCGAACAAGGGGGGGGGGGGGGGGGGGGGGGGGGAAGGCCCAAGGAGGACTGCCCCAGCACCGCGCAAGCCAAGCGCAGCTCAAAGATCACTGATGATCCATTAATTCTTAAGTGGATAATTATAATTATATCTAACCACTCAAAACGTCCCGACCGCTTTAGCGGCATTTACTGCCATCTACACTTCGAAGTTTCGAACGCAGTATTATCTATGAAAACGTTCAAAGAGGTTCAATACTGTTTTATACAGATGGCGCTGTATTAAATTACGAAGGGTATTCAATTTCATTATAAAAAAAGTGAATCAATTAACAACTTTAATTCTGTATCGCAGCAATGATTTAGTTTCCAAAATATTTTTGACTCCTGATCCTTTAGAGGACAAAAAGGTTATTTTAAATTCAAAGGTTTTAAATAAGTGTGTTTTACACTGCTCACTTTAAAATGGAGAACCATAAGATTGCAGCTAGACTTTTACCTATAGATGGATTTATGGCAAGTATTGGCATAAAGGAAACATAACTTTTAGTTCCTATTTATAAAGAACATCGTAAATAATTACGTTTTCAGTTTGATCATACATACGAGTTTAACGCAATGCGCTATGGTTTATCTGTTGCGCCTAGGTTTTTTCATGAAGTTGATGAACCAGGTTATTCACCTAAGACACAAGGGTCAGTAATATCTCTCGATGACATCTTTAACATCGGTAATACTTAAGATAAAAATGTCGTGACAACGTTAATGAAACATTGCTTAAATGCTTAGGTTTTGTAATTAATTACAAGAAAAGAAAAAAAAAATGTCTTGAACCACGACAAATTCGTAAGTTTTAGGTTTTATATTTTATAGCGTCGTTATGTCACTGGACCTGCCAGATGACAAACAAACAGGGATAATGCGATGATCATTATGTTGTCTTTTCTTCCTAGCTGTTAGAATAGGGAACGAAAGTTAGCTAGTTAGTAGTTGATTGGTTGAGTACTTACTTACTGCAGCTTGTCCTGCAGTAAGATATTTATATGGTTGGTTTATACACCAAAACTCTCAAACGTCAGAAGATTTAGCCCTTCAAAGGTCTCTCTGAAGTGACCAAGTGGTCAAGGTGACTTTGAAGACTTTGACCTAGAGCGGTGGAGACGGATTTTCAACTCAACTTAACACACAACGTATTGAGAAGAGATTACCATTTCGATTTAGAAATCTACACTAACGCTTTTAGAACAGGCTGGGGGCAGTCTATAACGGAAATCGAGCAAAGGGTGGCTGGAAAATCCAGCGGTATGTCTTGGAGGTTTGAAGTGCTTTGCAAGCTTGCATTCTAACTGCTCCGTATTGCTTCGTGTGGAGAACACATCTGCTATCAGCTATATTAAATGTATGCATGGAGTTCGATTCCCACATTTAAATTAACTGAATAAATCTATTTGGCAATGGTGTGAGAAGCGAAATATATTTCTATTTGCGTCATACATTAACACATTTCATATTAAAAAAGTGAATCAATTAACGTCGTTGCGTCATACATTAACACACGACAATGTAGATGAAGAATCTCGGATTTGGCTTTCCAAAAGATAGTTCAAATTTTAGGTAAACTAAAAATCGATTTATTCGCTTCCCGCACAAATATCATAATGTAGCCAAAACGTTCCATGAAGACCGAACCCTGATTCCATAAAAGTCGACACTTTTACAGTTAGTTGGCAATCTACCTTTTTCTACGATTTTTCCCCCGTGTGCTTTAAGCCTAAAATGTTTGAGAGAAATTATTGACGACTCAGCCACTGGCATCCTAGTCTTTCCTTTTTGGCCTGGCTAATCTTGGTTTCCCTTGCTGAGAAGAATGCTCATGTCAGATATGGACATAGGGACAGGAAGCATCATACGGCGCTATCAATAGTCACCGAATCTGTCCTTTCATTTCTCCTCGGAAATAACATTGAAGCAGACGAGAAAATGAAACGTCTAGGTAGGTACTGAAAGGTATTTACAGGCAAAAGCCATCTCATCCCAAGTAAAACACAACTTGGGACCCAAAAATAGTACTGGACTACGTTTCCCAATGGTACTCATTAGAAAAACGTAATAATCTTGACCCTAATAAACTATCAAAAAAAAAAAAAAAAAAAAAGCATCTTTTGTATGCGTTCTGTACTTCAAATCGAGTACAATTTTGTCTTCAATAATGGAGTGCAAAATATCCACAAATCTCCCACTGGTATCTATACCGCCGTATATACTGGTATCTATATGTATATATACATAAACATTACTGACATGATAAAGACTTCTGCAGCAAATCGACAAAAACCCGTTTTATCTTTACCCAACCTATTTCGTAGAGAACCCCAAAATATGCCCTGCAAAAACTCTCGCTGATTACCTTTAGGTAACATCTGCTTCACGAACTGAAGAAAACGATAGTATTTTGCTTATCGTTAAAAGACCATGTAAAAAGCATCGTCATAATCCATCAGTAGGTGGATTAAGCAGACCCTAGCGGAGAACAAGTCACAGTATTCAGTGCGCACAGCACGCGCTACGCCTCCACCTCGGGGCGGCGGCTTCCGCTGAAGTATACCTATGTGTTGACACCATCCGGAAGACGGCTGGTTGGGCTAGTTCGTCTTAGACATTTTCTGGGTTCTAAAACCGACCCAATCAATTAATGATGAGGGAATGTATGCTCGATCTATCTGCGCCATAAGTAATTTAAATCTAGAATTATTATTAATTACTATAGGTAATACTTACCTACTAATAAATCAAAATACATATATATTTATTGTTTTTGTCTGTTGTTCAAATAATGATTAGGAACTTAATAATTTATAGTTATTTACTATTAAGAACAATTTCTGTTTTTTGATATCAAAATAAAAGTTTTCTACTGTTAATATAAAACTTTACATAATAAAGTTTTATTTACTAATCTGAGAACATATCTCTAAACATCTACATGGTTATTTGTATCTGAAGAATGAAGCGACGAAATATAATATAAGATCAAACGAACTTCTTGAAGTGAAGTTCGATCAATATTATATGAGTCGCTTCATTCGAAGATACAAAGTCCTCACCCACCCAAACCCATCGTAGAAAACTGGGAAAACTGATCTCTAAACAAGAATGACGGCACGAATATCACGCCACGCTAGTGAGGTCCACACCACAGATAAAAAAAAAAAAAAAAAATGACAATCGACTAAAGTCGATTCTTTAAACGTGCGAATAGAGCCTTGTAGAATAAAGGCACTACATGGTTATTTGTATCTTCGAATGAAGCGACTCATATAATATTGATCGAACTTCACTTCAAGAAGTTCGTTTGATCTTATATTATAAAGCATTAGAACGGTCATCACATCACATGCGGTTGAAACCTTATGTTTGTAACGAAAACTGTGAGACAAAGTTACCATAACATAGCATTTATTAATTTTCAGGCAACTTGCCCACTAAACTATTCCGTCACCGATATACACCGTCGCGTGCCATGCACGGGGCGTCAAAATTTGTCGGCGAGAATACTTTGACGATGCCGATACCGTACGTGTACAAGAACTACAACCAATTTTACAAGCTTTGATAGCAGGAGCCCTAAATAATTAGCCTTTTATAGCCGTGAGAATGGACTCACTAATCTATCGTTGACATTCAAGCACCTATGAATGTCAGTCACATAATCGTCTCACTCAGGCCGACGAATTACGTTAGGCTGCCTACGGTCTAGTCACCAATCGATATTGTTTGTTTGTTTATCTAGTTTCATGAGACTTTCCGAGAACTAGCGACGGCTGAATATATTGTTACGACGGTCATCTAGAATCTTCGACAAACCTCGCTAATAACTGTGTAGTACCTAGAAAAGACGAGTAGTGACGAGTTCATTTTTTTAGGTATAGTTACATTGTATTCAAGGTCAGCCGACGCGCGGCGTCAGCGGCAATTGACATTGTAATTTCGACCGTATGCCGAGGGCGTAAAGTAACTTCTTCCTTGTCGGTTCTTTTATCTTTAAGTTTATTTTTTTGTTAATGTTTTTTGTAGATCCTTTCTTGAATAATAGAGAATTATCTCGAATATCTTTTGTTTGCTTGGGTATAAAAGGACCGATTGAGGACAAAGTTAGTTCAGTTCAATTTTAAGCGAGACAACGAAAGCTTCGAAGAGAAATCTAGTGCGATTAAGTATTCAGTAGTGTATTGCGATTGTGAATAAGTGTATTGTGACTTTGTGAGTAATAAAGTTAATTCGTGTGTTTAATTGGTAGTGATTTTATTTATCCCATACCCAGCTCGTAACAATTTGGTGTCAGAAGCGGGGATAAATAATGCCGATTCTACCGAAGGACGACACGGATAGTATCCGTACGAGGAGTCAGCGGCAGCAAGGTATGGACCAAAGGCGATTTGTGGACTCCCCGACACAAACACCGGGTGGTGCCCAGCCGACGTCAGAGCCAGTCGCTGGCCCATCTGGAGCTACTCCAGCGGCGCCTACTACATCAGCGGCGCCTGACTTGTCTGCCTTAATGGCACTGCTGCAAGACCAGGCACGTCGTCAGGAGGAGCAGGCTCGTCGTCAAGAGGAGCAGGCTCGTCGTCAAGAGGAGCAGGCTCGTCGTCAAGAGGAGCAGGCCCGTCGGTTGGAGGAGCAGTTGCAACGGGACAAGGAGGAGCAGGCTCGTCGTCAAGAGGAGCAGGCCCGTCGGTTGGAGGAGCAGTTGCAACGGGACAAGGAGGAACAGGCTCGCCGTCAAGAGGAACAGGCTCGGCGTCAAGAGGAGCAGACCCGCCGGTTGGAGGAAAAGTTGCAACGCGATCAAGAGGAGCAGGTCCGACGCCAAGAAGAACAGATGCTCCTGATGAAGGATCTTCACGCATCGGTTGGGAAAGAGCTGAGCGTGGTGAAGGAGCAGGTACAGCAGCACGACAACCGTATCGCAAAGGCCAAAATTCAGATCGCCGATGTGAAGAAGGCCTTAAGTGAAATTAAGGTTGGAGACGGGTCTGTAACTTCAGTGATTGCTGCCCCTTCGGTGCGTGGGTTTAAAGTGCCTCCATTCGACGGAACATCTTCATGGTCGGCCTATAAAATCCAATTCGAGGCCGTTATGAAAGTGAATGGGTGGACCAAAGCGCAAGCCATGACCGCGCTCACCTTGGGTCTTCGAGACCAGGCCCTTAACATTCTTGAGGCCCTCGGCAAGGATGTGACCTACGAACAGCTGCTGGAGGCATTAGAGTCCAGCAGGGCTATTGTGTATCTTTTTATGACAGTGGATAACTTATACTGTCTATCAAATAACTGACAAATGGTGAGTTTTTAAGAAAAAAATGTACCAAACCATAACCAATTTACAGTTAATCTATGGACATTTCTGATAGCCACTGACGTTAAAAAGATACGCAATAGGGGGGCAGATACGGTGACGCGCACCTGGAGCATGTTTTTCGTGCCAAGTTAAGGGATCGCGTTCAACGTAGTGCCGAGAACTTACAGCAGTGGGCCCTGGAAGTTGAAAAGCTGGTTCGGAAAGCATACCAGTCCGCCCCTGCACTTATTGATGGAAATCTGGTACAGGCGTTCATCGATGGAATACGCGACTTGGAGGTTAGAGCCGCTGTGAGACTTGAGCATCATGAGACGCTGAAAGATGCCTTGGCCCATGCCTTAGAAGTAGAGGCAGTGAGGCAGGACCACCGTACGCACCGGGTCAGGGAGGTTGTAGCGTCACCTGCACGCGACCGCCCGCAAGGATACAGCCCTAGGTGCTACACTTGTGGAGAAAGGGGTCATCTTCGATCAAGCTGTCCTAAGCGCAGCTCACCAAGAGAAGACCAACCTCAGCAAGGAAAGGTGGCTGAAGTGGCTGCCCAACCACAGCAGGGAAACGAGTAAATGCCAGGACTGGGGGGCGGGTGCTGGCTGGTTTTGAAAGAGCCCCGAGGATCTCGATCTCACAAGTACATGACGGGAACAGCCTGACTATCAACGGCGAAGTCAACGGAACTCCATGCAAACTGACGTTGGATACTGGAGCTTCTCACACGGTCGTCAATTCTCACCTGGCGAATCGGTTTCTTGGGGGCTACTTCAATAACCGCGACCACCTTCAATTATTAACAGCTACCGGTCAGCACATAACCGTCCGAGGCAAGAAGGAGGTGGAGTTAAAATTGGGTGATAGAATTTACCGACACAATGTCATCGTGGCCGACATAGTCGACGATTGCATCTTGGGCTTGGACTTCATGCGGAAATATCGTTGTGAGATCGACATTGACCAAGGAGTGTTGAAATGTGGTTCAGAGGAAGTCTTCATGGAAGGTGCACCATCAGGGAAAGTGTACTGCCTGAAGGAAATTGTTCTTCCTAGCAGATCAGAAACGATCGTGCCAGTTAAGTTACCACAGAACTCTGGACACAAAGATCGAAGTGTTCTGATAGAAAGGGTGCACGCAAAATACGCGCATCGGACGTGGAGTTGCGGACACCAGCCCGTCGTACTTAGAAAGGGTGGACAATGAGTTTTCATGGAAGATGGCACGAACTCTGGTAAAGGCCAACAACATCTCAGCTGTACGAATCCTGAATCCAAGTAACAAGGAGCAAGTAATCAAGAAGGGCACCTTGATCGGCACTTGTGAGGAAGTAGCTTGGATGCGTCAACGTCAATTGCAAGATCTACCTACCGGAAGCAAAATTAGTAGTGCCAAATTCGACGTGTCAACGCTTCTTGAAAACTGTCATTTAAGTGAAGGAGAAATGGACAAGGCTAAGAAGATGTTACTTCAGTACGCCGGTATTTTCTCTACGGGTGATGCTGACATAGGAAGAACTGGACTGTTTCAGCACAGAATTAATACAGGCAACGAGTTACCTATCCGTCAGCGACCAAGGAGACTGCCAGTTGCACGGGAAAAAGAAGTGGAAACCATGATTGAGGGTATGGTGAAGGATGGTGTTATAGAGCCTTCATCCAGTCCATGGTGTTCTCCTGTGGTCCTGGTAAAGAAAAAGGACGGCAGTATGCGCTTCTGTGTGGACTATCGACGACTGAACGACGACGTCACGAAAAAGGACAGCTATCCACTGCCTAGGATCGATGACACACTGGATACGCTGGCGGGAATGAAGTGGTTTACCACACTAGACCTGAAAAGTGGTTACTGGCAGGTAGAAATAGACCCCAGGGATAAGGAGAAGACTGCATTCTCAACAGGAAAAGGATTGTGGCAGTTTAAAGTTATGCCTTTCGGTTTATGTAATGCTCCTGCAACGTTTGAAAGGCTGATGGAGCAAGTACTTGCCGGGTTGATTGGGGATGCATGTCTTGTCTATCTAGACGACATAATCATTGTGGGCCGTACGTTTGAAGATCACCTTAGAAACCTCAACCGAGTGCTGTCGAAGATCCAAACAGCAAACCTGAAATTGAGTCCGAAAAAGTGCTCATTTTTCAGGAAACAAGTGAACTTTTTAGGACACATAGTTTCGGGGGAAGGTGTTCAAACAGACCCAGAGAAAGTAGTCGCCGTCAAGGATTGGCCAGTTCCGAAAGACAAGACACAGGTCAGAGCATTTTTGGGTTTGTGCTCCTACTATCGCCGGTTTGTGAAGAATTTCGCCGACATTGCGAAACCTCTACACAGACTCACTGAGGAAAAGCAACAATTCTGTTGGAATGAGAACTGCGACGCCGCATTTCAAGAATTAAAGGGACGTCTGTGTGCAATACTCCTATTTTGGGATATCCTGACACTGAAAGTGACTTTATAGTCGACACAGACGCAAGTAATACTGGAATTGGGGGCGTGTTATCTCAACGGAAAGGAGATCAGGAGATTGTTATAGCTTACTTCAGCAAGTCTTTATCCAAACCAGAAAGGAATTACTGTGTAACGAGACGAGAGCTGCTCGCCGTAGTGAAGACATTGCAGCACTTCAGTAAATATTTGTTGGGACGGAAATTCCAGCTACGAACCGATCATGCTGCATTGAAGTGGCTAATACAGTTCAAGAATCCAGAGGGTCAAGTGGCGAGATGGATTGAACTACTGCAAGAGTTTGACTTTGTAACCGAACATCGCAGTGGGAGAACTCACGGTAACGCAGACGCCTTGTCAAGAAGACCTTGTCCTGAAGACTGCAAGCACTGTGCCAGGCAAGAGACTGGAAGTAGTGCCCGTGAGGATGCTTAGAACGGATCTCAGCGATGAATGGAAGGAGACTCTACAACAGGCTCAACAAAGTGACTCGGACATCAAGCCAATCTTCGACTGGATCAAAGCTGGTGCTCCGAAGCCCAAGTGGAGTGATGTGGCTGCGATGAGTTCCATCACGAAGAGTTATTGGGCACAATGGAACAGTTTGGAGATCCAGGATGGAGTCTTGTGCCGTAAATGGGAAAACGCTCGAGGGGACAACTGTCATCTACAAATGGTTGTCCCTAAAGCTAAGGTACCGGATGTTTTACGGCTCTACCATGATGGATGCTCAGGAGGACATATGGGGGTAAAAAGAACTCTACTGAAAATCAGAGAGCGCTTTTACTGGATCCACTGTCGAGATGATGTAGAAGACTGGTGTCGCAAGTGTACCAGCTGTGCGGCTGTGAAGGGACCCCACACACGAAGCAGAGGTGCATTGAAAGTGTACAACGTTAGAGCTCCCTGGGAGCGGATAGCACTGGACGTTGCGGGACCATTTCCAGAAAGTGACAGCGGAAACAAGTACTTCCTGGTTGTCATGGACTATTTCACAAAGTTGCCAGAAGTCTTCGCCATTCCTAACCAAGAAGCCACAACAGTCGCAGATAAATTGGTTCAGGAAGTCTTCTGTCGTTTTGGAGTACCCTTAGAAATTCACAGCGATCAAGGGAGGAATTTCGAATCGCAAGTTTTTCAGGAGACTTGTCGATTGATGGGTACCCACAAAACCAGAACCACCTCTTACCACCCACAATCTGATGGAATGGTGGAACGATTCAACCAGACGTTGGAGAGATATCTGGCAAAAGTTGTGGAAAACAGGCAAAGGGATTGGGACAAGCACATACAGCCGTTTCTTCTGTCCTATCGGAGTGCAGTTCACGAAAGTACGACTGTAACTCCAGCCTTCGCGAACTTTGGAAGGGAATTACGGTTGCCTGCAGATTTAATTACTGGAACTCCCCCTGATGTCCCACGCAGTGTAACGGATTACGCGAATGATCTACGTAACAAGTTAAATGATGTGTATGAGCATATCAGGCAATCCGGGCAACAGATGTCTGAGAAGATGAAGACTCGTTATGACCGGAAGGCAAACAGTAGTGGTTTCGACGAAAGTTCGCTGGTGTGGTTGCATAACCCAGTGCGGAGCAAGGGAAAGTCTCCGAAATTGCAAGCAAAATGGGATGGACCATACCGAGTTGTGACCAGGATCAACGATGTCACCTACCGAATACAGAAAGGTCCGCGAGGTGCGCCTAAGATTGTGCATGTGGACCGTTTGGCGCGATATTACGGGACTAATGATGCTCGGGACGAGCATGTCTAAGGAGGGGGCAGTGTTACGACGGTCATCTAGAATCTTCGACAAACCTCGCTAATAACTGTGTAGTACCTAGAAAAGACGAGTAGTGACGAGTTCATTTTTTTAGGTATAGTTACATTGTATTCAAGGTCAGCCGACGCGCGGCGTCAGCGGCAATTGACATTGTAATTTCGACCGTATGCCGAGGGCGTAAAGTAACTTCTTCCTTGTCGGTTCTTTTATCTTTAAGTTTATTTTTTTGTTAATGTTTTTTGTAGATCCTTTCTTGAATAATAGAGAATTATCTCGAATATCTTTTGTTTGCTTGGGTATAAAAGGACCGATTGAGGACGAAGTTAGTTCAGTTCAATTTTAAGCGAGACAACGAAAGCTTCGAAGAGAAATCTAGTGCGATTAAGTATTCAGTAGTGTATTGCGATTGTGAATAAGTGTATTGTGACTTTGTGAGTAATAAAGTTAATTCGTGTGTTTAATTGGTAGTGATTTTATTTATCCCATACCCAGCTCGTAACAATATTCAGAAATCTTGTTAGAATTAGGACCTACCTTTGTCTTTTGGGTCTTAATCGCTTTAGGTTCTGTTGAAGCTAAGCTATGTTCGCTCAGTGTGGGTTTATGGTCCAACCTTGGACAAAGTTTTAAGTCTGACAGATTCAATTGTGTCTTCAATTTCTGCACGTGACCGTTTTAATTGAGCTAGAACTTAAGACATGACCTCTATGGATCATCATTCTGTTCAAGCTTCTTTGAGGTTTTAATAATTTTTGCGAAAAAATACAAAGCAACTGAAAACAAATAATGTCGATGTATGGTTATTTTATCTCGTAATAAATAAAAAAAATACAATAAAAAAACCACAATCACATAAATCATGTAACTCATCACCCGTTAAAAATATAATTCCAATGTTTATCTCGACACAGTTCAGTTGGAACCACAAATCATAAATCAAAGGTTAATTTTATCGGACGAAACGTCACAACATCCTAAAGTAAATGACTATGTAGTAATATTTCCAACAACCGACCCGTAGTAATAATATAAATGGGCTGCTAAACTGAAATTAATTTGGTAGGAGGATATTAAATGGAAGGGGAACGGGAAAACCGTTTCATCTCGACATTTCTGAAAACCGTCAACGTAAGACGGGCTGGTAGGTTAAAAACTTAGGAATAGGTGCAAATTTAATCATCAAGAGTGATGACTTTATGTTTTAGGATGGGTGGCCAAAACTACGATGCCCAAGCGGATTTGGATGGCATGTGGTACACAGTTCAAAACCTGGACAGGCCTGGACTAGCACATTATGATGACTTTGTTGTACAAGAAGAATGGAAGAATTATTATACTCCACGTGAGGGAAGTCGTGGGCATAAGCTAGTCATTTAATTATTTTCATCAAATTATTGTAACTGGAGTTAAGTGACCTTTTCAAATCTAAAATAAATTACATATTTTTCTTACATGTATGAGACTCAATTTACCAGGGCGTTCCCCGATGGTCCTACCCAAGTACTAATATCCCATGAGTCGGCAAGCCAGGGCCGCAATGTGATAGATAAGAGGACGACAGCTGCGTGATAAGGCCAATGACTTCGGAAGCTATATCACAATTAATATCAACTCGTGTAACATTTACACATGTATTGGCTGCAATAAACGCAAACGGGACATTATTCATAATTATAAATGTTACACATACTTAGTTTCTTCATGAACATTTTCTTCACTCTCACGAGTCTGCATATTTCTATTTTCGCAATTATTTTCAAAATACTAATCTGTACGATACTTTTACATGAAATTAAATTACGAAAATGCTGATTAATCTATGCGTGTTCACACATCATCAAAGCAACTTATAATAGACAAAGAACTATCTATCAGAACATAATAATATTCTATATGAACAATAAACGACAACAGTGAAAATTAAGAAGACAAAGGCACATACATCTTAATAAACCGCACCACAAACTTCAATAAAGACGAGACAATTTTCTCGTTAAGTGAAGGAATTCAATAAACGACCGATGCACTACGACGATGCGGACAGACGTGGATTTCCTGACTATGTAAGGTGGAAGCGCCAGGGTAGTCCGTGTTAAATAATGATCTCACTCAGATCCAACCTGTCCCTTTGCAGGCAGCAGTTTGACGCCCTTAGTTGAGGTTCGTACCTTTCAGGGGGGGTTACCGGGCTCTCGACTTAACGCCCTGGCTGTAGAGCCCACTATACACTCTAGCAAATTGTAAAAAAACATAGAAAAAATTGAATTTTGCGGTCTACCTTAGCGCTCCACCTTAGCTGTCTAAATAACTGAAGATCACGTCATTTCATCGATCGATTAGTTTACATACTGTCATGCCGAGATCCCATTTGCACGAACACAAATAGGTACGTCACATCAAAGTCTTATGACTGAAAGTAAGTAAATAATCTATCGGCATTTGCCCATCAACAAGCCAAAATGGGTTTGTGTAATACCGCACGCTCCCCTTCTTGGCAGGCCAATGTGGGCCAATGTCTACAGGATAACGGCCATTAAATTACTCTAGACTTAATAATAGGTCAGTTTTAATATTGTTGTTAGAAACGGAGTAATCGAGTTAATTGTCAAACTAATTAGCGATGACGGTTTTAAAGCCCTAAGTAAGTACTATATCGCTGCTGATTTCAAACGGTACTCAGACAGCAGTTATTTGAATTTCCACGGATAACCACCTCCGGGAGTGTTAATGTGGTGTTGCCCCACAAACGATGGGACACTTGATATCGTGTCCTGCATTTCCTGTTCATTTTGCACACCACATGAGCTGATGGACGCAACTGAAAATACCAAAATCGTCGCCAAATTTTGGGCAATTTGAATATTGTCATCGACACGTTATGAAGACCATTTCATTCATATTTAGATATTTCTTAGTTTTTAATCGACTTCTGAACAAGGAGGAGGTATAACACCAGCATATTTATGAATCCATGAATGCATACCAATTTCCCTGTGATCTACTATCCGAAATCACACAATTTCAAAGCTGTCTTGTTATTTTTTATACGAATATTATATTTCAAGTCAGCTGTATCTATCCAGTGGCCATAACAACACTGACCTCTAGAGTTACAAAATCGTGAAAACTTGATAAACGCATACATTACAATTACAACCAGCACGATATCTAATAGCTAGGGACAAGGCCACCAAAGCTTGTCGGGTTACTCATACGGAATAAATAACGAAGTATTCAAAACGATATTTTCATATACTGGCCTGTTGGTCTAGTGGTTAGTGACCCTAACTGCTATGCCGGAGGTTGTGGGTTCGATTCCCACCCAGGACAAATGTTTGTGTGATGAGCACGATCATTTGTTCTGTGTCTGGGTGTAATTTATCTATACATATAATAAAACAGTAAATCTATAATATGTATGTATTTAGAAATATATAAGTATGTTTATCAGTTGTCTAGTACCCATAACACAAGCTCTGCTTAGCTTGGGACTAGATGGCGTTGTGTGATAGTTGTGGAATATTATTATTATTATATGCAGAGTGTAAGAATTTAGGATGCAGTTAGCATGCAGCTGATGCATTCACAGCAGTTGTCACAAACTCACAACCACATCAGAAATATGCGCAATAAGGTCGCATGCACAGATAAAGATGCAAGATTTTATATCTGTGGTCGCGTGCATGTAGTTTAAGTTCATTGCTAGTCTATCGATTGCGAAGGAAATATTTTATTCATAACTTGCTTGTCAACAACAAAGCTTCAGTCTCATAGTAAAACACGGGAAAAAACAGTTTTTCCTTTGGGACCGAAATCCGGTTCTGCATGCCCATGGAGCACAGGTTATTTTGCTCCATGTGCATGCCCTAACTACAATGAATACTTACATTATGTATTCTGAATATTTTTGTGATTAAAAGAGTGACGTTGTAAACCGGATTCGAAGGTACACGCACGTGGAGTTTTATTTTGTAATCTGTGCTAATATTATAAATCGGTATTTGTTTGTAAGTTTGTATGTAGGGGGGTAATCTCCGGAACGGAATTCAATTTTTTTCCATCTGATAGAAAGATACATGGGTAATTCGTGGGTTCCATAAGCTATAAATTATATTTTTATACCATGCATATTGGCCCAGTTATCACATTTATTGCAGACGAAGTCGCGGGCGGAGTGCTAATGTGACATACTTTGTTAGAATAAATTAAATTGAAGCTACTAGAATTTAAATAAACAATAAAATTATTAAAATATAAAAAGTAGAGGTAAATCTTTGAATGAATGTTTAAGTTGAAGCCTTTTGAAGAGGTATTATGTTCATCTTAATGATTGAATCTAAGCCTGTTCTTTTTCTTATCGTACGGATCATCGTCATGAGATATTATCTACATTATATACTTTAATAAATAAACATCAATAACTTATTTTATTCAAAATGCTTATACAAACCTTTTTGTGTCGTGAATTGACAAATGCATAATTATAATAATTAGCTTAAATTACTTAGCACAAGAAAAAGTGATGACATCAAATGTATATTTACCTAAAAATGATACATTTAGCGCCACTTTCATATACACAAAATAATGGTCAGACACACGTTTTAAGGCGACATCACCTGCCCGCGACCTTGAGCGCGCGCTTAACTCATCGCCTAAACAAATAAGGTTGAAAATGGCGACGCGTTTGATGCTCGTGACTGCCAAAATGAACGATAGTTCGCAGATTTAATTTATTAAAAAAAAAAATACGCTGTAATGTTAAAATATTTTTACATATGTCTTTAGTTGGTTAAATTTCCTTTCTGATAGTAAAAAAATAAATAACAGTTGTCACTCAAAATATTGAGCATTTCGAGACGAAAAATTTTTTTCGTGTGATTTTTTTGTGATTTTGTGATTTTTTTTTTTCGAGGTTCTTGATTACTTTTAGAAAATATTTTTGCATAAGTCTTTTACCTATACATTTGACTATACACTGTATTTTTTTTGGAATTGTAATAAGTAGCAATATGGCTAACTCTGCGACGAAAAACAGGTCGTTTTTACGGTTCCCCCGTTGACTGCGTCTTAAACAAAAAAGGAAGCGGCTGTCATGTGACTGCGCTCGCGCATAGAAAGTGTTGGTCGCGACTTCGCGAGCGCTAAACCGCGACCTTCGCGCAGTCTAGTCGCGGGGAAAAAGTAATCAACAGTTTTTTTATTGGGAGACGCTGGTTCCATTCTATTATACTTACAGCTGAAATGTATGATAATATAAGGAAACAGAATTATGCGTGCTAAAAAATTGAAAATTCTAGAATAAATTTGTGTATAGCATCGTCCCTTCTGTGAACTATTCAAAGTCAAAGTCAAAAATATTTATTTCAAGTAGGCCAGTAACAGGCACTTTTGAATAGTCGAATTAAACTAACTGCGGCACTCAGAGATATCCAACGATTGCTCAAGCCGCCACCCAGCAAAGGCCTGACATAGTTTTGTATGACAAAACTGCCAAAAACCCTTACCAAACGACGGCCCAAGCAACCACTGAAGCTCTCCGAGTGCGGCAGTAAACTACTGAACTACTGAAGCTAAATAAACTAAGCTACAGTCCCAGTCACAAGGCATAATAACTCGTGAGTGTACTGTAGTTGCCAATTCCAAAGCGTTGGTCTCATGAGAAGAATGGCAAGAAACTTCATGGACACTCTTTTAAAATCATTTGGGTTTACATTTGGGTTTATTGTCTCACATAGAAGACGGTGAAGAGTGCACAGCATCCAAGTCCTTAAGCTGGCCACAGCTAGGATAGACGCGGAAACTCTGTAGTCTGTACATAGCTTAAATCCTATAGTGTTATAGGATTTTGAAATTCACTGCATTATTGGTCTAGTGGTCGCAAACTCGCAAGTGCGACTGCTGAGCGTAAGGTACTGGGTACGATTTCCGGGTCGGGAAAATTGTGATTGAGTTTTTCCATCAGGAATTTATCAGTAGCAACCATGGAGTCTGGATTTGTGTCCGGTTGATGGCAATAGGCTCACCCTCTATTATATAAATTCAAATTCAAATTCGTTTATTTAGCTTACAACAGAAAACTGATAGGATTAACAACGGGTCCCAAACTAGGCACAGCCTGTATCTTGGTGACCCAGACACTTGACAGAGTTAACATTCTCTTAGTTCTGCTAGCGCAAGCGAAATATCTAACATTAATTAGGAATTTTTTAAAAACATTGAAATGAAAACAATACTTATGAAAAAACAATAAATGAAGATCAAATAATAATTAATAATATTGAGACATACAAAAAAAAAAAAAAATGAATCATAATTGGGATTTAAACATAACTGGCGAAATGTGGGTACGCCTCTGCCATACCTTTCGGGGATTACTCGTACAAGCGTGAAGTTACCTACACAAACACATTGTATACAATATTAAATGTTTCCACAAAAACAGTATTGTTCATAGTGATTGTAGTTGGTTAATGTGATACTGATAATTGACTTCCTTTTCTGATTTCATAATTATTATTATGTTTACAAATCATGTTGAATACAATACAGTACCAGCCAAAAGATAGTGTCAGACAAAAGTAGGAAACAGTGTTTTTTGCGAATATTTTCGGTAGATAACAGCCAAGATTGAGAAGAATACTAAAAAAATCTTGATCTAAATGGATTTTGAAGGCGCAAGGATGCCTTCAAAATCCATTTAGGGTTGCCAAGGATGCGCTAGGATGGATGATGGATGGATGGATGGAGGATTGCGATGTACAAATTTATCCATAAAAATATGGTTATTTTCAGCAAAGTCCTCTACGAGTCTACTTGTGTATGGCCAATTAGCTTCTTCTTCTTTTTGTATCGATTCTACTTCATACGGTTTGGGCCCAGTAGGTAGCCACACTTATTGCAGCGGCCAATTAGCTTACCACCACATTGAAAAATTAGCGATAGGAAATCAAATGCGCAAATCACAATAGACCGTGAAAGTTAGAATAATTATCTTATATTATGTTGACCAGTTTTTACACATCATGTTTGTGTTTTTACTTCTGGCATGTGCACTTAAAGTAAGTAGTAATATTAAATTGCTATGCACTGCTGGCCCAACAACTAAGCATATACGTAGATCTAAAAAGGCTCCGATTCTTCTTCAGTAGCCATTTGTTGCTTATTCATAATAATTGCCGGTCAACTCTACTGCTTTAACTGTGACCGGGTGTTTAAAACCAAATTCGGTCTGGCCAGCCACATAAGGGCACACGCTAGGAAATAGCTTATAAGGGTCGCCGTTACCGAAATCGGTAAGGAGGACTATATATTATAATAATTATAGATAGATCAGAGAATACTTTCTTGCATTTTTAATAATACATAATAATAGGGGAATATGCCGATCTGTCACCCCGCTTTGTCCCCTTAGGGTGACGGATAGGAAAAAAAAGTTTGATCTGTCCCCCTGTTTGCAATGAGGGGACAGTTCGAACTTTATTCACTCCTTAACGGTTTCAACTGTCCCCCTATCACCAATAGGGGGACAGATGATACTTATTTATTCCTGTTTGTCCCCCACAGAATTTAATATATTAATTCTTAAAATTAATGCCACACATAAGACTAGTGGTTTAGGTTTATATAATCATCTGTTTTTTAATTACAATAAAAAATATACTAATAATAAGAATATTTTGTTTTGTTATTGATTGATTGAGTTACAGTCCGATAAATCACAGTAGGTATTGTACATATTAGTCGAGTGGTTAACAATGAAACAGCAGTACAGAGTGAACCATGCAAATAATTTAAAAATGTGACGTTACCGTTCGATGCAAACTGCATAAAATAAACGTATTTGAGGCCCCCCCGTCCCTTCCTAATCGACAGCGAGCTAGCGGCGCAGGCGACCGAGCGCCCTTTTTCGCCTCATTACCGTCTCCCCTTAAAAAATAAAATAAGACTTACTTTAAATCTTTAAGAAGTTATTCGCAAAATAAGTTTTGATATTGACTATAGTACTGACTACATACAAGTGGAGTTGTTCTGTACTGACATACAGAATAATACAGATCACAGACAGAACTTTTATTTTGTTTGATAACTCTTACAGGAATGAAAACGTCAAAACTTGAATTTATTTACTTCATTCCTGAATAATACATTTCTTATTAGGAACATTTCCTCATCACAATGTTAACTACATTGTTAGTAAAAATTAACATTTGTAATATGAAGTCAAATCAGAGGACTGATTGTTATACTTATTATACCTGAAATACCTACTACGTGATTTATGGGACTGTGACTGATCGATACAGAAACAAAAGAAATATTTGTAACTTATTTAAAAACAGATGATTATAAACCTAAACCACTAGTTTTATGTGTGGCATTACTATTAAGAATTAATATATTAAATTTTGTGGGGGACAAACAGGAATAAATAAGTTTCATCTGTCCCCTTATCACCAATAGGGGGACAGATGAAACCGTTAAGGAGTAAATAAAGTTCGAACTGTGCCCTCATTGCAAACAGGAGGACAGATCAAACTTTTTTTTCCTATCCGTCACCCTAAGGGGACAAAGCGGGGTGACAGATCGGCATATTCCATAATAGGTATGTAAAGGTGGTAGTGCAATTCGCAAAGATCTAGTCACAACAAACACTGAAATGCTGACATTATAATTATAGGTACTAAACGGTACGGTACGGTGTCTGACATACGATACTGGTAAATTATATTTTACTTCATTGTTTGCTTCTTTTGTCTACTATTGTATTTAATTTTATCACTAAAATCAGCATTCATTTAAGTACATAAAATCACGCCTGTAATTCCCAAAGGTTAGACAAAGGTGTACCTAATAGAATTGTCATCCACCAGGTACAAATCCAGACTCCGTATATGCTACTGAGAAATTCCTGCTAGAAAATCCAATAACACTTTACCCGTCCTGGGAATTGAACCTAGGACCTTATGCTTGGACCACTTACCAATGCAGCAGTCACCCACACGTCACAGTGACAATGATGACTACCCTATGTTCAGTATTATGAGAAAAGCAATTAAGGTTGCCTTGACTTTGCTTGTTGAATCAATATTTTTCCTCTACACATTTTGCAGATTATTTTGTCCATAGATTTGATTTGTTAAAATAAACTATGCATAGCATTAAATATTGGCTTTAACAATACCATTTGTTACCTTCTTTAAACAAACAATACCAGATACTAATAACAATTAAAATTCTCCGATCTCACATGTTTTGGATTATTGGTATTTTATCCGGTAATTTTTTATATATAATTTTCCTGTACTAAGAATTTACCTCACTTTCATTCATTGTATTTCACCCAGTTCTAACAACAGCATACAATCAATTAGCTAACATTCATATTCATAATAATTTATATTCTATATGGATTAGGGAATGAGTGTGATCATAATTAGTTAGTAGGTAATAATTTTAGTGACCGTAGCTGTCTAGACAGAAATAAAAGAAGTGAAGTAATAACTCCTACGTAACTATGTCAATAAAAATGATTTAAGCATTTAAGACTTGGAGTAATCATCATATTTGATAACTAAAATTTATTAGCCATCAACGAGAAATATTTTATCATTAATTATAAATTACGATGTACTATTATATTATTAGCACATTTCTCTCTTATTTGCGCAATAACGTACATAGTAAGTACAGATGTCGGAATATTCTATATTTCAATAGACGCAGTATTACTGATAACGGTCTGTGGCATACGTACTGACACCCCCGAACATCAAATAAGCACGCAGTTATCAATGTTACACAAACACACTTTATCATAAGAGCAGACACCTTCCACATTTGTTTACTCAACATTGAGATTATTTTATCGTAAAATGTATTCTAATAATACAACATGTACTTGAATTTTAGGGATGATGTAAAAATAAAAATAATTTGTAAATTACTCATAAATGACCATTGTATGTAAGTGATAGCACTTCAGAGTCTTGGTTAACATAAATGAATATAATTTGAAGTGGAATTTTTCTGAACCTTTTATCAAAAAAAACCAAATTCATAGGAGCTTTTGTAATACTGTTCTAATTATGTCAACCTTTGCCTGCATATTAATAATAAGAACTAATATTGTTAGGTACTTACTCGCTAGTTTCTTTGGTCTTCTCTACATGCTTCTTGATATCAGCAAGCGAAGAGTCCAGCCTGTTGAGAAACTCGTCGAAGCTCTTCTTTTCGTCCGGGCTGCCCGGGGAGAAGTCTGCCGTGGGCATGCCCGAGATGGACGCGCGATGGTTCGGCGGGGGCAGCTCCGTCACCCGCTCACCGTTCTCGTAGAACGGAGAATCTTTGGTGACAGGAATCAATAGATACTCCCGCAAAAACAAACTGTCCGAAGCAAATAAACGGTTCGCCCGCCTAATTTTCTCCATCTATAACAACCAAACGACACATTTAACACTCTTCCCGTTCAAAGCCCCAAGAGTTTAACGAGTTAATAACACTTTTATTACGATGTGTTGGTACACTTACGGTAACACCATATTTGAGGGCAAGCCCTTGCAAAGTATCGCCTTTTGCCATCACATGCTTGATGTATTCTTCATTCCTTTTCATGTGGTTACAGGTACTTCCGTATTTTTTAAGAGGGCGAGCTGAATCCCGAATAGAAACTCTCTCATCGAAAAGACGTTCCTCCTCCATTTTTGACGTGTGTGTAAATGACAGCATCGAACAGACTGAAGTTCGCCACGAAATAGGTACAATGACCTTTCGTTTTATCTTTCCATTCATTCAATTAAACTTAACAAAAAAATATCAGTTTTTTATTTTTGCTAATATTAATTTCCGGATATTAAAAGTATTCTACAATTTAATTCTTTTATTTTAACTCGATACTTTACTTTAAAGGCAGTAAATTAGAAAGTCACAATATACTGCCATCTGTGAGAACACAGCGTAAAATATCTCGTTAGGAAGCCTTCATGGTTGCTCCGCTCTTGGTGCTTCGCATTTCACATCAAAAGCAAAAGATGGCGTTGTAAAGTGTTCACTAGATGGCGCTATAATAAACCTTTACATCCAGCTCAACCCGGGCCAATATGAGCGACCAATCGTAAACCTGGTATCTTTAGTTCATTCAACCAGATCAAACTCACTCGTTTTTTTATTGACAGTTTCGTGTTCGTTCATTTCATTCAGTCTCACGGTGCAACTCGTCGGGGGTGGATCGTGTTAAGTGATTCACAAATTGTAGTTGAAATTTAAAAATTGTTATGCTGAAAGGATCTTTATTCGGCATTAAAGAGTTTAATATCTTTAATTTACTTTTATTGTATTTAGTGTAAACAGGCAAAGGACCAAAATATTACGTTTTGTTTAGTTTATTAGTATTTTATTCGACAATATTTACGACTTGTGTACAAAAAATAATCATGGAATCAATAAAATAATCGGCACATTTCTTCGATAAAAAGGGTATGTATGAATGAAAGTGTCCTTTTTTGCACGTTTAATGAATTAAAAGTGTTGTATTTTTTCGTTCGGTCGTTGTTTTCCCCTGTCGAGCGCACAGTCGCACACCGCCCCATTGCGAAAAATATAATATTGCGAGGGTTGGCCGCAGTTGGCCGAGCGCGCTCCGTACACGATTATTTTATTGCTGGTGGGGCTCAGCTTTTTAATTATTGTTGAATGCTGTTACAGTTTAGTATTATTTTGTTTGTTTGACAATTTATTCACGTTCTTCTATGAGACCTACCCACATTCATGTAATGTTATTTTTCTTTTTGACAATCTCTCGTACGAATACGGAAACGAACCTAGGACATCAAAGTAATCATGCCTGCAAAAATGTTTGCCCTAGATAAATAACACTGGAAAACTTAGCGTAACTTACTCGTATGGCCAGCTGGGCAGATAATAGTACCTGAGCTGGAATAACTTTTCTCGGCAATAGCTGTGGACTTCGATAGACTTCGCTGCTTGATATAGGTACCTAGTGCTTAGAAATCTCCTGATTAAGTAATTAACCCAACAACCCAGGCTAAAGATCATGGTAGGTACCTAGACGACGGTCTTCATGCTTACTCATAGTCTACAACATTCAATCAAATGGCTCCACCTCAAGGCAACACTAAACCCAACAGATAGTCAGATACCAGAGTGTACCAGCTAATTTCAACAACTGACATCTGCCTCACATTCGACAAGCACCTTGCACCTACCTCTTTAACTAGGTCCTAAAGAAATAACTACTTTAGGTAGGTACTATTACAATCGGCAGTGCATAAGGTTACCACAATCTGTCAAATTTTCTCATTGGATTTTGAACTTCAACTAGGTACAATATTTTAGTTTCAAATTATTTGGAGAAGTTTTACATTTTGTGGTAGCTTGATGCGCTGGCGACTGTAAATCTCATATCAATCATCAAGAACTTATTACATTATGAGCAGCAAACTAATATTTCCTAAAGATTAACGAACTTAACACTCCTACCTGCTCTAAAACCGTCAAAAAGGTCATGACCCCACACTTATGCATGCACCCTTGCACCAATAACATAAATATCAAATTCCGAACTGTTGACTCATGCCCAAAACATCCCTCCGATACAGAAGTTTCGAAATTTTCTAAAGAAAAAAAAATGCGCGTGAGTTTGTGAGTCAGTAGACGGAACCAGTTCGTAAATGAGTAAATCTTTCAAGATCAGCGTGTCATTATCTTGTGAGTCATCGCGCTAGAATCCGACCTCCGAGGAGCCGAGGGAACTCCTATCTGTAATCTGTGTAGATTAGTAGGTAAATGAGCTGTGATTACCAGTTGAGCTTGTATGACTTGCTTGCTTGTTTATGAACGTAAATTAACTTTGGTTGAAACTTTTCTCTTTCTTTGTGGAGGATCAAGTCAGTGTTGAGGACAATGCACTATCAATAACTGAATACCTACGCATGATAATAAAAACATATTATTAATATAGCTAGCCTATATTGTCCCACTGCTGAGCAAAGGCCTCCCTCCATTCCTTCCAGCGGTCGCGATTCTGTGCAACTTCTTTCCAATTCTCAAGGAAGACATCCAGTTCGTCACGTCACGTCAATAAAAACAATCCGACATTATTGTTTCTGCAAGCCTAGCTAGACCAAATAAAAGCATCATTTATTTTAATATTTTGGACAGGCGTTGTTCCCGGCTTTCATTCATGTCAGTCAGTGAGACAGTGACCCAGCCAAAAACTGTCTTACCAAGGAGTAGGTACTACCATATGCCCAAGTTTTAACTGCAGAAGTGCTGTGCAGATCAGACAGTGAGACAGGCACTCGCTCCATCTTAAATACTGGTATTCAGCTGTATACTGTATCACATGCACATTATAAGTCAATACCACAAAGACATTCAACTATTAAATCTCTTCGCAATACCACTATGTCACCTCGCCATGCCACCGTTTCATACATTCGTAAAATATGCCTATTTCAAATAAATTGCAATGAATCAACAAATACATAGGTGCGGTACATGCACCTATAAATGCATCAGGTTATGTAGCTGCTGGGTGTATTAATTTTGCACCTTGTCGTCTCAACAGCTGACTAGCTAACAAGCTTACTTACACCACATCATATTTCATCGGACCTTACCGCCGTAATACAACACTCGGCCATTATTAAAACCCCGACGGTTTACTATTAGGAAACTGCTTTGAATAAGCTCATAAACCGAGCTACCTACTCATTCGTGAAATCCCACTAATTTATTTTAACAAACGTCGCACCTTAGTTGATATAACTTTGAAAGGTGTAAAAAAACCGTTAGGGATGGCGACGATCATCCAAATTGTTTTGCTGTGTCAATGACACAACACAACTCTCTTTATTTGTAGACAAAACGACACTAAAGTCAGTAAACCCGTTGATCGTGCGTATACCACCCGCAGTCCCGCAGCCGATACAACAAAATAATCTTTCGCCCAATGCGAGTCATACGACCGGGGTCCTAAGACAAGTGGGTCGATGTCTCTGTGACGTCACAACACCGGTACTGCGTGTACGCTGATGATGCGTCAGGCCATTCACGGATCTGTCGCTCGGTTTCCGAGAAAGATGAATGTCGGTGTTGCGTTACCATACCTTAGTTGTGCAATGAGACAGTTCAAGCGACTGCACGAGTTGAAAGCAGGGTAATGTTGCTGGTGACTATAAAACAGGCGGAATGACCATAGAAAATTATACAGATTTATAACTCTGCATACATATTACACAGTTCAAGAAAGATAGCAAGAACTTAACGTTTGGCGTGACTGCAGTTTCAAAATAAAATAAAAAGAGAAAAGTTACGAACTTATTATCGCGTTTCGCCAAGACTTTCCAAACTCCAGCGGACAAACTATAACTTTAATGATAGCAAGTAGTTGATGAAACTTAGCTCATTTTACTGGAGTTGTATGTATATGTAATAATACTGCGAAAACAAACAAATCTAGAAATTATATTTATAACATGAATCAGAAATACGAGAAAATAATCAATTTGTTATGATAGCAGACTTACCAAAAGGCATATGACTGAACTTTGCCCTTACAAAAGAAAAGAGGTAATTGAAGCTCAAAACTTTCAACTTACAGCGTCTTGTTTGCCTAACACGCGTGATAGATATGCCTTTGTGACCTAAGGACTAGCAATTTTACACAACACAGGGTAACTCACACCATCTCGGCGTTCCGTCTCATTTCACAGCAGATTTACTACAGCTAAATAAGAACGAAACCAATCTTCTAAAAGCTAAGATAACTCCTTCCATTCTTAGAACATTGTTTAGTAAAAAACCTGCATTTGCCAGACATTACACCGTACACGGACGTGTTGGCAACTGGATGTGCATCAATCAATCAATAGTCAATTTCACAGTGTAAGCTTAGCAGGCATCATGCTCGATGTATTGTAATCTGCAACGCTTGATCACACACAAGCACACACATAATAGTACGAGAAGCAGCCAAGTAGATAGTTTAGCATAGCCCTGGCCCCTGACTGATCCATTAGGAATTTCGCAATCAAGGGTAAAAAAATATCTACATAAACATCACTTCCAAAAACAATTTCAAAAATCTCGGCCCCTGAATTCGACTAACGAGATTTCTCCTTTTGCGCACAATTTAAACGAAGTGCCCTAAAGGATTATGATCAATTAGTGCCAAGTGCAAACCCACTGACAGCTGTCTGTTCGCAAACCATAACAAACCAGAAACTCTCATCATTAAGACGATGACAATAGCTATTGACTTCTGATGTTTCAGTATTTTTGGACACGCCCACAATTTTTCCGATACCCTAGCGCCATACTACCAAGTAAGAAACAAATAGTCCAGGATCCGCGGTCCATTTTTGCACTTGATTACTATCAAGCTAATTTTGATGAGACGGCGAGACGCCCAACAATTTCCTGCACGAAACTCTCGAATTCTCGATTGTGGTAAGTAATAGGGGTAGCAGGGATAAAATATGTTGGTTTGATGATTCTCAAAAGTGTTAGTACAAACACTTTTGAGAATCATCAGCTGGTTTTTTTTTTGATAAATCTGATGATAATTATCTAAATTATTTGAAAAAATATTTGTCCTACAAAATGTATGGTTTGATCAAAGAGTCCCCTTCCTTCCTTCCAATATGTATCGATAACGAAGTCATTAAAAATGATTACTTACTAACTGGGTTTTGGGGATTGGATATTTTCTATTAAACCCACTCTTTACAAGTTGCCTACAAGATTCTAAAAATTATATTAAGTGTTTGGCACTTACTCCACGCACCATCAATACTCCTGTACATCATAAACAACAGGCTAATACACTTTCTGGAGCCACAAATTCCAGAAGAGCAAGCAGGTTTTGTTAAAGGCAAAGACACGCGGGAACAAATCCTGAACGTTCGCCAAATTATAGAGAAAAGTCGGGAATTTAACAGCCCTGTATTGATATGTTTCATAGATTATACCAAAGCATTTGATTGCGTGGAGTGGGGCAAGCTGTGGGGGGTTCTTAAAGACATGGGAACGCCTCAACATCTTATTGACATAGTCCGATGCCTCTACCTACACATCAACAACCGCTCTTTCGTCAAAATAGACACCGACTGTTCAAATGCGTTAGGCAGGGATGCATCCTCTCACCTCTGCTCTTCAATATGTACGAAGAGTAATATCATTCAAGACTCTTTAGGGCTGGGACAAGGGGTTTACTGTTGGTGGAAAGTGGATTTCCAATCTGAGGTACACTGATGACACCGTTCTCCTTGCTACAACATTTGGCAACATGAAAGAGATACGGCACAGATTGGAAGTGGAAAGTGGCAAAGTAGGGTTTGCAATAAATAGGCAGAAAACCAAGCTTATGGTGGTACATCGTGCGGGAAACCTATCGGGCGCCTATAACATCTAAGGCATCTATACTGTGGACAGCTTCGATTAACTGGGCTCCAATATAAGTAATGAAGGTAGCTGCGTCACAGAAATAAAACGGCGGATAGCCATGGCTAAAGATGCTATATTACGCCCCCGGAACATCTGGGAAAAACGTGGTATAAGTTTTAAAACGAAGGCCCGTTTGGTCAGAGCACTAGTTTTCCTGATTTTCCTCCATAGAGTTAATAATAATAATAATAATATTTATTTATTTTCAGGCTACTTTGGCCCATAGATAAATACCTTACGGACTAACATACATACGATATAATTGACAGCTTGTGTTAGTAAACAAAACCTTAAAACTATATTAGTATCACTACAGTTGCACTACGTCACTGTGCGATCATGTGGCACTTGCCCGCGGAAGCGTCGAAACACCACCCCCTGCGGCCAAAAGTCCTCTTCCAAGACGAGGTGCAGGTAGCATGTCGGTACTCGCACCACAAACGCCTTAAAGTTGACGTTGCGGCGCGACTCGAGCAGCTGCACTCTCGCCACGTACTTGATCTTCTGGCGCACGTACTCCACGATGTCCTCCGTCGTAGTGGTGTAATGTAGACGGGAGAGGTACAAAGGAGTGTTCGGCTTTGCGGCACGAATATGCACATTGGGCTCCGATGGAGCCGTGCCGCAGCGGTTCTTGATGGTTCGCTGACGGCGCTTCCTCCTCAACACCGTCACGAAACCATCATCAGCCTGGATCGGTTCCTTTTCAGGCACAGGCTTCTCGGAAGGAGCATTTTTCCCCACAAGTTAAGACATGGACAATCCAAACAAGAGTAAGACAGAGGATAGACGCATTCGAAATGTGGTGTTTTAGGCGGATTCTCCGAATTCCATGGACGGCCAAACGCACAAATGTGTCTATCCTTTACCAACTCGATATCAAGACTCGATTGTCAACAGTTTGCCTACAGCGTATTTTGTCTTATTTCGACCACATAATGCAAAGAGGAGATAGCAGCCTTGAAAAGCTGGTCATTGTTGGCAATACCGAAGGCAAGCGACCGCGAGGCCGGTCGCCATTTTACAAATTTGGAAGTGTCTGTCTTCCAAACGATTGGCTTTGAGAAAAAATTGTTTGTGGAACCTCAATGTCATTTTTAAAGACCTGTCTAATGTCTATAGACACCCCACACGTAGGTATAGGTTTGATGAAAAAAAATATATAGTTTCAGTTCCATGTATGGGGCGACCCCCTAAATCCTTTTTTTTATTTTTGTATAAAAATCGTAAAGCGGTTCACAGAATACTTGTAGAGTTTCAACTGTGTAGTCTCAATAGTTTCCGAATGAAGTGGCTGTGACATACGGGTGGACAGACGGACAAACAGACATGACGAATATATAAGGGTTCCGTTTTTTGCCATTCGGCTACGGACCCCTGGTTTGTAGTAATTTTTGATGAGCTCGTTATCAATACATGTTGGATTTAGATAATGATCATCAGATAAAAATAAAATAGTTAGTAATAGATTTTTGAAAATCATCAAATAAATAATTATAATAATATATAATCAATATATATTTTATCCCTGCTGCCCCTATTACCTACCACAATCGAGAGTTTTCGTATAGGGTAATGTTGGCTCACGGAAAATTAGCTTGATAGTAATCAAGTGAAAAAATGTACCGTGGATCCTGGACTAACATTGTGACGCGGTCAATAATAATTTATAGATGAACGGATAGCTGTCAGTGGGGCGCAAAGTGACATACGTCCGTCTAGCACCGCGCCTAAGCGCTCACTGTCGGATTGCATACGTAAGAAAGAGAGCGCGATGACACAACGCTCGAACTTCTTACAAACCATATAATGATTAATTATAAAATAATAATTTATTAAATAATCAAAAATTAAAAACAACCAAATTTTGTATTTAAATATGATACGTTATTGTTATAAATTTTACCAACGTACGTTCATCAGTAATACAGATATTTTTGTTGGAAGATCATTTTAAGAGGTTAGTTTACCATTTTTTTGTATCGAGAAAACTTTTCAAAAACGTGTTTTGAAAACAACGAAATTATCAGAAATATGTTCAAGATTAACATATATTTTTTCCGCCGTGTCAAACTGTATAGATTTGGCTAAAAAATTGTTCAATACAAGCCTATTTGGCTCTTGTCAGCGCCTTAATTTAACAGCTGGTTTTTGGATGATCGTTTATTTGAATATAGCCGTCCTCGGTACAGGATCGAATGGCGAGAAACTGCTTACTGAACTGAAGTCGGGAATAAAGAAAAATGTTACCCAACCGTACCCTTACTTTGCGTTCAAGAATCCCTATCAATCTTTTTATCAAAATAAACCTCTCAATTCGCGCAAACTTCAGTCCTTCCAACTTTCATAGTTTGGAGTTTTTATTCAGCTGTAGTGATGTAGGTACGTACTGTTCAATATCAAAACATTCTTTTGGAGAGAGTGCAGACGCCTCTGGTCTGGATGCCTTTATAAATAGGTGCAGTTTTCGTCGCGTAAAGTAAAACACGGTAAACGAAAAACAAACAAGATCTTAACAAAGGCGTGGAGGAAAAATAAACTGTTTTTAAAAGCATTTTCTAAAGTAACGCCTGCTTTAAAAGGTTTTCATTTGGCATGATGCTTAATTACTGAGTTGCAACGTAAATAAACAATTCCGTATGAAATCATAATGATTTCGGGTTTTTAACGAAACCGTTAATGCCGTTGAGTTATTTGGGCATTACGACTTGTCTGTTGCTAAACCGTTCCTCGAACTTCTCTTAAAATGGCTACTTTACTACGAAAAATTCGATATAAACTGTTATCGGAGGCACTTCGACATGAAAATACTTAAGCTTTCTGATATAATCCTCTCTTGGCTGCTTCTAGCTGCACCCACGAGAAATAATGAGGTGGTTTATTGGACTTAATAGCAAAAAACTAACAAGAAAGCTTTTATTTTTCATCTTGCAACTAATTAAGTATCTTGTTCCCTGTGCCTTAGAAAAGATAGTGTATTTTAAGCCCATGTTGACTTAAACTAGACTCGGAGCTAGACTTAAAAAAAGAAAACAAGTTTGTTTAATTATAGCGCAAAATTATATTCCGCAACTTTGCTCCGAAGCGCTTGGATGGTTCAGCGAAAAAAGGAAATTAATTTTGATCCGCATCGATACTGTGTAATTATTAATTTCTTCAAAGGTTAATACAAACTGTTGTTTAAAGATCAAGAAACCGTTACCGCTAAGGCTACCCAAGTACACATGCCTGTTAACGTCTTTCGTATCGCCTCGGGCAAAGGGTATTGTCCACCACGAGTCGCCTGTAATCTTGGCTAATATAACAAATGCGAAAGTCTTGTTAGTTTGTTATTCAATAGCGTAGCGAGGTAAGGAAAGCTGCGAAGAAACCTTAAAGGCTACCTAACTTCCTTCTTGTTTCTCGTTATTCTTATAGTTTCGTGGTCCTTTAGAAGTGTTGCTTCCCGTTCATATTAGACGAGCAAGTTCTTCTACGTGAGTCTTTTAGTTAAAATGCACTTGGGAAGTTATTATGCCAAAAAGATGAGCACCAGCATTCTTGCTTGGTCAACTATCGTTCATTGTTGAACAGTCTGTAATGGAATCCAGGTTGTATTGTAGGACAGGAGATATAAGACCTTGCGTTCCAGACTTTAAAGTATACACTATCACCGGCATTCAATCGCGTTGTTATCAATGTCAAAAACACAAGACGGGCGTCTCCGGGAGTGTGGCAAGAGTATAAAGCTCGGGCGTCTTACAAAATGGTTGTCAGTGAGATAAAATCGCGGTTTTGTGCCCATAATAGGCATGAGACTGGAAGTGGACACGACGGTGACCCGACCCGGGGCATTTGCCCTTACTATCACGACATGGAAGTGACTTTATGTCACATCTTATTGTGTACTTTGTCTTATTACCTTTTTATTATGAGGTACTGCATCTACGAGCGATGTAATGGCGAGTGCACGCTGATCGTTGGCCCGTTGGGTCGTGTAGTTTATGATTTCATTATTTCCAACTTCCCGAGTGCCGAGTAACATCTGACAAGGTTAGTTTATGAATCATAGGTACTGCTGTATTAATCACTGCAACTAATAAATTGAAGTAGTAAATGCAGTACTATTTTCTACTAATAAGTCTATAACGTTTATCTTAAAACCAACCTGTCTCCGCACTCTTTGACCTTATGATACGCCTAATACTATTAACATAAAATTAATAAACTCAAACGCAAATAATGGAATTTTCTTCAGAAGCCGACCCGTCTGATCTTTTGAAAATTGAGTTTACTTCTTGTTATTACGGTGCTAAAGTCTCTTTGAACATGCTTCGTTCGTTTAGCTCGATATATTTTCATCTAGGCTTGTTTTTCTTGTAGTAACATGGGCACATTAAATTCAGTCATCAATCTTAACTTGGAAATGTTAATGTAGGCTATATGTTAGCGCTAATTACGTAACAAAGTATTAAGTAGCATTACTATTAATCTAAAAGTCTGCGTGATGATGATGTTCTTAATAAAGTACTTAATGTCTGACTTTATTACAACAGGGATTAACTCTTTAACATCGTAGCTGTATTAAGTTTTTCCAAGTTTTTTTAAAGCTGTATTCAGTGGTGTAGTTGTTTCTTTGTTAACAAGTATGGTGTTACGAGTTCACAGACTCAACAGTTACGAGTTTCGGTCCGTGTTTTAAGTACAGCTTTATCTTTTCCTTGGAAATGGTAAGACATGTATGACATACCATTTGTACTTTCGAAATAGTAGTAGCAGTCTAATATGGTTTGTTTTCTCAATACTTAACAGCCTGTTGAATGAAACACTTTGTTGGGTCTATTTTGTTTTTATGTTTTTCTTCGAACAGTTTTAAATCCTTAAGATTGAATGTCAAAACGTGCCGACCCCAAGTAACATAAGACAAGAGAAAGAAGATGACGATGAGATAAAATGCATCCAATTGGCATTTCAACTTCACAAACTTGAATTTTATCACCTCTAAATATTCGGTTGTAGCTGTATGAACATATAATTTACCGGTAGGTACTCGTTACAATATAATGACGGGACAGATGTACGGATCCCTCGCTTCACAACAGGTGTGCACGCGCCTTACCTACTTTTTTTATGACTGCGTTATTTACCGTCTCACTCCCTCAAGATAACCAAATAGAAAGAGAGGCGACATATCGACAGTTGTTATCGAATAAAAATGTCATAAATATTGTAGAATAATAATTTAGTAATAGGTATTTCTTGTTAATTTTTAATAGTGAGTGTTGTATTTTGTATTGGTTTATACTTTTGTAGGTTATGTGACATTCAATGATAACAATAAAAAATAATGACAGTGAAAAGCTTTTAAACAATGCTTCATCTTCCTGCCGTTAAAATTAATGAAAACAGGTCGCTCAATGAAAGTAAACATAATTTTAAATCGTCAAACAGAAAACAACATTTACAAATAAAGGCTATTAATTAACAACCTGCAAAAGCACCGCAAAATATGTCCGCTGATTAAAATTAACTTGATAAAGTGCAAACCGCATTTTCAGTCACATCATAATTACTGCGGACAAAATGCTTCGAATACTTTGGGCCGTCTCTCAAAAACCATCGGAACCCGTTTTTGATGCAAAAAAAAAATCGGTAAATTACCTATATCGATATTATCGTTCATCGATACCGCGCGGGTCTCGGCATGCGTTCCCCGGCTCCCTGCTTCGGCAGCTGTGACAGATTTTGTATTTTTTGCACGAATACACCAGACATCGATTTGCAATTTTCGTGCAAGTGGTTCCGACCTTTAATGTTTCTACCTGCTGGGCACGAAATATTTATAGTATGCATCTGCATTCAGTGTGAAAATATAAATTACTAGCACTTCGTCCTCAAAACGTGATAGATCGACTAATATGCATGATATAATAATTTGTAGCTTATAATATAGCAACTACGAATAATGTTTCTTTCTATCAGGGAAACAAAATTAAAATCATTAGTTCCGAAGATTACTCGAATACATCTACAAAAAAACTTACAAAAAAAATAGCTCTTATACCTATTAGTACCTAGAGTGAAAACAGTAGTTGCATCAACCAGCCCACAATATTATGTACACTCGAGGTTCTGAATCGAATTGTGGATTGGTCCTTTTTCAGTAAGTAGGTACCTATGAAGAATTCAGCAACACTCAACCCCAGTTGGGAATAAAATTCAAGGCATTTCCACACAGGGTCATCTGATGAAAGGTCCGGACGTAATATAAAAGGAAGCTTTAGGAAAATAAGCTCACATATCTCTGATAGGGGCGTTCCGTCGTTTTGTTTGCCACATTTACGTAATAAATAAAATACAAAAGCTTCCAAATGTTTCGACGTTTCCCGAGCTGCAGAAGTATTTTATGCGTCAAATATGGTGTTTATATTGTTATTGTGTTTTTAAAGTAAGCCATTTCAGAAATGCTCTGTATCTTTTTAAGTGTATCGTAAACCAATTACCACTAAATACCATGAGATAAATTCTGGTCTCATAAAATCGTTCCGAGGTTAGCCATTAGAGAATTCGCCAAGATCCCTCGATTAACTCGGTCACATGTGCCGTAAACATCTGGTTTAGATCTTCAATGCCAAGTCTCCTATAACCCGAACCTCGTAGGACATCAAAGGACATCAAATGCTCCTGCGAACGGCACATAATGGCTTTCGGCCAGCAACGCGACGGAGTTACAAATCGCTTTTAATACCGTATTCAGCAGACTCGGAAGACAGCGGAGGTCAAGTGTTGAATATTCAGCAGGTATAAATTAAGCTTTGGTTTAATGGTGTTAGGAAAAAGTTACAGGTGTAACTCTGAGAAAAGTTACGGTGTTAAGGACGACAATGCGCCCCTGGGCACCTACAAAAGAAATATTTCTGAAAATTTAAACTGTCCGCCTGTCAGCTCAATGTACTCGCTACATTTCTCAGTTTTTTTCTCACCGCAATCATGAATCAACCGCTGCACGATGTGTTAATTTGTCAGCAATTCCCGAACCTAACTTATTGCTTGCACCCACATAAATCTTGCGCACAATTATTATACCTCGATGAGATAATTTCTTCCAACTGTAACTAAAAGAAACGTTCTCCGAGACCAATTACCAGCTTTTACCTAACCATGAATAAATAAGTCCAACGATTGTGATCAAGCGTGTCTGACTACTCTGACTTTCTCGTAATCTGATGGTGGATAATGTCCGGTTATGAGCGTGGCATCAATCATCCGCGGCAGGGATGGAAACCGCCGCATAATAGGCCCCTACTTTAGTGTGACCTTCGGGGACCTTTTATCAAAGCAACGACGCAATCATCGTTTATTTCTTCTACGATATTTACCTACCTGTATTTCTAGGTTCGTCTCGTTTTCGTGCTCATACGTATTTCTGGCTTTTCTCGTGAGAAAAGCTTTTACGTAGAAAAAACTATCTGCTTGTTTTCGTGACTCAAGAAAGACTTTCCTGCGGGCAAACTTGGACAACTATTAGTAACAATTATTTTGTTCTGTCCGAAATAAAAAGTTTCTGTTGTCTGTCTTTACCCATAAAAAATGTTTTATCTGTTGAATTAGAAATGGGCGGACGGTAAAGTAGAATTTATTATTAACAGCTTCAGTGCCTGTCGTTACTTTTAGCGATAGATAGATTCTTGATTTTTGCCCTATTTACTTTAACTTCCAAATAGAGGTACCTACTATTTGGTACTTAAAGTCAAGCTCAAAAAAAAAGTGCTAGAAAATCCCATAAAAATCGAGAAAAAGCCAAAGACACATAATTTATCTGGTCCTGCAGCTTGCAGTTGTAATTCATTCAAGTCCTGGCAAAGTGGATCCTTTAAACTCAGTATTCCGCGTCGAGTTGAAGCTAAAGTCGTTTATTCACGAGGACACAACATGTTAGTGACATGATATGGGTCAACGGAGCTTCTACATAATTAAATTACCCCAACAATGTTACTTGATGAAATTTGCACCACTTGAACTAACTACTATGTATGATATTTGAAAGTGATTTATCAAAAAAAAATCGCTATTGCAGTCTTCTCTTCTTCCAAGTTGCACCATAAAACCTTTTCCTCCGACTACCAAGTTTCGCCACAAAACCTTGCCCATATCCAGTCTGTCCCAGCTGCAGATTTTGAGGGTCATCAAGTCTATAGAAAAGAGGCGTCCACTTTGCTTTCCGCTCCACTCAGTGATCTTCTACTTCAACGGTCAACGGTTAGTTAGCTACTTGGTCGCGAGCATTTATCGTCTAATTCTTGTCGCCAAGTGAGTGCACCGCTTTAACTTCAGACGGCAGTCTATTTTAAGAGCCAAATCGTTTATTTTTATATCCCCCGACTTGTCCTACCAATAAATAAACGAAAGCGCCATTTTACTTTTTATTTTAACCTTCGTTTCCTATAGAAGGATGTAGGAAATGTTGGTAGTGTGTACAAGACCGATATTTATGGGTTTTTCATTAGCATAGTATTAACTTATAATGGTTCAAGTAGTCAATTGACTACTGTATGTGTCTAGTTATAGAATGTGGGAGTGCATTATCAAGATTTATGTACATGTTTGGTTTAAGAGGATATCTGTTTTTGTAATCAAGTATATACGAGTATATATCCTTTCATATACGATTGAATCCTCATTGTTTTAAGAATTTCTTCAGTGTCTCAAAAACGCTAAACGCTACGTTTTACCAAGCGTAACTTTTATCAAACGAACGTAACGCATGCGTGTGCATATACATAAATATAAAAACATCACGTGTAGTTAACGCGTTACTTAATATTATGATAACACACAAACATGCGTGTTATTGTTTACATCATAGTTCAACCGAATCGAACGGGAACTATCGATTCGGAAGATGCTAGGCTTGGAACGGAAAAAGGCATTGTTGTCATTGGTTTAGTTCTAACAAGGGGCTTTAGAATTAAAATTTTACGGGATAGGTCAAAAAGTGTTAGTGTTTGTAAAGAATCTAAGAATTTTAAGTCTAGTAGTCTGTGAAATTCAATAGACATGAGTCTCTCACACGGACAGAGAACTGGATTTGTTGACAAAGCTCACAGAAAAAGTAAGCTCAAGTGGCAATGGGCTGGCTATATAGCCGTTGAACCGATGACCACTTGGGTAGACGGTGGCTATATTTATAGTCTTAGACGTTTGGAGACCGCGAATCGGCAAGCTGTGGGACGGCCTTAGGCTCGGTGGAGCGACGATCTTCGCAGAGTGGCAGAGAATGGAATTGAGTGGCTTGCGATTGTGGAGACCCAAGTCCATAATGTAGGTACTGCTGAAGATTGATGATGATGACTAGAATCTTAAGGGACTGAGATTGGGAGAGGTAGTCTCATCTCCCTCACTCCTTACAATCACGAAGAACTATATAATAATAAATTGAATGCTATATAAACTTTATTAAGTTCACAACAACATAATAAAGTACCTATGAAGCCCATCCTAAAAATACACTACCGGACATCCAGTATCTTGCTTTATCATGCGCTCGCGCTTCGCAACTTATCGGCAGCGCGAGCGCCAGTGGGCATTCCTCTCTGCGAGCTGCGGTTTCAACGAGGATAATTTGTCACGCTAAATTATCCTGTTATTAGTCTAAAGCTGTACTGTGTTTAATAAAGTTTTATAGTGTAAGGATTATTTTGCTCGTAAATATCAATCAACACTTTTAGGTTGATTCGACGCGATTATGCGAGAAAATATGTAATTTCACACCGAATGTCGATAACATGAGGTGTGAATGTCCACTACTAATGCTGTAACATGATAGTATTGCAAAACCAAATTATTTTAAAAGAGTAACCCTCAGATCAAATAATTGATCTGAGGAGTAACCATACTAACCATGAAGTTGGTGGCCGGCTCTTCTCAATAGGAAACGACCAACCTGAACCGTGCACCTTTTGTCGACGGTTTATAAGTGCCCATTACTGCCCATGTACTCATGTGAAATAAAATATTATGATTTTGACTTCCCATCTCTAGGTTTATTTATTTAAACTTCATGCACAAGAGTGGTACCTACATAGGCGGACTTAATGCCACAAGGCATTCTCTACCAGTCAACCTAAGGGTCAAATAGGACAGCACTGTGGTGGTGGCACTGGGAAAAAAAAAATAAGGACAAAACCATTTTTATTTCCATTTTTTTTTGTGACAATATCTCAACTTAATGTCAGACGTTCTAATCTAATTAACTAATTCACGTTGTGTTCGAGTTTGTAGTTGTACTAACTATGTTTGTGTCCTACCTAACCTGTGTTTCAATAGACCACACAATGACACAAGTAATGTCACACCTAGAAAACAAAGAGACACTTGCCTAATAAGTAACTTACAATCAATTTACTCATTGATAGCTAACCAGTAGCAATAACCTCATGCCGTAATGTCAATATTTCGTTAAAGAGACAGTTTAATAACAAAATATGTGACACGATTTCTATCAATACGTTCTTTTGACCAATAACACTAGACTAGCGATAAACGCATTATATCACGTTCTGTTACAAAATAAACACTATGGCGCCTAATTGGTCTAGCTAGGGCTAAGCTGCAAACCTTGAAGTTTCTTATTTGATTACCAAACTAGGTTTATTTTTTATACAAGCTGCTGCCTACGGTTTCACTCGTGGCTTTGGACAACTTACTGTTTCATGCCACTAGAAACAAAAAATCCTGAGAGAATAATTTGAGAAGTAAGAATATGAGATTTCCGCATAAGAATATCTCACTGTTCCTATTGGTCCAGCAAACTCACCCCATATCATCATCAATCATTCATCATCATACATGAATAATCCTACCCATCCTGCACAATCATTTTGCCCCGGAAATAAAATCTGCCAAATATTGCCGTCATAAAGATAATGCTGCGTTTGGAACAATACTCATTCGGCGATAGTAAATTATGTTTGCCCATGTCTTGTATATCCTCCTATGAAAGCCTTTGGTCCGTTTAAGTCCGTTATGCTTAGACTTATGTCATTATCATCTGCCTAGCCTTTTCCTATGTTGGGGTCGACTTCCAGTCTAACCGGATGCAGCGGCTTACCAGTATTTTACATGGAGCGACTGCCTGTAATTTGATACCCCTTGGTAAGACTGGTTGTCAGACTTTCGGGTCATTGAGTACCTTTGACGACTGTCAAAGACCAACCTGGGAAAGCGCGGCTTAACCTGAAAGTGGACCCGAGCATCTGTTATTTTATTAGCCATGAGCGCTCTAGGCCCGCGTGGTGGATTACATATAGCCCATCCCTCTTCTAGAGAGGAGGCCTGAGTCCCTGCAGTGGACCTCCATAACCCAGTTAATAATGGGTAATACAATAACCTTTTAGTATGCCTAGACTTACGTATAGTTATGACAATAATTCTCAGGTCTATCCTTCAGGTACATAGAGCGGTCACGTTTGTGTTGAATTACTATCTTAGTCTGCAGCGGAGGTCATAAAAATTCTTCACACATCATTTAGATCTGTCTATTCTCGTTATGCTGTTTGTAACAAACATCTGGGAATGCGTGTGACCAAATTATATTACTTTGTATGGACCATGGAATGAGTCAGAAATTTTTACATGTGTAAATACCACGAAGCATTTAGTGTAACAAAACTTTTGAAGTGCTTGGTAAGACGTAATATTAAGTTTCAACATAATTGACACAGTCCAATTGATTAAGTATGTAATGTTCCCTTTTCCAATCAAGGAATATCACCCACTAGTACCGCGAGACAAACAGGTTGATGCCATCTCAATAGACAAAGTCCTTATCACACGTTAGCCCCCTCTACATACGGGGTAAAACGCCACGTGCTCTGACCCTTTACAAATCCCTCGTGCATCTTTTTTACACCATGTGCGTTTCGAGTACTACGGACATGACCTTTTCGAAGGCCATCAAGTAAATTATGTTCCGTCTTGCTTATCTGAGAGTAAAAAGGGAACGCCAAAAAAGGGTCTGTCCGCAAAAAAGAAAAATAATAATGATTGTGAACCAGCTGCTCTTCAATTTTTGCAAGCTGCTAAAGATCGGACAGCCGAATAAACTTTAATCAAAGATGAAATAAAAAACGAGACATTGAAATTGACTTAAATCATTCTGGTTAAGAAAATAGAGTAAACATAAACAAACAACTAGGTATAATTGAATACCGCTCAATCAGTATTCAGTACGATTGACGATAGAAACACATCAATAGATTCAATTACCTAATTTAGCCCTTATTTTTATACAAAAGAATCAATCTTCATTACCCAAACGTTCAATATAATTGCCTGAAATAAATCGCCCTACTAATGAGAAATTGATTCTAAAAGTATTTTTATGGGCTCGAACGTTAGTTTTATATTAATAAACAATTGAACATTCCTAAGAATCCCCATGACGAAATGTATGCATGCAGGTGCTGCATACGGGAGAACCATTACTTTATGGAGGGACATTTTCCTGGTACTAAAATTAACATTGTATCCTTTACGGACATTGATGTAACGACATAACAAGCTCAGTTCATTAATTTATTTGCTGATAATTTTGGCGTAAATCTGGCCTTCGTCACATCCTGAGCGTATTGACCTAAAACAAATCGAGTATGGTCTGGGCTAATAAATTGTGATTGTGATTACACACGTGGTCGGGGCGTTGACCCGTATGCCCGAAATTGTAACCCCCTCGGCGAACACATGGGTTTGCTCAGGCACTGACTGTGTTTGCACATAGTGGTTATGGACTGGCTATTGATAGATCTCGTTACGATTTGTAGGTCAATTAACGTCCTCTATTGGTTGTAAACTATTGCAAGGGCGTATTTGTTTGCCCATCGTGTACTTGTCAGACTTAGATCAATTATAAAGTACAACAGCAGTGGAAAACGTCATTAGTGCAAGGATGCATATCAACGCAGTGGAGAAAACTACAAAAAGTATCCCGAATTTATCGCAATATAAAAGGCGATCAGATGCGTCCTACGAAATTTCGATGCTCATCCACTAGGGCATGTGCAGGGAGTACTAGAAGCGTTCACAAACTGTAGTAGAGCTCTCGACGTCATTTACGAGTACCTACCTCCACGAATGGAGCTTCGGTTGGCTCGTCATTTCGTCAATTTCAGTTCGCTTTAATTTGGAAAGTCGATCCTTTGAAATTGGGCTTGCTACACTGTCATATTTTGGATAAAGTTTTTAGGCGTGTGTTAAATGCTAACGAACATCGTTTTATTAGCGACCCGAATATTCAAAGCGATAAAGATTGTTGTAACATTTATGATTGCGTGGTAATCTTGCATCATAAAAAAATAACAAGGGACAATTACCATATTCTTGAGAAAACATTCAAGTATCGTCAAACTGAAATCTTCTTCAAACATTGTAACTTTAATGTTAGCATCACTTTCAAAGCATTCCATTAGTTAATCAGTTGATTCAGTTCAGCTGGTACAAACAGGGAAAGCAGTTTTAATTTATTAATTGCTCCAAGTTTTTCCTCCGCTTTTCAGATTGGATTTGAAACGATTTTGTTTTACAATGTAGCGGCCACTCAGTTGCTATGTTGGCTCGAACAGTAGTCATTGTTTCTACAAAGCTTTGTTCAGTCTCGACGTAATGAATCGTAACAAGCTTCTCACTTGTGTATTAAAAAAAGTTGGTCGCAAGCAATTTGGGAGGTGTGGTTTCAACAATCAACAGAATGATTCTGCATTTTTATTTCAAACATCACATTGATTGTGTTTTTCGCTTTTGTGTAATAAGTACGCTATTAATTTGTTAGTGTTATTATCTTAAGTACCAGATTTTTGTAAGATACTTAGGTACTTGTATTTTTATAATATCATTTTCATAGCTTAAGCAACGCTCTGACAAGTGCCAGCCAACACATCGGTCGATCATACTTCATCAAAGTAACTTACCGTGTTTTTTCTGCCACCACTTACACAGCCCGTTAAGTGTTTTGTATTACTTAAGGCGACATTAGCTGCCCGCGACCTTGAGCGCGCGTTTAACTCATCGCCTAAACAAATAAGGTTGAAAATGGCGATGCGTTTGATGCTCGTGACTGCCAAAATGAACGATAGTTCGCAGATTTAATTTATTAAAAAAAAAATACGCTGTAATGTTAAAATATTTTTACATATGTCTTTAGTTGGTTAAATTTCCTTTCTGATAGTAAAAAAATAAATAACAGTTGTCACTCAAAATATTGAGCATTTCGAGACGAAAAAGTTTTTTCGTGTGATTTTTTTGTGATTTTGTGATTTTTTTTTTCGAGGTTCTTGATTACTTTTAGAAAATATTTTTGCATAAGTCTTTTACCTATACATTTGACTATACACTGTATTTTTTTTGGAATTGTAATAAGTAGCAATACGGCTAACTCTGCGACGAAAAACAGGTCGTTTTTACGGTTCCCCCGTTAACTGCGTCTTAATCTGAGGTGTTTAGAACTGTCGTGAAGCCGCGTGTACAGAATGGCCCAAGTCGCGTGGCTCAAAAGTCCCGCTCGATGGCCCATAGTAATGGCTGCCGACACGCATGACGCAACCTCCTCACTATCTCACTCATTCACTACTACGAATCTTTACTTCCGAGTATGCGGGCTAATTGTTACGTCAAACACTTTTTGCTATCTTCGATTTTAATGATCCTCTCTCTTACACATATTATACCGTTTATTTGTTTTTTCGTGCACATCACGCGATGTTTGGTTTTTGCGCATTCAACGTGATCTTTCATTGCAGCCATTCTAAACTTCATGTTCGTGACTTTTTTAGTCGCTTCATTAGATCTTTCAGTAATCCATTAGGTGTTTGGACGTTTGGTTGTTGTTTCTTCTTAATATTTGTTGATTGACGAACACGACGCTGTGTTGACAGTTTGACAGTTGAATGGATTCGAACTAGGAAAGCAGAGGTGAGGGAGTACCGTTCGCGTGTTGATATTGTGTTGCGGCTGTATGTAAATACTTGGCATGATCCCACAGATCGTGATCACAGGCCATCCACGTTGTGTTGTCTCGAAAAGCTGCGGATTTTCTCACATGTTCTGTATTTGTCCACACATAACAGTTTGTTCTGAGCTCTCGTGTGTTTTGACTATTAATGCTATGATAATGAGTTGTTACTGTTTCTTAGGAATGATTGATGGAGCTGTATGTCTTGTGATAGTTTTACATTTTGTGAACATGGAAAGTCATGTAGCTTTTGTTACACATTGAATAGAAGAGTGACCACTTCATTTGAGACGGGTCATATTCAAACGCCTTTGAACGCAGACTAAACACACTTATCGGATATTCATGTACATACATGACATTATATAATTATAACTCATAATCCGAGAGTTGCTGCTGAAATAAACAGTTACTTAGGTACCTAATAAATATTGTGGTTTTCCTTCCTGCATTATTAATTAAAAGCGACAGTACCTTTACGATTTAACACTCATTCGTTACTAATTTCGCTACTCCATCATTCTCTTTCGCAAATGGTCCTAATAAATTGAAAACACAGACATTATTATTAGCAGTATCGTTCAATTTATTTGTTTGGTGCAATCATCGTTTTATTAAACGACTCAATAACTTAGAATTCCTCCAAGTTCTTTTCTTTTACTGTCATTTTTCTTTTTCTACGCTTTTCTTTTTAGGGTATCAATTTGAGGGTAAATTCACATAATATATTTAGCAATCTGGACCCCAAACACCATAAAAGCAGCCCAAGGGGGTAATTTGCTTCGCAACCGGTTTGCATCCCCTTCAGCGACGAATTTAAAAAGCAACGAGATTGTTTTAGGGCCCTATAAAATATTATCAGATTTTGAAACGTGTTGCGTGTTTGTTTATAACGCAGAGCCTGTTGAAATTGGGTTTTGTATGAACTAAACAAAATTGATCGATATTTCCACTATGCCTACGATGTTCATCTTATGTGTCTATTAATTTGTATTCGTTTATTTATTATGTAATCTAAACCCAGGATTGTATCACTGAACACCATGGAATATCCAGTGTCTACATTGACAGGTAATATTATAATGATATCGTCTGGTTTGTAGTAATGTGGGTTTGTTTACAGTGTGTGTTTTGGAGCTGATGGACACCACTAAATGTAAGAAGACGAAGTCTTAATATTTCTTTTCTAAATTCCTATTCAGTGAGTTACTCTCTATTTGGAATAGACTCGGCAAGATGACTTCTTTAGTAATATTATCATCTTTATGAATCCTTCCATCGTTTTTTTGGTCTTTCTTTTTTCTCTTAAGCTTATGCCATCCACATAGTTCCTATTTACTATGTAACTATTTATTATTTCGTGATTCATTTTGATTACAAATCCGGGGAGTAATTGATAACGTTCAAATTGGTAATCTTCGGCCCTTACAATTCACTTGGCCACTATTGTCTAGTAAGTAATATCACCAAATCAGTTGTTTATTTTGTCTACTTCGCTTCTGGGCTTCGTTAGACTTGTTTGCGTGTTAAAACAAAGCGTTTTATGTTTTGGTGGTACACGTAACATGGCCGTTGACCCCTGATCCATGCTTGGAAGTGATCCAACTTAACGTTTTCGGCCTACCGAGCTCATTCTATGCTGAACTGAAGCAAAGGATATGACGATAATTACGGATAGCATTCTATCCGTAAATATTTTTATATCCTTTGTGCCTTATTAACTTTGCTCTCGTTTGTCTTCCGGTTGCGAGTGCAACTGTTGAACAGGTCCTAGGTTTGATTCTTGGGTCTAGCAAACTGTTGTTGCGTTTTTCCGTCAAGCATTTCTCAATAGTAGCCACGGAGTCCGGGTTTTTGGCCCGATTGATGGCAATAGTCTCTCTCCCTGTACATGGGACTTCAACATGACTGACTTCGACATGAGAAATTTCGGTTTTTTTTTTAATTTTAAATGGGCTTACTCTTGACCTCAATCTTGCTCTAAGGGCAGAGATGAGGTCGACGATGGAACGAGCTTACCCAGAAGAAGCCTATTTACTCGCGACTTAAATAGATTACACTATAAGTTAGATAGTTGATGCTAGTTAGTTATACTATAAGTTACACCTCTGCCTAACCCTTCTGGGAATACAGGCGTAATATAATGTAATAACAGCAAACAGTCCGCTACAATGACTCAAAAGATAAAAGTACCGAGTGTACCGTTTTCTTCCTTTGTATGACGTAATCGATCCCGGTTTCCGACTTCCTTTAGCACCGGAGTTGACTGGGTCAAAGCATTTCCTACTAACATACTCCTTCGGGTTGCGCATAACATACATACCTCCTCCAAGTATATAGGTACACGTATGTAGGTCGTGTCCATATGCCGCCTTATCTTCAACTTGACCGTCAGTTTTCGATCCTGTTCAAACGCCCGTGCTACCTACTTCCTTATGGCTCTGGGAATGCCACCATGTCGTTAGGACAGTGTCCCAACAATTTGGTGTCCGTAGAGACCCTTATGAGGTGCTTCTGGTGTGTTATAGTGAAACGATGAGCGTAAATCTTTACCCAACCGTGAGGATTAGTGAGGAATGAGTACAGAATTACAGATGCTCAATTGATTAGGCTGTTTTTTTTTCAATATCACTTTCCGTCAAAGGAGTGCTAATATTGCCTCTGGTGTTTAACTGCATCTGTGACCATTTGAAAATTTTAAAGTGCTTCATATTATTCTTTGTTCCTTTTATTCGGAGTCTGATTTTGTGCCTGGTTGATCCCATCCCAATATGCTCGCCCCTATTACCTACATGCGTGGGTGTACTAATAGGTTAACCTTTAGCCTCTGTTTCGGGGATTACGGCTTATTATTATAATAATGTTCATATTATTATCCTATTAATTATGATTCTGATAAAGCGGCAATGTTAGAACACCCTGTTCTTTTGTTTTTTTCACTGCGGAAATCAAATCGGTTATTACGACTGTTAGTTGTAGTTAATTAAAAAAGTATGTAAGTTTTTTTTTTTCTGTACATTACGATTGAATCGACAACATACCGCCGCCGGCGCGGCGGCGCTATGGTATGGTGTAAAAACAGTTTCTGCATCAAAAAGCTTAGATAATTTGATATTCGTGCAGTGAATCAGATATTTGCGTGTTATGGTGCATTCTTCTTTGTATCGACGTGGGCTACTCGACGGAAATTGCTCATTGCCCCACACTTTTAATGACTACTTCCTTAATGAAAGCTTAATGAGTCCGCATGTGTGGAGAGGAATTGTTCACTATAATTAAGGTTTTTTTCGGAGCTGCTATTCTTATATTATTGGTGTCTGGAGTTAGATCATTATGTGGAAAAATCATGAAGCTAATGTTATTTCAAATATCAAAATTTTGTAAGTAATACAATAACATCATGGTTTGTAATCTCCGAAGGGTTTGGTAGAGGTGTACATAACAAGTAAGTACATACGGCTACACATCAAGCTATACAAAACCAGTATAATCTGATCGTTCATTGTGCGAAAAGATCTAGTAAAGTGAGGCCAAGATTAACTGGTTTTGTGTAGCTTGATGTGTAGCAGGGATGATATGATTTAAATCATTTGATTAAAATCAGTGATTTAAATCGCGATTAAAATCAAATGATTTTTTTATAAAAATCGATGATTTAAATCAGTTCTTTTTTACTGCAACCAAAACAGCCAAAAACTGTCCAGGGACTTCCCCCGACATAAACTATGGCGCACACATTCACATGTGCATCGCTTATATGCCCTTACCATTATACTGAAAGAACGAAATTCAAAGAAATAAGTGACTACGACTACGGTGAAACCCAAATGGTTCTATGTTCATTTGTAAATGTTGTCTTTTTTTTAAATTATTATTTTTTGTTGAATATTACAAAATGGAAGCGTTTTTTTTTAATTACCTTTAGAAGAATATAGTTTGTTGATTTTCGTTAATGTTATTTTTTATAAATTTATTTCAATATTTTGTTAAATAAGCAAGTAAATAATAATATGCTAGGTACTTTGTTTTTTTTATAAAAGAATGACTTAATAAAATAACTAATATTTGGATTTAACAAAAAATATGTTAAGTTTTTTTAAATAAATAACTGACTTTCATACTGAAAACGATCAGGTAATAAAAAAAAACAAAAAAATCTGATTAAAATCAAATAAATCCGATTTAAATCAAATAAATCCGATTTTTTTGATTTTTTTATAAAAATCGTGATTTTTATCAACCCTGATGTGTAGCCGTGTGTACATCCACATTTCGCAATAGGGAGCGAGCCTATTGCCATGAACCGGGCATAAGTAGACTCCGTAGATGCTACTGAGAAATTCCTGATGGAAAAAATTACACTTTGGCCGACCCGGGAATTGAACTCGAGACCTTATGCTCGGCAGTCGTGCTTTCCACTACTGGACCAACGACGGATACTAGATAGCATTTAATGGTATTTCCTGACCTTTCAACTAAATCTTAAATTACAATACATCGATAAAATCTCCCAGACGTTTCCAGATTGTCTATGTTCGTCACAGACAGACAGTCTATTAAATGACCAATAATGGCGGCCATTATTCTTTGGCGCCCCTCCGTACAAACGACAGTAATAAATTATAATTTTCTTCTTCGAGCCACCTACGCATTCCAGGTTTATCCCTCATTTCCTGGCGTCCTACATTTCTAAACAATCCTTCGATAGCAGCAAAAAGGAAAAATAATTCTTGTTTCATATATTAAATTCCCCGGCAAACACACAAAGGAAACTATGTATTTTATATTAAAACTGAAATACTTACCTCCCCTTGGGGGAAATGTCGGTAAAGTCTAGCTAGAAGATTACAACTGTTTACATTACTTACGCAAACTTTACTTTAGAAACAAACCTTTACCGACTTCCGAAAGTAATTTTTGACGTTTTTTAGTGTTTTTTGGAAGTCAGTTGTTTTTTTTTGCAAAAGTTTTCATTTTATCTTCATCATGAATTAATTTTACTTTGTAACTACCACAGTTTTTTTTAATGAAATCAAAAATGACGATTTTCCATACAAACTTTCATCCCCTATTTAAGTACCTTAGGGGTTGAATTTCGAAAAACCCTTCCTTCCTTGTCTACATTATAAAGGGAACCTCTGTGCAAAATTTCAGCTTTCTAAGTCCAAGGGTTTGGGCTGGGCGTTGATGAGTCAGTCAGTCAATCAGTCAGTCAGGAGTTCAGGACTTCTCTCTTTATTTATATAGGTAGATAATAATCCCTTCCGTACATTGTTCGAATCATATTCAAATGAATACTTTTATAAGCGCACCACGAACGTTCCCGTTCGAAACCACCAGTTCGCGTGACGTAATCAAATTAAAAAAAAATAGGAATACGTTTTCGATCCCGCTATTTTCCGGTTGCCGCCCAAAATGTCGCGGTGACTAAATTTTAATAATAATATTTTTGCCTAATAACTGTGTAACGAAGTTTTAATAGATGCACGTAGACATATCGTGCATTTTAATATGTGGGTAGTTTGCTGATTTCCTGCACGCGTGCCAATTATTGTGAGGCGTGTCCGTATTCCTCAATTATAAATGTCAATTGTCTGATTAACTCTTATTATTTTCCCAGTAGGTTCGTTCTATGGAATCAATGTTTACAGTGTTCTTTGATAAGTACATATTATTACAATTTATTTGCCTGTTTTAAACTGGATCTATGCAATGCTGAAACTTGTGCAATTAAATATAAGCACTAAATTAAACATTTTTGGGAAAAAAAAATAGAGACTTCATAAACTTTCGTTTGTTTAATTTTGTTTTGTGCCATCAACTTCTATAGATAAGGTTTTTTTTTAACCGACTTCAAAAAAGGAGGTTACTATGTTCGTGTGTATGTTTTTTTTTTTTTTTTTATGTATGTTTTTGCTGATTTCTCCCCCATTTGTGGACCGATTCCCAATTTTTTTTTTATTTGAAAGAGTATACTCCTGAGGTGGTCCCATTTTAATTTGGTGAAAATCTGGTGCTGATCTTCGGAGATATACAATGGAACTCTTCAAAAATAGACGGCAAATCTGTCGTAATTGCTGGAATCGCTTGGATGTTTATTGAATATACATTATCATGACGTAACATCACGCCTGTATGCTCTGAGGGGGTATGCAGATGTGTACAATACACATTTTTTTAGTTGTTATATATGAATTTCATAGACACGTATTACGTGTTTCGTGCTTTTTCTGACGCTATTCAAGTATTCGCATCTAGCAGTCATCACTTGTCTTCATGTTGATGAGCTGATAATGGAAGGTACTACCTACTCCTCAACGGTTAAGAGTTGAAAGCAAAAATAGGGGAATCTTGAAGGTTAAGGGTTAGGTTTCTTGGTTGAATGTTAAATGCATAGTAAATATTTGTATAGGATATTATAGGTACTTACTTACAACTAAAAATGAAAAAATAAAAAAAAACTTTTTTGCAAAAAAAAACAACCGACTTCAAAAACACCAAAAAGAGAAAAATAAACTTCAGAAGAAAAATTCGTTAAAAATCCCATGAGATTATTACAGATTATGAACGATGCCTCTAAAATACTAACAATACGAGTAGCATAGGTACCTAACCTATGCTATTCGCAACCTAGACTACCACAACATAAGCTAGGTACTGATGTTAATTCTGCTTAATTAGGCATTATCGCTTTAAGTGTGTCACAAACAGGTAAAAAGGTTTTTTATACTGATCCACACATTACATTTACCTATTCGATGTATAAAAGGCAATGGAATATGTCATACATACTTAAACTGACGGCCTTTACCCGAAGGGGTAGGCAGAAACAGAACGCCATCTACTAAGATCCTTACATACTCTTTTTGCTTTGTCCATATTCACACATCTAGCCATAGACGCACGCTGGTTACGAGTACTACGCACCTGTCCTGAAGAACAAATAAGATTTTTCTAGGCAATATTTTTATTAAAAAATCCCTATGGTATATTTTTATTAAAACTTCCTGCCATTATCATTTCCTCCTGAAAATATAACGTTATCCTGAAATCTGTGACGACAACCTGACAATATTGAGTTTTTGATTTATGACCGCGTGTTTATTACTCACTCATATTCATTATTTAATTTTGTTTGAATACACAAGAATGATTACCCCATTACACTACTTACTTAGTAGTACACACTTACAAAATATTTTAAAAATATAATCTACCCCAGAAAGATGTTCTACCTAGGATTCATAACGCTCGGTAACATCCGTTGCTTCAACAAATATATCACACTCAATCTTGAAAAGAGCTCCGTACTAGGCGAAGCTAATTCTGGTTAGAAAATCGATTTCCTCCCGGAACGTCATCTTACAAGTAGGGCAGACTCCAATACTGTTCTGTACCAATATAGGTTACCATTAATGAACCCTGTGATCTAACTAAATAACACTGCAGAAATCACCACTAAACGATTCTGCTGACCCAATTATTCGTTTACATATTTAAACAACGACCCAAAAATGCCTAAACTGACTTAAAGCTCCCACTACTAGGTTAATTGAACATAAACACAGCTCTGTTCCATGATATTTTAACCGAAGTGAAGAACGAAGGCCCCAAGACGTCCAATTAGCAATTTCAAATCAAAGCAACTGACGGAAAATGTTTCGACCAAAGGCTTGAGGTAACTAGAGCCGCTGAGTTCCACAGAATCTTGTTCTAGTATTTACTGTGCTCATATTTCTAGAATAGTATTTTGCCGTCCAATATTACATGGAACTGGATTAAGTGCTGCGTCACACTGAATTACACGATTGAACAGCTGATGCCAGTATACTCCGGACAGCCTGAGGCAAATTGGGAAACTCAATATTGAACACCCAATAATTATAATTATGTTCAGTATTAATTATCAGAAACTGTGATATACTCGATAGATGGAATTGCAGTATTTGATTTACCACAGAACCCACATATTGTGTTCGTAATTATTTGCTTAATTATGGTCTACTTGTTCTAGGAACTGCACTGAATTAATTAGGTATATTATGTACTAGGTTTTGCAGCAAATAACACTCTGGAATAATGTAGCTTCCCATAAGTGAAAGAATTGACAAAATCGGATCAGTAGTTCCGAAGATTAACCCGTACATACAAACAAATTTTACCTCTTTATTTATAGATTTACCTCTTTATATTAAAGAAGAAGACATTACGAATGATTAAACCAGGACACAATTTGGCGTTAAAAAATATGTATTTAGGAGCAAATCTTACAAAAGTTCAAAGTTAGAAACTGCACCCAATTAGTTGCAAAAGTGCAGTAACTTGGAACTTAATTCATCAGATAAACCATATCTGTGTCCGACCATACCATTACCATCACCATATAATCATCATTTTCCGTCTAGTTATTTATAACAAATTAAAATATTTCCACACTGAACTTTCAGAGCGCAGAAATCCACTTAAAATATGTGCCGGAGGCTCGCTCCGCCATCATAGAAAACTCAATATTGATGCCTGTTACCCGTTAACGTGAAAATATTCCCATCCCAATGCGACCTGGTTCCCGCTACGGGGAAATTATTGATATTTGATATCGCAATGCTGCGATGGAATTACGTATTTCTGAGAATATTTCTTTGTATCTCCAACGGTAGCTGTTTGTTGAATGTAAGCTGTTAGGACTTTGTGTCTATAAATAGTAATATAAAAGCACCTCTTACTGCTACGTTAGAAAGATTAATGGTCATATTATTATACGAGGGGTGCATACGGTACCCCTGGTTAAATTTTGGAAACTGTAATAATCGAACTCCTAAAACACTGCTTCACTGGCCTCACGAGATTAGTTTTGACGGCTCCCGGAGTTAATCTATTACTTTGTGTATATGAACTAATAAGGGGTGAATTCTGCCAAACTAACATAATTTTGGCCATATTTCAAGTTGCCGTAGAGGTAATTAATATAAATCAGTCTCGATAATAAGAAATTCATCCACTGTAACAGCAGTACGTTTATGTCCAATATACGGCAATTGGTCGTAAGTTTGTAGCCAGAACAACAACAACAAACAATAAATAAAGCCCTTAACCTGTAAAAGGACGAAAGCACTTATGTGATTATTTTCTTTTCAGATCGTGAACGATGAGACGGCCGTAACGAAGCTAATTCATCGCGACACGTATCAGCCGTATCAGGCGAACAGGTGGGTTCGAACAGGGTGGCGTTATGTCGCCGGTTACGCAACACCTGCTTCTAAGAACAACTCATTTGTTATCTGTGGCACGTTCGCATTCAGCCTCTTTTAGAATTGACGGTTTTTTTTTAATTATGTCAACGTAATTCCTTTGTTGATATTAATTTTTAAAACCTTTAGCTGTGATAAAATTCTAACAGGTATACCATTCTAGGATATCCTTAGATAAGTAAATGGGCTTTTTCTGACTGCATTCCGCGTAACTGACGTCAATGAAGTGAAAAAGGACTCGGGAATGCGACAAATACGTACATTTACAATCGCAAAAGTCCCTTATTTGAATATTCGTTTCAAATATCTTCGCCATACATGAGCTTGCATGGCCGTTCTTGAAAACAAAGGGCCTAGTTAAAGCCGTCGCCTATCACCCATCTATACGGTATAAGGTCCAGAACTGAATGCATCAATAGGGCCATACTGGCGACTACAATAAACAATAGGCTGATTGTAATTCCGGATGGCACGTCTTGAGGAAGTTGTACTATAATGTCGCGGTGACGGCGGACCGCGGAATCCATACTTTTTGTAATCGTCAACGCACTCTTTAGCACCCACCGCTATGGGAAATAACTTCCGTTCAATCATTTCTAAATGGTTTTGTGGTTTGTCATGGGAATGTTTAGATTAATTGTTTTTTTTTTGTTTTATGGAAGAAATAGGACTGTTGTTTAGTGAAGTAAAGGAAACGCATAAAGCTTTTATTTTGCGTAATTATAATTATTATAAAATCATCCTTAGAGGTATGAGAGGGGTCAATGTATTTACCTAACTTAGAAACTGTTAATGTTATTTTAGGATTAAATTGTCATTTTCCTTATTATTATTATGTCGATGGAAAATTCCTCATATTACGTACACAGAAAACATAATACAGTGTCAAAAAGAACACCCTACTGTTACTTTTACGATGGTCTAAAGTTCCGAACCCCAATTCATTAACAAACATTATCATATTTTGAGTCGCGCCTAAAAAATAACACAAAAAAAATCACATGCGACATGCGGGTTCACTAACCCTAAACTGCTGACGGGTATAATAAACCCGCGCACGCCTCCCAGCTCCAAGACCACTTGAGTGCGGCCCAGATTTTTTCTCCATTCATAACAAGCTGGTCTTTCTATTAACTATTAATTACTGCTGAGACAAACTGTTCGTGTCGTTATTTCTAATGATTGCAGAGACCGCATTTTTAATGAAGATTCATAATATAATTGAACGAACAAGTACTATTATTGATCGAAGTTTTGAGAGCATAATGGCAAAATGCAAATACTTCAGTCACTGCAACAGCTTCAATAATGAGATGAAGAGAGAATTCTAAAGTTGAAATACCTACTATGATTACTTATTCATTTTAAAAGTCCCGTTACTGTCCCAACGTTGTTTTTAATTCATAAACTACGCCGCACCTTAAAACTTGGACAACGACAATGTAAACATTTTTACACGAAGCTCCTTAAAAATTTACCTCACGAGTTCACGTAAGCAAAGCTTTCAAACGTGCCTTAACCCTAACTTGCCACTTAGGAGTGCTTAGGATCTACAGACCTAGTTCCTGAGCATCGGCGACCTAATTCGCTCAGAGCTCTCGGCGTTTCCCGCAGACTCCGTTGATTGATTTATTAAACAGGCTGTCATGTAAATCGAGAAATTTCGAACGTTTTGTGGTAAACTTCAATATTTGTCTTTGACAACTTGTTAGCTGCATCGTCGAGGGATTTTGTTTTGTTCTCGTTGTGGACTGGTATTTCTCTGCCTGATTGGAAGTCAACTAATGGTATTAAGGTCATCGGATTTTTGGCGGAAGCTTTTTCAATCAACCACAGACGAACGTTGTTCTGGAATTTTTATTAATCAAATTCGGAATTCTTACAACGTTTCTTTCTACGTACTGTCCTTTCTTTCGTAATGTAATTTCTCTTTGGATGCTCACCACAAAAACTTGATTACACATCACACAACAAATCTGTCGACGTGTTGGTCGTTAAATCCTGCAGATGGTGGAACTAGGACACGCTTTGAGAGTGAATCCGAGTACACTGCAGGCTATCCAATGCGGGTGCCGCCGTCAGTCTCTTTGATGCGTGTTTACGTGATATCGTGTGGAACATTGGCCGTCTAGCTGCTGCATGCAACGGTTCTTCATTTAAATTGTATGCTGATGTTCACGTGCCTGTTTCTTTGAATGTACCTGACTTTTCGCAGAACTATTAGTGTGACAAACACAATGAGTTCTTGTTCATCTTGTACAGGCTCACGATAAAGTGTTAATTTGTTAGGTTTTGTCATTATAAAATGATACAGATTAATCTTGATAGAATGATGTCACACAATATTTAGTCGAATCTCTTGCAATATACTTCTCATTGAAAAGTTTAATCGATTTTAAATCGAGTCGCGTTGTTAGATTACCCGGGCTCATTGAAGTTAACGGCTATAGGTGGGAGTTTGTAAATACATCGATTAGCTCGAATCAACAGTCTAATTACGTGTCGCGTCATTGAACGTGAAACAATCGAGCCTTAATTACTATAAGGGAGTGAATTCATTATGAAAGCGACGTAATTATCGTTTTTACTGATAAATGAACATGTTTGATATATGAAAGGTCGTGTTTTTGTAATAAGAAATTATTTCTTAATTTAATTTTAGGGCGGTTTTTTCTAGAACTTACTGTACCTACCTATGAAACTATGGAATCTATCGCTTTTCTCATCAAAATTGGGCCAAAGTGGCCACAGATTGGGTTCTGAACGATCAACAGAACCCGGCCACGTGGTAGGTCCAGAGAGGGTAGCGTGACGAGCTGGACTCTCATCAAAGGGATTGTGTCAACCAGCTAAAGACAGATAAATAAGTAGATAGAGGGAAGGGAGGTCTTTGCCCTGGACACATCAGGCTCATAATAATGTACAATTATTATGAGCCTGATCACCTGATGTGTCTATGAATGTGACATCTAACTAAAAATGTTTATTAGTTTTTGGGCCTTGATATAATATATGATACCCGTGCTTAATCACCTAGCCTCAAACACAAAACAAGCATGCCAAGCCATGTTACAGCTGGACAGAGCAGTAAACAACTCTTTAAGACGCAGTCAACGGGGGAACCGTAAAAACGACCTGTTTTTCGTCGCAGAGTTAGCCGTATTGCTACTTATTACAATTCCAAAAAAAATACAGTGTATAGTCAAATGTATAGGTAAAAGACTTATGCAAAAATATTTTCTAAAAGTAATCAAGAACCTCGAAAAAAAAAATCACAAAATCACAAAAAATTCACACGAAAAAACTTTTTCGTCTCGAAATGCTCAATATTTTGAGTGACAACTGGTATTTATTTTTTTACTATCAGAAAGGAAATTTAACCAACTAAAGACATATGTAAAAATATTTTAACATTACAGCGTATTTTTTTTTTTAATAAATTAAATCTGCGAACTATCGTTCATTTTGGCAGTCACGAGCATCAAACGCGTCGCCATTTTCAACCTTATTTGTTTAGGCGATGAGTTAAGCGCGCGCTCAAGGTCGCGGGCAGGTGATGTCGCCTTAAGGCGCGGCTAAAGGGGCACCGTAAAAACGACCTGTTTTTCGTCGCAGAGTTAGCCGTATTGCTACTTATTACAATTCCAAAAAAAATACAGTGTATAGTCAAATGTATAGGTAAAAGACTTATGCAAAAATATTTTCTAAAAGTAATCAAGAACCTCGAAAAAAAAAAACACAAAATCACAAAAAAATCACACGAAAAAACTTTTTCGTCTCGAAATGCTCAATATTTTGAGTGACAACTGTTATTTTTTTTTTTACTATCAGAAAGGAAATTTAACCAAATAAAGACATATGTAAAAATATTTTAACATTACAGCGTATTTATTTTTTTAATAAATTAAATCTGCGAACTATCGTTGATTTTGGCAATCACGAGCATCAAACGCATCGCCATTTTCAACCTTATTTGTTTAGGCGATGAGTTAAACGCGCACTCAAGGTCGCGGGCAGCTAATGTCGCCTTAACATGCACGTTGGACAGTCCTATTGTCACAACTCACAGTTCGTGTTGCGCAGGGGTGCGGCCTGCCCTTTATTTTATAAAATTATATGCGTAATCATTTTTACATGTTGACCTAATTACTTATATTTGCGGCAAAGGTGACGTCATGACGTTATAGTTTAAAAATAATTATATATCAGCAACTAGTGACCCGCCCCGGCTTCGCACGGTGCAAAAAAGGTATTAAAACCTTCCTCTTGAATCACTCTATCTATTAAAAAAACCGAATCAAAATCCGTTGCGTAGTTTTAATGATTTGAGAGGAAACGCGAGTGGTCTTTTCTCCATACAAACGCTCTCGCCTGTTTTCTTTTTGGTTAATGACCCTAGAGCAATGGTTTTTTACAGAATTATAAATATTAACTATTTCTATGCCCCTATGTTTTCCTTTTTGGTGATAAATTATTTTTATAAGCACTAGAACCCTCAAAAAATGCTCAAAATTACTTGTTTAGATCGCTGTTAACAGAGTCCTAGTGTACAAATTTGACAACTATTAACGAATAAAGAAAAACATAGCGGCGTAGTATATAACCTCCTTATTCATTGTCTAAAATATCTTTTAAATTGGTTCAATATTGGAGGAGGAAATAGGCGAGACGAGAGCCAAACCTCAATTCTAACTTTTTTCTACAGTTGTCCTTATCGCACGAATTTGAGGGCAGGAGGACGGAGAGAGACAGCGATAGTAGAAAGAGACAGCACTCGCATTTCCTCTTAAGACGCAGTTAACGGGGGAACCGTAAAAACGACCTGTTTTTCGTCGCAGAGTTAGCCGTATTGCTACTTATTACAATTCCAAAAAAAATACAGTGTATAGTCAAATGTATAGGTAAAAGACTTATGCAAAAATATTTTCTAAAAGTAATCAAGAACCTCGAAAAAAAAAATCACAAAATCACAAAAAAATCACACGAAAAAACTTTTTCGTCTCGAAATGCTCAATATTTTGAGTGACAACTGTTATTTATTTTTTTACTATCAGAAAGGAAATTTAACCAACTAAAGACATATGTAAAAATATTTTAACATTACAGCGTATTTTTTTTTTTAATTAATTAAATCTGCGAACTATCGTTCATTTTGGCAGTCACGAGCATCAAACGCATCGCCATTTTCAACCTTATTTGTTTAGGCGATGAGTTAAACGCGCGCTCAAGGTCGCAGGCAGCTAATGTCGCCTTAAGCATACATAAGGACAGACAGCGGGAAGTGACTTTGTTTTATATTATGTAGTGATATATGATAGGAGTGTTATATGTAGTGATATATGATAGTGATGGGTATAAGGTAGTATTAAAAATGGTAGATCAGATTTTAGTATCACGCCTAAAATCCCGGAAGGGTTAGGCAGTGGTGTACCTAATACACCCACATTTCACAATTATGTTAGGTTTGGGTTTCTGATAAACACGGCTTTATTTGTTGTAGATAGCCAAACCCTTTGTTTTCCGAAAACCGTCGGTTCATCCTTCCGTGATGTCAGTTTGAACAAAGTATTGCTAATTCGCAAGCATAATTTATTCAGTGACCTACTTTGATGAATATTACCGAATTTTACTTTTGGGTTTATCCTTCAGGATTTTGTCAGTAGCAACTAGCACCTATGGAGTCTGGATTGGTGCCCGGTTCATGGCAATAGGGTCGCCCCCTATTACATGAGACTTAAACATATCTGTCGGAATGTGAGTTTACAGGCGTGATATTATGATGTTTACTTATTCACTCAAAACGAAATTCGGCGAAAATAAGCTTCATAAGTACATATATAGGGTTGGTTCCAGGAACAGTGGCAAAATATTGTCATAAAGGGCGTTCCTTATTCTGAGAACCTCTAACAGAATTTCGTCGCAAAATATTCATATTCAAGGTAGAAATAACATGTTTTTCAGAGCCTGAATATTCTCCGAATTTTCGCGAAAAATATTGCAATATTGATATGATCGTAAGTACTGTTATTATGACATAACATACATAAACATCACGCCTGTACTTACCGAAGGATCAGGCACAGATGAACTTATATTTGCCCAGTTATATTTAAGTCCCATTTAATAGGGGACAAGCCTAATGCCATCAACCGGGCCCATATCCCGACTCCGGGGCTGCTACTAAGGTATTCGGCATCGAAAACCCAATAACATTTTACGTCACCCGGGAATCGAACCCAGGACCTCATGGACAGCAGTCGCGCTTAAAACCAGTAGACCAACGAGGCTGTACTGGGAGGTGTACTGTTATCTGCCGGTGCTGCGGGTTGTTCGAAAGAGATACCGCGGCCCAGGACACAAATGGCTAAGAAGGAACATGGGTGGTTTTAAGTCAGTAGAAGTCTGACTCTCCCTTCCGCTCGACCCAGAGCGGGAAATGACTCCATTGAATGATTTACCAACCTCCAAAAAAAGGGTGTACTGTTATGTTATGTTCCGAGAATATATCGCTTCTCATAAATGAGTGTTAATTTAGTCTATGATGGGGTCACAGGTCGCCAGGTAGGAGCTGAATCTGGGACATCGACTGTGGGAACTTTTGACCTAATTCCAGCAGCAAAAAGGAAATACTATTAATATGATATAATGTTGTAGTTGGGCGCGGCTTTTCACTCGCGTTTAAAGTGTTAATATTTCTTCTTGTTGGTTTGGGAATTTTTCTCTTGTGGGTATGTTATTCGCTACCCTTCCTACTATGTTTTCTTTGCTGATCCCTTTGTTACGTTGCGTCGTGTTTTTGTTTTCGCTACTAAGGTTTTTTGGCGAGGGCGGCAAAATGCTTATAGCGCGCCCACTCTAGGGTTAAAAGAAAATATTGCGATATCTGTAGAATATTTTATGAATTTGGGCAGGGTTTAGAGTACAAGTGGAAACCAGACAACCAGCAACTGTTGCAATAGGGGATCGGACTGGGTCAAAATAATATGATTCTGTTTAGTCCGTAAGTTAGATTATCGAAAAATATTGAATACGTGTTTTTTGTTTTATCAAATCAATAAAAAATTACGAAGATAAAACGCGTCAAAGATCTTGGAGTGGGGCTTGAAACGTCACTTGTGTCGTCAAAATATACTATCATATGACGTCACACGAGTTTTCGAAGCACTGTATCGTCTTCATTTTAAGTTTACGTAAAAAAAGAAAAAATACGTGTCCAATATTTTTTGGAAATCTATCTGACGGACTAATTAGTTTTTTTTTGTCCGATCCCCTATTGTTGTTGCTGGTGGCAGTTGCCGGTTCTTTAGAAAGGTCAGGTGCGTAGGAGGCAAAAGGAATATGTATGGATCGTAGCAGGTGGCGTTCTGTGGTTTCTGCCTACCCCCATGGGAAAAAGGTATATGTGTTGACAAAAGAAGCTAGGATTTTGCAACAACACAAACAAAGTCATCCATCTATGCTACCATGCGTGGCAATAACATAAAGACGACAAAAACAAGCTCAAATTCGCAATGATAAAATGTTCTACACGAAGTTCAAACTACAATGGAGAACAAACCAGGATATGTGACTAGTCTCATCACCTTTGATCACAACACATGTTTATCAATTGTTCCGACATCTACAAGCACGCATGACGCAATAGAACATACTCAATATAACATTATTGCCTTTAAATTGATGTTTATTTAACATTTCAACAAGAAACACGAAGTTATATCAAAGTTAGCAATTTTCATAAAGGGCTTCTCTGCTGACGCTTTCTTGAGTGTTTACGTAACCTAGTTCAGGATATATCAACGAAGTTTCTTCAGAGAAATACGGTACTGTAGCACGTCTAACCTAATTGGTTAACGCAACCTGCTGCAGGTAAAGGATTGGTTTAGCAGCTTGCAAACTGGAAGTTCATTGGCTTAAATGGGTCTTGCTCGGGGAAATTCGTTTTCATCTGTCAGACTTAAAACCTTGCCTTGTTGCTTTGGACTTGTTCTGTTCTATCTTATAATATATTTTCCATTCTCCTCCGCTATTGTTTTCTGGTTGATTTTCCAAGACAGTATTTTTTTTTGCGCTGGGTTTTCGTGGAGCTTCATTGTCACGGCGCTTTTCTGGTCGTCGCCACTGTTGATTATGTATTGCAGGAGTTGCATTGATCTGGTAATAGTGTGGGGTAATTATAGCTTGACTCACTAAATAAGGAAAGAAAGTCAGAGAATCTTAAACATCAAGTAACATAAAATTATCGCCACACATGTTAATTCGTTTAATAGCCTAACAAATGTGCTTGCAATAGATTTATGACCTATTAAACTTTTAATTGGTCCGTATAGAGCTAACCTAACTCGACGGTTTACGTTTAGTAATCGTTTACTGCCGACACCAGTAGTTAGGAGTAGGACACCCGGTGTTAGTGATGCTAGCCGTAATTTAATTGTGCTTTAGGCTAACACGTCCTTCTTGGTTTTTATTTTAGTCGTCATTATGATAACTAGCCGCATCTGGATAAACAGCAGGTTTAAATGTTTTGTTGCCGATGGCTCTACTAAGTAGGTTATTATTTCCCACAGAACAGATAATATTTTTTCTGTGTCTATCTTTTAAAATTATTCAGTTTTATGATTGGATGGTAAAATGATTATTGACAACCAATTCAGCGCTTGTGGACCTTCTCTATTGACTGAGTACTTATTAGTCGTTAAAACTGTTTGAAGTACCTATCTAATCATCGCGTTTAATATCAGAGATTTATATTAATACAAATAAACAAAAAGTGTCTGTTTGTACTGTACCTAATATCAAAATAACAATGCAATAAAAATTGCTATTTATTGCATTGTTCAAAATAGCAACGAGCTAAAAGTTGTTATTAGCTAGCTTTATTTGATATCTCCACTAAGTCGAGTCTCTACTCTTTCATTTCATTGTTAAATGTTAATATTATCAATATCATTATAATAGTGTTCTTCACAATTTTACGTCTTCATATCCAAAGCTATCAAAAATATTTAAAACAGCCATGTTATTCCTAGAATTATTGATCATAACTTTAGGAAAACCACACAAGGAGCATAGTGGAAGAGCTCTCTAAGAGTACTAAGAGCTGAGTCTACGGCATTGTCTCCAAAGTCAGCCAGACAATAGAGCACCCAGACTCGGTCCAACAGACTGAGGCTTTTATCTAGACCTAGACATGAATCATTACATTTAAATGTTTCCAAGTCGCTTTAGAGAGTACCTAAAGGATAACAAACAAAAACTTACAAGTTTTTTTACTTGTTTTTGTGTTACTTACAAAGGATTCCCACGGGAATACTTGAAAATCTGATAACTTTCTGCTTATTATAATATTTCAAACAACATTTTTGCTAGAAAATAAGTATCTAAGTAGATACCGTAGCTAATAAAAGTATTTGCGAAAGGCAAATATAATTTTACGAGGAAACTCCAGCGAAATTGCGTAGCGCGTAGGCAGTATTTGGATAACCCTGTAAATGCTAACGATATGGAAAACATGACATAGCCAATTACATCGATACTTCGGTAGGTAATATTTTATTTTTGCCATTCTTTGTCGAACTTTATTTGTCGGCAATCGATTGCGCGATACGACGAAAAGAAGTAAAGTATCTAATTAGATACTGTATTTTAAGTACTCCATAGTTATTATCGTCTATGTCTTGATAGATCAATATTTTCCTTTTTTGATGGATCTTCGCAATTAACGCCTACCACACGCTCACACTTCACCACAGTCTTGCCTGCGCGATTACACGGTGCACACAGTACATCGCGCGTGTGGTTGGTAATGGTAATACAGTTTTACCAACCATACGCGCGATGTACTGTGAAGTGTGAACCAAACGTGTGGTGAAGCTTGAGCGTGTGGTAGGCCCATTAAACGTGGTTAGGTAAGTATAGGTGGCCTGGCCTGGTAATAATTATCATTATCTTCCCCTTATCCCAATTCATTTGAGGTCGGCGCAGCATGTCTTTTTCCATACTTCTCTATTACTCGTCATCCCATCAGACAGACAGACACCTCCTTTCTTGCCATATCATCCTTCGCACAGTCCATCTATTTCTTTGATCCTCCTTTACTGTTTTTCCCCCTGGTAATGAATATAAATAACTAGCTTTTGCCAGCGGCTTCGCCCGCGTGAAAATGTCAATTTTCCATACAAACTTTCATCCCCTATTTAACTCCCTTAAGGATTTAATTTCGAAAAATCCTTCCTTATTCCTTGTCTACCTTATAAAGGGAACTTCTGTGCAAATTTTCAGCTTTCTAGGCTGGGCGTTGATGAGTCAGTCAGTCAGGACTTCTCTCTTTATTTATATAGATGGTCCATATCAGCATTATAATTTTCAGTTATTTACAGCAACAGACAAAACCGAACTCACTACTAGTGCTTGGAATTATTAAGCACTGTATCTATCACTACACCTTCAATGTATTTCAGACATTGCATCCCGTCTTGCACCTTAGTGTCACTGGTACTGCTTAGTGCTAAGCACCTCTTATACGTACTAGAATCAAATCCAGAGTGACTGCAACCTGCCTCCAAATCCCAATCATTCTGTATTCTTTGTCACCATAAACCACTGCCTATTATTATCCATCCATGGCTGGAGCACTAAGTAATGTTTTCTCGTGAGGGAGGTCCTTTGTGACGCAATCGCGGGCCCATTCAAGTCGTCTTTTTTCCTCCTACCTATTCATCCCTCAGGCTTCGCTCCGTCATTACTACGCATGTCATAGATTACAAAGATGTATTGTGCGACGAATCCGCACGTGTATGTCTGTCTTCAAACTCGGAATAGACGAAGGAAAAGATAAAGAAAGAAATAGGGAAATGACATTTGCATAGGAATTTCTTTGAGAAATTGAATGAAATGAAATATTTTTGAAATAAGTACGTGAAAGAGAAGTAATGGCGGGATGAGCTATGTAGAACTAACGACAAGTTGTCCGTATTGGCCCTGGGTCGAAAGATTTCACGGTCATAGGGGAGGCTTTTACCCAGCAGCGGAATGAAACAGGTTAAAAAATAACAGTAATGTGAAAAAGTGTTTATTGTACAAACAAAATAAAAAAATCTTAACCCTATCACTTTCGCATAGTTTAACAGTACCGACAAGAATGTCAAACATAACATACTAACGTGAAACCATCGTGAAACGCGTGACGTACAAAAGTTAACATCAAGCTGTATTAAACATCTGTCAGTAAAAAAATAACAAGCTGAATGAGTGATGAATCAACTTTGTTCATTTATCATGAGACCGGAACATTTTTTTCCATAATTATAGATCGGTGTTATGTGTTAAAATGGCTATCGTTAAGTTATTAGCTACCGTAATGTTTCGGTTTAAATGGACACCATTCATTGTAGTGATTCAGCGTTATTTATTATTTAATCCGACGATCATTAGTTTACACACTTCCTAAAATGAAAAGTTTTCCGTTACATTTTTTTTTTTGTAAGAACCACTCGCAGTTCATCTCTCAGAGAAGATGGTATACTGCTTAACCAATTTGAGGTCGCAAGCGTGGCTGATGTGTGTGATGATGACTGATGTGTCTGTGTTAGATTCCAGGGTCGGGCAAAGTGTAATTGGGTTTATTCAAGGTACGTGGCCTTAGTTTTTTTACTTTAGCTGTTCACTAGTTTTGTTTTTTTTTTTCACTTCTTAGTTCTGGAGCGAATTGAGTTTATTAACTTTTGGACTCAAAACTGATCACAATATATGGCAGTTGTACTAGTAGTAAATGTGTGGTATAATTTACAATCACATACTTTTGAATCACTTCGACGCCACACAGTTCTGACGCGAACTCCGTTCATTAGTATTGAATTTCTGATTTTGATCATCTACTTTTGCTGTTGACTGTACACCTCTGCCTAACCCTCCGGGGACTAAAGCGACGTGATCGTCTTCTCTTCTCTGTCTTCACACTCTTGGCAGAGTGGTCGTGCGTGACGGTGGCAAGCTTCACAATTCGAAACCATCCTCTCGTACTGTTGCTTGCCTCGTGCATTCGTGGAGTGGACCATTTAGTGCAGTTTTGATTTGGTTGGTTCAGCGCAATGGTGATCTACCGCACGCCTCCGTGCCCCCGGTTTTGCCCTGAACCACGAGTCGCTGCACAGACCTCCACTGCACCTGCTCTGTCCTCTCGTCGTGTAATATGTCCAAAAGACGTGATGCAATCATTCGTTTAAACACTCCCTAAAATGAAAAGTCTTCCGTTAATTTTTTTTCTGGTTTCTTTTATAAACTCTTCAGTTTTCGGACTCCCAACAAAGGTCGTGTTTTATTTTGCCAGATGAGGTTCACTTATACCTACGAAATCTTATACTTTCCTCCAACCGTTCACATAAAATAAAATAAAAAAAGTGAAAAGAAAAGTGAAAAGTGTGTTCGTTTAAATATTTGAAATCTTGACTACTAAAAGGCGGGCCATTGTCTGATACCAACTCGCGTAGCAATCCGAAACAACTCATAATGCGCCTCAGCTTTGAAATAGTAACTTTCGCTGACGTTGTACCTACATTATGAGCTTCAATCCATTTGGAATGAGCGTCAACTAGTACGAAGTATGTGTGGTTGTCTAACGAAAAAAAATCTACGTGAACTCTGTACCATGGCACTTCCGGCCATGCCCATGGGTGAACAGGAGCTGCCGCCGGCGATGGCCGTACACTCGCGCAAGTCTCGCAGCCCTGGCATTCCTTCTCTATGTCGGCGTCGATGCCGGGCCAGTACACATAGCCCCTAGCTAGGCTTTTACACTTCACTATACCCTGATGACATGCATGCAACATTTTCAATACTCCCCTTTGTAATGATTCAGGAATAACGACCCGATGACCAAACAGTACACACCCTGACTCCACATCAAGAAACTCCTTAATAGTAAAAAAACTTTTTAAATCTTCATCTTTACAATACAACCAATTATGTTTTATAGCTTGCATCAATTTTTGCAATGTTTTATCGGTTGCGGAATGCTTGGCCACCATCCTATAATCTATAGGTGCTTGTTCCGAAATGAAGTTGATGTATAATTCAGTTCTGCACTCTTTATTCTCTTCGATAATCGGTATACGTGACAAGCTATCCGCGACACAATTATGTTTTGAGCTTATACATTTTACTTGATAGTTATACGCACTTAGTATAACGGCCCATCTTTGCAACCTGTTGCTTGCCATAGATGGGATCGCATTGTTTTCATGAAAAATAGACGCTAACGGCTTACAATCCGTCACCAAAGTAAATCTAATACCGTATAAATAATCATGAAATCTATTCACAGCAAATATAATTGTTTTATGGATTGAAAGGCTTTTTCACATTTGTTTGACCACTCAAATTTTACATCTGACTTGAGTAACCCGTACAAGGGTTCTAAAACGCTGCTAATGTTTCTCACAAACTTGCCATAATAATTGACCAATCCTAGAAAGGCTTTTACTTCACTTACATTAGTCGGTTGCGGTGTTCTATTTACCGCATCTATCTTGGAAATTTCTGTTTTTAACCCGTTTGCATCGATCATGTAACCTAGGTACGATATCGACTTTTAAAAAAAACTACATTTCTTTTGTCCTACTTTTAAACCGCTCTCGGACAGTATTTTAAAAACCTGCATCAATCTATTCATGTTTTCTGATTCATTTGCACTACTTACTAATAGATCGTCTTGGTAGACGGCTACGTACGGCATTCTAAACAATTTTTCCATTACTCTTTGAAACTTACTGGCCGCGCACTTAATTCCGAAGGGTAACCTATTGTATGTGAACATACCTTTATTCGTGACGATCGTGCAGTATTTTTTTGCGCTATCACTGAGAATGAGCTGTTGATAAGCTCGACTCAAGTCGATCTTACTAAAAATTTTACCTCCTTGCAGCGATGCGAAAATATCCTCAATTCGAGGTAGTGGGTATTTGTCATCTACTAATACCGGATTGAGCGTAGTCTTAAAATCTCCACATAACCTTATCTCACCATTTTTTTTTATGACGGGCCGTAGCGCGTATGGCACGGGGCGCGCGCGCCGCCACACCGGCACCGCCCCCGCTTTCAACTCTAAGTCGATCGTTCCTTTGTTAAACGCTCCTACACCACTTGAAAACACCTCGGGAAACTTATTTACCAACTGATCGCTAACCTTTGATTTATTACAACTATTATTGTCGACATGAGCTACTGAATGCTTTGTGTCTGGAATAGAGGGGAATTGTATGCCAAACGCACGCATCCACCTGCGACCGAATAACGAGTTGCTGTCATCGTTGTCTATCACAATTAATTTTAAGCCATGAACAATCTTGTTGTTATACTGAACGGTACATTTAAATTCACCTCTCGGTAACACCTTTTGACCATTATACATCTTCAAACACGACTTACGCTGAGTTAACTCAATATTATTGAAATGTTTTAAGTACGTACTTCTGTTAATGATACTCATTCCCGCTCCAGTGTCACCTTCCATCGATAACGGCCTCCCGTTGACCCGTACTTTTAAGATCCACCTTTTGTCCTCATCGTTATCACTCAACTGATACACCTGATTTCCCTCGTCCTCGCTAGAAGTCATATCTTCGTCTTCTACTTCGGACGCAACCTTGTGCACGCTACCACGCTTACGAAACCGACACACCTTAGCCACGTGGCCGCGATTACCACACACAAAACACTCCACATTCACAAACGGACAGTTCTCCTGACGATGCGGTTGACTGCATCGGAAACAGCCGGCAAGTTGCCGGCTACTGCCGCTGCCCTTGCTGGCGGCGGGCGGCGCGCCTCGCTGCTGCGGTGCTGCGCGGCCGCGGCCTCTGCCCGCAAGCGAGCGCTGGCCGCGCTGCGCTCTGCCTCGGCCCGCGCCGTACCCGCCTCCGTCCACGGCATGCACTTTCTCCTCTGAGCTAGCGTTGCTGACAGCCCCTGCCGTCTCCTGTGAGTCTCGTACGGCGGCTTCTAACGACAACGCTAACTCCACTGCTCGATCGAACGTCAACTCCGTCTCTGTCAACAACCTCTGTTTGATTTTGTCACTCCTCAACCCGAACACGAACTGATCTCGTAAATTCTCCTTCAGTATTTCAGTAGTTGTAAAGACGCACGTCTTGCTGAGTTTTTTTAATTGCGCTAAATATTCTGTTACCGATTGTGACTCGGTCTGTTTATATGATCTAAAAATCATTCGCTCAGCTATGACCGATCGCTTTGGCGCTAAGTGAACTTCCACCAACCTGACCAACGCGTCGAAATCGGTTTTTTCGGGCTTCTCCGGGAAACATAAATCAATCATAAGATCTAATGGTTCAGTGCCCAACTGCCCACCACTGCCACTAAGTACTTCGAATACTCCGCCGGTTTGATGTCATGTATTGCGAACCAATCTCGCAACCTGCTGACGTACGTAGGCCACCGATCAACATTTAAGGTGGTACCCTGAGCAAATAACCTTGAGCATTTGCTCCCTCTTTGCCGCACCCCACCTCTACAATACTTCGTAAACTATTACTTGCGCCACCTGGCGAACTTCATACGAATACAAGTAAAATTCACAGATCTAAGAAGTAATAGATATGGCATTCAAAGAAATATTTTTTTATGAAATGTTATTATGAATTCAGTTACTATACTCACGTCGATAAATAGGTAGGTACTTTCAACTTTTACAGTGATACAAATATTACGATTACGAAAATGAGCTCAAAATTAAAATCCAAGATGGCGCCGACGAAAATTTTTGGTTTTTTCGTCATGGGTGTCGTTTTCATGGTTTTCGGGGTCGCTGATTACGAAAATGAGGTCAAAATGAAAATCCAAGATGGCGCCGACGGTTTTTGGATATTCCGTCATGGGTGTCGTTTTCATGGTTTTTGGGGTCGCTGATTACGAAAATGAGGTCAAAATGAAAATCCAAGATGGCGCCGACGAAAATTTTTGGTTTTTCCGTCATGGGTGTCGTTTTCATAGTTTTTGGGGTCGCTGATTACGAAAATAAGCTCAAAATCAAAATCCAAGATGGCGCCGACGAAAATTTTGGTTTTTCGACTATATATATATATATAAAACGACAGCCATAACGGAAAAATCAAAAATTTACCTGGCCGCCATCTTGGATTTTCATTTTGACCTCAAAAACCATGAAAACGACACCCGTGAAAGAAAAACCAAACATTTTCCTGACCGCCACCTAGGGTTTTCATTTTGACCTCTTTTCGTAATCAGCGACCCCAAAAACCATGAAAACGACACCCATGACGGAAAAACCTAAAATTTTCCTAGCCGCCATCTTGGATTTTCATTTTGACCTCATTTTCGTAATCAGCGTCCCCAAAAACCATGAAAACGACACCCATGACGGAAAAACCAAAAATCTTCGTCGGCGCCATCTTGGATTTTCATTTTGACCTCATTTTCGTAATCAGCGACCATAAAAACCATGAAAACGACACCCATGACGGAAAAACCAAAATTTTTCGTCGGCGCCATCTTGGATTTTCATTTTGACCTCATTTTCGTAATCAGCGACCCCAAAAACCATGAAAACGACACCCATGACGGAAAAACCTAAAATTTTCCTAGCCGCCATCTTGGATTTTAATTTTGAGCTCATTTTCGTAATCGTGCCAATATTATTTTGTATCACAGTAAAAGTTGAAAGTACCTACCTATTTATCGACGTGAGTATAATAACTGAATTCATAATGACCAAAAGTATTTGGACGCACCAATAAATATTTCATAAAAAAATATTTCATTGAATGCCATATCTATTACTTGAAATTACTTCTTAGATCTGTTGATAATGTGACGTAAGCGAGCGAGCGCATGAGCCGACGCGGCGCGGTGACGAGCGACACGGGTTCCCCCTTCGAGGCCTGGCGGCATACTGAATGTCAATAGATACGGTTGCGAATACGCTCAGAATTTTGCATAAAAATCTTTATAAAATCAAATTTTGGGTTTTTGAAAAAAAAAATCGTACCATAATGTTCATTATGAAATTGCTTATCCATTAGTGTAAAAACAAAATAAAAACAATTGTTAGTTTTGGAGAAGTAGCATGTTTTCAATAATTATTTCTCATTTCTGTGGTTTCGTTGTGAGGGGATTAATTAAATATTTTACTTAAAAAAGAAAAAAAAGAAAACGTACCATTTTGAAGGTAAGAGTATGTAGAAATTTAATGTATTTTTTGTTGGTTGATATATCTTTTTTTTTAAGAGTTATAAGCTCCAGAAAACTGCATAAAAAACGGCTAGAGCTACGTTTTGCTGGGGGACGCGCCTTAATTTGAACTCTTGTAATTGATTGATATTCATGATCACTCCACTTGCTTCGCCCATCTGCCTTTCGTCTTTGATCGAAATAAACACGTTGGGGTTCTTTACTCGTCGCCAAATGTTTTATACGAGAGCACACGATATTAATGAAACCACCATAGAAACGAGACTGACACTTTTATTGAGTACCCACAACAAGATAAAGATGAAGGCAAACTAATTACCTAACTACCTTATTATTTACATATATAACACACATGTTCTGCGTAGACAGCATTTTTCACTCAGAAGTTGTCGTCTGAACAAAAATCAATCGTCTGCCCAAGTCCTGAGAGTTTAAATTCAATGCCAAAACACCGCTGCAAAGTAAGCCTAAAGTCATGGGTTAAATGCTTTATTCAATCTGCGGCCGCCGACGCAATTGTTTCTATTCGTTTATTACGACCACCCTTTTTGCCACCGAATTAGGATATTCTAGTCCTTAACACCTTTGACTAAAGTCCTTTAAGACTCCCAATAAATTTGCAAGCATTACAACGTCTAGGATGCGAGAATAATCAGCTATTTCTATGTGTGGGTCCTAGAATGGAAGTTAATGCGTATATTTTCGGGTCAGGCGGCAATTTTTCTAGATTAGAATAAATGAGCTCGCAGACTGACTCTGACACAGATATAGGATTACTAAAAGTTAACGTCCCTATCCAGAACAATTTTGTAACTAATGGAAGTATACGAACTAGGGATAACGTGAATTGGTAGGGCTGTTAGCTAAAAACAATTTTATTTTAGCAAAAGGTCTCCTTTGTGCTATACATAGAACCTGTAATTTGTTTTTGTATTCAAAAATACAAGCAAGTCTCACCCCCTTTATTGCCCTATAATATTGGACTTTAAATTAAACGGCGTTTAATTACATCATTGTTATGTTATGTTTAGCAATACATACTCATCAGAAATTATTAATAATATACTAACCAGAACTTAGTTCCTAGCTCTATTTCGAGCGAACCGTCTTTAGATATCAGCCCCGGCGACGTTGACCCTCTAGAAAGCGTAGATCACAACAATCAAATTAGTCACACAATATCACTGCGTCTGTCAACTGATAGTAATTAATTGATTGATGTATTTACCAATCTGCGTATTTTGCTTCCAACAATACTAGACAATCCTGGCATAGCTTTTTACAAGCTTTTGTCGTCCGTGAATGGAACAAAAAAACGGACTAGTACAATGCCGATAGTTGGTCCAAGAATATCCTCATTCAATGGTTCCTTGCGGATTAAACATTCCCATCAGCCTCGAAGCGGAAAATAAGATTGAAAGAAATGCGGGAGGCTTAATATTTTATTTATTATTGTACGCGGCTTAATGATCTCATTTCACTCAAAAACCCATAAAGGATGGATTTAGACCGTTGCATTTGTATATGGCATCTATTTCAGATGAAGCACGTGCCAGTTTTTACGGCCATTAGATAACAGGAGATAAATTACGGAGCGGCGGCGGCGCGGGCGCAGGGCCGCGCGTGCCACGGTGCGGCGGGAAATTATAAAAATAAAGATCAAACTTTTTGGACGGATGTTTGGGTTCACGTTACCACAGAAAGTTGACTAATCGACGGGGTAAATTAATGGCCACTTTAGCGAGGATGTGGACTTGAATACATATAAAATTATTGTTCTGCAGACTAATGTATTCTCTTCTCATCTGCCTAGGATTTTCCAGTCTAACTGGATGCAGCTGATTTAGTAGTGGGTAGTACGATACCCTTTGAAACACTAGTTGTCAGACTTTCAGGACACTGACTACTTTGGCAGCCGGGACGGCAACGGCTTAACGTGCTTTCCGAAGCGTATATAATTGGTTACCCATCCACGGATCAACCTAGCAAGCAAGAGCAGCAGTTAATTCCTCAATGAATTCACTTCTAAAATTAATAAACAAAGAAATAGCACTGGCGCTTGCTGCCGAGGAAGCATCGCATTTCAGTGTCTATCCTTTATTTTCCTTTAAGTCATCGTAAGATAATCTCTCCTTTATACTGCCGCGTTCATCTGAGTCAGCGTCTCTACTACAAACGAAGCAAACAGCGCAAGAAGTGTATATGCTCCACTTTTGATTGAACCATAGAATATAAAAATAGCTGTTCGATTTTTGATTTTCGCTCCTAATTTTTTTTTCACCTTTGTACAAAGTTAGCTAACCAGCCATTTATTCGCAATCCTAATACCTTTCACCACAAAGTCCACAAACACAAAAGGATCAAATAAAACGATTATTAAATTCTGTGGACATAAACGAATTCGGGTCAAAAGCCAGACAAGGCCGAAATTCAGGTTACGAAGGACGAATATCGCGAATGTAATATACAAATCAATATGACACAAATATGAGCCTTCATCAGATCAGAAATACACGACATGTTTGCCTACAAATTACCTGGTGTATGGTACGCAATCAGAAAACCAATATGGCGTGCTCCCGGAGGCTGTAATTAAGTTGTGAGACTAGCGTCCCTAGGCGTTTATTGTTTTGTAGAGACTACATCATCACGAGCGCTTATTTAATAGGCTATCCTGCCAAGGCTATAATTCCCGTAAGTATTACTTACAGAAAATTTATTGGAATTTTCGCACCGCAAGATCATTATTTTAGATTTTAGCAGAAAACTGGACGAAATGTGGGTGTGTACACACGGCTACACATCAAGCTATACATTTCCAGTTTACGCTGATCTGGCACTGTACGGAAATCCTATACAATGCAAGACCAGCTTATACTGGAAATGTATAGCTTGATGTGTAGCCGTGTGTACGTACAACTATGCCTAACCAGTCCACTGTTGGACGTGTGCCCCTCAATCGCACGCCTATAACAACTCAGTTTCGGAATAAGATCAAATAAAAAGCCTAACCATAAATAATAATTATACAAAAGTATTTCTCAAACGTTTTTATTTCACACATGAGCCAACATTTGAGGGTTGCACAAAATTGAAACGGAATTCTAAAAAGGTCGAATTCAAATGTCTCTCTTTGACATTTCAATGTTTTCTGTTTCACGATGAATAAATAAAAGACAATCGCACAACATCAGCGCAAAATTGGGTTCGTTTTTAAGCCGATAAAAAAGTGTGTTAACAATCTTGATCAGCCATGAGGTGTCTGTAAACGATTTTCCAGAAGACTGGGAAATATCCATAAAGCTAATAGAGCAGGCAGAGTGCATTGCCGTGGTGTGTAGTTATTTATGTACATAAGCGCGTTGTAAAATGTGCCGTACAGAAAGGCTTGTGACGGAGGGAAATGCACCAGTTAATGACAGTACCGAGGAGAATGGTACGTATTGTAGTTTTCCTACTGCATTCGTTCGGTAGCTTACTGTATTGTATGAAGTTGTGACGGCCGGCGAGATCTCGTACGATAGCGTTGTAAATTAAATAGTGGTCCATTTTCATACGCAGTGACCGACCCGTGGTACAACTGCGATGTCCAACTGGTTGTACTACGGAGAAGTAAATTTACCCATGGTTCAACTGGGTTCAACTGGTTGTTCTATGGGGAAATATCTTTACCAATGGTTCAATTACAGTGAGTTGTTCTTTCCTTGGTCCAACTAGTTGTACTTCTGGGAATTGAATGTATGATCTATGGAACAACTACTGGTAATAAACAGGAAAAGGTTATCTATTAATGCTGAAGTGCAATGCAATTACTACCTCCTCTTTTAACCAAAATTATAATACGACCGTCTCGCGACAGTATCCTTTATGGGCGGCATGGGCACCGGGCCGTAGGCCGACGAAGGAGGCCGGCGGAGGCCCGGCACTTCGGGGACAGAAGACAATAGTGTTATGTAATATGCGAGCGAAGCGAGCGCGCGTCATGGAGTACAACATGCGTTGCATGTATGTTTGTTTTACACGATCATCCTATCCCCGTGGTCCAACCAGTGTACCACGAGTCATAATCATAAATATCAGAAAAAAGAGTTGAACCATGGGTAAATTTACTTCCCCGTAGTACAACCAGTTGGACAACGCAGTTGTACCACGGGTCGGGGTGGTCATACGCGATGGATGGTATGACTTCCAATCTGACGTTTTACGTCAATGAAGATCGTGTCATATACGTAAGCTTAACTTTTCTCCTCAAAGTAAAGTACTTAGGCTGAAACAAAAACTTCATAACTTAAATCTACCTACATTTCTCAGAATCAGCACCAGAATGCCTGAAAATGGAATTGTAACACCGTCTCTTGTTAAAGGACTATTCCGAATTCCGTCTCTGTGGACTGGGGCAGAAAGAGACCACCCAAACTTTTCATATTTTTTTATTAAACGAGCAGGGACATTCTTTTAATTTATCGCCTGAAAATAAAAGGTGAAACACGCGTTTCTTTTTCTGAACACTGAAAAGGATTCATAAATCAGGTGACGGAAATAATATTTATGTCATTGCTAACGATGGTGATGTTTTAACATTTGTAGATATTTATGGTGTCGTTACTTTTTCCTCAGCTTTTTAAATCTATGGCAATACCGTAGCTAAAGACTCGAGAACATATTTGATGATTTGGTAAGACTAGTTGACAAAGTGCAAATGCGACACGATGGCGAAATTCTTTGTTCAAACTTTACACACGTGCTCAATTCTCGTTCTATACTTCTACATTTGAAACTTTCTTCCGTGTCGTGAGCTTGTTGCTTTGTAGTACCGTGTTCTTTTACTATACTCTCAGTACAACATTGCTTTTTGATGTGAGAATTGTAACTTACTAACTATAACTTTTATGTTGACACACATTTTCTGAGTACCACTACTAATATAAATCTACTGCGTGTTTTCCTGTAACAAAGGACCCTCAATGAAAATACCGAGTCAAGTCCTTTTGCCCTTACCAGAATGAGCTTAATCCAATCCTCGTCCTCGTGTAGCTTACAGAACACTGCTTCTTTGTTACTAAGTGTTCCTGTTTTTATTGTGTCGACTGTCGAGCCAGTCACTGAAACGCTGCGACTTCACGATGGATATTATCAATGATTTATTTAATTATGAGAGCTTTACGATGTGTTTAAATACCACCTTATAACTGAAGTAGTCGTTAAGTTCTGTCCAGAATCTCGTATACAGCACTTTCAAGTTCTAATGTCTTTCAAAGCTTAGTGCCGCGTGCCGTTGAATTTCTCAGTTAAGTACAGAGATTTATATCGGTAACACAAATAATTACTTCCTTTTTATACACTTTTAAAAGGGCACTTCCGATAGGATCCCCCTTTCATCTCTCTTACACCAACCTTCTTCTTTTCTTTGGATTTCCCGGCACCACCATTTTCGACTAAATCAAAAGATATGCGCTATCGTCTTATCAGTACACACGGCTACACATCAAGCTATACATTTCCAGTATAAGCCGGTCTCGCATTGTATAGGTGTTCCGTACTATGCGAGATCAGCGTAAACTGGAAATGTATAGCTTGATGTGTAGCCGTGTGTACCTACGCAAATTGTGTTTCTGACGATACTAAATAAAACCATTTACTCTAGAAGAGTGCTGCCATTTTATAAATGAATACTGAGGTAGTTTTCAAGTATTATGGAGTTCGACCTTAGCAAATAACGCACATTTACTGTACATGGATTCCAAAAGGTCATATAAAATTTTATAGAGACAAACTGCAAATGCACTCAGTAATAGGTATTTAGTTCCAGCAGATCAATTAAATTAAATGGAGCCGTGTAGCGCCTTGTAAAGACAAGTTAAAGCCAATTGATCCCCAATAAAGAGCGTTCATCGCGGTGAGGTGAGCCCACACTAACAACGATAATCCGAAGGCTCGGACAACTAATACGAGGTTGGAATAAAGTGGTATATAGGTAAAGTACGTATTATTAGTTACAGTGTGCTTTTAAAATGGGTAGTGACAGTTCTTCGTGTACGATGCTTTATTTCTATGAAATCCTGCATACGTTCTCATGAATCTGTACTCGTATCTAGTGCTGCATTCTTTTTTACCCGGCTACGGGAAAGTCCAAAGAAGGGGTGGTGTTTGTTCGTTTTTATGTGGTTCGTTTAAGAGCTTTAGCCTTCTCCGCCAGTACGCTTCGATCGCTCGCAAAATTTGATTAAGGTGTCTATCCTAAACGCTACCAAAGGAATATTATGCTCCTTCGCTGCAAATTCTGTTTTTTACTAATCTCTCAACTGCATTCCTCCGTGTTGAGAAAGATTTCGAATATCCTAGTATTGCTTTACGATTAAAGCTATACTTTATTTATGTCAAGGTTTCACGTAGGCTGTAATTCTAGGTAAGTATACGTGTTCAGGTTCACCCACTATCACGAAGTTTCAAATTCTGCATCGAGTAAAAATTTTAACCGAACATGCAACCAGGCCTTGCCTTACACGAGTACAATATTGCGGTATTGCAGGGAAACACGAGCTGTGCCGACGAACCATAAACCTATGAAACACGGCATTTTTCCCTTGTCAGCTATGCGTTTAGAGGTACATAACGTAAATGGGAAAGCTGTCAGCAATACTCAATACTCAATACTTTATTGCATTCCACATGTAGTACCTACTTAGGTGGTAAAAATTAAAATTAGATCATATGGACCCTGTCGGGCACAGCAAGATAAGTGAGTTAGGAGAGAGGAAGCACTTTGTAAATTTTAATTATAACATAGTTGGTAGGTAATTTCTAAGATAAACTAATAGTAGGTATAAAATATAAATTATAATATAAATAAGTATCTATTGGGAGATCCGGTAATAGATAATAAATGAATGAAATAACATTTTATTTTGGGTACTTCTACTTACTTACTAAAATTATGACTTTATAAGTCTATCACTTAGATATTCATTTACTGAGTAGTAACTTTTATTAACCAAAAAATGTTTAAGTTTTTTTAAAAATTTGCGAGTTTTTTCTTCGTTTTTAGGGTTCCGTACCTCAAAAGGAAAAAACGGAACCCTTATAGGATCACTTTGTTGTCCGTCTGTCTGTCTGTCTGTCTGTCTGTCTGTCAAGACCTTTTTTCTCAGGAACGCGTGGAGGTATCAAGCTGAAATTCATATCAAATACTCAAGTCTATGGTCTCTTGGAGCTGTGAAAAAATCAAACTTAAGTCAACGCGATCAAAAGATACTCCCGTTTATGCCGCAAATTTTCGACACTCGCAAGGGAATCAAAACCTACAGGGTACTTCCCGTGAACTCAGAATCTTGAAATTTGGTACGAAGCAACGTCTTATAGCATAGATAAAGGAATAATTACGAAAACCATAAATTTTTAGTTACATCAAGATACTCCCGTTTATGCCGCAAATTTTCGACACTCGCAAGGGAATCAAAACCTACAGGGTACTTCCCGTGAACTCAGAATCTTGAAATTTGGTACGAAGCAACGTCTTATAGCATAGATAAAGGAATAATTACGAAAACCATAAATTTTTAGTTACATCACATAATATATTTTTTTTACGGAACCCTCGGTGCGCGAGTCCGACTCGCACTTGGCCGGTTTTTTTTATTGATCTGGGAAGTTTATTGTATATTTTAATGGACATTACGTAGGGGCTTTTTGAATGCATTTTTAGTCGAGAACTTGGTATGTTTAGTCTAGATCGGTGTCTGAGTTGATATAGCGTGACTGGATGTCTTCACGTTTTGAATAGGATTCTTGATGATTTCGCTCAAATTTGCATGTTTCTAATATATATATACAAGGAAGGGTTAATATATTGTGTTTTTGGAAGAAGGGTTTGCAACTATCGGTTTGCTCAATGTTTACCAGGATTCTAACCAATTTCTTTTGCAGCGTGAAAAGTGTTTGCGCATCTGTACTGTTTCCCCAAAGAGTGACACCATAGCTAAGCCATGCATAGGCATAAGCATAGTAGGTCGGGATGCGATAGTGTGAAATATTTGAAACTATGTTCGTGTGATGTTGTTCCATTTGCAGTTGGTCTTTGCGAAATGACAGCACTAGAAATGGAACATGAAAAAGTAAATTAAATAGTGATCGAGCAGATGTAATTTTTTTTTAACGTTGGTCTAGTATTTGCAAGCGCGACTGCTGAGCATGATGTCGTGCTCGTGAGCTCAATTGCCAGGTTGGGGAGTGTTATTGGACTTTTTATCAGGAATTTGTCAGTGGCAACCATGAAGTGGGGATTTGTACTCGGCTGATGGCAATGGGCTCGCCTCCTATGACTTAAAGGTAACTGGTGAAGTCGAAATGTTTGTGTACTATAGGGTACCTACACTTTTGGGGACTACATGCGTGATGTTATTTTTCAAAAGTCTCGAGAGTGGGCCCGATCGAAATCGAAATGTCGATTTTGAAGAACATTAATTTACAGGTTCAATAAGCCCCGCAGCTTACAATTCCATTCCGGTGCTGGTTGGTTAGCGGTGCAAATTATTGTGTAGGGGTGCGTCACCTTCGCTTTCGTTTTGTTTGTGACACTCGGTAGACTGTGTAGGTACATCGTTGCTTTTGTTTGTTTTGTTTTCTGCTTTTGAGCATTGATCCCGTCCGGGAATGGTGTTTTGAAACTGATGCATGTTGCGTAAGGGAACATTTTATTTTAACAGGGTCGGGCAACTAATTGCACCCTTCAGGACCCCAATGAAGCAAACGACAGAACTGCCCAGGTTTCTACGTAGTGGTGGAACAAAATCTGAGTCTTCGACCCGAAAATAGTGTCAGGGATAAAGTTAGGATATGACTGAATAAGTAGTAGGTACCTTTTATGGATTTTACTAGTTTTAAGAATCTAATGAATAATATTCTACTCGCGCATTGTTTGCCTTGCCTTGAATTCTGACTATCCGGAATTATGCAATTAGTGGCAAGACAATGTCTTAGAAGGTTTCTAAGAAACCATTTTCGACACGTCCCCTCGCTGACCGGGCGCTCACACCTAATAGTTAACCTATCCACCCACCCGTGAAGGAATCCTCTACGGTTCACTAAACAATACCCCCAGCAATAAAACAGACCGCCGAAGTTCCAAGACTTCAATAATTAACATTCATCAATACCGAACCAGTTTGAAGACAAAACTACTTTTTGTTAAGACAAATACCTATCGGACCACAGCGTTATTCGCTCCACGAGTTCCGAAAATAACATTGGCAGGTCCTTGAAAGCCGCATTGTCTTCCAGATTAGGTAAAGGCATGTTCCTCCCCATCCCTGTCGCTCCTGCGAGGAGGTCCTCGTCACCTCATCTTGCGGACTCACGTGTCCTCAGACAGGTCTCTGTAAGTTATGGATGCGGCGTGTAGATAACTATGTTTTTTTAAGGAGTATAAAACTGTGGATAAGTGTAAGGCACGTTGATCAATCAAACGCTCTTTTACCGTCGTCTTTCGCAGGTCTTTTTATTTTGGTGACGGTAAAGGATTTTCGTTTTTTCTCTAGTTATCAATATTTCGTTTGATCTCGGAATCAATATTTGTTTACAATTTCGTAAACACGAAAATATTTACCGAGGCCAATATACAACAAGCTTCCCGAAACTGTCAAATTTTCCCAATCAACCTTGAACCTTGAACTTTAGAGATAAAGTTGAACATCATTATAAAAGATACACAATCTGTAAAATTTTCTTTAATAATGATTTTCACATTATTAAAGAAAATTTCAAGAATTGTAGTAGCTTGATGTGCCTGTACTTACCCGTATAAATTACGTGTCGCTACCCATAATCCACACACGCAGCAGACACAAGAATAATTAAGATGGCAGACAGAGGTTTTACGACTGATGCTTCTTGGCCGTACCATCTTAAAGTTTAGGACATCGTAATTATTTTATGAGTGCTAAAATACAAAATACTGTCTCGGCAACATACTTGAGTACAGGCTCCAAACCGTTATTAGCATATTTTAACAAAGGGTTTTTAAAGGAAATTGCTTTATTGAGATAATTATGAGTGCTCTCGTTAGTACCAATTAAACTAATACACTTGAAACGGAAATGCATGTATGAGCAGATAATATCGACATAGACTGCAGAATTGATACGCTTAAACAATAATAGCAATCAGGTTTTTTCTTTTTCCTGCTTTTATGGTGTTATTTCTTAAGGCGATGTCTTTATACTGCTGTTTCTTAGTAATGTAGTTAATTGTTCCGGGATACCCGAGACCTATCGATACTGAATTGATCGCACAAACAGGAGCTGTTATCAATCATATTGGCTCGTTAATGTCCGCTGTTAACTATGAGCCTTCTCGTGTGGTGCTAAGATGAATGAGTCTAGGTTTTGTTTCATTATCCAAAATCATTTTGACTTTCACTAATTTTGTTTGAGCTATTGTCTCGGAAAGACTGATAAGATTCCATAAAATCTGTGCTCGATTTGTAAAACAAAACTCGTTGATAGTTATTGCCAGTAAATTAAAGTTACTGAGATGACGAATAATGGATCTATATAAATAATAACCCTCCTTTTGGGCTTCGCCGCAGTCGGGTAAAAAGAGAAGTCCTGACTGACTCATCAACGCCCAGCCCAAGCCCTTGGACCTAGAAAGCTGAAATTTTGCACAGAGGTTCCCTTTATAATGTAGACAAGGAAAAAGGAAAGATTTTTCGAAATTCAACCCCAAAGGGATTTAAATAGGGGATGTAAGTTTGTATGGAAAATCGTCATTTTCACGCGGGCGAAGCCGCTGGCAAAAGCTAGTGGATAAATAAGAAAGAAGAGGCATGCTGCGCCAACACCAAATAAATTGGGATAAGGGCAGGAGAATGATGATACTTATTGCCAGTTTGCTTGTTTCTCTCACATTCAATACGTAACATATCCGAAGTACAACAAAACAAGTGAATTACCCCGTAATTATTTACGAGTAGCGATCTATTATTTTTATGCCACGGTATCGTTTTGACTCCGTGCACACAAATGCCAGTAAAATCATAATGCATGTATAATGGCAGTTTAATTGTCAGTACGTCTGCATACTGGTAAGTTTTGTGGCAACTGGCATGCCAAGCTTTGCTTATTATATTGTTTACGCCATGTATAGCTGTATTTGTTCCAGGGGTAAGATTTATGATGACTAGGCTCCGGTTTCGGGAAGTCTGATCGATAAATCTGCCGCCAAATCTAATGTTCCGTGGTTAGCCAGAAAAGCAAGATCAAAACCTAACTTAGTATTAAATTTAACACCAGATCGAATGAATATGTTTGCTTTAGTTCACTAAGTTATTACTTTAAATAACGTTGTAGTAGTAGCAAACTTTGATCATAATTTTTCATTTTCTACTCTAACATAAGGAGCCTTAAAGACGTAACCTTCGCTGATATCGGCCATCGTCATTAGCTGTTACTGACGACCTATTGTACTCATTGAACCAAGAAAGATACAAGATAAGATTGTCGCTTCGCATGGTATACTACTGTCCACCCTCTCAGTGTGTGCCGTGGTATGTGAAAAAAATTACGGCTACGCCATAAATAATCTATTTATCGTAGAAAAGAGTAATGGTGATTAGACCAGCAGCTTTGAACTTAATCGTGCGTTTAGCGGTGTCTGTGATTTCATCGTCACTTCCAGGATTAACTTTAGTGATAACCGTTGATTCATTGAATGTTTCATGGTTATCAGACATCGTTTAATGCTACACTGTATTTAAAAAACAATCATTTTAGTTTCTGGCGTGGTGATAACGTATAAATTACACAATCATCATCCTTTCAGCTCGGAATCACCCACTGTTAGGTATAAGCTTCCCCTTTTTACCCGACTGCGGCGAAGCCCAAAAGGAGGGTTATGTGTTTGACGTGTATGTATGTATGTATGTCCGTTTCTTTGTTCCCTCATAATTTCTGGCACTCTTCTCTGTTCTGTGCGTCCCTCATCCATTCGTTTCTCGCACTCCTGACAATATCGTCAACCCAAAGCCCTGGTTTCTTAGACCTAACCTTGGCCACCATTACTCAATATAGACTTCCCAAGACTTTACTACGCTTTATGATTATGGCCATAATTGACAAGCGTGTAAACACAGACAAAAGCTAGTTCATTTCACATGTCTTGTCTACAAATTAATATGTTTGTATAATAAATGATGTTGTTATCTACGTTGTAACACGGACTGATCTAAGACTGTGATTTCAATAGTTGGTTCTCAAGGGACCGGGACGCCCCTGGTTACGGTCACTAGAGTGCGTGTGAACACCTCCTTATATTTATATGCATCTATATTAGAGCTTTCTGGTTCTCTAATACAATATGTACAGCTTTTTATTAACATCTAAAAGCACACTATTCACGCCTCACACAATTATGTATTAAATAAGTAATAAACATACCAAGAGTCTTATTACAAGCAGTTTAAGTGAAAACAAGAAGATATACATAAAACATTTATAACAAGGCGTAGTGGGACTACTAATTGGCTGCTAATCAGTATTCTGTGTTAGAACGATTAACACGTTAATAAACGTAACCTAATAAACGTGGCGGTGGTCATAAATTAAGACGCGAAGAGCGCTTTATTATTGAATATTTCGCTAAGTTTATTAGGGACAGGACAATGACAATACATTTCTTCTTGATCATGGCGCCATGTATGTTTATAAATCTTCATGTAAGTGATAGTTTAAACATCATTTGAATTTACGAAAAGGGTATGGAAACTCATTACTGAGACCTCCTGGGGGTCGTTTAGTCCAAAATTATCACAATTGCTTCATTTGCGCCATTTATTTCACGACTTAGTTCGTTAATAAACTCAGTTATATCTTGCTTATCATTGGTATGGGAACAATATTCGCATTACCTGGGGGTAGCTTAGTCCAAAATTTTCAAAATAGTTTCATTCGTGCTATTTATTTTACGATGTAGTCCCATGTTACTTGGGGTTGGCGTAATGTTTCTTCAACGTCTACCGTCACGATACATCTGGGGGCACGGCAGTGCCCCCGCCCAGTCGAGCGCGAAGCAAACACTGCCGTACCATCCTTTACTGGAACCATTTCGCCGCATTGTCAGGCCCCTATTTGAGAACCTCTGGATAAGACCAGCAGGGCTATTGTCTATCTTTTCAAAAGTCAGTGGATAACAAGCACCAGTTGTCCACAGAACTTTGGTGTTAACTGCTAATGCCATAAAATTGGTATTGCGTATCTCATTGTGTGGGTATCACGTGACAGTGATTATAGGGTGACTAACATCCCAGCAATTGACACCTCTATTTTTTATCGACTATTATACGGCCAAGTTAAGCAGGTACTGCTTGAACGTTACAATACTTGATTGAGGATATATTTTAGATTTAGCCGCTTTATGGCACCTGACATGTCAAATGGTTATTGTCAAAGAGATTTAAAAGTAATATTTGAATGTCATTTTTGTTGTCAGCCAGTAAGAAATGGCTGTTGTACGTAGTACTAATTACTTTCATGTTTTGCATGGAAGAAGTAAAGACAAAAGGAAAATAAAATAAAATATTTTGCTCGAGATTACTAATTAAGTTTTAAAAATTAATGTCTATTGCTTATGTAAGACGATTTTGATGAAATAAACCCTAATTATTACTCAGAACATTGCAGGGCACGACACAAAAGGCCACAATGTTCACATATTCACAAAACAATACGTGAAATGAATCTATACAAAGGTAGGAAAATATTATATTCCCCGAAGGGTTAGACAGAGGTGTACCCATTATTACACTTCACCAACTACCTAAAGAATATTACAGATTGTCTCAAAAAACCATCATTGTAAAAACAAAATCCAAATTCAAGAAAAGACAGGTTTCTATATTGTACATAGTATTCACACAATATGAGCTATGCAATTATATCAAGGAATATATAATATTAAGGAGATTGAGTTTAGATAATGCAAATATAGTTATAAAATCTTTAGTAGCTCCAACAATACGGGACTTATAGAAACTAGTACCAGTATCAACCGTCATAAATCATCATAAAACACTACCCTTGAGAAGCGTCTTTCACGAAAGTCACTTTAAACTCTGTGTATAAACAATGTAATGTCAAATAAGTTTAGACAATCGCAATTTTAAAAATATCGATACAGAAACTTCTGTCAAAATGAGTTAAAGTGACTATCAACGACAATGGTCTCCGATGACGTCATACGCGTTGTACTACTGGTCATAGCCGATACCAAATTAACCTTTTGACAGTTAATGAAAGCACACAGAGCGAAAGTGATAATCAAAACAACTGTCAACAGAGATAGCCAATAGCCCTGCAGAACGCTGAAATTTTCGTCATCCAGTAAGCTATACAATCACACCTAAAATAAAAAGTTTCAAGTCTGTAGGTCATTTAGTTCCGAAGTTAAGCGAAAGCAAAGTTTCGCATTTATGAAACTCACTCACTCATGATCATCAAAATAGAACTAGTACTTCCCATAAACTCAGAGAGCTGAAATTTGGTACAGAGTTAGGGTTTAATGGCCACGTATAGGGAAAACTATAAAAAGTAGGAATATCGAAAAAAAAAAAAAACTACAAAAAAAAAAACCGTTGTTCGTTTCGTTTAGTTCGGTCATTTTTCTTCTTGGCGTCCAATTACCAATACCAGTATGGGTTATTATCTCGCTTAACAATCATAGGTAGTTACATTACAACAGATATAACATTACGTATAAACTAAATTGACTTGTGTACCCAATAACGTATAAAGAATGTTCAACGGCCAAGACACACAACAATAACTATAATAATAAAGAAATCGCAATAAGGAACCTTAGACTTGGCACGACTTTGTCTAGATTTCATTACTTTTTAGAGATAAACAAGCAGCTCCATCGAGATTTGATGGCTAGTTTTTTACAGAATGTTTTTTGTTGGGATATCATTTACTTCTTTTTCTCTTCTATCATTCCTCACAGAATCCATCCATCGTTTCCTTGTTCGTCCTCTCCTTCTCCACCCGTCACCATTTATATACACCACTCTTTTAGTCACATACGATTCGTCTCTTCTCAGCACATGTTCATTCATACCAAGATAGTCGATTCCCTTTCCGACTTAGTTCTTCACTATATTTATGAAAACTTTATGTAGTAGGCCACAACTTATTCTCTACCAGCCAACCTTTAAAAAGGACAGCAACACAATACGGTACAAAAAATGATAAAACATAGTATAGTGTAGCAGTTAACTCTATTATATCCTGCTCATCCAATTTTCTCCTATATCCAAACATGTCATCGCCCGGCGTAATCCGGCTCTCTTGGTCAACGCCCTAGCTAGACGTTTTATTCTTAACGCCTACATACAAATCTGTCTGCTCTAAAATAAGAAGCGTAAAGCTGACTTAGGACTCCAGTGGCGCTAATAAAGAAGGCGGACTGTGACTGCTGTCAGCTGTCTTAATCTGGTCACCAACACGTTAACGACTGTCAGGGTTGTGAAGTGATTAACGGTTGTGCCTCTTGTATGTTTGTGAATCTGTCGTGGGATGCTTAGGAAACTTTTGAGTTACTGGAAGTGTACGGAATTTTGTACTTATCTATTTTTAGGGGAATTATTGCCAACTGTTCGTTGCCTTTCTTGACTGCCTCGTTGGTCTACTGGTTCTGGATTCGATTTCCAGTTTTCAGGTCTTCTTCTTTTCGAGTCGATGACTAAATTCTATCCGACCAGTACGTGGCAACCTGGACGGCTTTATCATTTGCTTCATACAAGTCTTTGAGCGTGCAGTTAAGTGTTATTTAGTTTTCGCTCTATTGCTTGACGGACGAGATTCTGTTAGATTCATTGAGGACATATAGATAACCAATAATTCTGTATGTCAGCATTCTTTAACCTTTGTTGACTTTTTTATAAGCTCTTCATGTAGGATGATTTTAAAGCGTCCTCAGTCTGTACTGTAGTGCCAACATCTAGGTATTTATTACTTTAATCCCAGCACTCCCAGCACGCGTAGTATGGCGATTCTATCTCTATATTCTACCAAGAATAGACAAAACTTTTTCCATACAATACAAGATCTAGTCTGATATCATTAATAGTTGGAAAACCTAGTTTCCTTTTAGTCTATCTCTCTCATTGTCGCGCGTGTCACTGAATACATTATTCGCATCTCACTTTTTTATCTTTTGTGGTCTCGTATGTCCTCGGAATTACTAATGTGTTGGTTTTATTTAAAGTGTGAGGCGTTATATTAAGTTTCCTGTAACCATAGTGGTACAACGTTAAATGTATTGTCACGAACTCACGACCCCTTATTAAGTGATAAATTGAATCATCTCCCTACCATTCAGGCTTCCACGAATTTTCTTGTAGGTACTTTCCATGATTCTTTCTATTAACATCTTTTTTAGCTTGTTACGTATCCAAAAATTCGTTAAAAAAGCTCTGTAATTCTTCCGAGAATATCTATTGGCTAAAGTAATAAAATCCTAAATCGCTCTGTGGAGTAAAAGTGTCATTATGTAATAAAGAATGGCTCCCGGCCTATAAACGCTGTTATTTCCCGCCCACGCTAGCGCCAGTGCCCAAGCTCCTCTTTTTACTCGCAACTCTAGGTTTTCTCCGGCGCTCGCACAAGTCCGCCCACGGGTTTCTCTCCTTTATTTCTTTTCAATTTAGCGAAACGTCGCAATTGCTTAGATATACTGGGCTTGTTATTTAACTCGAGTTTTATTGTATTATTTCTACACAGCTTGATACGTTCACTCTGAAAGGTGCTCGGCGTAAATTGGCAAACGAGACCAATCTCCTGTTTTAACATGGCCAATCAATAAATCGAATTGCCAATCCTATTTTCAGCATAAGTTCTTCTTCATCCTATTAATCCTTTTCCCACAAGTTTCACACCGCTTATCTATCAAAAGCATTCGATAGATAGATCAATTGGAAAGTCTCAAAACTTTTCGTTCAGTAACTCAATGAACCCAAATCAACATGATGAAAACGTATAATAATATCCAATTTCATTTCCCTTTTGGGTCATGGTTGGGTGTTTGAATGGTCCCATTAAATCAGGGAGTTTGAATGGGTGTTCCCTTGCCGTCAGAGTGTCCGTAGGGTCCCTTACACCGAGTTGTGTTCGTCGTGGGTAGCGCGGCGCCCGCGGACCCGTTTCTTGTTTAGATACAAGTTGACAGCGATTGTTCCGACAAAGTTTTCGAATGTGGGTTGGTAGTATGTTTGTTGACTTTACGAGTTTACTGGAGCTGAGCTTTGTTCATGTGACAGTACACTCGTGGAATATCTAGAATGTAATATGTGTAAGTTAGTACCTTTACGGGTCGGTCAGGGTTATATTGTTAAAAACAAACCACGGAACGTATCTCATCATTTAATAAACATAATTATATGATCAAATTATATTTTCATCAGCACCGTACTAATAAGATAAATAAATTAGTGCTCTGACAATAATTAAAAAATAATTTACTATTAGCCCGTAATCTCTTGTGGCTTGTACCAATCAAAGCAACAGTCCCTCGGGTGTCCGCGGTCTTTGAACGTCGTACACAAAGACTATAATACTCTATGGTCGTACACGAGTTACACACGACGTCTATCGAATTAATCGATTATACGCACTAGACGCGTAAAACGATCACACGAACATAATCGTAAATTATTATTGTGAAGACAGATGTAGATGATAGATGGGTTCTAAGCGTGTAATTGTATTTACAAACATAACAATCAACAAATTGTTTACCGTTTCTTGATAGAGATACGCCTGTAGGTTCCGAATACTTCCGAACGGAACTGATATCAAAAAGTTGGTTGAAAAAATGTAATGGAAATTAGCAATAAAACTCAACATTCAATTAAAAAAAAAAGTGATAAAACACTCGAGCTTAGCGAAAGAAACTCCCCCAGTCGAAAGAATTTGATTAGACACATTTTTCAATGGAGGCTTTTAAACCGGCTGAGTCATATTGGGTGATAGATTTACGTAACAAATATATTAGGGGGAGCTCCCCAGAAATTAAATGACGTATAAAAACGAACGCAGCCGCTAAGCACGCGAGTGCGTGTTTGCGGTACTGCTGCAGATAGGGTTATCAGGCATCCTGCTTGGGATAGATGGAAAGACCTAGATTTCTTTAAACCAATTCCAGACTTAATTAAGTCTAATGAGCTGGGAAAAGAGATTTGGTTTTACGATCCCCTCTGCCTTATATTCTATCACTAGCTTTTGCCCACGGCTTCGCGTGGATGTCGGTTTAAGTACAAAAACCGGCCAAGTGCGAGTCGGACTCGCGCACCGAGGGTTCCGTAAAAAAAATATATTATGTGATGTAACTAAAAATTTATGGTTTTCGTAATTATTCCTTTATCTATGCTATAAGACGTTGCTTCGTACCAAATTTCAAGATTCTGAGTTCACGGGAAGTACCCTGTAGGTTTTGATTCCCTTGCGAGTGTCGAAAATTTGCGGCATAAACGGGAGTATCTTGATGTAACTAAAAATTTATGGTTTTCGTAATTATTCCTTTATCTATGCTATAAGACGTTGCTTCGTACCAAATTTCAAGATTCTGAGTTCACGGGAAGTACCCTGTAGGTTTTGATTCCCTTGCGAGTGTCGAAAATTTGCGGCATAAACGGGAGTATCTTTTGATCGCGTTGACTTAGAAGTTTGATTTTTTCACAGCTCCAAGAGACCATAGACTTGAGTATTTGATATGAATTTCAGCTTGATACCTCCACGCGTTCCTGAGAAAAAAGGTCTTGACAGACAGACAGACAGACAGACAGACGGACAACAAAGTGATCCTATAAGGGTTCCGTTTTTTCCTTTTGAGGTACGGAACCCTAAAAATGACGATTTTCGATACAAACTTTCATCCCCTATTTAGCTCCCTTATGGGTTGAATTTCGAAAAATCCTTCCTTATTCCTTGTCTACATTTTAAAGGGAACCTGCAAAATTTCAGCTTTCTAGGTCCAAGGGTTTGGGCTGGGCGTTGATGAGTCAGTCAGGACTTCTCTTTTTATTTATATAGATTAGGTATATTTATATAGATTAGTTTCAGATGGACTATGTAAGTAAATTCATTATCAGCTTCTTGTCCTTTTCCTATGTTACGTGACGTCGTCGGCACAACATTTTTTTCTTCCATTCTTCTCTGTCAACCGTTACGCTATCATTTACTTACTTCTTTTGCTTTCATATCCTCACACAATTCATCCATCGTTTTCTTGGTCTGCTAGTGAATTAACGAACTTAAATAAATAAAATAAAATAAAAAATAAAAAGCTTTATTATTCCTTACACGGTATATGAGATAAAACACGTTGAAATGAGTTAGGTATGTTAGTTTGTTAGTGAGTTACTTAGCTTATATCCTAATTATAACTTTGTGTTAGTTGGTGTGTTAGTAGGTTAGTTATAGATCTTCGATGTAAGGACCGCCTAGGGCGGTAAAAGCCTCCTCCAGCTGCTTCCACTCCTTCCGGTCCTGTGCCGTTCTTGGCCACAGGTTGCCTGCTGTTCGGACAATATCATCCTCCCACCTCTTAAAAGGTCTTCCTCTTTTTCTTTTCAAGTCTAAGGGTATCCAGTTAGTTGTTATCTGAGCCCATCTTTGTGAGTCGAGTCTTTGAATATGGCCTGCCCATCTCCACTTTTGCTTGAGTATCTGTTTGGTTACGTCTTTTGCTTTAGTTTTGTTCTTAATTATTGATGTTTTTACTCGATCTTTTAATCTTATGTTCATGTAGCTTCTTTCTAGTCCTCTTTGACACGATCTGATTTTTTGTTGATGTTTTTTGGTAAGTGACCAAGTTTGGCTTGCATATGTGAGGCATGGTAATAAGCAGGTGTTCATCGCTTTTGTTTTCAGGGTCGGTGGAATTGAGCTTTTGAATATTTCTTTCATTGCCCAGTATTTATTCCACGTGTTCTTTATTCGTGTTCTTATTTCTTTCTCATTGCAAGCCTTGAAGGAGATCCGTGTCCTAGGTAAGTATAATCTTCCACATATTCTAGTGTTGAGGAGTTAATTTTCATCTCTACCTGTTCTTTATTGGTCATCACCTTGGTTTTGTCTTGGTTGACTTCAAGTCCCACAAGCCTGCTTTGCTTGTTAAGAGACTCTATCATGGTTTGTAGTTCTTCAGGGTTTTCCGATAACAATATTAGATCATCTGCGAATCTGAGATGAGATAAATACTTCCCATTTATTTTGACTCCCATGTTTTCCCAATCTAATTTCCTAAAGATATTTTCTAGGACAGCAATAAAAAGTTTTGGAGAAAGTGGGTCCCCCTGTTTTACTCCTCTTTCGATTTTGAATTTTGGGCCGGCTGCTTCTAGTCTTACTCTCGCTGTACTATTCCTGTATATTTCTTTGATTATCTCTATGTACTCATTGTTAACTCCTTGTTCTTTCAGTGCTTCCCATATTGATTGGTGTGATATAGAGTCGAAAGCCTTGGAGTAGTCAATGAAAACAATGTAGAGACTTTTATCGAACTCTATATATTTTTCTATAACTTGTTTCAGTGTATGGATATGGTCCACTGTCGAGTAATTACTTCGGAACCCAGCCTGCTCTACCGGTTGATTTTCATCGATGGTTTTTGTTATTCTCCTCAGTAGAGTCGATGTAAAGACTTTATAAAGGCTCGACATTAAGCTAATAGGTCGATAGTTGGATATTAAGTTTGGGTTTCCTTTTTTATAAATGAGTACGATCTCGGAGCATTCCCACTGGGCTGGTATCCTTTTTTGCTGTAGTATGAAGTTAAATAGATTTCTGAGTGGGACAGTTAGTGTCTCCAGACCTTCCATAATCATTTCATTCGTTATTCCATCTGAGCCGGGACTTTTCTCAGTTTTTAGTTTTTTAATTGATATTTCTATCTCTCTCTCTAAGAAAGGTGGGGCTGGGTCGGTGTTTTCTAACCAGATACTTGTATTGTTCTTTTCTTCCTGAAACGGCCGGCTGTACAGTTTTTGATAGAATTGCGTAGCCAATCCCATTAGATCATTCCTGTTCGTTACTGTTGATCCAGTTTCAGTGTTCAAGTGTGTCATCAAACTTTTAGTAGTATTTAGTTTTTTATATGCCTTCTTTATTCCGCCTGTTTTTTTCAGGAATGAGCATAATGTGTCACTTCGATAGTTTTTCAAGTTGGTTTTAATCTTCTTATTAATTTCTCTGTATAATTTACTAAGTTCCAATTTTTCCTGTTTTGTTTTATTGTGTTTGTTTCTGAGTTCGTTTCTTTGGTTTTGTAGTTTTACCACATCATGCGTCATAACTGACTCAATTTTTTCATTTATTTTAGGTTTATTTGGGCTTGTAGAGCATTTTATTAGGGTGTTTTCTAAATTATCATAATATGTCTGTACAGTTACATTATTCGATTTAGTATATTCCGAGTATTCCTTTTCAAAATTGTTGTAATCTATAAAGCATTGTATCCTTTTCTGGTATTGTGTACGTGATTTCTTTTTAGTAGATAGATTAAGTGTAACTCGTACCATTCTGTGATCGCTAGAATGAAGCAGTCTGCTAAGTACTTCAACATTTTCCACATATTTAGCTGAGTTGGTAGTGATAAAATCTATTTCATTTCTAGTCTTTCCGTCCGGTGACAGCCATGTCCATCTTAATTTCTCAGGTTTATTAAATAAAGTGTTAGTTATTTTTAACTGGTATTGGTGGCAAAAATCTATGAACATCTGGCCTCTTTTGTTCCTGATTCCGTATCCATAGCTACCGATGATCATGTGCTCCCCAGGTTCTTGTTTACCTATCTTGGCGTTCATGTCGCCCATGACAATTATATTTTCTGAGCAATTTGATATGGCTGATTCCAGATCTAAGTAAAATTGTTGCATTTCTGTTTCGTTGGCTTTTTCTGTTGGTGCGTAAGTTTGAATTATTGAGCAGAGTTTATTTTCAATTTTAACTTGTATAGTGACAATTCTTTCTGACGTGGGGACAAACTCTACTACTTCTATATTTTTCTGTTTCTTTACTAGAAAACCCACTCCTTTTGCTCCTTTTGTTTGTCCGTAGTAGTAGAGCTTGTAGCCACCTCTATCTTCTATTACTAGTCCTTCTCTTCTTACTTCCGAGATGCCAATAATATTCCATTTAATTGATGAAATTGCATGTTCAAGTTCTATTATCTTTGCTTCACTTGCTAGTGATCTGACGTTAAAAGTGGCTATATGGATTTTTTCAGGTTTTCTATTTATATTTTCTATATGCCTCATTGGAGGGTTTTGGTCTACTGCCCCCGCGGTGACCAGCCGTTCTGGGAGAGGGTTTTTAGCGTTTTTTCTTTTTATATTTATTTGATTTTGGAGGTTACATTTGGAGGGCCTTGCGAGTTGCTATTCAGAGTCATCTAAAGAGAAAGCTGTTGAGTGGTCTTGTGTCTGCTGATTTTGAGTATTATTCAGGAAGGACGTCATAGAACTTTGGCCTTTTTCAGGTATTCCTTTGTTTATTTTTGTTCGTTTTGGTACTTGGCATTTTGATGAAGACGCTTCCCCTTGATAAGGTTGTTGATAACCGTAAGAGCTGTTTGTTTGACTCGGTGGCGTGATTTCTAACTCTCGTTTTTTCATAGCCTGTTTTTGTTTTGTTTCATTTAACTCACGGTCTTTAATGCTGTTTTTATTTTTATTTTTACTTGTGTCAGTTTCTTTAACGATGAGGCGGTCGTATCTTAGAAATGCTATCTTTCCCTCTTTCCTCTCTGTCTGTACTTGCTTCTGTAGCTCTCGCCTCTTTTCAAGAATTTGTTTAGGATAATCTTCTTTTATGTATACTGTTTTTTCCTCAAGGTTCTTCTTATTTTTCAAAATAGATAATTTTTTCCCATAAGTAGTGAAGGTTACAGTGATGGGTCTTAATCTATTTTCTGTTTTCTTGCCCAGTCTTCTGACCATTTCTAATTCTTTTGCAGTACATTCTACGTTTAAATCTCTTGTAATAATGTTTAATAATTTATTTTCTAGATCTTCGTACGACTTTTCCCCCTCTTCTACCGCAAAAAATATGATGTTTCTTAATCTTATGTGTTTTTCTAGTTCAAGAATTCTTTGGTCATGTTCTGATTCCGTTTTTTTTATATACCCTAATTCTTCTTGGATTAAATAGAATTTTTGATCCAAATTTTCGTTTATTCTTTTTGCAATTCTTGTCTCTAGTTTACTAAGTGATTCATCAGAGTCCTTTTTAATGTCCATTCTTAACTCTCTTAGAATTTGTTCAAAGTTCAACATTGCGCCCTCTGTTGACATATAGTATATCCCAGTACGCAATAACACAATCAAGGTACTACGTTGTTACGCTACTCGCCAAAAGATGTCACCTGTGCTGATTTTGTGTTAGTACTTGAGGTTCGGTTGGGATGGCGCTGTAGGTCTCAATAATCGATGATAATTATAATTACACTCTGAGTTAGTATTATTGCTTTTAGGTCTATCACCGCCACTGTTATTGTCTCGTAGTAAATATTTCTTCCAATAGTTAATTTGATAACACTTAAGTTTCTCTGTTATTGTTTATTTTTTACACTGTTCTAGTTTGATTTGAGTGAGTTGTAGGTGTCCCGTATTTGTGTCTTTTTTCACTGTTTATTGTTTTTCCACCTGTTCACTTCGTTTGTCCGTGGGGTAATCACTATAATCTGTCCTTAAATGCACTTTTTACGCGCTACACACTCGTAATTTATTTATTAGGAATTAACGAACTTAATAAGGAACAAATATAAGCGTGATATGGGCCTCATCAGAAAGCTCAAAGTCACCCAAAGGGCAATGGAGAGGGCTATGCTCGGAGTTTCCTTGCGTGATCGAATCAGAAATGAGGACATCCGCATGAGAACCAAGGTTACCGACGTAGCCCGAAGAATCGCCAGACTTAAGTGGCAATGGGCAGGGCACATTGCTCGCAGAACGGATGGCCGATGGGGCCGAAAAGTTCTGGAATGGCGACCGCGAACCGGAAGACGTTGCGTTGGAAGGCCTCCCGCTAGGTGGACCGATGACCTGGTCAAGGTTGCAGGAACCCGCTGGATGAGAGACGCACGGGACCGGTCAATGTGGCGACGCCTGGGGGAGGCCTATGTCCAGCAGTGAACGTCTTTTGGCTGAAATGATGATGAATGATGATGATAAGCGTGATATGGCAAAAAAGGAGGTGTCTAATGAGATTTATTTTTTATTGGCTTGCTTACTTGGGCTTGCTCTTGACTTCAATCTTGCCCTAAGGGCAGAGATGATGTCGACGATGGAACGAGCTTAATAGAGTAGTATGAAAGATGAAGACATGCTACGCCGATCCCAATTAAATTGGGCAAGACGAGAATGATGATAACGATGATGAATAAGCAACACATTTAATTATTTCTTTACAAGCAATGTCAACATCATATTGTTAACTGGCAACATAAGAAATTAAAAAGTTAAAATATCATAGATGATCTATGGTTCCCTTCGCCTCCATCTGTCACAGAGAAAAGATCTCACAATTTCCTTGTGCTTAAATAATATAAAATCTGTGTATCAATAATAGTTTGGTAATAAATAAATACTTTAAAACCATCTCCACGTCTCCTTATTTTAAAAACAATAGGTTATGGGCCCAGACTCGCCTATTATTGGAGATTAACGTGGATGCAGATGGGTCTAGTTTGTCTAGAATAAAACTCGGAACGACTAGAAACCAAAATGGATTCTTCTTCTGGGGTAAACGCCGCCGCTACTGGATTCACTGTAGTGAAACTTACGGGCAGCGAGAATTGGTCTTTGTGGAAATTCCAAACGAAGATTTTACTAAACGGACAAGGACTGTTCGGTGTCGTCGATGGTACGATAAAGGAAAATGAGGCAAGCTTAAAACCAAATGAATGGGAAATTTCGGATGCCAAAGCCCAAACACACATCGTGTCGAGAGTTACAGAAAACGTCATGCAACATTTGCTGACTTGCAGTACTTCGGCAGAAATGTGGAGTAAATTGTCAAGTATTTACGAACTTAGAAGCTCAACGAGCGTTCATCTACTGCATGAAAGATTCATGAAATATAAATATGAAGAAAAAGGTATGGCAAACTTATTTAGTAAAATAGAACACATGGCAAATCAATTGAAGCAGTTAGGCGAAACAGTTTCTGACAAAATGATCATCACCAAGGTGCTCATGACATTACCACATCAATATAGACACTTCGTGTCAGCATGGGAAAGTGTTCCTCAAACAGGACAAACATTAAACGACTTGCAGGCAAGGTTGCTTATAGAGGAAGAGCGCATGCAAGGAAATGAGGAGCCCGTTGCTTTAACTGTGCAAAACATTAAATGTTTCAAATGTGGGAAGATTGGCCATAAGAAAAATGTTTGCAGATCAAACATGACTTGTTCATATTGTAAGAAGATGGGACATACAGTAGAGAAGTGCTATTTTAAGAAAAATAAAGAAAAATGTAACAGTTCGAAGGAGACTAAAAGACAAGGTTCAATAGAAAATAAAGGAAATGTTTCAAAGGATAATAAAGGAGACAGCTCAAAAGCGAATGCTTTTGTTTCAAGTGCATTTATTAGCAATAACAAGAGCGCAGAAGAATGGATAGTGGACAGTGGTGCAAGTGACCACATGACCCCTAATAAAAATTATTTTTTCAGTTTTTCAGGGATTTCAGGTGACAGATATGTTATAGTTGGAGACGGAAGAAAACTAAAAGTACAAGGAATAGGACAAATAATTCTCAAGGCCTATAACGGTAATGAGTATGTGGAAACGTCACTAAATGATGTATTATATGTTCCTGAACTGAAGGTAAATTTATTCTCTGTTACAAAAGCTGTAAATAATGGTTATATGTTTCAAATTAAAGGTAAAAAATGTGAGTTAATTAAAAACAACATAGTATGTTCTGTTGGTAAAAGTGTGGATAAGTTCTATGTAATGCAGTTTATTTTTGGTTCTTCACATAAGGTAAATTTAACTACTCAGGTTAATAATAATACTCTTAAGGATTGGCATGAGAAATTGGCACACCAAAACTTTGATTATTGTCGATCAGTGTTAAAAAATAATAACATTAAATTCATTGATTCTGATGATTTGTGTGTATCATGTATTGAAGGAAAATGTCATCGCTTACCTTTTCCTCAGAGTTTAAACCGAACAAGTATGTGTTGTGAAATATTACATGCTGATGTGTGCGGACCGATGGAAGTTCTATCTGTTGGTGGTTCAAGGTACATTTTAGTAATCAAAGATGATTTTTCAAAATACAGGAAAGTTTACTTTTTAGCACATAAGTCTGAAGTGCCAAGTAAAATAAAACAGTTTGTTAATTATGCTGAAGTTGAAACAAATAATAAAGTTAAGATCTTAAGGACTGATAATGGGACAGAATTTTTAAATAAAACATTAGAGTCTTTTTTAAATAACAAAGGAATACAGCATCAAACTACGGTTGTCTATACACCGGAACAAAATGGTAAAGTAGAAAGAGAAATGAGAACAATTATAGAAGCTGCTAGGACTATGTTAATTCAATCTAAATTAGATAAAACGCTGTGGGCTGAAGCGGTTAATACGGCTGTGTATACATTAAACAGAACTTACATTAAAAATAAAAATACTGATAAAACCCCCTATGAATGTTGGTCGGGTAAGAATTTTGATATACATACTTTACATAAATTTGGAAATCCAGTTTTTAGTCATGTACCTAAAGAGAAAAGAAAAAAATTAGATTCAAAAGGAAAGAAAGGATTTTTTGTTGGCTATGGGGAATTAACTAAGGGATATAGAATCTATAATAAAGAAGAAAATAAAGTAGAGATTAAAAGGGATGTAGTTTTTATAAAAGATAGTGATTTTGAAGATAAAAATAAAATACCTAATAGGGAAATTACAGAAAATTCTGAAATTACACTCGAAGAAAATAATGTAAATATTGAAAACTCATTGGAGGAAAGTAACGATGCTGACCAAATGTTACAGGATCAAGATAGTAGGGATAGTACAATAAGTAGTCAGGTAGAAGGTAATAACGAGACATCAGGTCATCATTTTAATGATAGTTCAAGTATTGATGAGTTGAGTATTGAATCTGAAGGAGAGTTCTATGATACAAATATTGAAGTTCAAAGTCAGGTTAGTCAGGTAGAAGAAATAGGAAGCTTGAGACCAAGAAACCAGATTAGGAAGCCAGTTTGGCATAAGGATTATAGTACAGATTATACATGTCTGTTAAGTTTTATAGAAGATAATCCTAAAACATATGAAGAAGCCATGAAAAGTACTGAAAAGGCAAATTGGCAAAAGGCGATGGAAGAAGAAATAAATAGTTTAAATGAAAATAATACATGGGAATTAGTACCAAAACCAGTAAATAGTAAAGTTATTGAAAGCAAATGGGTATATAAAAGAAAACTTGATGATCAAGGTAATATTACTAGTTACAAGGCTAGGCTCGTAGCTAGAGGCTTTCAACAAACAGATTTTATTGATGATGATTTATTTGCACCAGTTGCTAAGCTTCCAACGGTTCGCACTCTATTGGCAATTTGTAATCAAAAGGGTATGTCAGTACATCAAATGGATGTTAAAAGTGCCTTTCTTCATGGTGAAATTAAAGATGAGATATATTTGTCATTACCAGAAGGTTATTCTGATAACGGGATGATATGTAAACTTAAAAAGTTATTATATGGTCTAAAAAGCTCACCCAAAAACTGGAATGATAAATTTAACTCAGTTATGTTGTCTGAAGGTTTCAAACAATGTAAAACTGATTATGGTCTCTATGTAAAACAGTTTAATGGACAGATTGTTTATTTATTGTTGTATGTTGATGATTTATTACTTGCAGGGACGGATATTGAATGTGTAAACAAAACTAAAGATTTGCTAAAGAGAAATTTTTGTATGAAAGACTTGGGTTTAGCAAAATATTTTTTGGGTATATCTATTGAACAGGATGTTATTAATGGTATCTTAAAAATGAATCAAAAAGGATTTCTTAAACAGATTTTACAAAAATATAACATGTCAGATTGTAAAAGTGTTGCTACACCCATGGATTCAAAATTCAAAACCGATAGCCTTAAAAGGGAAAATTCTGAATCTCAAGAGTTAGAAACAAGATGTAGACAATTAATTGGTTGTTTGTTGTATGCAGTATTAGGCAGTAGACCTGATTTGTGTGCGTTTCAATATTAAGTCGCTTTCAAAAATGTGCTAGTGAAGAGTTGTGGAATATGTTAAAAAGGGTTCTTAGATATATTAAAGGCACAATTGAATTAAGTTTAGTATATGAAAGGAACAAGAATGATGCTATCATTGTTGGTTATGTTGATTCCGACTGGGGAGGTGATTTGGTTGACAGAAGGTCAACAGCTGGGTTTGTTTTTAAAATATTTGGTTCTCCTGTTTCATGGTGTACTAGAAAGCAACCATCTGTAGCTTTGTCCTCGACAGAAGCCGAGTACATGGCACTTAGTATGGCTACAGCAGAAGCTTGTTGGCTTAAACAATTAATAAGTGATTTTTCTATTAATGTTGAATATGTATTAATGTATGAGGATAACCAAAGTTCAATTAAAGTTGCTAAAAATCCAGTTTTGCATAAAAGAATGAAACACATTGATATTAAGCACCATTTTATTCGTGAGAAAATTGTAGAAGGTTTAAGGCGCTGACAAGAGCCAAATAGGCTTGTATTGAACAATTTTTTAGCCAAATCTATACAGTTTGACACGGCGGAAAAAATATATGTTAATCTTGAACATATTTCTGATAATTTCGTTGTTTTCAAAACACGTTTTTGAAAAGTTTTCTCGATACAAAAAAATGGTAAACTAACCTCTTAAAATGATCTTCCAACAAAAATATCTGTATTACTGATGAACGTACGTTGTTAAAATTTATAACAATAACGTATCATATTTAAATACAAAATTTGGTTGTTTTTAATTTTTGATTATTTAATAAATTATTATTTTATAATTAATCATTATATGGTTTGTAAGAAGTTCGAGCGTTGCGTCATCGCGCTCTCTTTCTTACGTATGCAATCCGACAGTGAGCGCTTAGGCGCGGTGCTAGACGGACGTATGTCACTTTGCGCCCCACTGACAGCTATCCGTTCATCTATAAATTATTATTGACCGCGTCACAATGTTAGTCCAGGATCCACGGTACATTTTTTCACTTGATTACTATCAAGCTAATTTTCCGTGAGCCAACATTACCCTATACGAAAACTCTCGATTGTGGTAGGTAATAGGGGCAGCAGGGATAAAATATATATTGATTATATATTATTATAATTATTTATTTGATGATTTTCAAAAATCTATTACTAACTATTTTATTTTTATCTGATGATCATTATCTAAATCCAACATGTATTGATAACGCGCTCATCAAAAATTACTACAAACCAGCTGTTTTTTAGGGGTCCGTAGTCGAATGGCAAAAAACGGAACCCTTATATATTCGTCATGTCTGTTTGTCCGTCTGTCCACCCGTATGTCACAGCCACTTCATTCGGAAACTATTGAGACTACACAGTTGAAACTCTACAAGTATTCTGTGAACCGCTTTACGATTTTTATACAAAAATAAAAAAAAGGATTTAGGGGGTCGCCCCATACATGGAACTGAAACTATATTTTTTTTTTCATCAAACCTATACCTACGTGTGGGTGTCTATAGTCATTAGACAGGTCTTTAAAAATGACATTGAGGTTCCACAAACAATTTTTTCTCAAAGCCAATCGTTTGGAAGACAGACACTTCTAAATTTGTAAAATGGCGACCGGCCTCGCGGTCGCTTGCCTTCGGTATTGCCAACAATGACCAGCTTTTCAAGGCTGCTATCTCCTCTTTGCATTATGTGGCCGAAATAAGACAAAATACGCTGTAGGCAAACTGTTGACCATCGAGTCTTGATATCGAGTTGGTAAAGGATAGACACATTTGTGCGTTTGGCCGTCCATGGAATTCGGAGAATCCGCCTAAAACACCACATTTCGAATGCGTCTATCCTCTGTCTTACTCTTGTTTGGATTGTCCATGTCTTAACTTGTGGGGAAAAATGCTCCTTCCGAGAAGCCTATGCCTGAAAAGGAACCGATCCAGGCTGATGATGGTTTCGTGACGGTGTTGAGGAGGAAGCGCCGTCAGCGAACCATCAAGAACCGCTGCGGCACGGCTCCATCGGAGCCCAATGTGCATATTCGTGCCGCAAAGCCGAACACTCCTTTGTACCTCTCCCGTCTACATTACACCACTACGACGGAGGACATCGTGGAGTACGTGCGCCAGAAGATCAAGTACGTGGCGAGAGTGCAGCTGCTCGAGTCGCGCCGCAACGTCAACTTTAAGGCGTTTGTGGTGCGAGTACCGACATGCTACCTGCACCTCGTCTTGGAAGAGGACTTTTGGCCGCAGGGGGTGGTGTTTCGACGCTTCCGCGGGCAAGTGCCACATGATCGCACAGTGACGTAGTGCAACTGTAGTGATACTAATATAGTTTTAAGGTTTTGTTTACTAACACAAGCTGTCAATTATATCGTATGTATGTTAGTCTGTAAGGTATTTATCTATGGGCCAAAGTAGCCTGAAAATAAATAAATATTATTATTATTAACTCTATGGAGGAAAATCAGGAAAACTAGTGCTCTGACCAAACGGGCCTTCGTTTTAAAACTTATACCACGTTTTTCCCAGATGTTCCGGGGGCGTAATATAGCATCTTTAGCCATGGCTATCCGCCGTTTTATTTCTGTGACGCAGCTACCTTCATTACTTATATTGGAGCCCAGTTAATCGAAGCTGTCCACAGTATAGATGCCTTAGATGTTATAGGCGCCCGATAGGTTTCCCGCACGAACTACCACCATAAGCTTGGTTTTCTGCCTATTTATTGCAAACCCTACTTTGCCACTTTCCACTTCCAATCTGTGCCGTATCTCTTTCATGTTGCCAAATGTTGTAGCAAGGAGAACGGTGTCATCAGTGTACCTCAGATTGGAAATCCACTTTCCACCAACAGTAAACCCCTTGTCCCAGCCCTAAAGAGTCTTGAATGATATTACTCTTCGTACATATTGAAGAGCAGAGGTGAGAGGATGCATCCCTGCCTAACGCATTTGAACAGTCGGTGTCTATTTTGACGAAAGAGCGGTTGTTGATGTGTAGGTAGAGGCATCGGACTATGTCAATAAGATGTTGAGGCGTTCCCATGTCTCTAAGAACCCCCCACAGCTTGCCCCACTCCACGCAATCAAATGCTTTGGTATAATCTATGAAACATATCAATACAGGGCTGTTAAATTCCCGACTTTTCTCTATAATTTGGCGAACGTTCAGGATTTGTTCCCGCGTGTCTTTGCCTTTAACAAAACCTGCTTGCTCTTCTGGAATTTGTGGCTCCAGAAAGTGTATTAGCCTGTTGTTTATGATGTACAGGAGTATTGATGGTGCGTGGAGTAAGTGCCAAACACTTAATATAATTTTTAGAATCTTGTAGGCAACTTGTAAAGAGTGGGTTTAATAGAAAATATCCAATCCCCAAAACCCAGTTAGTAAGTAATCATTTTTAATGACTTCGTTATCGGTACATATTGGAAGGAAGGAAGGGGACTCTTTGATCAAACCATACATTTTGTAGGACAAATATTTTTTCAAATAATTTAGATAATTATCATCAGATTTAACAAAAAAAACCCAGCTGATGATTCTCAAAAGTGTTTGTACTTAACACTTTTGAGAATCATCAAACCAACATATTTTATCCCTGCTACCCCCTATTACTTACCACAATCGAGAATTCGAGAGTTTCGTGCAGGAAATTGTTGGGCGTCTCGCCGTCTCATCAAAATTAGCTTGATAGTAATCAAGTGCAAAAATGGACCGCGGATCCTGGACTATTTGTTTCTTACTTGGTAGTATGGCGCTAGGGTATCGGAAAAATTGTGGGCGTGTCCAAAAATACTGAAACATCAGAAGTCAATAGCTATTGTCATCGTCTTAATAAAGTTAAGTTATATTGAAACATCAGAACAAGTAGCTGATTTGCTAACCAAACCTTTGTCAGGCCCTACATTTGTTAAATTAAGGGGATACTTAAAGTTGATATAAGTAAATTGAAAGTTTTTGATTGTATAAGATAAATATAAAATTTTAAGGACAGTAGGTATGTAAATTGAGTAAATGTGTAGAAGTTTAAAATATAATTTCATTGTTTTGTTTAAGTAAAGTGTAAAACTGTATAACTCAAAATTTCATAAATTTGTAAATGCAGGATGTAAAAAGGTATATAAGTTAAAATTAAAACTTTGTATGTAAAGGCATAGTGTAAAAGGTGTAAGCTATGTTTTTTTGAGTAATTTAAAATAATTTCTTATTTTGAGGGACGGTGTTAACTGGCAACATAAGAAATTAAAAAGTTAAAATATCATAGATGATCTATGGTTCCCTTCGCCTCCATCTGTCACAGAGAAAAGATCTCACAATTTCCTTGTGCTTAAATAATATAAAATCTGTGTATCAATAATAGTTTGGTAATAAATAAATACTTTAAAACCATCTCCACGTCTCCTTATTTTAAAAACAATACATATTTTCATGTTTGTGGTACCTTGACAACCCTATCATATATGAGGCTTTACATTCATCAATATTTGTACGAAGCTCTATAACCGGTAAACATGGCGCCGCGGAACGATTGCCGCTATTGAACTTACGATTCAATAAAATGATCGGGTATTTAGGGTGCTATACATTCTATAAATAAACTCTCGGTTTTAAGGGTGAAGAGTTAAAATGCGTAAAACTGAAATAGCGAGGAAGGAAACGCAGTAGGTGTATGTAATGTAATGGAATGAAAGAAAGAAAGAAAGTTTATTGGTTTCACACCAGGACAAAACAAATTGACAAAAAATTAAAAGCTAACAAGGTAAACATAATTACGTATTAGGAGTTTAGGACATAATAATTTGAAAAAGTCCCGTGCGAAGCCAAAGGGCTACTATCTCAGCATGGTGCTGTAACATTTATGACAAATCACAAATGTCACAGCGCTGGTATTCTGATAGGGCCCATTGGTGACGCCACGTTTACAGAAAAAACAAAAATAACTAAAATTAAAATAAAGTATAGAATGTAGCTATTTCCGTGATGAATGAGTAATTTCAGCAGCGAATTAGCAATCATGTAGATTCTACAATGTTGTTAACTGTATCAGAATCCCTGTAATTCCCGAAGGGTTAACCAGAGGTCTATCTAAGGGCGCCTTCAAATTAGCCGCAAAGAGCCGCGCGGTGGCAGCGCGCGCGGCTGCAGCGCTGCCGCCGCGCTGCTTTGTTAATCCATAGTATAAAAATCGCGGATTTAAAACCGCACACCCGCAGCGCGGATGTAGCGCTGCAGTCGCGCGTGCTTTATTTATATGGATTAACAAAACAGCGCGGCTGCAGCGCTGCAGCCACGCTGCCACCGCGCGGCATATTTGAAGGCGCCCTAATAGTACACCCACATTTGGCCAGTTATATTCAAAGTCCCATGTCCCAGCCTATTGACATCAACCGGGCACAAATCCAGACCCCGTAGCTTCTAATGGGAAATTCGAAATCACGATTTGACCGTCGTGGGAATCTAACCCTAGACCTTATGTTCAGCAGCCGCGATTGATACAGCATAGCGCTACTCATACCCAAAATATATCATGTGAATATCGTGATCAAACGCCTCTCCAAAGTCTAGCGAACACAAGCGTAGCGAAGCTAATCTCAGTAAGAAAACGAAGGAAAGTTAAGCGCCTGCGCTGCGCTATGTTTAGTAAATACATTCCCTGGAAGATTGAGATCTCTTTGTCTGTACCGGAACAATAACTTGTATCACAGCTCGGCTACAAATATGGCAACATGTTTTAAGTTATAATACTGCGGGTTCATATACTACGAGTATATTGTACTGGTGTACTGTTTCGAGGCACACCTTCGTACACACACTGAAAAAAAAAAGTAGTTGCCACAATCAAGATTTGGTTTAGATTGACTAAGTAACTTGTTTGTATCTGAGCCTATCAAGCACAATGATCACAGCAACTACTTTTATTTGATTGAGATATCTTGGTTAGAGTTATCACAAAACCTATTTGCAGCAATCAAGTCAAAACATAGTTCCTCCAACCAAGTTTATTCAGTGTACCATATACACGCACACATACACAATAAGTTGATTGCCTTAAACAAGTAGCTTGTTCACCCTAATAAAGTAACTTGTTTATACTAACCAAGTAGCTTGTTCACCCTAATAAAGTGGCTGGTTTATACTAACCAAGTAGCTTGTTCACCCTAATAAAGTGGCTTGTTTATACTAACCAAGTAGCTTGTTCACCCTAATAAAGTGGCTGGTTTATACTAACCAAGTAGCTTGTTCATCCTAATAAAGTGGCTGGTTTATACTAACCAAGTAGCTTGTTCACCCTAATAAAGTGGCTTGTTTATGCTAACCAAGTAGCTTGTTCACCCTAATAAAGTGGCTTGTTTATACTAACCAAGTAGCTTGTTCCCCCTAATAAAGTGACTTGTTTATACTAACCAAGTAGCTTGTTCACCCTAATAAAGAAGCTTGTTTATACTTACCAAGTAGCTTGTTCACCCTAATAAATTCACTTGTTTATAGTAATTAAGTAGCTTGTTCACCCTAATAAAGTGGCTTGTTTATACTTACCAAGTAACTTGTTTGCCCTAAACAAGACACTTGATACATTTAATCATGTTTCTTTTTCGGGGTTATAAAGATAATCTTGGCTGCTCCAAACAAATTAGATTAATGTACCAATCAAGTGGAACTTGATTTATAATGTCACATAATGTTCGGTATTATTGTTTTGTAATACCGAATGTTGATTTAGTATTGTGTGACATTAGAAAACAAGTTTCACGGCATTGGTACATTAATCTAACTTGTTCGGAGCACACAAGATTATCTATAAAAACCCAAAGAAAAATATATGTCAAAAATTGTTAGGTAACCTACCTATCTCCTAAAAAAGTTTGTTATCCTACAGTAGGGAAAATTAAATTAAACGATATAATTATTATACAATCATAATATATTGTTAGGTTACAGACAGCGTCGCAGTTTTTTAAAGTAAGCCAATAAAGTGGCTGTGCCAAAATCTTCAAAACACTTACGGTATTTTTAATGTTATAAATATACAATGACCTACAGACAAAATCTTACATTTATTAAACTTAAATTAAATTTTAATTGTAACTAGCCTAAATTATATTTAGAACGATAAACCTAAGTTATATAAATTGTGTATGTACTCTCATAAGAGAATAACGCAATTAAGATTAATTAGACACACAGTTAGTCTGACTTAATAATACTAAACACACATTATTATGGTATTAAAGTTTTTGATTAAAGTTACTGATACCAAATAAAAAACTGAAAAATAATATTTACTGTTTCTGCGCATTAAAATCAAGTATTAGATCAACTGCCGCTAATATATTTGTTCTTTCGTATACAGCGCAATCATTTACAACAATCAAGAATGTGGTTATTTCCGTTAAAGAAGGGCCTACAATCATGCAAAATGGCTGTGGCGAAAAACCTTTATCCATGAGTTTCTGTTTCCTCCTGTGTATTGTTTCTTTTATTTCATTATTCCTTATATGGGTTATGAAAGCGTCACGTGCCTCCACTTTCGTTGGCTTCCAAGCTTTATTTGTCTTTCTTTTGCCAGAAAAACTCACAGATGAGCGAAGAAGGAGCGGTATGGCCATAAATGCCACTAAATTTGTTACTTCTTCATCGGGATCTAAAATAGAGAAAACAAATTGTCATATCTGTCACTACTTAATCAACTAGATTTTAAACCTTTTGAAGAACCGTGAGAAAGTCTTCCTTTTTGTAATAAAAAAAATACACTTACGATCGGGAAGCTCAGCAATTTCCGTATAAAAATTATCTTTGGTTTTTCTCTGGTTTAGCAATCTGATGATGCTTGTCTTCAACAGTGGGAAATTTAATAGCAACTTTTTGGTGTGGTTTGGATGAGCAACTTCAAAATCATGCTCCAACTAGAAATAAAAAAGCACATAAATATTGGTGGACATTAAGGCACAAAGGTCCGCTTTATGGACTAAGTGCGGAAACCTAAACCCAACCCAACTAGAAGTGTCCGAAAAATTTGCGGACTTTAGAGACAATCCATTGAAAATAAATATTTAAAAAATCTTTGAAAATTTTTACCGTCTGCCTGGTGACAGACGGACATACAGACAGACAGACATTGGAGTCTTAGTAATAGGGTCCCGTTTTACCCTTCTTTGGGTCAGAACAGTTGTTCGCACACTTCGCTATTCGTGTTCGCGTATTTTCGCCAATTACGACGAAGGGTGGAGGCTCTCTTCACCTTTAACTGGCTATCTAAAAGACAATTAAGCTATACGACTAACGAAATGTTAAGAATGCTAAGAAAAAATGAGGTTAGAAATGAAATTAATTATTTGTACCTACCTAAAAACGTGCCTGCAAGCTCAGAGAGGCCCCAAGTTGTTAAAAGCTCTAAAACTTCGTCCATTTTAAACACCGCAAGCGTGCACGCTAGATAAAATAATTTTAGTTAGAGGATGCATCACAAACACTTATGTACACATAGCAAATTGTTAATAAAATTGAAAGACAAACTTACCCAATAACTTACCAGTCAGGTATCTCACAAATGAAATATAAAGTATTATAAAGTGTGTTGTGTCTAGATGAATTGTTGTTTTTCACAGAAAATGAACTCACTAAGTAATTAAATGATTAGTCTAGATTAGATTAATTGTTGTTTTTCACAGAAAATGTAATGAACAAAAAAAACGGCTGCGGCTGGCGGCTGAGTGGCGGCGGCGCCGCCGCGGACGGATATTAGTCACAGAGTACTTTTATGTTTTATGATATTAATCTATGGCATCTATGGGACGGCGTACAATACGGGTCGAGAAAGAACTTGCTTGAGGTTGAGCACAGAGTACTTTTGAACTGAGATAGGATAGAGAGTCAGAGATGGCAGTGGCGCGTGCCGGCTGGGCTGGAGGCCAGGGTTACCAACTCCTAAAAATATTTACCCCTAAGCTAAAGGCAAAAACCTCTAAAATTGCCACATTTACTTGAACATCCCCCTAAATTTTTTTTATTGGTTTGAGTCATAACAAAAAATTGCTTGATAACGCAGCAGTTCAATTACAATATCTAAATGCAAAACTATAGATTAAACTGAACAATAACCAAGCCAAGGTATTTTATAATTTCTAATAAGCGTAAACAAAAGTCTCTAAATACATATGAGTAGATGATTGTATTGACCAAAAAACCGTTGATAGAAAAAAATCCTTTGTTTACGGTTAACACTAGCACTAGTGACAGTTGTATTTTTCTATAATGCTGTTGCTGTTTTGAGCTGTATAATTAATTGTTAAGCTGTTTGTTGTTATTTGTTTATGTATGTGCTGCTCTTTTGTGTTGCTGCTGTCCATTAGCGAATAAATACATATTCTATTCTATTCTATTCTATTCTATTCTATTCTATTCTATTCTATTCTATTCTATTCTATTCTATTCTATTCTATTCTATTCTATAGATTTCTTAAGTTGTGTTGTGTAATGTGCACGTTTTGTGTAAACATCTTCTTGGTGGAAACTACGGTGGCCACCCGTATTGCAGGCAAGTGATAGGTTGTATGTTGATGAATATTTGATTCGCGGCTGTAAGACGTATGTAGTTACAGAATCATCATCATCACAAAAATGACTTTTCACAAGGTCAAAGCCATTCCGGAACCTTTATGAGCTCGGAGGGTTGTGTTAATGATTTTGATGATTATAATTCTGTAACTCTAGACGTCTTACAGCCGCGAATCAAATGTTCATCAACATACCACCTATCACTGGCCTGCAAATTGCAAAAACTTAAGAAAATTTGAATTTCGCGGGCTGGTTGGAGGATTCACCGTAACAAAACGTTAACTGTCAAACTGTCAATAATTGTTTTGATTGTTTATCTCAGTTTATCTTCTGCTGGTAAATAAAAAAAAAACATGCAAAGTGATGATGGTTTTTGCACGCCACCCAAGTAAAAGCAAAAAAAGATTAAAAGCTTCAAAAATAAATAAGAGCGAATGCGAGTTCGACTACCAATGGTGCAAAGAAGATGTTATTAAGAATTATGGAGCAAAGTGTACTGAAGACTGTACCTAAGCGGGATTTCTTTTTCGATTGCATGTTTAAAAATAAATGTGTAACTTTTTTTTCTGAATTTATATTTACTATATTTTTGCAGCTTTTTTGGGAAAAATACTAGGTATATTTGTCCAAAATAAAGATGGCAACCCTAGTGGAAACCCGCAGTGACTTGATTAAGACAAACAAGCTTCTTAGACGCAGCTTTATTAGGGTAAAAACCTTACTTGATAGCTGCGATCAAGTTGTGTTGGAGTATTTTTAATGATGCATTTGATAGATACAACCAAGAAGGTTGATTGGGGCAAACAAGCTTCTTGATCAGAGCAAACATGCACCTTTATTAAGGTGAACTATCAAGTATGATAGAATTTATCATTTAAACTTGATTAGGGCAAACAAGCCACTTGTTTTGAGCAAACATTCTACTTTTTAAGGGTGAACATCCTACTTGATAGCCGCAATCAAGTTGTGTTGGAGTATTTTGACCGATGTTTTTGATAGATACAACTATCATACTTGACTAGGGCAAACAAGCGTCTTGTTCAGGGCAAATACGAATCTTTATTAGGGCGATCACCGTACGTGATAGTTGCAATCATGTTGTCATGTAGTTTGTTTGTATGATGTATTTGATAAACACAACCAAGGAACTTATTTAGCGCAAACATTTAGCGCAAGATTAGATCAAGTTGTATGATTAATACAATTAATTGCAATGATAGATGCTATCAAGTCAAACCAACTTAATAAAGTTTCAATAATCTTTATTGAAGTAATCAAAATGCTTGATTGACACAACTAACTTACTTTGTTACAGTTAACATTTTTTGAACTTGTCTCTTTTTTAACTCTTCTACTATGATGTCTTGTTAAGGGTAATCAAGAAACTTGTTTGAGCGTTTAATCAAGTGAACTAGTATTGCTGCAATCATGTCGTGATGATCAACTTAACTAAGATTTTGATTGATCTAAACAAGATATCGTCAATCAAGCTAAAAAGTCACTTGATTGAATTGCATTTTTTTCAGTGCAAGATTACTGGAGCTGTGTACAATTGTACATTGTTGTATCGGAACTGGATCTGCGAATAGGGGGAAAAAGATTTCGTAAAAATGTTTTGTGTATTATCTTTGACTTCTGTTTTGGAAATATGGCTGCTACGACTTGGCCTCTTGAATGTCGGAAGAACTTAAAGGTACATAAAAAAGAAAAAAAAAAAAAAGAAAAAGAGAGAAAGGTTATAGCATCACACTTGTACATTTCGCCAGTTAAGTTTCAGTGCCATGGTATAGGGGGCGAGCCTATTGCCGTCAACTGGGCACAAATTTAGGTTCCGAGGCTGCTACTGGGAAATTCCTGATGGAAAAACTCAGTAACACTTTGCCCGACCCAGGAATACTCACTAGACCAACGATGCAGTTAAAACAATTTCAGCTTCCTTACATAGTATAAAACAAAGTCGCGTCTGTTTGTTTGTTTGTTTATTTATTTGTTTGTTTGTTTGTCTGTATGCTTAAATCTTTAAAACTACGCAACGGATTTTGATGCGGTTTTTTTTAATAGATAGAGTGATTCAAGAGGAAGGTTTTAATACCTTTTTTGTACCCGTGCGAAGCCGGGGCGGGTCACTAGTTAAAACTAAGTAAAACCATTGTGATCAAATAATCAAAGCTTTGTCATATCCCGCGTAGCAACGCAACATTAGTGATATGACAGGAAGTTTTGTCACAAACAACCTTGTCATGACCCATGTTAGTCATTACCGTTTGTGTATCGCATTACCGCCTCGTGTTATGGTCATCGCCGTATCGATCTCGCCAATAATTATCTAAATTGCTACAGTACAGGACTCGCTTTTCCGTCGGTCAAGGAGTCTTTGGCAAAGATTTTTTCTTTAGGAATGCAATGGTTGGTGTGACAAATATTCCAGCATGGTAACAACATATAGCTGCAATATTTGTTTGTGTGTTTATGTGTTTCCTATGAGCGTATCCTCATTATCATTTCAGCCGATAGAAATTCACTGCTAGACATAAGTCTCCCCAAAGTGTCGCCTCGTTGACCAGTCGCGTTTCGCTTCCAGCGGATCCCCGCAACCTATGTATATAAGAGCATATAGATATAGTGATTCAATGTTGTCGACGAGTGTCAATACTTTCGGTATGATCATGTTCCACAACAAAATCTGTATCAATATCGATACGAATTACATTTCAGCATGTTTCCTTCCGTATTTCTGTTTTCCTGATTACTTACTAAATCCACTGTTTCTGTGACCGCCGCGGCGCACCTTTTCACATAAGCTTTTATTTGCTCTTATCCTGAGTAGTGTTATTCCCTGCCCTTTTATATATCAAAACAGCACGAAAACATCATAAAACTGTACATAATCGTAAAAGTATCCTCGCATCCTGTTCCTATTGTCTTCAATCTTCAACCGGACTCGTGAATCACGGCCGTATAGACTGGCGGAGCTGTTACTGTAGTAATTGTGCAAATAATGTGTAATATTGATAAGTAGCAAGTGCGAGGGCCCCAGTGACGTATTTATCCGCAAGTGACATTTCCGTTTGATAACTTTGTGGGAACGTCCCATCCAACGCTTCAAGAATACTCTGTTGTTGTTATCTGATATTCTCGTTAGATTGTCATGTTAGGAATATCTCTGAATCTAGGGTTCGACGTCATTGGTTTGTTGATAGGCGTGATAGCAAATATTTTGCACCTTGAAGTCCTGGAAGTCAATCATGCAAATGGTGTTTTCGCGGATTTCGTTGAACAGTTTTCGGTACAACTTTGTCTTACTTGTTCTGGAGCAAAGTTATGTGAATATTTGATTCAGGAACATTTTTCTGATATTGATATAAAATGCATATCTTTTTTTTGTTAAAAGTTTTTGTTTTTATTTAAATATCCAATAACTGGTGTTGGTGAAATCTCATTCGTTGGGTTTCAATATTGTATTGGTATTGTTATATGAACAAGCTCTGAAAATTCAGTTTGTTCAGCTAAAGTAAAATAAAATTACTAAAGTAAAATTAAATTAACTGTTGAAACTTCACAGGCGTGATGGATTGGTTTATCGTGATGTTGTATCCGCTACCATTTACCTAGCAGAATTAGTTTCCAACAAATTATTTATTTTGCCCGTAGTTCATTTATTTAACAAAAAAATGTTTTGATGTTACGTTGATAAATGACATACAGGGTGGCCGGTAAAGGGACACTGGCACTAAAACTTTTTCTACATAATCAGTACAGCATTCTAAACCCACACAAATGTATCGTCAGAATTAAAAAAAGAACGTTCCCCTACAAAACTGCAGTATTTACACGATCTAAATGAATGAAACATAGAATGATGTACGAAATACGTGGTAACCGTTAAGCGTAGGCAGCCCTTCCACAGTTATATCATAGACATTGTCGTCTATTTGCTTTTCGAAGAAACCATCATAATCCCACCGAATTACGTAAACATTCGAAGAAATATCATAACATTTATAAGTTGTCATAAAGCTTTCATTTCACCCGTTTATTGACCAAACATGTTCGTGTGTTAGTAATAAAAACAGTTATCAATCGTTGTGACGATAACATCGTATTTAGGGAGCCCGAGGGTGCAAGGGCGAAGTCAGATCGATGTAAATTGATAAAGTCGTGAGTGCTATCTTTAAAGACGCTCTATCTATAAAATGGTGACAACTTTACTAGAGATTTTTTTGTTTGAGAAATTTGATCTCTATCTTTGTTTGTTTAATAGCGCTTTTGGTTTTGAGCGGTGATACAACACGAGCTAATTGTTAGATAAGCTACTGTATTTTATGAAAAAAAAAAACTAGCTGTTGCTCCCGAACTTTGCTTGGTGCTCCCTATTTAATTGATTTTGTGTTTTTGCACAATACCTTGATCTATTTTCGAAAATAAAAGTAGTTACTCCGTATAACATCAACTTTCAGAGATAAACCGATACAAACGAACTCAACAGACAGACTAAAATTAAAATAAATTAATGTTTTTTGTTAAAAGTAGCGTATAAGTTCATATCATTTAATAAAAAGCTGTTAATTAAAAAAAAAACACAAAAACATATCAGTTTTTTTTTTATTTATATAGAAAACATATTTTATGATTATTTTGGCGTTTAAAATTCTACCAAAGAACTGAAAAAAAATGTCCGACAGTTGACTTTGTTTTTAATGTTGAGGCATTTTTCTCTTTAAAAATATAAAACTGATGGATCGTAGCCACTTAAAATTACTTTACTTTGTTCACAAAAATCATAAATAATGCAAACAAAAGAGATAAGAGTCTGAAAAAACGCTTTTCATTCAAGTAAATCACCTGCCATTACAGTTCAGTTTTCGCACCTTTTAAAGTCGAGCAATGTCGACATAGTGCCCTCAGAGCCCGGCGACTTTGAGACAACATTGCAGCCCTCTCGGAGGATTATCTAGAATTTTATTGACGTAATCACTGAGTGATGGGAAAATATTTTACTTAGATACTGGACTCGTTAACGCGATTTCGGAGATATAAATGTTTTTGAAGGTGATTTGGTCTACGGTTGCGATCTGGGACACTTTAATCTTATTCTGTTTGCTTATGTCCTATCTAAGCCTACAGGAAACTTAGGTTGTTACAGGTAAAGAGTAGTAAAGACAAGGCATATAAAAAGCAGCCAATTCTTTTTAAAGAACGATAATAAAGAACGAGAGTTTTTAGTAAAATTTTGAGGGGGCGTCTAATATGTAAGTGTTTAAATTTTATCAACATAGTACACCCTCCCACGTTAATAGCGGGTGGGTAGCATTACCCTTTTTAAGAGCTGAGCGTGACGGCCTTTTAATTTAATCCAGCACAAAGTTAATTTATTTTAATTAAAACGATTATGTTATACTTATGTAGCTAGTTACCTTTCTCACAAACATTCCGTTTGAATAATTTAATAAGCTGTCTTCACAACCCTCGCCAAATAAAGCCTGCCTGAAAACTAGAATAGCAGTACAAAGATTAATTTAACCTTTTTCATACTAATGGTCTCTTCTCTCTTTACACTTTTGCCCTCAAAATTACAATCCCCGTACTGTGCGTCACATATTCATTCCATTATGATGCTGAAACTTAGACATGTTATTGTAATCCTGGGAAAATACGAACAAAGTTTTCAAGTCGCAAGGTTATCTTTTCTCATGTTAGTGAATTTGTGTATTTTAGAGAATAAAACATCCCTAAATCTAATCCTGAATTCAGTTTCAGAAACTTTGTCGTTGAAACTTCATTTAAGTAGGTCTTCAAAGTAATATTAGAACCTAAACAACTATTCCAAAATCTGTGGTAATGCTTTTACCACTTTATAGATCCTTGATATAAATGGAATCTCCAATTTAGTTAGTGCTTTCTATTTCAGCCACGTCTTAAAAGGCTAGACTAAAGCAATAAGCGGGCAAAGGGAGTCACTGTCTGGGAAAAGTGTTGCAGTGAACCGCTGGGAATATTGCCTGTTAACACTCGTTACGTATTTATTGAAGAAGTTAGTTAATGTAGAGGCTTTTGTGTCTATTGGCCTTGTTTTGTTCTGTCTCCCTGGTATGGAGGGAAGTGGAAATTATGTTTTTCCTACTACTCCGCTGTTCTTTTCTGATTAATTTCGTTGCGGGATCCAAGACAGTTGAGTTGTCTTTCTGAAACTTCGTCGAGCTTCAAATCACGGTGATTTTCATGTGGACGCCACTGTTACGCAATCGTGCGTAATATAACGAGTTCCTGACAATTTGATCTGTTTTGTAGAATTAAACTAATGATTTGAAGGAATTTTGTTGAATTACGTAAAAACTTGATGGCTTTAGCAACCTATTAGTTGGTGTAAGAATAAAAACGGAAAGCCGTCATACTAAAAAGTGAATTACATTCGACTTGTTTACGAGGAGTAAACAGTCCCACGCAAGCTATTCAGCGTCGGAAGGAAGAATATATTATTTCCTGAAATTAGTTCAAGGATCCATATTTGATGCGACTGTAGTCAATTTATAATAGATAGAAAAGCTCTTCTACTGGCGTAGGTGGATTATATTTCAAATGACCTAACTTGAAAACTATGTACTTAGATAACTAATTGACCGTGCTGTGTTATTTACTATTTATGGCGTAATTAGTCATTTGTTTATTTCCAGTTTTCCGGGTTTTAATATATGTAGGTACTTTGTACCACATAAAATTACTATGTGAAGTATTAGGTACCTACACATATAGGAAAAATTCAATAATAAATAACTAGTGCACAAAGCAGAAATGCAAAATGCTTTGTAGAATTATTTACTTATATTTTGTATGTAACCTCTACATTGAATATTAATTTATTTATTGTAACGTTCATTTTTCTTTATTTTACAGACAAAATGGAGGAGCGGGAGAACACCGCAGACCATGGGGTCCCCGACATGACCATGATGCCGGAGATCACCGAGCAAGCCATCAATGACAATCTCAAGAAGAGATACATACACGACCTCGTTTACGTATCCTTTTGTATGAAAATACTGACTGTTGCCAGCTTTTATGTATATCGTTATTTTTACATATCTAGGATGTACAATATAACTCTCCCGACAGATTTTAAGTGTTTTTTTTTTTTTTTAATTTGAGACGTAATTTGACACTTAAAAGGATAATCTTGCTTCGTGTCCTTGGCTATACCTATCTTTGAATTCATTATGATTGATTCAAAGGCTTTACTTCGCCCGCGACTTCTTCTGCAAAAATTGTGATAGTGCGGCTAATATGCTTGCTGTCTCCAAATGAATGGATTAGTAGTTCCGGAGATGATCCCCTAGATACAAACTTACAAACAAACTTTACCTCTTTATATTATTTCTTATTAGTATGAATGGGTTAGCTTTCAAAGCAAGCCCAACAGCCCCACAATAACTTCAGCGATTCAAGCTGCCGCCAACTTCAACGTATACACTTCGTTAGATTTTCTGAAATCACGCTATTTCGTTTTACGATTCCGCCGTCTAGGCTTGGGAACTTGAAGCGGTCTTTACCGGCTAATCTACTTGAAGAAGCGCCAAAGTTTGCCTCTGAATTTTTGTGATGCTATATTTACTGAGATATTCTCCTTAATATTTTATACAGACGTATACAGGATCCATTCTCGTCGCAGTCAATCCTTATAAGGAGTTAGGATGTTACACTACGGTAAGTTTGTCTATATTTTTTATGTTACTCTTTGATAAAATGACGCCTGTTATTCCCAAAGGGTTAGGTAGAGATGTACCTAATAGTACACCCACATTTCGGCAGATACAGTTTTAAGTCCCATGTCCTGTCCCAAGCGAGCCTATAATATTGTCATCAACCGTCACATCACTCAGAGTCCGTGGCTGTTGCTGAGAAATTCCTGATCAAAAAAAGCAACAATAATATATAAAACTACACAAAAAAATATGGTTTTGTGATGATCTAACAAACACTGTCATTACCTGACAATAAATTGTATAAAAAAACGCATCAAAGGTGACACAAACATTGCATTTAACAGTTCCTTATAATAGGGTAGACGACTAAAAAAATCTAATTAGTCCGTCAGATAGATTTCCAAAAAATATTGAACACGTATTTTTTCTTTTTTCACGTAAACAAAAAATGAAGACGATACAGCGCTTTGAAAAGTCGTGCAACGTCACAGCTTGGTACAATTTTACGAGACTATGACGTCAAAAGCCCCCTCTCCATGATCTTTGACAAGCTTTATTTTCGTCAATTTTTATTATTTTGATAAAACAAAAAACACGTATCCAATATTTTCCGATAATCTAACTGACGGACTAAACAGAATCATATTTTTTTTAGTCAGTCGTCTACCCTATTGTGTTCACTTTTCTTTTGATATCAATCTACAATGGCTCGTCAGTTTACATCAATTTCCTCTAGCAGATAAACAAGAGGAAACGATACATTATTCAGCAGTTAATTATCTATTATGTATGAAGACTGCATGTATTAACGTGGGTAGTCATAGTACACTTGACTAGTTGCCAATTATATGGAAATCGAAACTGTGGTACGAAAAGATGGGCTATTTACTTGACGTGGCTGCATTTTTAATGGAAAAATATTTAAAGGAGAAAATGTAACAAAAATTTATTATGTTAATCCCAGATCAATCTTGTAAACCGTTAAATTTTACCATATGAACTTGATGATATTATTTTTTTCAGCTTTTTAGAATCATACTCATAACACAACAACAACACAACATAGTATTAACTGAGTTGTGGAGGTAAGATAGGCAGTCGCTCCATGTAAAATACTGGTATTCAGCTGCATCCGGTTAGACTGCAAGCCGACCCCAATATAGTTGGGAAAAGGCTAGGCAGATGATGACTCATAACACAACATCTTGATTGTAATCCTCGAAGGGTTAGGCAGTGCACCTAGTATGTACACCGACATTTCGCTTATTATTTTTAAGTTCAATGTAAAAGGAGGCGAGCCTATTCACCATCAACCCTGCACAAATCCCGACTCCATAGCTGCTACTGAGAAATGCCTGATGGAAAACCCAATAATACTTCTCGACCGGTACCCATCGAACCCAGGACCAACAAGGCAGTTTAGAACTCTGCTGCAACCTTTAGAACTCTGCCAACAAATCAAAAATTTGTTTCTTGTCGACAGGATCACATGCTGGACTACCGAGGCAAAGCCATCGGTTCACTACCACCACATGTCTTTGCGCTGGCCGAGTCAGCTTACAGCTCATTACAGGTATGACCAACTTCTTATCTATTTGGTAAAAATCTTAACAAAAAGGACATTGTTTTAAATAATTGACTCCAAAACAAGGTCAGATTATTCATAACTTGTCACTGTTTTTCTAAGGAACATGAATCAGTTTTCAAAAGATCTGTAATTGTATCCACAGATCTACTTATGATTCATGTAAACGTAATGCCGGTGATATAATATTTCAATAAGTAAGATTCATTGTAACGTTGTATAAAATAATAAAGACAAGGATAGATTCAGTATACCTAATAAATATTTGATGTATGATTTGCTAGCCTAGTATTCTCATTGTTTTCTTACTAATTTCTGAACCCTTTTTCACTTTTTGACTGCATCTTATATCTTCACCACCATTGAATAAATATTCTTCTGTGAACAGAATGGAGAGAAGAACCAATCGGTAGTGATATCCGGCGAGAGCGGCGCCGGTAAGACTGAGACGACCAAGCTGATTCTACAGTACCTCTGTGCGGCCGGGGGACAGGCCTCGTGGGCCGAGCAACAAATTTTGGAGGCCAACACTGTGCTTGAGGCGTTTGGTAAGAAACAACACATCTATTGTAAAGTTCCCTAGCCAAAATGTCCTAGTACCTAAATACCTCCCTCTCTTTCTTTTACACACGTAAGTCTTCAATATCGAGACATTACTTTTGGTATAGCAAAAAATATAGTCTATAACTTTTGCTCTCGGCTTCGCTCGCATGCACAGTAACTAACCTATGTCGTTCTAAATATAGCCTTTATATTATGTACATTTGGGGATAATGTAGCTTCAAGTTAGTGAAAGAATTCTCGGAATCGGATCAGAAGTTCTGAAAATTACTCTACAAAGTAGGTACAAAGGCGCTGAATAAAAGACGAGGTAGCAATTACCTGAAGCAGATATCAAAATGTCATATCCATGTTAATACAGATTTCTTGTCGAGCTTTCCAAGCTATTATATATATCTCTGCTCACGCCCCCTCACTAATAAACACCGTGAGTCGTGTCATCAACTTATCAACCTGTCATATAGACATACCCCTCGTTTTGTATAAAAGGAGGGGCTGACAAACTAAATCATTAGTTTCTTAAGCCGCGCCTAAATTGAAACCTCCAAAAATGGTGACGTTAAAAGTAATATAATGGCGGCATTTTGGGTAGTTATAGCTAATATTACAACGTTGACCAAAGTTGTCACTGATTGAAAGCTGCAATCATGAGGGGTTTGAATGACCGATTGTGGATCCAATCAAACAATCGCTATTTGTTTGGTGGAAACCCCCACATTTAAGTGATATTATTGTAATACCTAAAATTCCTTATCATAATATTTGCAGGAAACGCCAAAACTGTGCGTAACGACAACTCGTCCCGTTTCGGCAAATTCGTCGAGGTCCGGTTGGACCACCGCGGCGGAATCAAAGGCGCAGTATTGAGGGACTTCCTGCTCGAAAGGGCCAGGATCACTGGACCTGCCCCGAGGGAAACCAATTACCATGTGTTCTACCAGCTCGTCGAGGGTGCTAAGGTAAGAATAATGTGATTATAAATCTGTGTAGAAATTACCTAACTTTCTTGGAAAAATCCGAAGCCAAGAAAAAACTGAAAGAGACTATTTCAACTCGCCTAATTGATAATTTAATAGAAGCGGACAGTTCAAGTTCTGACTGCTTAATGAAGACAATGTCATTTTTAAATCACTGAATAGAAGATCTTATTTCGTATCGACGCGACGTTACTTTTTATCAAATTACTTTGGGGTCTGTAGGCGGCCACTTTAAAAGCAGCGTCAGTACCTTTTTAAGACCTTCAAAGTGATGCTATACTTCATTTGAAGTCAATTCAATGTTGTTCAACCATTCCCGCCAGTTTTTCTCCATAAGAAGACTAACCCGAACCGTGCACCTTTTGCTCGAGTGCCTAAACTCGTGTCGTGTGTGAAAAAAAAATAAAAAAAAATAAAAGATTTTTTGTTAAGGGGTTGAAAAGGTGAAAGTTAATTCAAAGGAAAGACACACGATGAGTTTGTTTATGAAAGAAAAAGAAGGCTCTTCAAGCTCGCGGAGTGGACATTGAACCATTGGTTCAAGGACCTCTTGCTGTGGAAAAAATTATGAGGAGTTTGTTTGGAATAAAACATAGAAAATTCAACTAGAACATTAACAGTGGTATATTGTATAAAAAACACTTTACATGAAATGTTGAACAAGGCTGTTTACACCTTAAAGCTAAATTGTCTGAAATAGAAAACCAGGGCAGCGGGCCTCTGAAACCGAACGCGCACTGATTCTAACTTTCTCTGGCCAGATTATGTAAAAAAAAAAAGATTGACTTACTCATGGTACCATGATCGCACTCCCTACGCCGTAAATTGTCACCGAAGCGGACGCGGTTCTCCACGGAGCTGGTGAATCAGGCGATCGCTAGAGCACGTGCTCGATAGCGATCCTCGTGGCCTCGCGCTTGGGCGCGCGGAGGCCTGGCACAGAAGACAGGTGCGGGAAGCGGAGCAGGCACGACGTGTAGTCCTTGAGATCGTCTACCACATGGGAACGGTGGCAGGCACTCACGCAGTCGCGGAGCCCTACGGATGGGACGCCCCTCAATGGCGTTGGCTTGCTGATGAGCTGAACTGAGCGAAACTATCGCAACTCCAAAGTCCTCCCAGCATCACGGCGGAAACGACGCCATTGATGACGCCACGTGCAAGTTTATCGCGGTCCCATGTCCGAAACACTATGTTTATTGGACCACGAGGCTAGCTAGATCGAACCCATGGTGACTACGGACCGCAATCCATCGCTCGATTGCGTTATTATAAAAAAAGGAAAAATCGCGCGTACATAGCGCGTGTAACTTTTACTCCACCATTTTGAAATTTAAAAAAACGAAAAAAAACTAGCCGGAGCCGTGAATCTGGGTACGCGTTATGCGCGCATGGTGGAAATTCCCAGACTGACAAATCGAGTCCGCAGATCGCAGATCTGTCGGTTTGACAATCCGTTCCACTTGAAATGGTGATACAAAAAATGAATTACATAATTTATTAATTCTAAATTTAAGGTGGTACATCATAATTAATACGTTACCGTATCCCATACACAACCATGACTTAATTATTTGTTTTTGTTTACTTTTGATAAAGTTATTAATTTTTGAAGTGCGACCAGACAATTGCTGCGCGTGAGTCGTTTGTCTATGACAGCTACGTGGAATGAAACGCACATTCCTCTATAAAATAATTGTTTTTGTTGTTAAACAAATGTTTTAATTAATCCTATAACTATTGTTATATTTGGATTGTATGATTTATGAGGATTCCAAAGATGGTTTTAAATCTCGAATCCGTGCCGTAGACAACGAATAATCTGCATGCCAATATTGCCGACATTGGTTGGTGTTTATATGATTTCTGTGTATTTACAGTCTATCAATTCGAAGTAAATATTGTTTTGAGCTATGTAACACCTAACCGTCTCATTTGCGATGTTGGTTATTCGTTCTCTGTTGTATTTTGGATTCATAGGTGTCATTGTTAAAATAACCTCAAAATGTTGTTGACCTATGTTATTTGTTCTGTTGAAAAAACTAGTAGCAGCTTATGTAATTTATCTGCTACAATACCCCCCTTCGCGGAAAAAGGCTAACCCCGTTAGCCGACACAGCCGGTCTAACCGAGAGAAAAAAAAGTTTTATAGTACATGAAAAGTTTTTCCTAAATGTACTGATCAACACTGGAATCTGTAAGGATTGTGTTGAACAAAGTAAGTTAAAGGGCTATGGTGAGTATTGTTAAATCTATGAAAATTCGAACTAATCGTTCTATAAAACATGAGCTAAGTACCTTACGGTTTTAGTTCCTAATTAAAAGTATGCTTACTGAACTATTGACTGCAAAGTCATTGACCTAACAAGTAATTATTGTTGGTCTACTATAATCTAAGTGCTTATGAACTATTGACCCGGGTCTATGAACTAAGTATACTACCTATGATTATGAGCTATAAATGACCAATGAATTGGTTCTCTTAAGTGTACCATACTTTAAAAATACTAATACTAACTATAGTGACTGGACTACTTGTATTATTTACTAAGTGTCCCCTAATGTTAAATGATGATGTTATCATCTATGTATCTAAGTAACTAAGTATTATGTACAAAGGATAGTAACCACAGTACTGGTCTAGAAACAGTACTAGGTATCTAAGTAACAAAGTGTTATTTTCAAAATATTGTTTAAATTTAGCATGTCACTGGCATGACTGCTAATGCTTTTAATGAATATGAGTCGTTGCCCAATTCAATTGTAAGCGGACAATTTGTAAAAAGGTTTGTGGGAAAAATTTCCTAACTGAATGTTTTTTTAAAGATTTTAAAAAATTTCAATTGTTTGGAAAAAAATACTGAATTGTTTTTTTGAAAAATAAAGTGGATCAGGGTCGTCGAGAGCCGCTGATACCGTTTCAATTCAGTGTAGTGTCAAAATTTTGGCACTTGTGAAATAATAATTTTTTTGGTCATGTTTCCCAAAAAAACTTATTTTCAATTGTTTTGAAAAAAATACTGGATTGATTTGGTTGAAACAAATGGGATCAGGGTCGGAAAGAGCCACTGATACCTAAGCAATTCAGTGTAGTGACAAAAATTGTCACTTTTTAAAAAAATAATATTTTGGTCATATTTTCACAAAAAAACTTATTTTCAATTGTTTTGAAAAAAGTACTGAACTGATTTTGATAAAACAAATGGGATCAGGGTCAGAAAGAGCCGCTGATACCGAAGCAATTCAGTGTAGTGACTGAAATAGTCACTTTTAAAAAAATGTTTATTTTGACCAAAATATCCCATTTAAAAACTTATTTCCTATTGTTTTGGGAAAAGTCCTGAATTGTTTTTGAAAAATCAAACGAGTTCAGGGCCATGGGGAGCCACTGATACGGGAACAATTCTGTTTAGTGAGTAAAAAATATTTTTCACTTTAAAAAAGTAATTCGACCTAGAATGTGCAAGTGCAACTTTTTTTGAAATGGTCGCAAAATTGAGCATAATTAACAACACCCATTTTATGGCACTTTTATTATGTCCTTGACGTGATACTTCCCTATAGTTTTTGTGTTTATTTCCTCTAATTGGTAAACAACATCGGATAGTTTGTCGACTATTTTACATTTGACAAACCTTGGTGCTAATTTAGCTGAGAAAAACTTTGCTGCGTTTGACTGTACAAAGTTACGCCTCCAAACGATATCACCAACTTTTAGCCTGAGCTCTCGGCGTCGTAGGTTATATCGGTTCGCATTCTGTTTGTACGCTTTGGTCAATGTACAGCTTACACGTTGGAAAATATCTGCAAGTTCATTTAAGGAATCAGCTTTTTCGTTCCTATTGTGAAGTTGAATATCATCAATTGAATCTGGTGCGTTGCCCTTCAAAGTGTGCAATGCACCGTCAGAGATGATTTCACGTCCTCTGGCCAAAAAATATGGTGTGTATCCTGTAGCTACATTTATAGAAGTGTCTAAGAATAGCTGAATTTGAGGAAGGAACCTAGACCAATTTCTCTGGTCCTCCTCTACTAACATTGCTAAGCAAGTTTGAACGGTTTGATTATAGCGTTCCACAGTGTTTGATTGTGGTGAATAATATTCGTTTTAAATAACTTTTGGAATTGAATTTTTTGTGCAAAAGTTTTGTTGGCTGGCCGGCTGGTTTAAAGTTAAGGTAAAATTATTGTCAAAAAAATGAGAAGAATGTTCTGAACTTATTTTGCAGATCCTCCTAAGTGACTACCGAGTCTCTAATTTGTCTATAATAATCAAGTGCTTTACCGCCCAATAAATCTGAAAACCATTTAACAATTTTATGTTTAAGTACGTCTCTAGTGCGCATGCAGTCGTCTATTCGCAAGAAAAAATCCACTATACTTGAGTCGCCGGTGAACTTTAAATTCCATGATCTGAAATTGTCATCGCGTACTACGTAAGTTGTGACATTCGAGTTGACTGCTGGTACCGTTTGACTATGCGAAGGTTGTTCAATGTATTTTGTGTCATGGGATGCGGTTGACATTGGTTGCTGTAATGCATCTTTTCGTCTATGCGTTACATTTCGAGAGACATCGTCAGTATCTGATTCGGCGTGCTTGTGCACGTCCTCCTCTGTGTCAACAAATTTTTCTGTTGGATCCGTCATTATGACGACACAACAGGAATCAAAAACTAAAATAATTGGTTAGCAACCAAACAGTGCTTGCGGAGAAAATAGTTGAAGCAACCAAAAAAATTGCAGCTGTCAGTACATGAATATAAAATATCGCTTGAAAAAAAACAAAAAAACATGTTTACAACTGCCAAAGTGTTGCTTTGTCAAAACAAAAAACTCACAAAAAAATAATGCGAAGCATTCACTGTTTAGATGCCACCAGAAAGTTTTAACTACAAATTGTTTTGGAGTATGTTAACGCAATAAGTTCAAACTGAAAATAAACAAATACCAGAAATATTCCAAACAAATCCCTCAATATAACGATATTATAAATGTTCGGGCGCCATTGTCGTGTGTGAAAAAAAAAATAAAAAAAAATAAAAGATTTTTTGTTAAGGGGTTGAAAAGGTGAAAGTTAATTCAAAGGAAAGACACACGATGAGTTTGTTTATGAAAGAAAAAGAAGGCTCTTCAAGCTCGCGGAGTGGACATTGAACCATTGGTTCAAGGACCTCTTGCTGTGGAAAAAATTATGAGGAGTTTGTTTGGAATAAAACATAGAAAATTCAACTAGAACATTAACAGTGGTATATTGTATAAAAAACACTTTACATGAAATGTTGAACAAGGCTGTTTACACCTTAAAGCTAAATTGTCTGAAATAGAAAACCAGGGCAGCGGGCCTCTGAAACCGAACGCGCACTGATTCTAACTTTCTCTGGCCAGATTATGTAAAAAAAAAAAGATTGACTTACTCATGGTACCATGATCGCACTCCCTACGCCGTAAATTGTCACCGAAGCGGACGCGGTTCTCCACGGAGCTGGTGAATCAGGCGATCGCTAGAGCACGTGCTCGATAGCGATCCTCGTGGCCTCGCGCTTGGGCGCGCGGAGGCCTGGCACAGAAGACAGGTGCGGGAAGCGGAGCAGGCACGACGTGTAGTCCTTGAGATCGTCTACCACATGGGAACGGTGGCAGGCACTCACGCAGTCGCGGAGCCCTACGGATGGGACGCCCCTCAATGGCGTTGGCTTGCTGATGAGCTGAACTGAGCGAAACTATCGCAACTCCAAAGTCCTCCCAGCATCACGGCGGAAACGACGCCATTGATGACGCCACGTGCAAGTTTATCGCGGTCCCATGTCCGAAACACTATGTTTATTGGACCACGAGGCTAGCTAGATCGAACCCATGGTGACTACGGACCGCAATCCATCGCTCGATTGCGTTATTATAAAAAAAGGAAAAATCGCGCGTACATAGCGCGTGTAACTTTTACTCCACCATTTTGAAATTTAAAAAAACGAAAAAAAACTAGCCGGAGCCGTGAATCTGGGTACGCGTTATGCGCGCATGGTGGAAATTCCCAGACTGACAAATCGAGTCCGCAGATCGCAGATCTGTCGGTTTGACAATCCGTTCCACTTGAAATGGTGATACAAAAAATGAATTACATAATTTATTAATTCTAAATTTAAGGTGGTACATCATAATTAATACGTTACCGTATCCCATACACAACCATGACTTAATTATTTGTTTTTGTTTACTTTTGATAAAGTTATTAATTTTTGAAGTGCGACCAGACAATTGCTGCGCGTGAGTCGTTTGTCTATGACAGCTACGTGGAATGAAACGCACATTCCTCTATAAAATAATTGTTTTTGTTGTTAAACAAATGTTTTAATTAATCCTATAACTATTGTTATATTTGGATTGTATGATTTATGAGGATTCCAAAGATGGTTTTAAATCTCGAATCCGTGCCGTAGACAACGAATAATCTGCATGCCAATATTGCCGACATTGGTTGGTGTTTATATGATTTCTGTGTATTTACAGTCTATCAATTCGAAGTAAATATTGTTTTGAGCTATGTAACACCTAACCGTCTCATTTGCGATGTTGGTTATTCGTTCTCTGTTGTATTTTGGATTCATAGGTGTCATTGTTAAAATAACCTCAAAATGTTGTTGACCTATGTTATTTGTTCTGTTGAAAAAACTAGTAGCAGCTTATGTAATTTATCTGCTACACTCGTTACTAGAACCACCTTACCCTACCCTCCATTCTAGCACAACGCAGAACTGCGCAACATCCTCCGACTGCGGGAGGACGTTCAGTACAAATACCTCCGACCTGAAGACGAGGAGGCTCACAGGGGGCGCGGCGGGGAGCAGGGCAAGTTGGAGGCGCTACAGTTGGCGCTCACCGTGCTGCAGGTGCCGCCACACATGTGTGAGGGACTCTTCAAAGTGCTGGCCGCCATACTGTGGCTCGGGAATGTACAGTTTCAGGTATGTAGTGGTAGAGAGGGAATTTTATTTAACATTTGCTTGTTGAAAACTATGTCATCCTCTTCATAGAACATCGGGATGAATTTGGCTATATTATGGTTAAGCAATCATTATAATATGGTTATCAACTAAAATAAGGTTGTGTCCCCATTACCCCAAACCTCTCTTAAAACCTTTCGCCACTATTTTTCTTGAATTGATGGCTCCGGTTTTGTCCGACTACCTAGCGGACAGCTTGCCACGCTAAACATGACCTGATTATAAGATACAAGGTGTCATAAACCTGGAAGCCACTGCTAATTTTGGCTGGGCTGTACCTGGTTTACAAGGACAAGAATTAATGGCACTGTTTTTTCCAGGATGTGGACGGTGAGCGTTCAACCCTAGCTGGTGAAGACACGGAAGCTGTAGACGCCGTCGCTAATCTGTTGGGGCTGCCACTGCCCACCGCTAAGAGAGTACTCTTAGAGCGACAGATCAACGTGCGAGGCAATATCACAGAAATACCACTGCGATTGCCTGAGGTAACTACACATTAAAATTGTTTACTTATATGTGACAGATCTTTGGGTATTTTCCAGAAATGGATTGATGTTTTTGGACGCAGTTCTTAAGTTATAAAAGGAATTAATAGCACTTCAACAATATCAAATCACCGAAGTCTAGGAATCAATCCTTTGCTTTAGGGGTGTATTTTTCATGAAAACCTTGTTTAAAATAATAAATCTTCATAAACTTTACTTTTCTGAATCATTTTAATTAGAATAAGCATGATTTTACAACAAAATAGTCAATGGTCAATAATTCTTAACACTATTTAATATCAACAGGCTCGCGAGAACCGTCACGCGATGGCTCGCGCGCTGTACTCGCGAACGTTCGCGTGGCTAGTGCGTCACGTGAACAGCTGCTCGGCGCCAGGCCGTGCCGCGCGGGCGCTCGGCGTCCTTGATATCTTCGGCTTCGAGAACTTCGCTACCAACTCGCTGGAACAACTGTGCATTAATTACGCTAATGAGAAGCTGCACATGTTCTTTAATAATTATGTGTTTGCGCTGGAGCAGGATATTGTGAGTATGCGTCATTTTTAAGTAGCGTTTTTTTATGTTTGTGTTAACAACTGCAATAAATAGGTAATACAAGTATTCGATAAGAAATATCAAGTTTGTATATTTGTATCAGGGTGTATCTTGTACAACTCAGAAAATATGAGAGCAACATACTGCAATGTTAGGCTTATTGCTACCCAACATTCAAAATTATGTGAATTAATGTTCATGAAAATAGTTTCACTAACTTCACATTTATGTATTTTATTTAATTGCAGTATCGTCAAGAAGGTATCGTGTACAATCAGATCCAGTTTACTGATAACGCGGCGTGTCTTGAACTGCTCGAGAAGCCGCCTAGAAGTTTGCTCAAGTTGCTCAGTGAACAATGTCATATGCCCAAGGTAAGATCCCCACCATGTAATTATGCGCTACGTCAATTGACAGAGCATTTCAATTTCACATATTATTTTGGTTCTGTTTGCAAATGTTTGGTAAACAGTGCCTACCCGGATATGCTCGAACAGGTCCTTTTTTTTGTAGGGTCGGAAATTATCTCCTCCCCGCTCTGGGCAGAGCAGTGGGGAGTTTCAGACTTCTACTGTCTAAAAGCCACCCATGTTCCTTAGCCCTTTGTGTCTATCTCTTTCGAAAAACCCGCAGCCCTGACGGGTTGTCGAACAGGTCCATAGTTGACACCTGTTATTTTTGTAAAGTTGACTCGGGTATAAAACGGTACAGACGCTAGCACATCAAGCTACTACAATCAGTCTTTGTTTAATAGACTTTCAACTTTATCGCTAAAGTATTAGGTTCAATGTTAATTGGGAACATTTGACAGTTTCGGGTAGCTTGACGTGCTTGTACCATATCTATTGCGACGAACGTTAATAAACACATTCTGTAATCTAAAACCCACGTATCTATTCCAGGGCTCAGACGGCGCCTACCTCACAAACATCCAAGGCGAGTTCGGCGAGCACCAGTCCTTCGTCAAGGGCTCCCGTCGCAAGTGGGAGGAGGAGTTCGGCGTGCAGCACTACGCGGGCACGGTCAGCTACAGCGTGCAGAGCTTCGTGGACAAGAACCGCGACACGCAGCAAGATGCCTTCATTGATCATCTCAGTCGGTCAGCTAATCCCTTTGTGAGGGAGCTCGCTGATTATGTGCAGGATTTGGCGCCGCCTGGACATGTATGTTATTGTTTTATTTTGGACTTTATTCTAATAGTGGAAAGGTAGTTTTTAAAAGATTAAGCATAGTTTATTTTCTATAGGAAACGAGCAACCCGAACCGTGCACCTTTTCCCGACGTTTTATATGTAAAATAAAATATATTGATTTCGATTTTGAAGATTAGGTAGATTACAAACAACGCAACTGTTTAATTTGTAATTTTCGTTATACAGAAGTCTGTGGAAGATGTTCTATAAAACAAAAAAAAAATCAGAGGCTTCCTCTAAGCCCTCTGATTTTTATTCCATAAATATCTTTGTTTCTTACTGATTATTTGGTTATTTGTTCTAGGACACGTCACTGTCAAGTCCCAACTCTACGGGAACCACACAGCGCGGCACGTCCAAGGGTCGTCCGACTGTCGTGGACACGTTCAGAGCACAACTACAGTCGCTTGTTGATATGCTACAAGCTACTGATGTGTGGTGAGTGCTTTTTATTTATCGCTGTCTCTTTTTGTCGCTCGTTTGTTATTATATTGCCGTCTTGCTCACACGGACTCGAGTAACAAGTGGGACGGCTGACAGTGTTATACGATTATTATCATCGGCACGATTCTTGAGCGCTGACGCAAAAGTGAGTTATTAGGTCTCTTTGGTGGTATGAAGTGAGACTTGGGGCGGGGAAAGTGCAGTGATTGGCCCGTAGCGCATCGCGTCATAGCCGTCACTCGGGATTGGTTCTTTACTCCTGCTGCACTTACCTCACGACCAATAAATAATAAACGGGTGTGCGTTTTATTTGTCATAAAGTGTAAGATGCGCACAGCGATCCCCAATCTTCCGCCGAGCGCTCAAGAACTGTGCCGGTAATTATACCTTTTGCCAATCGAACTGCAACACATTTACTGCCGTGCTACGCTAAAAAGGGGTATCTAAAAAAAAAAGTGAGGTTGATTTAAATGGCATTCGATAGCGTAAAAAATCGAATGAACTATAAGCCAAATAGCAGTTTCTATTTTAAAACATAAAATACCAAGTAAAATCAATTAATACTGTGTATCATCATCATCATCATCATCATTTCAGCCAAAAGACGTCCACTGCTGGACATAGGCCTCCCCCAGGCGTTGCCACATTGACCGGTCCCGTGCGTCTCTCATCCAGCGGGTTCCTGCAACCTTGACCAGGTCATCGGTCCACCTAGTGGGAGGCCTTCCAACGCAACGTCTTCCGGTTCGCGGTCGCCATTCCAGAACTTTTCGGCCCCATCGGCCATCCGTCCTGCGAGCAATGTGCCCTGCCCATTGCCACTTAAGTCTGGCGATTCTTCGGGCTACGTCGGTAACCTTGGTTCTCCTGCGGATGTCCTCATTTCTGATTCGATCACGCAAGGAAACTCCGAGCATAGCCCTCGCCATTGCCCTTTGGGTGACTTTGAGCTATATGCTTTGTTATACTGTGTATAACAAAGCATATTTACAAAACTTGCATTTTCTCGAAACTGACTTTCTTTGAGATAGGTACCGCTTTTTTTTTTAAACGTTGCCCCTCACTAGGAATTTCTCCTGTATCGTGGGTGCGTTCACAAACATTTAAACTCACATACGACACAAATACCCAGACCCGGAACAACTATCTGTAGGTCTTACAAATATTTGTTCCGTGCGGGGATCGAACCCGCGACACGCAGCGCGGCAGTTCATTGCTTGAGCCACTGCGCTAACCGTGCCGTCAAACCGTGCCGTTTTGCGCTTTGCACAGCAGTATAAAAAAAGCACGATGATAAAATTACCAATCTGTCCACAGGTACGTCCGCTGCATAAAGCCCAACGAGAACAAAGAAGCGGGCAAGTACTCGGAACAGCTAGTGCTGGAACAGCTGAAGTACCTCGGCATGAACGAGATCGTGCGCATCCGTCGCGACGGGTACCCCATCCACCTGCCCGCGCCGCACTTCCAGGCGAGATACCGCTGTCTGCTGCCGCATCCACGGCCCAAGAACCCTGAGATACAGTGAGTATTACTATTACAAGGTATTGGAACAGCTGAAGTACCTCGGCATGAACGAGATCGTGCGCATCCGTCGCGACGGGTACCCCATCCACCTGCCCGCGCCGCACTTCCAGGCGAGATACCGCTGTCTGCTGCCGCATCCACGGCCCAAGAACCCTGAGATACAGTGAGTATTACTATTACAAGGTATTGGGACAGCTGAAGTACCTCGGCATGAACGAGATCGTGCGCATCCGTCGCGACGGGTACCCCATTCACCTGCCCGCGCCGCACTTCCAGGCGAGATACCGCTGTCTGCTGCCGCATCCACGGCCCAAGAACCCTGAGATACAGTGAGTATTACTATTACAAGGTATTGGAACAGCTGAAGTACCTCGGCATGAACGAGATCGTGCGCATCCGTCGCGACGGGTACCCCATCCACCTGCCCGCGCCGCACTTCCAGGCGAGATACCGCTGTCTGCTGCCGCATCCACGGCCCAAGAACCCTGAGATACAGTGAGTATTACTATTACAAGGTATTGGAACAGCTGAAGTACCTCGGCATGAACGAGATCGTGCGCATCCGTCGCGACGGGTACCCCATCCACCTGCCCGCGCCGCACTTCCAGGCGAGATACCGCTGTCTGCTGCCGCATCCACGGCCCAAGAACCCTGAGATACAGTGAGTATTACTATTACAAGGTATTGGGACAGCTGAAGTACCTCGGCATGAACGAGATCGTGCGCATCCGTCGCGACGGGTACCCCATTCACCTGCCCGCGCCGCACTTCCAGGCGAGATACCGCTGTCTGCTGCCGCATCCACGGCCCAAGAACCCTGAGATACAGTGAGTATTACTATTACAAGGTATTGGAACAGCTGAAGTACCTCGGCATGAACGAGATCGTGCGCATCCGTCGCGACGGGTACCCCATCCACCTGCCCGCGCCGCACTTCCAGGCGAGATACCGCTGTCTGCTGCCGCATCCACGGCCCAAGAACCCTGAGATACAGTGAGTATTACTATTACAAGGTATTGGAACAGCTGAAGTACCTCGGCATGAACGAGATCGTGCGCATCCGTCGCGACGGGTACCCCATCCACCTGCCCGCGCCGCACTTCCAGGCGAGATACCGCTGTCTGCTGCCGCATCCACGGCCCAAGAACCCTGAGATACAGTGAGTATTACTATTACAAGGTATTGGAACAGCTGAAGTACCTCGGCATGAACGAGATCGTGCGCATCCGTCGCGACGGGTACCCCATCCACCTGCCCGCGCCGCACTTCCAGGCGAGGTACCGCTGTCTGCTGCCGCATCCTCGGCCCAAGAACCCTGAGATACAGTGAGTATTACTATTACAAGGTATTGGAACAGCTGAAGTACCTCGGCATGAACGAGATCGTGCGCATCCGTCGCGACGGGTACCCCATCCACCTGCCCGCGCCGCACTTCCAGGCGAGATACCGCTGTCTGCTGCCGCATCCACGGCCCAAGAACCCTGAGATACAGTGAGTATTACTATTACAAGGTATTGGAACAGCTGAAGTACCTCGGCATGAACGAGATCGTGCGCATCCGTCGCGACGGGTACCCCATCCACCTGCCCGCGCCGCACTTCCAGGCGAGATACCGCTGTCTGCTGCCGCATCCACGGCCCAAGAACCCTGAGATACAGTGAGTATTACTATTACAAGGTATTGGAACAGCTGAAGTACCTCGGCATGAACGAGATCGTGCGCATCCGTCGCGACGGGTACCCCATCCACCTGCCCGCGCCGCACTTCCAGGCGAGGTACCGCTGTCTGCTGCCGCATCCTCGGCCCAAGAACCCTGAGATACAGTGAGTATTACTATTACAAGGTATTGGAACAGCTGAAGTACCTCGGCATGAACGAGATCGTGCGCATCCGTCGCGACGGGTACCCCATCCACCTGCCCGCGCCGCACTTCCAGGCGAGATACCGCTGTCTGCTGCCGCATCCACGGCCCAAGAACCCTGAGATACAGTGAGTATTACTATTACAAGGTATTGGAACAGCTGAAGTACCTCGGCATGAACGAGATCGTGCGCATCCGTCGCGACGGGTACCCCATCCACCTGCCCGCGCCGCACTTCCAGGCGAGGTACCGCTGTCTGCTGCCGCATCCTCGGCCCAAGAACCCTGAGATACAGTGAGTATTACTATTACAAGGTATTGGAACAGCTGAAGTACCTCGGCATGAACGAGATCGTGCGCATCCGTCGCGACGGGTACCCCATCCACCTGCCCGCGCCGCACTTCCAGGCGAGATACCGCTGTCTGCTGCCGCATCCACGGCCCAAGAACCCTGAGATACAGTGAGTATTACTATTACAAGGTATTGGAACAGCTGAAGTACCTCGGCATGAACGAGATCGTGCGCATCCGTCGCGACGGGTACCCCATCCACCTGCCCGCGCCGCACTTCCAGGCGAGGTACCGCTGTCTGCTGCCGCATCCACGGCCCAAGAACCCTGAGATACAGTGAGTGGTTACAATTACATAGTACTTCAAGTACTATGAGGTACTTGACCGGTTCCAAGTACTGTACTTGGAACTTGGTCAAATGCCTCTGACACTACTAGCTACTGCTACTGCTGCTGCTAGCCTATGATGTTATAGGCTAGCAGCAGCACACACACATACATAGACCGGTACTCTGCTTCCCACAATAACAATAAAACTGAATTATATGCTGCTCTGGCATTGACCAGCAATGCCCGATGATGGTGACCATCTTAGTATTATCAAACAATACATGAAAATGGTCTCAATAAATGAAGTAATATTTCATGTGGAACCGTCCAGAAATGAATAAAAATATTTTATAGTTTACTAGCTGACCCGGCAAACGTTGTTTTGAAATTTTGCTAAAAAATAAAAAGATGAAAAATAGATGTTGGCCGATTCTCATAGATACCGGATAAGCACAAAAAATTTCATCAAAATCGGTCAAGCCGTTTCGGAGGAGTATGGCAACGAAAACTGTGACACGAGAATTTTATATATTAGAAGATAAAAAAAGAAAATCTGACCTTGATCCATATGATGTTAATTGTTTTGATTCCTAAAATTCATACTAAGATTCCCTATGACGTGAATTCCAGGTTCCTTCGTTCGTTCCGTTTACGAAAATTTTATTTTGATGTGGACGAAAATTGAATTATTTTGCGTACCATAACTGATAACGTAAATGCAGACTCCCTGGTCACGTACTGTTTTGATTTAATTCGCAGAGCAATCACGGCCATAGTGAATGCGCCAAAGAATGACTGGCAGATCGGACACACGAAGATCTTCATGAGAAGTTCCGTACACGCCCCGCTTGAGGCTAAGAGGACGGCGCTGTTGCAATCTTCTGCTTTGCTCATACAGAAGGTAAATATCAAATCAAGGGGGAAGAGAAGGCTAAAGGCTACTGTAGTCACGCGAAATATAACGATTTTCCTAAACATAGCAAAGGAAACCTTTTCACATGGAATCTAACTCGTTTCTTATGAAAATCGTGACCAACATTCTCTCGCACTTATATAACCTAATTCATTGGGGTTCGACGCAGCATGTCTATCTTCCATACTTTTCTATTATTTATTTATTTGGATTACCAACAAGTTACATTACAGTTTCATTCAAAATTCATACCATTACATATTATATGGTTCTGTAACGTACGCTCAATTACAGGTAACCACAGCTTACACACTTACTCGTTATCTTATCAGACATCTTCTTTCCTGTCATATCTTCCTTCACACAGTCAATCTTTACTCTTGTGGCGACTAGCGACAGCTTTCGCAACACCTGCGTACTAACAACGATCGACAGAAAATCCTACATCGAGCTATCAACATTATCCGCGACGCCTATATAGGAGTTCCCGACTTACATATGTTGGGCAGTTAGTCCACCGGACACAACACCCGTCCGGTCGGAGGATCCTCCGTTTTCAATGGTGGATGAGGAACTTTACACCCTGTTCCTCATACCTCCAAACTCTTTTTCTACTCTTACCCATTCACATTCATACATAAAATCGTGACTTTTATTGGCACTAAGTAAAATTCAAATTCTAACGTTCTTTCGTCTCATTTTCTTCACAAACTAACTCCTCCACACGTCCACAGTGGTACAAGGGCTCAGTAAAGCGCCGGCAGTACGTCCAATGTCGCAACGCTGCCATAGTGCTACAAGCTGCACTACGCGGGTGGAAGGAACGCGCCGCCTTCCTGCGGCTCAGGCGTGCAGCACTCACGCTGCAGAGGCATCTCAGAGGTGCCTTCGCGAGGGAAGTGGCTGCGGCACTGAGGGAGATGAGGAGGGTTAATCAAGAGATCAAGCTGAGGGAGGAGAGGAACAGGTAAGGAGATGGTCATAGAGAATTTGGGATAAAGAAAACAGGCAGAAAATAAAATTATTTTAGACGGGGTTTTTTAAGATGAATTGAAATTATAGTCTCATACACAACTAACGTTTGTAAACATTTGTCATCTTTCGTGTTTTGCTGATAAATGCCCTCAACATAGCAGCACTTTACAATATGTGATGATTTCTGTTTTAATCATCGATGGCCATTCAATAAAATCAGCAAGACAGAAAGACCAGCGGATTTGCAGTAGAGGCATTAGAATTTGAGACTGAGCACCATTAAACTGATCACCATGACAGACTTCCCACCCTAAACCACCAATTTCCATTACAGTCTCCAAGAAAAAGCGAACCAAGAACGAGCCGAACTCGAGAACATGGCTGACCAACTGCGAGGTCTGTCCTGCCCGACCAGCACTCGGGCTGAATCTGTCAACTTGGACAATCTGTTCGACTTCCTGGCTGACGTGCCCACACAGCGCGGCGCACCTGATGGTCAGCCCGACACGCACCAACCTACCATCGCGGAGATCGGGGACTCCATGGAGAGGCTCGCTGATGATATGCATCAAGAGGTGGGGTGTTATTTAGAATTGGTTATCCTTTGCGACATAAAGATTGATGAGAGACCTACCTAGCATTGCGTCTGGCTTTGGATGATAATCTTCCTGCCGGCCATGGGCCTCTGACTTGGCTTGATGATCATTTTGAGCCGCCAAACTAGAGAAAATATTTTAATATCCTAAACAATTGAATATATTTTGTGCGACCCATGGAAAATTAATTTCAAATGGTGCTTCCTTTTCTGATTTGTTCATAGTTACATTATGAACGTGCTAATGCAGGTACATCTGTGTATGTAATATTATAAAGGGAGAAAGGTAGGTTTTTTAGGTTATTTTTTATCATTGTACTGCGCGGGCGACGCCGCACACAGGAGCTATTTTTTTATATTTATAACTTTTTCTTTAACAGTTGGAGCACGTATTAGCCGCGGAAATGAACGAGCTAAGCAAGTCGCACACTGAAGCTCAACGCAAGCCAGACGGAGCGCCTTCCGAGTCTATCCCTCCCCCTCCCCCCTCCACACTGGCCATACAACCTTGCGTACCCCCCGCACCTCCACCACCATCTTCCATGACGTCATCGTTCAATGGCGTAATGAGTAACTCGATGAATGGCATGTCTCCGATGTCGAACGGCGATGCTATGACGTCATCGTTGATCCTGCCGCCACCACCACCGGATGAGCCTCTAGTGGAGCAGTCCCCAGAGTTCCCACCACCACCGATGACGTGTACGTTGCCGGAGCCTGCTGGCCCACCACCGCCGCCACCACCTCCTGCTAAAGGTAATTTACATACAGCCACCCTGCCTTGCCAATATTAGTGGAAAGGAAGAAAAGAAAAAGTATTTATTTGTTTCACACAGGACAAAAAAATAAATATAAAAAAATTAACAATAAACCTAAAAATATAAAAAGTAAACTTATGAAAACCTTAAAAATACTGCATGCTGCTAGCTTAGAAAAAATCATCCATCTGCCAAATCTAGTATATAATGCGTAGTTCCAGATTCCATTGAATTTAAAGTTATGTTGGTCAAGTAGTTGATTTTCCATTCACTATCACATTATTGAACAAAGTGGTCAGGAAATCATCAAATGACCCATCGTGCTCTGGGCAGAGTGGAAATTTCAGCACACCACGCACGCATATTCCATTCGTACTAGTACCTACCTTAAAATAGCAACACGGGGCTTTTTGTATGAAACGCGACTGCACTTAGCTTGAGTCAAACTTCGCTAAATTAATCTCAGCCTAAATGTTGATTAAACAGACCAAACTCATTAGAACCACCACTGTCATAAAAAGCCTAATAAAACCTCAAATCCCTTAGACACAACCCCACCAGAGCTGACGAACGGCATCATCCCCAACGGCAAGCTGTCAGTGGTGAAGAGCAAGGAGCCGATATACGAGTCGGTGATACCGCGCCCCGCGCCCGAGGTGAACAGCGACCCGTCACCGCCGCCACCACCACCGCCGCAACCTACACCACCTGAGAACAATGGGTATGTTGTTATGCTTATTTATTTATTTTATCATTTTTGTACAAACAAGAGAGATATGTACACAATTACACATAAAGAAACATCAGAACAAAACGTAGAGTAACACATTCAAATACAATGTAATTGGTTATTGAATAAATAAAATGAAATGAGTACAATGGCACAGTATATTTCAAGAGAAAGAAAAGAGAAAAGGAGAAGATGCTTCTACTTACATACAAAAATTTGACAGACAAACTCACACCTTTTTCCCACAGGGGGAGACAAAGCAGAAATTATGACCCATCGTTTACTTTCACTTATAGACTCCTATTTATAGAAAAAGAAGAATGTAATTTCCATTTTGTGAATGTTTTTATTGATAGTACACACGGCTACACATCAAGCTATACAAAACCAGTATAATCTGATCGTTCATTGTGCGAAAAGATCTAGTAAAGTGAGGCCAAGATTAACTGGTTTTGTATAGCTTGATGTGTAGCCGTGTGTACCTGCTCTCGGGTACCTTCCATCTTAAAATAAAATAGAATTAGTTCTGATTTGAATTACGTACACAAGAAACTGATACAACAAGAAACTGGAAATTATATTGACCATAAACAATCTCCATTTGATCATAGATCTGCCATTAACAATTCGCAAATTAATGAGAAGGGGTCACAGACACGACGCTCATCGTCGATTGCCCGTTATAGGAAGAGGAAGATTCTGAAACATGTTCATTTTCAATGAAACTGGAAGATCACTAAGGATCTTATTGTCTATGAAGTTAGCTGCGGTTATTCACATTGTGTTAATATGCCAGAATTGAAAAAAAAATACGGTGATAGGAACAAAAAGTGCTTTGAATTCAAACCTTCTCGTATTTGCTCCCAATTAAAAATATCTAATCTGCAGCTAACTTCACAGACGAAAAGAAAATTGGCGCGTAGCGTAAGCGAGTAATAAAACTAAAAAGCCAAAAATAAAACAAAAGAAAGCTAAAAAGATTTGTTCAATTGTTGCATGCAATTATTTAGCTAATGTTTTGTAATGTGCAAACAGTAAGTGCAACAAGTGTCTGTTTAAAAAAAACGTCAAAAAGACTTTAACGAAAGTCTTTTTGACGTTTTTTCGTCGTTTCGTTCGTTTTTCATCGTCAAAAAGATACATTTATAACCTTGTCTACACTACATGATTTAAAATCTTTCATTGCTCCATAGGTTCATTCACAAGGAGATTGAGATCGAGCCGGAACCGGTGGACGCGCCGCTTCCACCTCTGCCACCCATGGACAACGGACCATCTCCGCCACCTGTACCCATGGACACTTGCATTAGTCCTCCACCTATGATGAACGGGGACTCTACAGTAAGTCTCATATCTTTAACCCTGAGTTAAGAATGAAAAATTGGTTTAGTTGATCAAGTATAACATTTTTTTTTTTTCATTTTTGCTTACCGTCTTAAATGAAGACGGTAGGCAGCTTGCATGAGGATACAAGTTCTCCAGCACGGATAAGTTAGAACGCAGATGAAGAAATACATAACACAAATTATTGTAACCTGCCTGGGTTCCAACCCACGACTACTACGACTCGCGCAAGTCGGAGTCGCGGCTCCACTGAACCACCGCTGCTCTGTACTGTTTGATTTTTGTTAAATACTTAATTATACTTTTCTCCCAACAGGGCGTAGACCGTAACGCACGTCGCAAAGAGCGCGTAGAGCGTCGCCTACATCAAATAGAGGCTCAAGCGACAACCTTACCGCCTACAACGCCGCCTGCTGACGTCACCAACGACTTGTCAGAGTTCGCCAAGTTATACTTCAACGATCATCCGCGCTCGCCTGAAGGTAAACTCAACCATAATTCAATTGAAATAAGGTATATAATATATGCGTGAAGTAACTTAAAGCAATAGTAAAGTCGCTCAACAGATTTTCTTAAATCTGTATCATCATAATACTCCTGCCCTTATACCAATTGGGTATTTGAATTTTTTTTTTTACTTGTGATTCGGAAACAGTAAATAAAAAGATAGACAAAAGTAAAAAAAATAGTGTGATATCTTAAAAAAAATGCCTTAGTTTTAACCGATTTTAAAGGACGTGCTAGACAGAGACAGCGCTACATCTAATGTGACGTCCTAATAACATACCGCCATAGTTACGTAGTACTAATGGCCGTTTCACTCGACAAGGATAGAAAGTGCCCCACCAAAAACTTCTAAAGCGTGTAGCTACTCCATTTTTTTATCGATTTTATAACATTTTTTACACATCGTATTATTTCTTTTAGTTCTTTAGAATAACATAAAATTTTCATACATTTTTGATATTTTCAAATATCCAATTCATTTGGGGTGGGCGAAGCACGTCTTCTACCATACTCTCTATTACTCATTATATCAGTAGTCACCTCCTTCCTTGCCATATATTTTTTAATCTGTGTATAGTAGACATAAGGTTTAAAATAAAACGACATTATAACATCTTATTTTTTTCCACCAGGTACAATAATGGCGACGTTAACACGCAAGAGCAAGTCCATGGAGCTGCTGACCAAGGAGGAAATGATCACGTACCACAAAGGCAACAACATCCCGACCTCACACATACAGCTGCATGACCCGGACAGCGTTACTGCTGCCGTCAGTATATTTAGGGTGAGTTTGTTTATATATCTTTTGAATATACAGTAATTTTAGGGGCGTGTTTCGCTGTGTCATTTTCGTCGTTGCCCCACACTAGGAATTTCTCCTGTATCTTGGGTGGTTTACAAACATTTAAACTCACATACACAAACACACCCAGACCCGAAACAACTATCTGTAGGTCATACAAATATTTGTTCCGTGCGTGGATCGAACCCGCGACACGCGGCGCAGCAGTCCAATCGCTCAGCCACTGCGCCAACCGTGTCGTCATTATGACTTCTGTAAAATATTTGAATATTCATGTGTTATAGCTAGTGAAAAATTTTAATATCACTATATCAGGGTACGGTGAAATAGGCTAGCAGCCCCGTTTGAATGATAAGCCACAATTCAACGCGTAGTAATTGATTAGTCATCATCATCCTCCTGCACTTATCCTATTCTACTTGGGGACTCAATACATTTTCTTATTCCATTCTTCCCTGTTAGATGACACGGTAGCATTTAGTCTTTTTTATTTCACACAATCCATCCATCTTTTCTTTGGCCTTCCTCTCCCTCTCAATCCATACATTTATATCCATAACCTTTTTAGTCACAGCGATTCGTCCCTCATCATAACATTTCCATATCACGACATTCGATTCCCTTTTAACTTTTCTCTAACTGGCGCACCTTTTGTAGTTCCTCTAATATACTCGTTCCTTGCTATACCACCCATAATAATCAATAGTAATCATAATAAAAATTACAAAAATCTGCTAAATTAAAGTTTCGTAGTATAGAAATATTACAACTTTTTTTTTCTGTTTTAGGATCTATGTCGGTACATGCGTGGCGAGCTAACGGCTGAGAAAGAGACGCAAGTGATACAGTCCGTCATCGGCAAGGGAATAGAGCGGGAAGAGTTACGAGATGAGATTCTAGTGCAGTGCGTTAGACAGGTAAGTTTTTTTTTAACAAATTCATCAAATGTTTGCAGATGACTTCCAGACGGTTTCATTATGAATAAACTATGCGCAGAAGTCATTTTTAGGTCTCTTTTGCGGTCAAGCGGGACGCGGGGTATGAGGTAGCGTCATCCGCGCTTGTGATTGGTGCATTCAAATGCATAAGTTCCATTCGCTCCCGATTACACTTGCGATGCACGAAAGTTGTATTGTTTTTGTTATTTCTTTTTGTTACGAATTTGAGTTGTCGTTGTTTTAAATTTAGTTTTTGTTAGTTGTTTTAAATTTAGTTTTTGTTTTAAATTTAGTTTTTGTTATTGTTTAAAATTAAGTTTTTGTTGTTTTAAAATTTGTTTTACTTTTAAATGCATATTTTTATTTATAACACCTAATAAATGTCACAAAGTCTTCACATTTCTTTAACTTCATTATTAAAAATAAATTATGTCAATAACCATAGAATAATGACAAGCAATAAAAGTGACCACTTTTTGTGGCACAAAGTGTACGATGCGCGAACTTTGAATTCGAATTTCGAAACCTTGCCAAGTTACGTTGCGGGAGCTTATACATTAGGCTCACTCCGTCTTATTACAAAAGGTAGTTAAACCTGGTTTAACTTGGTTTATCTCGCATGCCGTCACTTTCTTTTGAATATTTTTGAAGTGAGACGTCATGCGAGATAAACCAAGTCTAAGTTAAACCAGGTTTAACTACTTTTTATTATAAGGCGGACGGGGTTTATATCATTGTCCAAATCATCGCATATGAATTGGAAACAACTCGATTGATGTGTTTTCGTAAAATCGACATCGGAAAATAATTCCTTGAAGGGTTGCAGGCAGAAGTGTGCCTAGAGAACATTGACATTAATCCCGAACTATATCCAACATAATATTTTGTTATCCAGCTAACAGAATGTCCAGTAGAAGAGTGGGCGGAGCGCGTATGGCTAGTTCTCTGCTTATGCGCCGTAGCGTGGCAGCCGTCGCGCGGTCTGGCGCGTTACTACAGCGCGTGGCTGCGAGCTCGCGCGCGGCTGCTCGCGCCCGGCTCGCCCGCCTCGCCTGCCTCGCCTGCCGCGCGCGAGGCACACTGCGCGCAGTGGTGCCTTGATAACTGTCGCGGAGCTGCGCCGAGGCAGCTGCCGCCTAGCACTGTGGAGATCGCTGTGAGTGTATTTTTTTAAAGTATTTTCAGTTCTTTCTTGTTGTACCACTGCAATGTCGTCTTTTGTGGCTTGTTTCGCATACTTACTACTTTTAATTTTCAACAGCCAATCTTACATTCTATTAAACAAGTTGAGCTCTGGCTCGGATAAGGACAGAAGTTTATAATTATGAACTACATCAACACCCTTGCCACTATATTCTGTGAAACTAACTAACTTTCAGAAACCCTACCTAACGGCGCATGTTACAACTCTCACTACTTTACTCTGCTGTTAAACCGAATAAAACCGCCACAAGTGCCCGCACTTCTTAGCGCTCCTCGTACTGTTTTAACAGACTTAAAAAAAGGAGGAGGTTTTCATTTCGATTGTTTTTTTGTATTTATGTTACCTCATAATTACAAAATAGTCATACCCCCACCCGTGCAAGTTTTAACAGACGCCCTAACGAAACTAATTCGACAATTTCTTCTCCAGGCAATGCGTCGTCTCGGCACCATAGTCTGCCGCTTCTTCTTCCTGGACGGGCGCACGAAGGCCATAGACGTGCACCCGGCGGACACGGCAGCCGCAGCAGCAGCCCGCTTGGCTGACAAGCTGGGTCTGGCGCCGCACTCGCGCGCTGGCTGGGCGGTGTACCAGCAGCGCGCGGGGACTGAGGAACATGTGCGGGCTACGCATTACTTGTATGATGTTATTGCTGCGTGGGAGATGTGAGTAGCGGGAGATAGTTTGTTTTATTCTTTTCTAGCATGGATTTGAAGTTTGGAACAATAGATGACATCGGCCTTGAACAGTTCACACAATAGCAACCTTGTCACAATGAAAATAAAGATCACTGTGGTTTTGACTGTGGCACAAAATTACAAATAAGTACCATCGCCAAAAATTATTCAGATCACTGTAAGGACTATTCTTGCTCGCAGTGCTAGGCACTATTGGTCTGACCTGTGCTTTGTACGAGATGTTTTCAAAATAAATAAATGTACTAAAAACCAAAAAATAATAAAATAGAAAACCGTGGGGCACGTCAATTGTCTAGGTACAAATTATCGACTTAATTATTATTAATATGATTTTAATCAACGATTGTAGACAATTGACGTGCCCCACGGTTTTCTATTTTATTATTTTTTGGTTTTTAGTACATTTATCTTAAACATTGCAATGTATGTTTAACATAAAACCGTTTAACTTAAAAAGTTTTTTTTACCTATTTTTTTATTTTCTAGTTTTTAGTTTTTATTTCGCATTCTGTTTAAAGGGGCCGCCATCTTGGTTTTTAATTTTATATAGTATATTGTATTATACTGGTTGAGCACTTTCATTTGATACCCATATTGATGGGATCGATAAAACCTACGTTATCCGCCATTTTGTAGCGGCCGCCATCTTGTATTTCAATTTTTTATAGTATAATGTATTCTGCTTGTTGAGCCCTTTCATTTGATACCCATATTGATGGGATTGATAAAACCTACGTTATCCGCCATTTTGTAGCGGCCGCCATCTTGGATTTCAATTTTTTATAGTATATTGTATTCTGCTTGTTGAGCCCTTTCATTTGATACCCATATTGATGGGATTAATAAAACATAAATAAATTATCCGCCATTTTGTAGCGGCCGCCATCTTGGATTTCAATTTTTTATAGTATATTGTATTCTGCTTGTTGAGCCCTTTCATTTGATACCCATATTGATGGGATTAATAAAACATAAATTATCCGCCATTTTGTAGCGGCGGCCATCTTGAATTTATAATGATAATGAATAAACATAATTGTATTGTCACCAAAATCCAAAGTGTATACAAAATTTCAGATTAATCGGTTGACTGGAAGTGGGTGAAATTTGAATTACTAAATTTGATCCAAGAAAAAAACAAACGGGGTGAGCTAAATAAAACCGTTTAAAAAAGGTTCTGATGAATTGAGGACCGCCTCCTTTTTGAAGTCGGTTAAAAAATGAGCAGGTATAGTTTTTGGCGATCGACGGTACAATGGCTGTGAAAGGGCTGTATGCCCGCTTGTCTGAACACGTTGAAATCGAAACTGGATACTTGTAATGACAGATGTTTAAGTATCAGAGTATTATGTCCTATGTCAAACAATAACATCAGTTATGTGACATTTTGTTTAGAATATTATCAAGCAACATCGTTAATTCTATCATTCTTACAGGCAACAAGGTCCCGGCGGTGGTTCAGCAGACAATCGCTTCGTGTTCAAGCGCCGCCTGTTCCGCGGCGGTCGCGAGCTTCCACACGACCCCGTCGAGGTGGCGCTGTTGTACGCACAGGCTGTGCATAGCGTCGTCAAGGTAAGAAGATGACGCAGTACGCAATAATGGGGCGGGGCTTATTTCACGAAGAGGCTTCGTAAATTATCGGAGGATAAGCCACGCCCATTTTTATGGGTTCGCAGTTTCCACCGTGAGAGTGTCTCGCATATGAGATAAATAGGTACTGATCTAATGGGACCTCCTAAAAGTAAAACGACTGAAAACGTGAGGAGACCTGAAAACTATTGAGATTTATTATGATAATTCTCTTTCCCTTATCCCAATAGGGACGTTAAGAAAAAAATAATAATTAGTCCGTTAGATAGATTTCCAAAAAATAATGGACACATATTTTTTATTTTTTCACGTAAACAAACAAGACGATACAGTGCTTTGAAAACTCGTGTGACGTCATATTCTAAGACATTAGTATGACATTTCTTAGTGAGCAGTGATGTCACAACCTCCCACTCAAATCTTTGACGCGTTTTATATTCGTCATTTTTTATTGATTTGATAAAACAAAAAATACGTATTCAATATTTTTCGATAATCTAACAGACGGACTAATTAGAATCATATTTTTTTTAGTCAGTAAACATCCCTATTCATTTGCGGTTGACAGCATATCTTCTTCTTCCATACTTCTCTATTACGCGTCATTTTATCAGACACTGAAAACCGATTGAAAGTATCCTGTCCAAATAATGTTATTCTACTAGATCACCCGCTAATTTAGAGTTCAGTGAACTGTGTGCAATAGTTGCTATTATATATCGTTGTCGGGCCAGATGGACGAGTTCCCGGTGTCGGAGAAGGTGGCGCTCCAGCTGGCAGGGCTGCAGGCGCAGGTGTCGCTCGGGGAGCCCCCGCCCAGCCCTCCACCGCCGCACACGCGCGCGTACTACGCGCAGCCCGACCAGTTCCTGCCGCAACGCATCGCTAGGGCCAGGCCGGCGCAGCAATGGGTAACTTCCTTGTTGAACATTAATCAGCTCTGTAACTTACCATAGATTCTTATCGCAGATCAAAAAGTGAAGTGTCATTCTCATTTGACACGATGTTCTCTTGAATTATTAACTGACACCTTGATTTAGCTATTGGTATCGATGGATATCTGATGTGTAAATAAAACATGGAGGTAAATATGTCAGCTGCTGTTAGCAAATGAGCCTACGTGACCTTGTCCAAGAACAGCGATGAGGCCGAAGATGGAACGAGCTAACCCAAAAGAAGCCTATTAACTCACGACTCAAATAGGTTGGGGTCGTATGAACTTGGGAATACCAACACAGGCAGGGAATTCCACTCCTTATTTGACTGAATCATTGTAATAATGTAAGTTGAAATAAAAAGTCTCCTGCACCATCAATATAACAATAAGGAGCTGTTTCCCACCAGGCGAACATCCTTGCGCAAGCACACCGTCAATACGGCGCGGGGCGCGCGGAGCTGACTGCGAAGGCGCTGTACCTGTCGTGTGTCATGCAATATCCGCTGTACGGAGTCACACTGTTCCCTGTCACTTACAAGGGCTACTGGGCACATGGTAAGCGCAAATATTAGTAATTATTAGATGTTTTTGCTGTTTATTCTAGTCTGGTTTGTTGATGTGTGAATGAAACTCAGTAAACTGTGTCATCATCATTTCTGGCAAAAGACGTCCCCTGCTGGACATAGGCCTAAACTGTGTAAATCTATACTAATATTATAAAGCTGAAGAGTTTGTTTGTTTGTTTGTTTGTTTGAACGCGATAAACTCTGGAACTACTGGTTGGATTTGAAAAATTCTTTTTGTGTTGGATAGTTCATTTATCGAGGAAGGTTATAGGCTATATAACATCACGCTACTACCAATAGGAGAGGAGCAAAAATGAGAAATGTTGCAAAAACGGGAAAAGAAAATTCCTTTCTGAGAGCTTCCGTTGCGTGCGCTGCGAAAACGGTTTAAGTTACGAGAATATCATGTATGAAGTAATTATTCGTCTTTAAAAGTTCTAAAAAAAAGTCCGCGACAGCATCTGTCTATCTTTTAAGATTGACTCACTGTAACCATTTTTTATTATTAAAATGTTAGGTTAAAAAGAATTATTTTTTGCGAAGCTTATTTACCCATATGGTATTAATCTATATCTAAATAAATGTGTTCGTTAGAACGGAAATTTAATATAGAATATTTGTGCTCTTTACTCTATACAGTTTAAACAAATATCTTAGAAGATATCGCAATGTAAAAATACCCGCGCGGAAAAATAATTACGCGGGTTGCGTCGCAATGTAGGTACGGGGGATTCTGGCTGGCCTCCGGGAAATTCAAATTCAAAATATTTACTGCACTATAATGTTTACAAGTACAGGGTGTTATCGACATCGTATATTTAACAGTAAGAGTTATCTATAGTAATTCTCATTTTAGTATAATCTAAACTAATATTATAAAGAGGAAAGGTAATTTTTTTTGTTTGTTACCACGATTTAACTTAATAATTTTGGTTGGATAGTTGATTTATCGAGGAAAGTTTTAAGTTATACGAGTATATAGAGACGCAGACAAAGTTGCGTGGGTCAGCTAGTCCTAGATATGTGTGGTACTCGTAGATTGTCTTTATGGCGGAATCACCGGGTCACTACTTTGAGTGATTTAATCTGCATAAAAATTAATGCACATTTATAAGTACTGCACGGGTACTAAAGTATTTCGGGATTCTGTCACGAAACTTCATACTTAAACCTGTCGACGCCAGTTTGACGAGCGGCGGGCCGATTTGCCGACCAGTGCTTCCGGAGACTTCTAATATTTTACAACGTATTTAATAGGCAAGCGTTCTCAAACTAACACTTCTTTCCCTTAGGTCCCAACGTGCTCCTCGGCGTGGGTTCCGAAGGCGTGGTCCTCGTCCGTCCTACAGACAAGGTGGTACTCGCGGAGTACCCGTACACCAACATTGCAGCCCTGCTCATGGACCCCGTGGACAACGGACTGACCATCAGCCTCACGCACCACGGACAACACGACGGACACCGGTATGTTGTTAATGATGACGAAGACGTCACGCAGCATGGGACGGCAGAGGGACATCGGTATGTTAGACTTGGTTATAAACGCTTGAACGTAACGAACGCCGAAACGCCTGCTGCTGACGAGAAACTAACCACGAACATAATTATATGCAGGATGTATTGAGTGCGTCATGGTTTAGTTAGTGCTTTTGGTGTATCAACATAACCTGAACTAAGACCGCCATCTTTTTTATTCTATAAAATATCCACAGATAATTTATCTAATAATAGGGTAGTTGACAAAATAAATCTAATAAGTCCGTCACAAAGATTTCCAAAAAATATTGGACAAATATTTTTTCATTTTTCACGTAAACAAAAAATGAAGAAGATAGTCTTTCATGAACTCGTGTGACGTCACATTGCAGTACATTTTTACCGGCCTGTGACGTCAAAAGCCCCTACTCATTCATGATCTTTGACGCGAAAACAAAAAACACGTAAGTATCCAATATTTTTCGATAATGTTACTGACGGACTAAACAGATTTTTTTATTTTTTAACCGACTTCGAAAAAAAGAAGGAGGTTCTCAATTCGGATGTTTGTTTTTTTTTATGTTTGTTCGGGCATAACTCCGTCACTTGCTAACCGATTTGAAAAATTCTTTTTTTCTTGGAAAGGGTATAAGTACTTCCCAAATGGTCCCTTATTTCTTTTATTGAAATCGGACAAGCGGTTTTTGAAAAATCAACAAAACTCAAAAAAAATACTACATTGTCCACATTATGACCCATGAACATGTGAATCACTAAAAAGTGAAAAATAAAATCTTTTTAACAAAAAATAAAACCGACTTCAAAAAAAAAAAACAAAAAAAACAAAAATAAATCAGTTTCTGAAGTCGGTGGCAAAAAAATGAAATCAAACAAACAAAAGTCACCGACTTCAGAAACTGATTTTTTTTTTACTTTTTTGTGTTTTTTTTTGAAGTCGGTTTTATTTTTTGTTAAAAAGATTTTATTCTACAACCCTGTTTAGAGAAATTATCTGCGACGAGTCGAATGTATACCAACAGCGTTTTCCTGACAAAGTCATTTAAACGCCAAAAGCACCATGACGCACTAAAGCTTGCAATGTCAACGAGTTACGAGAACACTGCTTCTCTTTCGTTGACAAATGTTGCCAGCTCATACTCTTGGTAACAAAATGTTGCCAGCTCATACTCTAGGCAATAAAATGTTGCCAGCTAAAAAATGCTACAGCTGAAAACTGCTCTACAGCCAACGCTCCATGTGCCTTTATTGTATAGTTGTCGCAATTCAGAAGCGCGCGTCAATTTGTACGAACTAAATTATGTCCATGACAACACGCTCTTGATTCGCATCAACTATACCTAGCTGATAGTCTGCGATACTTTATTGATATTCCTTATTATATTAGGACTGATCCCTATATAAAATCATATAGGTGCATCGTATTGGAGTCTCCCCAAAAGAACGAGGCGGCTTGGCTAATGGCAGCATATAGCCCGGTCCTCGCTAACGGCTTGGCTGATGAGCCTCCGCGACGTGCGGCCCCTACGTCTGAGCGCTCCCGCTTGGCTGCTGCGCTCAAGAGTGCCAGACGAGCCTTGGTTGACTCTGGCATGCTCAGGAGACCCACTGAAGCTACTGCTGGGAACTTCTTGAGGAATACACTTCGAAGGTTGGTATCGGTAGTCAATGATTTAATACATACAAGTTTCATTATTTATTACAACGAATGGAAAAAGAGAACGTGTTGCGCCGACCCCGGATAGAATGGGATAAGGGTAGGCATTGAGAGCAGCGGTGGCCCAGTGATGTCGGCCCCGACTTACGAACAGTAGGTCGTGGGTTCGAACCCAGGCAGGCGCATTACTTTGTGTAATTATTTCATCACCGCTGCTCTCAAAACGCTGAAGGAAAACATCGTGAGGAAACCGGCATGTCTTAGAACCAAAAAAATCGAAGACATGTGACATCTGCCAATCCGCACTGGGCCCGCGTGGTGGATTATAGCCCATCCCCCTCCTAGAGAGGAGGCCTGAGGTTCCCTGCAGTGGGAACAATATAGGCTGATGATGATGATGCTGATGAGGGCAGTAAAATGACGATGATGATGATGTAACTTAAAAGTCCATTTAGCATTGTATGCAACAATTCTGACGGTAGTTCTGCAGAACATAAATTAATTCACAACGCAGACGTAGTGCGATCTCTTCGTTCAACGCTAACTTAGTGTATGAATTTACAAAGCGCGCGTCCGCACAGTGTGAACGCAACGTCAATGCCTCTTCTGCACATACTCCCAGATCGTACGGGAAGGTTCATCATCATCCAAAGCATGACTTCACCCACTGCTTTGGGTCTACGCTCTTGTGCCTCATCCAGGATACCGCATGGCAACAATGTCGCCTGTCCATCTAGCCGCTGGACGACCACTTGTATTACAATTCCTTGGACGCCATTCGGTCACAGCTTTACTTAATCGGAAGATTAACTTAATATGTTTTTTTACTAGGTTAAGTAAGCACAGGCTAGAGAAGATGCGACTAGACATGGCGGCGGAGAGTCAGGGTGAGAGCTACAAGAGCTTCCCGGCCGGCTACTGGAGCTGGTCGCGCAGTCTACCGCACTCCCTCACCAAGCTCAACGAGGCCGAGGAAGTCGCTGCCATGCAGATATTCAAGGTATACTCATCATCATAATTTACTTAACCGATATCCCAACTCGGAGAGAGTTAGGAAATCGCTCTCTCTCTCTCTCTCTGTTAGCCAGATCCTAATACCAGTATTTTAAATAGAGGAACTGTCTTTTGTCCTTCAGACACTGGGATTATAAAGGCGTCATTCTAATTAGCTAATGATTTACTCGTACGATCGTAAGCCAATTAGGTCGACGCGTCGAATGGGCTTCTGTATACGATGACAGTCAGGTACCAGCAGCTTAAAACACTTCTCGAGGCTCTTAGAGGTCATTTAATGGATGCTTGCGTCGCCATTCACGGGTCGACCATGGCAAGCGTGGTTTAACATTGATATATCGTCCGCGTCGTTCGGCTCGACCGATATTACTTAGCCTGAGGTATTTCTCCCTTGAAATCATTGGTCCACCTTATAATGCAATTCTCAACTGCCCCACAGGACATAATGAGCCACGCCGGTCTGACAGCCACTCACGACGGTAGCACTACGAACTTAGCCAACAACAACGTAGCGCCGCACGAGGCCGACAGCGACGACCGCGTGGCGCTGGCGCAGGCGCTGCTGCAGCGCTGTCTGCAGAAGGACACGCTGCTGTGCGAGCTATACATGCAGCTCATCAAACAGGTGAGTACACTAGATACAACAACAACGTAGCGCCGCACGAGGCCGACAGCGACGACCGCGTGGCGCTGGCGCAGGCGCTGCTGCAGCGCTGTCTGCAGAAGGACACGCTGCTGTGCGAGCTATACATGCAGCTCATCAAACAGGTGAGTACACTAGATACAACAACAACGTAGCGCCGCACGAGGCCGACAGCGACGACCGCGTGGCGCTGGCGCAGGCGCTGCTGCAGCGCTGTCTGCAGAAGGACACGCTGCTGTGCGAGCTATACATGCAGCTCATCAAACAGGTGAGTACACTAGATACAACAACAACGTAGCGCCGCACGAGGCCGACAGCGACGACCGCGTGGCGCTGGCGCAGGCGCTGCTGCAGCGCTGTCTGCAGAAGGACACGCTGCTGTGCGAGCTATACATGCAGCTCATCAAACAGGTGAGTACACTAGATACAACAACAACGTAGCGCCGCACGAGGCCGACAGCGACGACCGCGTGGCGCTGGCGCAGGCGCTGCTGCAGCGCTGTCTGCAGAAGGACACGCTGCTGTGCGAGCTATACATGCAGCTCATCAAACAGGTGAGTACACTAGATACAACAACAACGTAGCGCCGCACGAGGCCGACAGCGACGACCGCGTGGCGCTGGCGCAGGCGCTGCTGCAGCGCTGTCTGCAGAAGGACACGCTGCTGTGCGAGCTATACATGCAGCTCATCAAACAGGTGAGTACACTAGATACAACAACAACGTAGCGCCGCACGAGGCCGACAGCGACGACCGCGTGGCGCTGGCGCAGGCGCTGCTGCAGCGCTGTCTGCAGAAGGACACGCTGCTGTGCGAGCTATACATGCAGCTCATCAAACAGGTGAGTACACTAGATACAACAACAACGTAGCGCCGCACGAGGCCGACAGCGACGACCGCGTGGCGCTGGCGCAGGCGCTGCTGCAGCGCTGTCTGCAGAAGGACACGCTGCTGTGCGAGCTATACATGCAGCTCATCAAACAGGTGAGTACACTAGATACAACAACAACGTAGCGCCGCACGAGGCCGACAGCGACGACCGCGTGGCGCTGGCGCAGGCGCTGCTGCAGCGCTGTCTGCAGAAGGACACGCTGCTGTGCGAGCTATACATGCAGCTCATCAAACAGGTGAGTACACTAGATACAACAACAACGTAGCGCCGCACGAGGCCGACAGCGACGACCGCGTGGCGCTGGCGCAGGCGCTGCTGCAGCGCTGTCTGCAGAAGGACACGCTGCTGTGCGAGCTATACATGCAGCTCATCAAACAGGTGAGTACACTAGATACAACAACAACGTAGCGCCGCACGAGGCCGACAGCGACGACCGCGTGGCGCTGGCGCAGGCGCTGCTGCAGCGCTGTCTGCAGAAGGACACGCTGCTGTGCGAGCTATACATGCAGCTCATCAAACAGGTGAGTACACTAGATACAACAACAACGTAGCGCCGCACGAGGCCGACAGCGACGACCGCGTGGCGCTGGCGCAGGCGCTGCTGCAGCGCTGTCTGCAGAAGGACACGCTGCTGTGCGAGCTATACATGCAGCTCATCAAACAGGTGAGTACACTAGATACAACAACAACGTAGCGCCGCACGAGGCCGACAGCGACGACCGCGTGGCGCTGGCGCAGGCGCTGCTGCAGCGCTGTCTGCAGAAGGACACGCTGCTGTGCGAGCTATACATGCAGCTCATCAAACAGGTGAGTACACTAGATACAACAACAACGTAGCGCCGCACGAGGCCGACAGCGACGACCGCGTGGCGCTGGCGCAGGCGCTGCTGCAGCGCTGTCTGCAGAAGGACACGCTGCTGTGCGAGCTATACATGCAGCTCATCAAACAGGTGAGTACACTAGATACAACAACAACGTAGCGCCGCACGAGGCCGACAGCGACGACCGCGTGGCGCTGGCGCAGGCGCTGCTGCAGCGCTGTCTGCAGAAGGACACGCTGCTGTGCGAGCTATACATGCAGCTCATCAAACAGGTGAGTACACTAGATACAACAACAACGTAGCGCCGCACGAGGCCGACAGCGACGACCGCGTGGCGCTGGCGCAGGCGCTGCTGCAGCGCTGTCTGCAGAAGGACACGCTGCTGTGCGAGCTATACATGCAGCTCATCAAACAGGTGAGTACACTAGATACAACAACAACGTAGCGCCGCACGAGGCCGACAGCGACGACCGCGTGGCGCTGGCGCAGGCGCTGCTGCAGCGCTGTCTGCAGAAGGACACGCTGCTGTGCGAGCTATACATGCAGCTCATCAAACAGGTGAGTACACTAGATACAACAACAACGTAGCGCCGCACGAGGCCGACAGCGACGACCGCGTGGCGCTGGCGCAGGCGCTGCTGCAGCGCTGTCTGCAGAAGGACACGCTGCTGTGCGAGCTATACATGCAGCTCATCAAACAGGTGAGTACACTAGATACAACAACAACGTAGCGCCGCACGAGGCCGACAGCGACGACCGCGTGGCGCTGGCGCAGGCGCTGCTGCAGCGCTGTCTGCAGAAGGACACGCTGCTGTGCGAGCTATACATGCAGCTCATCAAACAGGTGAGTACACTAGATACAACAACAACGTAGCGCCGCACGAGGCCGACAGCGACGACCGCGTGGCGCTGGCGCAGGCGCTGCTGCAGCGCTGTCTGCAGAAGGACACGCTGCTGTGCGAGCTATACATGCAGCTCATCAAACAGGTGAGTACACTAGATACAACAACAACGTAGCGCCGCACGAGGCCGACAGCGACGACCGCGTGGCGCTGGCGCAGGCGCTGCTGCAGCGCTGTCTGCAGAAGGACACGCTGCTGTGCGAGCTATACATGCAGCTCATCAAACAGGTGAGTACACTAGATACAACAAAAACGTAGCGCCGCACGAGGCCGACAGCGACGACCGCGTGGCGCTGGCGCAGGCGCTGCTGCAGCGCTGTCTGCAGAAGGACACGCTGCTGTGCGAGCTATACATGCAGCTCATCAAACAGGTGAGTACACTAGATACAACAACAACGTAGCGCCGCACGAGGCCGACAGCGACGACCGCGTGGCGCTGGCGCAGGCGCTGCTGCAGCGCTGTCTGCAGAAGGACACGCTGCTGTGCGAGCTATACATGCAGCTCATCAAACAGGTGAGTACACTAGATACAACAACAACGTAGCGCCGCACGAGGCCGACAGCGACGACCGCGTGGCGCTGGCGCAGGCGCTGCTGCAGCGCTGTCTGCAGAAGGACACGCTGCTGTGCGAGCTATACATGCAGCTCATCAAACAGGTGAGTACACTAGATACAACAACAACGTAGCGCCGCACGAGGCCGACAGCGACGACCGCGTGGCGCTGGCGCAGGCGCTGCTGCAGCGCTGTCTGCAGAAGGACACGCTGCTGTGCGAGCTATACATGCAGCTCATCAAACAGGTGAGTACACTAGATACAACAACAACGTAGCGCCGCACGAGGCCGACAGCGACGACCGCGTGGCGCTGGCGCAGGCGCTGCTGCAGCGCTGTCTGCAGAAGGACACGCTGCTGTGCGAGCTATACATGCAGCTCATCAAACAGGTGAGTACACTAGATACAACAACAACGTAGCGCCGCACGAGGCCGACAGCGACGACCGCGTGGCGCTGGCGCAGGCGCTGCTGCAGCGCTGTCTGCAGAAGGACACGCTGCTGTGCGAGCTATACATGCAGCTCATCAAACAGGTGAGTACACTAGATACAACAACAACGTAGCGCCGCACGAGGCCGACAGCGACGACCGCGTGGCGCTGGCGCAGGCGCTGCTGCAGCGCTGTCTGCAGAAGGACACGCTGCTGTGCGAGCTATACATGCAGCTCATCAAACAGGTGAGTACACTAGATACAACAACAACGTAGCGCCGCACGAGGCCGACAGCGACGACCGCGTGGCGCTGGCGCAGGCGCTGCTGCAGCGCTGTCTGCAGAAGGACACGCTGCTGTGCGAGCTATACATGCAGCTCATCAAACAGGTGAGTACACTAGATACAACAACAACGTAGCGCCGCACGAGGCCGACAGCGACGACCGCGTGGCGCTGGCGCAGGCGCTGCTGCAGCGCTGTCTGCAGAAGGACACGCTGCTGTGCGAGCTATACATGCAGCTCATCAAACAGGTGAGTACACTAGATACAACAAAAACGTAGCGCCGCACGAGGCCGACAGCGACGACCGCGTGGCGCTGGCGCAGGCGCTGCTGCAGCGCTGTCTGCAGAAGGACACGCTGCTGTGCGAGCTATACATGCAGCTCATCAAACAGGTGAGTACACTAGATACAACAACAACGTAGCGCCGCACGAGGCCGACAGCGACGACCGCGTGGCGCTGGCGCAGGCGCTGCTGCAGCGCTGTCTGCAGAAGGACACGCTGCTGTGCGAGCTATACATGCAGCTCATCAAACAGGTGAGTACACTAGATACAACAACAACGTAGCGCCGCACGAGGCCGACAGCGACGACCGCGTGGCGCTGGCGCAGGCGCTGCTGCAGCGCTGTCTGCAGAAGGACACGCTGCTGTGCGAGCTATACATGCAGCTCATCAAACAGGTGAGTACACTAGATACAACAACAACGTAGCGCCGCACGAGGCCGACAGCGACGACCGCGTGGCGCTGGCGCAGGCGCTGCTGCAGCGCTGTCTGCAGAAGGACACGCTGCTGTGCGAGCTATACATGCAGCTCATCAAACAGGTGAGTACACTAGATACAACAACAACGTAGCGCCGCACGAGGCCGACAGCGACGACCGCGTGGCGCTGGCGCAGGCGCTGCTGCAGCGCTGTCTGCAGAAGGACACGCTGCTGTGCGAGCTATACATGCAGCTCATCAAACAGGTGAGTACACTAGATACAACAACAACGTAGCGCCGCACGAGGCCGACAGCGACGACCGCGTGGCGCTGGCGCAGGCGCTGCTGCAGCGCTGTCTGCAGAAGGACACGCTGCTGTGCGAGCTATACATGCAGCTCATCAAACAGGTGAGTACACTAGATACAACAACAACGTAGCGCCGCACGAGGCCGACAGCGACGACCGCGTGGCGCTGGCGCAGGCGCTGCTGCAGCGCTGTCTGCAGAAGGACACGCTGCTGTGCGAGCTATACATGCAGCTCATCAAACAGGTGAGTACACTAGATACAACAACAACGTAGCGCCGCACGAGGCCGACAGCGACGACCGCGTGGCGCTGGCGCAGGCGCTGCTGCAGCGCTGTCTGCAGAAGGACACGCTGCTGTGCGAGCTATACATGCAGCTCATCAAACAGGTGAGTACACTAGATACAACAACAACGTAGCGCCGCACGAGGCCGACAGCGACGACCGCGTGGCGCTGGCGCAGGCGCTGCTGCAGCGCTGTCTGCAGAAGGACACGCTGCTGTGCGAGCTATACATGCAGCTCATCAAACAGGTGAGTACACTAGATACAACAACAACGTAGCGCCGCACGAGGCCGACAGCGACGACCGCGTGGCGCTGGCGCAGGCGCTGCTGCAGCGCTGTCTGCAGAAGGACACGCTGCTGTGCGAGCTATTTATTTATTTATTTATTGATCACAAAATCCACAGCCCTTGAAGTTTTATCCTAAGATTACAAACTAAACTTACAGCCAATTACGGATTTACAATTTAACAACTATACAATACATTGCTTAGAGTACAGCGTGTGTGTGTGTGTGCGTGAGTGAGTGTGTTTGAGCGTGTGTGTGTGTGTGTGTGTGTGCATGACGATTGTCTGTCTGATTGTTTAACCTATTGTTCAATTCTATTTATTTAGCTTGAGATGTATTTGTCAGTTCATCACAAACTGACGTTATTAATTCTTTCCTAAATTTACCTTTTTTAGTGTTGAATATATCAAGATGAGAGAATTTTTTGTTATAGTTACTTAGCATTCTACCAACGACTGAGTTTTGAGCGTAGTTAGTACCACTGTGCGGTACTTCGAATAACTGCGTGTGCCTAGTCCGTCGAGACGGAGCACTTAATCTAACAACTAAGTTGTTCAAATCGGTGCTGTCGATGTTCCCACTGCAGATACTATGTAGAAACAGCATGTCCAGAATCATACGTCTGTTCTCGAGTGGTAGCATATTATGATGTTTACAAGATAGCAGATAATCTGAAGATCTGAAACCACTACGATAGTTAACGTATTTGACAAATTTAGATTGTATTGATTCTATCTGTTGTTTATAGACCAAGTAGTGCGGATTCCAAATATTACTGCAGTATTCTAAAATACTGCGTATGTACGCAAAATAAACTAATTTGATGCAACTCATATCATTAAATAGCTTACAAGTACGCATAATGAATCCTAAGTTTTTATATGCCTTGCCGACGACATAGGACACATGTTCCGAACACAAAAGTTTCGAGTCCAGGACGACACCAAGATCCCTAATAACGTTGCAACGCACAACATTACCACCACTGAGACTGTAGCTGTAGTTAATGCAATTTCGCTTTCTAGTAAAGGTTATAGTCTGACATTTGCTTACGTTGACATTGATTCTATTGATAATGTAGTAATTAGATAATCTATTTAAGTCGCTTTGTAGCTTCTCACAGTCATGCTTATTTCTTATAGCCATAAAAATCTTGGTATCGTCGTGGCGCATATTATACATGCAGCTCATCAAACAGGTGAGTACACTAGATACAACAACAACGTAGCGCCGCACGAGGCCGACAGCGACGACCGCGTGGCGCTGGCGCAGGCGCTGCTGCAGCGCTGTCTGCAGAAGGACACGCTGCTGTGCGAGCTATACATGCAGCTCATCAAACAGGTGAGTACACTAGATACAACAACAACGTAGCGCCGCACGAGGCCGACAGCGACGACCGCGTGGCGCTGGCGCAGGCGCTGCTGCAGCGCTGTCTGCAGAAGGACACGCTGCTGTGCGAGCTATACATGCAGCTCATCAAACAGGTGAGTACACTAGATACAACAACAACGTAGCGCCGCACGAGGCCGACAGCCAATGTGACAGAAAGAGTTTACGTGGCGCATATTATATTAAATAAAACCACGCAACTTGTCATCATAAAATATATTGAAAAGGTGTGGGTGGGTCTATGGCGCACCCTATTGAGTCTCCCTTGTGGGGTGCACCTTACTGCCCTGATAGCTGGCGTGGCGATGACCGCAGTGAGGTGACACGCTGGATGCCAGGGGTGTAGGCCGATAGATGGTCGCGTCGACTCTTAGAGATGATCATACACTGGTATCGTTATTCGAAGAAACTATCTTACATTGATATCGTTAGTCGTGAACCGAACTTGAGTGCCCCATTAGACATATTGACAGCTACAGTTTGTTTATAATTTGAAACTAACGTCCACTGTTCAATATAAAATGATATCATAGACATATTTAGCATTGATTAAAGCAGAGTACAACTATGGGTTTGACAAGGATGGCTGGTGTAGGAGGTAATATTCTATGGTAGGTACCAGCAACATTGGTACCACTAACACAAACACGTGTTACTAAAACAATGTTACACAACTACTTTACCACTGATTATGCGGCTTATGACAAATATCCCACTTATTCCTCAGACGACAGACCACCCGGAGCCTTCATCCCGCGTATCAGCTCGTCACTGGGCTCTGTTGTGCGCGGCCGTGGGCGCAGCCCTGCCGCCCGCCAAGCCGCTGCGACGGTTACTGCTGGCGCATCTGCGGTACCGCGGTACTGCGCTACATGCTGGTGAGGAGGGCAAGTTCGCACGAAGGGCGGAGCAGGTATGAACCAACATTGTCTTATGTACTGTTGTCAAAAGAGGTCGCAAAGATGGGGACCGTAAAGTCAAACGTAACTGTCATGTAAAATTGTAAATAATAAAAATGTAAATAACCAAAATCACAACTGAAAGAATCCAAAAATAAATTTCTCCTTTATATTGCAAAGCCAAGCTTAAAATTGCTTTTAATCGAATCGAAACTGAAAATAAAACTACCCTTTTTGATCTGAAAAATAATTAATTGGCGAGAAGCCTTAAAGGCACCTTAAATCTGCCCAAACAGGTGTTTAGCCTATAACCACTGCTTTGCTTGACCTTAATAATTGCTCAACAGATAGCCCATTGGCCTCCATACCATCCTTTACATCAACCAGCTTACAATGCTGTCCACAGTGCCCACCATACCTTCTGTAAATATTATCACTTCAACGTCTGACGGACGCGTCCGTACGACGGTAAGACCAACTCCAACATTTTATAACAAAAACAATAACATTTTCTGAATGGGGAAGGTTGGTCAAAGCTGGATAATATGTAGATGGCGTGACCATAGCTAGATCCAATCTATGGCCAATCAGATCAAACAATTTTGAAATTTCGAATTACAAAAATAGATTTTTAACCAATGAACATGCTTGGAACAAGCTATGGTAGCGCCATTAGTTTACCTTCCCCATTAAACAAACCTAAAAGATAGTAGCGCTAGTGTCGTTTGTTACACTATATTTATTACTGCTTATACTAACAAGCACTAAAGCGTTTAAGAGCTTGAAAACTAGCTTCCGTAATGAACTGAATTGCGTTTTGTTGGCAGCTAAATTGTCAGATGGGTTCTCAAAGGTTTTTGTCTCTCGTACAAATGCACCAATATGTATTAAGTAGCAACTTTTAAAAGTGATTTTCTCTTACTCTGTTGAAACCCATTACAAAAGCTGTTATCTCAAAGTAGAAACCTCTTCACAAGAAAATAGCTTTTAATTTTTGCTAAGTGTATACATATTTAAATACACACGTTGACACGTGCTTACACTGGAAAAAAAGTACGGTTGATTCGCAAGGTGTAGGCACCGGTCGTCAGCGTTGTATCACTATGGAAGCTGAACTTCAAAATGATCTTTTAACCGAATTTTAACAAAAACGTCATCTCTCCCAGGTCGCTCTAAGCATAGCCCAAGTGCCCCGTCGGCTAGCCGCGCCCTCCAAGGAGGAGGTGCTGTGTGCGGCGGCGCGACGTCCCATGCACGTGCGAGTGTTGTTACTGGACGGCAAACAGCATGGGCTGGTTTTCGGACCCGCCGCCACTGCGGACCATCTCGTCGCCATGCTCAGGGAGAAGATCGGCCTTAGCGATGCTGCTACAGGTCAGTATATCCTTGGGTCTACCTGACCCGCCGCCAGCGAGGAGAGAGTAATAGCAACTAAAAACGAGAGTTTTCGTCTCTCCAGCGAGTTTATAGTCTAGCTAATCTAGCCATGCACGTCCTCGTTGGCAATGGGGCAATGCCTGACTTCCTATTCCAATAAAATAAGCAAACGTAGGTAGAGTCCTAGGCAAATAGCTTGAAACAAAATGGCGACGTTCTGCGCAGGTTCCCTGCTTGATTTGTATGGGACGTCTAAAAAACGACTATTGCGCATGTTCAACTTATATGCCGCATGCCATACCTACTTGCTTAGTAAAAGGTCATGGTAATTCTACTTCAAGATGAACCTCCTTCCTCGGCTACTTCATGTATCTGTTGCGCAATGTTTAAATATCTACATCAATATACTTTTATTGATTACAAAAATTAGAACATTGGCCCGCTAAACTTATTTGACTCTCCACTCGATGTACTTTTTGCGTAACTTTGGTTTCTTTGCACACAGGTTATGCCCTATACGAGGTGTGCGCGAACTCGACGCCAGCGGGCGCGGGTGAGCGGGCACTGGCTGGCAGCGAGCGAGTTGGTGATGTGCTGGCCAGGTGGGAGAAGGCCGGGGCTACTGCTGCAGCTTGCAGGTAAACTAATCTTTATTGAATTGGACGCTCGTGTCAACTTGCTTTAGGGCTGGTAGTGAGGACTTGGGAGTTGCAGGAGGGCGAGACACCCACCTGAGTCCAAAATGTATTCTTCTTTCATACTGATGACACGGTTGGCGCAGTGGCTGAGCGATTGGACTGCTGCGCCGCGTGTTCAATCCCCGCACGGGACAAATATTTGTATGACCTACAGATAATTGTTTCGGGTCTGGGTATTTGAGTTTAAATGTTTGTAAACGCACCCACGATACAGGAGAAATTCCTAGTGTGTGGGGCAACGTTTTAATAAAAAAATAAAAATACTTTTCTATTACTCTACATCTCATCAAACACAGGAGGTGTCTCATCATACATGCCATATCATCCTTTATACAATCCATCCACCGTTTCTTTGATCTTTATACTCCTCCACATTAATACTCACCACATTGGATGCCACTCACCATTTTCCTAACTCTGCTCCTTCACTACTTGACTTGATTTTTACCTCTTCTCTTGATCATGTCGCTAAGCATGGCCAATGTTCAGCCGATGCCTTTTCCTATCATGACCTGATTTTTCTGTCATACAAAATTCGCCCACCTAAGGCCAAGGCTAAGATTCTCATGCAACGCAATTTTGGTGGAATGAACCTTGACAATCTTTGTAAGGATGCCAATAATATAGATTGGTCTGATCTGTTTGCCTCTGCATCAGTCGATGAGAAAGTCAATATTTTTACGGCTAAACTTATCGAGCTATACGATCATCACGCACCTGTTCGAGCAGTTAAGGTTAGGCATTTGCCGGCGCCGTGGCTCACAGATGAGATCAAAACGCTAATGCACAAAAAAGTTACTGCAAAGTCTAAGTTCAAGCGTAGGGCTAATGACGTTAACAGGGAAAGATACCTCTCAATCCGTAATCGCTGCAATAAGGTGTGTAGGAATGCTAATCGCCACCACATTCATTCTTCTGTCCAAAATGGGGACCCTTCCAAAGTTTGGAAATTTCTTAGATCATTGGGGGTCGGTAAAACTCGACAAGAGACAATCCCAAAAGACATAGACATTAATGCAATGAATAATCACTTTACTTCTTCGTCCAATTATGATAGGACAATAAAATTGAATACACTAAATTATCTCTCTTCACTTCCGACTCCTACTTATTCTCCATTTGTTTTTGATCAGTTCTCCGCATGTGATGTTAAGAAAAGCATACTATCGATTACCTCCAATGCAGTTGGAAGTGACTGTATCAGCCGTAATATGTTAGTTCCTGTGCTGGATGTTATCCTTCCCGTAATTTGTCACATCCTCAATTTCTCTGCATCTAGTGGTGTCTTTCCATGCTCATGGAAAGATGCTCAAATAATTCCTTTACCTAAAAAGTCAAATCCCACATCCTTTTCTGAATACCGTCCAATATCCGTCTTGCCATTCCTATCCAAAGTCCTTGAACGGTTAATACACAGTCAATTAAGTACTTTCCTTTCTAAAAATAATCTCCTCAACCCCTTCCAGTCTGGCTTCCGTCCTGGTCATAGCACTACCACAGCGCTTCTGAACATTACGGATGATATAAGGTCAGCTATGGAAAATGGTAATCTAACGGTTCTAGCTTTGCTAGATTTCAGTAATGCCTTTAATACTGTTGACTTTGATGTTTTGCTTGGCATTCTACGCTCTCTTAACATATCTCCATCGGTAATTGACTGGTTTCGTACTTATCTGTTCGGCCGCCGGCAACGTATTTGCATTGGAGAAATCTTATCTTCCTGGAGTAATACTTCTGCCGGTGTACCTCAGGGTGGCGTTCTATCCCCTTTACTTTTCGCAGTTTTTATTAACTCAATCTCCAACGAACTAACTTCTTCCTACCATCTTTATGCAGATGATTTACAAATTTACTCGCGAGCTCCTCTTGGAAATCTGTCTGAGGCTATCCTAACGGTTAATAGTGATCTGGCCCGTATATGCGAGTGGAGCAAGAGGTATGGACTTGTGGTCAACCCCATAAAGACGCAGGTTGTGGTGGTAGGCAGTTCTAGGACGGTCTCAAGGATCGACTGGACGACTCTCCCCCAAGTTTCTTTTGACAACTCAGTTGTTCCTTTCAGTGAAAAAGTTAAAAACTTGGGGATATTCATAGATAAGAACTTCTCTTGGACTGCCCAGCTACAGGAAGTTAGCCGCAGGCTATTTGCATCTGCTGCATCTTTGAAGAGATTGCGTAATTTTCTACCGACTGCCACCAAGATTGCGCTTGCACAATCGCTTCTTCTTCCCATCCTTGACTATGCTGACGCCAGCTATCTTGACCTTACACAAGACCAACTCGATAAACTTGAGCGGCTTCAAAATGTGTGTATAAGGTTCATATTCGGTTTGCGCAAATATGACCATGTTTCTGAATATCGTGTCAAGCTCAAGTGGTTACCAATTCGCCTTCGCCGGAATGCTCATATCCTTTCCCTTTTGTATAATGTGCTCTTTTCCCCTTCCACCCCTCTTTATCTCAAGAAACGTTTCCAGTTTCTTTGCGACTCCCACGCGAAATTTTTAAGGTCATCTGATAACTTGAAGCTCAAAATGCCTATGCATTCCACAACTTTCCTCGACAAATCCTTTACTGTCCAGGCCGCTCGTTTGTGGAATGCATTGCCCATTCAAATTAAACGCGCGCAGTCGTTACCTATGTTTAAAAGGCTCGTAAAGGAACATTACTTGTCGTTGTGATCTTGTTCTCATAACTGTTAAATTAAACATCTTTAGTCTTCATTAATTTTCGTTGCTTAAATATTTAGTATGTATGTATTTATGTATCTATTATTTAGGATATGTATGTATCTATTTTAGTTTAATATTGTATAAGTTAGTATTTACTTTTTGCACCAACAACAGCCCCATTTTATATCGTAATAAATCACTGTCCATCCTAAGGTTGCCTGGAAGAGATCGCGGAAAGCGATAAGGCCGCCCATTGTATGTTTTGTAGTGTATATTATGTTTTCTTTTGTTATGTATTTTTGTGGTGTACAATAAAGTATATATAAATAAATATAAATAAATAAATACTCCAAAACTTTCCTCATTTGTCTGTATCACATACCACGATTACTACACAACTATACCGTCTTGCGTCTAATTAAACCATTGTAGATTTTAGCATTTCTTATAACAAGTTCATCAACTAGTTTATTAAATGCTATGAAATATATTTAGTTTTAATTCCGCGAGACATATATCCAGGTCTGAAAGCAGGACACAAATCCCACCGTCATGCATATGCACATGCACATATGGGCCCACCCTCCCGCCCTCATGCATATGCACACATACAAAACAAGTGAGAAATAATTAGCATGCCATGCAACCAAACCTATACTCGACACGTGTTTCGCCCCTCCACGGGGCATCCTCAGGAGACTCCAGCCAGTCAAGACTCCTGAGGTGTATATTTCTCACTTGTTTTGTATGTGTGCATATGCATGAGGGCGGGAGGGTGGGCCCATATGTGCATGTGCATATGCATGACGGTGGGATTTGTGTCCTGCTTTCAGACCTGGATATATGTCTCGCGGAATTAAAACTAAATATATTTCATAGCATTTAATGTCATGGATTTCCGCAAAGTAACGCCTGATTCCATAACTTAACTAGCTTATTGTTTTGTTAGGCTGGTGTTCAAGAAACGCCTGTTCCTGGGCGAGCGACCTCTACAGACGTCATGTGCGGCCGAGATGGAACTGCTGTACTACCAAGTTCTACATTCCGTGCGACACGATCGACTGCCTATTGAAACCGACGAGGCTGTAAGTTATAGCGCTGTTTTGTGGCTAATTTTGACTAATAGTAGATTAGTAGCCAAGGGCTGTAAGGCATCAATTGCAGCCCGAGATATTTAGGCGCACGAGCGCAGCGAGGGCGCCAATAGTTCGAGGGTGCAATTGATGCTTACACCCGAGCTAACTACTCTGCTTTACATCTCGATTATGAGGTAAGAAGAAAAACACCGGCATTACAAGAAAGTTTTCAAATATCTCTCTTTAGAACTTTCAGGCAAAATATTGTTAATTGCTGCTTCAGCTTCCATTTTCATTGAATCGGGAGTGCAGCTTATATCTTCATCACTTGCAGAACTCATGTTTTTTTCCTAATTAGCACGTAATTATAAAAAAAAAACAAAAACAAACAATATTTAAAGTAAGAGTTTTCGATTACCGCCTTTTTCATCTCTTTTTTTAAATTGTTTTTTCAAGAACGAAATTGAGCTTCGCCGTTCGATATTTAAAATTGATGACTAGGTATTAAGCCTCCCCCACACAGGCGCGTTTTCGCGTTTCTGCGTCCCAATACCAAATGTTCTAAGAACTCATAATGTGGGGGAGGCGATATACTCATACGAAGACAAGGCTGAATAGCGAAGCGACCTCTTTTGTCATTGGGCTGAATGCATGATGTCTATTGCCAGTATGATGGTTAGATGTACGCGAACTTTTTGAAAGAGTGAAGTGTTTTTTTTTTTTTATTACTTACCGCCCTAGGGCTTTTCTTGCTACATTATTACCCTAGAGCGCTAATTGGTCACCTACAAGCCCCATTTGGGGGTAATAAGGACCTACTTACCGAATATGAGAGATGTAAAATGTATTATTAATGCTCTAGTAACGATTGAACTACGAGAACTGCTCTTATTGGTATGAAATATAGGTCGTGTCGAAGTAACATTTATGTTGCTGTCAAACTGACTGGAAAGGAGTCCAGATTGACTGCGGAAACTGAAGGAGTGGCCCGAGTGAGAGGCGAAAGCTTTTCTAAACGTCAGGATAGGATGGTTAAAACGCTAGCATCTGATTTAGTCTGTAAACAAGTCTGGAGTCCGGTTTGGTTGGTATGATACTGTTAGCCGGCATCATCTCACTGCTAAGCAAAGGCCTCTTCCCATGACTTCCAGTTGTTTCGATCTAAAACCAATGTGGACCAGAGGTCGTTAGTTTTGTCCAGATCGTCTCGCCATCTCCTACGAGGTCTGCCGCGACGCCTTCTGACCGCATCATTATTAATTTGGTTTTAATGAATTTTCCAACAAATTGACTTTGCCTCCATATATTTCGCTAACAATACACTCTTCTGGTCAGGTGATGCTGGCAGCGCTGCACGCGCAGGTGGTGAAGGGCGAGTGCGCGGGTGGTGGCGAGGAGTGCGCCGCGGCTGCTAGTGCTGTGCTGCCCGCGCGCCTGGCGCAGCCCGCGCTGCCTGCGCCAGCCGTGCGCCTGCACCACCTGGCACTGCGCGGGACTCCGCCCACGGCAGCCATGCAACGGGCGCTGACCCTCGCGTCCTCGTGGCCGCTGACCAGGGCCACCATCTTTGATGTTATGGTAAGTGTATCAGATAATAGTTTTCTATTACCCCCTGTTCGACTTTTAATCGAACACTCGGCGAAAATGTCCAATTCGCTCGTTCACCAAGTCGTGAGCCAGTTCGCAATCAGATCTCATGAGAGATACCTCGAACTCAAACCATTACTTTTACAATTGTCTTGTAACTAAGTGTTTTAGTGATTTAATATATAGCTATTTCCCTTACAATTCGAGACTTTCTACGAGAAAGAAGTGATAGGTCGCCACAGAGACAAGCACTGCTTTTTACATGGTCCTTCGAGCTGGATCGCCTGCTGTTCTTTTTTAATTAATTTCGTTGCGGCATCTCCGGAACTTGATGACCGTCCTCGACGCTCTTCTGGTGATCACTACTGTTGATTCCCGAATTGCAGTACTTACTTGGAAATTGTGTCACTAGAGTCTCACCTCATTTTTTCCGACTAAAAATTATCCTATGGCGATCAAGCATAGTAAAACTATCAGACTGTTATTTTCTAATCAGGTTTCAAAGATTACAATTACACAAACGAATATACCTTTAAAAGGCATGTTTTTTTTTGTATAACAGCAATCATTCACATCGAACTGGCCGCGCGCTCTATGGTTAGCGGTAGACGCTCGAGGGCTGACACTGTTACGTCGCGGCACCCGCGCGGCGCTAGTGTCGCACGACCACGACCAGCTGCTGGCTGTGTCGCCCGCGCCCAGGGCTCTGCTGCTCGTCACCAGGGCTGACCGCAAGCATGCCAAGCTCGTGCTCTCTACTGATCAGGTATGTGTACTGCAGGCTAGTGAGCACCCGTTGAGAGAGAAGAGATACTGCGGCCTAGACACAAAGGGCTAAGAAGGAACATGAGTGGTTTTTAGTCAGTAGAAGTCTGACACTGCCTACCGCTCTGCCCAAAGCGTGAGAGTCATTTGATGATTTTCCTCCAAAAAAAAAGGCTAGTGTAGTGAGCAAATTCTTCACTTTAAAAAAGACTGCACTAGTAAATTGAAATGGCAAGTTCGCACTTGGGTTTTGCTAACGACCTATGTAGCGAAGTATACTGGGTGTCAAACTTACGGACCGCATTAGAAACACCATACTTCGCTCCAAGACCCAAATAGCTGATGCTCGCCTTACAGCTGCTTGATGGCGGGTTGAGCTGGACTCTTTCTCAAAGGATTGGCCTACAGTCGCAATAGACCGCGAAAAGTAGAAGGAGGGAAGGGAGGCCTTTTTATAGGCTACTAGCTTTTGCCCGCGACTTCGTTCACGTGGAATAGTGACTTCCGGAAGATTTTTGGTTTATCTCGCGAAAAAAAAAAAAAAACTATCCTATGTCCTTTCTCAAGATCCAAACTATGTCTGTACCAAATTTCATCAAAATCCGTTCAGCCATTTAGGCGTGAAAGAGTAACAGACAGAGAGACAGACAGAGTTACTTTCGCATTTATAATATTAGTATGGATGGATATAATAAATACACATAATATTATAACTAGTTGATTCCAAAGCGAGGCTCTGCGGGGCTACTGCTATAGTGTTGAATATGAGAATGAACATGTTGTTTTGCGTGTTTAGGCGTACCAGATCGCAACGCTGATCAAGGACTACATCGAGGCAGTGCGCGGGCCGGTGTCGCCCGCAGTGGCGGCAGCGGGTGCCGGGCAGCCGGCCGTGGCGTCGTGACACCCGGCCGCCTAGTGCCAGTGCTTCCACGTCAGGCGCTGAGCGGCTCAGCCAGCTCGGCCGAGGGACCCGCAGGAATGTTCGACAAGCGACCGACACTACACACACCTAGTGATTTCCAATAATACAACGACTTTATAAACACGTAGAAACTTACCTCGAATTTTAAATGATTCATTCGATTCAGCGGTTTGTACTTAAAATTTTGACGATCAGTACTAAAGTTCGAGACGTTTAAATTTGCTCATAATTCGAGTCTTCCACTTAGTTTGTTGAGTTAAATCTAAATGAAAATCACGTGGTTGCTGTAGTTGAAGCTAGTTCTCTAATTTGTGAAGTCCACTCCAAGGATACGTTAAACAGAAGTCTATTAGAGATGATAATATTGTATCTTTGGAGTAGATACGCTCGCGTGTCGAACAAGGAAAGGAATGCCAGTCACGGAGAAGTGAATGTTGACGGTGACAAGTAAATGGATCTGAATGCGGAAGGCATTAGCTCAATTGTCCCAAGCGCGGTAACTATGCTGGCCGCGTATTTATACACGTTTAATTTTGATTACAGTTATTTAAATATATTGTGAACGATAAGCATTTACTTCACAGCAACAGATCTGATCGAGTGGTGTTCGGTTTTGAGTGACAGAATGGACGATTTAAGTTGCCAGAAAGACGGGGAAGCAAAATTAAATTAATCCACATACCTTCATAGTCAGTAAAGTAAAACAATTTTAACCCAGTATCGTGTAATAGTTGTTATATTCCGATCTATTAAATTCCTCACAATAAAATTAAACCAGTATTATTACTGTTAAAGTGATAGACTAAATGTTGCAGTTAGATGTATTGACCGTTGATGTTAAGATTTATCTGGTAGATAGTAATCAATCTTATTCCCCTGTAGTCTTCGTCGTATGAGATCTTGTTATATTGACATTTTTAAACTAATATGTGTTTAATGTGAACTCTGAACTATATAAAATGTCAATGCACGCGGCTAAGCCAACCCACTGTAAATCATTATATTATGATACTCGAATATCTTTGTTGTAGATAATACTATGAAAATAATATATGTATTAGTGACTAATGCCCTGTTTCTGAGGCACTTTATCTGTGGTTTATCTATTCATATGCGTACATTTGAATGGATAAACCACAGATAAAGTGCCTCAGAAACCGGGCATAAGTGGATGGTACAGTTAACTGCAGGAGTGAAAATACAACAAGAGTGTTAAGTGACGGGAGTTAATTGTTATTGTATGTATAGATGAACTGGAAACTTGTGAATTAGGTACCTATCAGACAATCTTGTATAGTGAAGTGTATCTAAGCTCATGTGACTTTAGTAGGTAAGTATTCTAGCTCCTCTTGACTGTACGTTCACTATTATCTCTGCTAAAATTTTAGGTTCCTACCATGTATCCTATTTTAGTGTATTCGCTCCAAATATCGTCCCAGTAGATACCAATTATATTTAAAATGATATAAGTATCTTGTTTAGAGTCTGCCTGTAATGCATATTTATCCTGAACCCTTGTTTTGTGCCTTGTAATAAAGCTGACATAATGATGCTGATTCGTAGCCTGTGTACCTCTACAAATTGTATTTATCAATTAAAATAATGAGTTATTATACTGTGTTATTGGCTATCAGCATTCGTTACTAAGCGTATTAAATTCTGTGAGCAATTTGTGCAAATTTATTGTGTCTGCAAAATAATTACTGATTGTTTCAAAGTATATCTTCTATCATGCATGCACTATATTGCACAATGTTATGTCTCAATATTTTATTATAATAAAAAATATATTTGGTATAGTAGAGATAATTGGAATGTAAGTAATTAACACTAGGTTATTACACGCTGCGTATTCTGTTCCTTTAGAGAAAGGAGTCGATTGTCTTGCGCTACAACATATGAATACAAATTAGGAGGATGTCGATGAACTGTTTAATATTATAGCTCATCTACATAATTTCAGTCCTATTGTATCCGTTCTTGTACTGATAAACAGGATTGTGTGGGTGTGTTGCTTGTTTAAATAAAGGAGCAGAATCGTAGCGAATTAATTTTGATCGAGAAAAGATATCCCTTTGTTATAAATGGACATGTTGTCGCATAATATTGATATGTCTATTATACCTCGTTCTTATATAATTATAGAGGACATGCGCTACTTTGAACTCCTTTGGTGCGTAAGATGAGTATACACTAGAGCATTTTGTCGAGCATTTCCATGTAATGAAATAACTATCCCGCGAATGCTTGAGCTAATGTTTCAAGTAATGCGCGGCAAGTGCAGCATTACGTGTAATATTTCTTTCCATTTTCATCACAGCGTCGCACGTTTAGGCCGCGCCCGCGTCTTTTGATCTATGAAATGTTACAAATAAAACAGTCGCTCGTTTGATAACATCATCAAGTTGTTACAAAGCATCGAGGTGTGTGCTCTTTGTTTTATCCGCGAAATGGTGAGACACTAGAGTGGCCCGATGTTTTGTTACAAGTAAACGCTCTCGTCTATTCTCACCTTTAGGCCCAACGCACACCGGCGGAGGCGCGGCGAAGATACTGAGAATAAATCAATTCAAAATAAACCTTAGGAGGCGCGGCGAAGCGCGGTTCTTGTCTGCTCTCGTGGCAGCTTGACGGCTCACCGCGCGTCTCGCTTTGCATGCCGTTTTCAACCGTATGTCATAGGAGTTAAGGTTTATTTCAAATTGATTTATTCTCAGTATCTTCGCCGCGCCTCCACCGGTGTGCGTTGGGCTTTATACTTACCCTGGAGTCGCTTAGCTTGTTTCTGATCTCATATTGAGTATTATTTATTTAGATGCCATATTTTGATTTATGTTCTAGCAATATTTGATTAGGTTCTATTTATTTTTAATTTTGTATTTTGATAATAACTTGTATATAATTGGTGAACCAAAGACTTTGATTCGTCCCTTTGGATATTTTATCTTTTATCGATTCCGATTAGACATTTGTAAATAATTATAGACATAGCTTACTCATTATTGACGTGAAATTCTCGTAATATCATAGAGGCTGAAATTATATTAAATTATTGGAATATTTGGCATTCGGTATGTTTTCGGCTTATTATTAGTCAATTATTTAATGTTATTATGTACCACTTGGATGTATTTACAACACATTTCATTGTTTGTGTTTGGTACAGGACTGACTGACTACTTTTGGGGGTTTTCCCAGAATTATTAATCATCAAATAATAATAATTATTGTAGAATTTACCGGCAAGTTTTGAAGGCTAGCGGTAATGTTTGGGGTTTTCAATATCACCAGCAAGTTGCAATCAGCTCTGTGCCAAACACGAGGGCTTTGGTTATATGTACTACTAACTAACATGGAGCACTAATTTATAGACAATATTTCAAATAATTATAATTGTTTCTCATAGAAGTAAGTTACTGTATTATAGGATAATGAATGTCAGTGAAACATCGACAAGCACACACCATGTGATTCACTACCACTCATACTGCCCAAATAGACTGAAGGTGTCCAAATATTTTATCATTTTTGATGGATTGTTTTTGTTACATTGTGTATGGAAGTTTACCCTATTATTTGAATGCCAAATAAATGATTACAAAGTGATGTTTCTGTGTTTTTATTTGAAAAATATTTTTGTACACTTATTCCATATTTATAAAATTACTGTGTCACTAATCCTAGGTAATCGTCCATCAATGTTCCAATGGCGAACTGAAAAAGAAAAACATACACATAAAATGCTTGACAACAAACAACTCAATCTCAATAATTGTACAGTCGCCATCAGATATATTGTAGCAGACAAGGTGACCAAATACTTCTGAACAATTTAAAATGTCAATAGGATACACTACAAGTTACCATTATTATCTGAACATTCATTACTTCATTAATATCTGAGCAGATGCTTGTCAATAATTTCTATACAAACAACTTACCAAAAATATCTGAACACTTACTTACTCTTTAGACCTAGATTTATTTGTCACCAACTTCAGTAACTGATTTTTATTCTAAAGTTTATTTTTCACTTGAACTCGGTTTTATTGAACACCAAATGACTGTTCTAGGTTTATAGAGTAAGTAAGTAAGTGTGGCGGTGGCGAACCTATTGCCATCAACCGGGCACAACTCTAGCCTCCATAACTGCTACTGAGGAATTCCTCAAAATTAAATGAGGAAACTTTCATGGCAACACAGGAGCGCGGGCGCTGACACTCGTCGATCGTGCGTCGATCGAACATAATAATGCCTGTGCTAATGCCAAAAATGGTGTTGTCATCTTTTAAAAGTTTGTTAGATCATTGTAATTTGGGCCAACAAAAATTAAGGGTTTCAAAATTTGATTTTCGAATATTTTGTTGCTTATTTTATTTGGTAATGCGGTTGGGCTACCTATACGCTTTTCGGATCAGGCAGGATTTTGTTATAACATACTAGGTGACCCGTGCCCACTTCGTTGGGCATAATTAGACGAAACATAGAGTAAGTATGAGTCGAAAGTGTGCTAATTACGTTTCGAAAAATTCAATTTCGGGGACGTCCGCTGCGTAAGGAGCCGACCACGCGACTGAGCCGCGCAGGTACCTACCTCTCAGATGTAAAAGGCCACGCCACGCCCCTACGCGAACCGAATTAAACCCGAAACTATCGCGCGCCGTCCGCTGCTTTGGTTTTTTCTCCGATTCACTTTGCAAAACGGACTACCACGTAAAAGCCTTTTTATTTTTCGGTTTTTTATATATCTTGAGACTCTGCAATAATGTGGCTTTCTATTGGTGAAATAATTTTTAAAATCGGTTCAGTAGATCCCGAGATTACCCCTTACAATTTAACAAATATACAAAAACACAAACTTTACTTCTTTATAATATTACTAGCGGACGTCCCGCGGTTTCACCCGCGTAGATCCCGTTCCCGTGGGAATACAGGGATAAAACGTAGCCTATGACACTCAGCAATAATGTGGCTTTCTATTGGTGAAAGAATTTTTAAAATCGGTTCAGTAGATCCCGAGATTACCCCTTACAATTTAACAAATATACAAACACACATACTTTACTTCTTTATAATATTAGTATAGATAGTATAGATTACTAGCTGACCCGTGCCCACTTCGTTGGGCATAATTAGTCGAAAGTGTGCTAATTACGTTTCGAAAAATTCAATTTCGGGGACGTCCGCTGCGTAAGGAGCCGACCACGCGACTGAGCCACGCGGGTACCTACCTCTCAGATCAGATATAAAAGGCCACGACCCTTTCTCCCGAAGCGAGCAGGAACGCGAACCGAATTAAACCCGAAACCATCCCGCGCCCTGCGCTGCTTTGGCTTTTTCTCCGATTCACTTTGCAAAACGGACTACCACGTAAAAGCCTTTTTATTTTTCGGTTTTTTATATAACCTATGACACTCAGCAATAATGTGGCTTTCTATTGGTGAAAGAATTTTTAAAATCGGTTCAGTAGATCCCGAGATTACCCCTTACAATTTAACAAATATACAAACACACAAACTTTACTTCTTTACAGTGGTCTCGAACCTACCGATTTTTCGGTATTTCTACCGATATGGGCTCTGTTCTACCGAAATACCCGATTTTTCTACCGATTTTACACTTTTGAGTTGGCAACCCTTTTCATTCATGGGGAAGCCCTCAATAGTATGGACCTAGTGCAGAATGTAGTTCATATATTTTGGGGAATACCCTTGACACCCTTGTGTCCTACAATTCGATGTTTTATGGGGTTTCCCGCTCGGGAATTTACCTGTCTAGTAAATTAAACAGTAATTCGGTTTTATTTTTTCAATAATTTTCTTAACTTTGAAGAGTGAGCTAACCGAAAGAGTCCCTACAAAATCAGATAATTAAGTTCTAGGTCTAGGTACATTCAAAACGACTCTTTAATACAGCTAATTGTTACGATTTTGAAATTAATTCGAAGATGACCGCGGCTATGGCCAAAGAATATTGGTATAAAAAATAATTATGATTGTTACAAATTAGTCTGTAAGTTTTTTTTTAAATAAATAAACGGAGTTTATTGAATATTGTATTTTTTTTTTGTCAAATACCGATTTCGGGTACAAATATACCGATTTTAGCTGGCAATTCTACCGATCTCGCTCTATGACGTTCGAGACCACTGCTTCTTTATAATATTAGTATAGATATTGTTAGAGAATTACTCAGCCGAAGGGTAGAAATATCGCATGTTCGTGACGACGCAGCGAATGGAACGGGCGACAGAGTATATCAACCGGCGCACGCTTCGAGCGCGCTCACTTTGGCTCGGGAGCCCGGATGGGACGGACGTATATTCGGACCTGTAGTTATAGCTATGTCGGATTCGTAATGTTTTTATAGCTGTGTTGGATTTGTGATGTGCTATTTCAAATAAATAGTTCGAGGTTACTCTGACGTTTCTTTTAAAAAAATGAAATACCCTTCTGATTTCTAAGATCAGAAGTGGGATTCGCTTAACAATACACGCGTCTTTGACCGTTTGCCATCTATTTTGGAGTAAAGTGTTTGGTTTCAAAGTAACCTCTAACCACGCGTTAATCGAAGTGTCAGTGTTCTTATGCGTTTTCGGTTAACGCCCACGTGTTAGTTGTATTGTGCTCAGTTTTCGGATCGCGAGTGTGAAAAATTCGTCATAACTGAGGAACCAGTATGGAAACACGTGCAGGAACCACTGCCTTTGAGGCATCGCGTGAATCGACGCTCCGGACAGGATCGTGGGTTTACTTTCGTCCTTGGTACAAGTAAGATCGAACCATTTTTATATTTCGTTGGTCTAGTGGTCGCAAGCGCGACTGCTGAGCATGAAGGTTCTGGGTTCGATTCCTGGGTCGGGCAAAGTCTTATTGTCTTGCATGGGACTTAACATAACTGTCGAAATGTGGGTATACTGGGTACCTCTGCCTTACCCTTCGGGGATTGCAGGCGTGATGGTATTTGTGTGTGTGTTTAAATATTTATGTACACACCCACGATACAGGAGGAATTCCTAGTGTGAGGCAACGTTGTGATTCGTTGTGTACATGACTCAAGGTAGTTGAGTGTTGTATTTTCGACAATTCCCAGTACATTTGATTTAATTAAAGAGAGTGGGATTTGATGCCACCAAATGGAACTAAAGTTTGGTCAGGAGTGATCGAGCGGAACAAAATTCTGTTGTAGATTTGTTTCTTTGCAGAGTAACCATTACACAAGGTGTGTGATTGGACGCAACGCTGCCTGTTCTCAACAGTGGTTGCCAGGGGACAGACGCCGTGAACGCGCACGCCACTGCAGGGTGCCAGCGCGCCTTACCGGCGTTGCTGCAGGGCGACTGCGCGCCCTACTGGCGTTGCTGAGCGCCTCGCTGCAGGTCGAGCGCGTCGCTGCAGGCCGAGCGCCTCGCTGCAGGCCGAGCGCCTCGCTGCAGGCCGAGCGCCTCGCTGCAGGCCGAGCGCCTCGCTGCAGGCCGAGCGCCTCGCTGCAGGCCGAGCGCCTCGCTGCAGGCCGAACGCGTCGCTGCAGGCCGAGCGCTTCGCTGCAGGCCGAACGCGTCGCTGCAGGCCGAGCGCCTCGCTGCAGGCCGAACGCGTCGCTGCAGGCCGAGCGCCTCGCTGCAGGCCGAACGCGTCGCTGCAGGCCGAGCGCGCCTTACTGGCGTGTACAGCGCGTGGCTCTGGGCTGCCAGCGCGCTACCGGCGTGTACAGCGCGTGGCTCCGGGCTGCCAGCGCGTGGCTCCGGGCTGCCAGCGCGTGGCTCCGGGCTGCCAGCGCGTGGCTCCGGGCTGCCAGCGCGCTACCAGCGTGTACAGCGCGTGGCTCTGGGCTGCCATCGCGCTACTGGCGTGTACAGCGCGCCGCTCCGGGCTGCCAGCGCGCTACTGGCGTGTACAGCGCGCCGCTCTGGGCTGCCAGCGCGCTACTGGCGTGTACAGCGCGCCGCTCCGGGCTGCCAGCGCGCTACTGGCGTGTACAGCGCGCCGCTCCGGGCTGCCAGCGCGCTACTGGCGTGTACAGCGCGCCGCTCCGGGCTGCCAGCGCGCTACTGGCGTGTACAGCGCGCCGCTCCGGGCTGCCAGCGCGCTACTGGCGTGTACAGCGCGCCGCTCCGGGCTGCCAGCGCGCTACTGGCGTGTACAGCGCGCCGCTCCGGGCTGCCAGCGCGCTACTGGCGTGTACAGCGCGCCGCTCCGGGCTACCAGCCCGCCTTACTAACGTGGTTATGCACATCGCTGCAGACCGCCAGCGCGCCCTACAGGCGCAGTTGCGCGTGGCACTCCACGGTGCCAGCGCGCCCCACAGGCGCAGTTGCGCGTGGCACTCCACGGTGCCAGCGCGCCCTACAGGCGCAGTTGCGCGTGGCACTCCATGGTGCCAGCGCGCCCTACAGGCGCAGTTGCGCGTGGCACTCCACGGTGCCAGCGCACCCTACTGGCCTGGTCGAGCGCAAGGCCGACTGCACGACCTGGCTTGGTTGAGCGCGTGGCCCCGGCTATTGGCGCGACCTGGCTTGGTTGAGCGCGTGGCCCCGGCTATTGGCGCGACCTGGCTTGGTTGAGCGCGTGGCCCCGGCTATTGGCGCGACCTGGCTTGGTTGAGCGCGTGGCCCCGGCTATTAGCGCGACCTGGCTTGGTTGAGCGCGTGGCCCCGTCTATTTGCGCGACCTGGCTTGGTTGAGCGCGTGGCCCCGTCTATTTGCGCGACCTGGCTTGGTTGAGCGCGTGGCCCCGTCTATTTGCGCGACCTGGCTTGGTTGAGCGCGTGGCCCCGTCTATTTGCGCGACCTGGCTTGGTTGAGCGCGTGGCCCCGTCTATTTGCGCGACCTGGCTTGGTTGAGCGCGTGGCCCCGGCTGCTGGCGCGACCTGACTTGGTCGAGCGCGGCACTACACGCCGACTGCTACTTAATTGTAGTGAGCATGCAAACGTATGGGCCTCTGCTCTGCACCGCGTTCATAGTGAAGACATGCAAACGTGTGGGCCTCTGTCGGAATGACGTGGTGTGTCACAAATGCATAGTAAGCATAACCTATGGGCCTCTTCTATGTATTCGTGACATCGACAAGCAAACGTATGGGCCTCTGTCAACCACAATGTATGGCAAGTGATGGAAATCCGGATTCTGTCATTAGCGATGCATTGAATCTCCTTGGTTTGAAGCTGTTTCAATTTAAAAAAAATACTATTGGTGGTTTTTGTTGCTGGCGCTTGAGTGCACGCTTGCGCCTGGAACACTGGTCAAAATGAACTAATGAAAGTATCAAACCATGGTGGTCATGTTATTTATTAACTAATGCACTTTTATGTATTCGCAGATAATGATGATGGTCAGGTTATGAGAGATGAATCTGATGCGAATGATGCTGACAGATGGTACTCGATATGTTGTGTGTCAAGGTGACCAAAGGACCGTCGGACCACGATGAATCATGGAAGATACAACTTGTCCTAAACATGGCAAGGCGGGCTACGACCGCACCTCACCTCTACATCTGGTGACTAGTATCATGTTTTGTGGGTGATGTATATGCGATTGGTTTGAAACGTACTTGTATGTGAACCAATTCACACACGCACAGTTATGCCTCACGTAGGTCTCTAGCGAGTCGTGAGGTGGCGATCTTCCGACAAGTCCCGCCCCGGGTGGTTGGTTTGGATATTTGTATGTTTCACACCTATTATGCGTAGGCTAGGCTATGCTAAGCGAAGCTAGTCGCTTAAAGTTATTTGCTGTTGAGATGAGTGTTGCTAAAAGGATCTTTTTCATCAACAGCTATTATCTGCTTGCCTCGATATTGTGGCAGTTTTGTTTGTTATGGCCTCAACATTTGGCTATCTGGAACCCCGATAGATGGTTACCAGGTGACTTTGTGGTTGTTTCAGTAATGATTGAGGTCGCGAACTCTTTCATTGGTGATACAATTTACGAACCGCTGCCTATTTTGGTGCGATTGCTAGTAATTTCATTACAATGGGCAGTTAAAAGTTCAAACTTTCAGAATACGTCATTCAAGTTTTGTTATGTTTTAGATGACGAGTCTACCAATGAGGTCCAAACAAGTGATGATCAGACGCTGAACAGCGTATCTGTGCAGGATGGACGAAGCGAGCGAGGATCAGCATTCGGTGCCAGTGAGCCAAGCTGACGAGGTCGTACAGCTGTCAGGAACGGCCGTGTTAGAGAATTACTCAGCCGAAGGGTAGAAATATCGCATGTTCGTGACGACGCAGCGAATGGAACGGGCGACAGAGTATATCAACCGGCGCACGCTTCGAGCGCGCTCACTTTGGCTCGGGAGCCCGGATGGGACGGACGTATATTCGGACCTGTAGTTATAGCTATGTCGGATTCGTAATGTTTTTATAGCTGTGTTGGATTTGTGATGTGCTATTTCAAATAAATAGTTCGAGGTTACTCTGACGTTTCTTTTAAAAAAATGAAATACCCTTCTGATTTCTAAGAATATAGTATAGAAGTATAGATTAGTATAGAAGTATAGACTAGCTGTTCCCGGCATGCGTTGCAATGCTCTTTTTCCTACCCTACCTACCGACTACCCTACCTACCTACTACCGTACCTACTTACTACCCTACCTAAATGTAAACAATTGCTCAAAGGTGCTGAAGAGGCACTTCCTGGATTGTGTTGCAGTCTAGGAAGTGTCTTTTTAGTACCTGCAACTTATTCTATATTATATTATATTATTATGTACTGATAAATAATGTTGTGGCACCGAGTTGCCGTGTCTGGCATACTACTGTTAAACCCACGATGGTTTGTGTGGTATGTTTATGTCTATAAAAACTGTTTGTAATTCTGTGTTAATGAATAATAAAAGAAAAAAAAAAAAACCTACCTACTACCCTACCTACCTACTACCCTACCTACCTACTACCCTACCTACCTACCTACTACCCTACCTACCTACCTACTACCCTACCTACCTACCTACTACCCTACCTACCTACCTACCTACTACCCTACCTACCTACCTACCAATTTCTCACCGTTTAAACCTTCCCTGGGCTTCCACAAATATTTCAAGACCAAAATTAGCCTATTCGGTTCAGCCGTTCTCGAGTTTTAGCGAAACTAACGAACGGAAATTCATTTTTATTTATATAGATAGAAGATAGATTAGTATATTAGTATAGAATATTGTATACAAACTGGTTGGATTCTTTTTTATGTTGCTTTAAATTACATGCACAAATAGTATGGCAATGTTATGTGGCGGTCTAGGTAGGTAGGTCTAGGTCAGACAGAAGTATTGTGTGTACCGAAACTGTTGATTGTAACAAAATGAGGTTGTCGCCTATTTGCCACGTACTGCATGGTTCACTTGAATAGTTTATGGACAAACCATCATTTAAAAAAACTGGCCAAGTGCAAGTTGGACTTGCACGTGAAGGGTTCCGTAACATTGTAGTAGGGAAGCCCCCTTTAATTTGTATTATTAATTTCTTATTAAACTGGCAACAGAAAAACATATTTTAAAAGTATACTCACGATGCCTGTAGCATCAACCCTGGTGCCGACTATCTTCAGCCGGATTACATCCTCTTCCTGTATGACGTTGTCTTCCTGTTTGCTCTTGTAACATGGAGGGTTCACATTTGGACAAAACTCCATATCAGCTGGGATGGACTGAAACAGATATTTTCAAGGTAGTTTTTGCTTGGATTAGTCATTTTCAACCGCAATTTTTTTTACAAAGAAATATTGAAAGAGAAAGATTTGTTGCAAGTTTGCAACTGTAAACGCTATAAATTTTATAAAAAGGCTGCGCTAAAACCGGAACATATGGACCAGTGTCATATTTATTTTATTTTTATGTAGAACACAATGAACCAGTTTCCTTCTTGTTCTTATCACACTACAAGACTAGATGGTGAACTTCTTCAATTGTTTCACACACATTACAGAAAAAAGTTTCACAGTACTGGCATTCTGGCAAAGTTATATGTGTCAATAAAATTGATTCCTGGTAAGATAGCTGCTGTGTGCTGTGATTACAGATGTCTTGCATCATCATCATCAGCCTATAATGATCCCACTGCAGGGATTCAGGCCTCCTCTTTAGGACAGGTATGGACTTGCCTATCTGACAGTAAAGCTAGCTCCAATTAAATTGCATGTAAAAGCATTCTATAAATTATGTTTGAAAGTTAAAAGACAATGATATAGCCGATATAGGTATGAAAAATAATTATGTAATATTGCCACAAGCCCACAATATAACACAATTATAATTCTTTGAAGATTCCTGGTTCTGGGCCCAATTTTCTTTCAGTCTCATTTTAACAGATATATAATATAATTTTTAACAAATACTTACATGATGAGAAATAAAACAACTCAATGGGCCAATTTGTGCGAACATTCCAACCTGAAGAAAATAAAAATATGCATTAATAAAAACTGAGTCGTACCATTGTATTGTATTAAGGGCTGGTTACAACACGAACATTAAATTAGAATAACATAGAAGTAACATACACAGTAATACAATAAGAATGTAAAGCTAGTTTAACCAGCTAAAGCTAGTTAGTTAGTGTAAAGCTAGTTTTGTAACTCACCTTATTCACTTGAGTGACAATAGCATCAAGAACCTCTCCCTTGAACGGCCGGAACACGATAGCCTTGTACTTGACAGGGTACACCACAAACCCCTGTCCTGGCTGTATCAGACCAGCTCCTATGCTGTCTATTGCAGTCACTGCTATCACGAAACCATACCTGAAGATAGAATATCTTGCATCAAAATAGTGTCCTGTATTTCATAGGTCTATAAGGATTTGTGACTTTAGCCTGAACTCTATATAGGGTTACCTAGTGTATTGTCACTAAACAATAAAATTAAATAACAGTTATCTCAGTACATAACCTTTAAAATACAAATTCATTTTTATCACTTACTTTCCTGTACACGTGCCCTCTACTTCAGTATATAACTTCTGCTTTACGATATCTAATAACTGCGGCCCGAAATACCGAGGGTGTAGAAGAATTTCGTGTTCTAATGATATCTGAAACGTTGTTTACAAAACAAATTATTCCATAACAAGTGAATTTATGGTGCGATAAGAAGTATAAGTAATACACTCACATGATAAAACATTGTGGAGTTAATATATTTACACTTTTATGTCCCTTTACTTCATATTACAACTTATTTAATTAATAAAACTAAATCCATCCACAAATGCAGTGAACGAAACAGCGTCTCGTCAAAAACTGACACTTGACAGATGACGGCCAGGGTTGCCAGACGAGTGTGACCGAATTATCATACCAACATTCGAAAATTATCATACCAGATGCAAAATTATCATACAACTGCCAAAACCGCGCGAAATGCGCTATTTTGCAAAATTAGGAATTTTAGGAAGTTGTTAAAATTAGACAATCATTATATTCAACCTCTGCAGCAACGTCAGTAGTTTTTGAATAAATGACTGCTGAAGTCATTCTAGACAGCATTTTTACCCGACTACGGCGAAGCCCAAAAGGAGGGTTATATCAGTTGGTTTGAAACCATAACAGCAATGTTTTGACTGTTTTTTTACGCATTGCGCTGAAAGTAAAGCCCCTAAAACAGTTTTTGTTGCAAGTTTGTTTCGTATTTTAGTTTTTGTCAAACGTACGCGTTCAAAAAAATACTTGATCTGATAAGATGCGTTCATAAATCACTATCAAAAAGTAACTGGGCGTATAGAAATAGGAAGGTTCAGAATGTTGGAAATTATCATACTTTGGCGTATGATAATGCATATTGTATCATACATCTTACCACTGTCGAAATTATTATACATGTATGATAATTATCATACGTCTGGCATCGCTGATGACGGCAGTCTCAGTGATGCCATGGTACAAAATATAAAATTGGTTTGCAGCATGAAGAAAGGAATTTATTTCATTCACAAACCATCACTCTTGAAATACATTTTTATTTTATTATAGCATTGCTTGTTTGTGTTTTATTTACGCGCTATTCATTTTGCATAATTATTATGATACTAAACTATTTTAAAAAATGCAAATCGATTTATAATGCATATCGATTCAAAAATTCCAACACAATTACTTGACAACACTAGTGATTACTCAAAAATGCCAAATGAATGGCAGACCTGTGTATCGTAATCAGATTGTTGTAAAAAATGGCAAAAACTTACGATTATTTATTTAAATTGCTATTGATAGGTGATTCTGGTGTGGGAAAAACATCTATATTATTCAGATTTTCAGAAGATGCGTTCAATATTTCATTTATATCGACAATTGGTGAGTACTTTGATTCAAGTCTTTTTACCAAAGGTTATTGTCAGATAATTTTTTACGTATATTGTCATGAACAGGATTTTTTGTTTCCATGTTCATTGTGTCTATTTTTTATCGTCACACATATTCGTGGCGGATAGGGCGCGGCGCCTCGATAAATGGAGCCCTTATCGAATTAAATGAATCGAGAGTTCATGACATCATACACACTAATTAATTAGTTGACTCCCGAATAACTGGACCGTTGGTTGCAGGTATCGACTTTAAAATTCGTACGATAGACCTCGACGGAAAAAAAGTAAAATTACAAATATGGTAAGTTTTGTTTGGGTTTATTTGTTTTGTTCCCTTTTGTGAGTGAAACAGAGCCAGACCTGTTACGAGGCGCGGTCAAGCTAAAGTTAGTGGCCAGTTTTGCAATCGTAAATGAGTAATGAGGCTAGCACAATGTACCCACTTCCTTTCTTCAGCCTATCAACACAATGGCTCAAGCTGTTGTTCTGTAATACATTCAGAAAACAAAACAACAATTTACATTTGCACTGCAATAATTCTAGTCTCATAGTCATGCTTGACCTCTGTGATTTTATGAGATAATTATGTGATGCTAGTTATTTTAAAGTGATAATTTTCATAACCAGCTTAATATTGTTTAGAACATAATTATAATTTATAGTGTACCTAATAATGGTAGGTAACAATAATGGGAATAATAATTTTCTTGCATTCTGTATCTACTCTTATTATTTTCTATTGAACTGTGAATATGATAATTCCAGGGATACCGCAGGTCAGGAAAGATTTCGTACAATTACAACAGCATACTATCGGGGTTCAATGGGTATAATGCTGGTTTACGATGTTACAAATGAAAAGAGCTTTGAAAATATAAAGAACTGGATCAGGAATATTGAAGAAAATGCCAGTGCCGATGTTGAAAAGATGATTCTTGGAAACAAGTGTGACTTAGAAGCTAAAAGACAGGTAAGACCAGATCAGACAAGGTTTAATATATTTGACCGTCTCTTGCCTATATAGGAATTAAAAGATCTTTGATTTACCACTACTTTTAAGTAGAACTTGAAAGGTCATAGGTCAATGTACCCAGGTTAAATATGAATGTCGAATTCCATAGCTCATCTTCAAAATCAATACATCACAAACAGTTTTGCTGTCTCATTTTAATTTGTCTAGAATGATCTACATCTAATACTGAGCTGATAATTTATTACTCTAATCACTAACAATTAATCTTTTTCAACCTTGATTGAACATTACAGGATAAAAATGTCAGTTAATTTATAAATACACTTAGTATGTGGTGATATTACTATGAAAGTAATATGGTTTTCCTACTGTATGAGCTCTATGGGCACATTAATGTGTTATCAATAATATTATGTTGGTATTGATAAGTGGCAAATGGAATTGTAAATGTTATACCAATCACACTCATGACTCATGCTTTTGGCGGTATGTTATCTACTGATAAGAATAACTGGGGATTAACTGGGAGAACAGCTAACAAGCTAGTTAACAATATTCATGTCAAATTACTAAATCATTAAGTCTAATCCATTCACACCATGATTAATTTTATCTAACACTTTTTTGTTAGCCTGTATGTATTTATTATGTACGACTACTGTGTATAGGCCTTCTTTTTCTCCTTCTAAATCTTTCTATTCTGTGCAATATCTTCTATAGACTATAATCTAAACAAAAATTATTGTTTTGTTATCCTAATCTTTCCCACTCCTGAGCAAAGGCCTCCCCCATTCCTTCCAGTTTCGTCACCAAATCTAATATAGACTTATTTTATATTTCTAGGTTTCAAAAGAGAGGGGTGAACAGTTAGCTGTAGAATATCAGATAAAATTTATAGAAACCTCAGCAAAAGACTCCTTAAATGTTGAGTCAGCGTTTTATACCCTAGCAAGAGATATCAAGGCAAAGATGGAAAAGAAACAGGTATGGGATATTTATTAATTTAATTACAGAATTACATTAAGAATACACAGAGGAAGGCCAAAGAAAAGATGGATGTATTGTTTGAAAAAGACAGGAATAAATTATGCAGTGACATCTGACAGGGGACTAAACTCAAATAGAATAGGACAAGGGTAGGAAAAATTATTGTGAGTATTAAACACACTCTCATGAAAATATGCAGTTTGCGAGTTTATAATGTCGACAAAGAAAAAGCAGTGTGTCTGAATCATAAAAATATGTACTGTAGTTTCGCCTACTTTCATAAAATCCCTTAGGTCATAGATGTATTGCGTATGAAAGATTATAGTGTATGTACACTACAACACAAACATTATATAAAAAGATTGTATAAACAAAACATCTCCTTTGTTTACTATGTGATTGATGAGCTCTGCCAAATATAAATATACACTTCTACTACTATTTTAATGACATAATATTAATTGCCAAGTATGCCTTTTAAGGAAAACTTGGATGTTTTGCTTGTAAATAAGGAACTATTATGGTATTTTATTATCAGTAGGGAAACTCGACCACATTGCAAGCTCTGTGTGGTCATCTTACTACTATTATAAATGCGAAAGTTTAGATGGATGTTTGTTTGTTAATCTGGATGATATTTGGCACAAAGATAGATTATAGTCTGGACTAGCACAATAACACATTTAAAAAAACACATGAACGAAGTCGCGTGCTACAGCTAGTAATACATACACCAACATATTATTTGGCCCGGAATGTAAATACATGATGGACTGGCATGTTTTGTCATTCAGCTCAGCACTTTAGAAGAAGTAGTTGCAATACATTGTAAATTATGGCTAGATATGAATAGCCTTGTCAAATGAATGATGCAGATTGCAGCTGTCGAATATACTTATGTATAAATGATTCACCATGTGTATAGTATAGATACAGCTAATACGTACATAATTATCTACTTTTCTTAGCATGAATTGATTAGTCATTAATTTACGCATTAGTCAATTCCATCATTATTATTTTTAAACTCCTATAATTTTACAGTGTTTTACTAGAGCAGGTTCATTCTTATTATTAAAAAAATAATATCTACACTAATATTAGAAAGAAGCAAGATTTGTATGTTTGTAACGAAAAAACTCAAAAATTACTGAACCAATTTCAAAAATTCCTTCGTCATTAGAATGCTAAATTAATTCTGTGTAACATAGGCTATATTTATTATAAGTTTAAATAGTAAATGTCCACCCGAGCGAAGCCGGGACGGGCTGCTAGTCCTAAATATAACTGTAAAACTTTCACCAAATATGCACTATTTAGGTACATTGGTCTGTGTGAAACAATTGAATCAAGGTCTTATTCATAAGTGCGAACTATTTGCGATCTCGTACACCTACTGAATAAATTACAGCGATGAGAACTGAACGTCAACGTGACTAACACGTCCAAATATGTGCTAAATGTGGAATTTACATTATGAAGCCCTATTTATTGAAGCTACTCGTTAGAAAGAGACGGTACTGTCATAATCAAACAAAGTAGTCCTCTCTTTCTAACTACATATTCTAAAATATTTAAGCCTCGTTGGTCTAGTAGCCTCAGTAGCAGCTACGGAGTCTGGATATGTGCCCGGTTGATGGCAATTGGTTCGCCCCCTATTAGATGGGCCTTAAAACATAACTGGCCAAATGTGGGTTTACAGGCGTGATGTTATGTTTAAGTAGTTTTATAATTCTCCCTGGCTAAGTTTCACAAAAAGCAACCAAAGATTTATATCATTTAGTTAGGCAATAATACTAAGAAAAACAGTTTCCCAATAAGTAAACAATAAAGCGTCAATAAGTGATGATGCGTAAGAATCAATGCACACTTGTTATCGAGTGTACAACCTAGTTCGTTACATCGCTGACCCTGACAATTGGCGAGGTGTGATTGCGATCGATACAAAACAACTCGAAGACAAAGGCCAAACTAACAGTTCACTATATTTTGATGTAATGGTGAACACATTTACGTATCGACGTAAATGTTAGTCCAGTCGTTACATCCACCTCTGGTGTGATAGAGATCTTGGGTTCCATTCCCAGTTTGCGTAAAAGGTTATTCTCAATACCTATGCCCAGTCTGGTTTTGTAATCGGTTGGTGATATGCTTATCCCCTATTATACAGCGTGGGAGATATATTGACACGAAAACGGTTACCATGGTGTTCTATGTGGGGAGGGGAGCTCAGAATTATGTACTGAATATGGTATCCATTTTCGCGTCGATGTCCCACACATAAAGGGCGAAATAATTGGGTATACCAACTATATTGGCACAGGTCTACCTAACCCTTCACGAAAATACAGACATAATAATATTATGTCTATGTTCCACGAGTATCCATATGCCTTCCCTCTTTAATTGTTTTATTTTGTTTCATGCAATTCTAAACGAAAACAGAAGGTAATGAATCCGAGTATACGGTACTAGTTTTTCTAAGTGTCGTCTTTTTTGTTCGCTTCTTAGTTTAAATGGCAAAACAGTATAATATTGAGTTGGACTAATTAGGCGTTCGTTTTTTGTTTCGCTGTGTATTTATTTAGCATTACTGACATTATTTTAGCTTCCTACTAAATAAGTGCATGATGTTTATTTGCAGTTCGCAATAATTTTGAGCTGTTTTTTTTTTAAACTGAAATCTAGGTCTCTACTAGGCTTCACAGACAAGTATTTGCTTCTTCATTTCTGTGGGGATTACAAAAATATCATGACGGTCAGTAGCCATCAAGCCAGTTTTTGCATTCTTAACTTTATTCCTACCTAAAGACTTACTACACTTGTTCAGCTCAATTCGGCTTTGTCCATATAACGCCAGTTTTGTATAGAGATTTTCGCATTCGTTCAGCTATGGATAGCAGAATGGATGCGTACCCATTACCATACAAAACTTATAATTTAAAATTCTGGGCTCACTTTTAAATGGAACTTTTCGATAAGGTTCCAAATAAAATAACTAGTTTGATGGTTTTAAACCTTATCCAAAGATAAACCTTGGAATACGACGGATCTTGTCGGTGAAGGCTGGTGTCTTTTTTTAATTTTTGGGTAACAAAGTGTGGACTCTTATCAATTTGAGGGAAAAAAAACAATGAATTTTGCCATAAACTTGGGCTACATTTCATGCTGCCTTGAATTTTGTACCAATATCTTAATGTTTTTTTCTGTTGTTACCTTGAAATCGCTTTGTTTATATTGTGCAGTATCATCAAATAGTTTGCAACTAAAATGTTCTTTATGAACTTCCTTAATGATCATTTCATTTGCTGTGGTATTATTGCCGTTGATCATTTTAATAAGATTTTTTATTAATAGGAACTGGTGGCCTAACATGATAAAATTAAAGTGGGATTGTTTTAATCTTATTTCAGTACTAGCTTTTGCCAGCGGCTTCGCCCGCATGAAAATGACGATTTTCCATACAAACTTTCATCCCCTATTTAACTACCTTAGGGGTTGAATTTTGAAAAATCCTTCCTTATTCCTTGTCTACATTGTATAGGGAACCTCTGTGCAAAATTTCAGCTTTCTAGGTCCAAGGGTTTGGGCTGGGCGTTGATGAGTCAGTCAATCAGTCAGTCAGGACTTCTCTCTTTATTTATATAGATAGATGAGGATGCGAGTGCGACAGAGCTATACATGGTGTATAGCGCCATCTCTTTTCCACTCTGGAATAAAATTAAAACAATCCTGCTTTAAAACGGCATGGTAATCCAATACTAATGATATAATGAATGTGTGTGTCCAGGAGGCGAGTAACCCAGCGGGCGCGAGGTCAGGCGCGCACCAGATCCGTGCCAACGAGCAGCAACGCAAGCCCACGTCGTGGCTGTCGCGCTGCAGCTTGCTCTGACGGCGCCACGCCCCCCTGCGCAGGCGCCGCTGCCCCCGCCCCCCGCACCGTACCCGCTCCATGTACAACGCGAGCTATATCAAGTATTAAGGCCCGTAACAAACGACCCTGCGCGCTCCTATATCTATCACTATGAGTTATATCAGGATTGCCATCCAATAGCCATAATATCAAAGCGCGTAGGTCCGCTCCCTGTCAACACCCACCAACTATATATTTTTCGATCTTTTTAATACTGGTGCGTCAACTCCATAGGATCAGGGGGATCAGACTTGCTTTTTGTATTTTTATATCCGCCACTATGATACCTACTTCGACGTTTAGTTGAAACGAAACAGTATTTTTTCGTAAATTACCTTGTACATTTGTTTACATTTGAAGTGACGATTTATTTTTATATTAGGGCGAAATTAAGGTGTTATCATCATTACAAATAATGGTTGGAAGGTTTATTTCAATAGATTCTTTAGCTGTACTTTTCCTTTTGCTATTTTAATTAAGATATATATTTTAATGTAATATATAATATTTAATTTGAATAAAGTGCTTTTTTACAATTTATGTTTTTTATTTATATAATAAGACTGCAGTAAATTAACAGTAACATTTTATTGCCAACATTATATACAAAAGAGAATATTTTGGACACTTTTAGAAAATGGAAGTATCACCTCTAGTCTCTGAGTACCTAAATAGTTACAATTATCGTAATGCATTTGGTACAAACTTAACTAGTAAGTAATAACACTCAAAAATAAATGCTTTTATGTAGTCTGTACTTGTTTCGTGGTCCTTTTGAATGGTCGGAGAGCTAGTTTCTTAGCTCCACTGATGACACCTAGTGAAGCTAGAGTTAAAAGATGGAACATCTTCTTGGCTGTAATGTTCAAAACATGTCCAGTGACCTGCGATCCTTTTCTCCAGTATAGTGTATACAAAGGTACAGGTGGAAGTTTGTCAGACCAGATGCCTTCCCGGTAGTTTTTAGCCCGAGCTTCTGCAGACAATAAAACTGGGGCCAACTTAGACTCTAGTGTATTTTTCTGAATGTTTCTGGGCACCACAGCTTTAGCAAAACCAAGTTCCACAAGCCTTTCTCCAATGTCTATGATCTCAATTTTGTCTTTCTGAAATAAAAGTATTACATTTTGAAAATAAGTACTACCCAAAAATGCCAATTTCAAAGTTGCAATTTATAACACAGAAAAGATAAATACTTTTGAATTAAAATGACTGACATTTAAAGAAATCCATGTTCAAGTATTTTACAGTCAAGCTACTACAATCTGTCAAATTTCCTAAATAGATTTATAACTTTATCGCTGAAGCATTAGGTGCAACATTGATTGGAAACTATTGACAGTATTACTGTTTTTACTACACAATATTGTTTGCTTGTTATATTTTTACAAAAGAGTCAAATTCTGGTGTCTTACCCTTTGTTGTGGTAAATGCAATAATACTTTGGAGACTATCTCATCATTTTCTCTTTCAACAAGTGTGAACGACAATTTCTGGCCTTTGGCCACACATTCCAGCCAGTTCACTGCATTTCCACTTGCAACCTCTACTCCCCATAACTGAAGAAAACAGATCATTCATAAATGTGTTGGCACCAACCCAACCGGATTGAATCAATGGCGTTGTTGTAAACATATACCAACCTTGACTGGTAGTGGCGGTTTCTCCGTATGCCATAAAGGTAAGTATATCGGGGCTCTATGGTTTACCAAAACACGAAGTGGTGAATGCTGTACACCCGCATAGGTTCCTTTCAGCGTCTCATGTCTCTTTATAAAATGTTCAGGAACTGCACTTGCCTTTGAGAATTTGCTAACCTAATTAAATTTAAATATAAATGTTATTGTTATTATGTAATATCATTAATTTTATTTATTGAAGATAAACAGGGCACGTACCGGACGAACTTTGTGTATAGATACTGCTAAGCCAGCAGTCGCCAGAGCGTAAACAGCTATCTGTAAGTAATAGATTGGTGATAATAATCATCAGAAATCTTGTATGACATTATCTCTCACAACACTTACATTTACTCCACGGTAGTCTTGATTTAAAAGACGTTCAACGTTGAAAAAAAAACCATCTTCCTTTACAGACATTTTTTAATTTGTATACAAACTAATTATCATAATTTTCAGTGTAATAACTCAATAATATTTTCGTATCCAGTAATTTCAGTTTTGTTAGAAACTTTTTATGACATGACATTTTACGCTAAATGTTGCAAACATAAATTACTGAAAGTCTCGGTGTTTGACAGGCAATTTGAATAATAATAAAGAAGCAAATTAATTGAGTCTATTGTAATTAATGAGGAGTTTATTGCAATAAATGTATTTCCAGCAAACAAATACATTGTTTTGGCATCTGTTGTCAAAAGTATATAGGGTTATTTTAATAACTGGTGTAGCTGTGGCGTCATCGCGGTACGTCCATTTTTGTCTTTTCTATGGCAACTTCAATTCCACGTCAACCGTTTGACAGCTGGCTGCTACTCGCGGTTAAAATATTGTTCATTTTCATTTTGTGTTTTTTGATAAATATTTTAAAATGATTACTGTTCTAAACACTATCGATACGGGTCATGAAGACATGATACACGATGCCGAATTGGATTACTACGGTTTGAGACTTGCGACGTGTTCTTCCGATAATTCCGTCAAGATTTATGACATCAAGAGTGGTACACAAACCCTTGCTGCTGATCTTAAGGGTCATTTCGGGCCTGTGTGGCAGGTCGCTTGGGCCCACCCTAAGTACGGCAACCTGCTGGCGTCATGCTCTTATGACCGTAAAGTTATCATATGGAAAGAATCGGGCGAGTGGACGAAACTGTATGAATATACCGGACATGAGAGTTCCGTGAACTCTATCGCGTGGGCGCCCGCTGAGTACGGCCTCATTCTAGCGTGCTGCAGCTCTGACGGCTCTGTGTCCATCTTAACATATTCGCAGGACGGTGGTAACTGGGATGTGAAGAAGATCCCAGGAGCACACGCCATCGGAGTGAACTCTGTCAGTTGGTGCCCAGCCATCTCCGCCGACTTGAACTTAGACCCTCTTAGCAATAAGGAGGCATCGAAGAGGATAGTTACTGGAGGATGTGATAACTTGATCAAGGTTGGTATTTTCGTGGCACAAACAATGATGTAATATTAATTAAATTAAGCTATGAAGCCTTTTCTAGAAATACTTTCATTACCTACATGTCCCTTAAAATCAAATTTCTATTGCAGATTTGGAGAGAAACAGGTGATCAATGGGTAGAAGAAAACAGACTAGAAATGCACATGGACTGGGTGCGAGATGTAGCTTGGGCTCCATCCTTGGGTCTTCAAAGGTCCATGATTGCCAGCTGTTCCCAGGACAAGAGGGTCGTAATTTGGACCAGCGATGATAATGTGTCTTGGACCCCCACAATACTGAACACTTTTGATGATGTTGTATGGAGTGTGAGCTGGTCTCTCACTGGTAATATCCTGGCAGTATCTGGAGGAGACAACAAAGTCAGTCTCTGGCGCGAAGGTTCCGACGGACAATGGTTATGCATTAGTGAAGTAGCTAAAGGCTTAGGCCAAACACCAAATGATGAGAGAAGCACACTTTGAATTCGTTTATTTATGTTTTTGTTTATTTTAATTAACTTGTGAATAATTTCCTTATAGTAATATACATGCTATCAATAATTTTCTATGGTTTTGATCTATTTACTCAATAATCGGCAATTAAAGTCCGGTCAAGCAGCCAATCTACTAGGTTGAAGTGTGAGATGCCATTCACAAAAAGAAAATAATACGGCAAGAAAGATGATGTAATCATGTGTAGATGTATGGAAAAATACTTGCTGCCCCAACCCCAAATGCATTGATTGGGATAAGGGCAAAAAAAGTAATGATAAAAAAAAATTGTCTCTAAATATTATATTGTGTTTTTTCGGGTAGCCGGTGTTCGATAAGTAAACACGCACGTCAAAGTCCTCCGCAAAAAATAACTAATAATAGTGTAAAAAGTGTGAAATAAAAGTGTCACAGCACAAAATCTACCAAAACAAACAACAATAAACGATTTAAGAAAGTGAAATAAGCTTGAAACAACATTCTTGAACTAAAAAGTGCAATAAAAATTCAACAATATAACCTAAAAGTGAAAGTCATATCATAAGTTCTTAGCTGTCAAAAATAACAAAATTGGCATTTTGACACTGACATAGTAAGTGAAGTGTTGCCAACAACAATATTATTTACTACCACCCTGCCAGTGTTGTCGGTAAATAAATAAAAAATGGACAAAAGTATGGAATTATTGCTGTTAAAATTGGATGAGAAATTGAGTCAGCAAGCCAAACTCATAACAATGTCGGTGACGCAAAATGTTATGGAGGCACTAGATGAGAAATTAAAAATTATAACTGAAGAAAACACTAGACTTAAAGACAAAATATCTACATTGGAACAGAAACTTGAGGGCATGGAAAGAGACAAAAGAAAATACAACTTAGTCTTTTTTGGCATTGAGGAGATTGGGAAATCAGAAGCTGAACTGGTAGACCACCTCAAAGACACAATCATAGAAACAGGCACGCATCTAAGTAGCCAGGAGATTAGCAATATATATAGAATTGGCAAGGATAAAAATGTTAAAAACCGCCCTGTCGTAATTTCCGTCACAACACTGTGGAAAAAACACATGATTTTGAAAAACAAGTCAAAAATGCCGCCAGGTGTATATGTAGAAGAAGATTACCCTAAAGAAATATTAGAAAAGCGCAAGCAATTAAGGGCACAAGTGGAAGAAGAAAGGAAATAAGGAAACATTGCCTTCTTAAGATATGACAAAATAATAGTAAAGAAATCGTCGGGAATAAATAGAGACAAAAGGAAAAGAGAAGGCGATGACTCACCCAACTCGTCATCTCAGAAGAAAATGGACTTAAAAGACAATCCGGCCGCCACACCCACCAAAGGAAAAGAAATCCTAAAACCTAATATACTTAACTACATTGAAAGAGGCAGAACTGCTTCACTCTCAGAGATTCCAAAAAACCTGTAATGACCACCGCTACTCGAAATCAAACTAGAACAACAAATACAAGAACTACAACTGGAAAAAGCACCCCAAGCCGGTTGGTCACCGTGGGGCAAGAAGACCACAACCCTTCAGCAAATGAAATACCTAAAGTTAAAGAAAAATCAAACAATATCTATGTAGCCACCCTAAACACACTTTCATTAAGGACGACAGAAAAACTTCTCGAATTAGAGATAGCTTTGTGTAATATTAAATGGGATATTCTTGGAATGAGTGAAGTAAGGCGAATGGGAGATCACATCGAAGAGCATGACGACTACATTCTGTACTACATTGGTGAAACTAAGGGTCAATATGGAGTAGGATTTATGGTGAAAAAACATCTAAAGAAACAAATAATAGAGTTCAAAGGCATATCCGAAAGAATAGCTTTACTAAATATACAGCTACAGGGCTATAAGAACGAATGGACTATAGTACAAATATACGCGCCTACAGAAGCAGCGGATGAAACAACAAAAGATGAATTCTACAACAAACTTACAAATACACTAGAGACAGCTCATAAAAACGTCATTGTCATGGGAGACTTCAATGGGAAAATAGGTAAACAAAAGCATGGCGAAGAGTCAGTAGTAGGAGTTCATGGTATAGGAAAGAGAAGCAAGAACGGCAGGCGAATTGTAAACTTGGCCCTGGAGAACAACTTAACCATATTAAACAGCATTTTCAAGAAAAGACATGCCAAAAAGTGGACTTGGATATCGCCTGATGGAACTTACCGCAATGAGATAGATTTCATAACTAGCAATCAGCCTAAGTGTTTTCAAGATGTTAGCGTAATAAACAATCTCAACTTTAATAGCAATCATCGTATGGTCAGAGCAGTACTATCTCACAATCAACAAAAGAAACAGCGAAAACACTTTCAGCAGGGGAAAAATACTTGCACGACTGATACGACTTCTCAAACCACTGTAACAAATAAAGAAATAGACAAAACACAAGAAATATACAACATAGAAACAAACAATATTTATAGAAAGGTGAAAAAGTTAACAACAAATAAGAACACACTGAGCTTGAAGACAATTGATCTTATTCAAAAAAGGAAAGAACTGCTTAAAAATCGAAGAAATAAAACAACATTACAAGTAATCACTAAACTAAGTAAGGAAATAAGTCGCAACATAAAACAAGATAAGGCGAACGAAAGAGTTAATTGTATCCAAAAGCACATTACGAAAACTGGAGGTATTAATAAAGCACTCAAAGAATTAAAAGAAACGACGACATGGGTCCCGAAAATGAACAGCAAAAACAACAAGGAAGAAACAAGGAGACAGCCAATTTTAAAGATAGCAACAGACTATTATAGGAAACTATACTCGACCGGAAACACCTTAATACACAACATAGACCTTCGAGACGACACAGAAGAAATCCCTCAGATCCTTGAAAGGGAGGTCGAGTATGCGATAGAAACACAAAAAAATGATAAAGCTCCTGGACCGGATCATATAACTAATGAGATGATGAAAGCAACATTGCCAGAAACAACGAAAAAACTTACTTACTTGTTCAATCTTATCCTGAATACAGAATCCATACCTTCTCAGTGGACAATAAGTACTATAATACTCATCTTTAAAAAAGGAGATAGATCAGAAATAGGAAATTATCGCCCAATAAGTCTCATGTCAAACATATACAAGGTGTTCTCAAAAATAATACTAAAACGTATCACCAAAAAACTTGAAGAACAACAACCAAGAGAACAGGCAGGATTTCGATCGGGATTCGCAACAATAGACCACATACATGTGGTAAAACAGCTCATCGAAAAATGTCAAGAATATCACTACCCGCTATACATGGCATTTGTGGATTATAACAAAGCATTTGACTGCCTGGAACATGAGTACATTTGGAAAGCCCTGAAAAACCAAGGAATAGAAAATAAATATATAAGATTAATCAAAAATGTATATTCCAACAGCAAAGCACGAATTAAACTGGAAACAGAGGGGGAAATTTTTCCAATTCACAGGGGAGTGAGGCAGGGAGACCCACTCTCACCAAAGCTTTTTTCATCCGTGCTAGAAGAAGTCATCAGGAAAATGGAATGGGACAACATGGGGATTAATATAAATGGAACACATCTAAATCACTTGAGGTTCGCAGATGATATCATACTCATATCAGATAACCCGGAAAGTCTTAAAAGCATGCTTCAAGATTTGTCATGCGAAAGCAAAAAAGTGGGACTAACAATTAACAAAACGAAGACCAAGATAATAACAAACGGAACCCAAATGAATATCACAGTGGACGAGGAAGAAATAGAATATGTAAATTCCTATATATACTTGGGACAACTTATTGCATTCAGCAACCAAATGGACTCGGAAATAGAAAGACGGGTAGCCAATGCTTGGAAGAGATTTTGGTCGCTCAAAGAGGTACTAAAAGGTAATCATTATCATATTGCAATAAAACGGAAAGTATACAACACATGCATATTACCAATTCTAACCTATGGGTGCCAGACCTGGGCAAATACACACAAACAAAACCAAAAACTTATAACATGCCAAAGAGCAATGGAGAGGAGTATACTGGGCTACACAAAAAGAGACAGAAAGAGAGCTGTAGATCTAAGGAAAATCACCAAAATCGAAGATGTTGTATTAAAAACTCGAAGACTCAAATGGAGGTGGGTAGGCCACATAATGAGAGACCAGAGAAATAAATGGACAAAAGCTATAACAGATTGGACCCCTAGATATCAAACAAAGAGGAAACGTGGAAGGCAAAGAAAACGTTGGTCTGATGAAATAAAAAGGCATGCGGGTCCATTATGGCCACGATTAACTCAAATAAGAGCAGAGTGGAAAGAGCTGGAGGAGGCCTTCGTGTCGCAAAGACACGCCGACGCCCAATCTAATGATGACATTGATAATAATTGCAATTGTAATACAAATTAATTTAATGTGAATGCTAATTTAAAATTTAATGAAGCTAATAATAATAATTGAAATTAATTGTGACTGAATATGTAATTTAATTTAATAATGATACTGAATTTAATGATAATGAATTTAATGATAATGAATTTAATGATAATGAATTTAATGATAATGTAAATGAAATGTTGCATGCTATGTAAATCAAATTAATGTAATTGCATGTAAAATATGAAATCGTTTTAAATTATGTATATTGTGTTGGCAATAAAGGCTTAATAATAATAATTATATTGTAATAGTAAAATAATTATAGTGATTGTAATTTCCAATCCATTCAGACCATTGTTTTGACAATTTTATAAAAAAATTACCTTCAATTATATTGTGACATAGCTATGAGCACTAAGTTATAGCAGCTGGTTATGTACACTTCCAATTAATTGTTTTGTTTCTTATGCAACAAAAAAGGCCCATTTAAAGTAATTGACTTTCATAATGTTTCCATTTTAGTCTTAATAATTATGAGAGCACAGTGCAGTGCAGGCCTTGTCCACAAATTGAACCAAAAATGCATTTATCAGGTTTTCAACCTGCACCTTTTACTAGGGGTACCAAATTGTATTATAATAACCAAGTTTTACCCTTTCTTTCATTCACATCACATTTAAACACCATGTTATTTATTTATAAAAACAATTTTAATTACACTTAATCTTAAAACTTAATAATACAGATTCATATCAGTTATCACGTATTGCTGAGGTGGTATTCAATCAGTTCTGAGAGTAGCGGCATCTTGTAGTACTCCGCTATGGTCTTGAATGTGTTGATTTGTGCCAGAACCTCCTTGGTAGGCACCATGAGCGCGAACTCGCCCGCACACTCGCACACCATTGTCATGTTCTCGCGTTTTACCTGCACAGGGAAATAGAATTTTATGCCTGGTAAACGTCACGCTTGTAATCCTCAAAGGGTTAAGCAGAGGTTTTACATACATTCACACAGACATTTCGCTAGTCATGTTTAAGTTCCATATAACAGGGGGCGAACACATCCAACTCCGTGACTGGTACTGCGGAATTCCTGATGGAAAAAACCCAATAAAACCGACCCGGGAATTGAACCCAGGACCTCATGCGCGGCAGTCGCACTTGAGAAGATAGATAATACGTTAATTGCTACAATTTTTTATTTTCTGGATGGTAATCCCTTTGGATATCTCCGCCCTCCGCCCTGGGGGCGAATGGAGGGGTCTGTCAGACTCTAACTGACTAAAAACCTCCCCAGTGTTCCCTTCTCACACTTGCACCGAGGATCATGGGAACTAGGACGCCTTGCACGATCCCCGGTACTGCTACAAACACAATTTAACGTAAGAAAAATAATAATTATGTAAACTGCTACAAACCTGATGGCACCGTTTACATATCAGATCTTGTAGCATATAGGTCATGGTTCGTCTGTTCATGACCTCAACCAGTCTCCACTCCAGCTCTTGGTTCTCGTACGGAGTGCCACACGTAGGACATAAGCACACCGGCCTGTGAACAATATGTTACGAAATTTAGAATTTTGTGAAAACGCTAACCCAAACTTAATTTTTCCACCATCAATTATTCTTTTCTACCTAAGGCAGCAGCCTGGTCTGGTATTGGTATGGGCTCGGCCCTAGTTTATTCCCAACGATATTGGTATCCACTTTCAATAAAGAGGTGTTACAATTATGAAAATATGTAAGGATCTGCCAGCGTTATATAGTATCTGACTTTCCATATAGGAAAAGGGAGGCAGTTGATTCTAATATTTTAGGAATAAAACACACGTTTTTAATGTAAGAGATTTTTCTATTATATGTCAAAGTCAAGTGGAGTCAATACTTAGACAAAGATCTGTATTTGGAACACTATACAGCCAGGATGATTCTTTATTGAATTTAAACCAAATAGGTTCAACACCTCCCCGTAATGGAGCATCCTGTATCAAAGATATTCCATAGGTTCAAAACAAAAAATAAGATCAACCTGTATATAAAAAATACAATTAAAAAAATATGACAGCCCGTATATACAAAATACATTCAATACAAAAAATATATATTGAAATTGCTAACTACTCTTAACTAAACCTAAAGCATTTGTAAATCTAGAATGTTTAATTCTGGTTAGTGATTTAGTGAGTATGTCAGCTAGCATGTCATTTGTTGAAATGTACTGTAGGTTGAAATCAGTCTGTGAAAGTTCCCTAATGAAGTGATGCCTTATGTCTATGTGTTTAGTGCGACTATGAAAGGTATCATTTCGAGTGAGTTTGAGTGAACTTTGGTTATCCGAATGAATGGTAATGGGCTGAATGACGTCGAAAACTTCTTTAATGAGTGATCTCATGTAAATGGCTTCCTTACATGCTTCAGTAAGTGCCATGTACTCAGCCTCAGTGGTGGACAGTGCAGGTGTGCGCTGCTTGCGCGATTCCCAAGATATGCACGCACCACTCATTTTAAAGGCGTATCCTGTGTATGATCGTCTGTCTATGACATTACTGCCGTAGTCAGCGTCTACGTATCCGATAGGATAGCTTTCTTCCTTTTTATCAAAACAAAGTTTTAAGTCTTTTGTTGCCTTCAGGTATCTGAGTACCCGTTTAGCAGCTTTCCAATGCACCTCCCCGTAATGTACATTGAACTGGCTCAGATAAGACACTGTATGCGATATGTCAGGCCTTGTTCCTATTGAAATGTACATTAGAGATCCGATAAGCTGTTGGTACGGTAAATCAGGTCTCTCATCTTCCTTGGCAGGAATGGTGAGCTTCATACCAGCTTCCATTGGAGTGGAGATTGGAATTGAATCTTTCATTCCAAATTTTTCAACGATTTTTTCGATGTACTTGGTTTGGTCAAGTGTGATGTTATCAACATTTTGAATAACTCGCATGCCTAAGCAGTCTTTCAGAAGACCAAGATCCTTCACGATGAAAAGTTTTTTGAGTGAATTCTTGAAGGTCTCTTTCATACATTCATTATTACAGAGGATGAAAAAATCGTCCACGAATACGGAAACTACAAGTATGTTGTTACCGTCTCGTCTGTAATAAACGCAATGCTCGTTTGCTGCTTGTGTCATCGATAAGCTATTCATGGCTTCGCAGATTTTTATATTCCACTGTCTAGGGGATTGCTTTAGGCCATATAGCGATTTTTTAAGTAAGCAAACTTTTCCTTTTCGGTCAATTTCAAAGCCTGGCGGCTGTTCCATGAAGATTTCCTCTTCTAAATCGCCATTTAAGAAAGCGGTTTCTACATCAAGGTGATCTAACTGGACGTTAAGTTGTACGGAAAATGCAAGAAGCAGTCTAACTGTCGACAGTCGTGCTACAGGAGAAAAAGTCTCTCCGTAATCGATACCATGTACTTGGGTAAAGCCTTTTGCTACTAATCTTGCTTTAAATTTAACAACTTCGCCGTTAGTATTCTTTTTTATTTTATAGACCCATTTATTTTTAATAATCTTTCTGTCTGTGGGTCTCTCTACTAATTGCCATGTCCCGTGTTTCATTAAACAATCGTACTCATTTTTCATAGCTTTTTGCCATTCAGAACTGTGAACATCTTCTACGGCTTGTTTGTAGGTTTCCGGTTCATAGTCTGACACCATAAACATCGACGGACTGTATCTGTCAGGTGGTCGTCGTTGTCGTTGCGGATATCTGGGTTCATTGATCGTGCTGTCTGTTTCTAGAGAACTTGGTGCTGATTCACTGGATTCGTTATCTGCAGTCAAATACTCCTGTGATGTTTCTGCTTCAGAAACTTCAGGCAACCTTTCAATTCGGTCAGTATCTGTAAATAATTCTGGTGTTACTGGTTTTAAAGTTTCGACAGTAAAGTACTCCTGTGATTTTTCTGCTTCTGAAACTTCAGGCTGGCTTTCAATTCGTTCACTATCTGTAAACGATTCTGGTGTTACTGGTTGTGAATTTTCTATCCTTAATTGGTCGTAAATGAGAGTACTGTCGGCAGTAGTAGTGGTAGGTTCCACTGCTGTAGCAGGGTTTCCCACTTTATCTTCGATGAAGATGACATCACGTGCGACAATGATCGATCTGGGATTATGAGGATCTATAAGGCGATAGCCTTTACTCTCACTTGAGTAACCAACAAAGATACAAGCTTTTGTTTTAGAATCTAACTTAGTGCGCTTCTCTTTAGGAATTAAAGCATGCGCTTCGCAACCAAAAACACGAAGATGTGATAGATTAATCGGTTTTTCATACCATAATTCGTCAGGAATTTTATTGTTCAACGCTTGAGTTGGTGTTACGTTTTTTAAATAGATAGCTGTATTCACAGCTTCACCCCAGTAAGCTTTTGGTAGCTTGGAGTCATGAAGCATTGTTCTTGCTTTTTCAATTACAGTTCTATTAACTCTTTCTGAAGTTCCATTTTGCTCTGCATTATATGGGACTGTTTTCTGATGAACTATTCCATTTTCCTGCAAAAAAGTAGACATCGGTCCGTTTACGAATTCTCCGCCATTGTCTGATCGTAAAGTTTTAATTTTAAGACCAGTTTGGTTTTCAACATGATGTTTGAATTCGACAAACTTCGAAAAAACTTCACTTTTAGACTTTAATAAAAAACCAAAAGTTTTTCGAGTAAAATCGTCCGTAAATGTAAGCAAATATAGGGCACCACCCCATGAATGCGTACTCATTGGTCCGCATAGATCTGTATGGATCAATTCGAGTTTATTTTTTGTCTTACTTTTGGACTTTTTAAACGGCCTTTTTGCTAATTTTCCTTGTACACAAGGAATGCAGGTTTCATTCAACGTGTCATTATAGTTTATGCCTGACGTAGAAAACTTTTTTAAAATATTCATCGCTTTGACGTTGATATGTCCAAGACGTCTATGCCATAACACAGCTGGTAGCTTTCTGTCAGTAATCAGCTGAGCTTGATTTTCGGAAATGTCTAGCTTGTACATGCCTTGTTTATTTGAAGCAGTAGCAACTGTTATTCCGGAAACTTTGCATTCTTGTCTGAGAAGGATAGTCGCACCTTTTGGCGAGAATATAACTACAAAACCTTTTTGAACTAGGCTACTGACTGATAATAAGTTAGCAGCTAGTTTGGGGACAAAGAGAACGTTAGATATGGAATGAACACTATTAGATACATTTAATTGAACTGTACCCGTACCTTTACATGCCATTTTTTCATTGTTGGCTGCAATGACATAGCTTGAGCTGTGCACAAAGTCACTGAGCATGCGTATGTCGTTGCACATGTGTGCGGTTGCACCAGAATCTAAGTACCAAGGTGAGATGGATGTGGGAAGCTGAAAAGGAGGTGTAGTGAAAGATAATAAAAGTGTAACATCAGTAATATTAGAAACTAAGTTAGTCACATTCTTCTTGAACTTCCTTTTACGACATTCTGAGACGAGGTGTCCTTTCTTCTTGCAGTATGTGCAAACTGGTGGGCGAAGGCTTGAGTTCTTAGTAGAATTAACGGTCAACGCAGCATCTGGCTCTTTCGATGGGGAATAACGTAGATCTTCTTTTAATAGGATCGCAGCTACAGAGTCCGACGTAAGTTTCGTTCCAGAGTTTTCGATCGCCATGACCATTGGATTAAACTTCTCTGTCAGTCCTGTCAGCATAATCAGTCCTACGAACTCGTCATCTACTGGTTGGTTAACTTCGATGAGCTGTTGCTGTGTTGCTCGTATCTCGCTCACATAAGCTTCCATACTCTTAAATGAGGAGAGCTTATAGTTAAATAGTCTGCGCAAGAGGTTCAGTCGTCGCAGTAAGCCGCTGTCTGCATATGCAGCTTGTAGCTTCTTCCACATTCCTTCTGCTGTCGTGGCACTCATCACGGTTGGATATACTCGTGGTGTCAACGAGAGGCAAATTTTCGCCATAGCTTTCGCATCTAGACGTTTAAAGGTATCGTCGTCTCCTACCTGTGTTTTATATTCAGCAGGGCTGTTTACGCAGTCCCAGAGGTCGCACACAATGAGAGTATTTTTCATTGCGAAACTCCATGAAGTATAGTTCTTCGCTCCCTCCAGTTTCTCGATATTTGGAACAGCGGCAGTGGTTCCAAAAATCATTGCATTTGGTGCCGACGCCTTCGTGGTCGTCGATGGTGACGAGGAATCTCCGCTCGCTGCCATAGCACTAGCAAGGGGCCATAACCTTCTAATATTTTAGGAATAAAACACACGTTTTTAATGTAAGAGATTTTTCTATTATATGTCAAAGTCAAGTGGAGTCAATACTTAGACAAAGATCTGTATTTGGAACACTATACAGCCAGGATGATTCTTTATTGAATTTAAACCAAATAGGTTCAACAGTTGATTCATATAATATGCCTACATAGGCACTAATAAAACGTTTAAAAAGGTGCATAAATAAAATCATTTAGTATGTTAATGTATGATACTCACAAATCATTCTGCACAGCAGTGTTAGTGTCCCGGCAGAGGTCGAGGTCCCGGCAGTGGTTGCAGACCTTGCAGATGATCTCGGTGAGCACACAGGAGTTGCAGGCGTCGCGCCACTCCGCGGAGCTGCTGAACTCGCCCACGCCTATCAGACGGAGCAAGTTGCGGCGGAGGAGGGTTACCTGGTTGAAACGAATATTTAGCTAGATAATAATAGAATAAATACTCTTAGGTATTTAAAATGTTGACAGTTTATAATGATTGCTCTGTTCCAGAGATGTAAAAACTTTGCAGGCCGTTAAGTATTTAATTAGAATTTATGATGATTCCATTTCTTGAAAGCGTATAACCCACGCATCTTCGTTAAACATACGTTAAAATACCTTAACTGCCTGATGTGTCGATTATTTTCTGGTTAATTTGTCTGGTTTTTTAGAAAAAACTTGGCCATTGCTGGCCGATGTCGGACGGACGGTGTTTGTAGTGTACTATGTATATGTAGAACAAACCTCTTCGTCCAGTGAGGGGTCAAGTGAGAACACTTTGCAGACCGCGTTGACGTACAGTAGCGCGGGCTTGCAGTCGCCGGAGAACGCGTCCGGCTTCAGTCCGGGCTGCTGGCCGATGTCGGACGGACGGTGTTTGTAGTGTACTATGTATATGTAGAACAAACCTCTTCGTCCAGTGAGGGGTCAAGTGAGAACACTTTGCAGACCGCGTTGACGTACAGTAGCGCGGGCTTGCAGTCGCCGGAGAACGCGTCCGGCTTCAGTCCGGGCTGCTGGCCGATGTCGGACGGACGGTGTTTGTAGTGTACTATGTATATGTAGAACAAACCTCTTCGTCCAGTGAGGGGTCAAGTGAGAACACTTTGCAGACCGCGTTGACGTACAGTAGCGCGGGCTTGCAGTCGCCGGAGAACGCGTCCGGCTTCAGTCCGGGCTGCTGGCCGATGTCGGACGGACGGTGTTTGTAGTGTACTATGTATATGTAGAACAAACCTCTTCGTCCAGTGAGGGGTCAAGTGAGAACACTTTGCAGACCGCGTTGACGTACAGTAGCGCGGGCTTGCAGTCGCCGGAGAACGCGTCCGGCTTCAGTCCGGGCTGCTGGCCGATGTCGGACGGACGGTGTTTGTAGTGTACTATGTATATGTAGAACAAACCTCTTCGTCCAGTGAGGGGTCAAGTGAGAACACTTTGCAGACCGCGTTGACGTACAGTAGCGCGGGCTTGCAGTCGCCGGAGAACGCGTCCGGCTTCAGTCCGGGCTGCTGGCCGATGTCGGACGGACGGTGTTTGTAGTGTACTATGTATATGTAGAACAAACCTCTTCGTCCAGTGAGGGGTCAAGTGAGAACACTTTGCAGACCGCGTTGACGTACAGTAGCGCGGGCTTGCAGTCGCCGGAGAACGCGTCCGGCTTCAGTCCGGGCTGCTGGCCGATGTCGGACGGACGGTGTTTGTAGTGTACTATGTATATGTAGAACAAACCTCTTCGTCCAGTGAGGGGTCAAGTGAGAACACTTTGCAGACCGCGTTGACGTACAGTAGCGCGGGCTTGCAGTCGCCGGAGAACGCGTCCGGCTTCAGTCCGGGCTGCTGGCCGATGTCGGACGGACGGTGTTTGTAGTGTACTATGTATATGTAGAACAAACCTCTTCGTCCAGTGAGGGGTCAAGTGAGAACACTTTGCAGACCGCGTTGACGTACAGTAGCGCGGGCTTGCAGTCGCCGGAGAACGCGTCCGGCTTCAGTCCGGGCTGCTGGCCGATGTCGGACGGACGGTGTTTGTAGTGTACTATGTATATGTAGAACAAACCTCTTCGTCCAGTGAGGGGTCAAGTGAGAACACTTTGCAGACCGCGTTGACGTACAGTAGCGCGGGCTTGCAGTCGCCGGAGAACGCGTCCGGCTTCAGTCCGGGCTGCTGGCCGATGTCGGACGGACGGTGTTTGTAGTGTACTATGTATATGTAGAACAAACCTCTTCGTCCAGTGAGGGGTCAAGTGAGAACACTTTGCAGACCGCGTTGACGTACAGTAGCGCGGGCTTGCAGTCGCCGGAGAACGCGTCCGGCTTCAGTCCGGGCTGCTGGCCGATGTCGGACGGACGGTGTTTGTAGTGTACTATGTATATGTAGAACAAACCTCTTCGTCCAGTGAGGGGTCAAGTGAGAACACTTTGCAGACCGCGTTGACGTACAGTAGCGCGGGCTTGCAGTCGCCGGAGAACGCGTCCGGCTTCAGTCCGGGCTGCTGGCCGATGTCGGACGGACGGTGTTTGTAGTGTACTATGTATATGTAGAACAAACCTCTTCGTCCAGTGAGGGGTCAAGTGAGAACACTTTGCAGACCGCGTTGACGTACAGTAGCGCGGGCTTGCAGTCGCCGGAGAACGCGTCCGGCTTCAGTCCGGGCTGCTGGCCGATGTCGGACGGACGGTGTTTGTAGTGTACTATGTATATGTAGAACAAACCTCTTCGTCCAGTGAGGGGTCAAGTGAGAACACTTTGCAGACCGCGTTGACGTACAGTAGCGCGGGCTTGCAGTCGCCGGAGAACGCGTCCGGCTTCAGTCCGGGCTGCTGGCCGATGTCGGACGGACGGTGTTTGTAGTGTACTATGTATATGTAGAACAAACCTCTTCGTCCAGTGAGGGGTCAAGTGAGAACACTTTGCAGACCGCGTTGACGTACAGTAGCGCGGGCTTGCAGTCGCCGGAGAACGCGTCCGGCTTCAGTCCGGGCTGCTGGCCGATGTCGGACGGACGGTGTTTGTAGTGTACTATGTATATGTAGAACAAACCTCTTCGTCCAGTGAGGGGTCAAGTGAGAACACTTTGCAGACCGCGTTGACGTACAGTAGCGCGGGCTTGCAGTCGCCGGAGAACGCGTCCGGCTTCAGTCCGGGCTGCTGGCCGATGTCGGACGGACGGTGTTTGTAGTGTACTATGTATATGTAGAACAAACCTCTTCGTCCAGTGAGGGGTCAAGTGAGAACACTTTGCAGACCGCGTTGACGTACAGTAGCGCGGGCTTGCAGTCGCCGGAGAACGCGTCCGGCTTCAGTCCGGGCTGCTGGCCGATGTCGGACGGACGGTGTTTGTAGTGTACTATGTATATGTAGAACAAACCTCTTCGTCCAGTGAGGGGTCAAGTGAGAACACTTTGCAGACCGCGTTGACGTACAGTAGCGCGGGCTTGCAGTCGCCGGAGAACGCGTCCGGCTTCAGTCCGGGCTGCTGGCCGATGTCGGACGGACGGTGTTTGTAGTGTACTATGTATATGTAGAACAAACCTCTTCGTCCAGTGAGGGGTCAAGTGAGAACACTTTGCAGACCGCGTTGACGTACAGTAGCGCGGGCTTGCAGTCGCCGGAGAACGCGTCCGGCTTCAGTCCGGGCTGCTGGCCGATGTCGGACGGACGGAGCGACGGGTGACGTGTGTTTATCTTTTCTGTCACTCTGTGGTTGAAAAGGATGGATTGACGCAGCGTAAGACATCGAATTATACATGAGATTAAGGATAAATAAAATCTAAAAAGTGGAAATAACTTTACTTTCGGACGTCGGTGACTTTTATTTGTTTAATTTTAGTTGGTATTTGTGTAAAATATTTTATTACTTTTATTTGTTTGTTAATGTTTTCGAGCGATTGGCACTCGTGGGCAGCAGTTGAAAATCCTCGTCAGGTGCTACGCCCATTTGGTTTGTTTGATTTGTATGTGTGGGAAGTATGGAAAGTTGGAAAAGATTCTTCACCATATACTGACGCGTGAATCAGCATGAACTTCAATCTTGTTTAATCAAACTTTTCGTGAAGATAAACGTTATGTATTTTTTTTTTAAACAAAGACTTCGATAATAAGTAAAACCTACTGGAACAGCTTCTGCGAGATCTCCCCACGTAACAAGTTGGGCAGTTCCTTGGGCTGCGAGTACGCGGCGCTGAGGTATCCAGCCACGGCCGCAGCGAACGGCTCGCGAACCGGCGCCGGCAGGAAACTCGACAGGTTCCACTGCATCGTTATTGTACCCTGGGAACATCATCATATAATATCACGTACATTTTAACCCAGGTACTCTCCGCGAGTCAGTATCACCAAGGGTTGCTGGCCTTTCTCAGGGAGCTGGGGTGATCGAATAATATTAAATTGCGGACACCAGACTATTTACTGTACTATTATAGTAGTATTTGTCATTTTAAAATTATATAGCTGTTAGAATAGCGTTTTGTTTATCAGTCTGATGACAAGACATTGCAATTTAAAGTCGAGTAAGCGTAACATACGGAATTGAACCTTATTTGAATGGTGCTAATTTTCACACTTGTGTGATAATTTGTAGAAGTATAATTATGGTATACTTTAGTTAGTGCTTGTGTGTGTGTAAGTGTAGAAGTATAATTATGGTATACTTTAGTTAGTGCTTTGACATTGAATGGCACGCGAATGCAAGTGCGGATCGATGTATTATTCAGTAACTTTTTTTTTCACCAGGAACGTCCCCCTTGCCGCAGAGGCTTTACCTTGATCCGTAAATACGGACCCACCCTTTGGTAAGAGGGGTATCCGTATTACAGCGCGCGAGACCCCGGCAGTCAGTCCACTTGTAGTGATACCCCCAGTTGCCCACCCGGGACATGCCCAGCAGGAGACGTCGAGCGACAGAGGTGTGTATGTGGCTCCCGTCCGACCCGTTACTAGACCGAGCCGATCACGGTCCAGACTAAAGAGCCGTCGTGTGTGTATGGGCGGTGTTGCATCGTGTAACACCGCCCGTATCTGCCCCCTGTTTATTTTAAGTGAACACTCGCATTAAGTACCTCATCATCTCCATTTTCTTCACTCGCTGCTGGCAACTGTGACGATCCAACTTCAGTCAGACCTTCCGGTAGTTTCCCCTGTTTACAAAAAAAAAGTTAATTAGTAAAGTAAGTGGTGAGGAAGCCCAAAGAAAATATGTTTGGAGTGTGTGAGAAATGATTTATGATATGAAGGAAGATGGTGAAAATAATATCGTGAGAATGTAAGAAAAAAACGTATGCGCCAACTTCAAATAACATGGAACAAAGGTATGAAGATGATGATTAAGCGGCTAACAGACGTCAAACGCAAGTTTTATAATGCGTAAAAGTATATGATTCACTGCAGTAAACAAAATCAGAAAAATATATGATATTCTACAGGATATATGCTAGTGCCATAGTGTTGTGAAAACATAATAAACTAACTTTGGTTGATAGAATAAAATCACGAAGATACCTCTAAAATTTTCTTATAACGAGTAAAAACCATACTCAAATACATGTCATCGTTCTGATTTTTGTGCCAAATAATTCTACAAGCAACATACTAAAATCATAGTGTTTTACTTTTTTAGTCCAATCAATAGTTTTTTTTTGTAAATTGCAAAATACCACTAATTTCGCACTATTCGGCCGCAGCGAAAGACGTAACAACCGCTTTGTAGTGCAAGCTGATTAGAACTTTATTCTAACAGTATTTCAAACGAAGTTTGAACCACCACAAATAGAGTTGCTAATTTGAGGTAGCATAGGCTCTTCAGGCGTTGTTTTAAGATAGGCGTTGTTTTAAGATAATTATATTGTTATAGGTTTTTGAAAAGCAATGTCCATGTACGATATACCTGCACTCCAGCATGGTTGGCCTCATCCAGCCACAGCAGGTAGGACCAGCACTGCTTGTACCGGATGTCGATGCCGTGGAACAGCTCCTTGTTCCGGATGCTTTGGACGACAAACTCCACGTATCCTGCACGAAAAAATGGCAAGCAATAAAAAATACCGTACATATACAACCACACACAATGGGGCCGAAAAGTTCTGGAGTGGCGACCGCGAACCGGAAGACGTTGCGTCGGAGGGCCTCCCACTAGGTGGACCGATAACCGATACCAGAATCTGTCAGACTCAGAACCCTGCAATGTTTCGGGGAGCACATTGGTCCCGGCTGCGTAGATCTTTATCAGTTGTACGGGTACTCAGAAATAAACCAAATCTTAATAAGAAGAATCCTGAAACCCAGTAACTGACTTGTGTCTAAGTCAGATAGGTAGTCACTCCATCTAAAATACTGGTATTCAACTGCATCTGGTAAAAATGGAAGTCAACCCCAACCAAAGTTGGTTAAACAAGCAAGCCCACACGAGCTCAAATGACCCGCTAGGTGGAGCGGAAGGAAGTGTCAGACTCTTACTGACTAAAACCCACCCATGTTCCTTCTTAGCCCTTTGTGTTTAGTAGCCGCGTCTTTCGAACAGGCCCGGAGTATTTGGTCAAAAAAATCAAAATCTAAATATTTATTTCAAGTAGGACAATTACAGGCACTTTTGAATAGTCGAATTAAACTAACTGCGGCACTCAGAGATATCCAACGATTACTCAAGCCGCCACCCAGCAAAGGCCTGACATACTTTTGTATGACAAATGTCTAATCTGTGTAAAACAATAATTGCTAATTCTTCTAAGAAAACCAACATTTGTATACTTAGTTTAGTACCACTTTTCGATAATAGATGGCGTTGTGCAGTTGTAAATCACGGTGTTATTAAGATTCTCCTGTGTTGAATGACTATCCACGGTATTTTATATAATAAATTGTTTTTACTCTGGACACCTCAGTTTTATTTCTTGGCGATATATTTTTGGGACGTTGTACAACAAAACTGCCAAAAACCTTTACCAAGCGACGTCCCAAGCAACCACTGAAGCTTTCGAGTGCGGCAGTAAACTACTAAACTAATGAAGCTAAATAAACTAAGCTACAGTCCTAGTCACAAGGCATAATAACTCGTGAGTTTACTGTAGAGGTACCTACCGATGCCATCCATAACAGTATTCTTCTTAGTACACAGTAGGATTTTGTTGAAGTCTGCGAACACTATGAGAGAGCCAAGCCGCTTGAACTCAGCCACCAGCATCAGGAACAGCTTCTTCATCAGGTTGTACAGAGTGCGCCGGAGGGCTGGGTCGTAGAGGAGGGACGAGGAGGTTTTTAGCCATCTGTTGAAGTGGAAATGATGTTAAGGTGTGTGAATGAATGATAAATGTTGTTCAGGTAGGAGGTCTGTCCAATTAAAAGAGAGCCGTCATATGGTACTCTAAGTTCCCCACCCACAACAGACATCGATATCTATACAAATAAATTAAATAAGTGTATTTACTCCGTCTAATCTCTGAAACGGCTCGACCAATTATTTGCTGGAAGATAGCTGGTGGTATAAGAAGTGATTTTGGTTTTTGTTTTAGAGAAAATATAAGGGTTCCGTGAAAAAACATACTAGAATAAATAATTACCAAAATCCGATTCAAACAGCTACTAAATAAAACAGGGAAGAAACATTTCTATAATTCTCACCTATAAAAGTGTGAGATCTGGAAGTCGGCAAAGACGTTTTTGTACTGAGTGACGTCACGAAGCCATGACGCTATCATCGTCCGTAGGATCTTGAACGCCGCGCTGCATTGTGCTGTCTCGTCGTATGTCATTGATGCATTGGATCCTGATAGAGATATAAGTTGTTTTATTACCCGACTACGGCGAAGCCAAAAGGAAGGGTAATGATTTTGGCAGTATATGTATGTATGTTCCACCGTAGCGCCTAAACTACAGAACGGATTTTAATGAGGTGTCAAAAGATTCGTAAGAATAGCCCGGGTGACATAGGCTATATACATTTTATGAAATATTTTTATGACGGAAGTTAAATGTAAATGTCAGATTATAACAACGAAAATTTTTTTTTGGGATAATCATAACATGTTTGGTATCAAATGAAAGGTCTTGACAATATTATATTATAGTTTTAGTCAACATATACGTTTAGAATGCGGTCAAACCGTTCTCGCGGTCTACTCTGTGTTATTTATTCGTATTGTGTAAATAACAAACCAACATTAAGTAGAATATTACAATAAGAAAGTAATATATTATTACGTATTTATTATATAATTATAAGTAACACACAAAATTAAAATTCAAATAAAAAAATAAGTTTACAAATCTAAAACCCGACTACTAACAAAATCGCGGTCTTAAAAGTAGAAAACACGAAAATTTTTCTTGTCTGATATTCTTCGTAGTGGCATGCCACCTTGCTAATGGCAATTAGCAGCTGACTTCTGTTTCAATGAGAACGCCATGAAGGAGCATCAGGTATCAGTGGAATGCGACTACGAAGAATAGCAGACAAGAATTATTTTCTTGTTTTGTACTTTTAAGACCGCGATTTTGTAGTGACCGACCCATAGTCACACTAAACTACCACACCAGTGTGACTATGGTTAATTTTATTTATCCGTAGTCACACTGGTGTGACTACGGATAATTTAACCTGATCCGTAGTCACACCCGGATGAATAACCAAAATTATAGGCTGTTGCTAGTCGTCCGCTAAGTGGATGAATCACAGTCTCGCGACAGTATCCTTTATGTGCGGCATGGGCACCGGGCCGTAGGCCGACGAAGGAGGCCGGCGGAGGCCCGGCACTTCGGGGACAGAAGATATTAGTGTTATTTAATATGCGAGCGAAGCGAGCGCGCGTCATGGAGTACATGAGTTGCGTGTATGAGTGACGTGACCAAAAGCTACGATACTGACTACGGTTCAGCCGTAGTCACACCAGTGTGACTATGGATCAGGTTAAATTATCCATAGTCATACTAGTGTGACTACGGATCAGCCGTAGTCACACCAGTGTGACTACGGATAAATATAATTAACCATAGTCACACTGGTATGGTAGTTTAGTGTGACTATGGGTCGGTCATGGATTTTGTTAGTAGTCGGGTTTTAGATTTTTAAACTTAAGAGGAAATGCGAGTGCTGTCTCTTTCTACTATCGCTGTCTCTCTCCGTCCTCCTGCCCTCAAATTCGTGCGATAAGGACAACTGTAGAAAAAAGTTAGAATTCGAGGTTTGGCTCTCGCCTATTTCCTCCTCCAATATTGAACCAATTTAAAAGATATTTTAGACAATGAATAAGGAGGTTATATACTACGCCGCTATGTTTTTCTTTTTTCGTTAATAGTTGTCAAATTTGTACACTAGGACTCTGTTAACAGCGATCTAAACAAGCAATTTTGAGCATTTTTTGAGGGTTCTAGTGCTTATAAAAATAATTTATCACCAAAAAGGAAAACATAGGGGCATAGAAATAGTTAATATTTATTATTCTGTAAAAAACCATTGCTCTAGGGTCATTAACCAAAAAGAAAACAGGCGAGAGCGTTTGTATGGAGAAAAGACCACTCGCGTTTCCTCTTAAGTATTGCGGTTGCCCTTTCCAAAGCGTAAATCAGTGGAAGAATGGGCAAGAAAAAAAATGTTGGTTACATCATTTATCTTTCATACACACTGAAATTTAAATGGTTGTTTTTCTGCAGCAAAATGACTGTCGCACACCGCCAGCGCGTCCGTCTCCAGCTCCACGCACACGGTACCGTACTACTTACCAGCATTAGCCATAGCGTCCTGTATATTAGCGTGTTGCGCTCCGAAGGAGGTGGCGACGCTGGTGCCCTCCACCTGCAGGATGCTGTGCGCCTGCAGCAGCGCGCACACCGCCAGCGCGTCCGTCTCCAGCTCCACGCACACGGTACCGTACTACTTACCAGCATTAGCCATAGCGTCCTGTATATTAGCGTGTTGCGCTCCGAAGGAGGTGGCGACGCTGGTGCCCTCCACCTGCAGGATGCTGTGCGCCTGCAGCAGCGCGCACACCGCCAGCGCGTCCGTCTCCAGCTCCACGCACACGGTACCGTACTACTTACCAGCATTAGCCATAGCGTCCTGTATATTAGCGTGTTGCGCTCCGAAGGAGGTGGCGACGCTGGTGCCCTCCACCTGCAGGATGCTGTGCGCCTGCAGCAGCGCGCACACCGCCAGCGCGTCCGTCTCCAGCTCCACGCACACGGTACCGTACTACTTACCAGCATTAGCCATAGCGTCCTGTATATTAGCGTGTTGCGCTCCGAAGGAGGTGGCGACGCTGGTGCCCTCCACCTGCAGGATGCTGTGCGCCTGCAGCAGCGCGCACACCGCCAGCGCGTCCGTCTCCAGCTCCACGCACACGGTACCGTACTACTTACCAGCATTAGCCATAGCGTCCTGTATATTAGCGTGTTGCGCTCCGAAGGAGGTGGCGACGCTGGTGCCCTCCACCTGCAGGATGCTGTGCGCCTGCAGCAGCGCGCACACCGCCAGCGCGTCCGTCTCCAGCTCCACGCACACGGTACCGTACTACTTACCAGCATTAGCCATAGCGTCCTGTATATTAGCGTGTTGCGCTCCGAAGGAGGTGGCGACGCTGGTGCCCTCCACCTGCAGGATGCTGTGCGCCTGCAGCAGCGCGCACACCGCCAGCGCGTCCGTCTCCAGCTCCACGCACACGGTACCGTACTACTTACCAGCATTAGCCATAGCGTCCTGTATATTAGCGTGTTGCGCTCCGAAGGAGGTGGCGACGCTGGTGCCCTCCACCTGCAGGATGCTGTGCGCCTGCAGCAGCGCGCACACCGCCAGCGCGTCCGTCTCCAGCTCCACGCACACGGTACCGTACTACTTACCAGCATTAGCCATAGCGTCCTGTATATTAGCGTGTTGCGCTCCGAAGGAGGTGGCGACGCTGGTGCCCTCCACCTGCAGGATGCTGTGCGCCTGCAGCAGCGCGCACACCGCCAGCGCGTCCGTCTCCAGCTCCACGCACACGGTACCGTACTACTTACCAGCATTAGCCATAGCGTCCTGTATATTAGCGTGTTGCGCTCCGAAGGAGGTGGCGACGCTGGTGCCCTCCACCTGCAGGATGCTGTGCGCCTGCAGCAGCGCGCACACCGCCAGCGCATCCGTCTCCAGCTCCACGCACACGGTACCATAAGCGGCACTGGCGTTGTGCGTGCAGCCGGATAGCTCTTCTACTTCGCTTACTAATCTGTAGGGAAGAGACGAGTTGGGGCGGAAATTAGCCAAAATAAAAAGGTGTTTTTTTTCCGTTAAAATCGCAATAGCTAACTCCTCAATATGCCCAACCTATCGCTTCTATTCAGAAAATCCTTGGACACCTGTGTTGTACCAAAACTCTGGAAATCGGCTTTCATAACGCCTATTCACAAAAAAGGAGTCAAAACCGATTTTTTTAACTACAGGCCTATATCCAAGCTCTGTATTGTGCCCATTTATAGTAAAAAAAAGTGCCAGAAAGTGCCTGAGCCTTAGCTTTTTTAATTAAGGTTTTTTTTTGTTCAGGTTTTTATTACTGTATTGATTAGTTATTATTAAGAGGCCTTGTACAGACAAGACTTGCGGAACTTTAGGCAATTTCGGTGCGATGCTATGTTTGTGTGCAGCGATAACACCGACGAACGCACACACGGGCATTTCGAGCGTTGAACTACGGTTGAAAAATTTGATCATTTAGACGATTATTATTTTAAGTGACATAATTTTATAGTAAGTAAGTACACTTTGAAAAATAGTCTGGAATGTGTGTTGTGTATAGGTACAGTATATCAATCAACATAAAAATGGTTCAATTTGGTGTTAGATGAAATAATATTCATTTATTATATCAAAAATTATGATATCTATTTTAATCACAGATTTAAATTTTGTTGTAAATTGGTTGCAAAAGCACTACAACACGTCAAAAATAAATAATGTTTCCGTCTCTTTTTAACCGACTCCTAAAAAGGAAGTAGGTTCTCTATTCGTATGTTTTTTTTATGTGGTCCGCGCATATCTCCGACAATATTGTGGACCGATTTTCAAAATTATTTTTTTGTTTGAAAAGGTATACTCCCAAGGTGGTCCCATTGTCACCAAGTCAGTTACTGATGATGGGAACTCTGAGAAATTGAGGGCAACCCTCGAATATCATAGGTGCACATAACGTTTTCCATACATTTTCAGAAGCTGTTCAAGTATTTGCGTCCGATAATCATAATTTCATGTGGCGGCGCTGCGCTGATGACGGAAGGTGCAACTCCTCAACGGTCAGGACTTGAAAGAAAATTCCTTCAAAATTATACGTACTTATGGATCGATAGTTGTATTCTTTCAGGCTATTAGGTTGAACTGATGATAGACGGTAAATCTCATTAACCGACTTAATAAAAAGGAGGTTCTCAATTCGTCGGCTAGGAAAATTTTAGGTTTTTCCGTCATGGGTGTCGTTTTCATGGTTTTTGGGGTCGCTGATTACGAAAATGAAGTCAAAATGAAAATCAAGATGGCGCCAACGAAAATTTTTGGGTTTTCCGTCATGGGTGTCGTTTTCATGGCTATAGGGGTCGCTGATTACGAAAATGAGGTCAAAATGAAAATCCAAGGTGGCGGTCAGAAATTTTTTAATTTTTTCCGTCATGGTTGTCGTTGTCATGGTTTTTGGGGTCGCTGATTACGAAAATGAGGTCAAAATGAAAATCCAAGATGGCAGCCTGGATTTTTTTTGGTTTTTCCGTCATGGGTGTCGTTTTGATGGTTTTTGGGGTCGCTGATTACGAATATGAGGTCAAAATGAAAATCAAGATGGCGCCAACGAAAATTTTTGGTTTTTCTGTCATGGGTGTCGTTTTCATGGTTTTTATGGTCGCTGATTACGAAAATGAGACCAAAATTAAAATCCAAGATGGCGGCAATTCACATTGTATTTGAAATCATAAAAATAATAATAAAAAATAATAATAAAACACATTCATAAGTCATAATTAAACATTAACAACAAAAATTACAATACCTACACATAAAATACAAATTTAAATCATAATTGAAACAAAAAATAATCAAAAATACAAAATAATTAAATTATTAGATTGTTGTAAAATTCATGTCAGCCATATACAAATAGTAATTTTAAAATTAAAAACTGACAAACACAAAGGACAAATTATATCAGTTGGCGCATTATCATAATTGTATTATATACCTTAATATTACATATCGTCAACGGAGTAGAGACATTTATCCAGTAGGAATGCTTGAAGCTTTGATTTAAATGAAGACGTATAGATTAAGCTTTTTAATTCTAATGGTACCCTATTGAATAATTGCACTGCTTGATATTGTGAACTATGTTTCACAATGTTAAAATGAGGACTTATCTTATTTTTCAAATCTTTCCTACGTGTACTCTCCCTGACTAGTCTTTCCTCATGCGTCTCATATTCATGTATGTACTTTTTTAAATTAATCAGAAGTACAAGAATGTAGAGACTGGGAACTGTAAGAATTTTTAAGTCTAAGAAATGCGGACGACAACTCTCTCTTTGTGAGATACGGACAATGGTACGTATAGCTCTTTTCTGAAGGACAAAAGCTCGTTTACAGTTATAATTATAGCTGTTTCCCCAGAATTGTATACTGTATCTTAATTTGGATTCAATTAGTGCGTGGTTTACGATTTTTAAGTGTTCAATGTCAATTTCGTCTCTATATAAGGGTTCTTAAAGCATAACATGTGGATGATATAGATATGCATCAATGGCGGCTAATTATTTTTCCAGTTTAATGGGTCATCTATGTGTACTCCCAGGAATTTAGTTTCTTTCACGAGTTCAATATTACCATCATTTAGTAGTATTGTCATAGTGTCATTATTTCGGGCAGTTGTTTTAAATAAAATTACCTTAGTCTTTGCACTTTGCAATTGGCGAATATGCAATGCGAAATCAGGGGTGTAGTGTGTACTCAGTTTACCCAAAAACCATGAAAACGACACCCATGACGGACGAACCTAAAATTTTCCTAGCCACCACCTTGGATTTTAATTTTGGTCTCATTTTCGTAATCAGCGACCCCAAAAACCATGAAAACGACACCCATGACGGAAAAACCAAAAATTTTCATCGGCGCCATCTTGGATTTTCATATTGGTCTCATTTTCGTTATCAGCGACCCCAAAAACCATGAAAACGACATCCATGACGGAAAAATCAGAAATTTTCGTCGGCGCCATCTTGGATTTTTATTTTGGCTTAATTTTCGTAATCAGCGACCCCAAAAACCATGAAAACGACACCCATGACGGAAAAACCAAAAAAAATCCTGGCTGCCATCTTGGATTTTCATTTTGAACTCATTTTCGTAATTAGCGACCCCAAAAACCATGAAAACGACACCCATGACGGCAAACCCAAAAATTTTCCTGGCCGCCATCTTGGATTTTCCTTTTGGCTTCATTTTCGTAATCAGCGACCCCGGAAACCATGAAAACGACACCCATGACGGAATAACCAAAATTTTTGTCGGCGCCATCTTGATTTTCATTTTGACCTCATTTTCGTAATCAGCGACACCAAAAACCATGAAAACGACACCCATGACGGCAAACCCAAAAAATTTCCTGGCCGACATCTTGGATTTTCCTTTTGGCTTCATTTTCGTAATCAGCGACCCCACAAACCATGAAAACGACACCCATGACGGAAAAACCAAAAAAAATTCTGGCCACCATCTTGGATTTTCATTTTGGCTTCATTTTCGTAATCAGCAACCCCAAAAACCATGTAAACGACACCCATGACGGAAATACCAAAAATTTTTGTCGGCGCCATCTTGATTTTCATTTTGACCTCATTTTCGTAATCAGCGACCCCAAAAACCATCAAAACGACACCCATGACGGAAAACCCAAAAAACCTGCCTGCCATCTTGGATTTTCATTTTGACCTCATTTTCGTAATCAGCGACCCCAATAACCATGAAAACGACACCCATGACGGAAAAACCAAAAATTTTCCTGGCCGCCATCATGGATTTTCATTTTGGCTTCATTTTCGTAATCAGCGACCCCGAAAACCTTGAAAACGACACCCATGACGGAAGAACTAAAAATTTTCTAGCAGACGAATTGAGAACCTCCATTTTTTAAGTCGGTTAATGAGATTTACCGTCTATCATCAGTTCAACCTAATAGCCTGAAAGAATACAACTATCGATCCATAAGTACGTATAATTTTGAAGGAATTTTCTTTCAAGTCCTGACCGTTGAGGAGTTGCACCTTCCGTCATCAGCGCAGCGCCGCCACATGAAATTATGATTATCAGACGCAAATACTTGAACAGCTTCTGAAAATGTATGTGCGCCTATGATATTCGAGGGTTGCCCTCAATTTCTCAGAGTTCCCATCATCAGAAACTGACTTGGTGCAATGGGACCGCCTCGGGAGTATACCCTTTCCAAAACAAAAAGAATTTTGAAAATCAGTCCACAATTGACGGAGATATTCGCGGACATACAAACACGAATAGAGAACCTCCTCTTTTTTGGAGGTCGGTTAAAAATATATATCGAAGTACAATCGACAACAACAAACGATCGTGAAATTCGACTTCGAACTGAAGATGAAAAAAAAATAAGCAATCTTTACAAACTAGCAAAATAAACATGTTTGATCAAAATTAATAAGTGTATCAAATTGTGGTAATCGGTGTACAATCTCGAAAATATATGCACGAAAAACACGGGAGCGTTTGTGACACAAAGCGATACGTCCGTCCTCTGGCAGTGGCCGATTCGTACTGGCGAGATAGAGTTTGCGCGGTCGATAATATAGTTAACTTTAGATTCAATTTACGAAATGAAATTATAGTTTATTGATAAAATAAAAATACGATTCTGTTAGAAGGTTACCTTAAAATTAATACGTAGTTTTTAAATTTTCTTTAACGTGATTCTAAGGTATAGAAAAAAAATCTTATTTGTCGAGACATTTTGTAAAAATTGCGATGTTTTAACATTTTTTTTCTGCTATATTTTGTATTGAAGTCGAAAATGTGGCAAACTGGTCCCCTAGTAGACCATACGGTGATGTTATTTATATTTTTTTTAATGTTTAAAATCGTTTGTAGTGTTATGTTCGGCTAAGCCAAACGTAACTCGATCGGTATTTGTGCGGAAAAGGGCTTTTGAATACGGGTGATTGTCATTAATATAAACATTATTTTGAAAATTCTTCAAACCCATCCACCTGAAAAAGAACTCGTCTCTTATAATAGCCAAAAGGAAGCTTCAAATTCTTCATAGATTTCCCACACCAAGCGATCAAAATTGATCAAAATGAGATGATTTTGTGGAAGGAGCCTTAAGTTTAAGTTTGAATGTTATACTGTATTTTTTTGTAGCTGCAGTATTGTGTTGTTCACACTCTTTCTTTAAAATCTGTTTTTAGAAGTGTTTAATTGGCTGTCAGTCTCACATACTGTTTTCAATCTGTTTGTCTTAGCTGTAAGTCTACACTAGTAAATAAACAAATAAGAAATTGACTAATAGACGACTTGGTTGCTTCTTGCTGAAAATAGAACGATTGTATATGATCCCTTGCTAGACCATACATTACTTTTAGATGATGGGTGAATTGAATGAAAGAAAGTAAAGTACCGAAACACTACTGTTTTGTCTGAAAGGTATTAAAAGTAAAATGAGCTTGATGGACTGGTGTGGAAATGAAGTGAGTGACGCAACCCATTTAGGCTGTAACGAGAACGCTTTGCTGTCTTGAATGCGCAACGTGAACTGAACTAAGTATAATGAGTTGATATGAACGTGGCATAAACTGCTGAATTGAAGATTTTACGTCGGCTGTTTTACGAGAATATTCTAGATTACGTTAGAGTCTAGAATGTTCCACTATGGAGCTGTTTAGAAAATTTGAGAATAATCCTGGAATGTTCGAAAATGGAAAAACTGGCTAGACTTTAGAAGGTTCGGGAAAGTTGTAGAATTATATCGATGGACCGGTCGGCAGACTAGCCGACGTGTTTGCGTGAGCAGTCAGTCTGATTTAGCCGATACGACGAAGCAAATCGATGTGAACTAGAAGTGTGAAATCTAACTGAATAGTGATCACTAGTGTGAAGTAGTGTTATATGGTAACTCTAGTTATACAAGTACGTAGTGATTAATATAGCTACTTGGTGTTTAACCTTTGGTAGTGTTTATAGTTATCCCATACCCAGCCCGTAACAATACAATTTTAACCGACTTCCCAAAAAGGAGGAGGTTCTCAATTCGATTGGGTGGCAAAAAAAACCAAATTAAACAAAGAAATGTCACAGACTTCAGAAGCTGATTTTTCTTCTGAAGTTTATTTTTCACTTTTGGGTGTTTTTGGAGTCGGTTGTTTTTTTTGCAAAAAAGTTTTAATCGTTTTAGATAACAGATAGACTTTTTCGTATACAAAATACAACATTTAGATAGGTGTACAAAAAACATTAGCATGTTTAAAATAACAGAAACAGACAATGAAATTAGCAGATCAGCCGATATATCTCATACATTTATTATTTTGAGTTTACGAAGGCTATACTACAAACAAAATGTCATCCTACTTGTTATTTAACGTTACCTGTTATCATCAGTCTCTCTACCGCCGAGGTCGGGTCTGTCCCTGTTGGAGCACCACAGCACGAAGTTGTGCTTGATGAGGTGGCGCGCGTAGAACAGGTCCGCGCCGAACAGTGTGGGGTCTGCCGGCATGTTGCCTAGAGGTACGTGGAAGTACCTGTGTGGGAAAGAAAACTATTTTGTAAGCTAAACTTTTGACGGGCAAGGTTGACGCAGTGGCTTAACGATTGACTGTTGCGCTGCGTGTCGAGGGTTCGATTCCCACACGGACTAATATTTGTGTGACATACAGGTAGTTGTTCTGGGTCGGCTGTTTGTGCACGTGAGTTTGAATGTTTGTAAACGCACCTACAACATATGAGACATTCCTAGTGTGGGAAAACGTTCGTGAGAGGTACACATGTAAAGCTCGGCATGATTGGGTAAGGAGCTGGTAATGTAATCAAATGAATGTATATTTTGCGAATCTTGCTGAAGTATATCACAAACAAGTGTTTAGCACGCCTGATGTGTATCCAAATCAAGTTTCACATTTAGAGACCAAACCTGGGACCCGAGTCTGCTATTCAATAGTGTCAGAATGGTCGATCATTGACGACAAGCCAAAAAGTACCTTAAGTCGACATAAGGCAGGCATAAGGTACTTTTTGGCTTGTCATAAATCAACCATTATGAGATCAATGATCGACCATTCTGACACTATTGAATAGCAGACTCGGGGCCCTGAAATATTGCATTAAAAAGACAACATGAACGGGTGAATACACATAAAGTAAGTATTATGAAAACCTTGACGGAAGTTAATCTACCTGCATTGTTCAATAGTGAGTTGCAACACGGCGTCCAGTCCCAGAAAATGCCTGACGATGGCTCTGGCGCCAACACGCTGCCACTCCAGCGAGCTATACAACGTCTCTACGTCTCGCACGTGGATCGGGACCAGCGGGAAGTCTGATAAACCTGTACGATGTAAGGGATAATAATATAGTCCTCGTTTTTTTTGGTGGGTCGGAAATCTTCAAAATCTTTGGGGCCGTAGAACTCTTGACGCTCCCTTTCGCTCAGAAAGGGAGCGTCAAGAGTTCTACTACGGACTAAACACCACCCATGTTCCTTTTTAGTCCTTTGTGTTCCGGGGCCGCGGTATCTCTTTTGAACTGTCCCGCATCCCAATATAGTCCTGACTTAAGTATACAAAAAAGTCAATGCATACAAAAATTATAATGAACCCCTGTCTCTTCAACTAAGAGACCTGTATCTTAAGGCCTCAGCCTCGAATTTTGCGGGCAGCGGGGCGGCGGCGGCGGCGGCGCGGGAGCAGCAGGATCTTATGCGTACAATCAAATGGACCAGTTCTCGGAAAACAGCGGCGCGGGGGCGGGCAACGAGCGGTGCACTCCATACAAGCCGCGCCGCCGCCGCCGCCGCCCCGCTGCCCGCAAAATTCGAGGCTGAGGCCTAAGAGGCAATGATTGGTCAAAATTCGAATTAAATAACACTGAAGTTTGTCATTTCATAGTGGTCATGGCTGACACTGAAGTTTGTTTTTTCATAGTGGTCATGGCTGAGACCATGGAAGACCTCAGTAAAATGCTCGATGACCTCAGTAGAGCTTCTGAAAGAGTGGGTCTTAAAATGAACATGGACAAAACCAAGGTTATGTCGAATGTTCATGTAACACCCACTCCTATCAAGATCGGAGACTCTACGCTCGAAGTTGTGGACGATTATGTCTACCTGGGACAAACGGTCCAGTTGGGTAGATCTAACTTCGAGAAAGAGGTCAATCGTCGAATCCGACTCGGCTGGGCAGCGTTCGGGAAGCTGCGCGGTATCTTCTCGTCCAACTTACCCCAGTGTCTCAAGACGAAAGTCTATGACCAGTGTGTGTTGCCAGTGATTACATACGGGACCGAAACGTGGTCGCTCACAATGGGCCTTATCAGAAAGCTCAAAGTCACCCAAAGGGCAATGGAGAGGGCTATGCTCGGAGTTTCCTTGCGTGATCGAATCAGAAATGAGGACATCCGCATGAGAACCAAGGTTACCGACGTAGCCCGAAGAATCGCCAGACTTAAGTGGCAATGGGCAGGGCACATTGCTCGCAGAACGGATGGCCGATGGGGCCGAAAAGTTCTCGAATGGCGACCGCGAACCGGAAGACGTTGCGTTGGAAGGCCTCCCACTAGGTGGACCGATGACCTGGTCAAGGTTGCAGGAACCCGCTGGATGAGAGACGCACGGGACCGGTCAATGTGGCGACGCCTGGGGGAGGCCTATGTTCAGCAGTGGACGTCTTTTGGCTGAAATGATGATGATGATGATGATGAAGTTTTACAAGAGTGAAAGTGTGTCGATTTAACAATTTTAATGCATATTAGTATTAATCAAACATGTTTGAGTATTGAGGTGTGTAGCGTGGGCCCCCAACGTTCGTCCTTGTTGTAACGTTACGTTGCAGCGCGTAACAGATATCACTGTGTAACACTTACAAACAAGTCTTACCTGGCATAAGCTGCATTAACAAGTGCGGCGACAGCGTAGCCTGCAACGCCAATAACGTGTGCCTGCAACGTTCTTCCTTGTAACGTTGCAAGCGTGCGTTACAGACATCACTGTGTAAAATTAATATAAAGTCTCACCTGGCATAAGCTGCATTAACAAGTGCGGTGACAGCGTAGCCTGCAACGCTAGTAACGTGGGCCCGCAACGTTCGTCCTTGTAACGTTGCAGTGTGCGTTACAGACATCACTGTGTAACATTAATATAAAGTCTCACCTGGCATAAGCTGCATTAACAAGTGCGGCGACAGCGTAGCCTGCAACGCCAGTAACGTGGGCCCGCAACGTTCGTCCTTGTAACGTTGCAGTGTGCGTTACAGACATCACTGTGTAACATTAATATAAAGTCTCACCTGGCATAAGCTGCATTAACAAGTGCGGCGACAGCGTAGCCTGCAACGCCAGTAACGTGGGCCCGCAACGTTCGTCCTTGTAACGTTGCAGTGTGCGTTACAGACATCACTGTGTAACATTAATATAAAGTCTCACCTGGCATAAGCTGCATTAACAAGTGCGGCGACAGCGTAGCCTGCAACGCCAGTAACGTGGGCCCGCAACGTTCGTCCTTGTAACGTTGCAGTGTGCGTTACAGACATCACTGTGTAACATTAATATAAAGTCTCACCTGGCATAAGCTGCATTAACAAGTGCGGCGACAGCGTAGCCTGCAACGCCAGTAACGTGGGCCCGCAACGTTCGTCCTTGTAACGTTGCAGTGTGCGTTACAGACATCACTGTGTAACATTAATATAAAGTCTCACCTGGCATAAGCTGCATTAACAAGTGCGGCGACAGCGTAGCCTGCAACGCCAGTAACGTGGGCCCGCAACGTTCGTCCTTGTAACGTTGCAGTGTGCGTTACAGACATCACTGTGTAACATTAATATAAAGTCTCACCTGGCATAAGCTGCATTAACAAGTGCGGCGACAGCGTAGCCTGCAACGCCAGTAACGTGGGCCCGCAACGTTCGTCCTTGTAACGTTGCAGTGTGCGTTACAGACATCACTGTGTAACATTAATATAAAGTCTCACCTGGCATAAGCTGCATTAACAAGTGCGGCGACAGCGTAGCCTGCAACGCTAGTAACGTGGGCCCGCAACGTTCGTCCTTGTAACGTTGCAGTGTGCGTTACAGACATCACTGTGTAACATTAATATAAAGTCTCACCTGGCATAAGCTGCATTAACAAGTGCGGCGACAGCGTAGCCTGCAACGCCAGTAACGTGGGCCCGCAACGTTCGTCCTTGTAACGTTGCAGTGTGCGTTACAGACATCACTGTGTAACATTAATATAAAGTCTCACCTGGCATAAGCTGCATTAACAAGTGCGGCGACAGCGTAGCCTGCAACGCCAGTAACGTGGGCCCGCAACGTTCGTCCTTGTAACGTTGCAGTGCACGTTGCAAGTGTCGACTCACTGCGCGCGCCTCTGTTTCGATCACTACTTCCCAGGTTAGCTCAGAGCCAGGGAGAGAAGACTCTTCAGTTCCTAGGTTGATTCTGTTGAAGAAGTTTGTATGCTATGACTTTATTTAGATTTGGGAGGTAGTGGATGGAACCCATCTGATGATGACGAGAACTGCACTTCATCATGTCAATTTTATTCGAGCCTACCAACTAGATTACTGACAAAAAATCCTACAGATAATACTCTATTTTATTATCGGACGCTTTTTCTGTGTCATTATCATCATCTCAGCCAAAATACGTCTATTGCTGGACGTGGGCCTCCCCAAGTGTCGCTACACCAACCACTCCCGTGCGTCTTGCATCCAACGGATCCCAACAACCTTCACCAGGTCATCGGTTCACCTAGTAAGAGGCATTCCAACGCAACGCCTTCCGGTTCGCAGTCAAGAAACTTTCGGCTCCCTCGGCTCTCAATACAAGGGCTAGTATCGAGACTAAAATGTGAAGCTGTATCTAGCTCGGAATTTTGATAATCTACCAGGACGTTTTGACAATTTATAAACCCGACGTTATCGGAATAGGACGGAACCTTGTCAGAGTAGATAGATATAGTAGAGATTAGTAATTACAGTGGAAGTGGAGCAGTAATGGTGGTGGAGTGGTAGTGGTTTCAATGGTTTTTTTGGTTTAGTGAGTGTGTTTTTTTGTGAATTTTTCTGTAGTGTATAGAGATTTACTTCACTAAGTTAACGCTTACTTGGCAGTCCTCTCAGCTAGGTACATGGTGTTCATATTAGGCACTTGGTTGGTCCGCACGGTGTCCAGTACGTATATGTAGGCCCTCTTCACGGGAGGTAGCACGAGGGCCCACATGCTGCGTGGCGAGTTGAGGGCCGAATGTTGGTAGAGATAGATGTGTTTTACTGGGGCGACGCCGTCCTGCGATAAAGAGTTTTTAGATATACAAAAAAATAGTAACAGCTTTTCACTGAATACTACACGGAACTTTTTTTTTGTCTGTTTGTTCCGGCTAATGCGGATAACGGCGGAGAGCTTCAGTGGTTGCTTGGGACGTCGCTTGGTAAAGGTTTTTGGCAGTTTTGTCATACAAAAGTATGTCAAGCCTTTGCTGGGTGGCGGCTTGAGTAATCGTTGGATATCTCTGAGTGCCGCAGTTAGTTTAATTCGACTATTCAAAAGTGCCTGTAACGGCCTACTTGAAATAAATGCTTTGAATTTTGAATTTAATCGTCGAAACGGCTGGGCCGATTTTGACTGGATCTTTACTCTCTGGCTGATGTTGGAGTACTTATCTGAAGTCTTATACTTTTATTTTAGAAAAAAGATTAGGGTTTCGTGCAAAAATCTTAAAATCCTTGAAATATTCACAAAATTGGATTCAAATAGGGAATAACAATTAAAGTATCGAATTTACGAGAGAAATTCAAAACATGATATCTTATGATATTTATAAATTACCTGTTTTTGCAAATAAGGTTGAAGAGCAACACTTTTGAACTGCAATTGACTCAAAGCAAACGAATCCATGTTAGTCGAACCAAATTGTATCATCCTGAAACATACAAAATATCAAACATCCGTCTACTATGCGAAATTAGTCTTTATTGGATTTGAAATAAAGTTTTCGTACTTCCTTGCTTCCGTTGGATCTACAGTGCAAATACAGCCTAGTTGAACCAGCACTCTGAATTCTAGACTCATTTGCGTTTCGTATATTCCTTCGATTTCTGGAGCGCATAGTTCTGAAGTTAATTCTCTGTAAAGGAAATATAAATATTAAAAATAAATTAAGGATATCTGGTTTTAAGGAAACATCTGCCTAGCCTTTTTCAAACTATGTTGTGGTCGGCTTCCAGTCTAACCGTATGCAGTTGAATACCAATATTTTACATGGATATAACTTGCTAAGACTCATTGTCAGACTTTCAGGACACATAGACTGACGGCCGGGGCCAACATTGGATTGCCTGGCACTTCAACTTGATTAAAATAATTCTTTAATACTAACTCCTGATGCTCCCTATACAAGTGCTCAGGCACAGTATACTGATACAGATGCAGTACAGGATGCGCACGCGGCAGTATGCGACTACACTTGCGCCAGTACTGGCCGCTGTCACTGGCGCGACTATATATATAAAGATAAGTAATACTAACTCCTGATGCTCCCTATACAAGTGCTCAGGCACAGTATACTGATACAGATGCAGTACAGGATGCGCACGCGGCAGTATGCGACTACACTTGCGCCAGTACTGGCCGCTGTCACTGGCGCGACTATATATATAAAGATAAGTAATACTAACTCCTGATGCTCCCTATACAAGTGCTCAGGCACAGTATACTGATACAGATGCAGTACAGGATGCGCACGCGGCAGTACGCGACTACACTTGCGCCAGTACTGGCCGCTGTCACTGGCGCGACTATATATATAAAGATAAGTAATACTAACTCCTGATGCTCCCTATACAAGTGCTCAGGCACAGTATACTGATACAGATGCAGTACAGGATGCGCACGCGGCAGTACGCGACTACACTTGCGCCAGTACTGGCCGCTGTCACTGGCGCGACTATATATATAAAGATAAGTAATACTAACTCCTGATGCTCCCTATACAAGTGCTCAGGCACAGTATACTGATACAGATGCAGTACAGGATGCGCACGCGGCAGTACGCGACTACACTTGCGCCAGTACTGGCCGCTGTCACTGGCGCGACTATATATATAAAGATAAGTAATACTAACTCCTGATGCTCCCTATACAAGTGCTCAGGCACAGTATACTGATACAGATGCAGTACAGGATGCGCACGCGGCAGTACGCGACTACACTTGCGCCAGTACTGGCCGCTGTCACTGGCGCGACTATATATATAAAGATAAGTAATACTAACTCCTGATGCTCCCTATACAAGTGCTCAGGCACAGTATACTGATACAGATGCAGTACAGGATGCGCACGCGGCAGTACGCGACTACACTTGCGCCAGTACTGGCCGCTGTCACTGGCGCGACTATATATATAAAGATAAGTAATACTAACTCCTGATGCTCCCTATACAAGTGCTCAGGCACAGTATACTGATACAGATGCAGTACAGGATGCGCACGCGGCAGTATGCGACTACACTTGCGCCAGTACTGGCCGCTGTCACTGGCGCGACTATATATATAAAGATAAGTAATACTAACTCCTGATGCTCCCTATACAAGTGCTCAGGCACAGTATACTGATACAGATGCAGTACAGGATGCGCACGCGGCAGTACGCGACTACACTTGCGCCAGTACTGGCCGCTGTCACTGGCGCGACTATATATATAAAGATAAGTAATACTAACTCCTGATGCTCCCTATACAAGTGCTCAGGCACAGTATACTGATACAGATGCAGTACAGGATGCGCACGCGGCAGTACGCGACTACACTTGCGCCAGTACTGGCCGCTGTCACTGGCGCGACTATATATATAAAGATAAGTAATACTAACTCCTGATGCTCCCTATACAAGTGCTCAGGCACAGTATACTGATACAGATGCAGTACAGGATGCGCACGCGGCAGTACGCGACTACACTTGCGCCAGTACTGGCCGCTGTCACTGGCGCGACTATATATATAAAGATAAGTAATACTAACTCCTGATGCTCCCTATACAAGTGCTCAGGCACAGTATACTGATACAGATGCAGTACAGGATGCGCACGCGGCAGTATGCGACTACACTTGCGCCAGTACTGGCCGCTGTCACTGGCGCGACTATATATATAAAGATAAGTAATACTAACTCCTGATGCTCCCTATACAAGTGCTCAGGCACAGTATACTGATACAGATGCAGTACAGGATGCGCACGCGGCAGTACGCGACTACACTTGCGCCAGTACTGGCCGCTGTCACTGGCGCGACTATATATATAAAGATAAGTAATACTAACTCCTGATGCTCCCTATACAAGTGCTCAGGCACAGTATACTGATACAGATGCAGTACAGGATGCGCACGCGGCAGTATGCGACTACACTTGCGCCAGTACTGGCCGCTGTCACTGGCGCGACTATATATATAAAGATAAGTAATACTAACTCCTGATGCTCCCTATACAAGTGCTCAGGCACAGTATACTGATACAGATGCAGTACAGGATGCGCACGCGGCAGTATGCGACTACACTTGCGCCAGTACTGGCCGCTGTCACTGGCGCGACTATATATATAAAGATAAGTAATACTAACTCCTGATGCTCCCTATACAAGTGCTCAGGCACAGTATACTGATACAGATGCAGTACAGGATGCGCACGCGGCAGTACGCGACTACACTTGCGCCAGTACTGGCCGCTGTCACTGGCGCGACTATATATATAAAGATAAGTAATACTAACTCCTGATGCTCCCTATACAAGTGCTCAGGCACAGTATACTGATACAGATGCAGTACAGGATGCGCACGCGGCAGTATGCGACTACACTTGCGCCAGTACTGGCCGCTGTCACTGGCGCGGGTCACTCGCTGGTTCACGTAGAAGATGCGCGGCACTGATAGCTTTATCTGATGTAGTTCGGACCCGACGAGAGCCCATACTTTGAAGAGACCTGGTTCTGCTGTTTCGGCTACCTGTGTGGGTGGAATGAACAAGTTTATAGTGTACTAAGTAGACCAAACGAGGAGGCAATTTCAAGCTAAAGCTTTCGCTGTATGACCCTTCACAAAACCAGCAACCAAGCATTCTGTACATCAAACTAAGTAACCCAACGCAAAAATTCTTAAAGTAAAAAATCACGTTTAAAAGGCACTAAAAGGTATACTAAGACTTGTTCTCCCCGTCATAGCGATCTTTCTTTTTGTTCTAGTACATACCTGGAAATCTTCTAATTTCGGAGATATTGGGAGCAAATGTATATTACACTTTTTTATAGTCCCCGACACGTAACTTGGCAAGAGTCGTTAGTTGCGCAGAAGTCATATTTTAGGTCTCTTTGTTTGTGGCGCGGGGCGCGGGGTATGAGGTAGCGTGTGATTGGTGCATTCAAATGCATACGTTCCGTTCGCTCCCGATTACACTTGCGGTGCACTAAACTTGTGTTGTTTTTGTTATTTCTTTTTGTTACGAATTTGAGTTGTCGTTGTGTTTTTTTAGTTTTTGTTAGTTGTTTTAAATTTAGTTTTTGTTACGAGTGTTGTTGTTTTAAAAGTTTTTGTTGTTTTTGTTATTGTTTTAAATTTAGTTTTTGTTATTGTTTTAAATTTTGTTTTAGAGAGCATTCAAGTATTACGTAACGCAATTTGGGGGGGGGGGGGACTCGTAAAACGTTACGATGCGTTACATTGTTTCGAAAAAATTAGGGAATAAAAAAGCTACAATACTTAGGAGAATGAAGGAGAAAAACAATAGGGGATCGGATAAAAAAAAAACTAATTAGTCCGTCAGATAGATTTCCAAAAATTATTGGCCACGTATTTTTTCTTTTTTCACGTAAACTTAAAATGAAGACGATACAGTGCTTCGAAAACTCGTGTGATAGTACATTTTGACGACACAAGTGACGTTTCAAGCCCCACTCCAAGATTTTTGACGCGTTTTATCTTCGTCATTTTTTATTGATTTGATAAAACAAAAAACACTTATTCAATATTTTTCGATAATCTAACTTACGGACTAAACAGAATCATATTATTTTGACCCAGTCCGATCCCCTATTGTATACAGTTAATCAATTACGTTAGTTAATCTTTTGTCTAACTCTAATCGAATTAAAATTATCTTGTTTTATTTAGTACATTATACTATACAAAGTGTTAAAACTATTACATAACTTTTACGACTTTAGGGTAAAAATGATCACTTGAGTGTTGCGAAACGTTTAGAGAGGGGGAGGGGGGTACAGAAAAACGTTACGGTGCGTTACAAGGTGGGGAGGGGGGGTCAAAAATCTTCAAAAATTGCGTTACGTAATACTTGAACGCTCCCTTACTTTTAAATGCATATTTTTATTTATAACACCTAATAAATGTCACAAAGTCTTCACCTTTCTTTAACTTCATTATTAAAAATAAATTATGTCAATAACGATATAATATTTTTTTTTCCCTCTGTGCTTATCTGCAATCAGTAATCGAACTATAAGCAGATGGTTTGTGGGCTTCTTGGCAGGTCGAGTGCCCTCTCCAGCGAGAACAGCTACTCTTATTCACAAATTTACTTGATATCTTTTATAGAATGTCTTTACTCATAAGACGTTTTTGGTAGCTGCGCGTGATGAGACTTGCGGCGAGTTTGTTCGGGTGTTTTTCCAGCCGGTGTTTATATTTTTCTGTGGAGGCCTGGATTTCCTCTCTCACAGTGGTCACATTAAGATGAGCATGGATTTCAGCTGTAGTAATAAACCATGGGACATGCGCTATTGTTTTTAATATTGCATTTTGCATTCTTTGCAGTATTGCGATGTTTGTATTACTGGCACTACCCCAAAGCTGAATCCCATACATCCAAGTTGGTTTTAATATAGAATTATATATTAAGAGTTTGTTGTCAATAGACAACATGCTGTTTCGACCCAGTATCCAGTAGAGATTTCTGTGTTTTATGTTAAGCTCTTGTCTCTTGCTTCTAATGTGCTGGTTCCAGGTCAAACGACGATCCAAGTGTAAGCTCAAGTACTTTACACTATCTTGGTGTGGTAAAATGGAGTTTTCAAGGTGTACAGGAGGACAGTTTTCTCTCCTGAGTGTGAAAGTGGTATGTACTGACTTTGTGGCGCTAGCTTTAATCCTCCATTTTTGAAGCCACATTGTAATAGCATAAGTCCTTGTTGGAGTCTCTCTGAGGCTATAGCAGGGTTCTTACTACTCGCCATGATTGCTGTGTCGTCGGCATAATTATGTAGCAGTCATAACACCCTCCACTTGCGGTAGGTCTGATGTGTATAATGTATACAATATTGGTCCCAACACCGACCCTTGTGGCACACCTGCTCTTATTTCGTAGAATCTGGAAGTTGAGTCAGATTCCTTCACTTGGAAGATTCTCTCTGTGAAATACGATCTCAATAGAATGTAGTAGCTATGTGGAAGACTTGCCCTTATCTTACAGAGAAGACCCTCATGCCATACCCTATCAAAAGCCTGTTGGATGTCCAAGAATGCAGATGAACAATACTCTTTTTCCTCCAGAGACTTTCTTATTTTCTCGACTACTCTATGTACTTGTTCAATAGTAGAGTGTTGCTGTCTAAAGCCAAATTGGTGGTTGGGGATGATGTTATTGTTCTCTAATATAGGCATGATTCGACGAAGGATCAATTTTTCACAGACCTTTGAAAGAATAGGCAATAAGCCTAGCCAAGCTATTTTCCTATCTTGTGTATCATTAATATTTGAGACACCTTCCAAAAGACTGGGAAGTGTTGAACCCTAAGTAGGAATACTTAGGGTTCAACACTTCCCAGTCTTTTGAGAAAGCACCAGGATATGATCCCATCACTAAGGAAATTTTGAGAGAACTACATAGGATAGATTACAGAGGATCGTTAGGAAAACTAGTGCTTTTCTTGGGAGTTCTCTCAAAATTTCCTTAGTGATGAGATCATATCCTGGTGCTTTCTTATCATTGAGGTCATGTATAGTCCTCCAAACTTCTCGCACTGAAACTGGCACAGGTGGGAGTGACATTTGTAACGGCTGAGTATGTTAATATTTTATCACGCTAGTAATAAAATAACTCTATGTTATGTTCAACGTTTTATTGTTGACACATCGGGTTATGCAAAAAGACAAGAGAAAATATAAAAGGAAAAACATGTCAAAAGGAATACAGTCAATATCAAAAGAAGAAATTATAAAAGAGGTAGAAAAGCTAGGATACAAACTCTTTTCTTCCTAACACTCCTCCTGAATTTCATTCTTCCAGACCCATTCCTTTCGCACACCATTCATACTTTCCTCTCAACAAAGCTTTAGTCAGACTGTCAGCCACCATTCGAGTCGTCTCCACATACTCTAACCTAACATGGCCATTCTCAATGGCCTCTCTAATAAAGTGGTGGCGTACGTCAATATGCTTTGTACGTTGATGGTGCACAGGATTCTGTGCAATAGCAATTGCAGATTGACTGTCGCTGCAGATCTTGACAATCACTTCTGGTAGACCACTGATCTCCGCAATAAATCTTTTAAGAAATATTGCTTCTCTCGCAGCTTCAGATATTGCCACATATTCTGCCTCTGCAGTTGAAAGAGCTACTGTTCTCTGTTTCTTGCTCTCCCAGCACACTGCTCCTCCTTTCCATAGGAAAACTACTCCGGTGTATGACTTCCTATCATAGCATGTGGCATGGCTTGCATCTGCATAGCACTGTAAATCATTGCTATTATTCTTCTTCTTGTACTTTAGTCCAAGGCTTTTAGTACCCTTTAAATATCTGAGTACCCGTTTTGCGGCTGTCCAGTGCTCGACACTGTAGCAACTATTAAATTGACTCAGATAATTTACTGCATGTGCTATGTCTGGCCTCGTGCAAACAGACAAGTACATCAGAGAACCAATTAAATTTTGATACGGAATGCTCGGATCCGATTTATGTTCTGGTCCTGGCTTCTCCAGTCTTTGACCGGTAACTGATGGCGTTGTAGCGATCTTGCAGTCATCCATCCCGAACATCTTCAAAACTTTATTGACATACTTCTCTTGGTCAACTTTGATTTCTGTCTCATTCTGCGTTATTTGCATCCCCAAGACTAGTTCTGCCTTACCAAGATCCTTCATCTCAAATTTAGACATGAGGTCTTCTTTCACTTTGCGCAACTCCTGTGCGTCATTCCAGAAAATAAGCATGTCATCCACATATACCGCTAGAATGATGACTTTCTTGTCTTTGGATCTTGTATACACGCATGGTTCATTCTTGGATCGTTTGAAGCCAAGATGTAACAACTCATTATTTAATTTGCTGTTCCAAGCTCTAGGGGCTTGCTTTAATCCATAAAGCGATCGATTAAGAAGACACACATAATCTTCTTTTCCTTTCTCCTCAAATCCTTCCGGTTGCTTCATATAGACAGTCTCAGATAAGTCTCCGTTCAAAAACGCTGTTTTCACGTCCATCTGATCAACATTAAAGCCTTCATGAGCAGCCATCGCTAAAAGGACTCTAAGTGAACTATGTCTAACAACTGGAGAAAAGGTCTCGTCATAATCCACCCCATATCTCTGGCTAAAACCTCTTGCAACCAGTCGAGCTTTATATCTCTTCTTATTTCCCGCCTCTTCTTTGATTCTAAAAAGCCATTTAGAATCAACGACGTTGCATTTGGCTGGTGGTTTGATTAAGGTCCAGGTCTTATTTTTCTTAATCGCATCCAGCTCCTCCTGAATCGCTGACTTCCATGCTTTACTGTCAGTTCTTGACAGTGCTTCTTGAACCGTAGTTGGATTCTGATCTAATTCAGCAGCTTGATACAGGATGTAATCCGGGAACTGCTTGGGTCTTCTATCTCTGAGTGGGTACCTCCGTCCACTTTGGTGAGATTCCTCGTCGACATTTGTAATCGATTCGCAGTCTTCGAATACATCCACATCGTCCACAATGGGCTCCGGATCTCCATGATCCTCAGGTTCAGTTGGTTGATCCTCTCTCTGACTATCGCCATCTTCACCTTGATCTACCCTAGGGTCAATGTCTGCTTCGGCTTCACCCTCTGGTGCTTGCAGAATATCAGATCCTCCGTTGTTGTGTCCTATCACGGTTTCTTTTTCAGCTTCAGAAAGTTGGAGTATTACTTCTGGATGTTCTTCTAAATTCGATTGCTCATGATGCTTTCGGTTTTCAAAAAACACCACGTCTCTTGCCTTAAATACTTGGCCGGTAGTGAAGTCTAAAAGACGATATGCTTTTGCGTTATCACAAAAACCTGTGTGAATCAGTTCTTTTAGTTGAAAATCTTAGGTCGACGCGGAATACAGTGTATCTGCCTCTCAGATTTAGACATCAAATAGCTAGGCTATTAAGTTTTACTATTGACACAGACTTATGTAATATGTCGAAGTCTTCTTTTATAATTAATACTGCAACTAATAGTACTAATTCTAGTGTACAGGAGGTGACCTTAGATAATTTATATAGCACTAGTGCTATAAATGTTTACAAACTTTTTACTGAGGAGGATTCATATGTCACCATGGATAATTCTCAATTAGGGTCTATTAGTAATAGGATCTTTTCATCTAGTGATTGCACAGGAGTCACAGGACTCACTCTGGATAATAATACTAATTTAAACTAGATAGTAAGACAACAGAAGATACTAGTACTATTAATGTTATACCAAACCATAACAATGTACCTTCTGGCTCTCAAACACCTAAATGTAAAAAAGGGGCTAAGCAGAATGACTTGCAATTATTTCATCAAAATATTCAAGGTTTCTCTTCAAAGCAACTTGAAATTGAATTGTTTTTAGAAAGAACAAAGTTTGAAATTGTTTGTTTCAGTGAGCATTGGTTAAGAGACTATGAGATGCTAATTAATTACGCAAATTACAGTGTGGGAAGTTGCTTTAACCGGAAATCTAAGATTCGTGGGGGTTCATTAATCTTAATTAAAAATTGTATTAAATTTAAAACTCGTAGTGATATTGTCAATCTATCGGTTGAATATAATATTGAACTGTCTTGTGTTGAGCTCGATAAGCATATAATAGTGTGCGTTTACAGACCCCCAAATTATCAAAACTACTCTATATTTGAGTCAGTAATGGAAGATGCTTTAGCAAAACTTGCTGCTAGTCATAAATCTCTAGTTATCTGTGGTGATTTTAATGTTAATATTTTAGACAAAAATTCGAATACCAGTAGATTCTTACATCTTTTTAAATCATTTAATCTGTTAAACGTGTTTTCAGAACCAACCCGAATTACTGCAAATTCTGCTACATGTATTGATAATGTTTTTTGTGGTTGTGAATACTTGGATAAATCCATTGTAAATTACCTACCTTCTGATCACAGCGGTCAATCCGTAGTTTTCGAGTCCTACACACCAGTACAAAAAATACAAACGACATCTAGACAAATAACACCCAGCAATTTAAATAAGTTTAATGATAATTTAATTATTAATTTAGGCATTCCAAGCCAAATTATTGACAATGTAAATCTGTTTTATGAGGAATTCTTTTCGGTGATTCACACCGAGTTCAGTAATACCATAAAAACGAAAACTAAATCTATTTGCCCTAAGTTTTTGTTCAGTGACTGGGCAACTAAGGGCATCAGGAAAAGTAGGGAGCGATTGTTTGAGCTGTACGGTCTTAAGCCTTACATTAACTCAGAAACTTTTAATAAATATGTTGCAACTTACTCTAAAATCTTCAAAAACGCTTGCAAAATAGCTAAAGCCTTATTCATTAGCAACAAGATTAAATCCGCCGATAATAAAATAAAGACGGTTTGGAAAATTATCAATAGTGAAACGAATAGAAATAAAAAATATAAAAATGATATCACTCTAGAGACTTCACGTGGCCTTTTAAGTTCTAAAAACGAAGTTGCTCAAGAATTTGTAGATTTCTTCACTAGTATCCCACTTAAAACTACTGAAAACTTAAATTCGTCACCCTTGCTTTCTTTTGAGTTGTTAAGAGCGAACGTTCCAGCCTGTCCGGTTGAGTTTCAATTTAAACATATAAACCCCATAGCAGTCATTAAAGCTTTTAAGGAAATCAAAGTCAAATTAACCGAAGATCTTTGGGGACTGTCGATTAAAGTTTGTCAAGCTATTATTGAGACTGTAGCTCCGTACTTAGCCTTAATATTTAATTTGTGTGTGGACCAGGGAGTCTTCCCGGACCTTATGAAATACAGCAAGGTAATACCACTTTTCAAATCCGGTGACAATAAAGACACCAATAACTATAGACCCGTATCCGTTTTGCCAGTTTTCAGCAAGGTGTTTGAAAAGGTGATGCTTAATCAAATGCTCATCCACTTTAACACCAATAAAATCTTACATGAGAAACAGTATGGTTTCACCAAAGGACGTTGTACGACAGACGCCGGTGTTACCTTATTAAAACATATATTTACTGCGTGGGAAGAGTCACAAGATGCCATAGGGATCTTCTGTGACCTCTCGAAAGCATTTGATTGCGTCAACCACGAAACCCTTCTCTTAAAGCTTGAACATTACGGTTTAGGGAAAATGGCGCTCAGTTTGATGAAATCGTATTTAAGCGATAGACATCAGCAAGTACAAATAAATGGTGTCAATTCGATGGGCTTAAAGGTAAGCATGGGTGTGCCACAAGGTTCGATTTTGGGTCCCTTTCTCTTTTTAGTCTACATTAATGATCTACCGCATTTATTTAAAAACCAACCTAAAATGGTATTGTTTGCCGACGATACTTCTTTAATATTTAAGGTAAACAGACGTGCCACAAATCTTGATGACGTAAATAACGCCTTACTGCAGGTTCATAATTGGTTCACCGTAAATAATTTAGTATTAAATGGGAAAAAAACGAAGTGCATAAGATTTGCCTTACCAAATGTCAAAAGTACTGATTGTGACATAGTATTGAATCAAGAGAAACTAGAATTTGTCGATGAAACTGTTTTCTTGGGGATAACGATTGACTCAAGGCTACAGTGGGGTCCGCATCTAACATCTCTTGCAGGACGGCTGAGTTCAGCAGCATATGCTGTTAGGAAAATCCGTCAATTTACTGACGTAGATACCGCGAGACTAGTCTATTTTAGCTATTTTCATAGTGTTATGTCGTACGGTATTCTACTATGGGGACGGGCTGCAGACATCGAGTCTATATTTATTCTGCAGAAAAGAGCCATTAGAGCCATATATGGTCTACGAAGGCGCGATTCTCTGAGAGAGCTGTTTAAGGAAATTAACATCATGACAGTACCTTGTCAATACATCTATGAAAACATCATGTACGTTAGGAAAAATCTGCATTTATTTAGCAAAAGAGGTGATAGACACCATTATAATACGAGAAATAGGGACCAACTAGTTCAGCCGGGTTTCAGGCTAGCTAAAGTAGACTCATCTTTCATGGGGTACTGCTTAAAATGTTACAATAAAATACCCCCTCACATTCTTCAACTGAATGAGACAAAATTTAAATCTTGTATAAAACGCACACTATGTAGGCAAGCTTACTATAAGTTGGGGGATTACATTGATGATAAAAATGCTTGGCTCAATGCTGGTCCTGCTCCACAACCATAGGGGTAAATAAATCGATTATCATGTGAAGCTATTAGATATAGAAGCTGCAGAAGATTGTAAAAATATCTTTCCATTATATAGATTCAATATCTTTATATTATATAATTGCATAGCACATGTGTGAGTACTGTGTACTATAAAGCCACTTTTTACATTTAGTTATTTTTTAGTGACTTTGCCCTGGTGGCTGACAGAATGTCATGCTCACTCAAATGTCTCGCTGATGGTGGCGGGTGTGTCGGATCATTTAGTTCCCTTCAAAATGGTTGAGTTAGATGGTGCTGATCCATGCGTCATGTTCGTGAACGGGCGCTGTCAGTGGAGACTGGTCATCTCTTAGTTGCCATGGTATATTTTTAATTGTTTATTGTATCGTTTACTATAGACGCTCTTAACTTGCACGTATTTTTTGCATCGTTCTCACATAAATGTAAAATCTCAACATTCAGGCTAGGTAAAGTAGACTCTTTTATATTTTTATTACATTGTTGATAAAAATGCTTGGCTTTTTGCTGGGCCTGCTCCACAACCGTAGGGGCAAATAAATCGATTATCATGTGAAGTTATTGTAGAGGCTGCAGAAGATTGTAAAAATATCTTTGCATTGTATAGATTCAGTATCTTAATATTATATAATTGCATGGCACATGTGTGAGTTCTATGTACTATAGAGGCACTTTTTACATTTAGTTATATTTTAGTGACGTTGACCTGGTGGCTGAGAGAATGTCATGCTCACTCAAATGTCTCGCTGGTGGTGGCGGGTGTGTCGGATCATTTGGTTCCCTTCAAAATGGTTGAGTTAGATGGTGCTGATCCATGCGTCATGTTCGTGAACGGGCGCTGTCAGTGGAGACTGGTCATCTCTTAGCTGCCATGGTTTATATATTTTTCTTTGATTTGTTTTTTTATATCTTTTTACTCTGGACGCTCTTAACTTGCACGTCTTGCTACATAGTTCTCACATAATATACCATCTCAACATGAATGAAATAATGTACCAAGATTTTGTAAAATATTCTGATTTGAAAAGAGTGTCCATGGAGTTTCTTGCCCGTTCTTCTTCATGAGATCTACGCTAGGGAACTGGCAACTACAGTACTTTCACAAGTTATTATGCCTTGTGATTGTGACTGTAGCTTAGGAGTGCAATGCGTCGTTTCGGGAGTTGCTGCGTTGGGCTGCGCGGCGCCGGATGTTACCGGCGGCGAGTGTTGTGGGTGCGGGGGCGTGCGGCGGCGCGTGCCGTGGCGGCGGGTGCGCGGGACTCCGGGTCGCGGGGTGGCGGTTGCGCGCTGGTGGCGTGCATTCGTTGTTCCGTGATTCGGGGTCTTGTGCATTCGTTGTTGCGGTGTGCGTCGCTGCGTGCTTTCGTGCTCGCAGGGTTCGTTGTTGCGGGCATTCGGTGGCGTGTGGTTCGGCGTGGTGGCTTTCGGAATGACGTATTGCACTCATAGTTTCGTTCTTCTTCCGTCCTTCTGACATTCAAAAGTGCCTGTAATGGCTTAATTGAAATAAAAGATTTGACTTTGACTTTGACTCTGCTTTTCGGATCCCACTTACCTCTCTTCTGTTGAGGAATGTGCATAAAAGCTTTGCATCCGAAAGTCTTCACTGTACTCAGGTCGCACTTCTTACCTGACCATTTTTCTTCTGGCGTAACATTTTTCACCGCAATCGTTGGTGATCTGTTTTTCAAGAACACTGCATGATGGACAGCCTCTGCCCAAAAGCGTTTCGCCAAATTAGCATCTTGAAGCATGCTTCTTGCTTTCTCACAGATAGTTCTATTTGCGCGTTCAGCTATGCCGTTCTGCTCTGGCGTATATTCCACCGTTAGTTGACGCTGAATTCCGAATTGTTTCAAATAGTTATCCATCTGTTTGTTGACGAACTCGGTGCCGTTATCGGTGCGTAAGATCTTCAGCTTCTTACCACTTTGTTTTTCGGCATACTCCTTAAACTCTACAAATTTTTCGAAAACTTCACTCTTTTGTTTCAAAAAATAAATAAAAGTTTTTCTCGTAAAATCGTCAATGAACGTCAAAAAATACCGGAATTTGCTAACGGAAGGCACCTCCATAGGTCCGCACACATCCGAGTGCACAAGCTCTAGCACTTCCTTAGCTCGGGTAGCATTCAACTTTTTGAATGGTTTCTTGGTTTGCTTCCCCATAATACATGGTATACACTCAAGTTGAGTTGAAGTGTTGGGAAAACTTACCCCTGTCGCCATCTTATCTCTTAGTAGTTTGAGATTGTTGATACCCAAATGCCCCATCCTCCGATGCCATAGCATAATTGGGTCCCCTTCTGTAGTAGCTAGAGCAGAACCCTGTGAACAGCATTTAATTTTGTATATGCCTCGTTCTTCCACACCTTTCACTACAGCCTTACCTCGAATCTCACAACCATCACTCTTAAAGATGTCGCACCCTTTTTCTGTAAATACCACCACGTGGCCCTTTTTCACGATCGCATTCACACTTAATAAATTAGATGATAATGTAGGTACATAAGTAACATTGTTGATAGTCAAACCTATTGACTCACATACAACCGTTCCTTTACTTTTACCCAATACCTCATTACCGTCAGCACATGTCACCCTCAAAGGCTTTGAAGTGTCCTTCAAGTCCTTAAACCACGATTTACAATTCGTCATATGTGTTGAAGCTCCAGAGTCTATGATCCAGCACGTCGATGAACCATCTGGTTCTGGACGTGCGCCAAACGCATAGGCTTGTAGTGCTTCCTTCCTTTGTTGTTTCGGATTATCTGGACATTCATGTGCTTTGTGTGGTCCTTCACAAATGAAGCACTTGACCTTCACTTTCGGTTTCTTTTTGTGTGTAGCCTTGCTCTTGTGATTCTTAGTCAGCAATGCTGATGGCTGTCTTACGCTTGAGCTAGCCGAGAAGGTGTCTTCCATCTGAAAGAGCTTCGTCTTCACATAGTCGGTAGTAAGCTCAATATTACTATTCTCTATGGCTAATCTCATTGGATGAAAATCCAGGGTTAGTCCTTGTAACAAAAGTGCAGCCAACAGTTCATCGTCGACTTCCTTTCCAAGGTCATCCAACTCCTGTGACGTGGCCATAACTGACGTCACATATTCTCGAACCGTTGAAAATTGCTCCAGTCTCATGCTTACCAACTTTGTTAATAAGCGGCAGCGGTTGTTAAGGCCCTTGTCTTCAAACGCATTCCTCAGAGCGTTCCATGCTTCCCTAGCTGTTTTCGCTTTGCGCACATGAACTAAGCAATGGGACCTGAGCATTAAGCAAATCTTTGCTCGAGCTCGCTGATCCCTTCTCATACCTTGTACATCCGTGGCTTCAGGTGTAACACTCGTGTACTCCCAAAGATCGTCGTGTATTAGATATAGCTCCATCAAGAATTTCCAAGTTGCATAATTACTATTACCGTCGAGTTTTTCGATTGATAGCATGCCACTACTGCTTGAAATTCCAGTTTCATTTCTCTGGGAACTCCCGTTACCATTTCCGCTGTCCGACATTTCTGCGATTTTTATGATCACTCACATGTTGGGCCCATAACCTGTTAATATTTTATCACGCTAGTAATAAAATAACTCTATGTTATGTTCAACGTTTTATTGTTGACACATCGGGTTATGCAAAAAGACAAGAGAAAATATAAAAGGAAAAACATGTCAAAAGGAATACAGTCAATATCAAAAGAAGAAATTATAAAAGAGGTAGAAAAGCTAGGATACAAACTCTTTTCTTCCTAACAGAGTAAGAATAGATTCCACTTCTATATCAGGATCTGCGTCGCTGACTCCTTAAGAGGAAATGCGAGTGCTGTCTCTTTCTACTATCGCTGTCTCTCTCCGTCCTCCTGCCCTCAAATTCGTGCGATAAGGACAACTATAGAAAAAAGTAAGAATTCGAGGTTTGGCTCTCGCCTATTTCCTCCTCCAATATTGAACCAATTTAAAAGATATTTTAGACAATGAATAAGGAGGTTATATACTACGCCGCTATTTTTTTCTTTTTTCGTTAATAGTTGTCAAATTTGTACACTAGGACTCTGTTAACAGCGATCTAAACAAGCAATTTTGAGCATTTTTTGAGGGTTCTAGTGCTTATAAAAATAATTTATCACCAAAAAGGAAAACATAGGGGCATAGAAATAGTTAATATTTATTATTCTGTAAAAAACCATTGCTCTAGGGTCATTAACCAAAAAGAAAACAGGCGAGAGCGTTTGTATGGAGAAAAGACCACTCGCGTTTCCTCTTAACTGATTTCGGTTAACAATTCTCAAGGTGAACTGGTCTTTTTCTACAACAGTTTTCAGTAGTTCGGTGAGTTTATTGACGTCTTCTACACCATATAATACTATAGGTGGTGGTTTAGTGGGTCGTTTTTCTTTAGGTTCAGCATTTGTTTCAGTGAGATCAATTGTTAAGCCTGCAAATCTATTTGAAGTTCTTAATGCTTCTGGAGAGGGGCTGTTGGACATTTTCTGTCTCTTAGGATTTCTGCTCACAGGAACTCTTTGCCAAGGTGGAGGACAAACGGGTGTTGTCTCAGTCTCAGTGTCAGAAATCATAAGCTGATCTTCAGAGGTAGAATGAGTTGTAGTTTGTTGAGTACTTCCCAGGGAAGAGGATCTTGGTCTCATAAACAAACCTGGATGGAAAGCTTGCTGGACAAGCGTTTTGCTGCTGCTGCTGCTACTAGTGCTGCCAGGGGCATTCACCAACACAGGGGCCTGGTCACCCACCCCTGTGCGGTCTTCGGTAGTAAATTTCACACTCGCAGGCCCGGGTACCTGCGAGCGCCGGGGGTTAGCCGGATCGCATGACATCGTATTCTCATTATTAGACTTTTTCATATTAAAAGGGGTTGGGAGTATGAGCATAATGCTTTCCCAAGGCATTATGACCACAATTTCAGAGGGGATTTAGTCCCTCTTGGCTAGTGGGAGCACAGGAACAGGTTACTTGACCGCCGCCTGTGACTCGGGGTTATTGCTCGTTTGGCACCACCCGGGGGGCACGTGTAGGGTGGATCTAGGAAAAGATGGTAAGTCCTACGGATGCGAGCAAAGACACCCCCCAAACCATATAATAATGACAAGCAATAAAAGTGCCACTTTTTGTGGCACAAAGTGTACGATGCGCGAATTTTGAATTCTAATTTCGAAACCTTGCCAAGTTACGTGTCGGGGACTATACACACACCCATTGAGTCCTAAAATGATTTTTTTTACCCCCAAAAAAAATGACATCCCGCAGCAATACATTTTTGCTTATAGTAACTAAGTTTGATATGCAAAACGCTTGGATGACGTCTTCATGAAGGGCTCGTTAACACCTTCTATTTTTGTCCTTACCTGTATAATCTGCCAGGGTGTGTTGAGCAGTGTGCGTTGAGCTCTCCTGATGAAACCGCCTAGAGTAGTCGCTGGACCAGTCTTGGGTGGGGGCATCATTTCCTTATCCAATTTACCTAATAAATAAGTTATTTAGTATGACATACCATATAATTGTAGATCATGCTTGTTTCTTTATCTTGCTGTGCCTAAACTGGTGTAAAAGTTTGTATGCTGCCCATGGGCCCTCTTTTTTTTTTTTTTTGGTGGGTGGAAAATCATCGAATGACACCCCCCGCTCTTGGGCAGAGCGAAGGGGAGTGTCAGACTTCTACTGACTAAAAACCGAACCCATGTTCCTACTTTGCCCTTGTGCCGAGGCCACGTAATCTAGTACAAAATACCGCGGCCCACAAAATACCGCGGCCCCCCACGGGCCCTCTGACTTGGCTTTATAAGCCGTCGAAAAATATCTCTCAGGTATGCTAGTAGTTTCCTCACAATGTTTTTCTTCACCGTACCAAATGATAATCTATACTAATATTATAAAGCTGAAGAGTTTGTTTGTTTGTTTGTTTGAACGCGATAAACTCTGGAACTACTGGTTGGATTTGAAAAATTCTTTTTGTGTTGGATAGTTCATTTATCGAGGAAGGTTATAGGCTATATAACATCACGCTACTACCAGTAGGAGCGGAGCATAAATGAGAAATGTTGCAAAAACGGGAAAAGAAAATTCCTTTCTGAGGGCTTCCGTTGCGTGCGCTGCGAAAACGGTTTAAGTTACGAGAATATCAGGTATGAAGTAATTATTCGTCTTTAAAAGTTCTAAAAAAAAGTCCGCGACAGCATCTGTCTATCTTTTAAGGTTGACTCACTGTAACCATTTTTTACTATTAAAATGTTAGGTTAAAAAGAATTATTTTTTGCGAAGCTTATTTAACCCATATGGTATTAATCTATATCTAAATAACAGTGTTCGTTAGAACGGAAATTTAATATAGAATATTTGTGCTCTTTACTCTGTACAGTTTAAACAAATATCTTAGAAGATATCGCAATGTAAAAATACCCGCGCGGAAAAATAATTACGCGGGTTGCGTCGCAATGTAGGTACGGGGGATTCTGGCAGGCCTCCGGGAAATTCAAATTCAAACAAAATAATGTTTACAAGTACAGGGTGTTATCGACATCGTATATTTAACAGTAAGAGATATTTATAGTAATTCTCATTTTAGTATAATCTTAACTAATATTATAAAGAGGAAAGATATCAATTTTTGTTTGTTACGATTTAACTTAATAATTTTGGTTGGATAGTTGATTTATCGAGGAAAGTTATAAGTTATATATAGAGACGCAGACAAAGTTGCGTGGGTCAGCTAGTTATACAATATGCACATGAATCCGAAAAATAAGAGGGTTCTTTTCTTATTCAATCTAGATTGAACTTGAGACTAATTGTTTTTTTTTTATATATTTTAGGTGCTAAAGAGACAACAACACCACCGTTAGTCCATTAGCGGTGCGTCGTATGTCAGAATGAGATAACGCTATATCATATTAGGGTGCTAAAGAGAAATAGCAACGCAACAGTAAGTTCTTAACTTAGATATGCTATGTACAATACCTTTTTTACTGCGATTATTTAAGCCACGTTGTGCCATCTGCCACATCCATTTCTTCTTTTGGAACATTATCCATTCCTTTCGTTCAGCCTAGTAAACAAAGATACAATTTATTAATCTACTTGAATCTACCATTGCAGTACAACCCAATGCAAAAAATGTTGATGCGATGCGATGCTGATGCCAATCATGATTTACTAGGTACTAGCATCCAATAACTAATTAGGAACAATGCATTCCTTAAAAACATCACGGTAGGGGGAGGAGGGATAATGTAATAAACTCGCTTGCTCGGCTTTCTGCGAACAATTAGAAACCGAAATAAACGACTTTTTGTCTAAAAAAACTGGAGCAAAAAAAAACCGTAAATGGCAAGCTCGCTATCCGATCCGTACGGGCTAGAGTGCGGAGTCAGAGTAAATCAGTAAACGCTATCCATAAAAGTCTATGGTTAGCGCAACCAGAGCCGCTTCGCTCTGAAATAGGCCTTAGGCGTCGTATAACGATGTTACTGAAAACGTACATTTTACTAATATTATAAAGCTGAAGATTAAACTACTTGACCGTCACTGGAAGCTTTATTATGAGAAGGCATTTCCGTTTCCCGTCGATTTCTTACCAGTTTTCGTACTTTAGTACCTCCATACTTCCGGCTCAGTGGCGCCACCTGGTGGTTGCGGGTAGTTTTTAGGTTTCGTAAAAGGTGTCGCGCCATTTTTGTTCATTGGCTTTTTATATTCCGTCGAAGCAACTTGTGCGCAGAGCTTGCGCCCATCACGGGCGCAGGCTCTGCGCACGTGTACAAGTTGCTAAAGTGAAAGTGAATATTAAGTGAAATACATATTTTATATGTCAAGTAAAAAAGTGTTCTTGTTAAAGGATAAGACTTAAACCGTAAGTACCCTCTTTTAGAGGTAACACTTTTCGTACGTGATCATACATTTTTAACGGTTTTTTCCGTTCGGATCACTACTGTTATTTTTTACTTTTGAATATTTACCAGTAAATTTTCGTAATTATAACCGTGTAAAGTGTTATAAATCTATTGCATGTGATTTAACCTAAATTATGTTATTTTATAGCTTCTGTTGTTCTGGAATTAGTGAATAACTTTATGAACTAATTAGTGACGAGGATTGTTCTAATCAAGAACATCAAAATGCAAGTTTAAATAATAGTTTCAATTTTGATATTGATACTAAGCTAAAAAGAACCATTAGTTCCAAAAATTCCTGATTAATATTATGTTTTTTTTTTTTAAGAAGTTGATTGTTATCCAATCTTACGTTTTGGTAGCACTTTTTGGTCAGAAGTACTATAAAATACCATATAATCATACTTCTAGCTTTATAGACCTGGAAAGAAATGATGAGGTAAAAGCTTAAGACACTTTACGGCATTTGGCATGCTGATAAATCCTACGCAGCTATAACCTACTGTGTATTAAAACAAAGGGAAGCATTGCAGGAAGGTAGGTATACGTAATCTTCTGTCACGGACAAAAAATACAGAGTATATTCATTATATTAATTTTAATGATAAGGTTGAGGAATTATTTCAGAAGGGCTAATTTCATAAAATATCCTCTGACCTTTTTTGCAATGGCCATAGAGCCGAAACTATAGAAATCTTTGGTAGTGTAGTGGTAAGTATCAGAGACCGGGGTTCGATTCCCCGCCGAAGAGCCATGCACGTAGATAAACTAACGAGTCAAGTTAGAGATCCATTAGTGAAAGCATTTCTGAATATAATCCCTCCTTCAAGTGTCTATATATTTAATGCGAACCCTTTACGTCTACTCTAGGGAAGACTGGTGGGGTTCGCAAAGCTTTTTGGCCCCCAAAAAGTAGGTTTTCACATAAGCCTTACCGATTTAGTAGCCGCCCTTCGCGGGGGCATGGCGCACAAAAACCAAGAATTCCATCGCGTGGAACTCAATTTCATGAATCAGTAACATATGCACACCTGTCATAACCTACCCTCGCGGGGTGAATATCAAGGTCAATGCCAGAATACACATTACTCTTCCAGAGGTAACTCCTCGAATGACCAAAGTGGTCACTTCAATACTAGAAGTTCATTTCAAAATCGAGGCTCGCGGCCTGAACGTGGAAGTACACGAGGACGTGCAAACTCCTCAAAAAGTTTCAGAAAAGGTCTTCGAATAAGTCTTACAGACCTACTAGCCACCACTCGCGGGGGCATGGCCCACGAAAACGACAGTTCCATCGCGTAGAACTCAATTCCATGAACCAGGGTCTATGCACACCTGTCATAACCCACCCTCGCGGGGGGAATATCAAGGTCAATTCCAGCATACACATTACTCTACCAGAGGTATCTCCTCGAATGACCAAACTTCAATACAGGAAGTTCATTTCGAAATCGAGGCTCGTGGCCCGAAGTGAAAGAACACGTTGACGAAGTTTCAGGGGAAAAAGGTAGATAAGCAAGGACATGCCACCATTTCGGGCGGGTCAGTTGATTAACTACCAATCGCAATGGGCGGAAATGTGAGCACCAGAAATATTTTTTAAAGTAATTCAAGGGTATCGCATACCTTTCTTTCAAAAGCCCCCACTTGTCTATCCAGACGTAACGAAGGGATCTTTTTAAACCCCTGTTTCAAAACAAATGTCTTTAATTAATGTAGACAAAATGAAGCAGAAGGGAATTTTGAAGAAAGTCAAGCTTTATTTCCCCTCTATTTCTGGTTCAAAATCAGATTGTCTACCTGTCCCATTTCCAATCTGAAATCACTTAACGAATATTTGTGATGTCCGAGTCCTTACATTTAATAAAATGTGCACCGCATTCCGGATATTCAGCAATCTCGGGAATTCATGTGCAAAATAGATTTGTCCCATATATTTTCATCTAATCGTAAACAAGTCGCTTTCTACGCCTGGTAAACGACCTGGATTTGCTGGAAATGACTTGTATTCCATTCGTTATGAGCACTGTTCCAAGGACTTTTTCCACGCTCACGAAGGGGGTGGGGGGCCCAAACATGACGGGAAAAATGGAACATAAGGATCCTGGTATACCTGGACGATTATTTACTGTACACCAGAATGTTCACATGCTTCGCGAGCAAGTCAAAATAACTGTAGTGTAAAGTAGGTATTACAAAAACTGGGGTGGCAAATAAATTTCGAAAAAATCTGCTTTTTGTCCTCAAAAGAGCATACTTTATCTAGGGATTCTTTGAAAACCTTGGGAAAACTTAAAAATCCTACTAAACGAAAAGGTTCATGTCATTATTATCACAAGATAATTAATAGGCTCTCGAACAAAAGCAGTTAAAGAGTTGCAGAAAATGGTAGAATTTCTAAACTTGTCAGTTTTGTGGTCCTACGCGGTCGGCTACTCGGCTCAATCATCGACAGTTGTTTATGTTCATGAATTCGTTGCCAGTTCACCATCAAAGACCTACCCATTGTCACAAGGTGTTTTAAGGGAACCTAATTGGTGGTACCAAAATTGTCAAAACGCACCTCTTCAGGACCCTCCTCCAATAAATTTTCTGACTTCCGTTGCATCGGATCAAGTGTCGGGGGGCAGAACTGAACAAATTGGCTCTGTCAGGAACTTTATCGCAAGAAGAGAAAACGCTGCATTGCAATCAAAAGAAATGCTAGCAATATTCTACGCTCTTCAGAACCAAATTCATTGGCTTCATCAAAGTTCGCTCCTCATTCAAAGCGACAACAGACCTGCTGTGACCTGCCTACAAAAAGGAGGTACGAGACCCCTGTTGGAAATAACTTGGCGGATTCTGAATTTGTTAGATCAACATCAGATACACTTCAGCATTCACTAGATTCCGGGGAAATACAACAATCATGCGGACCACTTATCGCGCCTTCGGAGACTTCCAGAATGACACTTACTACCGGCTAGTGTAGAAACAGTGTTTGCAAAATGGGGGACCCCAATGATAGATCTATTTGCCACTGCGACTGCTCACGGCGGTCGTTTACAATTATGAGTATGAGTACAAAATTATGTGTCGCTAGATCGAAGGGATCCCCAAGCTCTGTTTCACGATGCCTTCAGTGTCCTAGGGAATTACCAGCTCGAATGGGTATTTCTATCACCATTCCTAGTCCCCAAAGTCCTGTCTCACTTAAACCAGTCGACAGGAATATTCCTGATGGGAGAAGATTTTGTGGTGTGCAATTCTCAAAACCTGAGCGCTCGCGGCTCCATTCACCTTGAGAAACATGCAGAGATACCTAATGGACACGTCCTCGTAGTTTGGAAATGTGGGGGTGGTCCGACGCCATAAATACCTACATGAAACGGCCCACAGGTATTACTGCTAAAGAATTCTTGGTGGAGAAAATCTATGCTAAAACCTACGAGATAGCCTGGAAGCGATGGACTTTGTGGTTTCGTAATAAATCCTTGATTCAAAGAATCTTCCTGGTTCACAACTAGCACAGTTTTTATGCGATTTATATTTGATTGAAAAGTTGTCGTATAATTCAATACTTTTACATAAGTCAGTCGTATCTATACCTACTATGCAACGCTGAAACTTCAAGTCAGTTATGTTCGCACGTTTCAGTAAGACATGTTTCAAAATCAATTGCGCTAAAAAATCCAAAAGTCACCAATCCTCCATATATATCCACTATACATCCACATAATGTGGGATGTTGGCAAATAAATTTCATTTTTAATTAATTCCACAATTGATTCAGATACCCGTTTTCAAACGTCACCTCATACTGAAATTTTATTGTTGATTTGCTCTGGTAGGCGAACACACGATCTAACTCTACTAAATATTGATCATTGATAAGATCTGATAATAGTATTAGATTTTTGTCTCGGTTTGGCTCCAAGTCTGACAGCTGTAATTATTGGCAAAGCTTTTAAATATCGATAGTTCTAACCTTAATCCTATATTCTGGATTGAAAGAACTTTATATTATTAAATAACAATGGAATGAGGCAAAATGAACCAATTTATTTAAATTACGATAAGAGGTGTGGCTAAACCTGCTTCACGTACAGTCATAGCAGTATGGGTAAAGTCCCGGTTTAATGAAGCTGGCATTGCAGCTACTCCAGGTAGCACCCGGTCTGCTGTAGCCACCAAAGCTGGTTTCAAAATCATTCTTTCGATGAAATCTTGGCTTGTGAAAATTGGCGATCAGCTAATACATTCCAGCAGTTTTATAGACGAGAAATAAGGAGAAGTGGTTACCCTATATTGGTTATTATTATTAATGATTAGAATTATTGATGATAGGTACAATACAATCCAAAAAATATAATTATGCGATTATATTTTGCTAAAGTACACAAACCTACTTGTACCTTTATTAAATGGATTTGTTTTTACATTAATTAAATAAATGAAAAATTATTCATACAAAGTTTAATTTTATACGTTATCTATCACATTTGCCTATTTTAAAATACTTCCAGGCATATACATTGAAGTGGCGTCACCAGGCGATAACAAACAGGGGCCCTACTATGACGTCTTAAAACAGTCCTAACTTATTCTTAATCCAGTGTGGAAAAGAGATGGCGCTAGACACCCTGTATAGTTCTGTCACGTTTCCACAATGGATTAGGAGTAAGTTAGGAATGTTTTAAGTAGTGTCCGACCGAAACACGATTTTCAGCCGAAACCGAAACCGTAAACGAACCTTCGGCCTTGGTCCCAGTTTCGGCCGAAACCGAAACCGAAACTTATTAAATATTTATGGAATGTAAAATCTATTGTATTTTTACGCATATATGCACAGTTAACACGTGTAAAAAATGCAACAATTAAAGTAGGTACTTAATTAGGTAACAAAAATAGCTCTTTATTTGTAAAATTAAAAATGTGATTTAAAAAAAATACAATCAACATATTTGTCAAACTTTTTAAAAAATAAGCAATACATTTTTAACATTACTATATTTTTTAATAATTTCAAAAAAAAAATAAGCACCTCGCATACTAAAGGGAAAAAATGCGACATGACGTTAATAGAAAATATATGAAACTTTTTAGTAAAAAAATTCTATTGGTCGATATAACATTTTTCTAATGTTAATAATTAGAAAAATGTTATATCGACCAAACAAAAAAAATACTCACATCATTTTCAAAGATGGTGTTTTAAGAAATAATTTTCATTACGAACTTTTTAAATTATATTAATTAGTTAAGGTTTTAGGCGCTTTGCACATGGAGCAACTATTGCAGCAACTGGCAACTAGCTGTTTACATATATTTCAATTGGATTGCGCACACATAGCAACTCGAGTTTTGAGTTCCGGCAATCGTCAACAGTTTTCAGTAGTGATGCAACGAATACGAATACGAATATTCGTATTCGCCGAATAGTAGACATTTACCGAATAACCGTATTCGGCGAATACTAAGACGAATATATATATATATAAATGCTTATCTAAAACTCCCAAATTTATCGCCGACTGCTGATCCACTGACCTTTTGGCGAGAAGATGTCCATTTTCCAAGTCTGAAAAAACTCGCCCAAAAATATTTTTCACTGAAGCCATGCACAGTCGCCTCGGAAAGACTTTTTTCAACGGCTGGGAACATCCAGACTGAAAAAAGAAATCGCCTAAAACCAGAAAATCTACAAATTTTATGTTTTTTAAATAAAAATTTGCCTGTTGTAAATTTTAATTATTAGAAGAGTAAACATTCATCAAATAAATAAGTCTTTTATTACCATGGCGAGATATTCGTATTCGTAGTCGTATTCGCCGAATAGTTGGTTTGATATTCGTATTCGTAAAAGTAGTATTCGTTGCATCACTAGTTTTCAGTTGATGCAATCGATGACTGAGTTAGTTTTTGATTGCCGCAACTAGCAACTGTTAAATATTATACCGATTTTTAAAGGTAACGTAGACGGCGACGACGTAATAAAATAAGAGCAATTGCTGCTTCTTCGATATTCATCGTCACACTGAATGCTGTTCGCTGCGTAGATTGAGCAACTCGGTTATGAAAGTTGCTCACAGATTGCCATAAAATTGCTGCAACCGTAAACGTTGTAGCAACTATCAACTAGTTACAGGAAACTTTTAAAGTTGCTTAAGTTGCCTCAAATTAAGTTGCTCCATGTGCAAAGCGCCTAAATCACTGGAGATAGTTGTGTATCGGAACTACGGGGCGGTTCGAATACGGGTACAAAATTTAATCCATCAACAATTACAAACAAATATAGTAATGTTTGAATCAAACATCACACGTATTTTCACACATCTGTTAAGTGTTAAATTAATTTCTACATAAATTCATATATTTAATATGTTCTAGGGAATAACTCAACAGAACCAAGTAAAATATCTAATGAATTCTTTTCTATACACACCTACTTACAACCTATTTATTTTACACTGTAGCACAAGACCCTAATGAATGCCATTAAAATACATCATCATTAATCATAAGTAAAAACAAATACCTAATTTTTGCGCGAGAAAAATTTCACAACCTCAAATCATCACAATCGCGCCGGCTAGCGAACTCAACTGGCACTCGAAGTTAGCTGAATGATGCGCGACAATTCACGTATACCTTGTTTCGGCGGGGCCGAAAGGTTCGGCCAATTATTGGCCGAAACCGAAACTATGGCCGAAACAAGATTTTTTGGCCGAAACTAGCCGAAACCGAAACCGAAACCGAACCTTCGGTCGGTCCTTAGTTTTAAGACGTCATAGTAGGGGCCCAGATCTCATATTAAAGCTTCCAGTGACGGTAGCAGCGTTTTACCTGAAATAAAACGCATATTAAAATACTTACCTCACTGGAAGCTTTACTTTTATTTCTGCCTGGTTATTATGAGACAATGAACAAAAATGGCGCGACACCTTTTACGAAACCTAAAAACTACCCGCAACCACCAGGTGGCGCCACTGAGCCGGAAGTATGGAGGTACTAAAGTACGAAAACTGGTAAGAAATCGACGGGAAACGGAAATGCCTTCTCATAATAAAGCTTCCAGTGAGGTAAGTATTTTAATATGCGTTTTATTTCAGGTAAAACGCTGCTAATTTGTTTGTTTGGTTGAACGCGCTAATCTCAGGAACTACTGGTTGGAATTGAAAAAATCTTTTTGTGTTGGATAGACCATTTATCGAAGAATGTTATCTATACTTCTATACTAATATTATAAAGAGGTAAAGTTTGTGTGTTTGTATATATGTTAAATTGTAAGGGGTAATCTGGGGATCTACTGAACCGATTTTAAAAATTCTTTCACCAATAGAAAGCCACATTATTGCTGAGTGTCATAGGTTATATAAAAAACCGAAAAATAAAAAGGCTTTTACATGGTAGTCCGTTTTGCAAAGTGAATCGGAGAAAAATCCAGCGCGGGATGGTTTCGGGTTTAATTCGGTTCGCGTTCGTGCTCGCTTCGGGAGAAAGGGGCGTGGCCTTTTACATCTGATCTGAGAGGTAGGTACCCGCGCGGCTCAGTCGCGTGGTCGGCTCCTTACGCAGCGGACGTCCCCGAAATTGAATTTTTCGAAACGTAATTAGCACACTTTCGACTAATTAGGCCCAACGAAGTGGGCACGGGTCAGCTAGTAAGCTATATAATGGGACGCAGACGAAATTGCGTGGGTTAGGTACTTAGATAGTATTAAAATAAATGCTTTACCTTAGTAGTTCCAAAAGGCGGCGGAGCACCCAAAGCCTCGCGCCAGGACTGCGCCTCCCGTGGCGGAGACTCCTCGCGTTTGCGTTTCACTGTGTGCACTATTGGGCGTATTGTGCTGATGGTGTTAGTACTGGTCTTGCCTATGTCTTCTATGTCCATTTCAGTGTCCTAAAGGGAGAGAGAAATAAATTGAACTATTCGAAACTTAAAAATATTCGTCTACAATGAGGGCGGAAATACATACATAAAATCACGCCCTTTTCCCATGGGGGTAGGCAGAATCCACAGAATGCCACCTCCTACGATCCTTATACTCCTTTTACCTCAGCCATGGAAATCTATACATTATTATACTGTTAACTGTAAGCCACGCAACGAACATTAATTAGGTTAGTCAACCGACATTTGTGACGTCATATCAACATACTTCAGGTATCAAAACATGGTGCCAAGACAAATGCAGGATCTAAGGGGCACTTCAGAATCACACTTTTCCATGCTCCTATCCCTTTCTATCACTCAGAACCGTCGTGCCAAGACAAATGCGGGATCTAAGGGGCACTTCAGAATCACACTTTTCCATGCTCCTATCCCTTTCTATCACTCAGAACCGTCGTGCCAAGACAAATGTGGGATCTAAGGGGCACTTCAGAATCACACTTTTCCATGCTCCTATCCCTTTCTATCACTCAGAACCGTCGTGCCAAGACAAATGCAGGATCTAAGGGGCACTTCAGAACCACGCTTTTCCATGCTCCTATCCCTTTCTATCACTCAGAACCGTCGTGCCAAGACAAATGTGGGATCTAAGGGGCACTTCAGAATCACGCTTTTCCATGCTCCTATCCCTTTCTATCACTCAGAACCGTCGTGCCAAGACAAATGTGGGATCTAAGGGGCACTTCAGAATCACACTTTTCCATGCTCCTATCCCTTTCTATCACTCAGAACCGTCGTGCCAAGACAAATGCAGGATCTAAGGGGCACTTCAGAACCACGCTTTTCCATGCTCCTATCCCTTTCTATCACTCAGAACCGTCGTGCCAAGACAAATGTGGGAACTAAGGGGCACTTCAGAACCACGCTTTTCCATGCTCCTATCCCTTTCTATCACTCAGAACCGTCGTGCCAAGACAAATGTGGGATCTAAGGGGCACTTCAGAACCACGCTTTTCCATGCTCCTATCCCTTTCTATCGCTCAGAACCGTCGTGCCAAGACAAATGTGGGATCTAAGGGGCACTTCAGAATCACGCTTTTCCATGCTCCTATCCCTTTCTATCACTCAGAACCGTCGTGCCAAGACAAATGCGGGATCTAAGGGGCACTTCAGAATCACACTTTTCCATGCTGCTATCCCTTTCTATCGCTCAGAACCGTCATCTGCTAGAGCGAGAAACAGCGGGAATGCTATCGCACGCAGCAGCATCGAAGAGGCGCTCTCGCTCTAGCAAATGAAGATTCTTCCGATTTCGTGCAGCCAGATGAGGTTTAACCCTAAGTAGGTCATTGAGATAAGTAAATACATTGGTCAGTATTAAGAACGTGAAGATTAAACGACAAGGATCCCTTATATCATTTAGCAGCAGTAGAAGCGTCAGGCTTTGTACGATAGACTTCAAATGTTTCTGTTGCAAATCTTTTTAATTGCTGATAGAAAGATGACCGATTTTCCTGAAACTATTTGAGTAAAGGCAACAATGACCCCTGTCTAAATATTCGCTCACCATATTCCCGCCGGCACTGGTAGAAGGTTCCTCTCCATCATCACAACTCTTCAGCTCTTTGGGCTGCACGGTAAACATGTCGGTGATCTTCCTCGTCTTGAACTTGTCGGTCTTGGCTAACATCTTCTTGTGCAGCCAGTCGGGGTACTGGCAACGAGGGACCGGGTTGTCCAACTGGAGAAAAATGAAATAGAAGAAATAATGAAAATAATCAGAGGGGGGACGGGAGGGGGCAATAGTTGCGTCTATGATACAGGAGAATTGAAAGTCGAGCTATTTATATCACACACATGGTATGTCAGAATTTGCAAGGAAATTGAATTGAAAAAAAATATATATATCATAAATTCTCTACAAATATCTCATTCATAATTCTCAGGGGTTCTGTGATCATCATTCGGCGCAGAATGTCTTCTTCCATAATTACTTGTCATCTCATCAGACATCTCCTTCCTTTCATGAGGTTCTGTAATGTCAAAAAAAAAATCTGCGGCTAGATTTTCATGTGCCTTAATTAATGGTTCAAAAGTATAGTATAGTACGCCCAGTCCAGTACATCCCGTATGTCGATGTCCTCAGTGATGCTGTTGTCTTAGTACAAACATATAGCTAGTGTACTCACCCCCTGCATAGCAGCTGGTATAGTGATAATCTTCTGCACGGTTCCGCTGAGCCGCTCGATGTAGTACGCCCAGTCCAGTACATCCCGTATGTCGATGTCCTCAGTGATGCTGTTGTCTTAGTACAAACATATAGCTAGTGTACTCACCCCCTGCATAGCAGCTGGTATAGTGATAATCTTCTGCACGGTTCCGCTGAGCCGCTCGATGTAGTACGCCCAGTCCAGTACATCCCGTATGTCGATGTCCTCAGTGATGCTGTTGTCTTAGTACAAACATATAGCTAGTGTACTCACCCCCTGCATAGCAGCTGGTATAGTGATAATCTTCTGCACGGTTCCGCTGAGCCGCTCGATGTAGTACGCCCAGTCCAGTACATCCCGTATGTCGATGTCCTCAGTGATGCTGTTGTCTTAGTACAAACATATAGCTAGTGTACTCACCCCCTGCATAGCAGCTGGTATAGTGATAATCTTCTGCACGGTTCCGCTGAGCCGCTCGATGTAGTACGCCCAGTCCAGTACATCCCGTATGTCGATGTCCTCAGTGATGCTGTTGTCTTAGTACAAACATATAGCTAGTGTACTCACCCCCTGCATAGCAGCTGGTATAGTGATAATCTTCTGCACGGTTCCGCTGAGCCGCTCGATGTAGTACGCCCAGTCCAGTACATCCCGTATGTCGATGTCCTCAGTGATGCTGTTGTCTTAGTACAAACATATAGCTAGTGTACTCACCCCCTGCATAGCAGCTGGTATAGTGATAATCTTCTGCACGGTTCCGCTGAGCCGCTCGATGTAGTACGCCCAGTCCAGTACATCCCGTATGTCGATGTCCTCAGTGATGCTGTTGTCTTAGTACAAACATATAGCTAGTGTACTCACCCCCTGCATAGCAGCTGGTATAGTGATAATCTTCTGCACGGTTCCGCTGAGCCGCTCGATGTAGTACGCCCAGTCCAGTACATCCCGTATGTCGATGTCCTCAGTGATGCTGTTGTCTTTGAGCCAACGTCGCAGATGGTGACGTTTGACGGCGGCGGGAGACTGGAAGATGGCGAGAGGAATCGCGCGTTCGGTCACCGGAGCGCCTTCTGGTTTCTTTGATATTATGAATCTGGAATAAGACGTGGAGGGGTTGGATCATGAAGGCTGTCGTAAGTAGAAATTGGACGCACCTACATTTTGCATATACTGCGTTCAAATATCAAGGAAAGTCCTTTTATCTATCAAATAAATGAAATTGAAGAGTCAGTCTGTATTATAAAAAAAATGCATTTTTATTGAAAGCATTTGAAAGTATATACGGAACTTTTAGAAATCTATAAAACGGCAGGACCTATTTTGACGAGATATTTACTGGCAGATAGCTGATGTTATAAAGTCTAACAAATGCTACTTTTCTTTAAGAGAAATTATTAGGGTTCCGTACAGAAAAAAAAAACCTTGAAAATGGTAAGAAAATCCACTCAAATAGGGGAAGAAACATTTTTATAATAATTTAACGCCAACGAAGGTCGTGCGTGGGGCACAGCTAGTTATATCAAGAAGTAGTATATATCAAGTAGCCAGTATTCTCAACATGAACTGACTACTAACCTGCAAGCCAACCCAGCATCCTTCACCATCTGATCACCCAGAAACTCGGCCAGTCGCTTAGCAGTAGAAATAGACGTAGACTTCTGTCCTCCATAGTCCTCCAACTTCTTGGACATGGAGCGGTTCTCAGAGATCAGCTCGAACAGCTCCGAGTCGGGCATATTGCTGCCCTTACTGTAGAGCACGTCTAGCCAGTAGTCAGCTACCTTGGCCACTGCGCTGTAGCAGGATTTTAGGTCGTTCCCTTTGAGGAAGGCTTCGAAAACTGAGGACTGGAAGATCTTGATGAGTTGCAGTTCTCCACGGCGTTTTACTTCGAATCCTGGTGGAGATTTAAGATGGATGAAAAAAGATTGCATGTAGCGAAGATGAGAATGTTTAGGTGGAGGTGTGTTGTGAGAAGAATGGATAAAGTAAGGAACAAGTATATTAGAGGAAGTTTAAAAGTTGCGCTCCAGTTACAGAAAAGTTAAAAGGAAATCTATTGTAGTGGTATGGGAATGAGGAGGGATGAATCGCATGTGACTAAAAGAGTTATGAAAATAAATGTAGATGGATGGAAGATTCGTCTGATTGAGAGATTGATCCGAGCGGCTGATATTATTCCATTTGATATTGAAAAAATTTCATCTATGTTTTGAATAACATACATATGTATTTCATGTTCTGACTAAATCATGAACGATAACGGTAAATAAACAAACAGGCAATGTGTATATTATGCGACCAGTCCAATGTCGTCGTACAAACATTGAAGTCAATATCAGGGTCACTCATTGGCTGTTAAAGTGAAAGTTGCTCTAGATTCATTGAAAGCGATTGGCAATTTCGACGCTCTACTTCAAGTTTCCGTAGTGTAGCGGTTATCACGTGTGCTTCACACGCACAAGGCCCCCGGTTCGATCCCGGGCGGAAACAGTGACTTTTTTTATGTTGCTAACTTTAAGTAGATGTTATTTTTTTATTTACTTTTTTACATACAAAATTTATTTATTTAATAATTAAAATTATAAAAATAGTAACTGCGCTAAAGAAAAAAACGTCATCCCTGTTGCCAATACCATTTTATCGGGCACGGGAACGATGTTTTTTTTTTACGACAAAATTGTTTTTTTTTTGTTATAAACAAACCTTTCAACTCAGCCAGTGATCCATCGAAGTTAAACACAGCATATCTCTTTTTCAATCTTTTGCCCTCCTCTTTAGAGGCTGGTAGCACCATGGCCAGGTAAGGGCCATCCACTTCGAAGAATATAGAGTTCTCTGCCCGCTGCTCATATTTCTTCTGTTCGGGGTCCACTAGCTCGAAGTATTGGTCGTTCGTGAAGTGGTCCTGGGTGGAAAATATGTTAATGAATTGTAAACTTGTCATGGTTACATTAAATAAAATGGCCTTTATTCTACCACAATAATAACCCTATAAAAAAACTGTAACAAATCTTAACATAGAATGATTTAATACCTGCTACATCATCAATCAAATTATATATAAAAAATTTCATGTATCACTAAAATAGCTTTCATTTTCATTTTATGTGAATTATGGAAGTCGCCTCTTTAGTGTAAGCTTTACCCAGTTTCCTCCATTTATCTCTGTATCTAGCTTGCCCTTTTCAGTCTGGTACACATATTTCTTTAACCTTTTGACCGCCACAGTCACGTATAGACGACAAGCCGAACAAGCAAAAAAGTACCCTATGTCTGTCGACATACTTGTCGTCTATACTTGACTAAATAATGATGTCCTCCCATCGTCTTTTTTTTAGTCAACCCTCTAAAACTCCTCAAAAACTCGTTTTCATTACCACCGGTTTATTTATTTATTATGTAGATTAAGTTGTAAAGCCTGGTAAGTCTAAGGCCTCATTTACTAACAGGATTTCGAACGTCGAATTTACGATAAGCGATTTTAAATGCAGCGTTCGTTGCGGTGAACCCACCTCCCAGTAAATGAATGAAAAAGCACGTGACGAGCTTTCTAAACGCACCGCGTAACGCCCCGCATCTCCGTAAACTTACCCTAACGGGCGTTATAACAACTTACTTTAACCATAGCATTAAGCACCGCGTTCGGGAACGACACGTTGATCTTTTTCTTCTTCGGGTGCGTTGTTAACACCGTCACGTTCTCAGGGAAGGAGGCAGGCAGTATACACCAAATACCTGCACACATAAATATTCTTTATTAAAAAAGTTAATATTGTCAATCTTTAAAACGAAACATGGTGCGTTATTGCTCATAACTACTCGCAAGAAACTACTCAGTAGCCATTTGTAAACTTACACTAATCCAAAGCAAGCTATAACAAAAAATATTATTAAATACAAAAAACTGGCTAAGTGTGAGTCGGGCTCGCACGTGAAGGGTTCCGTGTCAAAACGGCAAGTAATCACGTTTGTTGTATGGGAGGGGTCCCATACAACAAACGTGATTACTTGCCGTTTAAATATTTATTTTGTTTTTAGTATTTATTGTTAAAGCGGCAACAGAAATTCATATTTTGTGAATATTTCAACCGTCTAGGTATCGCGTTTCCCGTCCCGGAACCCTAAAAAATGACCGACGTTCGCCGTATTCTCTCTTCTTCAACCTTTGGCCATCTAATGCAGAGTGAAGGTCACTACTATTAAAAGCATTACCATCCTTATTTTTCCAAAGAAAAAATCTAAGTATCTCGCAATATCGAATAACAGGACGTTTAGGGAAGCTATTTGAATGATATATTTCTTACCATCAGTATCCAATTCCAATGGCCTGCCGATTTGTTCAATAATCTCCCTTGCCTTCATGATGATGTTAGCGCCCGTGTAGCACACGATACCGGCCATCTCCATACTGTGCCAGCGAGCACTGTGACAAAACATTACATGTTCATTTCTTTTAAGGCGGAATGAAATATGCCCTATATTTGAAACACGAAACAAATTCAATTCAATGTATTTGTCAAAAACACGTGTGAAATCAGTTGCGGAGATTACATAAAAAAAAATTGAGAAGCTACAAAGCAAAAAGGCGCCTTATGGTGCAGATCTGCAGTCTAGAATAGGTTGTCATTTTATTTTCTAACTGCTCCAGCAGCAGGGGCAACCAGCAGGTTCTACCAAAACAAAACTTCGACATAAACCAACCCACACTTGGCTCGTGGATGACAGTCCTTTGACAGAGACAAAACCTGTGATCTAGTAGTGAGAACGATATAAGTTTATATTAAACATTTTTTTAGACTACAAGAAAGTAGCTCCCGTATCAATCGTGGAGTAGTGTTTAGTCTGGCTAGTGACTTACCCTCTTACCATGACGTATCCGTAGAACGAGTTGAGGAGACACTTGTGTGCGAGTTGCAGCGAGTCGAACAGTACTTCGCGGCTCTTAGCGTGGAGCAGTGTTTAGTCTGGCTAGTGACTTACAGCCGGTTTCTGAATTGAGTATTTGAAGTTGAAAACGTCTCAATCTATACTTAAGTACTACTTAAACATTTTTCCGTTTCTGAATTGAGTTTTTTTAAACTCTAATCAAGATTTGAGTAATCTGTCATCATTTACTCAAATTTGACAGAAAGCATGCTCAATTCATGCTTAAGACCAACACTTGCGTTTCTGAACTAAGAAAAACGTGTTTGACTATACTCAAAGCATTATCAACGACAAGTTAAGTAGTTGAATGTTGACACACCAATTTCGGCTACTCAAACTGTACTCAACATAATTTTCTAGTGATTTTGTAAGTGATTTTGATCGAAATGAGTGACGATGATACTTCCTTGTCGTCTCTGGAGATGCATCAACGCAGACAACCGCGCCTAAGAAGAATAGCAAGACATCGGCCTTTTTTTTTCTTTTTTTTTGGTGGGTGGAAAATCATCGAATGACCCCCCCCCCCCCCCGCTCTTGGGCAGAGCGAAGGGGAGTGTCAGACTTCTACTGACTAAAAACCGAACCCATGTTCCTTCTTTGCCCTTGCGCCGAGGTCACGTAATCTAGTACAAAAATCCGCGGCCCCGACGGGCGTCGGCCCTTGCGGGCCCCTCCTTGCTGAAAGACATCGGCCTAACTTGTTCATCACGCTAAGCGATGAACAATTTAAGAGTCGGTTCTGCTTCACGATGGGGTCGGTTAGGTTTATTTTCAACAAAATAAAGCCTAAACTGACCTGTCGTATTCAACGGCGAGACTGCATTTCTCCCATGTTGCAGTTCTTAATAGCTCTCAGATTTTACGCGACTGGTAGCTTTCAAGCTGTTGTAGGGGACACTGTGAATGTGAGCAAGGTCAGCCGCGTGATAGAGAGGGTGACTAGTGCGATAGCGTTTTAAATTGAGATGACAATATGTTTGTAGGTATGCCCAATGCACAGGAGAGACCATCAGTAGCGGCACGATTTTTTGACATTGCTGGATTAGTAGGTATTATTAGGTACACACGGCTACACATCAAGCTATACAAAACCAGTATAATCTGATCGTTCATTGTGCGAAAAGATCTAGTAAAGTGAGGCCAAGATTAACTGGTTTTGTATAGCTTGATGTGTAGCCGTGTGTACAGTGGGAAGTTTTAATAAAAATATTATCAATTCAATTCAATTCAATCATTTTATTTCAGGCTACAATGGCCCAGAGATATATACCTTATAAACTAACATAAATAAAGTAAATACAATTTTTTGTTAACAAAAATACTTAAGTCTATGTTAGTAGCACTTCACTTTTTAACACATCACTTGTGCTGGCTGTCCAGTGGAATTTGTCCGCGGAAGCGACGGAACACCACGTCCTGAGGCCAAAAGTCTTCCTTCATCACCTGGGGCAGATAACAATTCGGTACTCGCACCACAAACGCCTTGAAGTTGACATTGCGTCGCGACTCCAGTAAATGCACCCTCGGCGTGTACCTTATCTTTTGGCGCACGTACTCCACGATGTTGCTGATGATTATCAGAATTCCAATAAAACTTGTTGTCTATTTACTAACAGTCTGACAAAATCACAATGACATTCACAGATTCACGATTCGTTTCGATTCACGATTCGGTTCAAAGACGTCAAATATGAAATTGCTAAAATGTGCATAATGCAACTTTAATAAAATAAATTTGTTGATATTAACGCTGTTATTTAAAATTTGTTTACTTTTTAAGTCTGTTTTAAATTTATAAGAATAAAATGATTTAATATTATGAGTTTTGGAAAAATACCGGTTTTTTAATGTGAATTGGAACGTGTTAGCTTTGATCAAGAATACCTAAGTAAATGATCAGTTGAATAAGGTTTGACGAAAATAGATTTGAACTTGTGAAACGCAAAAAACTTAAGCACATACTTATGTATTTGAGAATAATCAGTTGAGATTTGATACTTTTCTCAAATCAGAAACCGGCTGTTACCCTCTCCTCATGACGTATCCGTAGAACGAGTTGAGTATCTACACTTGTGTGCGAGTTGCAGCGAGTCGAACAGTACTTCGCGACTCTTAGCGTGGAGCAGTGTTTAGTCTGGCTAGTGACTTACCCTCTCCTCATGACGTATCCGTAGAACGAGTTGAGGATACACTTGTGTGCGAGTTGCAGCGAGTCGAACAGTACTTCGCGACTCTTAGCGTGGAGCAGTGTTTAGTCTGGCTAGTGACTTACCCTCTCCTCATGACGTATCCGTAGAACGAGTTGAGGATACACTTGTGTGCGAGTTGCAGCGAGTCGAACAGTACTTCGCGACTCTTAGCGTGGAGCAGTGTTTAGTCTGGCTAGTGACTTACCCTCTCCTCATGACGTATCCGTAGAACGAGTTGAGGATACACTTGTGTGCGAGTTGCAGCGAGTCGAACAGTACTTCGCGACTCTTAGCGTGGAGCAGTGTTTAGTCTGGCTAGTGACTTACCCTCTCCTCATGACGTATCCGTAGAACGAGTTGAGGATACACTTGTGTGCGAGTTGCAGCGAGTCGAACAGTACTTCGCGGCTCTTAGCGTGGAGCAGTGTTTAGTCTGGCTAGTGACTTACCCTCTCCTCATGACGTATCCGTAGAACGAGTTGAGGATACACTTGTGTGCGAGTTGCAGCGAGTCGAACAGTACTTCGCGACTCTTAGCGTGGAGCAGTGTTTAGTCTGGCTAGTGACTTACCCTCTCCTCATGACGTATCCGTAGAACGAGTTGAGGATACACTTGTGTGCGAGTTGCAGCGAGTCGAACAGTACTTCGCGACTCTTAGCGTGGAGCAGTGTTTAGTCTGGCTAGTGACTTACCCTCTCCTCATGACGTATCCGTAGAACGAGTTGAGGATACACTTGTGTGCGAGTTGCAGCGAGTCGAACAGTACTTCGCGACTCTTAGCGTGGAGCAGTGTTTAGTCTGGCTAGTGACTTACCCTCTCCTCATGACGTATCCGTAGAACGAGTTGAGGATACACTTGTGTGCGAGTTGCAGCGAGTCGAACAGTACTTCGCGACTCTTAGCGTGGAGCAGTGTTTAGTCTGGCTAGTGACTTACCCTCTCCTCATGACGTATCCGTAGAACGAGTTGAGGATACACTTGTGTGCGAGTTGCAGCGAGTCGAACAGTACTTCGCGACTCTTAGCGTGGAGCAGTGTTTAGTCTGGCTAGTGACTTACCCTCTCCTCATGACGTATCCGTAGAACGAGTTGAGGATACACTTGTGTGCGAGTTGCAGCGAGTCGAACAGTACTTCGCGGCTCTTAGCGTGGAGCAGTGTTTAGTCTGGCTAGTGACTTACCCTCTCCTCATGACGTATCCGTAGAACGAGTTGAGGATACACTTGTGTGCGAGTTGCAGCGAGTCGAACAGTACTTCGCGACTCTTAGCGTGGAGCAGTGTTTAGTCTGGCTAGTGACTTACCCTCTCCTCATGACGTATCCGTAGAACGAGTTAAGGATACACTTGTGTGCGAGTTGCAGCGAGTCGAACAGTACTTCGCGACTCTTAGCGTGGAGCAGTGTTTAGTCTGGCTAGTGACTTACCCTCTCCTCATGACGTATCCGTAGAACGAGTTGAGGATACACTTGTGTGCGAGTTACAGCGAGTCGAACAGTACTTCGCGACTCTTAGCGTGGAGCAGTGTTTAGTCTGGCTAGTGACTTACCCTCTCCTCATGACGTATCCGTAGAACGAGTTGAGGATACACTTGTGTGCGAGTTGCAGCGAGTCGAACAGTACTTCGCGACTCTTAGCGTGGAGCAGTGTTTAATCTGGCTAGTGACTTACCCTCTCCTCATGACGTATCCGTAGAACGAGTTGAGGATACACTTGTGTGCGAGTTGCAGCGAGTCGAACAGTACTTCGCGGCTCTTAGCGTGGAGCAGTGTTTAGTCTGGCTAGTGACTTACCCTCTCCTCATGACGTATCCGTAGAACGAGTTGAGGAGACACTTGTGTGCGAGTTGCAGCGAGTCGAACAGTACTTCGCGGCTCTTAGCGTGGAGCAGTGTTTAGTCTGGCTAGTGACTTACCCTCTCCTCATGACGTATCCGTAGAACGAGTTGAGGATACACTTGTGTGCGAGTTACAGCGAGTCGAACAGTACTTCGCGACTCTTAGCGTGGAGCAGTGTTTAGTCTGGCTAGTGACTTACCCTCTCCTCATGACGTATCCGTAGAACGAGTTGAGGATACACTTGTGTGCGAGTTGCAGCGAGTCGAACAGTACTTCGCGGCTCTTAGCGTGGAGCAGTGTTTAGTCTGGCTAGTGACTTACCCTCTCCTCATGACGTATCCGTAGAACGAGTTGAGGATACACTTGTGTGCGAGTTGCAGCGAGTCGAACAGTACTTCGCGACTCTTAGCGTGGAGCAGTGTTTAGTCTGGCTCGTGACTTACCCTCTCCTCATGACGTATCCGTAGAACGAGTTGAGGATACACTTGTGTGCGAGTTGCAGCGAGTCGAACAGTACTTCGCGACTCTTAGCGTGGAGCAGTGTTTAGTCTGGCTAGTGACTTACCCTCTCCTCATGACGTATCCGTAGAACGAGTTGAGGATACACTTGTGTGCGAGTTGCAGCGAGTCGAACAGTACTTCGCGGCTCTTAGCGTGGAGCAGTGTTTAGTCTGGCTAGTGACTTACCCTCTCCTCATGACGTATCCGTAGAACGAGTTGAGGATACACTTGTGTGCGAGTTGCAGCGAGTCGAACAGTACTTCGCGACTCTTAGCGTGGAGCAGTGTTTAGTCTGGCTAGTGACTTACCCTCTCCTCATGACGTATCCGTAGAACGAGTTGAGGATACACTTGTGTGCGAGTTGCAGCGAGTCGAACAGTACTTCGCGACTCTTAGCGGACTTGACCTCAGCCGCGTCGCCACTTGCGACTGCTTCCGCTACTTTGGCTTTAGCTTGCTTGTTTAAGGCCTTGTATTCGTAACGACGGTCCCTGTGAATTATCAAAATGTAAGTCATTTAATAGCAAAATTAACTCTGTAAAACACTTATAGTTATTTCTAAGATGAATTTAGTTCTTTATCATCTTTGTACCACAGCCCCATGTTCCTTGGGGAGTGTCCCCCTCCCCCTGTCAACCTTCAGATCATGATTTATTTCCTAAATGACATGAAAGAATGTGACAGGTTCTGTGCATGGCTCAACCTGAACTTACTGACTTAGTTTGTTTGAAAGAGATACCGCGGTCTCGGACACAAAGGGCTAAAAAAGAACATGGGTGGTTTTTAGTCAGCAGAAGTCTGAAACTCCCTACTGCTCTGCCCAGAGCGGGAAGAGTCATTTAAAAAAGTGCACAATGTATTCTCACCTGAAAGCTCTAACAGTGTCGACGTAGAACGAGTTCTCCTTCTGACAGATGGTGGTAGTTCTGACTTCTGTTCGTGTAACCTTCGTCTTCTTGTAAGCCACTCTGCAGTAATCGGCTAAACGCTTCTTTTCATAAGCCGCCTAAAGAAGAATATTTATTTGTTTAAACTTCATTTACAAAAGTGGTACATATGCGGACTTAACGGAAATAAGAAAAATACCATTTATGTTAATACTAGCTTTTGCCAGCGGCTTCGCCCGCGTGAAAATTACGATTTTCCATACAAACTTTCATCCCCTATTTAACTCCCTTAGGGGTTGAATTACGAAAAATCCTTCCATAATCCTTGTCTACATTAAAATGGGAACCTCTATGCAAAATTTCAGCTTTCTAGGTCCAAGGGTTTGGGCTGGACGTTGATGAGTCAGTCAGTCAGTCAGGACTTCTCTTTTTATTTATATAGATTGAACACAATACTCTGTTCACTCATAATAGTCTGTGCACGTCGATATCTACAACTACAACAACAATAATTGTTGAACTTTACTAAAAAATCTACTAACTAACCTGATCTTCCTTAGGCAAGGCATGGAAGGCTCTAGTAGGTCCACCTGGGTGCAGTGGTGGAAACTTTTCCGTCTCCAGCTGCTGTTGAATGCGCTGGTACTCACTGCGAGTTGCTGGCACTGAGGGGAGGAAAAAATAAATAGAAATCGGGAATTCAAGGAGACAGGAATGGCCGTGGAAAGATTTAGACACAGCCCGGACGGCACGTTTGGCGCAGTGGGTGAGCGTGAGCTTAGCTGCTGCGTTGTGTGTCGCGGATTCAATTCCCGCACGGAACTAAAACACACCCACGATACAGGAGCGATTTCTAGTGTGGAGCAAAATTTGTTTGAAACAAAAAAGTAAAAAGGTATCTTTGTTAATTTGTATCTATGAGTATAACATACACACAACATATACGCTGGTATTTACCATGGCTGACGGCTGTAACCTGCCATATTGTCAATAATAACAAGTACTCACAGTAATCGCCACGCCACATCCATTCCATGTGTCTCTGGCACGTGGCGCCGGGTCGGTTGTAGTCACACACAGCGCATACGCTTGTATTTACCATGGCTGACGGCTGTAACCTGCCATGTGGAAAGTAGATTATTTAAACAGAACTTCTTACTTTCTACCGTACTGACAAAAAATCACACAACAAGTTAAACTAAAACAACTTGCCCATTCTTCTCCAAAGAGATCTAGGTTTGGTATAGGCCACTACAGTACTTTCACAAATTATTCTGTTTGCAGTTATTAATGGGTGCTAATTAAACCGGCTTCTTTTTAATAGCATTATTTGCATCTAAAAATCTAACTTGCCTTCTAAATTACTAAGTCAGCCACAATTAACGAGCATCTAAATAATACTATCTTAGCCACAAGTTACCTATTTTAAAGCCACTCTAAATACAACTCAGCATCGTGATTATTTTTTAGCATCTAAATTTGTAACATGGATTCAAACAGTAAACTTCTAAAATATTAATATATGGCATCAAAAAAAATATTCAATTAGCTTCTAATTTATTAACTCAGTACGTTTAAATTATAACTAATGCCACATTAACTGAGCATCAAAATTTAATTTAAATTGTCATCAAATATTATATTTTAGCAAATAATAGTACGTATAAACTCCTGTCGTGTCATCGAAAGGCTTAAATATAGAAGTTCAGAGTATTTAATGACCTAAATATTGAAGTTCAGAGTATCGAATGTCCTAAAGATCGATTTTATTTACATGTTGCGCTACAAAAGTTATCGACAGAATCGCTTCAGAACTTCATTTTTATCGGAAAACTAGACAATAAATTGTGAAAACATTTCTGCAAGCAACTCAGAAGTAGCGCTCGCCGGCCGCTGCCGCGGCACCGCTCGCTTCGCTCGCTCGGCTCGCGCGCGTTTGGTCACAGTTTTAACCTAACCTAACCTATTTGCCTCAGTTTACAATGACGAGTCATACAATCTGACTGTGACTAGTCAATTAGACAATGGTAAAAACATTTCTGTTACTAGTAGGTATTTTTAACGTAAATGTAATAATCTAAAGTGTATCTTGACATTTTGAATACACGTGACTAACTCGTCAGTACATGAATCGAATGGCGCTTTCTGATTGGTGCAAATGGCCGGTCACTGTCGTCTCGCGCGCTCGCGCCAAATCTTGCTGTTGCTATTTTCACGATAAAAGAATGTGATCTATTATTTTACATGCTAAGTTATAATAAATGATGTTGACAATGGTCGCTTCAATTATATTTTTTGAGGGCCTTGTGTTGAAGTGAAGCTGTAAAATGTAAAATGGTGGTGAGATATAAATTCCGTGGCTGAGTTAGTAAATTAGGTGCCTATGTATAAATAACAAGGACAAGTTAATATAATTGTTGATCGTCACTTGATGCTTTCTATAGAATATTTAGTGGGCGTTGTAAAAAAGACGAATTAGTATATTAGAGGCTATATAATTTTCCCGTGGCTTAGTTATAAAATTAGAAGTTTGATCCTGTGGCCAATTAAAAAAACTGCTGCTCGATTAATTATTTCTCGTTATTAATGTTTTTTTTTTATATTCAAAAGTGCCTGTAATGGTAAAAAATAAATTAAACACAGTACCTGTTAGTCAAAATAATATTCGGATACATAGCGCCGACATCCAAGTGGTAAATAAGGGGGTTTTCATCTCTCCGCGGATGGTCTTTCATGTGCTGTAATTTCCCCTTTATCTCCGCACAAACTTCGTCAAAGTTCGTCACCGTGTCCAACGGGATCCCTTCCTCGACCTCTATAGCGTGTTTCATCGTCTTCTCAGTGGTATCCATCAGCTCTTGTACTGCTGATGGCACGATCTTGAATTTACATTTGATGTCGGCTCTGAATACTCCTGTAAATATATATTTTATGAACACGTCTTGTTATATGAGTGGGAACACTGACTAAAACCAGAGTTTTATGACGCCATGGGTCTCTGACTTGACTTGACATACCGTCGAAAAATATCTCTGAAACATGCTGGTTTCCTCACGAAGTTTTTCGTCATCGAAGCAAGTGAAAGGCTACCTGCTGTTCCATACATTTTTGAATTTGAACTTTTCATAACCGACAAAAATATTGGATGCTCGGGGGGTATTCTAGACTCATGTGCTGAATTTAAGGAAATCGGTTTTCCCGAGTTCATATAACCCCAATCTATTTAAGTCGCGAGTAAATAGGCTTCTTCTGGGTAAGCTCGTTCCATCGTCGACCTCATCTCTGCCCTTAGGGCAAGATTGAGGTCAAGAGTAAGCCCATTTAACATTTTAAAAAAAACTATTTTCTAACCTAATTTCTCGACCTCATCTTTGCCCTCAGGACAAGACTGATGTCAACAAAAGGCCCATTTAACAATAAAAAAAACCGTTTGTGCGTCGGTGTCCTTGACACCGTCTATTATACTAAGCTACTCACCTGACTCCAGCGCCTCCACATGTCCACCGACATAGGTTTCAGTTTCCAGCACATGTCCATCAGAAGTCAGCTTGTTGAGCTCTTCCACCTGTTTGTTAGGAAAGACGATGTTCGCGTGGAAGGCTTGCACCATCAGTAACGACTCGCAGAGCGTGCCTGAACCTTTGCGGAGTACCTGCAAATTATTAATATACGTTAGAGGCTCAGATCAAACCATCACAAAATTGTATGTCTCGACGTTGGATTTTCAACGATCGTCTCGACGCCGAAAGTTGAGAATTCAGCAGCACGCTCAATGTCCTATGCGATATTTCAAACCGATGTCGATTTGTCCATGACCGACCCATATATATAGTCACACTAAACTACCACACCAGTGTGACTACGGATCAGGTTAAATTATCCGTAGTCACACTGGTGTGACTACGGCTGATCCGTAGTCACACTAGTATGACTATGGATAATTTAACCCGATCCGTAGTCACACTGGTGTGACTACGGCTGAACCGACAAACTCAGGTTAAATTATCCGTAATCACACCAGTGTGACTACGGATAATTTAATCTGATCCGTAGTCACACTGGTGTGGTAGTTTAGTGTGACTATGGGTCGGTCACCGATTTGTCGTGGAAAGATAATTTCAGTTTTAAGTCAAGGCAATTACAAGTTGATTTTAACTTGTAAATAGAAACGAATTGGCTTCGCGACAGTCTGCTTTACTTGCCATTCCACAATGTATAGTCTGAACTGCTGAAAATTGAAACATGACGTGTGGAGGTTCTCGGAAAGTGATACTCCTACAACCTGGGTTGCATAAGTGCGATTGGAGGAAGATTGTTTTTGAGCCAAAGCTGGCTAAAACTGTCACAACCTCAAACCGAACTCTATATGATAACTTTCGTAGCTAACTTACCTCATCTGGCTCCAAAGGGATGATGGTGCAGAGCGCGAATATGAAGGGATGGACGTATTTCATATACAAGTAGTACGTCGCCACCGCGTCTGATACTGAGTAGTTTGATAGCACCTACAAAATTAAACATATAATATTTGTATAAGGATTAAAGTACACAACATATTATTGAAGGTAGGTTACCTCCAATACAAGTTAAGATACATATTCTTTTTTTAACCTACTGGTAGGCCAACCCTGGCCAAACCTGGCCTGGCCTGACTTGGTGGTCTAAACCTATTTATGTTTTCTCTATGTGAATTAGTAATTCTTTTGAGAAAATTAATATTTTTTATTGACTCTTCAGTTTAGTGCATAATCATACCTGAGGTTGCTCCGCCGCCATTCTGCACATGTCTTCAGGATCCAACTCCACAGGGTCATACCTCAACTTAGCTTTAGCGACAGCTTTCAGACCCTGTGACCCCACCGGTAGGTACGAATCTCGTTTTACCCAACTAAAAAATAAGGTGGCAAAAAAAATTTAGGTCTTTTACACTCCCTTAAAATCAGGCAGATATTTGACAAAAAAAACTTTTTTGACTAGGAACAAGGCGAGGCTGTCGCAGGAGGTTACGGTAAAGACATTATTTTTGTGTAGGGTATAAAACAGGCTCTTTTAAGCGTCCGCGTCTGTGTGTAAGCACCAGATTAATTGCCACCGCTTTTGAAAAGTTTAATTTAGACTTTAGTGGGCTGTTCGCCAGGTGAGTGTACACAGGACAGTAACAAAATATAAAGCTGTTTGACGGTTTGTTGCAACTTGATTTTGTGTAACATTTCTCTAGTTTGCTAGAGAAATGTGCACCGATACAAGTGCACTCAAAACTGCAAAGGCATAGTATACAGCGTGGAAGGGATACCTATGCACAAACGGATAGTACGTATCGTACGTGCTAGAGTAACTAGTCAGCGCCGTTGTGATCGGTTACAAACAGTCGGATCTAGTACTGCATTATACAGAGACAGTGTTTTTGTAATGGCTCCAAAGGTCTATAATAAATTACCAAAATGTATAAGGAGTGAAGATAATATCCGCAAATTTAAAAGTAAATTGCATTCATTTCTAATAGATAAGACGTAATACTCTATCGAAGAATTTTTAAATGATAAAATATGACATTACCAGCCCTTTATTATAATTTATTTTTAATTGATTTATAAATGATTAATATTTAATTGACATTATTTACAGTAATATACAATTTGACATTAATAGCATTTTAAATAAATTACCGTTGACATGACTGAAAAATAAATTATAATTGATTAATTAATGATTTATATTACATTGAATTCTCATTATTTACTCGAACCTCACTTTGTATTCTATATATCCAGACTTTTTACTAAAAATGCAATGTTTGTACACCAATTTTATTGGTAGGACATAGAGCTCAACTAAAATGTATGAATAACACCTTTATTTCACAAATAAAGATAATTTGAATTTGTATCAATACACATTTTAAAACAAAGTCTTCCGCCGCGTTTGGCTGTCTGTTCGCGATAAACTCAAAAACTGCTGGACAGATTTTCATGCTGTTTTCACCATGGATAAACATAACTGCTGTTTTCATAACGGATAGAGTGGTTCTCGAGGCAGGTTTTAGCATATAATTTGACACGGGCAAAGGTGCGGGCATCAGTTAGTTCAATACAATAATCTGACTCCCCCACCCCCTCCACCCATAAAATTTTTTCATCGATAATTTAAAAAGTACCGTTTGTGCGACGGTGTTCCACTCTGTTATTCTAGATGTATACTAATAAAATAATTTATATTAATTTATCATAATACGTTACCACAAACAGTCCATATGCATGGCAGGTCGACACGCATACGTGCCGTCCCGGGCGGCTATCTTACTGAACCCTATCTCTTGCTTCATGTCCAAGCCCAGCGCGGCCGCACGCGCCTCCACGAACGGCCAGTCAAAGAAGTCACCTGAAATAGTATCATCATACAAATCACAGTGATCTTTATCTTCATGTAGACAAGGTTGCTTTAGGGTTACCGACGTTGACTAGTGCTGTGACAGATCGTAATGAAGTGAAAAGTTAGTGAAGTAAGGACCATTGGGCTATGGGCTTACTATCTGACAAACAATTTTATGCTTTAATGAGTCTTTCATAAGTTCTATAATTATAGTAATAAAAGTTGGTCTGCTTGATGTGTGAATCAAGTAAAATTGTAAGCTAGCCTGAATTGTCCCACTGCTGGGCAAGGGCCTCCCTCCATTCCTTCCAACGGTCATGATTCGGTGCTACATATTTCCGACCCTCCAGGAAGAAGTCCAGTACCAACTTATAAATCTATTCTTACCATTGTATGTTACGAAAATGTGGGGCTTGACATCCATTATATGATCAAAGAACTTCTGTATCAAGCCCAGCTCATTTTCTTCATTGAACACTATGAACAATCTGCAGAGAAACAAAATATTAAAAAAAATAAAGAGGATTAACATAGAGAATAAATGGATTGAAAGGAAGTTGTATAACTTGACATCAACATGTAATGAGGTGGGATAAAACTCTTGTTATTGAAAGAGTGATGGATATTAATGCTGAGGGCATATAACCAAAAATAAAACCAACTTAAACAAAAATAAATCAGTTTCTTAAGTTGGTGACTTTTGTTTGTTTGATTTCATTTTTTTGCCTTAACTTAAAAAAAAACTGATTTATTTTTGACTTTTTTTTTTAAGTCGGTTTTATTTTTTGTTAAAAAGTTATTATTTTTCACTTTTTAGTGGTTCACATGTTCATGGGTCATAATGTGGACAATGTAGTACTTATTTTTTTTGAGTTTTGTTGATTTTTCAAAAACCGCTTGTCCGATTTCGATAAATAAATTATGGGACCATTTGGGAAGTACTTATACCCTTTCCAACAAAAAAAGAATTTTTCAAATCGGTTAGCATGTGATGGAGTTATGCCCGAACAAACATAAAAAAAACAAACATCCGAATTGAGAACCTCCTTCTTTCTTTAGAAGTCGGTTAAAAACGTTTTGCACCAACCCCAAATAGAATGGGATAACGGCAGGAAGATGATGATTATGATAAATGGATTCTTCTTCTTTACATGTTGGCGAGCTCAAATTGTATTAGACAAGTATGTAGCCACTTCTCCTCCGAAGCACCGTCTTGTAAGGAGATTGTTTGCCTAATGCCATGTCTCAATAAATTGATTGAATATATTACGTACCCCTCAAACTCCGGTTTCGGAGTATACTCAAAATCCTCAACATCTACAGAAATAATCTCCCTATTAGTGATCAAGTAGCCTTGCCCATCAATCATGTACGATATCATCATGATCTGATCCGTCTGTGAGTCCGGAAACTTCAGTGGGAGCTTTGTAGTCTCTATATCAAAGGCCAGCACTATTGGGTCAGGTCTTTCAATGATGTCATCTCTTTTGGTGAATATTGGTGTCTCTGTTCCTCTACTTTTGACTGTGTACCATGTACCACAGAATATTTGCATGTCTATTGATACGCGGACGTGGTAGGGGACATCGTGTTCTCTGGAAAAATTTATAGACTTAGTACTATTCAATCATTTAGTCAAAGAAATTACTAAAACTTCTACTTTTTAGTAAATTATTTTTACAACTCTAGCCCTGCGGTTTAACCTGCCTATTTTTTTAAGTTTTGCTAGGCTCCTTCTGGTTGTAGTGTGACATTAATCTACGTCAAAAATCAGACTTTCACATGCAAAAATCATTTATCGTTATTATGAGCAATTGCACTCCTTTGACTGATACAATCATTTGCTTGCATTCAAATAGAAAATCGCAGAATGGACGGCCGATGGGGCCAGAAAGTTCTGGAGTGGTGACCGCAAACCGGAAGACTTTGCGTTAGAAGGCCTCCCACTAGGTGGACCAATGACCTGGTAAAGGTTGCGGGGACCCGCTAGACCAGGCCTAGGTCCAGCAGTGGACATCTTTGGGCTGAAATGATGATGATGTTTAAGAATCAACTGATCCAAACAAACCTGATATCAAGAATATTCTCCATGTGATCAGTAGTCTTCTTAGCATGTTCAATAGCAGCCGCACTGGTTAACGCATTGGTCAACATTTCAGCGTAAATCTGATCTTTTTTCTCCCTCTCTTTGTTTTTGTTGACAGCGGTCAGTATTTCTCTGCGTACCTTCATCATTTCATTTTGTGACATGAACGAGAGCTTTATGTACCGCTGTTTTATACCAGATAAGTGATTCAGCTGTAAAGGCAAAAGTGTGATCTTATGAAGGAAAATAGAAGTAGACGTAGAAGTATCTAAATATTTCTGTGGCCAGAATTATAGAAACACAAGCTACGCCTAGTTGGACTTATTGTCCAACTAGGCATGTAGCTTGTGTTTATAGGCAAAAAATGAAATTTTTGCTTGCAAAGGCATAAAATAAGGTATGAAAGTTGGGACTTCCATACCCATTTTTTAATTTCATGCTTATTTTAGCTGAATTTTCAAATTATAAGGAAAGCCTTGTGGAAAATAGAATTAGCTTTTTCAGCTGTATTGCATTAAGTGTCAATGAATTTAAACTTATATTCAGTTGATTATTTTTAATTTCATTTACAAGATGTAGACCCACTAATTTATAGTAAACAAGAATTGATACTTATTTTCTCAAATATTATCTTCAACTTATTCTTACCAAATCCAAATCCTCCTTCTCAAGTACGTTAATTTTGTGTATGGTGCCAGCAAACCTCTTTGATATGAACTGTATGACTTCCTGCTCGCACTCCTTGCGTGCCAGGATCAAAAAGTATGGTTGGAACGTCAAGGAGACCTTGAACCGGGACCCATCCATTTCTATGAAGTAGTAGTCCATGGCAGCCACTAGCCTCTTGTCTTCGTCTAAGACTTCAGCCTGAAAGTGTTTTGAAAGATAATTTACTTTTGAAAAGTTATCTTAAATTTAAAAGGAAATGAATAAATATTAAACAAAAAAAAGTTTAATGGCAATATATAACTAAGTAATGTTATTAAGTTCCTGTACCACAAATTTTAAGTATAGAGACTGTTCAAGACGTCAACAAACAAAAAGCACTTACAGTATGCATGTTTATCAAGTAGCCCGTTCGTTCCTTGATGTCCCGCACTCTGTCAAACCCATACTTGGAATCAATCCTGTCATTCTCCAGGGCTACACGAATACGGGACTCCGATGATTCCTCCCTTTATACAAAAAAACAACGTAGGTACAACAACTTCGATAGTATGACAACCTGAATCGTTGAAAACAAAAAAGTAACCTGCAAGTCAAATTAAGTATCAGGAAGCTATTTCTCACTTACTTGGGACCAGTAGACGAGCCAGCGTCTCTTTTGTTGGAATCATCCCTATTTGCTCTGTACTTTCCCGTGTTTTGTAGAACCATGGCGTCGTAAATACTTTAAAACTTGGTAAAAATAGTCATCGTTGAAAAACTAAGTTGACATAACATCAGCTGTACCTACCGCTACTGTTCCCAATCTATATTACTATACTCTATGCGCTACTGCCTGCTGTCATATTTTCGCGCCATTTCTCACAGACAGCGAACGGCAAAAAGCGTTGCAAGATGCGTTCAATTATTGCTAACACAGCGATATGCACTGAAATTCACATTACGAAATTCTTACGGTAGAACTGTAATAGTAGATTATTGCATCGAGCACAAAGTAATTTATTATTGCACCGAGTGCCTGATTTAGAGCCTGAGCGTTAGCGAGGGCTCTAATCTAACAGGCACGAGGGCAATATAAATTACTTAAGGCGAGGTGCATAATCTACTTTTCTTTCAACTATTACATAAAGGAATAGTAGATAAAAGAAACTCATATCAAACAGTTAAAAGATTTTCTATACTTAACACTGCCGTCTTCATTTAGAATGTTTTCCGGAGTTAATGTGTCGCTAAATGATTCCATTTTAATTCGAAGCCGAAGCACTCAAAATCAGATAGTATCACACTTTATCGTTTCCAAAAATATTGTCAAGCAAAATTAACAAAGTTCCCCAAAAGTTCCCGCCAAATTACTTTTTTTAAATTTCTTTCATTTTATAGTAACTAGTTAGCAACAATCATTTTTTAAATTTGGAACAAGTAGTAGGATAGAAACGAATAATACTTATGTAAAAAAAAAAGTATTGATATCGGCTGGCTGAATAGAGCTAATCCATTGAGATTGGCATCGGTGCGATTAAAAAAAATAAACTGTGCAATAATGAAATTTCATACATTTTTATTGCTCTAGAGCACTAAAGACTCGCTTTGTGCTGAGTTTTTAGTGTGATTATGATGAAATTAAAGCATAGTTGGAAGAAAAATAATTAATTTCTGTATTTTATTGAGCTCAGGTATATAATCCTCCCTTACATAGTATAAAACAAAGTCGCTATTTTTGTCTGTTTGTTTGTCTGTATGCTTAAATCTTTAAAACTACGCAACGGATTTTGATGCGGTTTTTTTTAATAGATAGAGTGATTCAAGAGGAAGGTTTTACTATATAATTTGAACGACATCCACGCGGGTGAAGCCGCGGGCATCAGCTAGTAGTACTATAATCTGACTTGACTGGCCTGTTGGTCTAGTGGTTAGTGACCCTAACTGCTATGCCGGAGGTCGTGGGTTCGATTCCCACCCAGGACAAATGTTTGTGTGGTGAGCACGATCATTTGTTCTGTGTCTGGGTGTAATTTATCTATAATATGTATGTATTTAGAAATATATAAGTATGTTTATCAGTTGTCTAGTACCCATAACACAAGCTCTGCTTAGCTTGGGACTAGATGGCGTTGTGTGATAGTTGTGGAATATTATTATTATTATTATTATTATAATCAGAAATGATTTCACTCTTTCAGACAAAACTATGTAAAAAATTAACAACTGGCAGACCCACAGAGTACATAACGTCCTTCGCAGACGTTTTTGACGCTGTCAAAGTTTGAAACTTTAAAACTGCGACAAAATCGGACAAAAGTGTCAATCAAATCAAATCTAGCAACCACCGCAAGGTTAAATATTGTTTTCCATGTTGTGTCGTTGTAATATTGAATTTTTTTTAAAATGGATAGATCTTACGGCATTAGCTTTGATAGTTATGACGATCTATCCACGAATAATACGACAAGGAAAGGCGACATAAGCCTCAGCGATCAACTATCAGGTTTTGCGAGGTTAAGAGTATCTGCTCTAACAAAAGCCGCTGCAATGAGTCCTTTGGTGAAAGAAGTGACTATAGGACCTAACAGTCCATTGAAAAAAGATGAGATTAAGGAACCAGTGACTATCATAAAAGAAGAAATCGACGACGAAAACTTGATAGACGATAAACTTCGTGAGGATCTCCGATACACACTCATCATGAAGCAATATGAAAACAATATTCAAGAATCATCTGAGGAGCTGTTCAATAATTTAATTGAAAACATGATATCCAAGCGCGCCGAGTTCATGACAAAGTTTTGGACAAGACAAGGTGAGGAATATAATAGACGAGCAATAGAATTTAAGGCACGTAAACTACAAATGCTTAAAGGATTACAGGAAAATGACAACCTTTCCGTTTTGAAAAGGGCCCGTTTTGATGAACAGAATAATTGTCAAGTCATTAACACAGAAACTATAGAAAACATGAACAGAATATTAGAAGAACAAAATAGAGCTACAGCTAGATTTGCTGCAATTACAGACAGTCATACTAAAATCTGTATATGTTATAATGAAATAACAAACATCTCGGATATTGAACCACTTGCTAAGACCATCTGTGACAAATATACAACATCAATAAATACTGTTGTAGGAAATGTTAATCATATTATGGAAATATGTAAGACAGGGGGTTTCACAGATCAAGATGTAAAGCAAGCTGAAATTCTAGCAATGAATATTGCAAATATTAAAAAGAAAATCTTGGAAAATTTAGAAACAGTTAAAAATGAAGAGAACTTGAGAAGACTAAAAGAGGAAGAAGAATTATTACAGAAACAAGTTAAAGAAAGAGAAGCCCAACAAATGAAAACAGCCCAAATAGCTGCAGCAGCTGAGGCAGAAAAAACTAAATTAGAACAACAACCTAAGAAGTCTCAACCAGTATTTTATTCTGCACAAAATTACAGTTACTATGAGAACCTTAAGAACTATCTGGAGCAGTATGAAGCACAATATAGTAATTTATTACAAGATGTTAATTTAAAGAAATTCCGATTTGACTGTCAGAAAGCAGTGAACACTCCAGTGAATGCACTATCATCTGTCAGTGCATCACACATGAGGGACAAGTATGACAAACTTTCTAAACTACTGAAAGGAGAAAGAGTACAAGTGCTCGATATATTTGTGACAGCAACACAGCATCCACAAGGATTATTTTATTGCACAGCATTATTGGCAAAGAAGATTGTGAGACAAGGAGATCTATTAGTATCAAGTAGCACAGAAGCTGCTTATCCACTAGCTGCTGTTACTGCAGCTTTATGGGCACAGTTCCCACACTTTGGTAAACTAGTAGAAGCTAACTTCCATAGGTACTGTCCTTATTTAGTACCAATGTTTTTGCCCCAAAAAGAAGGACAGACTGACAAAGAGTTCTATATGTCAAGAGGCTACACATACAGTGATGAAGGAGTAGTTGAGAAACAGGACAAGTTTCTGAAGAGGATGTCTGGCATCTTCAGGTTACGTTGTGCCATATGGATAGCTTCAATGCCCAAGTTTATGAACATGCCAAATCCTAATGGCCTCCGGTTTGGATGGCAATGGCTTGCATCTTTTTTAAATTTGAAACCAGAACCTGATATTTCTGCAACATTAGTGCATGATTTTCTCATCATGTGTGGTTCAAAGTATGACAAACATTATGGTAAACAATTTAGGAAAATATTAGAGTTAACAAATAATCAGTATTTAAAAGTACTAGAAAATATTGATGAAGGTGGGCCTAAGACAAGATTAGAAGTTTATCTTCAGACTGTTTTAAAAACGAATGAGGTGCCAGCACCCCCTGCAACATCACAAATACATTGGTGATACTCAAACTATGGGTAAATTACTATAGGCTGTTTTTTTTATGAATTTGTGCCAAATAGACATTTTATTTGACATGAAATGTAATAAAATTAGGCCAATCAATAATATAATTAATTTTTATATGATTATGCGGGTTAGGGGGCAACTGGCCTCTGGTCCGCGGCCCAGATTACACGGAGTGGGAACAGTAGTGGAAAAGTCGGCCGAATGCATGGGCCAGAATACCATGGGAAAAAAGTATTGTAGTTAAATCAACCCATTTGAATTTAGGATCATTCCCACTAGTTCTACTGCACAGTCCTACGATAGAACTAGTGGGATTTTTTCTTCCCACTAGTTCTATGATTAAAGGTGTTACAAAATCGTAAAACCAGCGGGACTCAAGTTTCTCATTCGTTCTACACGCAGTTTAGGGTACAACTACGGCACAAACTACCAGGAGAACAGAAGTAGGCAGGAGGTATTGGAATCTTTTAATCAAATAGGTATGAGGTTCACTATAAAAGCAAATATTATTATACTAATATAATAATATTTGCTTTTAAACAAATAACGAAAAAATCCATTGACTTTTCGTTCCCATTAGTTCCACTATTTCGTACCACCTTGAATTGTAGAACAGGTGGGTTTTTTTTTTTTAAATCCCACTTGTTCTATCGTAGAACTGTGCAGTAGAACTAGCGGGAATGATCCTAATAATTCACCATTCTGGCCTCCTGGTAGTTTGTAGAAGTTTATACTATCCTGGTTTCCTATCTCCAACAAAAAAAAGTGCATGGTATTAGAAATAAATAATTTAGATTTGATAGTAGATCTTAGTGGGAATGATCCTAAATTCCAATGGGTCGATTTAACTACGATACTTTTTTCCCATGGTATTCTGGCCCACGCATTCGGACGACTTTTCCACTACTGTTCCTACTCTGTGTAATCTGGGCCGCGGACCAGAGGCCAGTTCTATTTATCTTCGGGGACGCCGGCAGACACCAGACGGGCGATCAGTCCTTTCGTTGTGGATTATTGCGCCCAGTTCCCCATTTTGGTGGATCCCCTTCATGGGTTACTGGTGGTCGGCATCGCGAATCTTCCTGTTGCCTTGAAGAAGCTCACCAGTTGTTCGGTAGAGATTTCTGCGAGCTTCTCTTCATTAATCTCATCTGTTCCTAGGATTTCCCATCTGAGTGGCTCATACCAGAGGCCAGTTGCCCCCTAACCCGATTATGCTTGTGATTGTGAATATTTTTAGAAATATAATTTATTACGCATACCTATAAGATTACTTTGTCTACCATTTAATAAAAAAAATAATGACTACACTTTTTTGTTTTTTTTTAAATATGGTACATAGTATTAGTTGAAGAAGTTGCCTTGAATATGTAATACCGCTTCTGTTGATGGCTGCGGATTGTTCGAAAGAGATACCGCGGCCTCGACACAAAGGGATTGGAAGGAACATGGGTTGTTTTTAGTCAGTAGAATTCTGACCCTCCCTTCCGCTCTGCCCAGAGTGGGAGAGTCATTAGCTGATTTCCCACAAACCAAAAAAAAAAAAAGGTGATTTGGCCTAGCCACAGGTCTAACAAAAATGTTTGCCCTGACAAACAGCCAAATTATTATTATGCTTATTGTTCCATTACAGGACAAAGGCCTCCATTCCCTTCTTCCGTTTTTCGCGAACTAGTGTGATTGTAGGCCAATCTTTTGAGAAGTAGTCCAGCTCATCCCTCCACCTCCTGAGCGTGCCACTCCATGCCTCCACTGCGTGGTTATTTTTGCCTATTGCTCCTACGATATGTGACCAGCCCAGTTTCAGTTTACCCTAGCAAGGAAGTCTCCTCCGCACTTCCGCAGTCGGAGTTAGGTTCATTCTTTCTGTCCCGCGTCGCCAACGGAAAGGTACGACGGACAGCGGATCTAAAAAGAAGATATCATCTCCACTGTCCCTGAGGAGCGCTGGAAGAAGGCACAATTGGCCATTAGCAGCTTTTTGGGTTTTGGAGCGATGTATGGGCTTTCTGATACAGTCTGTAAGTTTGACACCCAGTAGATATAGGTACCTACTTCGCTCCATAGATCGTTGGTAGACCTCAAGTGCGGACTTCTGAAGCTTTCATTTGCTCTCCAATAGGTGAGGATGGAGGGAATACATATGTGTAGACTGTAGTAAAAGTGGCCGTTTTAGACCTAGCTTGGATATGAAATCAGAATTTTACATGGAGCCAAAGAGATTTAGCTTGTTATATTTGAATGTCTTTGCATGGAGTGAATGCCTATCCGACCTCCACAACCCATTTAGTCATCATCATTCCCACTGCAGGGACTCAGGCCCCTTCTCTAGGAGAGGGATGGGCTACAATCCACCACACGGGCCCAGTGCGGGTTGGTAGTTTTCACATGTCTTCGAATTTTTCGGTTTTAAGACATGCCGATTTCCTCATGATGTTTTTCTTCACCGATTTGATAGCAGTGGTGATGAAATAAATTAAGTACACAAAGTAATTCGCCAGCCTGGTTTCGAACTCACAGTTTACTGTTCGTAAGTCGGTGCTGCCACCACTGGGCCACCGCCGCTTTCTTAGTAACCCAGTTAGTGTAAGCTCATAATTTAAAAAATAGTTTGAGTAGAGGAATGAATAACTGAATTAAGTTGGGATATGAATCAACCTACTGATCTTTATTATTAAAATAAGTTTGTTGCAAAGGCATTTTTTATGGCACTAGCGATTATGTTAGTTAGTACAATTGAGATAGAAAAAATGTGTAATCTGTGAGTGTAATTACTAATATTACGCATTATCGGATCACAAATATTGATCCAATCACTTTTACTAAAACAACAAAATAGCGTTGTTTAAAAATACTCGTTGTTTGAACGCATCTAAACAAACAAATACCTGAACGCATTTATTATGGTTCTATCTATTTTGTAAATTGAAAAATATGAATAATTTAATATTTTTTTAAATTTTAAATTCCCTATTTTAAAGTAAAAAACTACGTTCATTAAAAGTTCATATTTATGAACTTTTAATGAACGTAGTTTTTTATTTTATTCGATTGTGCTATCGATTTTTTTTTATTTGCTATCATAATTTTAATCCAAATGGATTAAAAATGAGAAAAAAAATCGATAGCACAATCGAATAAAATCGATACATAACGAAAAATTTTTAGTCTGTATTTTTTTAGTACATCTCTAGCAAAACCTAACCTATGATGCGAATTTGTGTGTTGTGTCAATAAAGTGAATTTTCTGTAAATATTAGTGACTTGGGTACAAACCGCATTAAACATAACAGTACAAAGCAAATTTTGGTGAACATGGAAGGGCCACCAGGCACGGGGCCGCCCAACAACACTGGATCAATGGGTCCACCCGGGATGCCAAGCTTTCCCCCGATGCCTCCGCCGCCTGGCTCGATGGGGGTTGGGAGCATGCCTCCTCCACCCATGGGGCCACCTGGAGCGATGCCACCTGTAAGTTCATCCAGCGGGCCACCCAGTGGTCCGCCTACAATGCCTCCTGGTATGGGTCCGCCACCCGGTATGATGGGTAATATGGGCATGGGTCCTCCGGGAATGGGTCCACCGCCTCCCGGTATGGGTCCGCCACCCGGCATGGGAATGGGCCCACCTATGGGTCCCCCAGGCATGGGACCGCCAAGAATGCCTCCAAATATGATGCGCGGTCCTAATATGAAAGGTAACTTTGGAAACCAAGGAATGGATATGGGCCCACCTGGGATGGGACCGCCGCCGAATATGCCTCCAATGGGCTGGGATGGACAGGGCCCCCCTGGTTGGGGTCGGCAGGATGGTCCACCAGGGTGGGATGATCATGGTGATGAAGGAGATGAAGATGAAGGTGAAGGTGATGACTCAGGTGGCATGCAAGGACCTCCAAGCAGTTTACCGTCACTGTTGACCATGAAGATAGATACCCCCGAGGAGTTTAGGAACAAGCCTGTTGGTGTGGGTGGGGTTGTACTTCCCAAGGCTTTGGAAGAAGCTCTGGCTTATAAAGACCAAAGACAGGCTGCTCTTGGAGGAGAACCGGATGCAGCAAAAGGTATTAACAGTTCAATTTATAAGTATTGTATACATATTCCTGTACATACCCTGTGTACACTAACTTGTGACTCAATTGACAATCTGTGCAACCTATTCAATGTGTGACATACAACTAAAATGAAGTAGCAGATCTCTAGGATAAAAAGCCTCCTCCATTCCAGTCACTACAAGTGTCTATTGATCCTGGCCTCAGAGCTAGATCACATATTCCTTATTTTTGTAACATGATCTGTTTTTCAATACCTTTTTTAGAACAAGACCTAGAACCGGAAGCTCCACCAGCACCAGTGATCAGTACAGAGTACGATGCTGAAGAAGATGAGGCGGAGTCAGATGATGACAATATTCCAGATGCACCACGGCCTCCAGTCATCTCTAATCTAGAAGTTGGTTTCATTTTAACTTTATCTATAAAAGAACATATAAAATTCAAAGTTCTGACTGACTGAATCCATACTATCCATACTAATATTATAAATGCGAAAGTAACTCTGTCTGTCTGTCTGTTACTCTTTCACGCCTAAACGGCTGAACGGATTTTGATACAGACATAGTTTGGAACTTGAGAAAGGACATAGGATAGTTTTTTTTTTTTTTTCCGCGAGATAAACCAAAAATCTGCCGGAAGTCACTACTCCACGCGAACGAAGTCGCGGGCAAAAGCTAGTGATATATAATAGCGCAGCCCAAACTGCTGATCCTAGAATCATGAAATTCTGCAATAATGTGGGAAAATATATTTCAGAGAATGGCTGGAACAAACCAAAGTCCCCACAGACAATAGTTTCTATAAATGTTTTTATCAGTTTTATTTATTTGTGTATTATTAGTAGACATTTCGATTTTTAAAAACTGTATTAATTCTAGGGTCTTGCAAATAAAGTCAATAAGAATAAAAGGAAGAAAAAGAAGAAGAAGGCAGCAAAGCAGAAGAGACGAGAGGACTCTAAGAAGAAGGATGATGACCACGTAGCATCAGCGGAAGATGGCAAGAAGTCCAGTGACAAGGAGAATGAGAAAGAAGCTGAGATTGAGTGAGTAACTGGACATAGGCCTCCCCCATTAACACGCTCAGTGCCACCGACTCGCCCGGAGAGTCCACGTAAATTTTATTCCAGCGCCGTAGACTCGCCCGGCGAGTTCAATGTGTTTGCTGTTTTTTTCCCAAATGCATGTGTATTTTCTGCTTAAAATAATACTGAAGACTAAATATACCCTAATCTAAAGAATTACGTGGTGGACCGGGTGTGCAAACCCAGTTTATAATCGAAAGAAAATAAACTATTCTGCAATGCCTTGAACTCGCTAGGCGAGTTCACTGACATACATTCTCAAACTTTTATTAATGAAATATCTATATATGTATAATAATATAATAATAATAATATTCCACAACTACCACACAACGCCATCTAGTCCCAAGCTAAGCAGAGCTTGTGTTATGGGTACTAGACAACTGATAAACATACTTATATATTTCTAAATACGTACATATTATTGATAAATTACACCCAGACACAGAACAAATGATCGTGCTCATCACACAAACATTTGTCCTGGGTGGGAATCGAACCCACGACCTCCGGCATAGCAGTTAGGGTCACTAACCATTATACCAACAGGCCAGTCAAATATGGTAGATACTTTTATTTTCATTTTACCAAAAGTCACATTCACTCGTAAAACAACGGCGGATCGTGTTCTACACCTTGTAGGGGCTCGAATTTGGTGTTATTATAAATAGGCAAAGGTATTGGGTACTTCTAAGTTTTTGAGCGTGTCCTTGTGTATTATTGTTAAATAAACGGTACAGAAAAAACAAACTCAACTCAAACTGTATTGTTTTTTAAACTATGTTCTTATAAAGCCCGTATCAAAATATTTCCGGGTAAAATTGATTTTTATTCAGTCGAATTGAAAACCTCCTCCTGTTTATAAAAACAATATTAGATATTCAAAGTATAACCTCAACAATAACCACTATTTGTAAGATTGACAGCCACTGCATAAATTACGAAACAAACTTACCTTTTCTTTTATCTATAGTGTTTCTTGCCATTTTTATATGTTAAATTAGTAAATTACACCGTATACTAGATAAACACTTTTTAATTGCATTAAACACGTAACATACACTGTCACGGCCACAAAAATAACAAAACATTGTTTTTACCCTAACGCAATGCCACTGAACTTGCGTGGCGAGTCGATTCAATTCGTGTTGCAGCGCCGGCGACTCGCCTAGCGAGTCCAACGTAAAATGTAGGCGGCATCCGAGAAAACATCGTGAAAATCGTAGTGGTAATGAACGTGTTAATCGGTATCGCCATATTAACCAGTCCCACGCGTCTCGCATCCAGCGGGTCAGCGGGACCTGATAGATTATTATCATATTTACTGGAATTTTGACCTCAATCTAGTGCTGAGATGAGGTTCACTATGAGAAGGGCTCACCCAAAAGGTGTATATTAACTCACATTACATTTCTTTCTTCATCATCATCATCATCAACAGCCTATCAATGTTCCCACTGCAGGGACTCAGGCCTCCTCTTGAGAGGGAATGGGCTATAATCTACCACGCAGGCCCAGTGTGGATTGGTAGATGTCACATGTCTTTGAATTTTTTGGTTCTAAGACATGCCGGCTTCCTCACGATGATTTCCTTCACCGTTTTGAGAGCAGCGGTGATGAAATAAATTACATAAAGTAATGTGCCTGCCTGGGTTCGAACCCACGACCTACTGTTCGTAAGTCGGGGCCGCCACCACTGGGCCACCGCTGCTCCCCACTGGGCCATTTCTTTCTTGGAAAATGTTTATCCTAGATTTTTCACAGTAATCTTTACTCTTGCCCTGGGACCCTTTAGGGAATAGGACTATGATAGTCTATGATACAAGTATTATAATTAAAGGTTCGGATAAAACTTTGAACTCAGCAGAATCACCCTAATAAACAAAAAAATTTACGAAATGTAATAATAAATAATAAAAAAATCGTTTCCTGTGAAAATTTTATTTCTGGCCATACGAGGTTATCATTCTACAGCAACGAAATAATTATTTACACAAAAGAAAATCAACTGACAGTAGCTTTCCACCAGATATGTCCAAGAGAACATCCAGTTCCATGAGTTGGAGCCGATGTACCGTCAGTTCCACCGCATCCTGGAGGCTTTCAAGATAACGGAGAAGAAGGACGACACGGTCTGGGAGGAGGACAAGGATGCTCCCAAACCTACCAAGCCTCAGGAGAAGGTGCAGGATCAGTTTGCTGCTGATGAAGAGGCTGTAGAGGTAGGGGCTCATGGTTTTAATCATGCTTTAAAATCTGTCAAAAACAAATCTTTTGCTAGTCGCCACATCCAAATAAGTAAAGTTAAGAGTTAAATTATTTGTAAAATAATGCCGCCAGTTTTTTGGGCACATTACTGGCTGACAGTATTTTGATGCCTTTTGATAGTTTGTTGTTAGTTTATTTTATAGTTTTAATTAATGTAAGTACAGTGTTGATGAAACATACTAATTATTTTTTTAAGTTCAGTTTTTGTGATGGGTAGTGCCTTCCAGCTAATAAAGTAAATTCTTAAACAGATTGTTTGTAACTTCCATCCATAGATAAAGTCACATCTTTTTATCTTGACCACCTAAGGGGTCATATCGCTGCCCGTCGGGGCCGCGGATTTTAGTACTAGATGACGTGCCTCGGCTCAAGGGTAAAGAAGGAACATGGGTTTGGTTTTTAGTCAGTAGAAGTCTGACACTCTCCTTCACTCTGCCCAAGAGCGGGGGGGGGGGGGGGGGGTTAGACCTCTCTTGTGCAATTCTCCACGGTCCCATGACAGCCTCATCAAGATTTTTCCCCGGATTGCAACTATGTCGTCTGCCCATCTCGCCGCCGGACGACCCACATTTCTTTTACCAGTTCATGGACGCCATTCGGTGACAGCCTTAGTCCACCAGTCATCACTGCGCCTTGCTATTTGTCCTAAAAACTGTTTATTTCACCAGAAAAATGCCGCTGACGAAAAAGAGCGTCTATCAAAACGTAAGCTAAAGAAGCTGTCGCGGCTGTCCGTCGCGGAGTTAAAGCAACTGGTGTCCAGACCCGACGTGGTGGAGATGTATGACGTCACTGCCCGAGACCCCAAGCTACTGGTGCAGCTGAAGGCGCATAGGAACACCGTGCAGGTGCCGAGACACTGGTGCTATAAGAGAAAGGTGAGTTTGTTTAAAAAAAAACTTTGTCCCCACACTAGGCATTTCTCCTGTATCGTGGAGGCCTTTCAAACCGCTCTCTGGGAATGTCTCCTGTACACAAACAGCTAGACAAATATTTATCCCGCGCGGGGATTAATCCCGATAATGAGAGAGTAAACTAGCCTCAATTCCATTGTTCTGTAACTCAAAAACAAGTGTTATACATAAAATACCTATAGAGCCTGATGAACGAAATTAAAAAATACGTCATTTTTGTACTTGTATAAGGAAAACCATTAATCCATTCTCAACTCCCTCATAAAACAACTTTCTATCCAGTATCTCCAAGGCAAGCGAGGTATCGAGAAGCCTCCGTTCGACCTTCCAGACTTCATCAAGAAGACTGGTATCATGGAGATGAGAGCCTCCTTGCAGGACAAGGAGGAGACCAAGACCCTCAAGGCCAAGATGAGGGAACGCACCAGGCCCAAGCTTGGCAAGATTGATATCGATTACCAGAAACTCCATGACGCTTTCTTCAAGTAAGTTCTTGTTTTGTATTTAAATGCTGAGGTAGTAAGGCGATAAAGGAAAACATCAAGAAGGCTGGTAGAATATGTAGGACATCTTTGCCTAACAGTTGGTTAACATAAGTTAACTAAAAAAGCAAAAAAATTGAATGCTTCTATAGATTACCTATGAATATTCTCTTGAATAGTTTGGAATACTTTCTTTTTCATAGCCTACATTGTGTCCCAGTGCTGGTTAAAGGCCTCTCCTTTCTCTCTATTGTCATTTGAAATATTAGTACTAATCTGCTGTAGTTAGCTATTAAGAGCGTATGCTACCTCATATTAGCAACCCTATTTGTGGTGGTTCTAACTTCGCTTGTAATACTGTGAGAATAAAGTTCTAATCAGCTTGCACTACAAAGCGGTTGTTACGTCTTTCGCTGCGGCCGAATAGTGTGAAATTAGTGGTATTTTGCGATTTACAAAAAATCTATTGATTGGACTAAAAAAGTAAAACACTATGACTTTAGTTTGTTGCTTGTAGAATTATTTGTCATAAAAATCAGAACGATGACATGTATTTTAGTATGGTTTTTACTCGTTAAAAGAAATTTTTAGAGGTAACTTCGCGATTTTTTTCTATCGAGCAAAGTTAGTTGTATTATGTTTTCACAACACTATGGCACTAGCATATATCCTGAAGAATATCATATATTTTTCTGATGTTGATTACTGCAGTGAATCATATACTTTTACGCATTATAAAACTCGCGTTTGAGGTACCATACGCTCTTAATTCCAACCCGAGACACGCACTTCTGATTTTCGGATTCATGAGCGTAAATTGTAATTATCACTTGCTTTTAGTGAAGGAAAGCACAGTGAGGAAACCAACATGCCCTAGAGAACATAACAATTCTAACCTGGCCTTAAGCACTGAACACGCGATAAAGAATTCTGCTTATTTTGAATATTTTTACCAACTTTTCTAAAGAAATATGGTCATGAAAGCAAGTTTATATAACTGCATTATTTTTGATCATATTGCACCCAGTTTGAAGACTGGAACTTGCATTTTTTTCCTTAGCAGTTAGCCGAAGACAGGAGAAGGAAAACAGATTCCAATGCGACATTATTGGTGAGTAACTGCACCAAAATAATTATGGTTTCTTTACAAATTGTGCTGTAGTATCTGTTTAGGGCCTGTATTCAAATGTTTGCTTACCTAAAAAGGTATATTCCCCAGTAACTGGGTTATAGTGGTCAGATAAGGAATTGTTCCGTATAATATTCAGGTCTTCAACTGCATCCCTCTAAACTGGAAGCCGACCCAACTTATATGGTAAGTAGATAGGCAGTATGTATAGTATAACTTGCTGGTTTCCGCAACTCCACATCTAAAGCGCGTATTTTGCGTACGGATGTAAACATTATTCGATTCACCCCAGCTCTACGGGAAAGGCCAGCAATCCCTTAGATAGATAGTCAGGCAGGCACTTAATATACTATCAGTCTGTACTAAATATCAATAAATAAGTTCATCATCATCTGTCAAGCCTTTTCCAAACTATGTTGGGGCCGACTTCCAGTCTAATCAAATGCAGCTGAATACCAGTATTTTACATAGAGCAACTGCCTATCTGACCTCCCCAACCCAGTTGGTTCTTGATAATACGATATCCTTTGAAAATACTGATCAATCTATACTAATATTATAAAGAGGTAAAGTTTGTGTGTTTGTATATTTGTTAAATTGTAAGGGGTAATCTCGGGATCTACTGAACCGATTTTAAAAATTCTTTCACCAATAGAAAGCCACATTATTGCTGAGTGTCATAGGTTATATAAAAAACCGAAAAATAAAAAGGCTTTTACGTGGTAGTCCGTTATGCAAAGTGAATCGGAGAAAAAACCATAGCAGCGGAAGGCGCGGGATGGTTTCGGGTTTAATTCGGTTCGCGTTCGTGTTGCTTCGGGAGAAAGGGGCGTGGCCTTTTACATCTGATCTGAGAGGTAGGTACCCGCGCGGCTCAGTCGCGTGGTCGGCTCCTTACGCAGCGGACGTTCCCGAAATTGAATTTTTCGAAACGTAATTAGCACACTTTCGACTAATTATGCCCAACGAAGTGGGCACGGGTCAGCTAGTATTAAATAATCTGACCATATGACCCTGTGTGTTTAGATGGCAGACGAAGCCTCGCATGACGATCCACGGCGACCTGTACTATGAAGGCAAGGAGTTCGAGACGCGCCTCCGTGAGAAGAAGCCTGGTGACCTTTCTGAGGAGTTGAGAACAGCGCTTGGTATGCCTGTAGGACCAGGCTCACATAAGGTCAGTACAGTTGTCATTATGTTGATTTATTTTCTTATGTTACTAGTGACACATAAGCAGTAAACTAGCACTATTTTACTTAAAAACATTATCCGCTATGGGCCAGTTGGTTGAAAATAAATAGTCTATGTCATAAATTCATAATTCACCAGAATTCCAGACTTAACTTAGTTATTTGGACAAAATTATGAGAAGGTAGCAAGCAAAATGTGATTTAACAACTCTGAATAATCACAAACATCATGAATGTTTTTTTTATGTTAGGATATATTGTATCTTTGGACGTGTAGGGACGGACGCCAGCCCGCTATACAATTCAGATAATAAAGGTTGCTCTTAATTTTTCTGCTATTTCTTTATCGATTTACAGATACCTGCCTGAATCGTGATTTATCACATGAATTAAACCACATCTTTTCTTCCAGGTGCCACCTCCATGGCTCATAGCCCAGCAACGTTACGGGCCTCCGCCTTCCTACCCGAACCTGAAGATCCCCGGTCTGAACGCGCCCATACCCGAGGGCTGCGCGTTTGGTTACCACGCCGGTGGGTGGGGCAAGCCGCCCGTGGATGAGACCGGCAAGCCGCTATATGGTGATGTGTTTGGTCATCAAAGCAGTGGACAGGATGTAAGTAAATATAATATCGTCTGAATGACGACATTGATAATAGAGTAGTTAACTAAAAAAATCGAATTAGTTCGTCAGATAGATTTCCAAAAAATATTGGACACGTATTTTTTCTTTTTTCACGTACTCAAACAATGAAGACGATACAGTGCTTAGAAAACTCGTGTAACGTCATATTCTAAGACATTAGTACGACATTTTTCTGCGGGCAGTGACGTCACCAACTCCAACCCAAATCTTCGACGCGTTTTATCTTCGTCAATTTTAATTGATTTGATAAAACAAAAAATACATATCCAGTATTTTTTGATAATCTAACAGACGGACTAATTAAATCATATTTTTTTTAGTTAGTAAACATCCCTATTAGTTCTATGTCAAAAATGACAAGTTTACCTACCTAAGGGTACCTACTGGAAAAAAATCTTTTATGACACCAAAATATTTTTTAACTAATGTTCCCTAACTATTGTGTGCAATATGAACAATGCGACTGCATCGTTGGTCTTGTGGTCGCAAGCGCGACGGCTGAGCATGAGGTCCTGGGTTCGATTCCTTAGTCGGGCAGTGTTATTGGCTTTGTGCCTGGATGGTAATATTCTCGCCCCCTATTACATGGCACTTAAACTTAACTGACGAAATGTGGGTGTACTGTTAGGTACACCTCTGCATAGCCCTTGGAGGGTTACAAGTGTGATGTTATGTTTATTGAGTAAAGTTGTTGAAACAGTGCTTTAATCAGAAATATTTTCTCAATATAAAGTGAATTTATGCTGTATGCATTGAGCATTGCTGAAGCATACCCACAACTAAAGTATGACCCAACTTGCGGTCCTCACCTAGAATCAGAATTATGTGAACTAAACATGTAAATTATTTCGTTATAGGATCCAGAAGACCAAGATATTGATAGAACGCAGTGGGGAGAACTGGAGTCTGAATCCGAGGAAGAGTCAGAAGAAGGTATGATGTCTTACTATTCTGTACAGTATTTGTTAAGGTTCCGTACCAGATGGGTGACAACCGTCTGTCTGTCACCAGCGGGCCGTATCTCATGATCTCACAGAATGTTTATTTCTGTTGCCGCTATAAAAATAAATAATCAAAATAAAAGGCGACTACTACCTACTACGATGGTACGAAACCCTTCATGCGCGAGTCCGTCAAAAACTCTTGTTCTTCTCAATAGGGTCGTTGACTGACTAAAAAAAAGTATGATTCTGTTTAGTCCGTCTGTTAGATTATCGAAAACTATTGGATACGTGTTTTTTGTATTAATAATTTAAGAACATAAAACGTATCAAAGATCGTGAGTGGGGGCTGGTGACATCAATGTCTGGTAAAAAATGTACCAAACTGTGACGTCGGGCGACTTTTCGAAGCTTTGACTCTTGACTTTTTTCACGTAAACAATAAATGAAGACGATACAGACTTCATTTATTGTTTACGTGAAAAAAGAAAAAAAATACGTGTCCAATATTCTTTAGAAATCTATCTGACGGACTAATTCGATTTTTTTTGTCAACTACCCTATTATTATGTCTAATGCCTTTTGAACTAAATCCTTATTACTCTCAACAGAGGAATCCGACGAGGGCGAGAAGCCTGGCGAGGGTGAGGTGGCAGCAGGAGTGGCGACACCTGGCGAAGGCCTGGTCACACCTCTGGGCATCAGCTCAGTACCACCCGGCATGGAGACACCCGACACTATTGAACTCAGGAAGAAGAAGGTCGAAAGTGATATGGAAGGGTGAGCATTGCTAAAAATTCTTCTTCTTAGCGTGTCGATGGCAAATCTTCACAAATACATTAAATTAATTTGGCTCAATATTCAGCTACGCTAACTCCACTCGCTGATGCAGTCATTAGATCGTCAAGTGTGCAGGTGTCAGGGCATGCAGCGCAAGATGGCGCGGTGGGCCATTGTCTGTGGAGATACGCCGCATACGCACTTGAGATCTGAACCGTCCGTGAACCCCCATCTGAAGAGATTGTCTTTGCTACGGCCGACCTGGGTTCGGAGTCTATTTAGAGATTTCCAAGTCGGCCACGGCAAAGCATGTCCAGGTGGTAGGCTTTCAGACGGCTCGATAAAACCGTCAGGGGGCTTAAGCAGGTCTTGCCAGAGCTCACGTCTTGCTGTGGAGGCATTGCTGATAGCTGGACTAGTTTTTTCAACGCATCCAAAAAAAACTTTTACGGCTTTTCAGCCTCTGAGGCATTGCTAAAAATGATCCTTAAATATCTTGGAAAAATTGGAAATGGGTTTGGAATTACTACATATTAAAACAAAGTCCTCCGCCGCGTCTGTCTGTCTGTCTGTTTGTGATAAACTCAATAATTACTACATCGATTTTCATGCTGTTTTCACGTTACGTCTTTCTTTCTCTTGTCTTCTATTTAAAAGAAAAAGAAAGTAACGTATTTAGAAGTCACTTTAAACGTCAAAGTTTATGAGGAATTTGAAGCGATTCTAATTGCTCATCATTTATAAAGGATCCTTTGATCGGATTCTATTTCTGGTAAATTCTGCTGGTTTGCTAAAAACACAAATGATAATAACATTATTAACGGGATATTTACGATGTTTTATTTTGTTTCGAGTTTAAAAAACCCCCGTACCTTCGTGTTTAATATTCCATTACAAATCTTAATAATAATATCAGTGATCATGTCATTTTAAAAACGTATAAATGATAATAACTTTGTTCTGTTTCAGTGGCGACACCCCAGCTCTATACCAAGTGCTACCGGAGCGGCGTGTGGGTCTGCAGCCCGGCATGATGGCTTCTACTCACGTGTATGATATCAGCGCCGCCAACCCTGGTAAGACTGCCACCTATACATGAAGGGGTCATGGCACAATATTGTGTCTGGTCCGTGTTGAGGTGATGAGTAATACAGAAGTATGGAATAAGAAGACATGTTACGCCGACCACAAATAAATTGGGATAAGGGCAGGAAGCTGGCACAAGAATGTGGATCTTGGCACAATTAAAGAGAGGTCTATGCGCGCGGAACTAGTTGGCCGCGCCTTAGGCATGTTTTTGTTTTTTATTTAAGTATTCTTTTCAATAAATTGAACAATTATTGTTCACCATATCTCGAGATTGGTCATCACTGTCTAATTTATAGTCTCCTGTGCATTGCCAGCTGTAGGCAACCCGCCCCCTCACCCCTGTCGCCACCTAAGGCGCGGCCAACTAGTTACGCGCGCACTATAGTTCCTTCAGAAAGTATTTTAAAGACAACGATTGACCGCATCATCATTTCGATCCAGAATCACCATCACCCACTGCTGGACAAACCTTCCATAATGTTTACGGTTCCGCGCGTCTCCTCAACCAGGTTTTTGTTTGTTCAATGTTTCTCGCGATGTTGAGAATAATATACCCCCGTACGGTTCTGATGTCTTGTAACTAAACGCTCTTTCTTGTACACAGGCAAGCGCGCAGCCCCTGCGGCGGCAGGCGCCGGCACCGCCAGCGAGGGCAGTGCCGCAGCGCTGGGCGGCGTGGAGGTGGCGCTAGACCCCAGCGAGTTGGAGCTGGAGCCCGAGGCCGTGGCCGCACGATACGAGCGACATCTGCGCGAGACCAGACCCAAGGCGCACGAGGACCTCTCCGACATGTTGGCTGACCACGTCGCCAGGCAGAAGGTATGACGATCAATCGGTTGACTGTAGCGAGTTTAGACTTACAAAAAAAGTTGGGACATTCGCCACACTATTCCCAAAGTACTGTAACTGCTGGAAACCAGAATCAATAGTGGCGACCACCAGAAAAGCGCAGAGACAATGAAGCTCGACGAAGTCCCAGAAAAATATTCACGCAACGAAATTAATCAGAAAAGCATAGCGGAGGAGTATTAAGTTCAGACTTGGTAGATTAAATGTTTTGGTTTCTTAGTCGTGACTGAAGACTCCATACAGTTATGGTCAGAAAACGAGCGAGAAGTACGATATAGCCGAATTTCGTGTTATCTCGCTCTTACGTTTTATAACCGCGATTACCACCAATTTTGTCGTAATATAGTTATTTTTGAAGAAAAAGTGTTGTCCTGAAACTATCTGGCGGAAACCCTAATAATTTTCATTGTTTTTTTTTTGTTTTCAGAACAAGAGAAAGCGACAGCAAAATACAGACTCCAAACAATCGAAGAAATACAAAGAATTCAAGTTCTAATAGTGATAATAGACATAATATTATTATTTTAATTTATATTTATAAGTGTATCTGTACCTTTGTTCTATTCTTGGGTAGTGCATTAAAATATATTCGACATTCAGGTTTTCATCGTGACAACTTATTGTGATGAATAAAGAATTACATCAATAGAAAACCATTTTTTTTATCAGAAAACTATCCTATACCCTCGTCATCGAAGGGAGTCCCGTTGTCTACTCCTCTGTCACCCGTCACGCTATTTACTACGACTTCAAAAAAAGTAGGAGGTTCTCAATTCGATTTGTTACATAATAACTCCGTCATTTATAAAGCAAGTCTTATTTTTTTTAGTCCCATAGTAATTTCATAAAAAAACAGTTCAGTAGTTTGGTTTTTTATTTTATGTACGAGCCTTAAAACAGCGGCACCGTAAAAATCTTCCCAGTGGCAAAAAAACTCAATGAAACAAAGTTACTGACTTCTGCGGGGCGAGCACGGGCGTACCCAAGACGTTGGTGACAAGACGTTATAAATTATGTCATGTCTTAGAATTTGTCTTAAATGCTAGCACGGGTACCACATGTGATATAATTTAAGACGCGACTTGTCTTTCTTGTTGCTGACTTCATAGTGTGACCTAGTATATTAAAAAAATAAAAATGTCTATGACCATCTGAATAGGCGACCAAATAAAAAAGTACGTGTATAAGAGCACAGTTCATACAGTTAAACAACTTTTTAATTTTCTTGGGTACTAATTCATTTTTGACATAACACGTACGCGCAGTGTTGCCAACTTAGTGGATTTTCCACTAAATCTGGTGGTTTTGACTTACCTTTTAGCGGACAAAATAATATCGGTTTTAGTGGCTAGTGGATTTTTCTAGTGGAATTATTTGGTACCAAACAGTCGTATCAGTCCGAGATTAACGATGATGATACGGACGGAAACGACTCATCTGAAGATAACTTAAAAATATAATTTGATTGACCTCTTTTAAAAAATAGGTTTTATTAAGTATTTTGTTCTTCCACAAAAGCCATGAATTAATAGAGAGTTGAAGTTGAAGTATTTTGTTACATTATATGTAATTTTCATGTTATTGCTTTAATAAACGTTTCAAAAAAATATTATTTCCTTTAGTAAAGACCAAAAATCTGCCAGAAATAAAGTTAGTGGAAAATTTAGCGATTTTTTAAGAAGGTGCGATTTTTTTAGTGGATTTCTGGTGGTTTTAGAGGTCGATTCTGGTGGGGAGCTTGAAACTTCGATGGCAACACTGCGTACGCGGCACGTCTTTCATTTTCTTTTTTTATTTATTATTTGATAACTTGCTACTAACTAAAAGTTCTGTTTTTCCTTTAAAAGTTTGATGTGATTTGTTTTGAAATATATTGTGAAATTTTTGAAGTGAAATAACTCGAACGGATTAGAGGAGTCCCAAATGTTTCTTCGGAATATTTTCCTACTTTGGACCTCTTGCCTTCGGGCAAGAACATAATTATAATAATTTACTGCCATTTGATGCAGTAGTAAGCAGAAAAATATACTTATATTTTTAATTTACTTTTATCACCACCTCCGAACGAACGTGATATAAACGAGCATATTCATCTGTCAAAATGTGACATTTATTACAAAATGGGTGCGCCCATATTAGCAATTAAGACATAGGAGTCCCAACTAGACGTCAAGAAGTTGTATCACATATCAAGAAATTATCTTACGCCGCCGTGCTAGCATTTAAGACAAAACGGTTTTATCGCCCAAACTGTGATAAAATGTGTGACTCATGCCATGTCACTGTAGGCCATGCTCGCCGGGCTGAAAGTAAGCTATGTCACACAGCACACTTATTTAGTGAGTTTTTGGAAGTTCTAACGAGCCTTTTCCCAACTATGTTGGGATCGGCTTCCAGTCTATCCGGATGCAGCTGAATACCAGTATGGAGCGACTGCGTATCTGATCTCCACGACCCAGTTAATACTGGGTAATACGATACCCTTTGGTGAGACTGGTTGTCAGACTTTCAGGTCACTGACTACCTGTAAGGACTGCCAAAGATCTATATATGGGAGCCGGGACCAACAGCTTAACGTGCTTCCCGAGGTACGGAGGAAACTGGGTATGTAACGGGTGGTCACCTGTTCACAGACCAATCTAGGCAAGCGTGGCTTCTAAAGATCGACCCGAGTGGCAGTTATTATTAACCCACGAGCTCCTCCCTTTACGGCCCGTTCACGACCTTGGTGAGTGGCAGCTAAGCGCGGAGCGGCGAGCGGTGAGCGGTAAGATGAAATGAATGAAAATGTTTGAAGCACGCCACGACACGCCGCTCATATAGCATTTTACACATTTTCATACATTTGATCGTACCGCTCGCCGCCCCGCGCTTAGCTGCCGCTCACAGCGGCAAGGTCTATTCTATTCTATTTTTGTTTGATGGCAATTAAAGCCGATGTCGACTATTCTGCCAATGTCCAGTGAGTTGGAAAAGCAAGTGTGCACAATAAAATAAAAAGTAAAAATATGAATCTATTGTTAGTTTCTAATTAAGGTCGCAAATAAAAATTCTTCGACACGACGTGGATCTTGTCGGGTTAGTACGGGACTGAAACAAACAAAAAAATATAAATAAATAAATATTAAAATTGTTAAAACATAGATTACACGCATACCACACCCACACATTTAAATTTATAACTTAATGTTATTGTGACGGATGAAAATCATCAGCGCCACAAGCAGTTCGGGGGAGGAATATGTTAGCAGGGAGGGGAAATTAGTCGGAAGAGGGATTTTAAATTTAGGGAGACGTCTATACAGATCTAAAGGAGGAATGTTGTTTGAGCATTCAAAGAAGATGTGATCCAGAGTACCTTCTTCCAACCCACACTCACAGAGAGAAGAGTCCCTAACCCGGATTTTTTGCAAGAAGACAGGAGTGCTACAGAAACCTAGACGAATACGACATAGAACTGATAGAATAGGTTTCGAGACTTTTTTGTAGCCATAGAACCAAGGTTTTGGTTTTATGATTGGTTGTACCGCGTAATAAAACCTGCCTTTTTTCGTTCCGGTGATATTCCATTGATCCTGCCACGATGACTGTAGGTTAGTTCGTGGGAGGCTCAATAAGTCATACCCCTGAATGCTATTGTGGGAAAGATCAGCTACTGACGATGAGCAAGCATCTTTAGCCGATGCATCAACGCACTCATTTCCCTTAATACCACAATGACTAGGTATCCAAACTAGCTGGACCTCTTTTTGATTGGTAGCACAAGATAATAAGGATTCTTTAATTTGTAAAACCAGGGAGCTGTGCAATTTACTTTTAAAAGGGTTTTGTTTTAAGGCTTGCAGGCAGCTAAGAGAGTCTGTGAAGATTACGGCTTTGTTTATATTATGGTGAGACTGTATAAATCGACAAGCTTCCAATACAGCCACACACTCACCAGTGAATACAGAAGACTCCTTAGGACACTTAAACTGTAAAATTATTTTAGAGCTCTGGTAATAGACCGCCGCTCCAGTGTGGTTAAGTTCAGTTAATTTCGAAGCATCCGTAAAAAATAGTTGAAAACCATTCCATCGCTCGCCCACCACCGCGTTGAACGCCGAGTTCGCTGACGGCAGCGTTGGGAAATAGTTGGTGCGAAATTATGGTGTTGCCAAGTTAGAAAATATTGTATTTTGGGTAGAATTATTGTATTTTTTTTTGCTATAGATTTTTTATTATAATTAATCCGATGCGTCTGAATCCAAATTTAATAGGTTATCAGCCGGTTTCTGAATTGAGTATTTGAAGTTGAAAACGTCTCAATCTATACTTAAGTACTACTTAAACATTTTTCCGTTTCTGAATTGAGTTTTTTTAAACTCTAATCAAGATTTGAGTAATCTGTCATCATTTACTCAAATTTGACAGAAAGCATGCTCAATTCATGCTTAAGACCAGCACTTGCGTTTCTGAACTAAGAAAAACGTGTTTGACTATACTCAAAGCATTATCAACGACAAGTTAAGTAGTTGAACGTTGACACACCAATTTCGGCTACTCAAACTGTACTCAACATAATTTTCTAGTGATTTTGTAAGTGATTTTGATCGAAATGAGTGACGATGATACTTCCTTGTCGTCTCTGGAGATGCATCAACGCAGACAACCGCGCCTAAGAAGAATAGCAAGACATCGGCCTTTTTTTTTTTGGTGGGTGGAAAATCATCGAATGACCTCCCCCGCTCTTGGGCAGAGCGAAGGGGAGTGTCAGACTTCTACTGACTAAAAACCGAACCCATGTTCCTTCTTTGCCCTTGCGCCGAGGTCACGTAATCTAGTACAAAAATCCGCGGCCACGACGGGCGTCGGCCCTTGCGGGCCCCTCCTTGCTGAAAGACATCGGCCTAACTTGTTCATCACGCTAAGCGATGAACAATTTAAGAGTCGGTTCTGCTTCACGATGGGGTCGGTTAGGTTTATTTTCAACAAAATAAAGCCTAAACTGACCTGTCGTATTCAACGGCGAGGCTGCATTTCTCCCATGTTGCAGTTCTTAATAGCTCTCAGATTTTACGCGACTGGTAGCGTTCAAGCTGTTGTGGGGGACACTGTGAATGTGAGCAAGGTCTGCCGCGTGGTAGAGAGGGTGACTAGTGCGATAGCGTTATTGAGATGACAATATGTTTGTAGGTATGCCCAATGCACAGGAGAGACCATCAGTAGCGGCACGATTTTTTGACATTGCTGGATTAGTAGGTATTATTAGGTACAATGGGAAGTTTTAATAAAAATATTATCAATTCAATTCAATTCAATCATTTTATTTCAGGCTACAATGGCCCAGAGATATATACCTTATAAACTAACATAAATAAAGTACTTAAATACAATTTTTTGTTAACAAAAATACTTAAGACTAATGTTAGTAGCACTTCACTTTTTAACACATCACTTGTGCTGGCTGTCCAGTGGAATTTGTCCGCGGAAGCGACGGAACACCACGTCCTGAGGCCAAAAGTCTTCCTTCATCACCTGGGGCAGATAACAATTCGGTACTCGCACCACAAACGCCTAGAAGTTGACATTGCGGCGCGACTCCAGTAAATGCACCCTCGGCGTGTACCTTATCTTTTGGCGCACGTACTCCACGATGTTGCTGATGATTATCAGAATCACAATCAGAATTCCAATAAAACTTGTTGTCTATTTAATAACAGTCTGACAAAATCACAATGACATTCACAGATTCACGATTCGTTTCGATTCACGATTCGGTTCAAAGACGTCAAATATGAAATTGCTAAAATGTGCATAATGCAACTTTAATAAAATAAATTTGTTGATATTAACGCTGTTATTTAAAATTAGTTTACTTTTTAAGTCTGTTTTAAATTTATAAGAATAAAATGATTTAATGTTATGAGTTTTGGAAAAATACCGGTTTTTTAATGTGAATTGGAACGTGTTAGCTTTGATCAAGAATACCTAAGTAAATGATCAGTTGATTATGGTTTGACGAAAATCGATTTTAACTTGTGAAACGCAAAAAACTTAAGCACATACTTATGTATTTGAGAATAATCAGTTGAGATTTGCTACTTTTCTCAAATCAGAAACCGGCTGTAAAACTATTTATTTTTGCATAAATTAAAAACATGTTATTAATTATTTTTTTATTAAAATAATAAAACTTAGGCATAGAGGAGCGATTTCAGATATATCCAGATACCATTTCAAATGAGTAAATCACTTGTACTCAATTCTGTTGGGCAGCGGGCTCTCTTTCACACTCGGATCAGACAAAGACAAAGTCAAACACAAAACACTTCTTACCTAGCCTATTTATAACTTGTCGATCTCTAGCCACAGAACAGAATACTAAACAAAACAAATACAACTATAGCATACCATTCAATTCATTCATTCATGAATACCATTTCAAATTATTAGGAAAATCACTGTTGTTGGGTGGACGCTCTCACAGAGTATGACTGTTATTGTTTAGATTCATAGAGTTATTATGTCTATGTTTAGATTAGATGCATGCTAATTGCTAGCTAGCCATAGCCAGTTGGCCACAGACTACACATAGACTTCAGACTTTATTTTAATTTTCACAATGGGAAAGGCAAACGGAGCGCAGCCCATACAGCCTAGTAAGGCAAGGTAGGTAGATACAAAAGATATATTGATACGTATGTTCATACGTTTGTATGTACATTTTAGAGTTGCGTGAAATATTGAACCTATATTGTGTAAAATAGGGAAAATATTGTATAAAAGCGTACAATAGTGAGAAAGCTATGTTTTATGGTACAATTTACTTTCGTGTAGCAAATTATTGTAAGAATCCAATAATTATTGTACATTTCCCAACACTGGCTGACGGGGATTTTTTGGATATACCAATGTTAAAGATAATATTTGGAACATAACTTAAAACTTTATACGTAAAATGAAAAAGGGGCAATCTGGAGAACTGAGTAATAGGGCATGCTAAATTTATAATTTCTCGAAAAGATTTTAGAATTAGGGGTATTTCTTTATTTTTCCAGTAGTTTGAATTTGTACATATGGCATCTAACTCGTACAATTTTTCTATAAGGGGGTGTGAAGTCCTGCACATAAGCCTAGATAAAAATCTGGAGGCCAAATATTGACGTCTAAGGGCAAGAGGGGGTTCAGCACACTCAACCTGCAACGCGTTAATGGGGGAGGATTTCATACAACCTAAGATGATTCGAAGGCATTTAGACTGAATCTTATCCAGTCCAACCAAGGCACCTTTGTTACACGGGATCAAAAGATACGTTCCATAGTCCAAAACACTACGAATTAAGGCATTGTAGACCAATTTTATGGTGTAGGGGTGAGCCCCCCACCAAACGCCCGCAAGAACTTTTAAAATCGAGATAATCCTTTCACATTTTTTTATAAGGAAATTTATGTGATGTTTGCCGGTTAACTTTGCGTCCAAAATGACGCCTAAAAATTTTACTTTTATAACTATTGGAATATTTTGTCCTAAAATGTCGATTGTTACATGAGGAGTGCTTCTTTTACGAGTGAAGATTACTGCCGAACTTTTTGGCGCAGATAGCGACAGGCCATGGCTTAAAAGCCACTGATTCAAAGAATCCAGAGAGAGACACAAAGATGACGCGGCATCGACTATTGAGGAATCTGTCACGTACAGGGCAATGTCATCGGCATATTGTAAGATCTGACAATTGTTGTTTAAGCAGGACCCAATATCCGCCGTATACAGGTTGTACAGTATGGGACCGTAGTATCTCTAAGTAGTCTGTGTATGGGACTGAGGGGGGATCCTTGTGGGAGTCCCTTCCATATCTGCCTCTCATCGAACGTCTCTCCCTGGACTCTCAGGACCAGCGAGCGGGACATCAGTAACTCACATATGCATCGTATCATCTTAACCGGTAGACTCAGCTGTTGCAATTTTTGCCTGAGTACTGGAAGAAGTACATTGTCATACGCAGAGGAAATGTCCAGGAAGGTAGCTACAACCGATTCATTTTTGGAAAAAGCTAAGCGTATGTCCGCAACTAAAGTACCCACACTGTCCATAGTACCAAGTCCTTTCCTAAAACCAAATTGGTAGTTCGGCAGTATGTCTCTCGACTCAACAATCCACTCGAGACGGTTTTTAATTAGGTGCTCCAATAATTTGGCTAAGACTGACGACAAAGCAATTGGCCTAAGACCATTCGGATCATCTGAATGTTTGCCTGGTTTCAAAAGTGGAATAATTACTTGCAATTTCCATTGTTCTGGGACCCAACCATGAATATAAGCAAAATTTAGAATATTTAAAAAATAAGTTTTAGCCTTGTCACCAGAATGAGTTATAAAAGAATATGGCACACCGTCAATACCCGGAGCTGAGTCCCGGACATGACTGAGTACCACATTCAGTTCCTCCAAAGTAAATGGCGCATCAAAAGGATCCTCTGATATATTTTGAAGGGGCATGTTTGCACATTCAGAAAAAAGTGGAACATATGGTGGAGCTATTTTATCAAAAAAAAGTTCAGCTGTTTCCCTATTGATTGGAGAAGAAACTGATGGGGAACGCCCATGTCTGAACCTATTGATACTCTTCCAAACTGCTGACACAGGTGTAGAGGGGGACAAAGATGTGCAGAATTTAACCCAACCCGCACGTTTCTTCTTGCGAAGGTGACGTTTGGTTCTGGCATTAATCTGACAGTATGCCAACAGATTTTCAGTAGTCATATCTGCATTGTAACAAACCTCAGCCTCATTCCTGTCCCTGACTGCCGAAGTGCACTCTGGATCCCACCACGGTGGTGATGGAATTTTATTGCGGGCACTGTTTTTCAATGGAAAGCAGGAATCAGCACTGGAGGTGATGGCTGTGACGAAACCCTCATAGCAGGTCTTGGCATGGCGGTGACCAGGAGGATCAAGCAAACTTGAATTTAAATTTGGCAAAACTTCAATTTTATCCTCCAATAATGATACAAAATTTGCCCAATTTGGTTTGGACAAATTATATTTCAGAAGTGGAGGAGAACTTTTCTCTAAATAGGTCTTATTAAACAAAGATATTACTATAGGGTAGTGGTCACTACCATGCGACAAGGATGTGCATTCCCAATGGGCCGAAGCCGCTAACTCAACTGAACAAAATGTTAGGTCAACACAACTCTTTTGTTGTCCAGGAAGGGATCTGCGAGTCGGGCAACCATTATTAAGGATACAGAGATCCAGATCATCCAAAATCTCAACCAAAGCCACACCAAAGGCATCACAGCGTTCAGACCCCCATCTATAATGGTGACAGTTAAAATCACCCATGACCATAATTGGTCCTTGAGTATTCTTCTTTATGGGTTTTAGGTTTCCGCACTTAATCCTTAAAGTGGACCATTGTGCGTGAGCCGTGGCGGCCGATTATTCCAACCAGCCCACCTCCCTCCAGAAGCAGATCAGGCTTCCCGGTCTCCTCAGGGCATCCGCAAGAGATCGTGGTGTTCCCAGGGTCTCCTCACGAATCTTGGTAACGCCTGTGCACTCGAGGAGCACATGCGCCACAGTTTCCTCCGCCTCCATGCATGCCCTGCACAGGGGACTGTCAGTGATTCCTAGGGTGTGAAAGTGTTTATTCAGTGAACAATGTCCGGTGATGGTCCCCGCCACCAGGCGCAGGCTATCTCTGTCCAGGCGCAGAAGGCGCCTGGTCAGTTTTATATCCAGGGATGGCATAGCCTCCTTGGATTGCCTGCAGCCTGGTGTCGAGCTCCACCATTTCTCTGCTTGTATTCGAGTATGTTCTTTTAACCAGCTTCTTAGCTGCTTGAAAGGGATGGGCACAATGGGTTCGGGTCCGTAAGGCCTTGTGCTGGATCCTCTTCTGGCAAGTTCGTCGGCCGCATCGTTTCCAAGCGATCCGCTGTGACCTCTAATCCATTGCAGCGTTACCTTGTTGTGATTTATTTCCGTTATTCGTTCCAGGGCTTTGTGGCATTCCAGTATCAGTCTCGACGTGAACTGATTACTCTTCAGGGATTGAAGGACTGAGGCACTGTCGGAGAGTATTCGAATATTGGTATCCGTGACCTCCCTGGCCTCTATAGCGTGTGCCGCTTGGATGATACCTACACACTCTGCTTGGTAAACAGAGTTAAGTTTTCCAAGTGGTTTGGATATCTTGATGTTTAGGTCGTCGGAGAACACCCCGACGCCTGTCCCATAGTCGGTTTTTGATCCATCGGTGTAAATCCTTAGCTCATTTGTACCTGAGTAGTCACACCACTCCTCTATGAGCTCTATGTTGTAATGTTTTTGGAAGCAATGGGTCTTCAGGGTTCTGTCGATGGGTGATGTCATCATTGGCTGTTCCTTGATTGCATCTTCTCTGATGCGTGTGTGTTTGATTCTCGAGTCATTTCTTAGGATACCGGATACTTCGAGTCTGAAAGTCGCTAAGGCCGCCTCCTCTCTTATGACGAGATGCAGGGGAGGTAGCCCCAGCATCACCTGTAAGGCAGCAGTGGGGGAAGTTCTCATGCTGCCGGTGATTGCTACGCAGGCCAGCCTTTGTAGTTTCTCGAGATCCTTTTGGGTTGTACTTAGGTTGGTCCTAGGCCACCAAACTAAAGAGCCGTATGTGATGATTGGTCGGATAACTGTGGTGTATAGCCAGTAGGTTATTTTGGGGCTTAAGCCCCAGTTTCTTCCCAGGAGTCTCTTACATTGCCATAGAGCTATACTGGCTTTTGTGATGGTGTACTCAGTGTGTTTTGCCCAGTTCAGCTGTTTGTCCAAAAAGATGCCCAGGTATTTGGTTTCAGTCGATAGGCTTAGGGTTGTCCCAAAGAAGCTTGGCAATTGTAGCGTTGCCAACTTCCTTTTCTTTGTGAAGAGGACGAGTTCCGTTTTGGTAGGGTTCACTGCTAGTTTGTATTCCTTGCACCAGTCCTCAACTATTCTTAGTGCTTGGCGCATAAGGTTGCATAGTGTGTTTTCGTGTGTGCCGTTTAGTATTATGGTCAGGTCGTCCGCATAACCCACCGTGTAGTAGCCCCCACTATTTAGGCGTTTAATGAGGCTGTCTACTACGAGGTTCCACAGTAGTGGCGAGAGGACACCACCTTGGGGGCATCCCTTGGCCACTATGGCTCTAGTAGTGTCATTCACCGTAACTTGTACGGCTCTCAGTCTGAGCATGTTTGTGATCCATCCTCGCAGTGTCGAGTCCACACCGTGTTCCTCGAGGGCTGCGTTGATGCTATGGAAGATGGTTTTGTCAAAAGCGCCTTCTATGTCAATGAAGACAGCTAATGACGAGCATTTGTGGTCCACTGCACATTCGATCTTGGAGATCACATTATGCAGCGCAGTTTCTGTTGATTTACCTGTGGAATACGCGTGTTGTTGTTTGTGAAGTGGTCGTTCCCGAAGAGGTCCGTCCCGAATGTGTCGATCGCAGAGTCTCTCGAGGGTTTTCAGTAAGAAAGATGTTAGGCTTATCGGTCTGTAACTCTGTACGCCTTGGGTTGTGTGTAGTCTGGTTTTCCTGGTTTAGGGATGAAAATGACTTTCACCTCTCGCCATGCTAATGGTATATATTTCTGTGCTATGCAGGCTTGGTAGATGGCGGTCAGCCATGGCGTTAGAGCTTCTACTCCCCATTGCAGTAGGGCGGGGAAGATTGTGTCCAAGCCTGCGGACTTGTATGGTTTAAAGGTCTTTATCGCCCATTTTATTCTTTCTGCGGTTACTATGGTGCGGGCTCTGGCCCAGTCTTGGTCATCCGGGATGTGCGTTGGCTCACTTGCCCAGGTTCTGTCCTCGGATAGACTGCAGTCCGGGAAGTGGGTTTCCAAGAGAACTTTACTTGTTTCGTGGTCCGACTTGGTGTATGTGTTGTCTGGGGTTTTCAGCGACCCGAGGGTGCGATCTTGATCGGTGGATAGGATCTTCCTCACACGCGCGGCTTCGCTGTTCGATTCAATTTCTTCGCAGAACCTCCGCCAGGCCGCCCTGCTGGCGTTCCTGACTTGTTTTTTGAAGATGTATTGTGTTTTCTTAAATGTGTCCCAGTCTTCTGGTAGTCTGGAGTTTTTGGCTCTGTTAAATTGTTTACGCATAGATTGCCTGAGCTTACTAAGTTCCGCGTTCCACCAGGAGTTGCCCTTGCTCTTGGTGTTTGGATCTCTTAGCTTGCAGCACGCGTGGTAAGCTTCAATTATAAATTCCGAGAGTTTTGTTACGGTTTCTTCAAGTTGTTTGGGGTCCATTAGAATTTGGGGCGTTTGGTGCTGTGTTAGTAGTGAGGTCAACAGCCGTTTGTAGCCAGGTACATTTGTACGGCGTGGGTTGCGTCTAGGTTCGGGTTTTTTTATGTTAGCAGTAAGTGAGAAGCGAATCCTTCTATGATCAGAGCAGGAAGGCTCGTTGGATACGTGCCAGTCAGAGATAAGTTTTGCCGCGCCTTCCGAAACCAACGTTAGGTCGATAATCGTCTGTCCGCGCGATGTGACCCAAGTGGGTTCCGAGCCGCGGTTTGCGATGTTAAGGTTAGTTGAGAACAAATATGTGCATAGTACCTCACCTCTAGTGTTGGCTTTGTTGCAACCCCAAAGCGGGTGATGGGCGTTTGAGTCCGTGCAGATGACCAGGTCCAGGTTGGTGCCTTCACAGTACCTTATCAGGTCAGCCATCTCTTTCGGTGGGCAGTCTTCCTCCTCGCCAGGCATGTATACCGAGGCCAGGACGATGTCGGGTGCGTCACCGTCGGTTTTGAGCCTGACGGCTGTTAGATCTCTGGAACATAATTGCGTGAGTGTGGTGGTGGGTACATCTTTGGGTATGTAAGCACAGGTTCGTGGTTTATCTGTGCCTTGTGTGTCGAGGATCAGCTTACCTCCAATGTTACCTAGGCCGCATACTCTGTTGTTGCGGATCCACGGCTCTTGGATGAGTGCAATGGTTCGGGGTTCCATCTCCAGTGCTCTGCGCAGGCAGGCGGTAGCCGTCTGGCTATGCTGGAGGTTGGCCTGGATGATGTTTAGGGGACGGAATGGGGGCGGCAGTGGGGTGGAGTTAGGAGGAGGTCGATCCATTGGATGATTCGCCCCCCTCTTCCAGCCCATGCTGGTCTTCGTTCGGTGCCGGTGGCGGTGATAGGAGCATCTGCTCCGACCACCCTGGTGGTGAGGTTTGCCTTTCCGCAGCGTCGGCATCAGCCATCGCCGCTCTGGCCATCTCCTCCTCCAGGTGCGTCATCGTCGGGTCATTGTCGGTCGGAGTCGGTTTCGTCCGTTCAGTGTCGTTGTCCGTGTCAGAGGGGGCGGTTTTGGAGAGGAAACGCACGTATATCGACCCAAGTAGGTACGATACCCGTCGCTCCCTCTCCAGAACCTTCTGGACTTCGTCCGGTGGGATAGCCAGGGTCATGTAAGTCCCGTAGTTTTCGCCACCGACCGCTGTCGCCCTGAGCATCGTCCACCTACCGAAGCTGTACCATGGGTTCTGGCAGGCCAGGAGCGTCTGGAGCACTGGTACCTCCCCTTTGTACCGAGGTACGAAGAGCGCCACCCGAACCCGGGTCGGTATGTCGGACTGTTTAACTACCGTCAGTGTCTCGTCAGTGTTAGTCATTTTGACTTTGGGTACGTTCTGGGTCAGCCAAGTCAGGGCGTTGTCGTTCTCGCACCACACGTGGACCGTGCCGTCCGCTTCCCTTGGGAGGCCACGGAAAGCCGGGACTTTGGTGGGATCGGTTAGGCACGTCTCCATGATGAGGCTCTCGAGGCTGAGCTTGATGTGCTCGAACTCCACAGTCGTCAAGTCTCGGGATGGAGGCGAGAGGCAGATTGCTACGGCGAGTCGCGCAGGAATATCCTTCGTGGCCCGCGCGTAGGTTCTCCGCTCCCCTTGAGCGGCCTCGGTTTTACTGCGCTTGGCGTCCCCCTGGAGCGTACTCGGTGATGCCGTGTCGTCCGGGCGCTCCCTCTTCGCCGCTCCCTGTCCACTTGGGCCAGGTTGCGGTTCCGAGGAGCTTGGCACAGTGCTCTGTGCCAGGGATACCCGGTGCAGAAACCCAGACCGCTTGCCTCGCTTCTTTTTCGTGCGTCGTCGGTCTACGGTCTCGTCGCGGTTCCGGTCGTTTCCTCCGGATGGTCCTGGTGCGGGCAGTGATCTCTCGCGCTGGGTTTCCCCCTCGCGCACTGTTCCCTGCCCGCTCGTTTCCGCGTCCGACTGCTTCACGCGCTGGGTTTCCCCTTCGCATGTCTGCAGCCGGTCGCGTACTCCCTTACAACTAGCCGTTTGTGCTTCGCGCTGGCTATTGCCCTCGCAAATCTTGCTCAAACGGCTGTTGAGTACTCTTTCCCTGTTTCGGATCTTTCCGCAATTTGATTTCAGCCAGCGTACTTCGTCCACAGAGATAAACCCAGAACCGTCGGATTCCACTTCCTTTCCCGTCCCGAGAGAGGTCATGTCCCTCAGCCTAGCCTCGATCTTCTCGCGCTGGGATGCCAGCACGCGGAGTTCGTTGCTAAGACTGGATTGTCGAGCTCTGTTATCGTCATTTTCAGGATTGTTTGTCACACTGTTCCGAACGATGCTCTGCTTCCAGGCCATCGTGGGAGGTGTGACATTCGTCAGGGAAATTGGCGCAGGAGTCGCAGCCGTCTTGGAGTCAGTAGGTGCAGAAGTTGCAGCCGTAGTCGTGATGGATGGCGCGTGAGCCGCAGCCAAAGCTGTTGGCGCCGAAGCAGCCAGCTGCGCAGAAGGCGCAGCACTAGGCAGATTGGTGCCCCCCCCAGATTACGGTGGAGGCAGACCGACGAGTCGGTGCAGGATTCTCCGGCATTGCCGGTACCTGCCTGGGGAATAATTATTTTTCCTCTCTGCATTTCATTGGATTGGTGGTGGGCTTTTTTGGAAATGAGGTTACCCGTCCTCATGGACCGAAAGGAGAAGAGGGATACGGGAGGGAGGGACTGGGCGTAGGATCATGGGAGTGGGGTGTGGGATCACCCTAGGCCTGGTATTTGGCTTTCGGGAATGCGAAAAAGCGCCCGGGAGTTTTTGTTGCGTCTATTTCTTATGGAACTAGACCAAGAAACAGGGTGGCAACCTCGTGAAGGTGAATCCCCCAGACTTGCCTTGAGGATCTACACGACCGTGGCGCTCCCCCTCAAGACCCCGCCATCCTACCGCCTCTGAGGGAGGCAGTAGGATAGGCCTGGGTTTATACTACCACCCGTGCGTGTGCAAAGCATGTCGCTGTAAAATCGCAAAAGCATAAGCCCAGACCCACCCCTCCTTGAGTATTAGAAAAAAATTATTTTTAAAGTATCCAAAAATGCAGGCCGAGGGTGAGCAATGTATATGGAAAACACTGTAATACCTTCCACCCTTCCCGCCACAATACTCATTTCACCTGTGAGTGAAGGCAAAGGAAGGGGCAGAAGTGGGACCCGATTGTTGATAAGGAGAGCTGAACCTCCATATCCATCAGATCTGTCACATCTGAGAATATTAAAGTGTGGCATGCGGAAGCTAAGACTTGGGGTGAGCCAAGTCTCAGCTATGGAACAAGCCAAAGGCTTGTATTTATTTAGAAGGAATATGAGGTCGTGCTTTTTATGCCACACGCTCCTCACATTCCACTGAAGGAATACTAGGCGGGACGCCATTTTTAATTGATAAAAGTATAGAAATAAGTTGGTCGGCAACGTTGGACGGTATTTGTGAGGCTGGAAGAAGTAGAAGTAATAAGAGAAGGAAGGAGTTTTACAAAAAGTTCAATAATTGAACCAATATTAGTTGATGCAGGATTGTTGTTATAAGCACAGCCATTAGGCTGTGAGGTTTATGGAGAACTAACTATCTGCTGATGAGCAACTTTATCATATGATGGAGAAAGCGGGGCATGGGTCCTGGGTTTGAGGGTCACCGTTTTGCGATATGACTGGGATGTTGGCGAGGATCTAACTGCATTGGCATAGTTGCGGGAAACTATAGGAATAATTTTACATGCTTCTGCATAAGGGATGATTTTTTCGGCCATGACCGTCTTAATAGCCTTCTGCCTGCCATACTCAGGGCATGACTGGCTATCGGCATAGTGATTCCCTGAACAAAGCGCACAGAACGCCTCAGCCTCTGAGATGTTACATCCGTCACCTGGGTGATCGTGGCCACACTTATTACAGCGTGGTTTGGACCTGCACAGATTTGCCACATGTCCAAATCTGCAACACTTGCGACATTGAATGGTAGGGTATATGTATTGCTTAACGGGAAGGGATGTGTAGCAGCAATAAATCCTGGTTGGCAGCACCTGTCCATCAAAGGTCAATACACATGTTTCGGTGGGCTTCCACTCATTAACCCCGTCTCTTTGCATTTTGCGATTGATGCGTCTTACTTTCAGGATTTGTCCACAACCTGACGGCACAGACAAATATGACATTGCTTCTTCCTCTGTTAGTTCTGAAGGAACACCTGTGACAACACCCATCCTTGTGATGTTGAATGAAGGGATGGATGCTGTATAGCAATACTTAGATAACACACTATTCATCAAAAAAGAGTTAGCGTCCTGAGGGGAAGCAAACTCCACCGAGACTCTGTTTCTGCCGACTCTGTTAACACCACCACGAACAATGTTCGCGATGTTGTTATTCATGAGAAATTTCCCAAAATTGACAGGATGAAGGGTGGTGCCAGCATTTGGTTGTGTTTCAATACGAGAAACGTGGACAACGTAAGGGGCTTTATCAATTACAGAATATTTAGTACGGCCAATTTGATTTTTTTGCTGTTTGCTTGGCAAAGAAGAAGGCAAAATCTGTTCGTTAACAGGACGTTTTCGGGGGTTTGGTTGGGATTGAGGAATAGACGATACATCCATCGCTGTAGCGTTCAAAACGTCCGCCAATTGCGATAGTGGGTTCAGTGCGTATTGATGGTCGAGAGAAGTTGTCGCGCCTTCCGTACTTCACTTAGGCTGTAGGCCTGGGTTCCGTACGGAATCGCGTGGGCAACAAAACATTTCCATTACAGGTAGAACAAGTAAACTCAATAATACCATAAAACTTATAACCATGGGTCGACTGTTATTTCTATGCTTGGTTGAGAGTTAAGTTAGTGACTCGAACTCATTATCTGCTTCGCAAAGTTGAGCTATGCTCCGCCAGGGTTTACTTGCGTAGTAACCCAAGGGTCTACTCACGTATAGAGTGACCCCATTCCAACAGTCTACTAGATGCCCCTTATGGTGTCCCACTATCTTTGCTTATGCAAACCAAGGGTTAAACCCAGACCATGACACCATACGGGCGTGAGGGCTTTGCCCCCACGGTGACCTCCTCCATCCCCTTAGTCACGCCCCTACTCCGTCAAAACTAGTGACCGTTAACCTTCCCCAGCATACGTTACCAGAAGAACAACCCGATATGTTGACACTTCCTGCCTGACTCCCTAACAGGTAGCAAGGGAGAACGGTAGGCCATACGTATAATGATCTCCGCGCTCCCCGCTTGGCATTTAGCTAGGGAGTCCGCATGCTGAGGATTGCAGACATGACTAAACAATACCTTGGAAAACATTCTAACCAGCTTTCCCCATAGTTACATGTCTTATAGTTTTAACAGTCTATTAACGTGATTTTATCACTCACCTGGCTCCAGGGTTGGAAGCCTCGGAGATATTCTCCATCCATCCACGTGCTCCTTACCGCAATGGTTCAGCACTTACTTTTTTCGCGTTATCGCGTTCGCGCGCTTTCTTTTTCAGTCACCCTCTAAAAAGTGCACATCGACAAAAATTAATCTATGTCAAATTGTCAAACCAGTTCAGTGTTGCCACAGAACAATTATTAATACCAGTGTGCAGTTGTGCACTTACCATGTTACTGCGACTGAAAATACCTCGCGTTCCGCGACAGAAGTTGAGCATTGAATATCGGGAGGGACCTTGTCAGGGGGTTTGTTTTTATCCATTTCTGGATAAAACGTAAAAGGGAACTTAAAATAAAACAATCACAATACAAACCTGGTTACGATCACAAGGGCTGCGGTTCAAATTGTACGATCCTTTACAAACGTGCCAACGCTACAAACTAGCTGTTCAAATTGAATGTTTACCATCGGTACACTTTCAATTTGAACCAGTCAATAGCCCTGTAATGTCACTTCTGTCAAAAATTATAACCTCGGAACTAAGCCGAAAGCACAGAACATAATATTAAACCCCTCTCGGAATTATTTATTTACGTACTGCGACATTTTTCATTGAATATTAACTAAATAATGGTGCAACAACACACAACATCTAAAAGCAAAATAAAAACAAGTCAATTGCTTTCCTTGACACTTGTCAAATTCGAATTTGACGTCTCCGCACACACTGTACTACCAAATTTTTGTGTGCGCCGTTGGTAGCGATCGATGACGTCAATCATGACGTCACACTGCTAAGAAGAGCTCATGTTTGTACAAAATAAACCGATTTTATGCACGAACACAGTACCAATAGCGCACATCGTACAATTTAAACCGCAGCCAAGGACAACACAATTACAAAATGACAAGTCACTAAAATGTCGAAAAACACTTAAAAACAGCAATCAAATTCTAAACACACGTGCTATCCAACAAACACGGTGGCCGAATCTCAGCGGCAAGGTCGTGAACGGGCCGTTATTGATTTTTGATTGAAATACGTGATACCATTCAGAAAAACATAAAAAAAACCTTTTGACACTAATGTGAACAAACGCCATGGTTTGCGCATTCCACGTCAACCGTTTGACAGCTGGCTGCTCTCGGTAGAGTAAATATGTTCTGTGGGTTTGCGTGGTAGAAAAAACCGATAAAATTATTCACAAGCACTTCAACTAACCGTAAAAATTCTTATTTTTTATGGCAACTTTAGTTTCCAAATGTCAGCTGTTCTGGTTGAAAAGGCTCGTTGTTGGCTTTAAAAAATCAATTATTAAAAAAAAAAAGCTGGACTTCGTACTTCGTTGGAAGTTTTTCAATTGTTTTTATTAAAATTGAATTAGCTTGTGATAATTTGTTGTAAGCTAAGTTAACCGCACAATTAACAAAATGTCCCGTGTTCTAGTTGGAGTTAAGCGAGTTATCGATTATGCCGTAAAAGTAAGTTGACGTCAAGTGCAAAGGTTACTTTGTTGTTTTAATAATTTTCAAGTTCATGAAAAGAAAACGATATTAACGTTGATTTCCACCTTAGAAACAACCCCTGGCAGAATGGGAAAAACATTTCTGTGAAAAAAATATGCCTACATTTTTCATTCATCAGAAGAATTGTTACGAAAATAACTGATACCTCCAAGTCAGATTCGTTAACATCATTGGCCTTGAACTGGCTACAAATTACACTCAAAATTTAGATAAGATGAACAGTACTACCGTGCCAATAATGGATATACAATTATTAGTATATTTATGGAATTATGCCAACAAAACCATGATGGTTTGGTTGCAACCAAGCACGAAAATTATGGATAGACTTTCCATTAAGAACGGCTGATTAGGAAGTTCATTTTTTTTTTGTAGATAGTACTCATTATTAGAAAGCTTTTTGGAAATGGTCAAGTAACAGTTTTTTTTTTTTTTTTTTTTGTATTTTTGGATGTATTAAGAGTGTGCATAATAATTGTTGCTGTATTATAATACCAAAAACAGCGGGGCGGTTAGGTTTGTAGGGTACCGAACACGTAACTAGGAAAACTTGGATGCAAGAGCGAGCGAAGCGAGCTCGGGACTTGGGGCACCCCGACACGGACAGGTTACGTTAGAAGGGGATGGCGGGGTCGAATGAGCGAGCGAAGCGAGCGAATAGACCCCGCCATCCCCTTCGTGGTTATTTTTTTTAAAAACCACCCAGAAGTAGGAGCCCCGAAAAATGAATTTTTCTCAAGAATGGTGCGTCGCCTTTACATGGGAGTGGTGCCAGAGCACAGTGGGCACCCCCCCATCACCTTTCCCCTGTCAAAAGGTGCAAAATTTTGACCTTTTTCGCGTTATAGCGCTGTTCTAACCTCAAAACTTTAACCATGGATATCTCCATAACCATGGGGCTCCGGGATTTGGGGGTGGTACTAGGGGGTAGCCCTCTTCCCCCCCTCCCACCCCCCCCAATCCCCGCCTTAAAAAGCGACCGTTCTTAATGGAAATTTTAACCACAATTTGTAGGTCCGTGTAAAGCCAGACAAGACTGGTGTAGTGACCGATGGCGTGAAGCACTCCATGAACCCTTTTGATGAGATAGCAGTGGAAGAGGCAGTCAGGATGAAGGAGAAGAAGATTGCCAGTGAGATCATCGCTGTGTCTTGCGGACCTGCGCAGGCTCAAGTAAGAATTACATTGGAATACATTTTTAATATTAACTTACCAATTTCTTAATTTTATTTGTAAATTCACAATTTTGTCATTATGACAGACGATACTAATATAAATAGTGGACTCAGTGTGTGTTCATTGCGCTGGTAGTTTTATCAGCCAATGTCTTGATATTGCAAAGAGACTCGATCAATACTTGACAAAGTTCTCTTTGGCTTTTTACTTGAATCAGAAAGCAGTACTTCTGGCCACTGCTCTTATTGTTAGGAGGTTCTCTGGAGCCTTGACTGAGTAGCTTGGACTTGGTTCCTAGTACCGGTTATAAGTTTCTTAAATTGTTTTTAATGAACATTTAAAAATGTATGAAAATTGAGAAAAATAAGTAATGGAACCATAATAATAATTTAAACAAACAAATTCTAACATAATGAATTGTAAACTCTTTACAGGAAACCCTCAGGACGGCACTTGCCATGGGTGCTGACCGTGCCATCCACGTGGAGGTCACAGGACCAGCATATGACACGCTGCAGCCCCTACATGTGGCCAAGATCTTGGCCAAGCTCTCCCAGGATGAGAAGGCAGATATTGTAATTGTTGGCAAGCAGGTTAGTTGGCATGGGCTCACAGCAATTTTTATGAAGAAATGTTTAAATACCCTAAATTACTTATATTAATTCTTTTGATTGAATTTATGAAGTTTTTAAAGAAAATAAATATAAGGATTAATAATTGTTATCATCTAAAGAAAACTGAAAAGAATGGTGTAAAACTGAATGTTTTTACATTTACAAATGTGTATTGTACTCACGATCATCGTAAACAATCTATTGTATAGAAAATAATGGGAGTCAATAGCATTCAGTAGAGGAAGAAGTATAAATTATTTATTCACTTCAGTAATGTCATCAGATCATTTTAGTTATCTGCTTGAACATGAACAGTTTTGGTGGAGGTATTTGGGCTGCTGACCCTGAAGTAAAAGAACTCATAAATAAATATAATTATTTAATACAACTACATACAGACTTGTGATATTTTTTCAGGCTATTGATGACGATTCAAATCAAACCGCACAAATGACAGCTGCCCTACTAGACTGGCCTCAGGCTACATTTGCATCCAAAGTAAGTGAACTGTTGATTTTAAATAAGAATCATAAAATTAAAGCACCTGGGCATCTAAAACGGCCACTTTAGCAGATCATAATATGAATTGCTTTAAAAATCGTAAAATTAACCATTCTTAATAGTAATTGCGTCTGTGACTATTTTACGATTTTTTACGCAATTCATATTATTTTCCTATTATGATCTATTTTCCTAAATAGGCACAGAAGCAGTTACTATTATGAAAGGTCCATTTTACGATTTTTAACGCAATTCATATTATGATCTGCCAAAGTGGCCGTTTTAGACCCCCTGATCTGGAACAAGTCACCACCCTAATCAACAGTGTTGAGGATGTCAGATAGGCAGTTGCTTCATATAACAAACTGGTGTTCAGCTGCATCCAGTTAGACAGGAAGCCGACCCCAATAAAGTTGGGAAATGGCTTGGCAGATGACGCCCATCTATAGGACCATAGGTTGCATGTTCCTTCGTACTAAATCAAATAAAATCGTTTCCAGCGACTTGACGCTCATTCTTCCATTTATCCAAAAATCCCCAATGTCTATACCATCATATTGTCTCCAGATTGAGAAAACAGGCGATGGTCTGACGGTAACCCGTGAGATTGACGGCGGTCTGGAAGTGATCAAGACGAAGCTGCCGGCTGTCGTCAGCGCTGATCTGCGTCTCAACGAGCCCAGATACGCCACCCTACCTAACATCATGGTAAGTACGACTAACTAGCCTGTGTGCCACTGCTGGGCAAAAATCTCCTTTTTCCCGACCACTAGGACTTTAGTGACGTGTCTCAGCACTACAAGTATTTTATCACGGAATCACGAATGTACCTACTTCTAGATAATACTCTGTTTAATTCTTGTGTGTTACTAAGTTTTTGGATCAATAAACATTTATTTATTAATAGCAAGTGTATTTTAAATAATACAGATAACAAAATATCCCTTTTGAAATGAAATCGCATTATTTTGATGTTGATATCAATAAGATTGTTGTTATATTTCGTTTCTAATATTCGACTGGATTCGATTCGAGGTTCGACTACGGATATTTGTGTATGTGAGTTTAAATGTTTGTGAACGCACCCACACGATATACGAGAAATTCCTAGTGTGGGGAACATAAAAAAAACACATCCTCATTTTCCCTTAGGGTGATAATTATCTGTTGTAGTCCTCCTAAAACAAATACTTTACTTCACAGAAAGCCAAAAAGAAGCCCCTAAAGAAGGTGACCCCCAAAGACTTAGGCGTAGACATCGCTCCTAGGATCAAGGTGGTGTCCGTAGAAGACCCCCCGGTGAGGCAGGCCGGCTCAGTGGTGCCCGACGTTGATGCCCTCGTCGCCAAGCTCAAGGAAGGAGGCCACATCTGAATATCATTGTAAATATCGAAATGTGTGTGTTCAAAATCAAAAATACCTATATTTATACTGAGATTTTGTATGAGCGTCTACTGTAGATTGTATAAATTGTTGAAATACATTTTTAATCTGTTATCTTTGGTTTTCTTGCGGCAAACATGTATCACGATCTCTATTAACAATTCACATCCATGTCAAAAAAAAAAAAAACATCTGGCCCACACATTTTACCCATGTAAGAATTGCACTGTAGTTACCGATGATTCTTGAATTTAATTTTCTGTAGTTTCAAATTATGAAATAAATCGATTATTCTATTTATCTTCGGGGACGCCGGCAGACACCAGACGGGCGATCAGTCCTTTCGTTGTGGATTATTTCGCCCAGTTCCCCATTTGGTGGTGGATCCCCTTCATGGGTTACTGGTGGTCGGCATCGCGAATCTTCCTGTTGCCTTGCAGAAGCTCACCAGTTGTTCGGTAGAGATTTCTGCGAGCTTCTCTTCATTAATCTCATCTGTTCCTAGGATTTCCCATCTGAGTGGCTCATACATTGTGCATTCCGCCACAAGGTGGAAACTTGTTTCTTCTGCTTCTCCACATGCTGGGCATATGGGATCTTCCTTTACTTTCATAATCGTCAGGTGTCTATTGAGTCCACAGTGTCCTGTTGCGATGCCTACTACTAGTCTTATGTTTCCCGCTGCTATTTGATCTGAGTGTTTCCCCTGCTCATTTTGAGTAGTTTGTGGGATTTCTTTTCAAATAGATCGATAGATAGAGATTATAATTTTTCCACGTGAAAACGTCACTCGAATATTCCTAAGTGATTTAGGTGCTCCTCACTGTACCTAATAAATAGTTTTTGGGAGAAGAAATTAAAGTGTGGAACTCGATAAATTAATTTTATTAAGTATCTGCATTATGTCATTTGGACAGACGCTCAGGCTGTCATTTATAGATGAGAATTTGAAGTTGAGAACCTGTCGAAATACTTATTAATGTTAAAGTTCAGTCTGACAACTTCTCAATTTCATATTTCTAATCAGGCATAACACTGATTTCGAGACTAAATTACAAAGGGGAGACTCTAGTGTGGCTGATACAATATATCGTCTAAATCTCTACAATAGATTACAGTTGCACTTCTCATCCAGCAAAAAGGGAGAGAGTGTAGCATACATTCATCAAATATATTGATTTTTATTCAGCCTTATTAATAAATTCCTCATTATTAAATGTTACTAATTGAAGCTGCAAAGGTAAAAAAAAGGCTAATCCCTATTTATATTACAAACATTCAAAAATGCATAAATGGCTAAGTTTCTTACCTGATGTAAGAAACAATACAATGAATTTATCGAACATCAAATGATACATTACACTTACTAGTCTATAGTCATATACTTGTAATATCTCATAACATAAGTACCTCGAGCCTACTATTGTGGACGACGGCATCACTCATCTCTACCGAGGACGCCGCGAAGGCCATAACATCATATCACCAAGTTATGATCCAATAATCACCAGCTTGGTGGCTACATGCCTTGTCACCCGGCAGGGGAGTGAAAGCTGAGCAGGCAATTATAACACTTCACCGAATAAGTACAGCATGATTAAAATAATAAACCATGCATATGATTGTTTAGTACATGGATTCCCCGCTGAAAGGCTGATGCCACACGATCTTGCCTTCAAGGTCGCCGGTGACGAGCATGTGGTAGCGCGGGGAGAACCTGGAGCTGACCACGAGGTCCTGGTGGATGCCCAGGCTCTGGCCGACCTCCACCATGGGCCGCGGACCGCTCAAGTCCTGCACGCAGTTGCACAGCTCCCCACAATCATGGTTCAGCGCTAAGAGCCTCATTCCTCGTCCGAATGGAGAGCACACGATGCGACCGTCCGCTGAGTAACACAGCTCCTGTACAAAGTTAGTTTTATAAGATATGATTGGTTTAAAAATTAAATTTGTTTATGAAGCCGGTAATTTGTAACAGATATAAGAACTCGGTAAGTAAGTCGTGGGTTCGAAACCAGGCAGTCAGGCATTACTTACTTTAAGTAATTTATTTCATCACCGCTGCTCACAAAACGTAAAGGGAAACATCGTGCGAAATGTCCAACAACAAAAAAATATTTGAAGACATGTGACATCTACCAACCCACACTCGGCCCGCGTGGTGGATTACAGTCCATTCTCTCTCACAGAGAGGAGGCCTGGAGTCCCAGCAGTAAGAACAATACAGGCTGATTATACGAACACGATAGTTCGTATTTAATATCGACACAAATCTTGACGACGAAAACCTAAACGGTAGTCATGCGAGATGTGTTGATTTATGGAGAAAGAAAATAAAATCAAACCTTGATAAATCCTTTCCCCTCGTTAGTTTCCTCCGTATAGTAAAGAAGTCTCCTTTTGTTTCTTCTGATGGACAAATTAGACTGTTCCTCATCACTCGTGCCGGGACTCGAGTCACGTGGCGGCGTCTGACCCGACGGTGATGGAGACAAACTGAAATGAAACGAGTAAATGGTCACATACAACCGTCAGTAAATAAATCTAGAATAATTCTATTCCCGAACATAGCCCTTTTGCTACTCCAATTATAATATAACGAATTTATAGTAGGGGTGTGGTCGAAAATATGTGGTGTTAACATTAGAGATGGAATGCAAGTTAGTCAAGCAAGTAGAATCGTGTGTCATATCGTGTCTGATGCACAAGCAAATGAACTGACTGATTTATTTATTTTATTTTAAGTACATGGCCGAAGCCAACACTCTTATACACATAATTTACCCAGTCACCCAGTCATGCAACCTTCTCACAAAAATTCAAGCATCTTCTTCCATTGATGCGTAAGTAACAGATAAAATTCGATGGAATAGATTTGTGGTTCACAAATCTATTTGCGCGGGAAACATTGCATCAGCAGCACTGACATTGACTCTAAAACTGAAAACTACCCTCAACATAGTCGAATTGAACAAATTCTAATAAAACAATCTGAAAAGATAGACCAACTCATTCAACAGATAGGTACCCTCCTGAACCTATTGACGACCGTTGTCACTAAATTACATTCATAGTACCCTTACGTATTGCTACGTGGAACATTAATGGATTATCGTCAAACATACTTGAACTTGAAGAAGTGATCAATAGTAATAAACTTGACATAGTTCTAATTTCTGAATCTCATGCCTCAAAAAATAGTTGTTACCGAATGAAAGGTTTCAACATTTACTTCACGTCCCATCCTGGTGATGGCAAAGCTCATGCGGGTACTGCAATAGTAATCAGATCAAACCTCAAGCACACCGTACTGGAGGAATACGCCACACAACATATCCAGGCTACTACTATCAGATTAGACGATCGAGCAGGCCCGATTACATTGTCCGCCGTCTACTGCCCACCTAAACACAAAATCACTCAGAAAATGTTTGAAGAATACTTTTCTCAACTTGGAAGCAAATTCATATCAGGAGGGGACTGGAATGCAAAGCACACGTACTGGGGTTCCCGCATGACTCTGCCTAGAGGTCGATCACTTAAAAGCTGTCTAGATGCTTACCACCTTACACCAATATCCTCTGGTGAACCGACGAGTTGGCCAACTGATCATAACAAGATTCCGGACTTGCTGGACTTCTTTGTAACCAAAGGGATCAGTCATCTTTACTCCTCTGTAGAGTCGAGCCTTGATGGATCATTTGATCATACGCCGGTAATCCTTACCTTGAGCACTTCAGTCATATATGTTGAGCCATTGGACTCTTTATCAAACCGAAAAACTGATTGGCAGGGGTTTCGTACTTTCCTGGATGAAAATATTCAGTTAAACATTCCGATGAAGACTCCAGAAGACATTGACAATGCTTGCGAGTATCTCACAAACCTGATTCAGGTTTCTGCATGGAAAAACTCACCCTGCTTAACTCGCCTTCCAACGATGCCACCCCAATCAGCAGATATTAAAGCAAATCTTATAGAAAAACGGCGACTACGAAGAATCTGGCATCAATCCCAGCATCCTACAGATAAAACAGCCTTCAACCAGGCTGCGAAACAACTGAAGGTGCTACTACAAGAATCGGCAAACTCTTCGTTCCGAAATACTCTAGAAAGCTTGTCTCCTCAGGGAAATGGAGAGACGTCGCTTTGGAAAGCTACTAAAACCATCGTTAAGCCACAAGATCATCTCCATCCCCTCAAATACTCAGATTCATGGGCACGAACGGACGCTGAGAAAGCGGAAGTATTCGCAATTCATCTGGAAAACGTATTCAAGCCGAACGACGGTGGCGATGAATCTGTCGTTGATGACATACTCAGTCAGGATCTCCAGCTGTGCTTGCCACTGAAACCCATATCCCCAAAAGAAATAGCGAGAGAAATCAGACGACTGAATTCCAACAAGGCCCCTGGATTTGATCTAATCACTCCCACAATTTTAAAAAATCTCCCTAGAAAATGCATAACATTTCTTGCCTCACTCTTCAATGCAACCCTAAGAACATCATATTTTCCTAAAATTTGGAAAGTTTCGGAAATCCTTATGATTCACAAACCTGGAAAGTCTCCCCATGAAGCTTCATCATACCGTCCAATAAGCTTAACTCCAGTTCTCTCGAAATTATGGGAAAAAATCTTTTTAGTCCGTTTGAAAGAACTTATGGACCATTGCGACATTATTCCTAAGCACCAGTTCGGATTTCGGAAACAGCACTCCACAATTGAGCAAATGCACCGGGTCCTCCGGTGCATCCTATTATATAGTCCGGGTCATAACGAGATTAGACGCTGCTTTGAAATGAAATTGTACTGCTCGGCGGCATTCCTAGACGTGCAGCAAGCTTTCGACAGAGTCTGGCACAAAGGGCTACTGTGTAAAGTGAAAGATAAACTTCCACATTCTCTTGAAATATGCTGACCGGCTCTCGGTTCATCCAAATACCCTGGCCAATGATCTAATAAAACCTTCCCTAACGGTTAAAAGGCTGAAAAGGAAGGATGTGCTCTAAAAAGGCAGTCGAGACATTGGTCTCTTCACCTAAACGCCATACCCACTTAACTCATCTGCTTATAGTCTTGCGACTGATTGCAGATTGGATTGAAAAAAAAAAAAAAATATTGCGCGGGAAACGGAATTATATACCTTGGTAATGGCACTAAGTCTTCGTCTCCCTGGCGGGCGACGAGCGCGACCCGCGGGGTCACCGTCGCAGGCGGCTGGAGCCCTGTGTTGATGCCCGTTATACGCTGCATGTTGAAGTTGCGACGCACCTGCCCTCTGGAGTTATTAGAAGAGTTAGTTTTACTTCATGTGGCCGAGATGCTGAGGCCTGACGACGGCGTAGATATTATTAGTCTAATTCTTAATGAATAGCGTTTATAGTAGAAGGTTAATTTGGCAAACCTTCACTATAGTTCTAGTATGTGTAATCAGTTTAAGAATCTTGGTGTTACACACTTTAGTCGAAACCCGTAATAGGTATTCCAACTCTGTTATGGACACCCAACATGGATATAAGACTGTTTTTAACGTAAGGCCACACTCGTAGGATTTCAACGAATATACTTAAGTGTTAAAACAAACTAAAAATGAGGGTAATTTTGACGGTTATGAAAACTGGTATTCGGTTAGGCTGGAAGCCAACCCTATCATAAGTAATTGGGAGGAGGCTAGGCAGGTGATGATAATACATATTTGCCGAAATCCTGTCAGTGTAACCCAGTATTAAAAAGCCCACCTTTGTTCACCTGTGATAGCGTCGGTTTGTCTGAAGAAAACAAAATTTCGATTAGACGTGCGTGTTAAAATGGTTCTAATTCCAAACTACCCACTCCAACTACCAACCCGCACTGGGCACGCGTGGTGAACTATCCAAAAATTACAAAAAATGCCCCATTTTTTTACGGCCGTGATTAGAAGACAACCAAACCAATTCGAAAAGTAACTGATAGGAACCTAGAAATACTTTTACTTAGAATTTGAATACCAAAAATAAATGAATCGGTTCAGTTTTTCGATGAGAAAAAAAAAGGAATACGAAACGGCAATCTCGTATTTTTTGTGATATAATCGGTCTGACCTGCAGCTGTCTCTATCGTACCTACTACGGTGGTAGGTCTAAGTTTCCCAGTATAGGTTGATTTTCACGATTTGTAACTTTGTCATAGAGGTGAACCAGGCCTCTTAACCGACTCATGACCAATGACGCGCCTGGCGTGTCATACGCAAATGTCACGGGAGGCCCATGACGCACCTGGCGCGCCACACGAATTTACTTAAAAAGTTTTTTTTTTCCTTTATTAGTTCTACGGAAGATAACGGCAAAATACGCATAAAACAACAGAGGGGCCCAAGGACGCTCTAGGTGCGTCACCCTTGCTGCAGACCCATGACGCGCCTGGCGCGTCATTGGCCAATGTTCGGGGCCTGGCTAAAGTATTGTGAACATGTGAAAATGATGGTGGCAATGAGCCAGTTAAGCAATCTGAATAACTGCGATCATGAAATTGTCGAGGATGCGGAGAAAATCTTTTGAGCTCTTGGGAAACTTGAAAGTAATGTTCTAATGATTTATTTAAGGTTTTTTTTAAATAAATTTTGTACGTTTTCTTAAATAAGTAAGCCTAAGTTAGTCATTATAAATCCCGTCAAATGCAGGGTCTAGCCGTTCGGAGATTAGCCAGCCGCAGCAAACAGACGGACAATAAAAATAAGGTTTTTTGTTAAAAGTACCGTAGGCGTACCTATATGTAATTCAATGAAAAGCTGTTGTTTTGACATTACAAACAGACACTTCCATTTTATTTATTTTTATGATTATTTAACTTATTTATTTTTGTAGATAGCACTTTTGGATCACTCCAACCTACATTGCAAAAAAAATTGTTGGTAGACAAATTTTGACTTATGCTTTAGAAATAGGTCGATGCGTTGTAAAATATCAACATGCTACTTTGCGTTCAATGATAGTGTTCCCAAAGCCTATATTTCGTTTTTAGATAAGTGTGGTTGTCATAAAAAAAGTGATTTAGGATCCTACAACACTGGTGGTCCCTTAAGTAAACTAGGTGCTCCTAGGTGTTAAACACATAATTTAATTGTTCATTGCAATCGGATAAAAAGTTGTGTTTCAATGAGACTGACTGTGATTCTGTGTCGAGGGGAGCTAAATATTGTGACCATGTTTGTTCAAAGCGCAATGCAGGTACATTGTTATAACTTGAAAAAACAGTGAAAAGTGGTACATTACTTTTTATACAGACCAATCCCATTGTCTGAATTTTGTGCGATCACCACTCCGAATTTCAAAGTACACTCGACAAAGTTTTTCTCTGGTCACGAACCTATGGTTAACTTAAAGTTTGGCGGTTGTACTTTGAAATATCAGCAATAGCTTCTGTCTGCCGTCTATCATATTGTATTCTTACATACAATACATTAAGGGTTTAATTTACAATATATATAGATATCTATTTTTTTTATTAGAGCCGTTTTAAAACCGAATTCTTGTCAAGCCCGACCCGAAACATTAAAAAAAGCATTCAAAGTTTACATAATATTTATGAATATGTAGGTATTATGCACACAGACTATACTTAAACATACGCATATGGTATGTACAGTCGAACAAACTATTTGGTGTACACGCAGAAATCTTTATAATTCTAGTACACTGATAATATTGATTGTAATTTTGTTTTCTAAGTTTCTAAACGTATCTATGTAATCTTAAAAGTAAATGCAAGTTAGCTGGCTGTATACTTAATACCTTGTTCGATAGTACATAAATAATAAATAAGATGCATCTACTAGCATTCATGCCGTTACTAAGCTCACCTGTTGTACATCTCTTGCAGAATTCGCTGCTGTTTGATGGTGATCGAAGCTTCCCACACGTCATTCTGTATACCAGAAAGACCCTGAAGGATATACTAGCCTTTGTTAATTTATTGTATACTTCTACATAAAAGTCTGTAACTTCCTTATCTTGCATTTGACGGATATAACACCTGTCCTTGTCATGTTCATATCGATGAAGTGAAATAGCAATAGTGTTTTTAATTTTTATGACCTTTATGAATAAGGAGGTTATGACTTTTATCAGAGGTGTAACAATGAATAGGATGATGATTATAAATCTGGATACAAGTTATTTGGTTAGGAGACATTATAAGATCATTTTTTTTTTGTATTCTTGAAAAGGTATAATAATTGGGATAAAATAGTTGCAGCGTTACTCTCAATTAAAATGCGATAACATGTTGACTGTTGTTGTTAACGATATTTGCATGCGAGCAATAATTAAAAAGATAGTGCATTCGATGTGATGTAGTAAACCAATCGTTGTCTAACAGACATCAAGCTTCATACACTCGCGTTGCAATAGAATGGACTCCCCCGCTCTCATGGATATTGAATCCTTTCTATGAAATGATAGTAAAAACCATATCTGTGTTAAATGACTGGGCTAAGTAGGTGGTCATGCTTATTAGACCAGTGCCGAAGCCTTCAAGAATGGTAAAAAATGAAAAAAAAATACAGTAGGATGAAACCCAATAGAAAAAGTAGACAATATAACAAAAATTAAAGGAAAAATAAATTACGGTCGATCCGAGTTCGGGAAGGGGGGGTTGGGGGGGTTTTAAGGGGGGAAAGCGGTTTATCTCGATTTCCGGCAAAACTACAAGTCCTATGGAAAAAAGTTAAATGGCAAAGTTGTAGGTAATAAAAAGGTCTACAACTTTTGTATTTGCAATTTTTTCACATAACCTCAAAATTTAGGTGAAAATTCCAAAAAACCAAGTTTTTGGTTTTTAATTTTTATCTTTTACAAAAAACATTTTTTTTTTTTCACGAAATTTAGTGAAAACTTACATTTTTATGCCCTTAATACACTGTAATTTTTTTGATTAAAAATATTTATTTTTCACCTTATTATTGACTTAATATCGAAAAATCAGCCATATTTTCAATCGAAAATTCTGACGTCAAAATATCTGCTTTTTTCAAAAAGTCGATGGGCGTTGTGTTCCTTATAATCTCTACTTTCTGATGATGTATAAAAAATATACATTGCAATGGTAAATTTTCTCAGAAAATGCAAAATCAGCTGCTGCGAAATAATACCCACTACCATATAATGGCCTAGACAAGAAATTATAAGCGTATTTATTGCTGTTTTATGCCTATTTATTGTTATATTAAGATAATTTATATATCGTGGAGACCTACGGAAAATTTTGGCCCATCAAAAGGTATTTCACAGAGAAGTGGGGAAGGGGCTAGGAGGGTTTGGCCCTTACTACCTGTATTTTGTAGCAACTGATTTTGCATTTTCTGAGAAAATTTACCATTGCAATACATATTTTTTATACATCATCAGAAAGTAGAGATTATAAGGAACACAACGCCCACCGACTTTTAAAAAAAAGCAGATATTTTGACGTCAGAAATTTCGATTGAAAATATGGCTGATTTTTCGATATTAAGTCAATAATAAGGTGAAAAATAAATATTTTTAATCAAAAAAATTACAGTGTATTTAGGGCATAAAAATTTAAGTTTTCACTAAATTTCGTGAAAAAAAAATGTTTTTTGTAAAAGATAAAAATTAAAAACCAAAAACTTGGTTTTTTCAATTTTTCACCTAAATTTTGAGGTTATGTGAAAAAATTGCAAATACAAAAGTTGTAGATCTTTTTATTACCTACAACTTTGCGATTCAACTTTTTTCCATAGAACTTGTAGTTTTGCCGGAAATCGAGATAAACCGCTTTCCCCCCTCAAAACCCCCCCCACCCCCACTTCCCAAACTCGGATCGACCGTAATTTATTTTTCCTTTCATTTTGATCATATTCCCCTCCTTTTCTAATGGGTTTCATCCTACTGTAATTTTTTTTGGTTTCAAAAATTATCGACCCTGGTCTATATCGCGATTATTGTATGAAACTTGGTGACCAGTGTATTTCTTTGTATCAGATATTGTATCCCACCAAGGTACGTGCACATTTTTCCTGTGTGATCGCGGTTCGCCCAATATGAGAATTCTGATGTTGCTTGCGCGCAAAGGACACTGAGGATCAATCTGTCTTAGGCCAGGTTTTGCGAGCGGAGCGCAGAAGATGCGTGCGGGGTTCGATCTTCGAATCGTATTGTTCGAAATTCACATCGTTTCTCTCCTGTGATTGGTCGAATGTTGCACGTCTCCTCTCCGCTCCACTCAACTCTTTGGTGGAAACCGAGCCTTAGTGGGATAGAGCATCAGTACATGAGGAGGTACATGTGATGCTATGGGGTGTGCTTACCCCGGCGAGACGGGAGGGCTGCGGCACTGCCGGCGCGGAAGGCGCGGGGGGAGCGTCGCGCGACGAGCTTGGCCCCGCCGCCGGAACATCGCCCTCCCTAGTTATGTGAATGTGAGTCAACGGCCTGTCGAAAAACGTACTTCCACTTACTAACAGTAATGTGAAAGCACCAAGATAGCCCGCGAAATTTAAATTTTTGCACGTTTTTCGATATTTTTAGGTTAGTTTTACGTTGTGTGTGATTTGAATTAGTTGAATTTCGCGGGCTGCCTTGGCGCATTCAACTTCAGGTAGTTTGTACAGACACGGTAGCACATACGGCCGCGACGTTGTGCGGTAATGCCACCGTATCTGTCAACAAACTTTTATAGCGATCCATATATCAAGTTACTACACTGACAACCGCAACAAAAAAAAAGTGTTAGGCTAAGATTGATAGGTGTTACTTTGCTGGCTGAGGCTGACTGATATTCCTGTCACTGTCGCGCAGAACTACAGGTAAAAGAGACCGTAGCATATCTTAGCCAATCACATGCTCAGTAATGTCTATTTATCTTAAACCCATAAACTACTTTACAGAAGCATTTTGTAAGAGAAACTTTAGCATAATCCTGCATAACACTTTTGAAACTTTAAAAGATATTAATGTTTACTAACGTACTCTGGCTTGGATTTTGTCAATATTTGTGTATAGTTTTATTTTTGACTTTATTAGGACATTTAAGAGTTAGGTACACATTACAATTAAAGTGTGACAGCATAAATTTAATACAAGGTATTCGTGTAACCTACACTAATGTTGTTCGCGACATAATATTTATGCAATAATGCATAAAAACTAATAAATTAATAACAACAATAATATAATCATTCATGAGTTAGAAATAATGCATGCGATAATTTAAAATTTTAATTTTGAACTTAACATGAAAAACGCTAAAATATCAAGTTCAATGAAGTGTTTACATATTATACGTATCTGTGATGCGTCGGAGAGACGCCCTTGCTGCGTTCACCACCGACCTTGAACCGTGGTGGGCTAGCCGGGGCAGGCGCGCCTCTCGGCGCATCAAAGTTCTAGGTACAATGTAATAAAGGTTTATTAGTCAAAACCCTATTATATGCAACTTGAAATCGCCGAACAAAATATACTCGCGATAGGCAAAATACCGCAAAAATTAGCAACACAAAATTGAAATACGTTCAACAAAATTCTATTCTTTTTTTATTTTGCAACATTCAAGGCGCGCTTTTTATTTTATCTGCGGTTCCAAATTATCAATGGTAGGGCCAAACAAGGTAGGTATAAAGTAAAGTATACCTACAGCCAGCTAACTTGCATTTATGTACTTTTAAGATTACACAGATACATTTAGAGACTGATGTCAAACGCTCAGGCTGACATAATTGCTAAATGGCAAACGCTTTAAATACAAAATTGCAATCAACATTGTCAGTCTACGAGAATTATAAAGATTACTGCGTGTATACCAAATAGCTTGTTCGACTGTACCTACCTATAACTGATCCGCTGAGCCCTATAATGACTAAAATATTGTTATTACTTGAAAACGATGGTTTTACTTCCACTTAGGTCAATGGGGTTAGGGCCTATTTGAGTTTGAAAATTAATGGATGAGTGCTTTAATTTACACTCGACGTGGCGGACGACGAAGTCATTCCTGAAATTGATACGTTCAGTGATATATTTTTATTTCGATAACTTCGTAAACGTCAAAGTGCCTTCAAGGATTTTAGTTTATTTACTAGCCAAAAAGGCTGGATAGAGGGTAGTGCAGTGTTTCCCTGCCTGAAAGCCGCTATGCTTGAAAACTTTAACACTTAGGGCCGGTTTCACCACTTGCTGATAAAGTCCCTGATAGCCTATCAGGAACTTATCTACCAGATAAACTAAAACTTTTGGTTTCACAGGTCTCGGATAGAGATATCTAGCAGATAAAGTATTGGTTAAGTTATCAGCCGAATCAAGTGGCCGCTAAAGACGTTATCTGACAGATAAAATAAAGTTTCAAATGGCGGGAACGAAAACACTCTACTTTTCACTTCGATTGCGAGGAAATGAAACAGCAACTTGTATAAATTGTAAAAAATAATGGTTCCTGCCAATTAACTTTTTTTTATTTTTCAACCGATGTGATTAGGTGCAAGCCTATTGCCATCAAAAAATGTAATTAGGAGCAAGCCTATTGCCATCAACTGATGTAATTAGGGGAAAGCCTATTGCCATCAACCGATGTAATTAGGAGCAAGCCTATTGCCATCAACTGATGTAATTAGGAGCAAGCCTATTGCCAATTTACCATCAACCGATGTTATTAGGAGCAAGCCTATTGCCATCAACCAATGTAATTAGGAGCAAGCCTCAATAGGCTTGCTTGTAGTTGATGGCAATCCATCAACTGATGTAATTAGGAGCAAGCCTATTGCCATCAACCGATGTAATTAGGAGCAAGCCTATTGCCATCAAAAAATGTAATTAGGAGCAAGCCTATTGCCATCAACTGATGTAATTAGGGGAAAGCCTATTGCCATCAACCGATGTAATTAGGAGCAAGCCTATTGCCATCAACTGATGTAATTAGGAGCAAGCCTATTGCCAATTTGCCATCAACCGATGTAATTAGGAGCAAGCCTATTGCCATCAACCAATGTAATTAGGAGCAAGCCTATTGCCATCAACTGATGTAATTAGGAGCAAGCCTATTGCCATCAACCGATGTAATTAGGAGCGAGCCTATTGCCATCAACTGATGTAATTAGGGGCAAGTCTATTGCCATCAACCAATGTAATTAGTAAAAGCCTATTGCCATCAACCAATCTTATTAGGAGCAAACCTATTGCCATCAACCGATATAATTAGGAGCAAGCCTAATGACATCCACTGATTTAGGTAATTGAGAGCAAGCCTATAACCATTTTTTTTTTTTTTTTTGTGGGTGGAAAATCATCGAATGACCCCCCCCGCTCTTGGGCAGAACGAAGGGGAGTGTCAGACTTCTACTGACTAAAAACCGAACCCATGTTCCTTCTTTGCCCTTGCGCCGAGGCCACGTAATCTAGTACAAATACCGCGGCCCCGACGGGCGTCGGCCCTTGCGGGCCCCTCCTTGCTGACATCTCTTTGAGGCGCGCGTGGAACACGAACGCACCGCCGACACGGTCTGTTGCCGTCATGACGACGGCCGGACGGCGAGCTAGCCCATTACTCACCGTCCACAGGCCTGCGTCTACGGTGGCCGGAAGCCATCACGTGGCCCCCGACGCCCGGAGCGCCTTCCGCGCCTTCCGCGGCGGCTGGGACGTTGAGAGGATCGCTCCCTCTCTCGTTCCGCCACCTCCTTCGCTAGCATCACTGCTTCGCAGAAGGAGGCGACGGCGTCCCATTCCTCCTCGCCCCGGACCATGGCTTGCACCAGGGCCGGACGCGAGAGGTCACCGCCGCCGATCGCCGCTACGAGAACACGGCAGGGCTCCGCCCAAGCAGGGCACACCTCCACAGTGTGCTCCACCGTGTCCTCCGGTCGATCCTCGCAGTGGAAGCATCCGGGCGTTTCCTCCCGCCTGATTCGGTGCAGGTACCTCCCGAAACATCCGTGTCCGGTGAGGACCTGCGTCAGACGGAAGGTGAGGGCGCCGTGGCTCCTCTCTAGCCACTCCTCAAAGAGGGGACTTACCGCCGCTAGCCTATAACCATCAATCAATGTAATTAAGAGTAAGCCTATTCCCATCAAATTATGTAATTGGGGGCTAGCCTATTTATTGCCAGCAACGGGTGTAATTAGGAGTAAGCCTATTGCCATCAACCAATCTAATTAAGACCAAGCCTATTGCAATCAAGCGATTTAGGTAATTGGGGGCAAGCCTATTCCCATCAACTTCCCTTGTATTCGTAATGAAAAGCACAGTGATGAAAAGCCCTCGAACTATTAGCGACATCATAATATCGTAGCGTAATCCCTTGTTCTTAAAATACTAACGAAACAAATTAAACTAAAGAGGTTATTTTATGAAGTTGAAGTTGTTCGTGTGGCTGTTGGGCCGATTACCTTGGTCTTCGACGTACGTATTAGTATCGAAACGCAAAAAAGCGACGTTGCCGTTCCGTTAATTAGTAACTGGCTGATATCTTTAACTACCAGATAATTTATCAGGGAGTTTGATGGTGAAACAGAAAAAAGTTATCAGCAGCCTTTATCTGGTAGATAGCATTATCTGTCAGATAACTATCTGAAACTTTATCCGTAACCGGTGAAACCGGCCCTAATCTACTAAACTTTATCCGCCTTATTACAAAACGTAGTTAAACCTGGTTTAACTTAGACTTGGTTTATTTCGCATGACGTCTCACTTCAATAATATTCAAAAGAAAGTGACAGCATGCGAGATAAACCAGGTCTAAGTTAAACCAGGTTTAACTACCTTTTGTAATAGGGCGGTATTAGATTAAGGGCCGGTTTCACCGGTTACGGATAAAGTGTCAGATAGTTATCTGACAGATAATGCTATCAAAAGTTGTAGTTTATCTGGCAGATAAGTTCCTGATAGGCTATCAGGGACTTATCCGTAACCGGTGAAACCGGCCCTAAGTGTTTGAGCAGTAAATCATTATAATTTATTATTTCTTCGGCAAATTATACAGTAGTGTTTTATAATAAATGAATAATTAGTCTGCTTCTGTGGCTTCTGTGAGGACTAATAGCCTCGATATCGAGTTTCCTCTTTCCTATAATTTATTTAAGGGTTCTCAGTTCGTTATTTGGTTTGAGAAGACCAGTTGACAGGGCCGTTTTTTTTTTTTTCATTGTGACCCTTTCTCAAAACCTTAAGGAAAACTCATACTCACAGTCCCTACTCACATCCGTTGGGATGTGCCTGAGTCAACAATCAGCTAATTGGTTATATGCTTAAATTACCAGAATTCAGAGCGTTTGTCTTAGCCTTTTACCAAAATATGCAGTAGCGGGAAGGGCGGCAGTCATTTCACGGAGCGACACCAGGTCAGGAAAAAGACTGAAGAGTATCTTAACACGTAGACCACAAGAAGTGTTGAACTTAAAATGTGTTTCTTAATCTTGTAATGAACTAAAGACCCGCCCGGTTTCGCACAGGTGCAAAGAAACCTTCCTATTGAACCAATCTATTTATTACTGACTACTACAATTAAATCAGTTGCGTAGTTAAAAAAAACGACTTTGTTTTATACTATGTAAAAGATGCTTGATTGAGGACGAAGATTTGTACTCAAATAAAGTATCACATGCCACGAAATAAATTAAGTTATTGCGCTTGATCAGGCCTTGTAAGTGATGAATGAATTTTACGATAATGCTCCCATGAAATATTGTTTCTTTTTCTACGATGTAGCATGAATATGAATGTTAATTTGGTTAATCCAGAATGATGTTTCAGAGCGGCAAATCCCATATTTGAAGACCTTCTAATCTGTCTTAATTAATCCTTAATTTTACCTTTTGAATAAATTTTTGACATTTTTGAAAACTGTCGCAGTAAAAACAAAAAATCAAAATATTTTATTTCATATGGGTTACAAGAATGTCGAGAAAAGGTGCACAGTTCGGGTTGGTCGTTTCCTATGGAGAAGAACCGGCATGAAACTCCGCGGTTATTTTTTTTTAATGCAAATAATACGATTTCGACAACACTTTCAACATAATTATTAACTACGGGAATAACCTTAAAGTCCTACAGGTAGTAAAAAAGGACGTAACTCACATAGGGCTGTGGACGATATGCGCCGACCGGACCATGCGAGTTCTGAGCCGACGTCGCAAGGAGCGGGGTTGGCTGCCAGGGTAGATGCCTCCACCGGATGGGGAGGTGTCCCGCGTACCCTTGGTGCTGGACTCGCTGATCGGCTGGATGTCGTGGATGCATGTCCACTGTGCAAGGGTGTGCAAAATGTTATTACTTTTGTAGATATTATTATTCTTTATTTATTACACAGTTTATGTGGGTACACACTTAATTGCAGACAAGAAGAAAATAAGCGTTTCTTTGTTTAATTTAAAAAGGTTGAATATTCAAAATATACCTCTGATTTGTCATCATGACTGATATTCCTACTCAATGCGCTCCATCCCTGGGGGTGAATCTGGAAAAAAAATATTCTTAGGAAGAAGTCGGTGACAAAAGAAGTTGTATTCCTAGGGCAGCGATTCTAAAACAAAAACCGATTACGGTTTTTTTTTAGAATCGCTGTCCTAGGAATTTCTCCTGTATCGTGGGTGCGTTTACGAATATTTAAGGGGACGGTGAACGAACATTTCTCCATACAAACATTTACTATTTACGAAATGCAAGCGAATTGCATTTCGTCAATAGTAAATCGCTTGCATTTCGTAAATAGTAAAATAAATGTTTTAAAAAAAAAGTTTAATAGGAACCTAGATAAATATCGTCCGTATCCGAATAACATAATTTTAAGTTGGTAATATGTTCGTATCGCGAATGATTTTGGTATTACGTTTGTATGGAGAATGTTCGTTCACCGTCCCCTTAAACTCACATACCAAACACCCCGACCCGGAACAACTATCTGTAGGCCATACGAATATTTGTTTTGACTTATACAGTCAAAGGATGATATGGCAAGAAAGGAGGTGTCTCATGAGATGACGAGTAACAGGGAGGGAAGTATGGAAGAAGAAGAGATGCTGCGCCGACCCCAAATACTAAAAACTACCAAAAACAAATACTAATTGCGATAAAGGCAAGAGAATGATGATCCAAAACAGGGTTATGCAATCAATATTTTAGGTTTACTAGAATTATAAAGACTTCTGCCTGTGTACTTATTAGCTTGTTCGAGTGTACAATTCGAATAATCCCAGCACAATACCTAAATCCTTGTCTGGTCAAAAATACTTAACAAATTCTCTTCCACGTACCTGCAAAGCGCTGACAACTTCTGCGTCATTACCGTCTGGGAAATCAGACACGAATTCCACTCTGTTCTCCTTGCGATTGCTGTCGAATAGGTGGTCGTACATAGCGGCTACCGGGATACTTTGCCGGCTCATCTGCATTAGCCGGTATAGATTCGGCTGCAATAGAATAGTTGGTTAAAAATGGAGATTATAGTAAACTCTGTCTAGGATTATTTTGATTCGTCTCAAGCGCGAGTTTGAAGTTTGAACGTTCCTGAATGTGATTAACAAAACTGTTGGAAGATTTTTGTATGAAGCCTGGCGTATACCTAACTGCCGTTATTTTAAAAATAGTCACGCATAAAATCTAATTAATGTTATGGCATCAATACAAACCAGTTTTGTTTAAGAAAAACTGTTCTAAAGTGTCACGTTTCCGAGATAATTATTGGCTATCAAAGTCAAAGTCCATTCACTGAAGGCATCTTGGAAACAACTTAAAAAAAAAAAGAGAACGTGGCACTCGGAGACTGCCGCGGTAAAGCTATTGCATAGCATTTTTTATCAATTATTTAATTTGACAACCTCAGTTGACAACCTTGTTATTTTCCGTAACCATAGCAACCCGGTTGAAAATTTTCGTTACGAAATTTCTGGATTCGCTCTCCACGCTCAAGGCCCGCGATAGAAGCTATGCAATAGCTTAAAAGAAATTACGGAAATTAGGCAGGCCAATTTATACAAACTCCTTTAAATTGTTTTCAAGAGGAGTGTCATTGTTGCTATGGCATAAGCACTGACCGTGCTTATAAATATGTAGCTTTAAGAGACGTTCACCCAGGTCAAGTAAAGCCAGACAACTTAGTAAAAAGATATGATATTGAATTGAGACAGATGTGAATGCTATGTTCATGTACTGTTATAATATAGAGTAATATAGACCATGGACATCTCACAATGACATCTAGCTCTGAAAATCTAGACTCTACTAAATAAATAAGTCTAAAAATCAGACTAACCTTAAATCCATGCAAATCTTGAGCTAGTGTATTTAAATTGAGATCATGTATGAGAACAATAAGCCCGCCTGTAGTGCACATGACCATCTGCTTTGCGTCCGGAGACAGCCGACATCTCATGAGGCTCGAAGTGTGAAACACTCTTTGGTAAATCAGGTTGTACTCAGTATAGGAGTTGATATCCCAAGTATATATGCTGCCGTCTAGCCCCGAAGTAACCAGTAATTTGTCTTTAACTGAAAATTCTATGTTTTTCACCCATTTGGAGTGGCCTAGTAGAGTTCGTATTTTCTTCTTGAGGTTTCGGACATCCCATAGAGCGATTGTCGTGTCGTCTGAACATGTCGCGAACATGCGGGCGTCAAGGAATCTAAAAATAGAAACAAGATTCTGAATGTAGTTCCTGTGGTAGGAGGAACTTGGAAGAGATGAAAAGAAACAAGTTTTAAAGTAGTATTTTTTACTGAGGAAAACACTCTTTTCTCCTTCTACTTCCAACTCCAAATAAAAGAAAAACAAATCTACTTTGTTCATTTATTTAAATGTGAAAAATTATTTAAGACATAATATGGGCATTAATTCTAAACAATTAAACCAAACAAAAAAAAAGCTAAGTTATTACTTACTTGACACAGTTGACACAATCTGAGTGTGCTCCATTCACCGAATGTATCCGCTCATGTGTGAGGGGGTCAAATATTTGAAAAGACTTCTTTTCACAGGCAGCCACCAATAATGTCCTGAAATGTTTAAATTTACTTTTTGAAACATAACATAACATCAGCCCTATCATCCACAAAGGGGTGGGAAAGGTGCACCTAATGGAACCCCCACATATCGCCACTTTTGTATAAGTATAATAAATAAATAATGTTTTATTGATCCAAAAACTTAGTTACACACAAGAATTAAACATAGTATTATCTAAAAGAAAAAGAAAAGCAGAATGTGGACCTGGTTGTCACCCGATGGCAAATCAAAAAACCAAATTGATTTTATATTGACCAATAAGCATAAATTGTTCCCAAACATAAATGTCATCAATAACCTAAACTTTAACACCAACCACCGCATGGTAAGGGCCGAACTGAACTCATCCCAACCCAAGAACCCCAGACCCAAAGTAAGTCTAGAGAATATAAAACTTAACAAATACCTGATAGGAGAAATAGCCAACTCACTAAAATCGAAACTGAAAGATTACAAAGAAGTAACAAAAGACGCCGACATACAGGAGAAATACAATTGGTTGGAAAGTACAATCACAACCACTACTAAAGAACAAAGCAAAAGAAAAGAAAACTTAAACAACAGGATGTCAGATAAAACTGTCAACCTCCTTCACCAAAGAGCAGCTCTAATAAGTGTGAAAAATACAGATAAAAATAGGAAAGAAATTACAAGAATTAGCAAAGAAATAAAAGAAAATATAAGGAAAGACAGGAGACAACATCGGATGGAAACAATAGAAAGACATATTAGACAGACAGGAGGTATAAAGAAGGCGTACAAAGAATTAAATAATAGGAAAGAATTGATTGTAAAGATGGAAGATAGCAGTGGAGCGGAGAAGATTGGTAGGCAGGAAATACTCAAGATCGCTACTGACTACTACACCGAACTATACAAAAATATCACAAATAACAGAGAAACAGACTTATCAGAGAACGAAACGGTACCTTACATCATGCAGAAAGAAACGGAAAAAGCTATTGACACACAGAAAAACGGTAAAGCTCCAGGGCCAGACGGCATAAGCAATGAGTTACTAAAGCAATCGAAAGCAGAAGTGATACCGATACTCACGGAGATTTTCAACAACGTGATTAACACAGAAATCATCCCAAAACAATGGACTGAATCCATCATAATCCTTATATTCAAGAAAGGGAATCACTGCGATATTGGAAACTATCGACCCATCAGTCTAATCTATACTAATATTATAAAGCTGAAGAGTTTGTTTGTTTGTTTGTTTGAACGCGGTAAACTCAGGAACTGCTGGTTGGAATTGAAAAATTCTTTTTGTGTTGGATAGCCCATTTATCGGGGAAGGCTATAGGCTATATAACATCACGCTACGGCTAATAGGAGCGGAGCATAAATGAAAACTGTTACAAAAACGGGAAAAGGTATTTCCTTTTTGAGAGCTTCCGCTGCGTGCGCTGCGAAAACGGTTTAAGTTACGCGCGCAAATATCATGTATGAAGGAATTGTTCCTCTTTAAAAGTTCTAAAAAAAAGTCCGCGACAGCATGTATCCATCTTTTAAGATTGACTCACTGTAACCATTTTTTACTGTAAAACTGTTAGGTTAAAAATAACTATTTTTTGCGAAGCTTATTTAACCCATGTGGTATTAATCTATATCTAAATAAACGTGTTTGTTAGAACGGAAATTTAATATAGAATATTTGTGCCCTTTACTCTTTAAAGTTTAAACAAATATCTTAGAAGATATCGCAATGTAAAAATACCCGCGCGGAAAAATAATTACGCGGGTTGCGTCGCAATGTAGATACGGGGGATTCTGGCTGGCCTCCGGGAAATTTAAATTCAAAATATTAACTGCATCATAATGTTTACAAGTACAGAGTGTTATAGTATATTTAACAGTAAGAGATACCTATAGTAATGCACACTTTAAATATAATCTAAGCTAATCTAAACCATCTAAACTATTTTAATAAAGAGGAAAGATAAGATTTTTTGTTTGTTACGATTTAGCTTAATTTATGTCGGTGCGATATATCGAGAAAGGTTATAGCTATATTTATGTGACGCAGACGAAGTTGCGCGGGTCAGCTAGTGCCTAATATTTATAAGATCTTTGCAAAGATTATTCTGGAAAGAATAGGAAGGAAACTAGATGAGCAACAACCGATAGAACAGGCAGGATTCCGTAGAGATTTCTCGGTACTGGACCACATCCATACTGTGAAACAGATTTTAGAAAAATACACGGAATATCAGCTTACCTACTACATAGCTTTTATTGACTACAGTAAAGCTTTCGATTCTCTGATACACTCAAAAATCTGGGAAGCCCTGAAGAAACTGGGTATAGAGCATAAATATATAAGAATTACAAAAAATATTTATAATCACAGTTCGGCCTGTATCCGACTAGAAAAAGTAGGAAATAGATTTCAAATACAAAAAGGCGTGAGACAGGGTGACCCCCTTTCACCAACACTTTTTCTGGCCGTATTGGAAATGATTTTCAGGAATCTGGAATGGACAGACATGGGCATAAATATTAATGGCCGCACACTAACGCACCTACGATTCGCTGATGATATCGTCTTATTTGCAAAAACACCAGCTGATTTAAGCAAGATGATAAACGATCTAGCATTGGAAAGTGCAAAGGCCGGACTGAAGCTAAACCCGGAAAAAACAAAAATCATGACCAATGGCAACAAAGACCCTGTAACAGTAGAACAAAATCAAATCTCCTATGTTGAAGAGTACATATACCTTGGCCAACTGATGTCTCCGGTGGAGAACGAAAACAAAGAAGTCGAAAGAAGAGTGGCAAACAGCTGGAAAAGGTACTGGGGCCTAAAAGAAATAATGAAAGACAAGAACCTACACATCTCAACAAAAGGCAAATTATATAACACATGCATTCTGCCAGTGTTGGCATATGGTAGCGAAACATGGGCTTTAACAAAAAATGTAACAAATAAGCTCTCCGTATGTCAACATGCCATGGAAAGGAGTATGACTGGGATCAAAAGAAAAGACAAAATAAAGAGTAGCAGCATCAGAAGCAAGACTAAGGTCCAGGACATAACTCTAAAAATAAGGAGACAAAAGTGGAAATGGGCAGGCCACATGATCAGGGGAAAGGATAAATGGAGTAAAATAGTCACGCAATGGTACCCAAGACATGGAAAGAGAAAGAGAGGCAGACTACAAAAGAGGTGGGACGACGACATCAGACAAGTAGCGGGAACAACATGGGGTAGAGTGGCCTTAGAGAGACCAGAATGGAGAAGATTGGAGGAGGCCTTTGCCACCTGGCAAACGGACACGCAAAAGTGGAGAAAAAGCGAAATTTACGGAAAATAAAAATAAAAATATTGTCATGTCCGATTGAAGGCTATAAATAATAAAAAATAATAAATTATCTAAAAGTAGGTACATTCGTGATTCCGTGATAAAATACTTGTGTTTTGATCTATGGGTGAATTATCACCCATAATTCACCCATATGAATTGAGCAATTGACCGTTGAGATCTTAGAACCCCAAACTAGGCAAGAAATGCTTGTATTTTGGGGGTCTATTGATGCCTCCTAAAAAGTCTTACTTACACTAATTTACAACGTATATTTACTGACTAGCTGATGCCCGCGACTTCGTTCACGTGGAAATTTTGATGAGTGACTGTCTCGTTGATTGAGTGACAGTGAAATTAGTGATAGCTTTGATTTCCACATTAGCTGTTCCAGATCTTCAAATTTTATACGACAACAGAGAGTGCTTATCAGGCTGAACAACTCTTGCTAAGACGTCATTCCTAATGTTATAGTGTAGCTGGGCTCCTGGACTTCCACATCAGCTGTTCCAGATCTTCAAATTTTATACGACAACAGAGAGTGCTCATCAGGCTGAACAATTCTTGTTAAGACGTCATTCCTATATATGTTATAGTGTAGCTGGGCTCTTGGAGTTCCACATCAGGTGTTCCAGATCTTCGAATTTATTCTCTTTGCAGAAAATGCTCATCACGTGGAACAATTTTTGCTATGGTACCATTTTTGTATCTCTTATAGTTAAGCTGGTCTGTTGCGGTTCTGCATCAGGTATTCAAGTTTCCAAGATAAATTATAGCCTATATGTTGGCCAGACTTAATATCTATACAACAAAAAAAAAACCATTCAAATCCGTCGAGTAGTTCCGAAGATTAGCGTGTACAAACAAACAGACAAACAGACACACAGACAAACAGACACACAGACAAACAGACAGACTTTTTTTTTTCGAATCGTGCTCTGTTACTGTTTCTAAACCCCCCTCAATTATTATTTTTTTAATATATTTAATGTACAGACACGGTTTTTTTACTGTTTTATTATATGTTTATATAGATATAGATGTATAGAAGATATAGATTGATACAAATAGGATTTTTTAATTTACAATAAAACAGCGATGAAGTCACTTTGTAACAGTGAGAAGATCCTCAGTCAGTATGACATAATCCAAACACCATGGCTGTTACTGAGAAGCAGGTGGCGTATGTATAGTGATCCGTGCCTGCCCCTATGACTAGGCAGTAGTTTCCGGGATCCCTGGTGCAAGTGTGGGAAGGGAACACCGTGTGGTTTTTACCCAGTTAAGAGTTTTACAGACCTCTCTGCTTGGCCCAGGGTGGGGGATATACCTGAAGATTTTCCACCCAGAACAAAAAAAAAGGCTCATACAGCATTTCATGTTGCAGACACTTGACATAAATATATAATTTTTGTAAATTAAATATTATACTACAAAATTGTAACCAACTGAAAACATAAATAATTTTCATAAAATTGTAATTAAAATAAGAACAACTTGTTAAAGAAATAAATGAAAACTAAAGTAGGTATAATTTGAACTGATAGGTATGCCATTTAAATAAGTCAATAAAATTATTTTACTTCCACTAATGCAGTTCTAATGACGATAAGAATGACATTTGTTTGGTATCAAATTAAGATAATTAGCAAAACAATTATTTCTAAATACAAAATTTTTTTTTAGAATTGAACTGATGCGAAACCAAAGTCAAGGCTAACATGCATTGTTTAAATACCGCACACTTACCCTTCCGGGGAAAATTCAAGGTTGAAAACGCCTCCAGTCGGGGGAATCTTGTCGCGTTCGGAATCCCATGATGCGATCGGTCGCATTCCGCAGTACAAACTCTTTGCAAGTGCATCGCCCTCTCCCACAGAATAAGGAAATCCCAGCTCTCTCTGTCTTATGCGATAGGGGTTAAATGCTGAATATTTAGCCATGTAAATCGATTTGTCTTTGTTAATGTTACCCATCTTGCAATGTTTAGGACACAAATGCTTCACACAATACGGATTAAGTACTTATTGTTACATTGAAATAAATGCAGTCAGAAACTTTATACAACATGGTTTTTCACATAGTTAGATAAATTTTTAATTTATATGGAGTGGTAGAACAAAATATAATCACAAACTTAAACCTTCACACCACTTCACACTTATTTTTGACATTTGATTTGGATAGACAAGCCAGCTGCGTTTTGAATCGATATTAGATTTATTGCCAGCTGAAATAAATTAGACAACACTTTGAACATGTGCAAATTATGCTCGGGGAATAACGAAACGAATCTGTCGCGAAACATGAAATCGCGATGTTCCAAACACTTACTAAATGTAAATATATGTGCACAGCACTATTGTAATAGCAACACTAAATCAGTACTGACAACCTGACAAATTTCCGCTGCTCAACGCGGCGTCATCTTCCCGCTTAAATAGTCGCTATGACATATTCAGTCTGTGTAACTAATATTATTTTAAGTAAAGTAAACTCAGTGCGAGAAGATCCTGTGTAGATTCTCGTCACCTGGGATACGTGCCACCTGGACAGCTAAGTATTATTTATCTGTTTGTCTAATCATTAAAGTTAATGAACATTATATTATGTGTGAGGGTACCGGTATGTACCTGTTCTAACAACCCATGACACCTTGAACTAAATATGCAGGTCGCGCCTTCAGCGTGGGCTGAGGGCAGAAAAGCGACTGTATACAAGTTGCCGTCCGGACATAGCGCGCTTGGGATTTATAGCGAAGAGGGGGCCCTGGCAAGCTTCTCTTATAAATCCACCCCATCGCCATGAAGTCGTGTACCCTACATACACGCAGCGTCGACGGACGTTCATTACTCTATATCGCCCATATATAGGTAATACCACAAGGGGAGCGATTCAGACGGAGAGGCAATTCGTCTGAGACGCATGCTTTAACAGATATGGAAAGAATCCAATCTGATTAGCACTAAAGTATCACAAAACCTGGGATGAGGGGGGCCTTGGGTAAGCCCTCAAACAAACTTCATCATAGGTATTGTGATTGGATAAATGTCATAAAAGGTTTTATCAATTAAGACAGATAGGTAATACTTAGCCCTGAGATTCATGGGTACTTAAATTTACAGATATCATAATCACTCCGGAGAAGCTGGATGAATAACACTTCGGTGCCCTCGCGGACCGAAGATATAAGAGGCTGGATTGAGAGATACTTGCAAGCCGGAGGGGGTTCCGTAGCGGTGAGTGTCTCTAATGTATCGTCAAGGCGTTGGGAGCTATGCGAAGCTAAATGTATGGTTACTGTAAAGTCAATCTCATTGTAAACTTTGAGATAACTAGAATATAATAATAAGTATAAAAGAAATAAAACCTAACGCCTTCGCGACATGGTAGAGATACTAGCTGGGATTTCAAAGACACTAACATTTAAAACATTTAAAGCATTCCAAGGCAGAAAATCAATCCAGACTCTTATTGTTAAATTATTATTGAACTTGTTGTGTAAAATTCAGGTTGGCAGCGACATCTATATATTTCGATTGTAATTAACCCATACTCTTATCGTTAAATTATTATTGAACTTGTGTAAAATCCAGGTGGCAGCGACATCTATATAATCCGATGGGAACTAACGTTCATAAGCGGATGTCCATAATAATTCACCTGTAGGCGCCAAATTTGGAACGTCAAGGTGATGATGAGTAAACGTTAATTTATCTAAGTTCATTGAGATGAACAGCAGGCCGAGATGAAAGATTCTCGAAGTTACTGCAAATTGAATCGGTATGTAGCGTGTGCACGTGTAATGTGCAACGTTATGAGCCAATTAAACATTTAAATTTGAATTTGGCGCGGTTCTGATAATATTGTCTAAACTTGCCACGAGTTTGGCAGAATGAATATATGACTGATGCTCTCTTTGAACGGAAGCAGGAAGTAATGTGCTTCGGGTTCGAATAAACATACGATTATCTTACTTTTAACGAGTTACAACTAATAACTCTTATATATGGTTCATGTAAAATCCAAAATTAATTTACTGAATAGCATAATATACACGTTCACACTAAACAAGTGACAAAAAATTGAATTGCGAAATTCGACTGTGAAAATGTTCCTTGCATTCAAAATGGCGATGGTAAACAAAACGTTGACGTCTCGTGTATCATACTGATTAGTGATAAAACTAAAACTTACTTATTTCTTAGTTCGTTGCATTCTTATAAAAGAATTAAAACAATAGAAACCTGTTACGTATTGTGTGTATAGTAAACGTAATACGTTCAATTCAACTGTGAAAAAAGTGCACCTGTCATAAAGTTGTTTTGACGAAATAATTTCAAGAAAGTTATACTTGCCGAGTTAAGTGAAGGAAAAGAGACTTAATATAACTAAGGAATAATAAAGAAGATCAACAGGTAAACTATTTTACGATTTACAAGCTTTATCGTACACATAAAAAAGAAATCACCATATGTAGGTATACCTTGTTGAAATAAAATATACCCGTCTTTACTAAGGCATCACCGAGAGATTCCTATCAATGGTTTCTTCGTTGATCGTGGCCATAATATGACGTATGAGCTCATAGGCGCTCAAGTACATACGTGCCAAATTCAGCACAGATATCAGTGTTTACTGTTGTAAGACTGTTACATTGTATTATCTAATAATTAAGTAACTGAAGAGTGACTTAGGTATGTAAGTTGTCATGAGAACACCTGATGTGTTAAAACTCACCTAAATACAACATGTTATGTATGAGTTAGCATAAAACTGTTTATTTATACCAAATATTCTCCATACAGATGGACAAATGAAGGCAGATGTGTAACACTGATTCTGCACACCTAATATCTCATGTATAGGTCACTACTACTATAAAAGGAAAAGTACATCAAAACTCATTGTAAGTAATTTTACAAGTTACTTTAAAAGAACTAATCATAAAAGTGATATGTTCTCATAAAACTAATTAAATACACTGGCGGAGAAAAACTGGATTGTATATTAATAATTACGTCTCAACTTCTGTCATGTTATACACATCATCCCTGACTGACTGCATCGTCTCGTGTTGACTACTAAAGTATACCAAGTAACTAAGTACTAAGTTGATGTAAGTAGGTAAACTCTAATATCATTTGTGGATGCATACACAAACGATGTTAGTACCTAATATGTTTTTGAATAAGTAATGAAACAACTGATAGAACATCAACCATATAAATGTTGACTGATGAAGAGTGAAATGAAAACCAAAGGAACGATGAATGGATTGTGGGAGTAATGGTATGAAGGAAAAAGTGCAAATAATTGTGTTGTGGTTAACAGGGGAGAATGAAAGAGGGGTCGGGAGGGGATGATAGGGTGACATGGATACTCTAAATAAATTAAGGAAAATTTAAAATTAATGAAACAAACCAGTTTTACCCGTCGAACAACATCAGTAATGTGAATATATTCTGAGTTAATAATAAAACTTCATAGGTACAAGGGAATTTTCCTTGCACATATAATTCAGTAACTGAGTTTATTATAGAAAATATAGTATCCTATAGATTTGATAGATAGTGAAATATTCCTTGCTTTTAACTTGGAAAAAATTTCTGTTCTATACAGGGGAAAATATTTCTGTTCTATACAGGATGACAATAATTTTTTTTTTCCCAATTTATACAGGGTGACCATAAATCTTTTCTAATTTATACAGAGTGACCATAAAAATTTTCTGACTTATACAGGGTGACAATAAAAACTTTTCTGTTTCAACCAGAATGTCAATTAAGACTTTGTTACATACACATAAAGTTCCTTGTTCATAGGAAGTTAAGATAAACTTTTGGTCATACAGGATATTAACCAAATTTATTTTCTTTCGTTTTTATTATATTGCGAACACTACGCAATTTGGAAATTTAACGATACGTGATGTAAATCCTTAACCTAAGATACAGGGTGTAAAATTATAAAATGTTATTTCAGAATTCAAAATGGAACAAATTCTCATAAGACGACTTGAGTCTATATCAACGGCTATCTCTAAACTCGCTGAAGAAGCTCTCACTTATAAAGATAATGTTAATATAGAAAATTCTGAAAATTTAGAAATAGTGCTAGGTAAGCTGGAGGTAACGGTAAAAAAGTTCGGAACTGAGTTAAACAGTAGTCTATCAATAAACGAAATGCAATATTATGTGGAAGAGGTCACTTACTTTAGTGACATACAACTACACGGTGAGGAGGTTCTAGCGGAGATGAATATCAAACTGAAAAGGATAAAGGCAAAAACCGAGCCAATAGAAGAAATTCGTCAACATCTGGAAACCATAATAGCTGCTAGGGAAGACGCAAATGGGATCATCTCCGAAAATCTAGAAGAATATACCACTCAGACGTCACGCACAAGCTCACAAAGCAGAAGAGGAAAATCCATGAAACCTAACCGAAATTACAAGAATCCTGAAAAACACGATCCGAGTCATACCCGCCCTGGAAATAAAAGAGAAGAAAAGTCCAGTGAGAAAATAAAGGATCACTGCTTTGCCTGCCTAAGCAAAAATCATCAAGTAAAAGATTGTAAAAGGTCAATTAAATGTGTACACTGTAACAAAGTTGGCCATCATAACAGAGCACTTTGTTATAGGAATTGCATAAATAAGACCGAGGAGGTCAAGCACAAAAATACCTAAAGTTGTTATACCCAAGTTCAAAATATCAACCTTTATTACATTTTAGATTATTGTATTTACGTTAAAATTACCTACTAGTTACAGAAATGTTTTCACCATTGTCTAATTGACTAGTCATAGGCAGACTGTATGATTCGTCATTGTAGACTGTAGGAAATAGGTTAAATTAGGTTGAAACTGTGACCAACGCTATTTCCAAGTTGCTTTCACAATTATTGTCTAGTTATCCGATAAAAATAAAGTTCTAGTGATTCCGTCGATAACTTAAGTTTTAGCACAACATGTAAATAATTTTCGATATTTAGGTCATTAGATGCTCTGAACTTCTATATTTAAGCCTTTTGATGACACGACAGTAGTATCTACGTACTATTAGTGGCTGTTAAATAATATTTGATGACAATTTTAATTGAATTTTGACACTCAGTGAATGTGACATGAGTAATTACAACTTAAACGTACTGACTTAGCAATTTAGAAGGCAATGTAGAATTTTAGATGCAAATAATGCTATTAAAAGGAAGCCGATTTAATTAGCACTCAATGCCTAATGGAACTAGAATCATCAATCATAATCAATCATATTGGAATATGCGATTCACCAAAATTGACTAGGGACGAAGAAGTAATCAACCAATTCAATGATACAATAGAACTAGTAAATGATAGATACACTGTTAGTTGGCCATGGATAGATTACCTACCTAATTTAGAGACTAATTACGGCCTAGCCATAGGCAGACTAGTCAATCTACTCGAACGATTAGATTTCAATTCACTAACAGCGTATGACACTACATTAAAGGAACAATTAGCAAAAGAAATAATTGAAAGGGTACCAGACAATGAAAAGGGAGTCGAAGATGTAAATTATCTTATACACTACCTAACACATCACGGTGTTAGCCATCCGGGTAAACCAACTCGCATAGTCTACGACGTTTCGGCGAAGACCAAACATAGCAAAAGTTTAATTGAATGCTTACATTGCGGACCACTTATGCTAGAAGACTTGACCGGAATGTTGTTAAGGTTTAGATCGCGACAAATAGGAATAACAGCAGACGTAGAAAAGGCTTTACTACAAATAGCCCTACACGAAAAGGACAAAGACGTAACTCGATTCTTATGGTTGAAAGACATAAAAGGAGCGGCCACGGAAGATAACATCCTACACTTACGATTTGTCGTGTACCATTTGGAGTAATATCAAGTCCATTTCTTCTAAACGCTACTTTGAAACATCATCTACTGCGTTCCAAGGAGGAAATTCTAAAGCGCATTGTGAATGACATCTACGTCGATAACCTTGTCACAGGAGTAGATTCCGTACAAGAAGCAACAGAGATGTATGAGTCGTGTAAGATCACATTTGATGAGATTTCAATGAATCTCAGAGAATGGAGTTCAAATTCCAAACGATTCTCAGAAAGCATTTCTTCATCGGATGTCTGCAGAGACGTAGAAGTTAAAGTATTAGGACTGAATTGGAACACAGGAGAAGATACGATCAGATTAAGACCAAGAAAGACTACAGAAGCCACTACCAAGAGAGAAATACTGAAAAACATAGCGTCAATTTACGATCCATCCATGCGGATATGCTGCACCAGATTTGTTACCAGCAAAACTTTTACTACAAAATCTTTGGATACATAAATTCAAATGGGATACCCCATTACCAGAAGAATTGACTAATGAGTGGCAAATTAGAGAACAGCTAAAAGACACAAAAAAAAAAAAAACATTGTTTTACCAAGAAAATACTTCAAACAAGCTGGTGATGACAGTATCAGGCTGCACGTTTTTACAGATGCATCAACCAAAACTTATGCTGCAGTTGTATACATTTCTAATGGAAAAGAAGTGAGCTTCGTGATAGGAAAATCACGAGTGGTACCCATCAAGGATCAATTAATTATAACAATGATTAATAATTAATTAATAAATAATTATCAATTTATTATGACAATTTAAAAATCCCAAGACTTGAGCTATTAGGTACTCTAATAGGTAGCCGGTTGCTGAAGTACGTAATCAAGTTCCTAGACTTTGAATTTACAGATAACACTATACGGACAGATAGTCAAATAGTGACTGATTGGTATTACGGAAACAAGCTACTACCACCATTCGCTGCAAGAAGGATAGAAGAAATAAAGGGATATACACCAGTAACTGTAAGATATGTTCCAACAAGTTTGAATCCGGCAGACGTGGCTACTAAACCCACAAGTTCTGTGGAAGACAAGCAGAAATGGCTATCCGGACCAAGTTTTCGACTGGAAGACTGCAGAACTTGGCCGAAAGGTCGTAGAGCCGAAATTTCTTTACTTAATGAAACCAAAGTTGCAGTTAATCCCACATGTTCTTCTGTGGAACATTCTTTTTCGTTTCCTGTTGGGGAGGGTCTCACGAGTGGAGAAAAGATCTCATAAGAACAGGAACGGAGAAATCAAGTAGATGAGGAATCACGAAACAGCTCCACAGAACACTGTGAGGACAATACGCTATCACATACACAAAAGATCAAAAGGATTCAAAAGGAACATTCCCCTGAGGAAGTAGAGGGTAAAGATATTAACTAATTCTAGATCTTAAGAAGTGTGAGAGTGAATTAGAATTATGTAGGTCAAATGAGACCGACACTCAAAACCTTCAGGATGAACTGTTTGTAAGGGAACATGCACTAAAGGATATCTTTAGTAAACATGAGGCTTCTCAACGGGACCTGAGTGGGCGCGTGCAGGAGGCCAATGAGCTGGTGGACCTGATCACGTACGATGCGGAGAGGTATGAGTCTCGGACCAATAACCTTTCTTGTAGCTGTGCATGTACAGTTATTCCACAGCCTCAGCAAGTCAGCACCAGTCAGCTACTCCCTCGGTGGCTCGACCAGTTGGCAGTATTGATGATGGAAATAAGAATAATAATATTTTAACAGATACTACTTACTTATTTTCTGATAAAATTGGTCAAGGTTTTGGTACCTTATTTAATCAATGTTCCCAACACTATGTAATAAATAATTGTTTACACGGTGCCAACTGCCAGTGTTATCCAAATAAGTAGTGGAATTAAACTGACTGAAGTGGATCCCAATTTTACTGTTGTTTTGTTAAATGGGAATAATTTAAATGTAGGGAAGGGTGACATAGGTGAATGTGTCCATTTGATGTTACATCTCAATGAGACCATTAATTATTGTAAATTCAACTTTTGTGCTTTGCATTATTCTCAATATTTGTCCATTGAGCAAAATGGATGAGTTTGTGGTTTGGATTTGTTAATTTATAATTGGGACGTGTCATCGCGGTGACGCTATTTACCCGACTACGGCGAAGCCCAAAAGGAGGGTTATTTGTGTTTTAGCTGTAATCAATTTATTTCTGATTGCTCACTAACTTCTCAATGTTTTTGCCACCTAGTTCTGGGCGACATATTGCTAACCTTTTAACATACAATGTACACAGCGACACTGGTGTGCATTTGCCAACGTTTTCTGTTGGTAGTAATGTTAATGTTGTTTTTGTTACTAGCACTTGTACAGATGCTAACACTTTTATTGATACACCTTGTAGCTTAAGCTGTTAGGTGCGACAACAGGTAGGCTTCATATATGTTGAAATGTTGTTCATGAAAATATGGTTAAAGGTTATCTGGCAAATAATTAGAGTTAAGTTTGTTTATAGAGAATTATGATGTTCAGGTTTTGTGTCTAACTGAACATTGGTTGAAGAAAAACACTGTTTCAAGAGAACTCTGACTAAAAGTTTACTGTCAGATAATCAACTAAATACAATCATAAAAGAGATAGAAGCAATTTTAAACACACGCCCACTGACGTGTGTAGGTTCTAATTTAGAGGATATTCTCAAACCCTCAGATTTTCTAACCTTGAATAAATGCATCGTGACAACACCTTCAGATGCAAATTTTTCACAAGAAGGCACAGTAACGAAACAGAATCTAGTGGAAGGTTGGAAACGTGGACAGAACATGCTGAAAGAGTTTAAGAGAATGTTCGTCGACCAGTACCTGCCAAGTCTAAGGGAGAGATACCGACACTCTCTTAAAGAACCAAGGATAACAAAAATGGAAATTCCAAAACTAGGAGATATCGTCCAAATTAAAGGAGATACGAAGAACCGAGAAAACTGGAAAGTTGGAAAATTTATATCTTTGTTGAAAGGAGCCGACGGTCAATGCAGAATAGCACGAGTAAAGGTGAATGATACGGAATTCACTAATTCTATCGCACATCTTTATCCATTGGAGGTTGAAGAAGATATATCTGGAAAAGAAAGAGTTATGTTTGAGTTTGAAAGAGAAGATGCCACACCAAAAGTGGATGACTTACCTCTACTAGAAGAACTCGACTCAACTATTCTTACCGAAGAAATATCCACAACTTCACAAACCGCAGAACCCGTTGACAAACCTGAAACAGAAGAACACATAAATAGGGAAGAGATAGAAAAGAAAGTAACTCAGAGAACACTTACCACAGAAAATGATGATCCAATAATTCCTGATGAAAACCACAGTAATGATAGCATACCTAAAAGCACTGATACAAATGAAAAAACTCAAGCTCCTGAAGTGAGAGAAGTGAGAGACGCGTCCCTGAAGGCTCGAGAGAAGATCCGAGAGTGGACGCGAGACTTAATGGAACGCATGTAATTTATGTCGTCGTCGGGAGTGTCGCGAAACATGAAATCGCGATGTTCCAAACACTTACTAAATGTAAATATATGTGCACAGCACTATTGTAATAGCAACACTAAATCAGTACTGACAACCTGACAAATTTCCGCTGCTCAACGCGGCGTCATCTTCCCGCTTAAATAGTCGCTATGACATATTCAGTCTGTGTAACTAATATTATTTTAAGTAAAGTAAACTCAGTGCGAGAAGATCCTGTGTAGATTCTCGTCACCTGGGATACGTGCCACCTGGACAGCTAAGTATTATTTATCTGTTTGTCTAATCATTAAAGTTAATGAACATTATATTATGTGTGAGGGTACCGGTATGTACCTGTTCTAACAACCCATGACACCTTGAACTAAATATGCAGGTCGCGCCTTCAGCGTGGGCTGAGGGCAGAAAAGCGACTGTATACAAGTTGCCGTCCGGACATAGCGCGCTTGGGATTTATAGCGAAGAGGGGGCCCTGGCAAGCTTCTCTTATAAATCCACCCCATCGCCATGAAGTCGTGTACCCTACATACACGCAGCGTCGACGGACGTTCATTACTCTATATCGCCCATATATAGGTAATACCACAAGGGGAGCGATTCAGACGGAGAGGCAATTCGTCTGAGACGCATGCTTTAACAGATATGGAAAGAATCCAATCTGATTAGCACTAAAGTATCACAAAACCTGGGATGAGGGGGGCCTTGGGTAAGCCCTCAAACAAACTTCATCATAGGTATTGTGATTGGATAAATGTCATAAAAGGTTTTATCAATTAAGACAGATAGGTAATACTTAGCCCTGAGATTCATGGGTACTTAAATTTACAGATATCATAATCACTCCGGAGAAGCTGGATGAATAACACTTCGGTGCCCTCGCGGACCGAAGATATAAGAGGCTGGATTGAGAGATACTTGCAAGCCGGAGGGGGTTCCGTAGCGGTGAGTGTCTCTAATGTATCGTCAAGGCGTTGGGAGCTATGCGAAGCTAAATGTATGGTTACTGTAAAGTCAATCTCATTGTAAACTTTGAGATAACTAGAATATAATAATAAGTATAAAAGAAATAAAACCTAACGCCTTCGCGACAGAATCAGAAACTTGAAAAAGTATGCCCCACAAAACCTGTATTGTTGTATTTGTGGTTGTAATCTGGTTGTAATCCACGGAAACTATTAAAAATAACTTTAATTAACTTAACGTGTTTTCCAATTAATTTGGCAATTCGCCCATCTCTAGAGGCGTTTTTTTTCATGTAGTGCACTGTGAAGCTTGTGTGCTCAAGTCACACTCTTTATACGTCTGTGGCTCAAGTAAATGCTGCTGCCTTCTTTCTAAGAATTTAAACCTGATATAACTCAAAGATTGAGCATTGCTCCCATGTGTGCCACTATTTGCCTTTCGGAAGTCGTTCGTTAGCTTATTTTCGTAAAATGTTATTTTCTGTAATAGCAACACTGTAATTCAGCTGCTGTTGTAACTCTTGACAGTCACCTGACATTTTGACAATTACCTCTGTGGCCATCCATACAAAAGGATTTTGTTATCAAATTTTCTTGTGATTACATCAATAACATACGTGTACCTCTCCCTATTTGTTGCGTCATTATAATTACCATACTGTCAGTAGTTCCTACCTGTTGTGTGTATTTTGTAGAGTATGGCGGAAATGAGTGAAAAGTATAATACAAAATGTCCTGGTGTGAAACGCCTAATGAGAGAGGCCATCGAGTTGGCGGAAGCCACAGAAGAATATTGTGCGCGGCCTTTGGAGGATAACTTGTTCGAGTGGCACTTCACTGTGCAAGGCCCGAAAGGTACCGACTTTGAGGGTGGTATTTACCATGGTAGGATATTATTGCCCAAAGAATATCCTATGCACCCACCTCACATAATACTTCTGACACCCAACGGAAGATTCGAAGTTAACAAAAAGATTTGTTTATCCATTTCTGGACATCACCCCGAGACTTGGCAACCTTCATGGTCAATAAGAACAGCCTTATTGGCTTTGATCGCATTTATGCCAACTCCAGCTGAAGGCACTATTGGATCGCTCGACTACTCGCCTGCTGAACGTAAGGTGCTCGCCAAGAAATCCGTAACTTGGGTCTGCTCCCAGTGTGGGGAGATATCAGCTCTGTTGTCATCAACGGCAGCTAAACCAATTACTGACGAAGAAAAGTCAGTATTGAACCAGATAGCATTCAAAGCAGAAGAGGAGCAGGCTCCTAAACCCCCTGTTGAAGAACAGCCTGTCCAAGAGCCAGAGCCTCAAGTGTTGGAATCAGTTGAACCTACCAATAGTTTCTTGGATCAGCTGACTGAAATACTGGTTGCCCTGCTAGTGGGAGCCATTGGTATTTTCATATACCGGCGTTGGAATGCACACTATCCAGCTTCTGAGACAGATTTGTAACTTTTGACAGATTTTTTATATTAGGGCCTAAGAATAATTTTGAAGTATTTGCAAGTGATGACAAATGATGCAATGCATCCTCCTCTTTATTAAGAGATCATAATCCAATTTGGTTTGTTAGCTTAAACAGCATTGATCATAATTAACCTGTCTATTTTATTTTTCTGGCAAATGATATGATTTTTCAATTGTGCCTTAGGAATAAGGATGTTATAATAAATGGCATAAAAGGCATCCAAATGACACTCAAAGAGGAAATAAAATTGCATCACTCCATTTTGTGCTTTACTTTGTATAATTTATTTATTATTGAATATCAGAAGGCATAATAATGTTTCAAAATGATAACCTATGGAATTTCGGGTTACGCAGTAACTCTGAATATAATGTTAATTTGTGTGATATAAAACTGGATTTTATTTTTATATTATTTCTTGCCAAATATTGGGAAAGTTGATCTTTAGACCTTGTGATCTCTGAAACCTATGTGACCTACTTTTACATACACATTATCACAAATGTTGATAATATGAGGCCCATGCCTGTGTTGTATGTATAATTATAAAGTATGGTTGCAATGGACATGTGATTAAAATCCCTTGATGTATGAGGAAAATTTACTTGCTTTGGCAAAGGCCAAATTATTTATATAATCATATAATAGTATATAATTTATATTATTATGTATTTCAATGTTTTTTGCTATAGTTGTAACAACATAACGTTGTTGATAGTATACCAACAATACCGCAATAATCTTCGCACACCACTTCTCCTCTTATTCTTTTTATTAGGGGTCTCTGCGTAACTGACATTGTCGAATACCGCAAATTCACAGTCTGTGCCCTGTATTATCCGACCTCTGTTCTCACACCACTTTCCCTCTTATTCTTTATATTAGGGGTCAAGTAATACTGGGCACAGACTGTACATACGCGGTATTTGACAATGTTATTTACGCGGAATTGGACTATCAACGACGATAAGACTTAAAAATATCTGTCGTTATTTTGCTGGCAAATATGTTAACATCATCATCTGTCTAGCCTTTTCCCAACTATGTTGGGGTCGGCTTCTAGTCTAACCGGATACAGCTGAATACCAGTATTTTACATGGTGTGACTGCCTATCTGACGTCCACAACCCAGTTAATACTGGGTAATACAATATCCTTTTGTTAAGACTGGTTGTCAAAGTTTGAGGTCACTGACAAGTCAACAGCACATGCAACTCGGTATGTAATGGGCGGACACCCATCCACAGACCAACCTAGGCAAGCGCGGCTTAACCTAAAGGTCGACCCCAAGTGGCAGTTATTATTAATCCACGAGCTCCTCCGGCAAATATGTTAACAAAAGGATTTTTATATAGGTATTATGGTATGCCAAACCTCTGCCATTTTATTTTATTTTCATAGCCGCCACACATAAAACCATTAAAAGCTGGCTGGAGTTTTTTACGAGACAAAATTTTCTAAAACATCATATTCCCGAAACTATTGACTATTATAGATTTATTGCGTGGCTGCTATTTTTAAATAAAATGATGCAGGCCAGGTTTCATACAAAAATCTTCAAACCCTTTTAATTTTTAAATGATTAGGGCACTGGTAGAACACTTTAGAATATATTTTGATATTACAGCAAATATGACTATCATCCCAACATTGTTATTTGTAAAATATAAATGTTTATACGATCTTTATTATCTTTAAGAATTCTTCTTTATTAACATAACTAAATTATTGTTTTGTAAATTAATATTGCACCATCTTGTGGATAGTAGTACACTAGTATTGAGTATAGGCTTCAGACCTGTGCTGGTAACATTCCAAGAGCTTAGCTGTCATTTACAATAATCTTTTGGAATCAAATCATTGTATTATTACATAAGTTTTTTTTAGGTAAAATTGCTGTAGAAGTAAGTTTTATTTAGGTATGTATATTTTAATGTGTGTAAATTAGTTGTAACATTGCTTTCAGATTATTGTGTTGCATTGTTTGACCGACATAAAACTTTGTAAATTCACTACTTATATGGTGTAATTATTTGCAGTCCCAAATTCTACCTTACAGGAAGTACATGAAAGTTGCCTTTCATTTTTGTAGTTAGCTGCACATCATCTAGCAAATGATTAGTAGTTTTCTCAAAAAATAGAAGTAGGCTTTATGTATGCCTCAATAGGATATGGGGTGATGATATGAAAGCTCTGCTTGCTCAAAAATAAAACATCATGTTACATTAAATTTATTTATTAAGACATTATACCGAGATACATCTAGAAAATAGCTTACAAAGTAAGAAGTATTTGGGTGCTGTTAATCCCTTCACCACAGTGCGTTCCTCCAGTTTACACTGGGTAAGAAAGATGCCAAAAGGGTGGTGTTTATAATAATATTTAAATCAAATCTGCCACGTTCATGGGCATCTCATCAATTTGGGTGGAGTAGTACTGTTCAATGTCTCTGAGGATCCTGATGTCATCGGACTTGACAAAGTTGATGGCGACACCCTTGCGTCCGAAACGACCTGACCTGCCGATCCTGTGGATGTACAGCTCACGGTTGTTGGGCAGATCGTAATTGATGACTAATGATACTTGCTGTACGTCGATACCTCTCGCCCAAACGTCAGTTGTGATGAGCACACGGCTGAAACATTTTAATGTTTTTATTATTATTGGGTGGATGATATATTAGTGTCCGTTACCTCAGCCAGATGTGGTCGAAAATGGTCATTTGAATCTTATAGATAATTAGTTTTGCGGCTTCTGTAATTGTTGCGCACATTTTTAAATTTGTTGCGCTTATAGTTTTTTAATTATTTCACAAAAACATTTCCTGCTGAGGTAACGTTACCCCAGCCAGACCTTTTTCTTTCTAATGGGAATATTTAAATAAATACTAGCTATAAAATTAGTTGTCTAGATGAAGTAAATGTTGTGCCTTATTTTGTATTTGTTCTTTCTTCGGTTGCGAAGTTATTCGAGATTTTGCTGGGGTATCGTTTTTGGTTTTGCTAGATCTTTGAAACGGTTAAGCGGATTCTTATCATTATTTGTACAAGACTTCTTTGGAATTAGTTTAAATTTGTTCTGCAATAAAAATACCAAAATAATACATAGCTTAAAGGTTATTTCATTAAATAGAAAAACACTTCAATTGGTCCCAGCACTCTCAATAAGAGGTCTAAAGACTTACTTTAAACATTATTTTGAAGCTTGTAACTGCCTTCAAATGTATGTGAAGTTTCATTAGTATCCTGTAAGTATTTAACAAGTTATGATGATATTCAGTTCTTCACGAGCACGGTCATGATGCGCGCGGTGTTATTTGGCAACTGATAAGCCTGTATATGGATATATGAACTGAATGTTATGTCAATTATTAGTTGTGTAGTTCAGTTGTATATCAGTAAAATTTCAACGTAGTACATTGGATAATTAATGAGATAATACGATTAAAGTCATTAGGAAGTAAATGACCGTGGTAACCCGACCAAGTTTAGATGGTTACGAAAAATCGAAAACGTAGAACATTATGCTATCTTTTGAAATGTTTAGTATAATACACCTTACAATTTCGGTACAGACGCGTACACTGTTAAATACATAATAATATAATAATATCTGTACTATGAAAACATTATTATTATCTTCCAGTTGCACATACTTATCAAAAATCACCGATAACACGTCGTTCGGCGGGACGCGGGAGGGGTGGGGTGAAGGGGTAATTCTTTGTTTGTATAACGCACTAAACATGCTCCATAATTACATAATTCATCTTGTAGAGTGCGCGTGCGCTTTGGCAGTTCCGTTTCCTGTTTTTGAAAATATTTATCGAGTGCGTGAGAGCTATTATTATAATAATAAGTGTGGCAAATTACTGTTAATGTGGAGTGCTTCTATTGATGATCATAATTATGGTGCGTGCTGCTTGATGAATTCACGAACAAGGTAAGCTTGCATAATGTAACTACAGAAATAGTGGCAAAATTATTATTAATATGTACATGTTGTTAGGTACTTATCTAAAACTGTATTTTTTTAAGGCTTAAATATTTGAATTTAGGAACTTACTTATTATTTTCTTTTTTTTCGTACTTAGTTATTACCTGGACTGGAATTCTCGACAATGATGACGACATATTTATCCTTCGATACATAGTACCTATAAAACAAAGTCGCTTCCCGTTGTCTGTCCCTGTTTGCTTGGATCTTTAAAACTACGCAACGGAATCTGAAGCAGTTTTTTTAAATAGATATACTGATTCAAGTGGAAGGTTTTTATGTATAGGTACATTGTCAACATATTATGCGGGCGAAGCCATGGGCGGAAGCTAGTTTGTAATAGACTTGAAACTTGATTAATGAAATTCATGACCGCAACAGTAGGTAGGTATTTATTTCCACAAACTCCTTGGACACATAGACTTTAAAAAATCCATAATTACCTTGTTGCGATACTCGCGTTGATATAAACTTGCAAATAGATGACGTTTCGAGTTTCAAATACCTATGTAGCAAAACTACAATTGAAACCCCATTAAGGATTTAGACAAAAAAATGTACTCTTTCTTTTTATTGTAGGCATAAACAGAATGGCAACATAGCAACAGCCACGGGCCGCGGCTGAGAGTATATGAGTGTGGTGGCGACTATGGCTGCGTGGTGAAGATGTAAAAAATATCGTTTGACGTTCTCTACGTCTGTAATTCAGAAACTCTCAATCTACGGTGAGTACGTTCTTATATCTAGCTAGGTATATACTACTACGATTTAGGTAGGTTGACCTGCTGGCCACTGTACAATCTTTGTTACCTGTCGCAATTACTATGGATCAGGACTTAAATAGATTTTTCTACATTATAGTAAGTAGATTATTACAAATGTAAAGTGTACGTAAATAAAAATGCTCTAAATACGCGCGCTATTACAGTCCCCAACACGTAACTTGGCAAAAGTTGTTAGATGCGCAGAAGTCGTTTTTATTAGGTAGCGTAGCGCCGATCTGAGCGCGCGATTGGTGTGTCACTCGGACTTTTGCCCCCCGCACCCCGTATACGTCTCGGGCGTATACAAAATTGTACCTTTTGTTATTATGAGTTTTTGTTACGAGCTGTTATAATAGTGTTACTTAAATATATTTTTTAGGTGAAATTTTTAATTTGATACCAGGAAAAGCAGTTTTGTTAGCTGATAGTGACGACGACACCATATAATTTTAACCCCCGACGCAAAAAGAGGGGTGTTATAAGTTTCTTGATAATGTACTTAAGTATTCTTTTTGTCTTTTTGCCTTATGCGTATATTATAATAAGGTATAACTCCTAATGAACTTCACGAATTCTCTCCTTTTCTTAACTTTCTCCTAAACAAACATGTTGAAACGAGACCCGATGACGTCATCGGTTTGTCGGTGGGGAATTTAATAATATTTTTTTTTTTCGGTCATCATGTGATCGGATATTATGTATGTAATGCTTTGACGGCTAAACCGCTGAACCGATTTTGATAAAATTTGGCATGGAGATAGTTTGAAACCCGGGAGAGAACATAGGATAGCTTTTATCCCGGAATCTTGAAGGGTTCCCTCGGGAGCGCGATATAACGAATTTAATGCATATTATTATCATACATAGTATTATAGAATCATGCATTTTATTATATACCCTATTTAGTAGTTAATAGGCTTTTATTGTGTACAATATTGTTTTGAATCTTTGATCTTTTTCCTCTATTTTCATATTACAATTCGACAGCCCTTTAGCTCTAAATAAAACTTTGTTATATTTACAGTTATTTTTTTTTGTTTTGTTATAGATGTTCTGATGACCGATGTACGATGGCATGGCAATCTTCTCAGCGACCAATATTTGCGGACCTCAATTATTTAATTTCTTAGCCCGTTATCCACAGTGATTACGCTCGTGCACTCAATCAAGGCAAACAAAATGGCAGGTAGAAAAAGCGCTATACCATTGCAAGATCAAAAACGCATTATTTCTAAATATGCATATATATTTAATAAGTCGTGTCCTTCTATTACTCATGATGTATATGAACGTATACAGAATGAATTGCATGAAATATTTCAACATAAGATGTCTAAAATGGCCATACAAATGTCAGTGAGACGTAATAAATTTTATTTTTTCCATGATAGTGTCACAGATGTACGGGTTGATGACGTAACAGACAATACGAACAAAAGAAACTACTTTGACAGTAACGGTGATTTTGAAAATATTGATGATAGCTACAGTAATTCTGATTTCAAAGTAAAGTTTCTAATGGATATTCACGAATTTAAACGTATTGCACCTAAAAACCACACGTTATTACAGAATAGTTGGACTAATGAGCTGCAAGATCAAATATGGAAAAAGACAGATCTTAATTGTACGTTTGCTTTTAAAAATAATTACGTACCTACGAACTTACTGTTTGACTCTATTAAATGCAATGGAAAATGTACTCAGTGTGGCGCAGTTATTATTGTTGACATATCTCCTAAAACTGAAAATTTTTTAGAGGTGATTTGTCAAATAAATAATTACAAGAAAGACCATGTCCACGATTTGAATGTTAAAAATAAACTTACATCGACACGAAAACAAAAAATTGCTGTACAATTAAAGTATGAAAAGGCGCTTAAAGTCAGAACTTTGCTGGCTGATGAACTCATGAAAATAGATAATCCAAAAGAACCTCCAACGCTACCTAAATTAGGTAATTTAAGGAAAATACGACATGATGTTAAAAGGGCCCTTCAATTTGATAAAAACACAATATTATCCATCTATGCTATGTCTCAAAGTTCCCCATTCGATACATTTATACGGAAATTTTCTCTTGTCCCTTTTTTTATTTACTTATGGACAAATGAACAAAGTAAATATTATGATGACGTTTTAAAAAATACACACACTGTTTTGTCCATCGACGCAACTGGTTCAATTTTTCAACCGATAGCGCCTCCAGGAGTAAGTCTTAAAGACGCTAAACATACTTTTCTATATGCTGTCATGGCATATACTATCAGTACTAGTATTCCTTTATGTTATATGGTATCACAGTCACACACAATTGAAGCTATAGCTACTTGGTTAAGTACATGGGCAGTAAATCGATCTTTACCCAAAGAAATTGTATGTGACGATTCGTCTGCACTACTAGGAGCTATATGTCGTACTTTTCTTCATACCGATACAAATGGTTATTTATCGCAGTGTTTTTCGCTTTTAGAAGGGCTAGATGTTTGTGTGCCGGTTTGTTACATTCGGTTAGACAAATCGCATTTTTTTAAAAAACTGCCTAAACAAAGTAGTTTTGACAAAGCATCAGAAAAATGCAAATATTTTTATATTAACTGTATAAAGAAAATTCATACACTACATTGCTATAAGGAAATAAAATCTGTTATCAATGATATAGTAACAGTATCATTACACAAATATGTTAGTCCTGGTTTAGATGGTCAGCTATGTGGTAAATATGAGCAAGCTCTACAGCGTTTGACTGATTATAAGGATGATACTAATGTGATTGGTGTCGATAACGATGATCAAACAGATAAACATTTTCTAGATGAAAATGACGAGGTAACTATGAATACTGGTACTGTTTGTCCTCTTATCAATTATTACAACAAAATAATGGAAACGGAAAAGTTATATTTGCTATTACTTGACCCAAAGCATGACCAAATAAATGAGTATTATTTGCCGTCTATAAACGATACTTTAAAAAGGCTGTTGCGAAAATTACCTATGTGGGGTAATGTTATGACCAAATATTTTGTCAATGCAAAAGAAGTAGCTAGTAGTTCAAATAATGAAAATCATTTTAAGGACCTAAAGACCATATATTATAATACCAAAGATGAGCGAATTCGACTTGATGAGTTCATAGTACAACACTATAGTTTTATAAATGGGTCCGTCAAATTAAACATTTCTGAAAATAATGAAAAAACAAAATTAAATAAAGACATTTTACGAAAACGAAAAATGACTAATAATTTTGACTTTACACATGAAACAAAAAGTAAAATTGTAGTTTTACAAAATGCGCCTATTCCGCAGACATCTACATATAACTTAGAAAATTCAAATGTTCAAAACTTACTAGTAAATAGAAATACAGCAGTTCATACACGAAACGTGAAGTACAATAAGGACTTTGAATTAGAGTCTATATTTCAGGACGAACCTGTTGAAGTAGAAAACTGGCGAGGTCTTGCTGTTTCTCGCAAAAAAACAAACGTTAGCATAAAACCTATATATATATTACAAAATGGCAACATAGCCATATCTAGAAATAAAAGTATAATTCTCACTAATACTTGTGCATTTGACGCAATCTCGCAAGCATTAGCCATAGCCTACAAAGAAAGAAATACATTCAGACAGGAGATCAACAACAGTAAAAGAATGCAAAATGACGCTTTTACGACGTTCATCGCAAATCTTGCTACTGCAAAGAACTTCAGCCAAAAACTCTACAACCAAAGAGATGTACTTTTAAGTAATATTTTTTGTGCTAATTTTGAAACAAATAACGAAACTACGTCCAATGTTATAAATTGCGCATGTAATATTACAAAAATATTAGAAGAAATTTGTATTTCATACTTTTCCGCTACTAGAAAAAGAATTTGCTCAAACGCAACTTGCACTAGCCACCAAAACAAAGAGTCATTTGAATGCAAATACTTGCCATTGAATATAGATCTCATAAAACAAAAAAGTATTACAAATTTACAAGAGTCTGTAGAAGCAGGAATGAAAAACGATTTCTCACCACTTTGTGTTTCTTGCAGAATAGGCACAGTTTCATTTAATTATCATTTGAGCCATTTAATAATATTTGAGCTTCATGATATTAATTTACAGCTAAATGATATCCCAATTAATATTGAAATTAATAATAGATTATATGTGATCTTGGCAGTCATTGAATTTCATCCACCTCTCAACTTTGAAGGAGTTGGCCACTACAAAGCTCATTGCTATCGAACACAAACTAGAACTTTTCAATGTTATGACGATATGTATAGCAAAATTCAGAAGAGTCAGATTAATTTAATGCCTCACGCGATTATTTATACATTACAATCTGATAATATCTAATTTATCTAAAATACAAAACTATTTTATAGATCTTGTATTGTCACTTGACATGTATTTACTTTAAAATTGTGACTTTTAATGTTAGTCACATTTTTTTTATAGATGTGATAATAATAATAATAAAAAAATCGTCTCCAATCTTGTGCAGTCGGAAGCAATGTGTTTTTTATTAAATTAAACATGGCGAACACATATTTCACACTTTTTAGTATATAACCTAAATCATGACCATTTGATCGACTGACGTAAGAATCAACAAAATCTGCCTACGCTTATGGTCTCTCTAGAGCGGCAACTAGATCTCTGTTTATGACAACTTTTGTGTCACAAAGTTATTTTATTTACCTTTACACGTTGACTTTTTGAGATTGTAATTAGTTAAAAGTAATACTTACATAATTATTTGACTGCAGTTTAATATTACTAAATTTTATTATTTTTGATCTGTGATTTTTAAATAGTTTAAGTTCATTTTATGTGTATAAACTTAGGGAAAAAAATGTGATATTTGAAATGAGACAACAAAACAGTAGGACTAACTGTGAGCATTTTACTACATTGTGATGTCATTTAGTATTACCATTGATCTGTGATTTTAATTGATATAAGTGGGTATTAGTAGACATACGTAAGTTTAGTGTTAACTGAAAAAAACCATTATATAATTATTTATTGTCTGTGATCATTACACATTCCAATATTGTGTATACCTATTTAAATAAAAACTGTAACTGTGTACTGTGTTTACTGAAATCTATCATTTAAATAAAAAGTAATAGAAAATTCAAAAAAGCAAAATTACTATCTGTAATTTTAATCTGTGATTGTTTTTAAGTATAAGTTTATTAATACTTTAAAAGTTCAATTGAAATGATTATTTTACCTGTTAATAAAAATTCGTTAATAAACATGTAGTTTTTTTAACACTTGTGTAAATGTCTGTACTAAATTTGTAACACTATCCTACATATTTTAGAAGGTAGCATAATGTTCTGCGTTTTCGCTTTTTCGTAACCACCTAAACTTGGTCGGGTTACCACGGTCATTCACTTCCTAATGACTTTAATCGTATTATCTCATTAATTATCCAATGTACTACGTTGAAATTTTACTAATATACAACTGAACTACACAACTAATAATTGACATAACATTCAGTTCATATATCCATATACAGGCTTATCAGTTGCCAAAAAACACCGCGCGCATCATGACCGTGCTCGTGAAGAACTGAATATCATCATAACTTGTTAAATACTTACAGGATACTAATGAAACTTTACATACATTTGAAGGCAGTCACAAGCTTCAAAATAATGTTTAAAGTAAGTCTTTAGACCTCTTATTGAGAGTGCTGGGACCAATTGAAGTGTTTTTCTATTTAATGAAATAACCTTTAAGCTATGTATTATTTTGGTATTTTTATTGCAGAACAAATTTAAACTAATTATAAAGAAGTCTTGTACAAAATATGATAAGAATCCGCTTAACCGTTTCAAAGATCTAGCAAAACCAAAAACGATACCCCAGCAAAATCTCGAATAACTTCGCAACCGAAGAAAGAACAAATACAAAATAAGGCACAACATTTACTTCATCTAGACAACTAATTTTATAGCTAGTATTTATTTAAATATTCCCATTAGAAAGAAAAAGGTCTGGCTGGGGTAACGTTACCTCAGCAGGAAATGTTTTTGTGAAATAATTAAAAAACTATAAGCGCAACAAATTTAAAAATGTGCGCAACAATTACAGAAGCCGCAAAACTAATTATCTATAAGATTCAAATGACCATTTTCGACCACATCTGGCTGAGGTAACGGACACGATATATTATCGTCAGGAGCTAGGGAAGCGGATGGATGAGAGACACACAGAACAGAGGAGAGTGGCAGAAGAAAGGGGAGGCCTATACCCAAAAGTGGATGATTCTGGGCTGAAATGATGATGATTATTATTAACTACATTGTTGTCTTACTAAACCTACTAATATGATAAATATTCAGAAAGTTTGTGACTCTTTCACACTAAAACTCCTGAATGGATTTAGATGAAGTTTAGAACTTAGCTTAAAACAAGGGATACTTTTTATCCCGGTAGTATGATCCCGTAGGACAATAATGGAACACCATGCGGGTGACGCCGCAAGCATAAGCTAGTATCAAATAAATTCAACATCTAAAATTGGAGCAATTATTTTGGGTAATTGGTTACATCACCCATAACAAGCAGTTACACAAGAATATTTGGTTAATGATGCCTACAATTTCAAGCCAACTTGTAAGCTTTTTCTTTGTAAAAATTAATATGTTTTCAGCTAAAATAATTAACCCAGATACATGGATTACAAGACCTTGGAGCCTAGTCAATATTCTCCCTTCCTGCAATAATATCTTCATCTCATATTATTACACAGTATACCTTGCCTTCACCCTAAGAGGGGTCCAACTTAAAGATTAACTTGACTAACATTACTAACAACTAGCCTATAAAAAGACCACTAACAATCTTACTAACGACATTTGAATTGTAAAATAAGTTAACTAGTTGGAATAAACGGCTTTATTATTATTATTATTATACCTTGCAGAACCCCACACATTTTACTGTGTAGTGCTTCACAAAATATGATCTGCAATCACTTATGTGTTCCTAGCTTTCATCCTTGTCATTTTACAGAATTTATATTTATAATTTACTAGCTGATGCCCGTGGCTTCGCCCGCGTGGATACTGTAAAAACAATCCATGATGCGGATTACGTATCATTCTAAAATTTCAGCTCGATCGGTGCAGAACTTTTTGAGTTTTTGAAGCGTACACAAACCAACATAACATTTTTATATATATAGATATTGATAGCCTAAGCTACATTATTGTAAAGAGTTACAAAAATCCATTCATCCTAAAAAACCTATGAATTTTGAATAGTATATTTCATTAAGATATATATTGCAGATCATATTCTGTAAAGCAACTGTGTGTGTAGTGTGTAATTATTAAAAATAATATACCTTTGTCCAGACCGGAACTCCTTCATAATGTTGTCTCTTTCCTTTTGAGGCATATCACCATGCATTGAACTGACTGTGAAGTTAGCTTCTTGCATTTTCTGTGTGAGCCAGTCCACCTTTCTCTTGGTGTTGCAGAAGATGACTGCCTGGGTGATGGTCAGTGTGTCATAGAGGTCACAAAGAGTATCAAACTTCCACTCCTCACGCTCCACTGCTACGAAGAACTGCTTGATTCCTTCCAGTGTCAACTCATCACTGGAATCATGTTATGGTATATTTAAGTAAATATTGGTGGATTATTATGATGTGACATAGTTTCTCATTAAAATAACAGATTTCTACAATGGGCTAGTTATTAGAATATACTCAAATCTATTATAATTCTGAAATTAATATTTAGAATACATACCGTTTTACCAAAATCCTAATAGGATCAGTCATGAATTTTGAAGTCATTTCCAAGATTTCGTGAGGCAGTGTTGCAGAAATGAGCACCACTTGTGTAGCAGGCGGTAGGTAGCGGTAAACATCATAGATCTGCTCTTTGAAACCCTTGTTCAACATCTCATCAGCCTCGTCAAGTACCAGCATTTTGATGGACCGGGTTCGCAGTACACGTCTTCGGATCATATCTGAAATATAATTTCCATAAAATAAAAAGACATCACTTGAGCATCATTATATGGAGCAGTGCTAGATTTAACTTAATATTCAGTAAGTACAATAAGTTGTTTGTTTTCAGTTAAATTACACGAGGTGTTGAAATATGCAATAGTCACAGAATCGGGACAGTCAAGGTTCAGGAAACAATGTACTACATTACAAAAAATTTCTATAAACTATTTTAAATCAACTTACCAAACACTCTACCAGGTGTTCCCGACACAACATGCTGACCATAGTCCAGCTTCCTGATATCTTCACCCAGGTTTGTGCCACCAATGCAGGCATGGCACTGCACATTCATGAAGTCACCCAAAGCAAGTATCACTTTTTGGATCTGAGTGGCCAACTCACGGGTAGGTGACAGGATTAGAACTTGAGTTTCACGTAATGTGGTGTCCAAAGACTGCAGAATAGAAATTGAAAACGTCGCAGTTTTACCGGTACCAGACTGTGCTTGAGCTATCACGTCTCTGCCTTTAACTATAGGCAGTATGCTTCTCTGTTGGATTGCGGACGGCTTCTCGAAACCTGAAAAAATGTGAAAGTGGGTGATGTATTGCCGCGTCAAAACGACGAATGCACTAGAAAACTATTTACAGTTTGACCCTGATATCTTATGTTTGTTTATACATACCATAAGTGTATATTCCTCGTAGCAACTCGTCTTTTAATCCCATGGAATCAAAAGTTGGTATAACTTCCACATCTTCGCTGGTGTCGAATTCAACATTCGACAAGTCTTCCGATATTATTTTACGATTATAGGAAACTTCTGATGCCGTCATCTTGCTTCACTCTTATTATACTTTTTTGTTCTGTACTTTTTATATGAATACAGGCGTAAAATACAAGCACCAAAATATTTTGAAGAAATCAACGAGGTTGGAATTGATTCACCAGTTCACCACTCGTTCAGGCAAACAAAGTGGTGTGTCAATTTCCCATGTTCTGCCTCTCTTTCTTTATAGCTAGAAATGAAAGAGAGATGTATACAAATATGAAACAAAATAATGAACATCAATATGGCCGCCAAGATGGCCGCTGATGCGTAGTCATGAAGTTATAGATAAATACTATTTCTTCATGTGCGTAGTCCACAGGTTATGCGTAGGCCGCGTTCCGTATTACAAAATAATCGCTCACAGCGCTCACGTCGATATTTTGCGTTCCGAATTAGATATCACGATTACGACAGCTATGAGCTGTCATCAATTCGGAACGCTCGTAAGCGCGCTTACAGTGCTCACCGTGCTCACTCGTCACGTGATAACAAAAACAACCCTGCATGAGAGAAATTCGTCGCTGGCTAAGCTCGTCTTGTTTATTTACTTGAATACTCATGGTTATGAGACTCCAAAGAGATTTCAAAGAACTAATTGAATGTATTTGTGCGACTCCAGCCAGTGAACCTCAGCTGTGAACACGCACACACACCCAGACTCACACACACACGCATCAGACATCTGTCATTTTTTACTTTGATTTTGACAGCGCTCACGGTGATATCTATTTGGGGCATGGTCGGTGTAATCGCAAGATGACGCATGTCATGACGTCATCTATGACGATTCAAGGGACATCGTTAGCGCGCTCACAGTAATTCGGTACGGGTTTATGGACGCTCAAATCGATTACAGCGTAATGGGGTTGATTCGTACGTTAGATGTCGCTGCACGTATGTTCTATTTACATTGCATTTGACGTTTCAAGTAAAACTCTTTTTTCCATTTATTCGGAAAGAAATCACTCTGAGAGATAAAGCAAATATGTATTCTACGTGGAAATTGAGTGAACTAAAGGAAGAGTTAAAGAGAAGAGGTGCAACTATTAGGGGAAAAAAGGCAGACCTTGTTGAACGGTAAGTAAGGTTAGGTTGTGGAAAACATCAAAATAATCCTATAATAAACTCAATTCTTGACGTGCAACATGATGAACTGAGTCTACTTTATGCGGACTATAGTGGTATCTAATAGTATTCTAAAAATGCAATAAAATAGTAATATATTATGTGTTGTTTTAGGTTAGAGGCATACGATAGAAATTTCAATTTCCAACCGCATTCTTCTAATAATAATTCATTACAAGCTGAACAAGATGACGTGGACATGGTTTTACCAGATGAAGGAAACTATAGAGACGTAAACAGCAATACTTTATTGCCGCCATTAGATAACTATCAAGTTCAACAGTACTTTGAAGAGTAAGTTTCACTTTCAAATACTTTTTACGGCTTCTCGCGCACTAGGCTGCCAAAATATTGAGTACCTACTTAAATTCATGGCTGCTGAGTGCGCGGGCTCCCATACTCCCGGCACATGGTGGAATGGCAGCCCCAGCATGGCTACCAAGTGCGCAGGCTCACACACCATCATAATATGTTGGAATGGCAGCTGCCAGCAGCCAGGCTGCCTAGTAAGCAGCCAGGCTTACAGGTTATTTTAGCTATTTGTATGCCCCTTTAGGTATGAGCCCTAGTAACCACATACTTATCTCATTAAATCTCTAATATTATAATCATTGTATTTTTTCAGATTTACCCACACATTAAATCAAGGGAAGAACCTGTATGAAAACAGATATTTGCGAGTTCTGAGAGCAGCGGTCATAGATGCCTTTACTTATATAAGAGGCATATGCAAAGCTTCAATGAAAAAGGTCCAATATGAAGTAAATGTAAAACTGCACAATAATGGTGCACCTCTAGAGTCACATTGTGAATGTCAGTGATGGGCGTAACTAGTTATTTATGTAATCTAATTAATAATTGAATTACATAATAATTTGATTAAAATGAAATTTAAATACATATTATTCAATTACATTGTAATTAGATTACTTTGGATGTGCTATGAAATTAATTACAATGTATTTAATTACGAAGTAATTTGATTACAATGTAACCTAATTACATAGTATTTAATTATATTATAATTATAAGTGCTTTGAATATGAAATGTCGCATGCTTGCATCGCACAGTTGCGATATAGGTACTGCAAGTGCGGCCCGTACGACGTCATCGGGAAGTAGTTAGTATAATGTGCGGGGGAGCGGGGGGGTTCTATGCATTGTGCTCGTACGTCGCCGCTCTTAGCCACCCCGCTTCACCCGCCTCCTTCAGTTACTTCTAATCTTTTGTATTGTAAGCACGTAACATTTTCTTAAGATTACAAGTCGTATGTATTTTGGTGATTAGTGTAAAAACTTTTCGTACAATGAATGATAGTGCAAGACTACTTTTAGAAGATGACAGTTCAGTGGACGAATCTGTGTCTGCAGGTCAATCGACATTACCGTCACCAAGCAATATTTCTGCAGTGCATCCCACTATACTTGACGGTAAATTCTTTGAGATACTTCATGATTCATCAGGAACTGATAAAATAGTCGCCATTTGCAAGAAATGTCTGCCTAATAAGGTAGAAATAAAAGGCTCGAGATTGTGTACATCTAATTTCAAAACACATTTAAAACGGAAACATGGACAAGAAACCATACAAGAATACCAAGATTATATTAAAACTAAAAGATCGAAAAACGTTCGTACTTCCAGTTCGTCAAACGAACTTTCACCACGAAGGTCGTCAAATGTACCCTCATATTCTCAAGCTGAATTCGATCGAGATATTGTTAAGTATTTTGTCAACTCAATGATTTCTCTAAAGTGCACTGAAGACCCTTACTTCCGACAAATTTTACGTCGATTAAATATAGGTGCGAATAATCTAAGAATCATGAGCCGGCGGACACTTGGAAGAATGATTACGGAATTCTTTGATGAAGAGTCTACTTTAGTGAAACAAGAACTAAATCAAGTGAAACACGTTTGTACGACAGTTGATATTTGGTCTGGACGTCGAAGAAGCTTTTTAGGTGTAACAGCACACTGGATTGATTCACATAGTTTAAAGCGTTTCTCAAGGGCATTAGCATGTCAACGTTTTAAAGGCACTCATAGTTATGACAAAATATACGAATTGTTGCAAGAAATTAATTCAAGGTATGGCTTAACTAGCACAAACGTTGTGGCTTGTGTTACAGACAACGGCAGCAATTTTGTGAAAGCGTTTAAAAGTTTCGGTGTACATCGTATCAATGTTTCAAACGAGCAAAACACTATTGATTCTTGTGATGAAGACTCCGATACTGATACTACAGACGACGAATCAACGTATCTTAATGACCTTTCTTCAACAATTACCCATTTAGAGACTCGTTTGCCATTACACCTAAGATGCGCTTCACATACTTTGAGTCTTTGTGCCACCGACGCTAACAAAATACTAGAAAACCAGGAAACGGAGCTATCGAAAATGCATAACCAAACAATCAAAAAATGTAACACATTATGGAAAGCTGCAAATAGGCCAAAATCGGCTGAAATTTTACAAAATATTCTTGGCCATACTCTAAATAGGCCAGTAGAGACAAGGTGGAATAGCCTTTATGATGCCTTGAAAAAAATCGCAACCATAAAAGATAAATCTGCAACACTTCACAGAGCTTTAAACATAAAAAATCCACTTCGTGAATCTGAATTTACCTATATAAAAGAATACCTGTCATGTACTCAACCTGTCGCTGATGCGCTTGACATTCTTCAAGGTGAAAACGCAACCTATTACGGAATATTTTTGCCAACTATACTCTCGTTGAAGAAAAAGTTGACAAATTTAACTGAAACAAACGACTATGAGTATTGCAACACTCTGACTGAAACTTACCTCAAAAGTGTGCAAACAAGGTTTAAAGATTTTCTGAAAATTTCGGGTCCTGAAGCTGAAAATGCTGCTTTAGCTGCCGTTTCTCATCCTAAATATAAAAAATTGAAATGGACGTCATTAATTGGCCAGGCAGAATATAGTAAAATGAAAAATTTACTAGTAAAAGAAGTCGTAAAGATGACACCAATTCAAATTTCTCGAGAAAGACCATCAACGAAGTCGAGGGAGGATGACTATTTTGAAATAGATTCAAGTTCGGATTCAGACAACCAGAGCAGTGAACCAAGATCCAAAGCTGAACTTATAGTCACTCATTTTTTGGCAGAAGACAGCAGAGATCTTCAAATATTAAATACTCATAATGTTTATAATCTACCTTCAGATTTTTGATTTTCTCCGCCTCGGGGCGACAGGGGCGGAGGGAGAGAGGTCGAGCGCTGGGCTCGGCGTGAAGTAGTTCGTATTGAGTCGCGCTGGGCGTCGAACGAATATTATAGTAGCCATAGATCGGGTGAAAGCGCACGCGCATTGATTAAATCGACTTGTGGAGTCATTTCGCGGCACCCAATTATACTAGTTAAGCAGTACGGTTAGCGACGCTGTGAATGTCGAACGGGTTATTGATAATATCATTGGTTTGCCTTGTCACGGGAGTGCTATTGGGAAGCACCGAGGCTTTTGTGGTTAGACTAATACGGAGTGAGTGTGGTGGCTCGCGTTAACGGCGTGGCTTGCAGCGACGTGGAAGAATCGTCCGGAACTACCAGCAAACCATCGCAAGGTCATATACACTCATTATACACATACACAGTTACACAACTTGCGAGGGGTCAAGGAAGTGAGACCGGCTCGAAGAAATGAGGTAAGAGTAGCTGTAAGTTCAGAAATTGTAATATTGTTCGGAGGCGCGTATCGCGTCTATTTGATCACGTTAGGACGGCGGCTGTTCTGAGACCTGTCTCCCATGGGCCCGAGATAAGGTTCGGCTGAGTCCTGGCGCGATCAAAATCTGGTAGCAGAGCTTGGTTTATTTAAACCCACTTTGTAAAAATTAGTAGGTACTTGGTACCAATTTACTTTGTAAAAATTGTGTTCATGTACAAATTCAACTTGTAGGTAGTAGTACATTGACCTACATACCAGTGTACGCCTCAAGTTGAGTTTGGCGTTATTAATAATAAGTACATGGAATGTGAATATTCGTTGATAAAATAATTTGTTATTTACGTTCGGTTACGCACAAATATAACCTCATCACAAATCGTGTTATGATTGTCAACATTTGAGACATAGAGGAATAACCTCTAGAGCACGTAGAGGAATAAGTTCAAGAGTTGGCATAGCGTCGTAGATTTATTCACTCAACGAATATATTATTATTGTTAGTTCCGGATACAATAATTGTTATTTTTTTTGGTTATTGTTATTTATTATTGCATAATCGCGTATTGAAATTGGTACTATGGCTCCGTCAGTAACGAAAACTATCGCAGCCAGAATCGAAGCTGAATTGAGATGGTTTTCATCGGTTGTTACGTTGGTAGGTCGCACCGATCGTGAAGATGCGTTATTGTCACGCGCTCGGCAAGTTGACGAACGATATGACGCCGTGTTAAAGTGTCACGCTGAGTATTTAGCATGTCTCGAATCGACGGATCTGTCGTCGGTGGACAAGGATGCTCAGGTGGTACGGGGCAATGTGGACCAGTGTGGGGAAATGTCCATGAGCATAATCCAGGCGGCGGCCGACATTGAGCGATCGCGCATGGGTGACGTCAGGGAATCATGTCGGCCAGCAGGCGTAGGAATTCAGGCGCCGTTGCCACCAGTACATGTACCCGAGTTTAGCGGCGAGTATGCCGATTGGCCGCGATTCCGCGATATTTTTAATAGTGTCGTGCATTCGCGTACGGAACTCTCGCCCGCCTACAAGATGGCTCAATTAATGGGTAGGCTTAACGGTGAGCCGCACGACATCTTGACCCACCTGGAGATTACGGACGCCAGTTATGAGACGGCATGGGGCCTATTAATCGACCGATATGATAATCGGCGATTAATAGTTGATGGCCTCATCGATAAGATTTTTGAAATCCCGAAGGTGTCTAACGTGTACGAAATAAGGGCGAAAATCCTTAATCCGGTCACGGTTGCGGTGAACACGTTAGATCGACTTAAGTTGTCGTTAGGGGACAATAAATATATCATCGTCAATAGGGTTTTACGGAAGTTGCCGATCGACGTGGTGGCGCGCTTTGAGCAGTCACATGGTGGCGAATCGACGGACCACCTCCCAAGTTACGATGACTTGAGGGTGTTTTTAGAAGGCGAGTGCCGGCGGGCGGATTGCCAAGGGGCATCCACGTCGCACCCTCCTCCGTCAACCCGACGTACGAGCGGGCCCAAGCCGGTTGAGCCCCGTCGGGGGGGGAAGAAATACCACGCCCTCCAATCGGAAGTGTGCGCCTTCTGTCGGAAGGAAGGGCACGGTCTCGCCGCATGCGCGGACTTTAAGGCGCAGCGGGTGCATAGACGAAGAGGGGTGGTCAAGCAGCGCTATTTGTGCTTCCGCTGCTTGGGGACTCACTTTGTACGTGAGTGCCACAGGACCACTAACTGTGGAACCTGCGGAGGAGCCCATCACGAGTTGCTATGCCTGGCGGAGAGTAGGGAGGTGCACGGAGCCTCGCCGGGAGGTCACCCCCCCTCTCCTAAGCCAGATTCGGGTGGTCGGTCACCCCCCCCTAGGGGGGGTGGGTCGGCCAGGAATCAGCGGTCGCCGCCCCCTCGGGGGGGTGGGCCAAGGGCTGATCCAGAGCACAACCCGATACCGTCGTCTTCCCCGCGGGGGGGGGATAGGCACCGAGACTCGGGCAGGGGCCCGGAGGTAGTACAGACGGGTTACGCGGCGTACTCGAATGCGTTGGGGGGCATGTTGCCACCCCCGAGTAGTCGCTTCTCCCCGCCTCTCGCAGAACGCCCTCGGCTGACGGCGCGCCCGCCACCGTTCGGAAGGATGCCAGTAGGCTACTTCCGACCGGCACGGATGTCACCGATGGGTCGGGAGGGTTACTACCCGGGTTGGGACCCGTATACTGGGACAGTATTTACTCCCCCTCCGGCAGGGGAGGAGGGAGGTGCCTCCTATTAGCAACTAGCAGCCTGTTCGTCAGTGGTGCCCACCCCGACAGTAACGGTATTATTACCGACGGCTAGGATTACTGTCAGGGGTACTGACGGACAGCCGGTGCACGTGCGAGCACTGTTAGATTCAGGGGCACAAGGTTGTATTGTGTCCAGCTGTTTAGTGAAAAGGCTGGGCCTTACATTAGAGCCATCACGGGATGGCGCCGTAGGTATAGGTGGCAATCGGGTGCCTCACCTCAGGGGTCAGACGACATTCCTGTTCGAGATGGGTGACACGGCATCGGTCACGCGGGTGAATGCCACGGCGATCGTTTTGGACGAAGTGGTTGGGGTCCTCCCTCAGACTCGGTTACCGTCTGCGGTAAAAGGGTTGACCAATGGATTGGAGTTAGCCGATCCCCACTTCGCGATCCCCGGACGGGTGGACGTCTTGCTTGGGTCTGACGTCCTCGGGAAGCTGCTCCGAAGCGGCAAACGGGAGCTGCAACCAAACGGGGTTGTGGCCATGCGTACCGCAGGTGGTTACGCGTTATTGGGCCCAGTACGGGAACCACAGCACTCAACGGATTATAGCTCCATATATTATGGCAGCGTGTTATCCGACGTCCTGCAACGGTTCTGGGCAACGGAAGAGCCACCCACCGCTCTTAGAAATAACCCACGTGATGAGGAGTGCGAAACATTCTATCGATTTAACACGGTGCGCCTCCCATCGGGTAGAGTTATGACAAGGTTGCCATTTCTGTCAACTCGACCTCCGCTGGGGAGCTCATGGAGTCTGGCAGAAAAGCGGTTAGTGGCAATGGAAAGGCGCATGAAGCGGGACTCCAACTTCCGACAGAAGTATGTGGAGTTCATGCGCGAATACCTGACGTTGGGTCACATGTCGGTGTCCAGGGTTGACTATCGTCATGAGGAGCATTATGTGTTGCCTCATCATGCTGTTTTGAAGACACCTGACTCAAAGATTAGGGTCGTGTTCGACGGGAGCGCGGAGACGTCTAGCGGGGTGTCCCTGAATCAATGTCTCCATGCTGGTCCTAAGCTGACCAGAGACATTGCAGACATTCTCACGGACTTCAGGAGACACCAGGTTGTCTTCGTTACGGACGTACGGATGATGTTTCGTCAAACTGAGATTCATCCAGACGACCGTCGGTTCCAGCTGATATTGTGGCGAGAGAGCCCAGAAGAACCGATGGTCACATACGAGCTCAACACAAACACGTACGGATTAAAGCCCAGCCCATATGTAGCCATGCGTACGCTACGAGAGCTGGCTGATCAAGAACGGCTCCGCTTTCCCCGCGCGGCTGCTGTCATTGATAGGGACGTCTATGTAGACGACATTTGTACGGGCTCAGACAGTATTGAGCAGGCGCTCATCTTAAGGGATGAATTGGTGGCGCTCATGGCCTCCGGTGGCTATGAACTCAGGAAATGGCTGTCGAACTGCCCAGAGGTACTGGCAGGACTGCCAACTGAGTATCAACAAGACCCGCATTTGTTTGAGGATTCGGAGAATCTTCATGCGTTGGCCATTTTAGGGGTCCAGTATCAACCGAGTCAGGATGCCTTCACATACAGTTGTGAGGCCGAGTTGCTGTCGAAGACCTGGACCAAGCGATCGGTCCTTTCGACTATCGCACGAACGTTCGATCCAACCGGTTGGATCGCGCCGGTCACGTTCATGGGAAAGTGCTTCATTCAGAAGCTTTGGTGGAGTTGTTGGTTAGGGACCGTCACACCAAGAATTCACACGCAGGCTGTAACACCCTTCTGGGCATTTTGCAGCGTGAATTTTGGATTTTATCGGCCCGCAGAATCATACGGAGCGTTGTGTTTCGTTGCTTGCCTTGTTACCGACTCAAGGCAGCCACAATGCAGCCACAAATGGGAGATCTCCCGGCCGATCGAGTCACGGAGGCTCGGCCATTTGCTGGCGTAGGGACAGATTTCGCGGGGCCTTTCATGGTCAAGACATCGCACCTTCGCAACGCGAAGTCGGTTAAGGCATATCTGTGTGTCTTCGTGTGTCTGGCGACCAAGGCCGTTCATTTGGAATTGGTGGCCGATCTCTCTACGGAGGCCTTTCTGGCGGCGTTAGATCGATTTGTTTCTAGACGGGGAGTACCGTCACTGATTCGGTCGGACTGTGGTACCAACTTCAAGGGCGCCGACCGGTGCTTAAAGGAAATTGTATTGTTTTTAAGTCAGAATGAGCGAGAGATTGGCACGGGCCTCGCCAGTCGGGGCATTTCGTGGTATTTTAGTCCACCTGGATGCCCCCACTGGGGTGGAATTTTCGAGGCAGTAGTCAAGTCTTCCAAGACTCACTTGTATCGGGTCATCGGCTCAACGATTCTCACCTTTGAGGAGTTGTCAACGGTGTTTTGCAGAATTGAGGCGGTCTTAAACTCGCGACCTTTGTGCCCGTTGAGCGCTGACCCGAATGACCTTGAGGCCATGACCCCAGGTCATTTTTTGATTGGCCAACCACTTAACGCCTTGCCGGAATATCCGTATACTGATGTCAAGTTGTACCGGTTGTCACGGTATCAGATGTTACGGCAAATGAGCCAAAATTTTTGGAAGCGATGGTCGCTGGAGTATTTGCATATTCTACAGCAACGCGTTAAGTGGACGGACAGGACGACCCCACCCTGCGTTGGAGACCTCGTTCTGGTTAAGGATGCTAACCTATCACCGTTGTGTTGGCGACGGGGGCGCATTGTTAACCTGATTACGGGCAAGGATGGGTTTCCAAGGATCGCAGACGTCCAGGTGAGGGACTCGATCCTTAGACGGGCAGTTTCAACTTTATCTCGACTCCCGGGAGTTTGAGCGGACCGACAACGGGTCGGTCCGGGGGGGGTGATTGTTTATAATCTACCTTCAGATTTTTGATTTTCTCCGCCTCGGGGCGACAGGGGCGGAGGGAGAGAGGTCGAGCGCTGGGCTCGGCGTGAAGTAGTTCGTATTGAGTCGCGCTGGGCGTCGAACGAATATTATAGTAGCCATAGATCGGGTGAAAGCGCACGCGCATTGATTAAATCGACTTGTGGAGTCATTTCGCGGCACCCAATTATACTAGTTAAGCAGTACGGTTAGCGACGCTGTGAATGTCGAACGGGTTATTGATAATATCATTGGTTTGCCTTGTCACGGGAGTGCTATTGGGAAGCACCGAGGCTTTTGTGGTTAGACTAATACGGAGTGAGTGTGGTGGCTCGCGTTAACGGCGTGGCTTGCAGCGACGTGGAAGAATCGTCCGGAACTACCAGCAAACCATCGCAAGGTCATATACACTCATTATACACATACACAGTTACACAACTTGCGAGGGGTCAAGGAAGTGAGACCGGCTCGAAGAAATGAGGTAAGAGTAGCTGTAAGTTCAGAAATTGTAATATTGTTCGGAGGCGCGTATCGCGTCTATTTGATCACGTTAGGACGGCGGCTGTTCTGAGACCTGTCTCCCATGGGCCCGAGATAAGGTTCGGCTGAGTCCTGGCGCGATCACATAAGGAAATTAAAGAAATATTTTTAAAATTTAATACCCCTCTACCTTCTTCTGCACCTGTGGAACGTATGTTTTCGTACGCGACAATGATCAATTGTCCGAAAGCAAACCGTTTGTCAGACGAAATGTTTGAAAAAAGAGTCATATTAAAGGTTAATTTAAATTATAAATCCGAAAACTAATTTTTTTTTACCAGCCATTTGTGAAAATTATAACAAATAAAAGATTTAAAATTAAACAATGATTGACAGATGATTACATTATTTTTTTTGGTTTATATGTGTTTTATTTTCGTATTTGTCAAAACTGTATTAAATAGGGCATTTTTGTAAGAGGTGTCCCAATACTTATATAAATGTGTAATTACATTTTATCAGATTACTTATGTAATCTATTATAATGTAATTAGATTAACTGGCAATTCAATTACTTTGTATTTAAATACAGTATGTACTCATTGCAATTAGTTACTTAAGTAATCTGTTACAAAGTATTTCAATTACTAATTACAATGTAACTGTAATTTGTAATTATTAATCTAAATACTTTTTGCCCATCACTGGTGAATGTGCAGCAGGGTCCGGTGTTCACGCTCAGTGTAAGCATGTTGCCATAGTATTAATTGCCACTGCCCACATGTGCCACGATAAGACAATTTTGCTGGAGGAAGTGTCTACGCAAAAATTACAATCTTTCCACCATCCGAAAAATAAGTTTGCATCAACACCATTAAAAGCACAGAAATTGCCAAATAAAAGAAAAATGGAAAACATAGATTTTCATCCATATAAAAAAACGGTATGTCGAGAAAAGTACAATAATAAATTAAGAAATCTTGTACTAAATTTTGAAGATAGCACAATGCCTATAAAGCATTTGTATGGCCCTGCCAATCCGTATGCCATAGAATGGGATCATGGCAGTTATAGTTCACTGCCCACAAAAGACAAATTCTTAAAAAGTATGTTTTTAAAAAATATAGCTGCAGAAGATGTGCAAAGAATTGAAGAGGAGACCAGGTTCCAAGGGCAAAGTAAGATGTGGCATACACAAAGAAAATATCGGTTAACAGCAAGCAATTTTCACACAATTTGTCATTTACGACCACAGACATTGTCATCATTCGCAAAAAATCTATTACATAGAAAACACATAACTACAAGGGCTATTAGTCATGGCAGAATCAATGAAAAAGTGGCTTTAAAAAAATATTCTGAAGAATATGGACTAGACATTAAAGAATGTGGTTTGTGTATTTCAGCAGATAGGCCTTATTTAGGTGCATCTCCTGATGGACTTCTGCATGAAGAGACAAATATAGAAATAAAATGTCCTTATGCTGCACGCAACCAACTGATTAGTCCTGTCACTGTGCCATATTTATGTGATGAAGATGGACTGAAACTTAAAAAAAGTAGCCCTTACTATTACCAAGTCCAAGGCCAAATGTATTGCACAAAAAGAAAATTTTGTAATTTAGTTATTTATACTTAAAGGGATATGAAGGTTATATATATCACAAAGGATGACAAATTTATAGAAGATATGTTGAAGAAGTTGGACTTTTTTTATAAAAATTATTTTGAAGAGGCATTGGTAAATAAATACATAAATAAATATTATGAGGAAAAAATAAAGCCTTAATTATTTTTATGTGATTTTTATTTCTGTTTGTGCATGATCCCTTCCCTAAAATTACACAACATTGAGCATATGAAAAATATTTTTGTAGTTAACGGTACATAGTAACTATTAATTTCTGATTTTAAAATAGTATAAGTTTTGCTTAAACCAATAATCCTTTCAATATGCACTCTATTCCTTGATAGTTGTCTATCTTTTTTCAATTTAATTCCAGGAAGTTGAGACAACCCTTTCAAAAAGGAGGGAATAGTAATTGTCACATCCTTTGGAGCAAAAATGTCTTGCACATTAAAACCTCGGTCTGCCATGATTACGTCTCCTGGTTCACACAAATCTTTAAGTGTTGATCTTTCTATTATTTGTCTGTCACTTGTGGCACCGCCATAGCCATCTGAACAATAACTAATTAAGCCACCTGGTGTAGCGCCAATCAAGAATTTGATAGTATTCTTATTTTTATATGTACTAAATGTAGCCTGTTGTGATACAGGATTGCCTGGTTTGCATATTGGTATTTCAGTAGTGTCTATGATTAATCTTGTATTCTTATAATTCTCAAAATCCTCCGGCATGTAATACCGCACTAAGTCTTGACTCGGCCATATGTCAATAAGCGACCAAATGTCGTACATAAAATTCAGCCAGGTAATAAAGACATTTGATACCACCGACTTACTGACACCAAACATTTTCGATAATTCAAAATCACATTTATCTCGTCTTAATTTGATTAAAGTTAATAAGAACTGATCTTCAACACTGAGACTTATTACACCACCTGATTTATAAGTTAGATTATAGGCCATAGGACATAGGGTGCTAAAAACAAATTTGAATTTTTTGTGTGTTTCAAGACCAGTGTAAAACCTAACTGCATCATTGTCATAAACTAATTCTTCTGTAGCAAACAGTCTTAGAAGTACAGGAGTTTGAGTAGATTTATTGTTCAATTTTGGATTTGGCATTAAAGCATCCTCCTGATGGCTACTGCTTTCTGGTATTGATAATGTTTCTTCTGTTGTTGGTTCAACTAAACTTGAAGTTCCAGGAATTTCTGATGATAATGTTTCTTCTGTTGTTGGTTCAACTGAACTTGAAGTGCCAGGAAGAGTTTGAAGTGTGGGGAATAACTCTTTGCGTATATTTCTCTCTTTCAATCGTTCTTCCCTAGCTGCAGCATAAGGTGGTGTATCTTTCGTCCAGGGAAATAAAGAGGGCACTACACCTTTTTTCAATATTTTTCTCTGGCACTCAAAACCTGTAAAAATAAACATCAGATTAATGTTATTGTCTTGAAATATTGATTAAAAGTATCATACCATCAACAATAAACAAGAAATACCTGTAGTGGATTTAATATGTTTAAAGTCTTCAGTCTTAAAATGAGATCCACATAACCTCATTGTCGTCGTATTTTTCAAATGTGAGCGTCTTATAAGCTTTGCCCATAAAGCTTTTAATTTCTTCTCTTTTGGGAATTTGTATCGTCCACTTTCTTTACACCCTGACACTGCACATTTCGTCATTTCACCAAAAATAAATAAAACTCTTTATTTACGATAAAAAATGTATGAGAATGACATTTCTCCTAGGAACATACTGAGTGCGCCATCTGTCGGGAGCAAAAGGCGTAAATCAACCCCATTCGGAACGCACCCATAGATAAACTAGGGAAAGGATGAGATATATCGAGATATTTATATACCAACCACCAACCATAAACCTTTTTTTCTGTAAAAGCAAAGCAAAGCAAATGTCCATGTAACATGTTATTTATCATATTTATGTCTCATTTCATTATTTTTACTTTACAATAAAATAGTCTACCGTATGCATGACGAGTAGTCAGAAGGGTACACGCAAAGAGTTTAATATTAGTACTTCACGACTTATCACGTGGGTGATGGTCAATAGGGTAGACTAAACTAATGACCAACTGTCCACTTTACCCGGTTACCCCTGATTTGGCGATTCCAGAGATGCGTTGACGTAGGCTAATAGTAATTATTATCTAACGCACTGCACAACAGGCCGAGATGTTTCTCCGTTGAGCCGTGTAAGAGTCCATTCAGAGTCCCGAGTGCTCTTCACCCTTGAAACCATAACATTTTTAGAGCTAGTGCTTTCGGTGGCCGAATGATACAGTGATGGATCCCAACCAACTAGGATTATGTGACCAGAGGACAAGGAAGTTACCATTCTGCGTTCTTGTGATTGTGACTTACTTGGCCATGTTTCCATGATGTTTCCCGATGCCAGCAATACAGTAAAGTAAACAGAAGCAAATTATCATTCATAGTAACTGACATGAAAATCCGCTTTTATTTTTGTAAATGTACGCGGTTAGTTATTTTATTAAATTAATAATACTAAAATAGTAGTAAAAACTGCCGTGTGCACATTGTATTAATCGCAATAACAAAACGCATTCGGACCATTCAGATTTCGAGTTTATTTGTGGTCAAAAGAACGATCATATTTGATTTTGAACGAATCAAAATGGATGCTGGGTGTGAATGAACTATGTACTGAAAAACGAACAGCTTTTTATCGAGTTGTGTCGTGGGCCCGATTAAAATTGGGAATCCGGTGTCGCGATTTTGTTTGGTCATTATTTAAACAGTGAGAATCGTAAAGTGTTATTGGAAACAGGATCGACCGTAATATTGTACAATTCAGAAGTCACCGTGTCGGTAATGTGTTTAAACGAAAGATTCGGTGGAGCCCACAATCCGTAGGTGGCATTATGATGAGGACTTTGACGGATATATTGTATGTCGATCCGAATTCGCGAGTGTTTGATGCGTCGGTGTTCCCCAGTCTCGGTGCGACATGGCGAGACGGTTCGGACTAAAGTGTCGCTCGCGTGATGTATGAGCGGTCAGACATGAAATGCATATACAGGAAGGAACAAACACAACTCTGACAACATGTACCAAAATGACAGAGGAAGTAGACAGAAGACATGGCGTGAATGGTAACAGCAGTAGCAAGGGTGCTAGTGAGGATGCTCCTGTGAACAGTTCTGCTCTCTCTGCTACTGGTGGGAGGCTTAAGTTTTTCAAAGGTGGGTGTCATATGTCACATCACACAGTGCTACTAAATGTATTGGTACACTCTCATTACATAGTTAGATATTCATGTTCATTGTGGCACTCGCTGGGTCAGTTAGTTTGTTAAGAAAAACTAGAAAGTCATTCATGCTCTGATAAACCTACCTAAGCACATTTGACTGAGCTGTTGCCAATTGTCTTGAGCACAGCTTCTGTGCTATTGTTACTAGTTTCGTAACTTGCTGTGGCCACCCTAGCGGAAACAAACAACTATTTGATAATGTCTTGGTGAAATACTATTATTTGGATCAGTTAGTGTGAAGTGTGCTTATAAAAACATAGTTTGTGATGGAATGTTATGCTATTATTGAAAACTAAATGTAAAATAGTTATAGTGTTGAACACCTGCATCCCACATGAATAAGAAATTCCTTACAAATTCTTATTTGACAGGTATTAGTGTCAAAATAACTTGTTTTGGCTAGACAACATGGTATGCAAACATGCTTGTATGGTAAGAGTAATTTATACAACATTCATTATGTGAATAGATTATATTATTCGTTTTTTACATTCCTTATAATATGAATTCAGATATAAATGGTCCACAATATTGAGTTGTAGATGGAGAAACTATGTGTATCTCATAATTTAACAACATTTATCTGAATATGGCATGGTAGTAAGTTCATTACTAATTGACTAATGTTTTACACCTGTGAGTGGATGTCATTGTTGACCAATGTCAATTTCACTTGAGCCAGTGAGACAGGTGGCAGATGTGCAAGTGAAATGTGAAGTGCTCTATCACTTAACAAATACAACAATATCAACACATTCCTACACACACATGTCTACAATCTATACAACTGTTAATTGACCTTTGTGTTGTCCTGTTTCTTGTGTTTACCAATAGTCTTTAGTACCTCTAATGGCTTATAATAGCTTAACAAAATATAGGTCAACAATAGTTTCTTACACAAATATTTATTATCATAATAGAATTATGTGGTTGGTTATCAATGTGTACATTGTTAATAGTTATGACAATTTTTATCAATAAACAACATGAAATAGGGATTAAAAAGTAATTATCATGTATAAGGGCGCCTTCAAATTAGCCGCAAAGAGCCGCGCGGCTGCAGCGCTGCCGCCGCGCTGCTTTGTTAATCCATATAAAAATCGCGGATGTAAAACCGCACACCCGCAGCGCGGATGTAGCGCTGCAGTCGCGCGTGCTTTATTTATATGGATTAACAAAACAGCGCGGCTGCAGCGCTGCAGCCACGCTGCCACCGCGCGGCATATTTGAAGGCGCCCTAAGTGGCTGATGTGGTGAGCACTTGTGATTCTGAAATAGATGTAAACCATTGATAATTATGATCTTATCAGGGATTTAGGGATTTAATAAAAGTGCCTGCTCATTATGAGAAACAATCAGATAGGTTTATTCAAACATTTATTCAATTAGTGTTTTAATTATTATTTGCCATGCAATGAAGCAATTTTTTCAACACCTATTAATTTTTCTAAAGGACTGAAAATATAAAACAGAAAGAATGAGAATGAACCCTATAATATTATGTATCTGACAATGCGTGGGAACAACAGCTGGCATCAAAGCATGTATGTGTTGTTTTTTCCAGATGGAAAGTTTATTCTGGAGCTGGTGCGCGGGTGCGCACGGGAGGGCGAGCGCGCGGGCTGGGTGTCGGTGCCTCGCAAGACGTTCTGGCCGCCCGCCGCCGCGCCGCCCACGCCGCCCGCGGCCGCGCACCCGCCTTCCGCCTCGCTGTCCGTCTCCGACGACAACAGCTCCGTGCAGTCCTCGCCTTGGCAGCGTGACCACTGCTGGAAGCAGACTGCCCCGCGCAGAAACATTTCCAAAGAGTTAGCCATGTACTATTGCCGACCGAGCACGCTGCACACCGCCGCTATCGAAGTGGCCAGCCGGCTCAAGCGGAGGAGACCGTATGACACCTCCCACCTGGATGGCATGGTGAACGGTACTAATTCCAGGAGAACTCTCACTAATGGAGTGTGCGATAAAAAGAACGGCGACGTTGGCTCGCCTGAGAACAGGGGATGCCGGAGTGAAGACGTCGTCGACGGCACCGCTCCCAAAGCGAAGACCAACTCGGATGATGATCGATGGACAGAATACGATCGAGAAAAATACTATCATATGAAACTAAAGAAACCGTATCAGTATCGTAAGTTAAGGGTGTATAAAAAGACGAAACCGGCGATAAGACGTAAGGAGTTAACCAAAACTATAAACAAGCTTCGAGAGAGGATTTCCTCGCTGCCTGCACCCGTCAACGCGAAGTTAGCGAACTGCAGGCAGGAGCACATGATGGTCTCACCGAGAAAGCGCATTCTCCGAGAATTAGAGCGAGTGAGTCTCGAAGACCAGGGGATGAAGCGTCGCGCAAAGACCGTGCCCGCGCTGAGCACGGCCTCGTACCCGCCGTCGCCGGGCCCCAGCCACACCGCGCACAAACCAGTCGTTGAGACGCCCGTACGGTCGCACAACGGCACAGCGCCACGGAAAGAGACGCCAAGTCACGTAACAAAAAATGTCAGCAGTTACAGTATACACTCGCTGCTAAGCATGCCAGACGACAGCCCCACAAGGAGATCTCCGGAAGCGAAGCGTTCGCCACACTCCCATCCGCCGTCGTTGAAGACCGAGTCACCGTCGAGCGTGAACTCGCCAGACTTGAGCCCCAGCCCGGACAACTACCGCTACAGGTACTCCGCGCTGATGGGCTCGCCAGGGCAGGGTGGGCTGGCACGGGACTCGCCCACGCCTCCGCTGGAGCTGGCGCGGTATCGCGCGCCCTACCCGCCACCCACGTCACCGTACGGCGTGCGGCAGTGGGGTGGCGTGGGCGTGGCCGCGCAGTACCGCGGCTCACCAGCGCGCGACGAGTGGGGCCGCGACATGGCCTACATGTACCCGTACTCGTACATGGGCCCGCACCTCTACCGCACTCCGCCGCCGCCGCTGTGGATGCAGTATCCGATGTCGCCCGGAGTGCCGCCCGGGCCCTGGGCGCCGCTCGCGATGCCGCTCCCTAACGACCACATACCTAAGGATGAACCCACATCAGGTGAGTCACAATACTACTCTAAAGAGAGAGATTACTTAATGGCCTGCTGGTTTTAGAAGAGTCAGTTTCATAGATTGCAGCCCAAAATAGAGGGAATTAAGAAAAAAAAAACCGGCCAAGAGCGTGTCGGGCCACGCTCAGTGTAGGGTTCCGTAGTTTCCCGTCCGTCATAATAAGTGTTCCCACTTATGAGTTTAAAGGTGGGTATCCATTATGTTTTTTTTATATATATTTTTAATTTTTTTCACTTTCAAAATAATTTTCCTAGAAAGTCCTTATAAAGTTCTACTTTTCAGATTTTTTTCATCTTTTCTAAACTTATGGTTCAAAAGTTAGAGGGGGAGACACACATTGTTTTTTACTTTTGGAGCGATTATTTCCGAAATTATTGACATTATCAAAAAATTATTTTAGTAAAACCCTAAGTATTCATTTTTAAATACCTTTCCAACAATATATCACACGTCAGGGTTGAAATTTAAAAAAAAATCACTTCATACTTTACATAAAGGGGGGCTACCCTAATAAAACATTTTTTTCCAATTTTTATTTTACCACTTTGTCGGCGTGATTGATAAACATATTGGTACCAAATTTCAGCTTTCTAGTGCGTACGGTCACAGAGATTAAGCGAGGACGGACGGACTGACGGACAGACAGACATGACGAAACTATAAGGGTTTCTAGTTGACTACGGAACCCTAAAAAGAGAGGCCTTTGTCCCACTGCAGAGCCAATTTTTATTTTTTTACAACCTATACCGAGTCCCGCTCCTGGTAAAAGGCTTACCCTTCTTCCAAAACTCTCTGATTTGCTCAACTTCGGGCGTGTGCCGTGCGAACATGACCAGATTGTAGCACCTTTGCCGCGGTCGACCTCGACGCCCATGTTCTACCTCAGGAGTCCAGTGACTGATGAAGTGATGATCTTTCCGGGTGCTTTCGTGCGATGTGGCTCCCGACTCCCATTTCAGCGTGACTGCTTTAACTCCAACATCAGCTACCCAAGTTATGGAGAAATTTCGTTCGCTGTTAAATAGATGGCATGCCCTTTGTGAGTCTCGAAGACCAGGGGATGAAGCGTCGCGCAAAGACCGTGCCCGCGCTGAGCACGGCCTCGTACCCGCCGTCGCCGGGCCCAATTTTGCCTTTGTCTTTGACTCGACAAGAATATAGTATATTTCATTATAAGTGCGGAAAGCCTGTCATTGCAACGAGTTCCGACAAATGTCTAGCCGAGCCGAGGCACAGCCGACGGCGAGGGTAGACAGTCGGAACAAGTTGCAATGACGGTTCCGCACGTGTACTGAACAACTATTTTTAATACAGTTGCGAAAAAATGAAGCAATTTAATAAAATAATAAAACCGTAATTAAACTCGCAAAGAACATTTTTGAAAATGGCGCATAACGTAAAAGAATCGCAGAGATTTTTTTTTCTTTACCTATTCTGGGTAGGCAAAGGGAACTATGCCCATACAGCCAAGTCTTCAGTAGATTTTTTTTATTGATATGAAATAAAAATGAAAACCTTTAACTCATTGAATCAAATAATTAAATCTGATATTGAAACAAATTAGTAGCTTCTTTAGAAATATTTGCATGAATCATAAAAACTTCTATGATTTTATTTAGTAAATACTTCGTGGTTGTTTTTTTTTTTTTAATGGACATTATTTTGACAGTTGGGAAAGAGAACGCACGAGTTCGGGAAAGGTAAAGAAAAAGCACGAGTACGTAATAGCCCACATCCCGAACGCTATACGTCCCTGCAATACGCCACTTTTTGAGCAACTGTATTAAAAAAAAATTTACGTGTCCCATCAGAAAAAAGAGCTAAAACAAAACCCAGGAATGTACCTGTTGTTCATCCTAACAGGTCTTTTTCATATTTCCAGATTTGCCGCTCAATTTGTCGAAACACTGAGATGAACGGCGCAGTCGCAAGTCTGACACGTGAGACTGAACACACAAACAAACATTGTTATTAATAAAATCGGTCAATTTCGCTCCGTCGTACGTGACACGTATACGTCGTTCACCGGGTACCGCCATGTCATGTGCTACCTTTCACGTGCTTTATTTATGTTTAATGAAAATGCGATCTAAGACTTTAAAATTTAATATGTAGCATATAAGCGAAACAGCAATATTCATGGTTTTATATGAAGTATAATAATGATACACGTGGAAGACAAGTAATACGTAAACTTGTGGTGTCATGTCGTCAATAAAATTGTCTTATGAACATTCCACTGTAACACTCAACGATTGGCGCATGCAAAAGTCCAAAAACTAGATCCCACCTAATCCAGCGTTTGTGATCGCGCTGATGCGATTATGTATTTTATATATTGTAACTGTAGCAATATCTTTTGCTAACACGCAAAAATATTTTTGTATAGATTGTCGCTTTCCGACGGAGCACTCTGTTCGGGGATCTATTTACAAACTAATGTATATTACACTGAAATATTATATTTTAGTATAGATATATGTATGCAGAGTCATGTGTGTATTTTCATACGAAATATTTGTACTGCGAGTTGAATATTTTAATATTGGCTATTATTTTAGGGTAAGATTCTAAGATGATCTAAATAAACAAAATACAGTTATCAATTGTTAAATTCAGTGCCTTGAAAGAAATAAAGATATTAAGATCATATTTAATTATAAACAAAAAGTATTACGACAAATCCTGGCTTCGTCCAAATTTACAACATTACATAACACATAGGTACTGCTTATATTCATATAAATAAAATTTTATACAATATAATATTTCTAATTGTTGCTCCTGTTCCTTATTCATTTGCAAAATTCCATATGTTTATGTTCGATCTCATTATTTAATTTAGAAAATAAAATGAGGTAAAGACTACAGTTTTGGGAACAAATTTGGATGTGTGTTTATGTAACATGTATAAAAATAAGAGACATTGTATATAATTTGTGAATGGTGTATTATTGATGGAAGTTCGGGGCGTAGATATATCAGAGCATTAATCGTTTACGACTTATCAGTAAGCAGTTTATTACCTTCAAATAATTATTATAATTGTACAGTATTTTTATAACAAGTATTTTATGTTGTCTATGCTGATGACGGGAGTCTGTCTTGTAGTGGGTGTATCGAGGAGCAGCTGTCGCGCTCCTGCAGGCTTTGAGATTAAAACGTAGAGCTAGATTTACTGCAATTTTAGTTGAAGTATGGGGTTATGTATTATAAGAACAGTTAAATGACGGTAAGGGACTGACTTCTGATGTAATATTATCAATAATGGAACTGTATAAAATAGTTATATAACCGAAGGCCTACTGTAACGATTGTGTTGTCCTCCAACTAAGTTGATTAGTGTAAATGTAGCTATAATACATCCTGCTCAATTTAACTCTTGAGTAAATATAGGGAACAACTTTATTTCAATGTTGTGGTATGGAGCAAGGAGGAAGCTGTAGTTTTTATATTAAAATTTGTGTTGTTATTATGAAAAATGTAATTGAATATATGCTATCCACTAGTTCATTATTTTATACTTCAATATCTTACTTCGTGGGTAGCATATATTCGACATGTTTGGAATTACTTTTGTTTCTCGTCGCAATAAAAAGAGATCATATTATTATTCAAGTATGTAGTGATGCCGTTTGTATGTTAATGCATCGTGTCAATCACCTCATATTTTTGTGCAGTGATATGGTCCCAAAGAATAATAAATTAATTACCCACATAGTGCTTTCGCAAATCTTATGAATAGGCACCGCAAGTTATATAAAACTGGTGTCTTTTTTATCAATCTTTGCAAGAATTTTCTCCATTCCATGAAGGTTTTATAGTACGGTAGTATCGTAGATTCTCGTTCAAAGTTGTGTTGTTTACTATACCGGTGGCTATATTAAATCGTTTGCTCACCATCGGCATTGTTAGGTACTAAGAACGTAAGAAGTACATTTGAGTGCCATTTGACAACGCGACAGCTTTATTGAGGACTTTCACTTTTTGTGGCTAAAGTGAAAACTGTTGGGCGTATTTATGTTATTATAAGAAAATAATTTCTCGCCTGTTGCTAGAGCTATGGTGGTACATCTCCTCATTAATGTTGTCGGTCACAAGCTTTTATTTAAGTATATTTTTATATGGGTTTATAGAAAATGCAGACTTCTCCGAGCTACAACATTGTTTTACCGTTGTTTTAAAAATGCTAAAATATTTTTCTACGCGATGATATAACACAAACTTGAAGTATGTGATAGTGCTTTCAAAATAAGTGAGACGCGATCTTGCAGGTGTCTTAAAATCCCCCTAAAATCATATTTATCATACCGAGAAATAGTTATTATCCATTTATATTAAGATGTAGTTATTACTCGAATAAATATAACTTTTTAAAATTAGGTCTTTTCTTTACTTATACCCACTGTCCACTGTGCAAGCAAAACATAAGTCAAGGATATTGTTTTAGGGTTGCGGCTCGTCTAGCAGCACGGAATCGTTTTTTGCCATGATGTGGCCCGTCCCCGTGTTTTCAGAACCTGCTAGAGCGACAAACCGATCGAATCTAGCTATTTACCCTTTGTTCTCATATTATTACATTCGCAAAATATTACACAAAGAGACAATCACAGCGAAAGATGTTTTTAATTTGAGGGAAACAATAATAAAACAATGCACGCCTTCTAAGCATTTATGCCATAGATGTATTACAAATAAACATAGCATAACCATATTTAACGAAGAAGCGATACATCAGAAGGGCACCTACCTGGGTACTTTCATAGATATCGAAAGATCCTTCGATAAAACAAACTTCTCCAGCATCAGCGCCGGCCTCTCTCGACACGGTATAGAAAACAGGTAGCGATAGACTGAATTGCCAATATGTATAGCAAACGAGTGGTCCACCTTGGGGCAGAGCAGCAGTGATAGCGATAGCCAGGGCCTGTCCCCAAGGAGGAGTGCTATCGCCCCTCCTCTTGAAGTCTTGAATCTGATGATTAATGACCTCATCGCGAAGCTCAATGCAAACCAGTTTTTAACCGACTTCAAAAAAAGGAGGAGGTTATCAATTCGACTGTATTTTTTTTTTTTTAATGTTTGTTAGCTCATAACTTGCGACTGAGTGAACTGATTTTCATGATTCTTTTTTCATTTGAAAACTGGTGCTTCCCGTGTGGTCCCATTGTCACCATTTCAATATCTGATGATGGGATCTTGTAGAAATCGGGGGAACTCTTCAATAAATAACAGCAGATTAACCGCGATTGTTGCTATAGCATATCTAAGCATTGTTTCATCACACAACATAATATCACGCCTGTACTAACAAAGGTGATGAAGAACTTCGGAGATAGGCAAGGGATGATGGACTGGGATTGCTGAAATCTCATGACTGTCTATTGTTTACACCAGTTCATAACATAACATCACGCCGGTACGTTGTGAAGGGGTAAGCACATGTGAAATTGTGAACCACTAAAAAGTGAAAAATAAAAACTTTTTTACAAAAAATAAAACCGACTTCGACAAAAATAAAACACAAAAAAGTGAAAAATAAAAAATCAGCTTCAGAAGTCGGTGGCAAAAACATGAAATCAAACAAACAAAAGTCACCGACTTCAGAAGCAGATTTTTTATTTTTCACTTTTTTGTGTTTTTTATTTGTCGAAGTCGGTTAAATTTTATTTTTTGTAAAAAAGTTTTACACTGTCAGGTGGGCGTTTTTCAAAAAATTTGTCCACCCGAAAATGACGTGTCCCATGACTTTAGACTAATATTCTGTGAGCTACGTGTTTCATAACTTTTTTTTTCTGCTTAGATACGATACAATAACTTCAAAACTGTTTATTGATGTCGTCAAAACTACTTAAATCTACATATTTAAATTAATACAATCAATATAAGAAATTAAAAAGGTGATTTTTGTACTGTCCCACCCTCGTTTCGTAAAGTTCAGAACGAAAAATATCAGTATTATCCTACCTTTATCTTCAACATACTTTGTAATTTGGTAGGATAATGTGATCTAAATTCGATAAAATGCCTTATTTATTGGGTTTTACACCTCAAAATAGTATAAAATATTAATTTTAACTTGTCCTTAAAAACCGTCATTGGTGGAAAGTTCCATCTACGCAACGTCGAATTTCGACTTAAAATGCAAAAAAATAATAAACTGAGTTTTGTTTTTGTCTTATGGCAGCATTTAAACGTGAAAACGGTCGTTATATTAGTTATTTGATAGCTGTGGCGTTTGCAAAGTGTAAGTGAGTGGTTGGGCGTCACGTTGTCTTGTTTCGTCGTTCCACTACGAACTTGATTATTTGAGCTAAGTAACGACATTTTTAGTTAGAAATTTTGACAATTAATTAAAAAAAGTGTTAACAAATCTGAATTGAAAGTAATATCAACTAAAATTACATCGAAACTATTGAACTTTACTGTTTGTTTCTGTGCTGGCGTCATCCGTCACGTCATCTACGCAACGTATCGTATAAGCGGAATAACAAATCGTCGTTGATACTCCTAAACCGCGTAACTAACACTGTTAAATACCGCGTATGTGCAAAAAAATCAAAATTGAGATTTCGCAGCTGTAGGTAGCTGATTGTGATTGGCATCGAAGCGCATGACAAATTTTTGAATCGACCAATAGGAAGACGAGTAATTGAAAAGCAACGAAACCGCGAGTCTATCGTCGAACAAGTTTCAACCTGAATTCCGCGTATCTCGGTTTAAAGAAACTTTATTCTCAATAAAAACATAAAGTCACTTACTTGAGAACAATACTAAAAATAAAGATTACAATGTTCGTCATCAGTATTACAACTTAATATGTAGTTACCCATCCAATGCATTCATTTCTCCAGAAGTGATCGATCCGCAATTATGTGCTGGCTAAGTTGAGTTTTGAATGCATTGAAAGAGTGTACATTTCTTATACAGGACGGTAATTTGTTATAAAGCTGTGCTCCTTCAAAAGTTAGCATTTTTTTGCCATAGTTAGTTCTTGTTTTCGGTAAAACTAGCAAGCTTGCTCGCCGTGTACTGCGTTGACTAACTTGTTTATATTGAGTGAGTGTTAAGTTTGAGTGAACGCTTTTGTTAAGAATATTTCTGATGAAAATGCATGTGTTGTAAATGTAAAGTTGTTTTATGTTCATTATTTTTGTGTCTTGATAAATTTTGCTAGTAGATGTTAGATATGGGTAGTTAAATAGTATTTTTATGATTTTATTTTGGGTAATTTGAAGTTCAGATAATTTTGTTTTAGCAGCACTGCCCCAAATTTCGATTAAGTTAAGTAGATGTGGCTTTACTAGGGAGTTGTAAATAGTATACCGCAGTTTTGGTGGAATACAACGAACAATGTTACGCAGTGACCCGGAGAGTGCCGAAAGTTTACTCTTTATGTGATCTATGTGAGCATTCCACGTTAGTGAGCTGTCCATTCTTAGACCGAGGTATTTTTCGCATGGTTTTTGCTGTAGCGGGATATCATTAATTGTTAGAGGGTCATATGGTGGAATCAATTTATTTTTAGCCTTAAATATTATATAACTTGTTTTAGAGATATTTATTGTTAGGAGATTGAACTGAAACCATGCGAATAGGGTATTTAAATCTTCTTGTGCTTGTGAGATAATGTGATGGATGGAAGTTCCGAAGTAAAATAAACAAGTGTCGTCAGCGTATAAGGTAAGGTGACCATGTAGTTTAATTTCGCTTATATTATTTATATATATTAAAAAAAGTAAGGGTCCCAAGATAGATCCCTGTGGGACGCCACATGTAATAGGTAGTGCATCACTTTGGTGATTACCAAGTTTGACCACTTGTGAACGATTTTTTAAGTAAGACTCGAGCATTTTTAGAGCTTTTCCCGTGATTTTTATTGATTCCAGTTTTTTTAGGAGTAGTTTGTGGCTAACTGTATCAAAGGCCTTTTTTAAATCAATAAAAATACCTAGGGCTATGTTTTTTCTGTCTATGTTTTGTTTAATTTTAGTGATGAGATCAATAGTGGCTGTAGTAGTATTACTTCTGGGTCTAAATCCATATTGTCGATCGGTGATGAAGTTAATAGAATTAAGATACTTTTCTAATCGCTTGTGAATAATTTTTTCTAATATTTTTGACATAACAGGCAACACTGAGATAGGTCGATAATTTCCTGGATCTGTGGTAGGGCCTGATTTATAGATTGGTGTTACTTTTGCTATTTTTAGTGTATCAGGGAAGTTCCCGTCATCCAGTAATTCATTCAGACACTTGCTCAGATCGTCTGCGATTAAACTTTTAACGGTTTTAATTACTTTGGTTTTTATTCCGTCTAGGCCAGTGCTGCAATTTGGATCGAGTTTAGCTATAAGGGTTGCTATTTCATTAGCAGAACACGGGCTGAAACTGGAGAGATTTTCAACGTTTTGGGTTAAAGGATTTGGTAAAGCGCAGTCATGATCGTTATGAAATGAACTAGGTATTTCGTTCGCTAGGAGTGGTCCAATTGTAGCAAAGTATTCGTTAAATATTTGGCAAATATGATTTGGCTCGGTAATGTTATCGTTGTTTACTACTAATTTTGGAGGAACACAGCTCTGTTTTATTTTATTACTTGATAAGGTATTGATTAGGCCCCACATTTTCTTAGGTTTACTAATACATTTGTTAAATTCATTATAATAGTAGGAATTTTTTGTTTTTGATATTAATTTAGCTACGTAATCTCTTTTCTTCGTGAATTCGGTCTTTAGTGTGTCGTTACTAGGGTTAGTTTTATGTTCTGCCGATAGTATGTTCCTCTGGTTGATTTCAGCGATAATGTCCTTGTTAATCCAGTCTCTTTGTGGAGGATTGAGAATCTTGGTCTTTATAGTTTTAGCTTTGTCTGTAAATAGTTTTATTTGATTTTCAAACACTAGGTATTCGTTGTTAGGATTTTTGAACTTAGCTGTTTCAACAGTGTTATATAATTTTGTGTAGTTTATTGCTTCATATTGAGTTTTCATTTTCGGAGGAGTTTTGGTTTTTTTGAGTTCTAGGTACATCTGGTTATGATCAGACATAGAGGATTCAATTATTACCACATGAAAGTAATCGTCTTTTAGGTTGGTGCTGATATGATCGATGATAGTCTTTTTTGTTTCGGAGTTTCTCGTACAATATTTTTTGTTTATTTTATTTAGTAGTGTGTGTCCAGCTTCCTTGACTATTGCTTTGTATTGTTTTGTCTCTTTGTTTTTCTTAGTTAGTAAATCGACGTTGAAGTCTCCAAAAACAATTGTTCTTTTCCTTTGTTGTAGCTGCGAGTCATACTCCTGGAGAAACTCTTTGTAGTTAGTGTTTCCAGGGTAATATATGACTCCTATTTCAAGCGCGTACCGTTCGAGATTTATCCATAGGTAGTTGTTTCCATTTGAATACTTGGACTCTGATAGATTATGTCTCAAATCATTGTGTACATAGGCTGAGACTCCCCCTCCTCTAGAGTCGGTCCTGTAATTATAATAGTGGGTGTAATTGTCTATTTGTAGTGCCAAAGCTTGAGCCTCCGAGCGAATCCAGGTTTCTGTTACAAGTATGACGTGTGCTGTTTTCGGTAATGATCTTAAGACGCATTTTAATTCATCAAACTTTCCCTTTTTACGAATACTTCTAGCATTGAGGTATAAGAACCTGAGGCGTGATTTGGTGGCATTAATATAGCGGTAGTCATTGAGTACTTGATACGTGTTGCAATTTGTTTCGGTGGGCTTAGTGTCTGTCGTTAATTGTAGTTTTTTGAAGGGTTTTTTACTATCGTAGGTGTACCGTGGATGTATTTAATTGTAAGCTCATTCTCGCCATCATTTTGGCGACGTGCTAATTCTTCTTTCAGGCTCTTTAGATATTGCTGCTGCGCAGGAGTTTGATCAGAGAATATTTTAACATTTTCAGGTAGTTTGTCTTTGTTGCGTAGGAAATATTTTGCGGTAATGGCAGTATCAAAACAGACCTTAACTCGGCGGTATTTTCCAGGTACGTATTTACCGATTCTGAAGATCTTGATAGGCTTTGGTGGATTTTGGCACACTTGTGAAGTAATATTTAAAATATCCCTTTCGTCTCCAGATATCCTCTCTTCCGCGGTGGTGGAAGTCTGCTCCGGCAATCCAGCGAAAACAATATTTTTTTCTCTGTTGTTACGATCCATTATCTCCTTAATCACTTGCTCGTTCGAAGATGACTGATTGTCTGATTTAGACACAGAGGGCTGGACAGTAGACAGCTTGAGGTTATTCAGGTCTGACTCAAGAGAAATTATCTTTTGTTCCCCTTGAAAGATTTGCTTTTCTAATTGTGACACAGTTAGATTTAATGATTTTTGTTCCATTGCGATGTTAGATGTAGAAGATTTGATCTCGTTAATCTGAGCAGTATTTTGTCGAATCAACTGTACAGTTTGTTCATTAGATGATTTTAACTCGGACATTTGTGATTTAATCTCAGTTATATTTTCTTGCATATTATTCATGATCTGTTCGCTCGAACCAACATATTTTTCAAGTAGTGAGCCGATACGACTCAATTCCGAACGCATTTCTTTAATTTCATTTGAGCATTCACAATTATTGTCCATCAGTTGTTTACGTTTGCGGAAGGTAATTTGTGACTCTGCCGCAAGCGCACTTAACTTCGATAAATCGGGGTGTGAACTGTGACCGGTATTTCCAGCGCTGCTCACACCCGTGCCGGTGAGATTCCGTGATGGTGGTGGTGATTTTTGAGGATTCATTTTAATATTTCGCTTTAATAAATAGCACGAGCAGGTAATCGAGCAAAACTTTGTTTTCGTGATATAGTTATTGATACCTTGTTGTTGTATTCAATGTATTCAATCCGTGAACGCAGAGTCTCTGTGCGAAAGAGGAGTAGATATCCAATGTTCTGTTCTCGCGGGGGTGAAGCACGTTATGCTCGAACGCGGAGTCACTGTGCAAGCGAGACGGAGATAGCCCGTCTTCGTTGAGGCACTGTGAACGCGGAGTGTGCGCAGGAACAAAGCGATGTAATTAACAAACACTGTTTGCACAATTTAAGTTCTGACTGTACTTAGTTATGACTTATTTTTGAAGGACACTGATTTGAATATTTTTTAACAAAAACGATACACGTCTGCTCTGGGTAGTGACGAACGACGAACGTATCTGCGCAGATTACTAATAGTGTGACAGGATTTGTGTGGCGCTCCGGCTGAAAATAGTTTTTTTAATAGATTTAGTGGATTATTGTTTTTGTAAGTACGATATACTTATTTTATATTACATAATAAATGGAATTGTGATGTTTTTTGTTTTCAAATTGTAGAATTTCAAATCTAAAAGTTAAAATAATGTTTACGTTGTACTTACGCGGTTTTGATAAAATTTTGTCTTGGTCTAGTTTTGCACTTCCGCGGTTTTGTAATAAGTACTTTTTAGTGCGCTTTCACAATACGACGACAAGCAAGAATAGCACCCACCCATTTCATCCCGAGGGTGTCGTAGAAGGCGACTAAGGAAAAAATCCAGAAGTCGGGCAGCAGCGGGTTCTGTGTACTTAACAACTTCACTGCGATCCCCAAGACATTGAATTGGGAATTGCCATAAAATGTCAGACAGACAAAGCACACGGCCCCCATTCCCCGGCGGCTCCACTATTCCTGGCCTCGGTAGCGGGTCAGGTAACGGGGGAGCAGGGGGTACTAAGAATCCCGCTACCACCCCCAACGGACTTTGGCCCTGGCAACACACAACCTCCGCACATTGCGGACCAACGAAAAGATTGTCGAGCTGGAGGAGGAATTGAGCAAGTTGCGATGGGACATACTGGGATTGTGTGAAATAAGACGAGAGGGTCAGGAACTCAGGACACGATAATCCTGGATTCCGGCAACATGTTCTTCTTCCGGGAAGGAGACCGAAAATCCCAGGGTGGTGTTGGGTTTCTCGTCCGTAAGCCCCTCGTTAATAACGTAGTAAAGGTCGATAGTGTGTCGAGCAGGGTAGCATACCTTATACTCAGAATCACCGATCGGTATTCGCTGAAGGTTATACAGGTATTTGCGCCGACCTCGACATACCCTGACGATGAAGTGGAGGCTATGTATGAGGATATATGGAAAGCCATGCATACCTCCAAATCATACTTTACAGTTGTGATGGGGGACTTCAATGCAAAGGTGGGCACACGGAATAGTGATGAGTTGAGAGTGGGGAAATATGGTCATGGACAGCGGAACCAGAGGGGCCAGAGGCTGGTTGACTTCATGGAAAAGGAGAGACTCTATTCGATGAACTCTTTTTTCCAGAAGCGCCCGACTAAAACGTGGACCTGGATAAGCCCTGATGGTTCCATTAAAAATGAGATCGACTTCATCATGACGACCAAGAAGCAAATATTCAATGATGTCTCCGTGATCTGCAGGGTGAAAACTGGTAGCGATCACCGTATTGTCAGAGGCACATTGAATATCGATGTTAAGCTTGAGAGGTCACGTCTGGTGAAGTCCACGCTCCGTCCTAATCCTGCCCAGATCCTAAATCCCGAAAGCTTTCAACTCGAACTGCAATCGCTTCCAATGCCTAACCGAATGCGAAACAGTGGGCGAGCTAAACAACGGGTTGGTGGAAACTGTCCATGCAGTGGGGTTTATGTTCTTCAATATCCCACGCCGAAAAAAGCCTCAAAAGCTCTCGGCAAACACAATCCAGTTGATGGAAGACCGGTCTGAGATGAGACTGCAATCTTCAGTAGATATGTCGGAATATGGCAAACTCAATAGGCGCATCTCAAAGTCCATGCGACACGACTTGCGGTCCTATAATACTCAATGTATTAAGACCGCAATTGAGCGAAACCAGGGCTCCAAAGTGTTCGCGAAGAATGCGTCTATTGGGCAAAGCCAAATGACAAAACTGAAGATCGAGGACGGCAGTATCATCTCATCGAAGCCAGAGATACCGGAAGAGCTTGAGAGGTTTTATGGACAGTTGTACACTTCGACCCGACAGCCCGTTGTCAGTTCAGCTCAGGACACCAGAGCGAAACTGACCCGACACTACACTGAGGATATCCCAGATGTCAGCCTGTATGAGATTAGAATGGCCCTCCAACAGCTTAAGAACAACAAGGCGCCGGGGGATGACGGAATCACGACAGAACTTCTGCGAGCGGGTGGAAAACCAGTACTTTTAATTCTCCAGAAGCTGTTTGACTCCGTCATACTCGAAGGTATTACGCCAGAAGCATGGCACAGGAGTGTGGTGGTGCTCTTCTTCAAAAAAGGTGACAACACCCTATTGAAGAATTATAGACCCATCTCCTCTCCTGAGCCATGTGTACAAGCTGAAGAAATTACTTTTTGACTGAGTTTTGGTCGTTTTGTTTATTTTTTTTTGTAGTGGTGGAATGATTATGATGAAAATGGTTAATGTGCAATGATTGGAATACTTAATAATACTAAATAAACGGTTGATTGAGTGTAGAGCATTATTTTATTTTATTAACTATTCCGCGTAAGTACAGATACCGAACCCATTCCGAACCGGAACCGTTAGAAAAATACAGCGTAAGTGAATTTGTAAACAAACTAATAGCAATATTAACTTTAAAATTAGTGCATTAGTTAAAGGAGACCGAAATGGTTCTAAAACACAAGTTCTTTCGAAATTCGGCTGATTCGTTGTTTAGAAAATTAGTTTTTTGGCCCTACTGTAAAGTTGCAAAGATGTAGTTACGCGGTATTTAACAATTTTAGTTACGCGGTTTCGGAGTATCAACGACGAAATGTGACGTAGTGGAATTCTTAAGCATGGTTTACATTGTTCCTTCTTTATTTTGAAGTTTTTGTCAAAGTGATTATGTATGATGATTTTGGGGTCTAAATTAATATTTTGTCAAATAGATTTTATTAACTAGAAAATAAAAATGTAGTTGTTCATTCAAACTTACAATATAAAGGGTGTAACAGTACCCGAAGCTGAAAGTACTAGTTCTCCCAGTCATTACGATAATTTTTTGTTCTACACCATTCCCGGGAACCTTCTAGTTATGTAGATATTGATAGGTTCCGAATTTTTCACATGTTTTTGTTTATATTTCAGTTTTTAAGGTACTTACTTTACTTTAATTGCCTCACTATTCAAAGCATCTATTAGCACAATGTTTTAAGTGTACTACATGCAGTAACACGTGATTTTTACTCCAAAAAAGTTGTTTCCTAGCAATATTTTTTGCGTAGGGTTGCTTATTTTGATGTACCTACATAATGCTTGCACCCTGTACATTATAGATTCAAATTTACATAGTTAAGCTAATAAGCTTAATTTGATTACTTAAATATAATTTATGTAAGCCATGCCTTATAGTTCCTCAACGCGACGTAACGTAACGTGTCCTATTATTTTTGTGATATTTAGATTTAATTTCATAATTCTGGGTACCAATATTGTCTCAATTAAATTAAAAATAAATATATACTTACATTAAGGATTTTCTAAAATTAATTTGAATAGCATAATAAAACAAAATTCCAAAGTAATGTAAAGATTGTGCAATAAAACCTACCATAAAGTAACGTATAGGAATCGTTTACATAGAAAAAACCTTATTATATTTGAAAATTACTAATTATAAGCTTGTGATTAAGAAGACTGATTATGTTGAAAAATGTTTTGATAATAATTATAATGTTTTTGGAAGACCTTTATGTTTTAATAGTTATCCAAACTTCGTGATGTAATGGAACTTTTCAGCTGACCTATTCTGTGAAAACATAAATTTCTCGTTAAATATACGATACAATTTTTTTATTTTTTGTAAATATTAATTATGATGTCTAATAAACACATATTTATAATTAAATCATTTATTTTCTCGGTGGAAATCCACTACGTAACGGACACTTTTTTTGAAAAACGCCCAGGTATGCAAACGATCTCGCCATCCTCATCTCGAGGAAGGTGACAGGGACAATCTGCAACCTCGCTCAGCAAGCGCTACGCATAGTTGAGCGATGGTGTGCTGAGTTCGACCTCTCAGTGAACCCCACGAAAACTGAACTAGTCATGTTTACCCGAAAACTAACGCTAGGCCCTCATCGTCACCCGTCGGGGCCGCGGATTTTTGTACTAGATTATACGTGGCCTCGGCGCAAGGGCAAAGAAGGAACATGGGTTCGGTTTTTAGTCAGTAGAAGTCTGACACTCCCCTTCGCTCTGCCCAAGAGCGGGGGGGGGGAGGGGGTCATTCGATAATTTTCCACCCAACTAAAAAAAAAAAAAGGGCCTCATCGTCTACCTAAGCTATTCGATCTGAGCTTCAGGTAACCAACGAGGACAAATACCTGGGAGTTTATCCTGTACAGTAAGTTAAATTGGAGCAGTCATTTTGACAACAAGCTAAACAGGGCCTGCATCACCTTTTCATTTTGGCCTATCCCCCAAAATATACCTTGACTGCGCGGTAATCCGACTCATGATTGAGTTAAGACAAAAGACAACGTTCCTGAGTGCAAGGGCCCTTATGTAAAATACACTCTTTTTCTCTGTCGTCACACTTGACAGAGTGGTCGTGGTAGTCATGACAGGGGTGGTGGCAAGCTTCACAATTCGACGCCATTCCTATGATTCCTCTCGTACTGTTGCTTGCCTCGTGCATTCGTGGCGTGGACCATCTAATGCTGTCATCGTTTCCAGAGAAGTAGACAGTGTGCGATTCTGTCTGAAAGTGGCCATTTCTCCTCCAATGCGTCTCACTTAGACCGCAGATGTTTATTCCACATCCCTCCATCTCCCTCTCCAGAATATCAAGCTAGGCAAGTTTGAAGCATTCCGCGAACATTCCATATCTATACCTACCTATCTTTTGGACATTTCGCATCTTCATGAAGGACCTCCAGTAGTCCGATTTCCAGATATCGCCGTTCTCCCCTAACTACCTACCCCAATTTATTATGTTATTGTGTAAAATACACACAACATTTAATACAACAATAAAAAAAACTAATGATGATGACTGTATCGAGGTGTCGCGTAACCGTCCTCGGAAACGCGTCGAGCGTCGCGTTTCAAGCGTGGATATCATTTTTCCACACGATCCATCCATCTTTTCTTTGGTCTTGCTCTCCTACTCCACCTTTCATTAACCGCCTAACCTTTTCCCAACTATGCTGGGTAGTAGGTACATAAATTATGCTGGCCCCTGCATTTGGTGACCACCCATTACAGGTAGTCAGTCTCTCTACTGCCTACCTGTAATAGGTTACCAATTCACGGATCAACCTGGCAAGCGTGGCTAACCCTGAAGATCGATCCGAGCGGCTTATATCATCATTATCGTTATTTTGCCCTTATCCCGATTCTTTTGAGGTCGGCGAAGCATGTCTTCTTCCATACTTCTCTGTTTCTCGTCATGTGACACCTCCTTTTTGCCATATCATTCTTAACACAGTCCATCCATCGTTTCTTTGGTCTTCCTCTTCTCTTATACCCTTCCACATTCATATCCAAAACCTTTCTCACAAGATTTTCCTCATTCCTTCGCATCACATGCCCATACCACGACAATGACAAAATATTTCCACACACAACTTTTCAGTGACTGGCGCCACTTTCAGACTAGACAAGTAGACACTGATATAAAGTACCTAAAGCAACTGAAAAACCTAAAGTACCTACCTGATGTAAAGGACCTTGCAGTAGGATTCTCCTGAACAATAATTTATAGCAGACTTTACAAAACTATAGTGTTGGGGCTCAGGGTGCTCTTTTCCACCAGAGATGTGCTATGCTACGTTGCTATGGATGCGTTTGCTATCCACCAATCATATTCATTGGTGCACATAGCTTACCACTGGTGGAAACGGACTCGGCTAAGCTATGTTTTTTATATGGAAAGATGCGTGCTGTGTTGCTATGCTATCTCCCATACTATCGAAACTTAGCATAGCATCAGTGGAAACGGTCACATAGTTTCACAGTTTATCTATTACATCTTCGCAGCATAGCTGCATAGCACATCTCTGGTGGAAAAGCACCCTCATACACTCACGATGTGACTCTGAGATGGATAGATTCTGATAATAGATGAAGTAGGTCACAGGGATTCGACCTAACAAATCGTAGACCCCAATGAGTTTGGCCTAGATGACTAGTTGTTTTATAGACAGTCTATGAGGTCTGATATATAATTATGTAGTACATTGACGTAATAAAGTAGTATGTATGTAGTATGGAGGTGGCCGGCCGACGGATGTCAGGTTTTTATAAATCGTAACCTAGACGCATTCGTCCATTAGTAGGTTTAGTTGTCGAAAGCAGTACATAGACTGCTGTGCGTGAGGTCTTGGATTCGATTTCCAGGTCGGGTAATAACATGCCTATTGGAGGCAAAAGGCCAGAATTTTATAAAAATGTGATTAACCTCTCGTAGGCCGTGTAATTAGACACAATTAAAAAGCCATTGTGTCTCGCGTAGATCTACGCTACGGCATACGAAGGGTTAATATACATATACCTCTACACTTCTGCCTAGACCCTCGCGGATTGAGAACTAATTATTCGTTCAATTCGTTCCACTCATATCACTCTATGAACAACTTTCCTGCTGGGGTAACGCACACACCAAAAGTAGCTAAAATGGAAAGAGAGTACCTAACAAGAATTTACCCTCCTACCTATCAAACATGCACTATTTCAAGCACACCCGCTGTGTGCCCGCAGTTCGAACTTGATATATCATTAGCAAAAATTCACATTCACGTTGAACGATTACTCTTTCAAAGAGCTTGCCCACCGTAGAGACCAACCCGACATTGGCCTTGTTTGCTGATGAATGTGAGACGCCTACTATATTATGGTCAAGTATGGTACTTTGCGTTTCAGGCTCTCAGGATGCAGCGGTCATTTGCATAAATACCGGGTAAAGCGGCGTGAACAAAGGAGCGCAGGGATGAGTAAAAAAAAATCTTCGAAGAGAGATTTGAATGTTTTCAAAAGTTTTGTCTCTCGATTCGCCATTTCGTTTCTGTTCACTCCTTTTTACGGTACATTTTACGCCTTTTCCCTGTGGGAGTAGACAGAAAAAAACTGTACTAAATCACAAATAAAATTAAACCAACCTATATTTCAATTTGTGCTTTATTTATGAAAAAAATTGTAAATTATCCTACAATGAATCTCCGAATGAATTAGACTTACATATCGTTTTATGTATCAAATACATTATTTTGCTCGACGCCAGATCAAACCACATAAGAACAATATAGTTTAAAATATTATCTACAGAATCCGTCCTCGGCGATTCGATTACCAAAAATACAATCTTCGTTCGGTCCGGGGGGGCGTCGCTCTTGGCGGCGGGTATGTACAGTCGCTTGCTCGTGTAGCTGTGGGCGCGGGGCTTGGGGCTTGGGGCGCAGGGCTAGCCGAGCAGCGCCTCCATGGCGTAGGCGTGCGGGGGCGGCGGGCGCGGCGCCGGCTGTCAGTCCAGGATCACCAGCTGCAGCGGCGCCGCCTTGCAGGGGCCCGCGCCGCCGCGCATGGCCCGCCAGGGGGCCCGCGCGCCGCGTCGCAGCTCGCCGCACGACAGGTTGCGCCGCGCCACCCTGCACACGTACATCTTAGCGTACTCCTACAACACTGACACGTTCTGAAGCCTCACAAAGTACAGGAAACTATCTCCCATGATCAGCTTATAATGTTACCCACTGCTTGGACACGGCCCTCCTCTCGATGAGAGAGAATGTTCTACAAGCCAACTCTACATCCAGATGTCATGTCTTCGAATTTTGTTTCTAGGACATTCCGGTTTCCTTAATATGCCTTCCTTCACCATTTTATGAGCAGAGGTGATGACAAAAATTGCAGAGTATTGTGCATGCCTGGGATCGAACCAGCAACCAATTCAATTTGTTTCATGGGACCCCAGTATGAGTTCCAGTTATAGAGATTTCTCACTTATCCATGTCCCAGTTAGCCAAATTTCATTGTAGTAAAGTAAAGTAAAGTAAATTTTGACCTTCGAAAAGTGCTGATTATCAGCCTAGTTTGAATAAATGAATTTTGATTTTGATTTTTGAACCTAGGCCGTACTTGAATGTCAAAGAAATACTTCATTTCCCAAACAATCACTCCTCTCACTCTTCTTTCGGTACTGCTTTATATATTTTTATTACAGTCACCATTTTGACAAACTGGCAGTAACCAGACATGGCAACATGTGGTGTATCCCTCAAATTACAGTTCAAGAAATAACCATCAATCAAGAATCTTTAATAAAAAATATAGCTTTCATATTGGGCTTACATTTATTATCTTTACATAGATAACTTTTTGCAATTCTGACTAATTAGAATAGGATGAGAAAATATGAGTTTAATATTCAAGGTCGATTAGAACTGAACATAAACAAAGTTTGTGATGTCTTATAGCTAGGTGATACCGTGCAGTCCTGCGGGGCGGTGGCGGTGGCGGTGGTGGTGGTGGTGGTTGTTACTCACTTGGCGATCTCGGTCGCTCGGAAGTAGAGGTCATCGGGCGCGTCCATCCAGGAGATGACGTGCCGGCGGCCGCCTCGGCCGCTTATGTTCGTCGGCTTGCCGTTGACCTGCACACGGTACGAGCTCGTTACAATCTCGGTCGGCCGGACACGGATACTGGATGGTTACGGGGAGGCGGGGAGGCGGGGAGGCGGGACAACTGACGTGTGTGAAGACGTGCGCGGGCAGCGGCTGGCCCGTGGCCTGCGCGCGCGCACACATGGCGGCGTACTGCTCGCGGGACGGCCGCTGCATGGGCGCCGGGTGCTTGTTGGGGCGCTTGGCGGGCGGCGGCGCTGCGCCCTCCAGCGACGAGCGCCCGAGGCCGCCTCCTGCGGGGCATAGCGCCACAATGTTACGAGGACAAACTAAATTACCACTACGAACATCGAAAAAGATTGCGCGTACCTGTCGCTGTTTCCGTAATGAGCGTGAAAAAATACGATATCGTTAATTTTTATTTCAATATATTTATAAATAAGTAATTAATTTGACTTTAACATTTATATATATCAGAAAAAGCTAACGATACTGACTGTCGAGGCCGTTGATGTCGTCGTACGCTCGTCGCTTGAGGGGTTGCACGGGCGCAGCTTCGGCGCGGCGTGCTTCTATTTCGGCGCGCGATAGCACACGCTCGTACATTAGGCTGCCATCTAAACATAATACAAACAAGTTTTAGAAACGATCTGCTTCGAAGAATTGTATTAATTAAGGGGTTAACACTGTAAGTAGTGTTTTCAGTTGATAAGGTTTACAGTAGAGCCATTTCGGTGCGTTACGTCGTCGCAATGCTACGATTTCAACGAGTAATGCAGCATTTGCTTGCTCTCAGCTAGCCCTCAGCTCTCGTTCGACGCGCACGCTATTCATCCTCTTTAGTGGTTTTTGTTCAGATTGCCATGTAGAAGAAGTAGGTAGTAGTTACCTGGCGCCTTAGGCGGCTTGGGGAAGGCGACGTGCGGCGGCACAGGCATGGCGTCGCGCGGCGTGAGCGTGAGCCACTCGTGCCGGGCGGGCCCCAGCGGCGTGCCCCGCGCGGCCGCCAGCCGGGCCGCCACGCCCCCCACGGGCCCACGCACTCGCGCCGGGCCCCCGCCACCAGGTGCACCCGCAGCTCGCAGTTCGGCGCCGCCTAGACCCGCCATTGCTATCGAACCTGGGAATACAACACGAGTTAGATGATTCATTTATATCTGAACATACCTGCTAGGTTCAACTTGAGTTCAGAATTTTATTCAGTTTCAAAATAAATTAAATTGAACTTCTTTATTACGAATCAAAGGTTACAAAAAATCAAATTGGACTACATGAAGTTAAAATATACAGCATTAGCATGTATTCGAAACATATGGTCATATTATGTGGGTCAAACTATCAAACCAAACATGACAGATGTTTGGTTTCTATGCGAATAAGAGCAATTGCGAGACTGTAATACGAGGAGTTTGACAAATGCCTTATAGTTAAATAAGCTTGATTTAAGAGTGTAAATAAGATATGTACGCGCCGTATGTAGCGCACTCACACTCGTGCTTGACCTGCTGCAGGTTGATGGGCGAGAAGGGCGAGCGCGCGAAGTGCCGGGGCCGGCGCAGGGCGCGCGTGAGACGTCGGGCGAGGCGCGTGAAGGGCGAGGCGCGCAGGTAGAAGGCGGCGCGCGTCTTCATCACCGGCCGCGCGCCCTCGCCCGTGCCGTGCGCTGTCGCCACGTGCCGGGCCAGGTGCGCGCGCAGCTTGAACTCCTGACCAAACAAAACGACTTCAAACTCATACAAACATGATGAACACAATGAAATCTCAAAACCTACGGCCTTTGGAACGAAATCTACATTAATAATGAAGAATTCAGGCTAAATAATCATACGCATCACGCGGCCCCAGAACAAAAAGGGCTAAGAAGGAACATTGGTGGATTTAAGACAGCAGAAGTCTGATACTCCCTTTTCCGCTCCAGCCAGAGCGGGAGGAGTCACTCTATGATATCCCACCCACCAAAAAAAAGGCTAAATAATCATCCTCTAAATAGTTTTTTTTATTTTTTATTCCACAACTACCACACAACGCCATCTAGTCCCAAGCTAAGCAGAGCTTGTGTTATGGGTACTAGACAACTGATAAACATACTTATATATTTCTAAATACATACATATTATAGATAAATTACACCCAGACACAGAACAAATGATCGTGCTCATCACACAAACATTTGTCCTGGGTGGGAATCGAACCCACGACCTCCGGCATAGCAGTTAGGGTCACTAACCACTAGACCAACAGGCCAGTCAAAAGTTTCAACTGGTCTCTAAAAACGTATATGAAACGCGTACCTTGGCGCAATTTAGAACAGTGCAGCGATGTGGACGATGGGACACGGACAGTGCGGTGTCCTCGCCCTCACCGCGAGGCCCTTTCGCGACCTCCACTTCGGTCTCACCGAAAACTCCAGCGGTCTGTCACAGATACATAAATATTACAAATCTATTCAACATTATTAATTATATCACTAATAGCCTCACTCAGAGAAGTTTCATGATTACTTAAGAGCTTATGGTACCTCAAACGCGAGTTTTATAATGCGTAAAAGTATATGATTCACTGCAGTAATCAACATCAGAAAAATATATGATATTCTTCAGGATATATGCTAGTGACATAGTGTTGTGAAAACAACACTATGGCACTAGCATATATAACTAACAATAATACAACTAACTTTGCTCGATAGAAAAAAATCGCGAAGATACCTCTCAAAATTTCTTTTAACGAGTAAAAACCATACTAAAATACATGTCATCGTTCTGATTTTTTTGCCAAATAATTTTACAAGCAACATACTAAAGTCGTAGTGTTTTACTTATTTAGTCCAATCAATAGTTTTTTTGTAAATCGCAAAATACCACTAATTTCGCACTATTCGGCCGCAGCGAAAGACGTAACCACCGCTTTGTAGTGCAAGCTGATTAGAACTTTATTCTAACAGTATTTCAAGCGCAGTTTGAACCACCACAAATAGGGTTGCTAATCTGAGGTAGCATACGCTCTTAAGCCATCACTTAGTAAAGATTTTGACATTTCAGTGAAAGTTTTGTACGTCAATTCTTTACTAAGTGACGGCTTGAGTAACCATTAAATATCTCTGAGTAGCCACATCGCAGTAAGATACATCATAACTTACACTTACCTTGACCTTGAGACCTCCATACTTTTTCCAGTATTGCCAGCATGTGCCGCAAAGTCTGTATTGTAAATGCTGCGGGCCCCATGTGTACCACTGGCTTGAACTTGTCACTGAAAACGAATCCTCTTATTTATTATAGTTGTTATTTCATGGTAATTCGAACATAGGCACAAGCTTGTAACCTAGGAAGTAACGTTGTTTGTTATCGAAAATTACTCGACCAGAGTTTACTCGATATATTTTAATTCAGTTTCACCCACTTGGCTGTATGATGTACCATGGATGTCCCTATGAAAATATCTGAAGATGTCAACTAGGTCATACCTATTCACAAACGTTTATAAGGAATACGAGAATGTTATTTGTATAGGAAAGCAAATTAGTCGGTATTTCACTGACCATTCGCTAGTTACTCGCTAGAGTGTGTATTTCGTCTGAGTCGTCTTTGTTTGTGTCTAGTCATATACCCTCTCAGCCATCAACGCGTGTATTGAGGTTTCGTACATCCCGCGTATTCTTGATCTACCGGATTTATTAAAATCGGTTAAACAATTTGATATCTCTCTCTATCTTAATCGCTATAGCATTAATAACCCTAGCAAAAATGATTTATTACAGACACACTTAGCTAAAAGTATGTTTTTTGCTGAAATAAGTTTTCTGAAAATATTTTACCGAGTGTCCGCCTACTTTTAGGTTTCGTTAATAGTTAGCATGATGATTACCGCACGTACCTGAGTGCTAAAACAACGAATAGCTGACCTTTCTACAGAGTTTAAAAATATATTGTCTAATAAAATCTCTCCGGGTTCTCACTAGGAGTTTGGATCAAAGGCCTGATACAAAAGGCAGAACTCCTCGCATGAGTTTCCTGTCCCTGGAGAGCCACCTGTAACTTGACTCCCAATATCAGTGGATGACAATTTTCATTATTTGTCATATTGGAATCTATTAACGTCCCTTGGCAAAAACGGTTGGGTGTATAAAATTCAAAAATTAATTATGTCTCTTACAATTTACAGTTTCAAAATGTAAGAATTCCTATCCATCGTACAGTACAGACATCGTATAGGACAGAGCTAGATCGACAGATCGGACGGGTGGCGGGCCGTGCACTAGGACTTGCCAAGCTACACGTATGCTTACCTTGGCAGGAGGCACAGAGCTGTCCGGCAGCGACGGTGGCGGTGCCGTTGGTGCCGCCGTTGAGCACGGCGGGCGCCGTCTTGCCGCTGCTGCTGTTGCTCGTTATTAGAGCCGGGTTCGGCTTGTTGCTGCAATTGTAAACACATATTGATGAAGCGGAACGGTTTAGGTTAACTAAACTACTATCTAAAAGCTAAAGTAATTCAAAATAAAATCTGATATTATTTTTATATAACAAACAGATATTCTTTGAGCCAGACATTGAAAGTGGATTGGTTCATTGTGTGCAAAACAATGTTTCTGTGTGCGTTAAAGCAGCTCGGCCAAGGGACAGTAGTTCCAGAATTTGTGCACAGCGACACATCAAACTATCCTTTTCTAGTATAACATGGCTTCGCTTTGAAAAGTTTTCCTTCCAATGAGGGATGCGAACAAAACTGGTTTTGTATAGCTTGATTTCGCCACCCGCCATCATCAAGTAGAACATTTGCCTCAAAATAGCATGATTCCTCGACATTTTTAACAGCTATATCATCTCACACAAGCGAAACAAAAACGACGTTAACATGAGAAAGGCAACAATACATGACATCGACATAGTATATGCATCGTGTGGTACAAACACTCACTAGTTGGGAATGTACACTTGCTTCAGCTTGGACTCGGCCTCTACCGCCTTGACGCGCTTCTGTTGCACGTAGCGGTCCGTCGTCTTCCACATGTAGTAGTACTCCACAAGGTTCTTTAGCGTCTTCCATGGCAACTGAACAGGGAAATAATTTGTTAAAATGTATGTCGACAACTTTAAACGGTTGTGGTTCAGGAACCACCCTGTAGGTGGCGCTGACTTAGGTCCACGACAATTGCTTCATTGTTATAAATAAAGACATGCTTTGTAATCGCAATTGGCCACAAAGGTTTCCTTCATTTAACTTTACAGTTTTAACAACTAATATATTTCGGTTTTTAAGACCTTCTTAGGATATTTACATACAAAAATGTACATTTAACTGCCACATTACGTAAAACCTATGATATACCAACACATTTTAATAATACCATTAGAGCCAATCGACATCGACCGATAAACGACTGTAATCTGGCTACCATGAACGTTGACTATTGGACTGGTGTCCTCAACTCCACGTTCAAATCAAATAGTTTCGGTATGGTCGTACGGAACCATTCAACTTATTGATGGATCTTTATATAACACTGACCAGTTCAAACATTTAGATTGATCCAGTACCTTCACACTTATGGGATATCTTACGTGATTATCCATCATTAAGAGATCAAAACGGTGAAGGAAAACATTGTGAGGAAACTGGCATGTCCTACAACCAAAACATTCGAAGACATGTAACATCTACAAAGCCGCACTGAGGCCGCGTGGTGGATTAGGTCTGGAGTCCCAGCAGTGGGAACATTATAGGCTGATTATGATGATAATGAGCTCCCGTTAAGGTTTTATCTAGAACCTTAAGGACGCATTTACGATTGATAAGTCAAATCATTACTTTTTTAAACAAAAGTATGTTTATTAAATACAATGCTTTGTATTTTTAAAATGTTTTTGCTACTTATTGTAGGTAGATGTGCAAGGTACAATTCTTAACTATAAATATAATTTTAGATATGTCCAGTTTCTCAATAAATGTACCGAAGTGAAAATACAAAGCATTGTATTTAATAAACATACTTTTGTTTAAAAAAGTAATGATTTGACTATCCATCGTAAATGCGTCCTTAACGGCTCATCATCATCAACAGCTCATTGCAACTATCTGCACATTCCTCCAGTAAAGTAATAGAAGGGTACTCACAAAATCCTGCCGTATATCAGCGAAGTCCTTGCCGTACTTGTCGAGCGCCTCCTCGAACAGGTTGGCCTCAGACGCGGACCACTCCTCCATCTCGTCGCGACACAGCACGGGGCCCGACGCGGGCACTAGCGACGACAGCGAAGACTCTATGCTGTAGCCGGATTTGTGCAGGGTGTCCATCGCGTGGAACTGGGTAAGAAATGGAGATGATATCAATAAAGGATCCAGAATAAGTAAAACGATGGATAAGGGCAGGCCAGGCAGATGATGATGATTCCCTGTTCATCCGATTTTGTCATTAGTGTAGAGTAGTCAATACCGATAAAAGGAAGGGATAATCATACTGTCCTCTCTAATTTACCTCTTGCTTCCTCTTCCTATCGACAGAAAAGAAGCAAATGGAGAGAACATTATCCCATCCTTCTAATATAATTGACGAAAAGCGCGAATAAAGAAATAGTCCAAGGAAAAACAGATCAATCGTAACAAGAGTCGGCAGGAATGGAGCCAGCTACACATAAGCGTAACACACAAAATATTTACTCATAACTGAACAAGTGCAGTGATCATCAACATTTAGACGAAAGTCTGACGTCCATGGCTGGAAACAGGCCTCTCTTGAGCAATGCTATTGTGGTTTTCGTTACGTTACCCACATACACATTGAGCCTAACAGTAAATGGTTTTCACTCCAGAATTTTAGACAGTCTCTTCCTCTTAGTTTGTGTTGCATATAAGTATTAGAAATCGGTCATTCTTGTCCCTCTCTTTCACTAAGCACAATGTTGTTCTGTTTCAGTGTGGTATCAATCTTCTTTCAAGTCTTTTAGCAGCCGCTTACAAAGTGGCGGGTGGTCTTCCACGAATACCTTTCGTCATTGGCCACCTTATTCCTATCTATGTGAGGTCACCGACTTCAGCATGCCTTCTACTCTTTCGTTTCTTTTATCTTCTCATTCTCTTCACTTTCTTCTTTTTCAGCCCATCCACATTTATACTCAAAACTTTCTTCACAATATTATTTCTTTGCATCACATGCATACCATGTAGGTATATTACTACCAATGACCGCACAATTTGCAAGTCATCCCTGACACATTCAGACTTTTTATTATACACTAGCTGTTCCCGGCATGTGTTGCAATGCTCTTTTTCCTACCCTACCTACCTACTACCCTACCTACCTACCTACTACCCTACCTACCTACCTACTACCCTACGTACCTACCTACTAATTTCTCACCGTTTAAACCTTCCCTGGGCTTCCAGAAATATTTCAAGACTAAAAGTATCCAAATCGGTTCAGCCGTTCTCGAGTTTTAGCGAGACTAACGAACGGAAATTCATTTTAATTTATATAGATAGAAGATTTACTCATTTCTTATGATATCCATGTATCTTACACCTACTCATCCATACATCTTACCCGCATTCTCACCTCAGCCACATGCATGTCTTTCTGTCAACCCTCAGTAATAGAGGTGTTAGAGCCGCGGTGGCCCTGTGGTGGCGGCCCCAACTTACGAGTAGTACGTGGGTTCGAACCCCGTCAGATGTATTACTTTGTAAAATTTATTTTATCACCACTGCTCTCAAAAAGGTGAAGGAAAACATCGTGTGGAAACCGGCATGGCGTAGAACCAAAACTTCGACGACATGTGCCATCTACGAACCTGCACTGGTTCCGCGAGATGGATTTAGTCAATTCCTTCTCATAGAGAGGGGGCCTGCAGTCCCAGCAGTGGGCATTAAACGCTGATTCATCATGCATGCAAACATTTACTCATTTCTTACTATATCCATTTATGTTACACCACACCCACATTCTTATCTCAGCCACATGCTTCTTTCATTTCTTTTAGCAGTATATCAGTAATAATTAAGTTGTAACATACGAGTGTGATGTCGCGGCTGGCGGCTGCGGCGGACATGTGCAGCGAGGGCTGCTTGACGCTGGAGGAGCAGTCGAGCGCGCGCGCGAACGTGCCCACCGAGCGCGACACCACGAGGAACTGGTCGATCTGCCGGTCCGTGAGCCCGTGCTCCGGCGTCCACACCAACGTCTCCAGCTCTTCACTGTTGCGTACGTCCTCTTCGCCTTAAATTTATAACAGATTATTACTACTTATGCGTCACATTTTAATATTTTTGTACAACTTATTCATTATATTCTTGACATTCATACATATTCTTGATAATCAGAATTACAGTTAATTTTTTTGTTGCAAAAATCAATAATATATCAAAAATACGTACCATCTTTTAATAAATTAGTTACTTCAGTCTGATATCTACTTCCAACTCTGATTTCTCCCTTATCTGCTAATAAAGTCTTTTGTGAAGGATCAAATACTAAACAATAAAAAAATGCGTCCTGAAACAAAAAGAGAAACTCTCATGAATATGTGTTACAATTTCATTTAGACAATATTATAAGTTTATAACAATACAGTTTTGGAAATAAACAGATAACAATCTTTTAAATTGTTCCCATGACAAATGTTTGTGAAGAACTTTGTAATTAATGTGTCACTTAATCTTCTATGTTAATTTATTCAATAAATATAACCAACTGTTTAGTCTAATTTTAAATAAAATTATTCATTTTATTTAAATTAAATGTTTAATTCGTCCAATGCAATGCTACGACAATGTAGGTATTTAGTTTGAATTATAACAAAATATTTTTTGGTCTTAGACAAAAGTACTTAAACGGTTTAGGTTTTTGGATGAACTATTGTATATGTGTTAATATAAATACTTTAAACGATTGTCGGATATAGGAAATGACATCAGATTAGGGCGTGGTGACATTTCCTAATTGAGATTGTTAGCAGCGCTGTGAGCTAACCTTGAAATAAAACGGGATGAGTACCTATCTACTCATTAGTCATGATAGCGATACACAGTTATTTGTCTTATTGCATCTACTTATTAAAGTTGTGTGGTACTTAAGATGGTGCTCATTTAAGTGGTAATTACTAGAGAAAATTGATAATGAAACAATATAAAGTCCCACGTTGCGACGCTGATTAGGGAATGAAATTAAAGTAATTTATAGAATGCTTGTATCAGCTCTTAATCTTCCCACGTAAGTTGTAATACAGTCGCGGACGAATGACTAGAATGTCCCATTATAATATGGAGATTTCTCATTTAATTCGGTGAGTGTGTGCTGCTTGCACTTTGTTTACATATAACCGTGTTTAGCTTAGGGCTACATAGGCTCAGATCTTATGACCTAACAGAAAAAAATACAGGAAACTAAGATCAATACATGGTATTAAAAGTATCGGCATATTGTTACGTGCAAATTTATCAATATTATTAACATTCATTAGCAGGATAATGTTCTTAGAAACAGATAACGCCATACCGCACGGGCCATGTAAAGTACTCAGTTGAATCATGAATTTAGATGTAGGTACTACTAGTTGAATTTTGTTTGAGGTCGGCGAAGCACATCTTCTATGTACTTCAATACTTCTCTATTAGTTATCATCTCAGTAGTCAGCCCTATTATTTTGTCACTTTCTTAGGTCACAAAGGTTGGACTACATTCTGCCAGTAATCACATTAAATTCCATGGCAAAATGCAATATACATAAAGCATTATAATAGTATTTTTTAAATTTATTTAAATTTATGGAATTTAGGGCTCATTTACAAAAGGCTCGTCTCGTGCTTTTTTATTAATTTACTGAGAGACGGGTCAACCGCAACAAACGCTGCATTTTAAAGTAACGAGCGAAAATCGCTTCTCGTAAAATCGACGTTTGAAATCGTTAACTTTTTCATACAACGCCGTGTGTTTAAATTAATAATAAAAACGCAGCACGCGCCGCGCGACGCCCCGCCTGTACGTAAACATGCACTTAGGCGGCGTTCCGCTAAGTGTACGTTACTGTGGAACTATGAACCTAGTTTCGTATAGTACTCCCAGTACAGTACTGACTTTAACATGATCATATACAATTCATCGATAGGTCGACTTGAATAGCAAATCGAATAACCTAAAACAGTACGCTTTCAGGTTTTTACACTTTCGGTGGGCAAGCACCCAGCATATGGGTTGAACAAAACTTCTTCTGGCTTCGGGTATGCCTCCAACCCGCCTACGAGTCGTCGCTATACGTAACTGTTCTACAGATGACTTGCGCTCAAGCGGCATCAAATAAAAACGGATAGTTTGAACTTGGCATTGTGTTAAGTAAGGAGTAAACCTTGTAAGAGTGTCGTGTTGTGTTCGTCCGTGGACGGTACATACTCACATCCTTATTGAGATAGCTGAGCAGCGACTCCGTCTCGTTGAGCAACGTGACGGTGCACTTGCCGCGGATGTGTGTGGCCGGCAGTGTTTCCACGTGCCGGGATAAGAACAGCTCCCGGTGTTTCGCCTGGTGCCGCTGTTTGGGCGCCAGGCCGTCCGTGCCTGGCAACTCGCTAGATTCCTCCTCCATCGCCGCTGGAACATACAAAGTGAACACGTTAGTGACCAATATTTGAATGTAAGTGTGGTGTTGATTTAATCGAATTCGGTCTTTAGAAGTAGTTGCCAACTCAGAATTGTAACGCAGAGCTAATAGGTCAGTTTCTGACCTTTTACATGAATTTGTGTTTGTTCTGATGATGCTAAATTGCTAACTGCCTACTTCACTTATCTGGCTGACTTCAGAACTAATTATCAGGTGAAAAAAATGTATCTTCCCCTAATTACTCCAAAAAATCCAATATCAACTTGGGCTTGCTCACAGTACTAATCAGTGACAGTACTCCGATCGGATAAAGAACTTAATTGAATGCATAAGCAGACAAATAAATTCAATAAATATTATAAAAGGATTTCTTTTTGGCACAATATTGAAGGTTGAACTTAGTTTTGAATATTTTTGCATAGTTACAAGGTTAGTAAGCCTTATTTAACATTCGATTATTTCTTTGTCTTTTAACTGAAACGTTAAATATTTCCAACAATAAATGGTTAGTAAATTGCGTGTATTTACCAGTGTTTGTACAAGTGAGTAAATGCATGTTTCTGTTATTACAGTTGTACGCATAGTGCAGTTGCAATCAACGTTACAATTTCGCAAGACATCATCTCGTATTTATTAACATCAAGTTGTGTACTGATGAATCACCACGTCCCATAGACGAGAGCCAAGAACAGTTGAACGGCACGCTAGTGTGATTTGCGTAAGAGCGGAAACATGGTTGCCTTGCGCGTACCGATTACCGATGCACTTGGACCACGGTGAGGGGTGACGGTGACTATAACATGGACAATTCTAATTTAATAAACTCTAAAATATCTCAATAAAATAAGTGATTCAGTAATGGTATAAAGTCAACGGTTTATCGTGATAGCTGTTATGAATGGTTTATAGGCCGTAAAGTTTATGAGACTCCTTCATTCATGTGTTGATTGGAAAGGGCCCAGATCATATCTGAAGAGGTGAGACTGTGCAGTATTGCCGCTTGCCGGTCGGCGGGCGGCAGGTGTGTTGCGAAACATGTCCACGTCAACTTATGATTTTTATGTGCCGATTGTACCGACCGCCATTACGACACGCGTTGTACCTACGAGTATCATACAACATGTCGGCCATTCCATTTTATTCTTATTAAATAAGTGTACCCGCGGAGGGAGACTTGTTTATTGTTATTCGACAATAAATATCATCCATTTACCCATCTCGAAGTCCTTGAGTAACTAAAAGAATAACTTTACACACCTGTCTTTCGAATAAAGATAAAATGCTTTTTATGTCCTTTTATTACTCGAAATACGTTCGGACTATTGAACTTAAATTGCTACTGACCTTTAAAATTCAAACCAATTTAATGTTCCTTAAGCGATACAAATGTGTACAGAAGCTACGTTTTGTAAAATACACTTCTCATCAAAAAAATCGAAACACTTTCGTTTTTATTGTTTTTGTCCTAATTTTTTACAAAAGAGAATTAATTCCATGAAAAAAAAAACATTATTGTGTAGCCTGGCAGTTTGGTCATTAAAGTAAGAAGAAAAAAAAACAAAATTCGAAATTAGAATTTCATTTGGTTTATCCTATAAATGAAATTAATCACTGTTTTGAGACAAATGTGTATTTAGGGTTGGAGTACGTTTCTCGTTTAAAAACTAAAAATTAGCGCTTGTCTTTAAACTTTTTGTTTCTTATTTCATTTACTGTGACTTTGGGACGTCTGAAAAAACTTTTTTTTCTAAAACATATGGATACTTCGCCCGCAGAAGCCGCCCAAGTAGTGGCATTGCTGGATTCTGGACTTAGTCAGCGTGTTGTGGCTGCAAGATTGCATCTAAGCTTATCGTCTGTTCATAGAGTCTACAAACGCTATCGGGAGACTGGTTCGTTCACGCGCCGTTCAGGATCTGGCAGGAATCGGGTCACTTCTGAGCGAGATGATCGATTTATTGTAGTGATGCAACGAATACGAATATTCGTATTCGCCGAATAGTAGACATTTACCGAATAACCGTATTCGGCGAATACTAAGACGAATATATATATATAAAAATGCTTATCTAAAACTCCCAAATTTATCGCCGACTGCTGATCCACTGGCCTTTTGGCGAGAAGATGTCCATTTTCCAAGTCTGAAAAAACTCGCCCAAAAATATTTTTCACTGAAGCCATGCACAGTCGCCTCGGAAAGACTTTTTTCAACGGCTGGGAACATCCAGACTGAAAAAAGAAATCGCCTAAAACCAGAAAATCTACTAATTTTATGTTTTTTAAATAAAAATTTGCCTGTTGTAAATTTTAATTATTAGAAGAGTAAACATTCATCAAATAAATAAGTCTTTTATTACCATGGCGAGATATTCGTATTCGTAGTCGTATTCGCCGAATAGTTGGTTTGATATTCGTATTCGTATTCGTAAAAGTAGTATTCGTTGCATCACTAATTTATTGTAACAACTTCTTTACGAAATCGACGCCTTAACGCTTTTCAACTGCAGCAGCAGCTTCGCGTTGTACGAAGAGTAGCTGTAAGTGACTCTACAATAAGAAGAAGGTTGAAGGAACGCGGATTGGCACCGCATAAGCCAGCGAATGGGCCGAAATTAACTGCAGACCATCGAAGAGCGCGCCTTAACTTTGCACGCGAACACCTAACTTGGTCATACCTTCAGTGGAGCAAAGTACTGTTTTCTGATGAGTGTAAAATTATGCTGTACTCATACTACTCACTATTAAATGACATTTTACATTTATTCCTAAATATACACATTTTTCTGATAATCCATACCAAATCATAAACTGCGAGGTGTTTCGATTTTTTTGATGAGAAGTGTATTAATCGAGGGGCTTGATATCTGTAAAATATTTTTTTAAACTTTCTTTGTCATCATTTTCACTTTTATCATTAAAATCAATCAAAAGTAGAGTTAACAGCATTTTTTCCGTAGTAATGCTTAAATAGCATTGTAAAGTGAAACGGGGCGTTGTCGAAGGTAAACACAAGGGACAGTGGTCCTCGCGGGCAGACAAAAGCGCGACCCCTGCGGGCCCAAAGTCACCCGGTTTGGCGTCGCGTCACGCGCTAAGATTTCTTCACTAACAAACATATGCGCCTGCGGCAACCATACAAACAATTATTGAAACATTACCAAAATCTAAACAAATGAGGTTATTATGTAGGCCAGTGTTTGTTGGTTTGTGTTAAGATTTGGCTTCGGGCGACGCGGCCACTGGGTAGGGGCGGGTGTTGTGGGGTGGGTTTGTATCGGCTACTTATTATTACCATGCAGACACCTCACTGATCACACACGAATAATAAAAGCCGTGTTTGGTGAACTAAACGATTTTAGAGCTAAATGGGGTGTGCTTTGCACGACAGATGTCACGCAGTTTACAGTACAAAGGTCCCCATAATGTGGGGCAAAAATGTAAGCTTTCGCAGGGAATAAAAAAATACAAACAAATACGTCACTACTCTAGATTGCGTTTGGTTGTAAACTCATTATTGGCATTAAGGGCCGGCTCCGGAAATCGAAGGTTGGGAATGTCATAGAAATAGATAGAAAACGATGCTCCACAACCTTGAAATAAATCACACAGCTAGCCAATGAATGTAACTTGTTATTGAAACTTTCGAATTTAAGATAATGCTTATGGATAAGTGTAAAAAAAAATCAGAAAATCACTAAAAACGAGTAAATCGCACTCCCGTATTGTAACAACTGAGTCGTAATTATTGAGAATTTTTAAATGAATTTTATTAAATAATAAAGTTAAAAGTATAAAGTAGTCACTGAAAGCTTCATTTTTTATTAAACATACTCTCATTTTGTGTAAAAAAATCACAAACTTGCCCATGTTTTTCGCTCAAAATCTTCATACAAATTACTATGAAGCGGAGCGCTTTCTTAGCAAGCTTCGACGGACCCACTCGTGGCTCAGTCTGCCACGCGCCTCCAACGTGAGAGCACGTCGATTTGCGCCGCATCGGCAGATCGCAGTCGAACCGTGTACGTACACAAAATCAGTGCACAGTGGTCTCGCGACAAACTTTTGTGATACCATAATAGTTTTGAAATTGAGTAAGTATACTTTTTATATTATTGTGAATTTGCATTATATTACTCGTAAATTAGATAGTAGGCAATGTACTGGTAGGTATGTGTTTCTTATTGTGTATTTGTGTTTTTAGGGTTCCGTAGTCAACTAGGAACCCTTATAGTTTCGCCATGTCTGTCTGTCTGTCCGTCTGTCCGTCCTCGCTTAATCTCTGTGACCGTTAGCACTAGAAAGCTGAAATTTGGTACCAATATGTGTATCAATCACGCCGACAAAGTGCTAAAATAAAAATTGGAAAAAAATGTTTTATTAGGGTAGCCCCCCTATATGTAAAGTGGGAAGTGATTTTTTTTTTAATTTTAACCCTAACGTGTGATATATTGTTGGAAAGGTATTTAAAAATGAATAGGGGTTTACTAAAATCATTTTTTGATAATGTCAATAATTTCGGAAATAATCGCTCCAAAAGTAAAAAACAAAGCGTCCCCCCCCCCTCTAACTTTTGAACCATAAGTTTAGAAAATACGAAAAAAATCTGAAAAGTAGAACTTTATAAGGACTTTCTAGGAAAATTATTTTGAACTTGGATGGAAACAACAGATGGAAACTGCAGTTAACCAATATAATTTGGTCCCTGAATCGTATGAGCGCCTATACAATCCAGAGGTCAAGCTTCATTGGCCCGTATTTCAAACAAAAAAAGAATTATTACTACGGAACCCTACACTGAGCGTGGCCCGACACGCTCTTGGCCGGTTTTTTTTTGTGCGTCTGATTTGACATTACATTTCGTTCGTAGAACAAAAACATCAAAAATTCTGGTTGTTTACATTTTCATTATACTAATTCTTAATTATCTGATAAACGCGTGGACCGATTTATATGATTCAAACGGATAGAATGGTTTTATACCTAGAATTTTCATTTGACAAAAAGTCGTTAAGATATCTCAACAAACAAAAAATCTCATTTTCAAGTTGCTCTCGTAATTATCCAACAAAAAAGATACCTACTATGGCGCACAGATATAAGTCGCGCGCGGTGCGTTTGTATGTATGAAGATACCGTACGTACTTCCCCCTTTTTAGAGTTCCGTAGTCAACTAGGAACCCTTAAAGTTTCGCCATGTCTGTCTGTCCGTCCGTCTGTCCGTCCTCGCTTAATCTCTGTGACCGTTAACACTAGAAAGCTGAAATTTGGTACCAATATGTGTATCAATCACGCCGACAAAGCGGTTAAATAAAAATTGGAAAAAAATGTTTTATTAGGGTAGCCCCCCTTTAAGTAAAGTGGGAAGTGTTTTTTTTTTTATTTCAACCTTAAGGGTAAACAAGCCAACGGCACGAACTAGTTGGTGGGCGGGGCTAAAATGCATGCTATTTCATCCGACGTCACGAGCGAAATGCATAGAGCGAAAGAGACACAACTAAAACGGGCGCGCGATTGTTTCTATGCAGACCTTTGGTAGTATGGATACCATGAAAAATCCATTGAATGTATCTGTTCAAAATAGAATTATTTGAATTCTTTAATAACTAATCTATGTCTGTATGGTTTTACTTTTTTAATTTTCGTACTATATACGTAACTTATTTACGCCCAAAGTTGGTTAAAATTAGTGCTAAAATATGAAAGTTTCGACGCTCATAACTTTCAAACCAATATTTTTTTTCCAATTCTGCGTCCATAGAGACCTAGATAATGACAAGACTAGTTGATACAATTTTTAATTTTGAACCTACACCGTCAACCAGAGGAGTAATCACCATACTACGTTTGTATGGAAGAATGACTTGCTTGTGCAACCTTAACGTGCGATATATTGTTGGAAAGGTATTTAAAAATGAATAGGGGTTTACTAAAATCATTTTTTGAAAATGTCAATAATTTCGGAAATAATCGCTCCAAAAGTAAAAAACAATGTGTCCCCCTCCCCCCCTCTAACTTTTGAACCATAAGTTTAGAAAATATGAAAAAAAAACTGAAAAGTAGAACTTTATAAGGACTTTCTAGGAAAATAATTTTGAACTTGGATGGAAACAACAGTTTTTGTACAAAAAAGACAAAAAGTTGCACAAAATAATTTCTGGACTAAGTTTGTAGCATAATCGTTAATCGTATATATGCAAGCATTTTTTTTAACTTCGTTTACATATTTTACGGACGGACGGACGGGAAACTACGGAACCCTACACTGAGCGTGGCCCGACACGCTCTTGGCTGGTTTTTTTATAGGTACTATGGTTAAACGTATCAAATTTTATTTGTGAATAACAGTGTAGGCATTTATCGTTGTAGCCCTGTAGGTCCGGCCGTGTGGAGGAGCCCTGCACATTGTGTGTGTGTGTGCTTGTCTGTCTTCATTTTATTTCATTAGGTATCTGATATGTTATATTTATTGCAGAATCAAGAATATCCGGCACTAATCATGGAACCGGAGCTGCAGCCTGATGAACATGAACTGGTTGTGTTGGCCGCAGATTGGTCGACGTTGACTTTGTTTTTAAGCAATTGCAAGATTTATGTGATCACGGTTTTCAGTACAATATATTATTTTTGTAATTGGGAATAACAATTTCATTTTGTATTGTGCATCTAAAATAATAAAATTATATAGTACAATTTAATATATGTACATTATTAATCTCGCTATGCTAATAAATCTAATAATCACTAATAATCACATATTTGACCACATATTATCAAAATCAGTGACAATAAAGTTACAATTTAGTTGGCGAGTCAAAGTCTGACGTGGCGACCCACTGTGCATACCTACATGTGTGCGTGTGCGGTGCGCGAGCCTCGATCGTTGTGAGTGTAGCGCTAAAAACCTAAACTTCGCGCGGCGCGTCCGCGAAGCTGGCCCTTAATAAGATAAATGAATAAAAGATAGTAAAGAGGGAAGACGGTAAAACAAGCGGGCGAATTTAATTCCGTCGCCAATACGAGATGAGAGCGGTGTGAGGCAAAAAGTGGAAACGCGATTGTTTCGCTCTCCACCAAGAGCTATAGGATAGTGTGTTGCGTTCCTAGTTTACGGGAACATCGATAATGATGCTAAAATATTGTCGGATTTTGCATGTGATGCAGTATTTTATGCTACTCTAGAGTAGCTTAGCTAGAGTAGTATCTTTTAATGGGCATTGGAAAATGTTCAGCAAAATAACGCATTTGCCCTTGCTGAAGGCTGGAGCTGGTATTTAACAAGTTTGTTTATCGTATCAATTCAAGCAGGTTGTGCTTTAAAATAATAATTTAATTACCCATAAACCGGCCAGATATCTACAGAAACGCTAAGGTTTTTCATCGATACGATACAGTGTTGCTGACACAGATAGACATCACTAGAGCGTCGCGACGGCGAGGGCCCGCCATTTACCGCGACGCCCCGGCCCCAGGGCGGCCGCCGAATTGCGGGGGATTTACTTTATGATAATTATTTCGATTGCGATCGTGAGGAAAGAGCCAGGGCGCACTCGAGCCGATCTCGAGACGACCGATGCTAGGAGCCCGTAAAAATCACATCTTCACACCAAACCACTTTTTACTGGCAAGCAATTTACACCATGATTGGTTGAAATTAGAAAGCAATCTCAAGATTCTAATTAAGAGGCTCTTTGAGGGTTGTTTCGATTAAATATAAAGCTTCTTTATTCCATAAATGAATCGTTGTGTTTGAATAGCGCGTGAGAAAAAGCTGCAGACTGGTTATTTTATAACTGGAAGCTATCATCAAGACGGCGCAGTTGCGAGTTTAATACCGGCCAAGGCGATGGATCATGAAAAATAATTTGGTCATTGAATGATTTTTCATGATTCTTCGACTTGGCCGGTGACAGGGGCGTTCCAAGTCAAAATCGGAGATAGTCACTTGAACTCCAAACAAATCGTTGTATGGGGTTCAAATGACTATCATCGATATGGTTGTTATAGGTGATACAGGACGATATAACACTAGCGTATGAAGCATGATATAAAGTTTACCACGATATTATAGTACTTATGCATTTTGTCATAACATTCCTAGAAGTAAATGGAATGCGGAATGACGACAGACAACATGCGAGTCGCATGAATACAAAACAGTTATGATAGTCATACCCATCAGAGTAACAGTAACGTTTTTAGCAGATTTAAATATTATATCGTCTGGCTCGTCGTCTCCGTTAACATTCATAGGCATTGTGTTCGGAAAAATATTCGATACTTATGAAAAAAAAAATATGCTAAACGCATGTTGTATGTGTATCAAAAGCACCAAATGCATATAGTAGCCAGCTGCCAGATAAAACGACAATTTGGAGAAGTCGTTGAGAAAACATGGATAAGTAATAGTAATCCACACAAAGATAATAAAATAAATAAATCCTTTGTCTAACGAAGAGAAGAAATTCTATTCAAAGTTCGATTGGATCTGTTTTTTTCTAGACAACGTGCTCCACCCTAGGTCGTATCATCTCTTCATGTCAATCGAGTTGCTGCCAAATGCAACATGACACAAAAATGCTTATTTGGATTGATAATACAGAACAGCTAATTCAAATACAAAAGTCCTGTAACTGAAGAAATCTAGTTTCAAGTTTATTACTGCAGTAGTCTAAATTTTTGTCAAAGTTTTTAAATTGTGGGACAAAATAGAGTTTTCAGAATGAGCCTAACTTCTTGTATAAAACTTGCGCTTTTAGCAGAAAATTGGGCCCGGTTTCAAGTGTTGAGTGCCGACTGCGTGAAAAGGGGCTGGTTGTAGTAATATATTGATACACGCTCCTGTAACTCATACATATTTTATATGTACATGAACCGTGGTCAAAAACTATTCGTGGGACTCTTTAGTCCCCTGGTGATTCTTCGACAAAGGTTGGTTCGAAAAGTCCAGCTTTTGAAACCTCGCATATGAATATGCATAAGCAAAGTTGGGAACCTAAGCATTCATACAAAGAAAGAGCTTTGTTAAGAGTGTATTTCAGGTGTGGTGGCGTACAGGAACACATGAATTATCTATGGCTTATCTAATCTTGGTACACAGTGTCATTCCGAGTGAAATATTGAAGACTGGGATGTTGTTTATTATAGTAAAATGTGACGCAAGTACAATTCTGACGGGGGAACATTGTAGAAACTATTCTTAGTTGGCGAAGATTTTATTAAGTACCTTCTTTTGCTTTTATGATCTTCTGACATTTTGTCGGTCATGAATGCTTACCAGCTATAATGTTTATGCTAGCTTACACTGTGGATTATGTACTTTACTCCAATATTGCAATGGTCTGCCACTCTGCCTCGTTTAATAGAGTGGACGGGACCTGTTTGGCAATTTAATAACATGGGATTATGGATCTACACGCGTCACTACGCAACTAATTAAAGCGTAGGCAAAGAGAAAATGGCAATCTGTGGAGTCCTCCCCCCGCTAGTGGGGGGGGGGTGTCGGTTACGTGTGCCCCCTTGGGGTGGTCGGGTGTATGGTTTTTCTGCTCGGGCATCCTTTGCTTACTTATTGATCCAGTCAAATGTGTGGAGGTGGCGCGGTGGGTGGCACGCCCGACCCCGCGCCCCCCGAAGGGGGTACGTCCAAATAAATCTGCCCGCCCGCGAAACACCGCAGTGACAACAGTGGCGGCCGGTAAGATGCGGTCGCACTGTCTCTATACTAACATATCAAGGGCCAAGGGAGGGAAGGGAAGCCACGGCACTCGATGACAATCAGTTATTTAAGCCTCGCATAAAAATAGGTTTGAGGCTATTTAATTGAAATGATTTCTATCGGAAGGTGGTGGGCTCACCTCAGAGAAACAGGCATGCGCGCGTTCGCTGAATGTACCACCGAACCGCAATGCCTCTTGCTCTTTTCACTGGGGTCAATGACGTTGAGTTTACCAAACACCGGATGTGTAATGTACGTTTGTCTAAAACTAATTAGTATTCACTTTTTACACAATGCCAATCGCATTTGTGAATTTGAAATGGTAGTTGAATCAGCTTAGATTGGTTGGAAATATAATTTGTTGGTATTTGAAGAAATCCATGGATTCATAACACAACTTCTTAAAATAAAAATCGGAGAACGAATAAATAAGGAATTGCTAATGTAGTGATAACGAACCGATGATGTGACATTATCTCAGTGGGGCACAGGATGAGATTGTTACTGTCACACACAGTAGGTATGAAGTTCATGCCAACAATGACCCGTGCCGTGCTTACTCACATTAGCAACATGATAAAGATTTTACAGAATCATTACGTTTAACCACGGTAATATTGTTTAACCGTATAATACGAAGAAACCATTTTATCTATTTATTTAGCGAAGAAGTTAAAACAGATTTTCAGATTCATCATTATATCCAGCTTTAACCCCTTTTGTTCTGCCACACTTCCCGGTTTTGTGCGTCCTTTTTCAGGTTACTTATGCTGAATTAAAACATGAAATCACGAATAATGAGCTAAACGTTCGGCACATGTTACACAAGTTCATGACCACACATAAACGTGTTTAGTAATTAATTCAAATTCCTGAACACAAAGGACACGACTCTTCGGAAGAAGCAGACCAAGTTTGGTAATGCGAAAGTGAGCAAACTAGGTCGTCGAACCCAATGTTTTGGTATGAAAAGAACTCGGTGAAAGTATGGTCCATGAAATATAGAACGGAAAGTATGACTTAGTACCTACATCAAACAGCAACAATATTTTAGTCCTGAAAACATTCCAGCGCGTGACATTTCCATACTCAAAATTATATCCAGGTCTACCTACTATTATACGAGGTATAATACCCAGAGGCAGATACGGCTAGTAACTTTCATGAAAGCAACAAGGAAACGTGTGGTAATTTTGATAGGAGTACGACAAACACGTTCATTCATTTTCGCCCCGAGCGAAACTTCGAGCGGCTCTACATTAGTGAGACGGTTGATCTTAGTGATGTTGGCCTTTTACTAATAATCACAATAAACAATTTCCTATACTGGGTTTCAACATGATTCCATCGAAAAGGTGCGAAATAATGGGATCAGCTCCTTCAAGTTGTACTTAGACAAGCCAAACTTGACTTTCAAAGGGTACATTTCTTGTGCCTCTATTGTTTCTACATATCACTTCTTAGCCGCATAGAAACAACGCTCCTCCGAGGTATGAACGCTATAGTTACTGGTGCGCCGTCGAAAAACCAGTTTTTCAAAACAGCGATTAGTAAAAACGTTAAAGGCGAGTGAGAAGCTTGACGCTATGTATATTTGAATATGTTGCACGAGTTGTTAAAGAATAGATAAGTACCGTTATTCGGAACCGTCACCAGTTTCTCTGTAATGAGTGTATCGCTGAATCCAAAATGCAAAAACTTTGCGAGGCAAATGTTTTTACCGCGGGGAGTTGGAAATGTTACCAATGAATATTGCATAAATATATTTGGTCTCGTAGCCGATGGACATGTGTTGATTCCAACTACCTTTGTTTTATGATTTATTTATACGGTCCACGGGATATCTGACCTGTTGTGTTTTTCATTCAACTAGTATGGGTTTTTGGAATCAAAATAGGATAGTCTGAATAACAAATTATCGTTACCTCTGGTTTCAAATACACAGGCAGACATAAGAATTGTAAATGTGCTGTAGTCGTGGTGTATAATTTTGTCTTTTTGTAAGTTAGAGACAGTTTCTATTCGTTGTTATAGACCTTTCCAGATACACAACCAAAATGTGTTAAAGCACGTTTATCTACCCAAATATCATAAACCCTCTCTAATGCGTTCAAAAACCATAGGCAATGACCAGCATTACCAACCAGCAGAAATTAACAGAACTGTAATGAGCTCATAACCTACTGAAAACAGTCTGTAGGTTATGAGTTTAAATTTGGAACAGGTGTCAAATTCAAGTGAGTGTGCTATTCTAGTATCTACATTAAGGACGCATTCCCAATTGATAAGTCAAATCATTACTTTTTTAAACAAAAGTATGTTTATTAAATACAATGCTTTGTATTAGGGTTCCGTAGTCAACTAGGAACCCTTATAGTTTCGCCATGTCTGTCTGTCCGTCTGTCCGTCCTCGCTTAATCTCTGTGACCGTTAGCACTAGAAAGCTGAAATTTGGTACCAATATGTGTATCAATCACGCCGACAAAGTGCTAAAATAAAAATTGGAAAAAAATGTTTTATTAGGGTAGCCCCCCTATATGTAAAGTGGGAAGTGATTTTTTTTTTAATTTTAACCCTAACGTGTGATATATTGTTGGAAAGGTATTTAAAAATGAATAGGGGTTTACTAAAATCATTTTTTGATAATGTCAATAATTTCGGAAATAATCGCTCCAAAAGTAAAAAACAAAGCGTCCCCCCCCCTCTAACTTTTGAACCATAAGTTTAGAAAATACGAAAAAAATCTGAAAAGTAGAACTTTATAAGGACTTTCTAGGAAAATTATTTTGAACTTGGATGGAAACAACAGATGGAAACTGCAGTTAACCAATATAATTTGGTCCCTGAATCGTATGAGCGCCTATACAATCCAGAGGTCAAGTTTCATTGGCCCGTATTTCAAACAAAAAAAGAATTATTACTACGGAACCCTACACTGAGCGTGGCCCGACACGCTCTTGGCCGGTTTTTTTTAAAATGTTTTTGCTGCTTATTGTAGATAGATGTGCAAGGTACAATTCTTAACTATAAATATAATTTTAGATATGTCCAGTTTCTCAATAAATGTACCGAAGTGAAAAAATTTTACTTCGGTACATTTATTGAGAAACTGGACATATCTAAAATTATATTTATAGTTAAGAATTGTACCTTGCACATCTATCTACAATAAGCAGCAAAAACATTTTAAAAATACAAAGCATTGTATTTAATAAACATACTTTTGTTTAAAAAAGTAATGATTTGACTTATCAATCGGGAATGCGTCCTTAAAACAGATACCTATCGATACGAAACCCCAATTCAGTATGATTTTAATTATAAATCGCACGACATTTTGATCTCGAGTGACACAAGAATAGTGACTTTGTTCGTTTGCCTATGATTTAAAAAAAATGACAGATATCCGAAACGCCGCCATTTCGAGCTGTCATTTGTTCGTTAGCTTTTTATTCCCTTTCATTGAGTAGACAAATTTTCTGATAAGTTCTTTATTTCTGTCGAAAATTAGTGATAGTGACTCAGAAATTAACATGAACACTACGCCAGATATCGTAAATGCAGCGACGAATGCAACTAATAACCTGTTTATTTTTTATTGCATTACACTGGTAACAATGCTGGTCATTTCCCTATGGTTCCTGAGCCCATCATAGAGCCCTTATGATATTCGGGTAGATAAATTAGTGTATGCAACTAAACATAATTAGGCATTATGCACAGTCGCATAAACTACTATTAGTTAAAACCCGGATGCCATCAAGGTAAGCATATCGACTGAACAAACATGGGCAAACAGTCCAAACAGACTACTTTGAAAAAACTCTCGCAGACCTCCAAAACGACACTAATAAAATTATTAAGGTCTACGGAAAACTGTGTGTATAAAGTGAACATGTAAAGTATAGCTGTCTTCATTTAATTGTGGTAACTTCCAAGTAGTTCTTTATGCTTGGGTACAAACGGAGACGCCTAGGCGACCAAATGCTAGAAGGCGTCAAGACTTATCATAGTTTTCATACAAAACAAGCATATTACCGTATAAGTTCGAGTTGTGTGCGTTGATTTCTTGCTCTGGCGTTACATGTGATATAAGTCTTTGTATGACTTCATTACCAGCACAGCTGGTGAAATAAGACCATTGTCTAAGGATTGAACGTCAGACTTCTTCTCTTGTATGTTGGCTAACGGTAGTTGATAATATCTGGAATTATGGATCCGAGATCCTTGTTTTAATATGGGATACTAGATGACCAGTAGCTAGTCATTCCCCTTCATTCGTGTTGTATAACTATGTTGTAGCAACAGGTACTTGTTGCCTTGACTATTAGCTTTCCAGTGAAATGTTACTCAAAATTCAGCAGTATTTGACTATGGACTGCCAAAACTTCCGCTTATGGTCCTGAGATTACTTGGAACGATAAGCCTGTATTGCAGATATAACCCACATTTTAAGGATACTTCACATGCAAACCAGTAGTAGTTGTAAGTAAGGCGTCAGTGCAAGTGGACCTAATACTGAATTGCACAACAATGTTAGTACGTTGATCTGCGCGAGCGCAGCGTTGATGCAACGTCATTTACTCGTATTAGTAGGCTTCATACTACAGTACGGTAAAAGTAACAAGTTGATAGTATTGCAATTTTACAAACTGCGTCTTGTAATTTTACTTTTGTGAATTTTGTTCTAATGGCGCCACAAGAACTAGTGTCTTGTCCGTGATAATATGTCAAGTTTTAATGCTTTGTAACCCTCATCGAGCTATAAAACTCAGTTTCACAGTCGTCACATATTTGGAGAAATAAAAGCGAGATTTATGGTAAGGTCATTGATACGTTTATTTGATAATTATGATTACGTCAAATTGTCATCCATCGATGACGCTAGTCGCGGTCGGCGTGGCGGCGCGAGGCGGCCGGCGAGGCTTGGAGTGGTAATGTGGTAAGAGTGTAATGAGAGGGTCGGTCGGTCCTGTGTGGCGCCGCGCGGTGTGGCGCGCGGCCGGCCGGTGCGGGGCGGGAGGGCGCGCGGAAGGAATGCGTCGTTTTCGCATCGGGAGAAACGAATGCGTTTAAGCGTCGCGGGTATACAATGGCGGCGTGACGAGATCCGGTTCGCGGGCAGCGCGGGGGCAGGGGGCGGGGGCTCTAATCGATAGCCGGCGAGCGACGGCCGGGCGACTGCGGCGCATAGGTGACAGCTCGGGCCCAATCAAATTACCGGCCGTGGAGGAGAACTGCAGTGCCACGCACGCCGGAGAAACACACCGCCGCCGCCACCTCCCGGGCCGACCCCGCGTTCCGCCGCCGAATCTGCACCGCCGAGCTCCTATTGTCCGATACACCACCACCTCACATACGTTCGCCTATGCAACACATTGACGGATAGTCGTCACTTATCACGCCGCCCGATACGCGAGACCCACCCCCCTTAACCCCCCACTTTGTACGGCTGCAATTTGTACACGAGCTAGGTAAAATAAGCCATGTGTGAGTTAAGGTTCTATAATACATATCTGATGGCGTTATATCGTACGCTTGGTATCTATCTTTGAAGAGAATCATATCTGGACCTGTGCTTGCGAGATACGGATTTGAATTACTTACTATTGTCATTAGTGATGTAAGTTCATATTTACAAAACAATATGTTTACAAATAAAAGACTTCTGCCATTTCTTGGAAGCAGGAGAAGTCTATTTGGAAGTTCAGTTTATAGCAAGGTCTCCTAAACTCCTAAGTATACTGCGAAGAACTTCAAGCCTTGGCTTGGGTGGCAAGTTATGCTCTAAGCGCTTGTACAACTGAGAAAATGCGGACAAAATTCATAACAATAAACAGATACAAATATGGAGTCGCTTTTTAGATTGCGAAGTTCTATCGAAACCAAACAGAGGTCAAATTCCTACTTCCTGATTACCACAATATCGGTTCCAAAAGACGAAAAACGTGATACTTAATAACAATATAGCAAAAGTTGGATGTTGCCACGGCATGCGCAAATTAGACAGTGTTCCTGCATCAAATACATCAGCGGATGTAGCGTAAACGACACATCTACGAGTTCCACGGCTGAGGATTGGTGTACGCGCATCTAATTATAGGTTATTCCACCCGCGTACCACACAACAGATCCACGTTGTACCATTAACGACCTGTGCACGAATGTCTACCCTGTATCTATACATAGGCAACGTTCATATACCACATACGCGACCGATGTATACAGAGAAATGTGATGTAACCCGTCACGCATACTGAACTCTGGTCGGCCGCAGTGGTGGAGAGTACACTCGAAAGATATAAAACGGCAGTAAAGGAAATAGGGACGTCGCTCGGTAAAAACGAAACTTGACATTGAAAACGAAATTAAATCAAAACGCTGCATAAAAGATAACGACGCTGTAAAGTTTCCACAGATCGATCGACTCATGTCGGACTCGTTGAAGCTTAGTTCGATGAAGACTGAAATAAATGTCGCTTTTATAGGTAGGTAATGAAGTGGCCGCCGCAATTAAATCGATGACATCATAGCCTCGATGCGTGGCGTGATGGGAAATAAAAGCACAATTCAATCAACGGGACGACGACACGTTGGCTCAATCCATATAATTATGTGGCCATTATCCATGAACAAGGACTTTATTATTTAGAGCACATACCTATCTTACTTAATCTTCAACTGTTCGGATGCGATTAATTTCAATTTGAAGAATACAGAACCACAGGAAGTCATCAACATGGTTCTTTGCTGGCTTCTATGGTTTGACTACCGGAAGGTGGTAAGTCGTTCGTTTCCCACGGCAAATAAAACCAAAAGTAAAGAAAGAAGAAAATATCTGATATACTTTCGCTTTAGGCAACTGAACCTAGTAGAACCAGATAAAAGTTCGTGAACTTTTTATACCCCTTTGCCCGAACATCTGTACCTGTAGCTCAATTCAACTTATAAAACGTTTTGCGAGAAACTATTACAGATTCCCAATATGTTGTTCTGTAGCAAAAGTTGGTCAAGTGTATAGAGTATCGTTGGCCAGTCTTGACCGTGACACAGACACGTGACACAAACAGAGTAACAGTGTGCCAAGTTACATCTGGAAACGCAAGTTTAGACTCACCTAGCGCAGGGTCGAGGACTGCTTGTGCTGCTTGCTCCTCGCCGACCGGCGTCTTAAGGCATATTTTCTTGAGTTTCATCGCGATTGGTGAGTCTTCCGACTGGGCCACTGTAATACAAACGTAGAGTTAACATAATGTTTATTGAATTCCAGTTTTGTTACTGTTGATATTGAACCAAATAAGTTCTTACTTAGTCAGTAGAGCTAAGTGTGCTATGGAGGATTATGTATGACCGTAAAGAAAGCACACTCGTTTAATTTTTTAGTCGGTCGTGGCCATTGAGGTATAATGTACTACTCGTGGCATTCTACTTGAAGAAATGTTGAACAATAATTATTCATTATTAATGAAGCGCCTCACGACCCCATTTCTTTGCTATTACTTATTTATACGATCGATTACCAATGGCTTTTACATTACATTCTATTACGCATTGATTTGCACACCTACTTTAGAGTAGGTGTGCAAAACAGTACACACAATATAAAAACAGTGTTAGGGCGCCTTCAAATGGTTTAGGCGCAAAATGCCAAATTCTCAAAATGGCAACAGAGTCGCAAAAGGACAAATTCTCAAAATGGACAATTCTCAAAATGCCAAATTCTCAGAATGGCAAATTCTCAAAATGGCAAATTCTCAAAATGGACAATTCTCAAAAAGCCTAATTCTCAGAATGGCAAATTCTCAAAATGACAAATTCTCAAAGGGCGTTAGCAGTGCGGCAGTCGCGCGACTATAAACAATTATCAACGGGTTGTACGGCTGTTCTTATAAAAATGTACTGCAGCCGCGCGACTGCCGCGCTGCTAACGCCCTAACTTGAAGGCGGCCTTATTAGTAACACTGTACTAGGATCTTAGTATCACTGTTCGAGGTTTTATTCAACAATGCGTGAAATTTAAATCTGTTGATATTTTTTTCTTGTTCTTAAGTGTAAGAAAAAATTAAAATCATTAACATCCAATCAAGCATTTTTTTCCAACCATTTAAATACAAAAACGTAAATTGTAATATTTTTTATCTACCCAAATATCATAAACCCTCTATAATGCGTTCAAAAACCATAGGCAATGACCAGCATTACCAACCAGCAGAAATTAACAGAACTGTAATGAGCTCATAACCTACTGAAAACAGTAGGTTATGGAGTTTAAATTTGGAACAGGTGTCAAATTCAACTGAGTGTGCTATTCTAGTATCTACATTAAAACAGATACCTATCGATACGAAACCCCAATTCAGTATGATTTTAATTATAAATCGCACGACATTTTGATCTCGAGTGACACAAGAATAGTGACTTTGTTCGTTTGCCTATGATTTAAAAAAAATGACAGATATCCGAAACGCCGCCATTTCGAGCTGTCATTTGTTCGTTAGCTTTTTATTCCCTTTCATTGAGTAGACAAATTTTCTGATAAGTTCTTTATTTCTGTCGAAAATGAGTGATAGTGACTCAGAAATTAACATGAACACTACGATAGATATCGTAAATGCAGCGACGAATGCAACTAATAACCTGTTTATTTTTTATTGCATTACACTGGTAACAATGCTGGTCATTTCCCTATGGTTCCTGAGCCCATCATAGAGCCCTTATGATATTCGGGTAGATAAATTAGTGTATGCAACTATACATAATTAGGCATTACAACACTCGTGTGATGCTATTAAGAAACTCGCCTTCGGCTCGTTTCTTAAACCCACACTTGTGTTGTAATGCCCTTCATTATGCACAGTCGCATAAACTACTATTATCACATGTAATAATGAAGTAAATGATCATAATGTTTATCTACTATTAAAACGCCTAAAACCAATCATAAACGAGAAAAACCTGATCCCTGACCATCAGTTTGGTTTCAGAGAGAAACACTCAACAATAGACCAAGTACACAGAATTACCAACATCATCGAGAGAACGCTTGAAGATAAAAAAGCCTGCTCCACCGTTTTTTTAGATGTAGCACAAGCTTTTGATAAAGTTTGGCATAAGGGTTTGATATACAAGCTAAGACTAATGCTGCCCAATGATTTTGCCGATATCTTGCAATCATATATTACAGATAGAATGTTTCGAGTAAGGCACGAGGGAGCCTTTTCTGAGTTAAAAAATATTAAAGCTGGCGTCCCTCAAGGAAGTGTGCTGGGTCCAATCCTCTACCTATTGTACACGTATGATATACCAGAGCTGGAAAATAATACCATTGCAACCTTTGCGGACGACACTGCCATTATGGCTACAGGGTCATGCCATGCGGAAGCAATCAGAAAGGTACAAATTGCTGTAAATGAAGTTCATGACTGGGCACAAAAATGGAAAATCAAATTGAATGAATCAAAGTCACTTCACATTGATTTTACCAACAGGAATTGTGATTACCACCCAATTTTCATAAATGGCCAACAAGTGCCATACGCAAATACAGCCAAATATCTTGGCATAACGCTTGATGCGAAATTGCGCTGGAAAGCGCACGTTAAAAAGAAAAGACAGGAACTGGACATGCGTTTTAAAAACATGTATTGGTTGATTGGACGAAATTCCTGCCTGTCGATACATAATAAAATATTATTATATAAGCATATTCTTATGCCAATATGGACATATGGCATTCAACTGTGGGGCTGTACTAAACCGACCAACATCAAAATTATTCAAACATTCCAGAATAAGGTACTCAGGAGTATTGTTAATGCGCCCTGGTATATAAGAAATGACGACCTCCATCGTGACCTAAAAGTGGAACCCGTCACCAAAATAATCCAAAAATTTGCTGAGGCTCATGAACACCGACTCCACCAACATGTGAACATCGAGGCAATTCAGCTGCTAGACCAGACAAATATAGTGCGAAGGCTAAAACGAACAAAACCTTTTGAATTAGTGTAGTGTAAATAATGTAGAAATAATAGTGACAATGACACTCATATAACACATGAACAAAGTGTTTATATTATAATATTAGACTCTAAGAAAGTGGAACGGACTTGTATAAAGTACAATCAGCACTATTCTGTTTTAAAATAATTATCACGTAAAAAGTTAAGTTATAGGATATAAGGGGTATAGGGATATAAGGGGGCACACTACCATCTCTCTGCCCCAAGTCAACCTCACCTGCTCGTGGTGCATCCTGCTGAACAACAAACGAGGCTCTGACGACCGATAAATGGCGGTATAACCATTTCCAAGCAAACGTTCGCGGCTAAATAGCGCAGACTAGCGATGGGCAGCAGCGTCACTAGTGCGAGAAGCTTCGATCTGCGATCGCCAACCCGCATGCCCAGCGTGGCGATTATGGGCAAACCCCTTTAATGGCAAGCCACATTCAACCACGGCCCCCAGTTCCCGGCCGCCTTGCTATTCCTGATCACGGCGGCGGTCACGGTAACGGCAAGGTAGGGGGTGCTAAGAATCCCCGGGTTACGAATGGCCGCCAAACCCAACTGACCTTGGCGACGTACAATGGACGCACGTTACGGCTCGACGAACACCTAGTGCAGCTCGAGGAAGAACTCGAAAGGATAAGGTGGCATATTCTTGGGTTGAGTGAAGTCCGTAGAGAGGGGGAAGACACGCTAACGCTTGAATCGGGCCACCTTATGTACTTTCGAGAGGGTGACCAACTATCCCAGGGCGGAGTCGGGTTCCTGGTACATAGATCCCTCTGTGACAACGTTGTAGAAGTCTCCAGTGTTTCGAATAGGGTGGCGTACCTCGTAGTAAAACTAACCGAGAGGTATAGCCTCAAGGTTGTTCAGGTCTACGCACCAACCTCGGCACACTCGGACGACGTGATGGATGAAATGTTTGAGGACATCTCCAAGGCCTTGCACTCCACTACTCAGGCCCACTACAACGTTCTCATGGGGGATTTTAACGCCAAAGTGGGAGTACAGAATTGCAGTGAATCGGTAGTAGGATCATACGGGTTTGGCAGCAGAAATCATAGGGGACAAATGCTAGTCAACTTCCTTGAAAAGGAGGGCCTTTTCATGATGAATTCTTTCTTCAAGAAACAGGCACAAAGGAAGTGGACATGGCGAAGCCCCGACACTATGACGAAAAATGAGATAGACTTCATCATAGCGGATAAAAGGCATATATTCAGAGATGTCTCGGTGATTAACAGGTTCAATACCGGTAGTGATCACAGACTTGTTCGTGGCACTCTGAATATCAACTTCAAGCTGGAGCGAGCCCGTTTGATGAAGTCTAGGCTCCGTCCCAATATGCTCCAAACTATGATAGGATCTGAAGCGTTCCAGTCAGACCTGGATAACCGATTCACGGCCGTGGAAACTGCAAATGATGTTGACCAGGCGCTCGACCAAATGGTGGACATTCTCAGGGAGGAAGGGACGCGTTTTTGCAAAATGCGGTGTACGGGCAGGAAGTCGAAACTTTCGGATGAGACTCTGGAGCTTATGACGGAACGACGTGAAAACCCACCGATCACTTCGGCAGAACTACAGGCACTCAACAAAAAAATTAGGAAATTGGTACGACGCGACCTTCGATGCTCCAGCACACGCTCTATAGAAAAAGCGATTGAGCAAAATCGGGGGTCGAAAGTGTTCGTCCAATCACTTGGGAGGAGCCACCTGTCGAAGCTAACCACATCTAGTGGGGATAGCGTCGTTTCGAAGCCGGAGATTCTTTCGGAAGTTGAAAACTTCTACGGCCAGCTGTACGCATCGCATGCATCTCGACCGAATCCCGAAAATGAGGATTCCAGAGCCACCTTAACCCGCCATTTCACAGAAGACCTGCCAGAAGTCAGCCAAGATGAAATCGAGGCGGCTCTTAGACAGCTTAAGAATGGAAAAGCCCCTGGGGAGGATGGGATAACGACTGAACTTCTGAAAGCGGGAGGAAGTCCTCTGTTAAGAGAGCTTCGGGAGATTTTCAACTCGGTCCTGTTCTCTGGGAGAACTCCAGAAGCGTGGAAAAGGAGCGTGGTCGTTCTCTTCTTTAAAAAGGGGAACAAGACCCTACTAAAGAACTATAGACCCATCTCGCTCCTTAGCCACGTATATAAGCTGTTCTCAAGAGTCGTCACGAATCGTCTAGCGCGAAGACTCGACGACTTCCAACCACCAGAGCAGGCCGGGTTTCGAGGAGGATATAGCACCATAGACCACATCCACACAGTGCGACAGATTATACAGAAGTCCGAGGAGTATAATCGGCCTCTGTGTCTTGCATTTGTGGACTATGAGAAGGCTTTCGACTCTATCGAGACCTGGTCTGTTCTGGAGTCATTGCAGCGATGCCAAGTAGACTGGCGGTACATCCAAGTGCTGAGGAGCCTATACGAAGACGCCACTATGACCGTCCAAACTCAAAACCAGCAGACAAAGCATATCCCATTGCGCAGGGGGGTGAGGCAGGGGGACGTAATTTCCCCGAAATTGTTCTCCAACGCACTGGAGGATGTGTTTAAGACGCTGAACTGGGAAGGACGGGGCATTAACATCAACGGCGAGTATATATCGCACTTGAGGTTCGCAGATGACATCGTCATACTGGCTGAATCGCTGCACGACTTGCAACACATGCTGGATGGCCTAGTGGATTCTTCAGTTCGCGTTGGTCTCAGGGTGAACTTGGACAAAACCCAGGTTATGTTCAACGAACACGTCACCCCAGGACCTGTTGTTGTCAATGGCGATCCTCTCGAGGTTGTTCGAGAATATATTTACCTAGGGCAAACTCTGCAGTTTGGTAAAAACAACTTTGAGAGAGAGGCTAATAGAAGAATCCAGCTGGGCTGGGCAGCTTTTGGGAAGCTTCGTCGGGTCTTCTCGTCACGCATTCCACAGAGCCTAAAGACTAAGGTCTTCAACCAGTGCGTCCTGCCTGTTATGACATACGGAGCTGAAACGTGGACACTGACGATACGGTTGGTCCATAAATTTAAAGTCGCTCAGCGAGCTATGGAGCGAGCTATGCTAGGGGTCTCTCTCAGGGATCGCATCCGGAATGAGGTGATCCGACAGAGGACCAGAGTTGTCGACATAGCTCACAGAATAAGTAAGCTGAAGTGGCAGTGGGCCGGTCATATTAGTCGCAGAACCGATGACCGTTGGAGTAGACGTGTTCTTGAGTGGAGACCGCGAATCGGCAAGCGTAAGGTGGGACGCCCGCAGGCTCGGTGGAGCGATGATCTTCGCAGAGTGGCTGGTAACAACTGGATGAGAGTTGCTGAAAATCGAGTTGAGTGGCGTAAGATTAAAGAGGCCTATATCCAGCAGTGGATTGCAATAGGCTGATGATGAAGTTAAGTTAGATTAAAATTGCTTATTAGTCTTGTAGGCTAGATTGTAATTAATTATTAAGAACCTGGTTCTTTTTAATAAAGGATAAAAAAAAAAAAAAAAAATCGTAGCCTCTCCGTGCGCTGTGCCACGCTATACATAGTCGTTGGTCATATACGTGTATTCCAGTGGAAACGTTGACCCACGTTGCCAAACAAATTAATACACGCAGCTAAAATGCGCCGCGTGCCCGTGCACAGCATGCGCCGCGGTGGGCCCGCGCCTTTATTCATCATACGGCCTCGAGGTAAACAGTTGATTGGTTTTGTTTGTAGATTGTTCTATATTCTTGACTGAAATAAGTTATAAGGCCTGTTTGAGAGTAGCAAAGAAAAACACCTCTCTAAAACAGATGTGTTAATGTGATGTATAAAAACTTTTTAACAAAAAATAAAACCGACTTCAAAAAAAAAAAAACACGAAAAAGTGAAAAGGGAAAAGGTGACTTTTGTTTGTTTGATTTCATTTTTTTTGCCACCGACTTCAGAAACTGATATTTCTTCTAAAGTTTATTTTTCACTTTTTCGTGTTTTTTTTTTAAATCGGTTTTGTTTTTTTTTTTTAAATCGGTTTTGTTTTTTGTTAAAAAGTTTTTATTTTTCACTTTTTAGTGGTTCACAATATGTAAGTTCACATGTTCATGAGTCATAATGTGGACAATGTAGTTTTTTTTTGAGTTTTGTGGATTTTTCAAAAACCGCTTGTCCGATTTCGAAAAAAAAAATATGGGACCATTTGGGAAGTCCACCCTTTCCAACAAAAAAAGAATTTTTCAAATCGGTTAGCAAGTGACGATACATATGCCCGAACAAACATAAAAAAAAACATTCGAATTGAGAACCTCCTTCTTTTTTTTGAAGTCGGTTAAAAAGGGCACAACCACAACTTGTCATGTCCACAACAATAACGGCTACTTTGACGAAATGTTGACCTTAAAATTCACGCGAACGTCTGCGAAGTTTTAGTGGGTGAATGATTAAAATACGTTGTTTTACAATATTATATATTCAAAAATTCGATCGGGCATTGATCGTATTCTTCAATCGAGCACAAACTCGTTTTGAAACTTGTATTAGTGGTTTTATGTATGGTATGGTTAAATTCAAAGTTTCGATATTAATTTTCTAACTGAAAGTTGTAATGTTAACTGCTTATTCTAGCGTACCTTTATGCTTATAAAATTTTAATTAATAATGAGGTGTAAAAAGGGTCTATGTAGAGAATAGTCAATTAAAAGTGTATAGTTAGAATGTGTAACAGTGTGCCAGGTCTCGTCTGCGACCTTGACGGCCTGAGCGTCGTCGGCCACCGGAGACCGGGACGCCGCGGTCGTCGAGGGCGCGACTCTAGATCCCGGGTAAAGGTGCGCGTACACTGTCGACTACTTTGATTTTGCCCCGACCTACGACAACTACCGCGTTGGTAATAAACCTTGTGTATCAATATTAACTATCAACTCGATTGACGTATTCTGTGACTGATTAAACGTCGACCTCGTCAATTGAGTAGGTTTTTTTTTACTTAATACAATGTCTGTCATGCATGACCCTGCTGCATATTTAAGTGTTGTGTTAAGCTTGTGATTTCCCACCTCATTATAACTAGTGCATTATATCAGTAGGAATTTAAAGTTGACGTGATGATTGTTGCTACTATTTAGAATTAAAACTACGTTGTTGAAAGATTGTGAATTGTACCATCTCTTGAACATTCAAGAAACCAGTTTCAGGCGGTTTAGTGGATTGACAAGGTGGCGCGGATAAAAAGCGGTGCGCTTATGTCACGTCACGTGGTGACGTGGTGGGCATTGTGGGCATTGGGCAGTGCACAGTGTACAGGCGTCACACACGTCGTGCGGCGCGGTGTCGCTAGTGTGTCGTGGTTACGGCAGGGCAGGTGCAAGCGAGGCTGCACGCTGCGCCGCGCGGAGGCTGCGCCCACCCTTGCCACCCCGCGTCACCCTCATGCTCCCCCCGTAACCCTCCCGCGCACGCCATCTTAACAAATCGATAGGATATGACTGTTCTCCACTTCGCGGGTGCGACTTTTGGGCGCGGACTGAATGACCCCTCTTGATTGCGTAACGCAAAGCGCGTGAACAATAGAATTCCGCCGACAAAATGTGCGTCGTTAAAACAAACCCAACAGGCGGGCGAAGAGGAAAAATCTAAGTAAGTATCATAACCATACAAACAGACCGAAGGGCTTTTCGCCTGAACAAATGTTTGTTTAGCACCTTCCGAACAGGATTCTTTATAAATAACCGTCACGTTAAGTTTTGACTATACTACAGACTACAGTAGTACTGGTACATAACACATAAGCTTCCGTCCGAGGTGGTTTGTGCGACGTCCGTATATTATGTAGTGAAATATTCAATCCCATCTTAGCTGAGTAATGCTAGCAGACGAGCAAATGTGATTAAATAATTAGCTATTAAGAGGGTGCAATTAATAGAGGTAATAATAATGAAGCGAGTTAGCTGCGGCTGGTGCTGGGAACAGTTTGCGATGCGTCTCGAGTCTCGAGGTTTACGAGGGCGTTATTGCCGCATCATTTAACCAATATGGCCAATATGGGTAAACAGTTGTGCACTGAGCAGTAGACGAAGCTTTATTGTGTTACAATATTGGTCCACCTCGATTTACACTATCGTAGCATAATGGTTTCCAAGTGTTTACTAAGTTTATGAGGGGGAACCAATGATTTCATTTCGGGTTTCAGACGGCCTTGACACTTTTTTTACGAGAATCATAAACAACTATACTTTTTAGAGTATACTTTGCTCAGAGGTATACCTCATTATCACTGGAGCATAATTAAGGGGAGGGTATTAACTCTTTTTGTGTTTATGAAACTTGATACAGAATAAATCTACAATCTACACATTTACTATTGATTTCAGCAGTGATCTTGCGGAGTTTTGTCGAATGAAGGGTAAGTATATTTCGGAGAAATACTAAACCTTTGAATTTGGGTCACGGAGTGCTACGAAGAAGATGGTAAATGAATTCCTTGTATTGATTAAAAATAAATGTTTGTTGTTTGTACGTCTAAAACAATGATTTTGTCTACAACTACAGAAACAACCTTATGGTTATACGTCGTATGGTTTACTCAGGATATTATCAGAAAATATTAGAGCTGCAAATAACTTGACTCTTCATGATCAAGAAATTGTCATTTGTTAGGTGTTCGATACCTGGGTACGCTTACGATTCATCCATTCTACTAAAATGGAATTTGGTGGCGCCTTTTTCATCAGCAAACAGAATTAATTCAATGAGAAGGTAATCCCAACCGTCCTATAACCCAAGCGGGAATGGGAGTAAACCGCGGGCCGCTCGCTCCCGCCATCTCTACTTAAATATTCACGCCCTCTAATGACACGATGTCGGCTTACTTTAACAAGGTTCTAGGTGGCCAACTAGAAGCTCGTACTTGGAACCTTACCAACGCAAGCAATACGGAACAAAGAAGTTAAGATAACCATCCTCGGAAAGTGATCCAGTTCAAAATGAAAGAAATTCGCTCCTGTGAGAGATGCAAAGGATACACTGTAGGGTGAAGTTACCTTTGGGTATTAGGTAGGTTTCTTTCTGGCATTCTATTCACAAGGATTCGATCGATATTTATCTTGGTTTCCTTACTTTCGTCAGCTTCGTTTACCAATAAGCATTCGGATTTGTTGTACTCAAATTAAACAATGTTGTTATTAAGTTCAGCGAATGTTCATTTGAAAAGAGTTCCAAAAGTTATGGATTTATGAATAGACAGCCGATATTTTAGTGCTACTGTCAACAGTGGCAAGTCATAAATGGACTTTCAAGTTATAAGCATAGGTAAATGTTGTTGTTAATAACAGCCTAGAATAAAATCTAAATAAATCTGCAATGTTGATGTTCGACTGAAATATGATCTTCACCCAAAACCGAACCATAGACCAGGGTTCCAGTTTCGGCCGAACCCAAAACCGTAACTTAACCGTGAATGAAACAGGAAAAAATTCAAACCTAAATGGTCACTTACTATCTTTCGTGATTATCCATTATTACGAGGTGTTTCGACGCTGCTGCAAACGCCATGATCGCGGGATGATTGGAGAATACGGGTCGATGCTAAATAAATTGTTAGGTGCAGACAAATCTGTCTAACCTCTTTCTTAGCATTTTGCTACGAGCTCTACTGAAACCGTACCTCGGAAGACACGTTAAGCTGTTGGTCCCGGCTCCCTTATTTTCTTTGGCAGTCGTTACAGGTAGTCAGTGATCTGAAAGTCTGACAACCAGTCTTACCAAGGGTATCGATTATTTAGTAAGTATTGATTAGATTGTGGAGGTCAGACAGACAGTCGCTCCATGTAAAATACTGGTATTCAGCTGCATCCGGTGAGACTGGAAGCCGACCCCAACATAGTTAAGAAAAGGCTAGACAGATGATGACAGGACACAGTGTTCCACACATTCTGCGACTATGACGCTTGCAACAGTGCGCCGTCTAAAGAGATACGACAGTTCACGAATATAGGGGTTCTGAGGGTCCGAAATTTCGCCCAATAATTAGCCGAAACCCAAACTGGTTGAAACCATATGTTTTACCCGAATCTTTTTTTTTAGGCAGGTGGAAAATCATCAAAGCCTCCCGCTTTTGGGTAGACCGAAAGGTAGTGTCACTGTCAATGTTCTACTGACTAAAACCCACCCATGTTCCTTCTTAGCCCTTTATGTCGAGGCCGCGGTTTCTCTTGTGAAGAACAACCCACAGCACCGAATCTGAACCTTACGGAAGGTCTTGTTTCGACACAAAAATGCAGAATTTTATCCGAAGCATTTATCACAACATAAATAAGTTCAACGTTAGTGCAGAGTCCTGACAGAATAAACTCAGGGAGATGGCTCATCGTAATAAAGCGAATACAGTGGAGTGTCGAAGTATGCGACCGAAGCGAGTAAATTGTTCTAATGATAATACATATAATTCATTGCCGCGTCGACTTCTCAGACTTAACGGTTTACAACTCAGTGACCTGCGGTGTACCGCGTAACTATCAACAAATTAAAAGTACACAAGAATCATAACGACAGCGAAGCGTCATGTGACCTGAATATTACGTAAAGTAGTGAAAACTGACAAATGAAGTGGTTGTGGTTCAATGACATTTGCCACCAGAAACAAGAAGCTTATATTATTATTTGAACGTAGCTCCCAGTTTTTATGTTGCTGACTTTACGACAACGCTCGATTTTACATTCTATGATATTCATGGCCGATGTGGAGAGTTATTTGGACTTTTCGACTGCGTGCGTTAGAATTAGTACATGGGTTTATGATTGCTTTCTATTTTAAAGAAAATTTGGAGTGACAGTAACAAACACTTTAACTTCAGCGTTGAATCGGCATAATTATGATATGGAGGATTTAGGGACACGAAGAGAAAGTTTTGAGTACTTTTAGGTTGAATTTCGGGATAACAAAGACGATGAATTATTGTGTGAAAGATGATAAGTATGAACATGTAAAAGGAATACGTGATTCGGAGACGTCAAATATAGAAGGATAATGATAATGGCTTTGACTAAAGGTCAAGTTGTCGTTTATATGATCCGGATCAACCAGAGAGGTTCTCTGGTTGATCCGGATCATATATTTTGTACTGCAAAGAAGTAATAATCTATACCTGTACACGAATAGGTGTATAAATAATTTATTCACTCAAACGATCTTACATGCTTGGTCTTATCCAGGCGGGTACAACGAAGGGTGACCTTGGCTGAAAATGCCGTTTAAAAATAAACTTTATATCAAACAGATAGAGTTTGTATTACTTTACTTTCCCTACGATTTTTCGAAGGGGGAGCAAAACTTAAGAGCGAGACAAAATTCAAGGGTTTGTCTGTTCTTGTCTTGCAATTGCCAGTGAATAAAAACAGGAAAATGTGTAGTAATCGAAAATCACCTATATAGCTAAACTAGCCCATAAAATTTAACGGTATTGATTTAATATTCAAATACTTAATTTTCAATAATAAATACTTGCGAATTAAAATTTATTAGAGCCAAAATTCATAAAAACTGTATAGCCATATAAAAAAAAACGTAAACAATATGGCGGAAACATTTTCGTGTTGAAATAATAATTTTCCTTTTTCAAGTGTTTTTAATTGTATTAGCGAAATATTTGTCTTCAAATATGGTGAAATGGTGTTGTCTGAAGGGTTGTGAAAGTGAGGGGTATCCAGGATGTGGGATTTCATTTTTCAGGTAAGTTCTTCTAGCTTTGTTTACAAATAACGACTAGGGTGACTATGTTCAAGATCTATAAACGGGAATCATGAAATTATTGTAAAGAATACCCCTTTTCTATAATCAATATCGGTATAAAATCTCATAATTATCTCATCTTAATCTCAAACATAACCAAAACAAACATTTGAATTCATTCTTTACTTTTTGAAACTTTTCCATTTTGGTCTTAAATCAAATCCAACGTATCCAATCCATGAGCTGATGATGGATTCCGTAGCGGTTAGGAGTTAGAGAATAACTGTTTAATAAAATATTATGAGGACGTAGGTATATTGGTTGTATTCTTTCAGGTTATTTAGGTGAGCTGATTATGGAATGAAGGCACTTAGGCCCAGATTCAAAGACCACACTTTGACTTTACTTTGATAGAAAGATCTACTTTCACGCAAAAATATATTTCTTAGCCCTGTCAAGCTGTTCTTTACTTTCCAAAAATCATACTTTACTTAGTAAAGTCAAAGTGTGGTCTGTGAATCTGGGCCTAAAAGCACCGAAACTAGCGCCACCCACATCTTTTTTATTTTACTCTAAAATCACATTAAATTTGAAATAACCAAAATAATATCATGCTGGTAAATAACCTGTAGTATTTTTAAAATCACTTTTCATGATTAAAGACTTGATATATTAAGAGAATTACTGAATAAAGATAAAAGTGGCCACTATTGGCGGTAATAAGTAATTCTCTTCTATTCATCAAATAGTCGCTCAAGGAACCTTTATGAACTGAGAGGGTCGTATCGTATTGGTGATTTTAATCATTATTACTCAGTAAAGTCACAATTTGTTACGGTCGCGAATCCTATTTCGAATTTCGCGGGCTACCTTGTCGCATTCACCTTAAGGGTTAGGTTTCTTCTGTTGAATGTTAAATGCATAGTCAATATTAATTTGTATTTGTAGTGGAAAAATAAAAAGACTTATTTGCAACTATCTTTTTTTTCTAAACTAAATAAAACAGACAAAAGACACCGACTTTCGAATTAGTAAGTTTCCTTAGAGTACCTATGTTTAAGTTAGGTGTGTATATATTCGTATGCCACCATTTTTTTGGAATAACTTTTTGCAAATATGAATAAATGTCTTTCTTTGTCAGTTTTTTTTAATTATTACAAATGCCCAGTCAGGCCAGCCACATAATTATATCTGTCCCAAATGTAAGTACAAAATGTTTGGTCACCCTATTAGAAAGAGATGACATTCTCTTTCGAGGTAATCTCGCTCGGAACGCTTTTGAGCGGCACGTACACAGTCCAGATAGTATATAACGTCCTTGGTCTTATCACTATTTATTTGGATGACGTAATATAATGATAACGGTTTAATATTGTTTCAGGAAGGAAGACAATACACGGATGAGTAAAATCATTTACACATAACTTCATAGTTTGTTATGCTTTGGAAGTTGAGAAGTCATAGGACGGTATGTCCTGCGCGGAAATGCAAGCAACCGCCTCGTCGTTTAGTCCAAATGGAGTTGCGAACTCAGCCAGTGATGCAGGCAGAAACCATAAAACGCTTGCAGGTGGCGTGCCTTGTGTCCAAGTTAATGCATCTATGATATTCCCGAAAATAACTGGAATGTTACTATATTCAAGTGTGCCATACCAATAAGATTGTTGATATGCATTTACAAATTACAACGTTTCAAAGAACACAACGTTTCCAATAGTAAATTGATCAATTGGTGGTGGTGGATTATAGCCCATATCCCTTTCCTAGAGAGGAGGCCTTAGTCCCTGTAGTGGCAACATTATAGGTTGATGATGATGATCAATTGGTTATTCACTATCTATTTCAGCCTAACCTTTTCCCAAATATGTTTGGGTTGGCTTCCAGTCTAACCGGTTACCGGATTCAGCTGAATACCAGCATTTTAAATGGAGTGATTGTTTATCTGTTCTTGACAACCCAGTTTGTACTGGGTAATACGACGACCTTTTGGTACGACTGGTTGTCAGACAACAAGACCGTCTATATGAGTCTTGGGACCAAAGGGACATCTTTTCTTGTGTGGAGTACACGAAGATCAACAACTGAAGGTCGGTCAATAATTTCGTTAGCTTACTGCCTTGATTGCATGGCTATAAGGAATGTTAAGTTACTTTGTATTCAATAGATGTTCTTGAACTTATTGAACACGTTTTTGATCAGTGCGTATATTGTGGGACATACTGCCTGAACGAAAAGCTTGGTACACTGCGGATCATAAAACATCATCCGTTTTCTTACAATGCAAAACAGGGGGACCCAGACAAGATAATCAGTCTAATTCATCAGCTTCAGTTGGACTTTCGATTAAACAAGGACCGCGAACAATGAGTCATCGTTCAGTAAGATAAATGTGTGATATATTGGTTTAACGTACAAATTCTCAACATGAGTACATCGAGTTTGATATCCACTCGATATATGGAGCGGCTAACGGCGGCACCTGCAGAGCCTCAAGTATGACCTTGTGGCTAATACGCAATCTCTGCCTACTTGAACGGTCAGCGATCGGCATCACTATTATGCTATTATGATGTGGCAAAAAATTATACGGACCATTAGCTTAGCGACACGTTTGGTACAGACTATTTGTTCTTGATAAACATGTGTGAGTTTTATGTTAATGTTAAGTAATATCAGTGAGTATGGTGAATGGTGATTACATCAATTGTCTGTTATCAACTTATCAGCTAATTTAAAAAAATCTTCGGTACTTTGTGGTAGGCAAATTTTGTTCGTATGGTAGGTATGCCCTTTGGAGTACTGGCGACTGAATTCAGTTTACTCGCCACTTAACTTCTGTCAGGCCAGTAACTTTGACCCTCTTTGACGTCCTTGTAAGTCGACTTCCTGGACAATTCTTATATCCTCAGATAGGTACAAAAAAAAAACTCACAACGATACGTGTTTGCCATTATAGCATACGATTACGATACGATGTCACAGCGCCACTACGTGTGCTGATGTGCTCGCAGTGAGCCAGCAGAGCGACGAAACGGATACTCGCTTCACCTGCTCGCTTCCGCTCGATAATTACAAGAAACGCACAACTAACAATCAGTTTATAATGCGTTATTGTTTTATTGTCCTAAGCTAGATACGATTAGTTAGAAAACCGCAGTACCTGTACGTTATACGTTGATTAGCCATAAAGAGCACCAGTTATCTTAGTGAGACGCGGCGTTCGCTGTTCAAAATCTGTTGAGTAAACGAAGCAAACGCAATGGCAAGTTGTTTGTCCAAATATGGCAGCTTACTGTCTCAAATATTGTTGAGGCCGGTTTCAATGAGTAAGACGCTAGTGTGAGCTACGGGATGTTGAAACAATGCGACGGTCTTGTACAAGTGCGGATCGGTCGGATGCGCGGGGGTCATCGACCCTGTGCCCCCCTCCCGCACGCTGGCCGCGGTCTCACTTTCGATGCGCCCGAGGCTTCGATGAGTCCACGTGCCCGTGCGCAGCCACCGACGCCGTCGCTGGTGACGTCATCGCCTCCAGGACCACGCGCAACGGTGTTACTTGCCAGAGCGTGAAGCTGTTTGTGCTTTTCATTAGAACACCCATGGGAACCATGCTAACAACGGAAGCCAACAGTCCTTTCCCTTGCTGACATGGTTTAAATACGTTCTGGTATTTTGAAAATTCCGTACGTTTTAAGTATCCGTTGTACTATTATAAGCAATACAACCAGCAATTACAAGTTTACAAGGTTTTATAAAAATATTAATACAATGTGTCAACCGACTTATTAGTCAGCACAAAAGAACAGGCAACATATCATGTAGAACTCCGAATGGTGAGAAAGTGCGAAATATCACGCATTAGTGCAAACGTAAAGGCAAATGAACCTGTCAACTATATACATAAACTATTAGAAGCTATTATGTATGTGTTTGTAAGTATGTGTTATGTTAATGTATGAAGTAGTTCGTTCGTCTTCTCTTCTCATCATGTCCGCGATATTAATCTTTCGCTACAAAGATGATATTGAGTGATGCTGAAAGGAGTAGGTACGTACGAACCACCATGCTGGACCACTTTAGTATTGTTCCAAGGCTGCTTAGCCGGCAAAAACATGAGAGTTCAAACGGAATAGTTGACATATTGAGAACGCTTGAGCTGGTGCGGATGACCGAATTAGCACTCAGAAGGGTGAAGGCCGGAACAATTACTTAACATTTGTCGACGTCAATGTTGCCAACGGCTTTAGCATCATTACGAATGACCATAACCACACGCAACGATGACCGACACAAGGAATACCTCGGTTGTATGTGAGTGCACGTCACAAACAAACATTCAGACTGAACAAATACTACGCTGCGATGCGGAGATTGAAAGCGTAAGGTCTTAGCACGGCCAGCCGCTACCGATGTTGAGGCCACGCGAATTTGTCGGTCAGTTATTTGGCAAATCAGTTTCTTTGTTCGCAATATCGAAAACTCCAACAGGTAATCGGCTCGCATACATCTTGAGGTTTTCTTCAAAACTGTGCTGCTCAGGCTAGACAAGCTTGTTGCTTGTTGACTTTAGCTGTCGGTCGAGACATGTATAGTGTATACTATGTCTGGCCAAGTCCATTAACCCCATGAAGCTCACATTAACGAAACATGTGTCGAAATATTTGATGATGGTCGAGTTATTTGTAAAATTTATCGCGACATCAACCCGCTAACGTTTTGCTTGGAAAAGATACACTATCCAGTTGTTAAAGCTGGGGATACATTACAAGTACCAGCGGTAAGTAAAGCGGAATCCACATTATTTCTTTTTAAATGTTTCAAACCCTGACTTTTCGGCTGATGGGGGAATTTCAGATCATCATTTAACCTCCCGTCCGCTAATAAATCTCCAGGAGATTTATAACAATGGCTTTTTAATTCAGTCTATAATAAGGCGTATGAGCTCATAAGTGTCATGGCTTTCCTAGACAGACATAGGATGAACTGACCTAACACCACAAGGAAGTTACTTGCTGAAATGTAAGTGACTATCATACTGGTGCTGCTCTTTGCTCGGAACAAAAGAGGAAGGGGATAATACACAATCATATTACCCTTGGTGTCAGTCCATACCAAAGTAAAGACTTCGCTTAGAGAAAGATAGTCACTGTAATTACTACGGGTGTGCCGTGTGTTGCTGTTGCCTTGAACAGGTTTTAAAGTTACTGAGTATTTTAGTTTGATAGAGATAATTTATCCGCTATCACTTATTGCTCAGTCAGGGGTAGAGCGAGCAGTCTTAACAATGTTGCAGTAATCGACTCAACTCGTGTAAGCAACCATTACACAATCGATTGCGTAATAGAAAGTTGTGATTCGTTATCAACCAGATGGTTTTAAACATTCTTCTACATGCGTCAGTCAGTCAAATATTTTTGTTCTCTAATGACCAATAAACTCCATTCTTCTACGAAATCAAGTTTAGTTGTAGTGATCTCTGTAGAATTTTTGTTACACTCGGATCTTAACTTCACATTGTGGCAAAGGTTTTAAACCATGTAGTTATTTCAGATTTCGTTGAGTCTGAAATCTCTCCTTTGCCCGATGCGTAAGACAAAATTGACAATTAAGGAAATAGAAAATGATTTCCAGTGATGTAAATTGTAATTAAGTGTACAGAATTAAGTAAGTACTTAAGCATTACGTATTTGAATAAGCAGTGAGTTGGCATGAGCAGGCCGCGTAACGGTGTCTAGTATCGAAGTCGTCGGCGAGGGTCATCGGCGCGTGGCGACAATTAAAACCGGGATAAGTGTTGCGTGTACCTGCGAGATGAGGGCGCCACGGTCGATACGAGGGGGAACCACCCGCGGGGTGAGGCCATTCGGTTAAGGAGTTTAGAATACAAGTCACGGAGTATTGATGTCTCCCGTGTTATTTTTATTGTGTAAAAGGACAAGTATGAAACAGTCCGTAGCAAGCACCCCCATCAACCCGCACTACATCGTCTGAGCGTATCGTACCGGTAGATTGGAAGGTAGTATGAAGCGCTGTCACGATGTATTGTCTATCTGCAGGTAGCCTTTGTTTGTCGGGGTGTGAACAGTTTCATTTATTTGGTTCGCGTAAATACATTTGTCGAACTAGACATTTTGTACCAAACCCGCGTATGATCGGTAAGCTTGTTGTTTTAATTCGTTTATGGAATAATAGATTTCCATTACGATGTGTAGAAAATAAGCATGTTTTCAGCAATTTCAACATCTGCGTCACAAGATGTGTGGGTGTTGAGGCGGCAGACAGAGTGCGCGGGGGGTGGGGGAGGGGTGCGGGTGAGCCAACTCTTCATTCCCATTTAGCTACTGAATTGTACAGCGGCAGGAGGCCATGATTATGTTTACTAACCCCGGCCGCCCGCGCCCCCAGTCTACGCGGTCCGAATTAACACACGATCTTTGTCCCAAAAGTCGGTCTTTACATAGCCACCCTGCCGATCGGTGTTGCTATGTGCGAAATTGCGAATGGCGGATATGTTAGTACTCTGTTTATCCGTTCGATTGTTCGAGAACCAAATACAGTATTGAACGCATTCTATTTTGGAGTGACTCACATGTAGGTACACAATTACACAAAGCAATTAAAAATACTTTACTGTTGTGCTAGGTTACATTAACTGTTTAATTATGCAAACTTATTTGAGCTGGTTTTGTATCTCGTCTATCAAATTATTTAAAAATAAAATAATGGTTAGATAGAGGAAGGTTGAGCAGGTATCCCATATTCTGTTTAGTAAAAAAAGAAAGATGTTTAAACAGTAAATCAAGGCGCGTGCCCACGAGGCGGCGCGGCCAGACGGCAACCACAGCAAACAAAAAATATGGGTTCACTCACTGCATGATGTAATTATGTAGAGAAGCTACTATACAGAAACAAACGGAATCATTGGCTAACCAAACTGACTCAAAACATTTAAGGTTCGATTCCAAATACTCTCAGATCACAGAAATATAGCATCTACTAGCTGTTACCAGCGGCTTCGCCCGCTACAACTCGAAAATTATCCCACGGTAAGATAAAATCGGGATAAAAAATATCCTATGTGTTAATCCAGGTTATAAACTATCTGTATACGAAATTTTATCGAATTCCGTTCAGTAGTTTTTGCGTGAAAGAGTAACAAAAATCCATCCATACTTACAAACCTTCGCGTTTATAATATTAAATAGGATAGTAGGATTTCAGCGTGAGGACTGAGGACCAGGGGCCCGAGTCTGCTATTCAATAGTGTCAGAATGGTCAATCATTGTCTCATTGATCTCATAATTGTTGATTTTGACAACACCAAACTGTCAAAATCAACAATTATGGGACCATTGATTGACCATTCTGACACTATTGAATAGCAGACTCGGGGCCCAGTTCAAGTCAACCATAGACATTCTATCCTGTAAATCGGGCTAGTCCATTCAGTATTGCTCGAAATAATTGGATTCATACATCAACTTCCGAGCTTTCAGAAATCAAACCCCAAGAACCAGTGACTACCATACAGACTCAAACATAAAAAAAATAATAGTGAAACCTAACGTAAGTTAACACTAGTAAAACTATAGCAGTGTTGTGATCCTGTGGTACCGAGTTGACCCACTGATCCTCTTTACGCTGGCGTTGGTAATCGTCTAAAAACTCGACCGCGGCGAAGCCAGCCCCTGACCACCGGTCGCGCGGGTGTAACTGTAAGCGGCACGCTGAACAATTATTCATTCATTCGGTATACATAAAATGATGAATAAAACGAATAGTCAATTGAATAACATCACAAAAGCGAATTTACTGTGGATCTTATACATTTTGGTTCATATTTTAAAATTAAAAAATACGATTGAGATTTTTACTACTGTGCACCATTATGAAATCTCGTTAAATTAAAGTATCACAAAAATGACGTGCAGTTATTATTTCGTTCATTCATACGTAATTATTTAAAAATATTAATGGATAATTTTAAGCAAACGGCCAAACTGGTACACTTCGAAAAAGGTATAAAAAGTGTTACTAGCGACCGAATATTTCACAACATTAGGGGTATCCCGAATGTTCGTGTCGTGGCGACTACATACCACACGGGCTGCAGGGTCATTACCACGCGGCTGGGGGCGCGTTCCTAGCGCCAAGCGCTCCCGACAACGTTTACGTAACACTGTCTTTATGACACCTCTGATTAATTTTACGAGATGCCCTTGATTCTACATCCTCGAGTAGACACAACTGGACCACTTTGCATAGCGTGACGGTGTATTTTTTACAGCATCTTTTTTTTAGGGTGCGAACAGACTTCGGTCAATCGAAGACATATTCCCTTATTTTCTATTTTACAGAATACCAACAAACGAGGTGATAATTCCGAGAACACCTTGCCCCCTATAATCAGTGATGTAGGTATAGCACTTATTTCTCTTAAAATAGTTACGGCGGCGGCGTAATGAAAGCTGCAGCTGATAGTGGAGAGCACACTTATCGTATTCTTATTCGTGGAAACTGATGTTTTAAGCTTGCCTACATGTAACAAAATAACATGAATTTTATTCCATCAGTAGATGTGAGAAAAAATTAAAAAAAAATGCTAAAAAAATCCCAGCCTAGTGTCTCAATTCTCAAAGTTCTATTGACAAAATTCTGTTGTAAAAACTATTGGCTGTCATTTTTTCTCGCCCGCAGAAAGAAGCCTTGTCAAGTTAGTTTGAGAGTTTAGAATATTTTTGAAAAAAAAAAACATGACTCCGAAATTTGGAAATGACACGTAAAACTAAAAACACGCTGAAGTTTTGCACGACAACTACACTCGCGAGCAACCAAATCGACTCAAGCCTTGACGGCGCACATATACATTGATTTTTCTAAAACGATAAATGGTAATTATAAAAGTGATATGTCATTCGAAAGCTGAAGAATTATGCTTTCAATTAACATCAATACCTTAAAAAAAAACTAAGCGCTGATTTATTGACGCATTTTAATTGGCCGTCAGCGTAAATTACCTCATTAGGAATCCACGACTTGCGCTACCTGCTCCCGCTATAAAACCCCTCCACATCCGGTTTACCTTATCAGTCGCTTGTTACAAGTTGACCGGTACACATCTCCGTAAATTGCATTCCTTGTTTTCGCTAAACCATGGATACCACACCAGAAGAAGCCGCTCAAGTGGTTGCCTTGTTGCAACAAGGGTTAAGTCAGCGAGCAGTCGCTGCCCAGCTCCACTTGAGCCAGTCTTCTGTATCCCGAGTATACAGACGGTTCCAAGAGACTGGTGCCTTCAATCGGAGACCAAGAACGAGCCGCCACCGGTGCACTTCAGAGAGAGACGACCGCTTCATTGTCTCAACCTCTCTGCGCAATCGACACCTTACGGGCGTTGATGTGCAGCAAGAACTGAGACGTGTACGACAAGTATCTGTCAGCGAGTGGACAGTGAGAAGACGCTTGAAGGAAGCCAGCTTGACGCCAAAAAGACCTGCGACGGGCCCTAAATTGACTGCAGGCCACCGACAAGCGCGCCTTCAATTTGCTCGAGAGCATCTCAATTGGAGCGTTGCGCAATGGCGATCGGTCCTGTTTACTGATGAGTGCAGAATGTGTCTACATGGCAGTGACAGGAGAGGCCGAGTCTACAGGCGTCCGGGGGAACGATTTGCCCAATGTTGTTTCGCTGAAACAGTGGCATATGGCGGCGGTTCCTGCATGATGTGGGCTGGTATTTCTTTAGAGGGAAAAACCGAACTTGTTTTCGTGCCTGGGGGCGGCCGAGGAGGCGGGCTAACAGCTGATCGGTACATCACCGACATTCTACTAAATCATGTTGTGCCCTACGCAGGGTTTGTCGGTGCAGACTTCGTGTTAATGCACGACAATGCCCGCTGCCACACGGCACGAGTCACTCGACAGTTTCTGGAAGAGGTCAAATTACGCACGATGGACTGGCCTGCGCTCAGTCCTGACATGAATCCCATCGAGCACTTATGGGACGAGCTTAAAAGAAGAGTTCGGGCCAGGAATCCAGTCCCTTCAACCGTAGACGAGCTAAAGACAGCATTATTAGAGGAGTGGGACGGCATTCCTCAAGAAAATGTCAAAAAATTGATAAGGTCAATGAAAAACAGACTGCAGGCTGTAATTAGGGCAAGAGGGGGCAATACGAAGTATTGATTTAAATTTATTAATTTTATTTTTAACAAATTTGTAAAATACGAGACCCATACCCTTTTCCCTAAATTCCTGTTTTTCCTACTCTTGCGTTCAGACACCATTTATTTAAAAAAAATATGGATGGATTTCAATGATAAAGATATCAAATTAAAGCTGACATCTTAAGCTTTCGAATGACATATCATTTTTATAATTTCCATTCATATTTTTAGTTTTATCAATGTATGTGTGCGCCTACAAGGCTTGAGTCGATTTGCTTGCTCGCGAGTGTAGTTGAGACATAAGCTAAAAGTTACACTAGGTATCTCTTATAGATCATCATCATCATTCTCCTGCCCTAATCCCAATTTATTTGGGGTCGGCGCAACATGTCTTCTTCCATACTTCCCTAATTCTCGTTATCTCAGCAGTCGCCTCCTTTCTAGCCATATCATCCTTCACTCAGTCCGTCCACGTCCACCGTTTCTTATTTTCTGCATTCCATACCACGACAACTTTTCATTCATCGGCGCCACTTTCAGACTTCCTCTTATGCACTCATTCCTTATTTTATTCATTCGCGCCACACCACACATCCCCCTTAGCATTTTCATCTCAGCCACATGCAATTGCCTTTCATTTAACCCTTTTGTGGCCCAACATTCTGATCCATACACGACAGGTCTAACCATGGTCTTATAAGTCTTCCCCTTGATTTTAAGGGGAATGCGGGAGTTGCATATTGTTCCAGTGACCTGCCGCCATTTCATCCATCCAGTACTAATTCTGTGCTTTACACTACGATCTGTTTCGCCATCGCTATAGTCTCTTATAGATATCGAAACATAAATTGGCAACAGCAATTGGAAACAGCTATTTGCATTCAAAACCTGAGTTTTCCAGATATTATCGTTCTGTAGAGCTCAGAATAAGGAAGATTTCTTTGAAAAATTTTTTTGAGTCCTCTCACTATCACTACCCTTCACAACAAAGTCCTAAAACCAAGGTTATCAAGAAATTGAAGATTTAAATTCCATGGGCTATTTTTATTCATTCTTAGTAATACATGAGGGGTGCCTTTACAGAGAGCGTCGTCGTCGGCAACATATAGAGAGAGATTCAGTTCAGAGAGGGTTAGATGAAAAGATTCGAGTCTCATTGTAAAGTACGATGTTATAAACTTTACCCACGTGTTTCTCTTAGGGAAATTATTAGAAGACATTGATAAAACCACGTCATTGGCACTCATTGGATATTGCATTGGTTGCATATCCGAGGACACACGAGGCTGGTATTACGCGAAAATTATCTACAATTTATTATAATTTCATTCTGCCAGCTAGCATATTTGCATTTGATGTCAACGACAAACCTAATCGTATTAATCGTGGTTATCTAATCACTTCAATTGTCTGTAAGTTGATCTTGTAGAGTGAAACTTAACAAAGGACTAGGAAATAGAATTAACTCAATAACTGCCAGACGACAGCGATCTGATTAGTGGATCACAATGTCTACATATTTACCTACTTATGTACTGTCATACTGTGTATGTGGGGAAGGGTCGAGGGGAGTCGAAGGACATTACATTATTGTCCATATCGAAGTACTGCGCATTTGGCCTTCAAAAAAGGTCAAAGCGTAGTATTCGGAACGCGGTTGAGCATTTTGAAACTACTCACGCGTGTAGGATTCTTTTCAGATTTCGCTTAGAACATCGCAGTGCTACACAAAGAATATATGGAAGTTAATTAATCAATATTAGATGGTAATATTAAAGATGTTGTCCAAGGACTTGGAACGAGTTAGTTCGCGTATCGAGGCAACCGCCCGATCGCGTGAGCCCTTGTTGTTCATGATATTGGTATGGTGAGACGGTGGATCGATTCGAGTGAGTTTACGAGCTCGATCATTATCTCTATCAACATTTCGGTAACTTGCTGTGAACGGTTAAATTGTAGACTGGTTTTGACTAAAACTCGACACCGACGTTTTACTTTTTTCAAGACCCTCTTGGGTACGAAGCATTGAAGTGAACATGTTATTTCAATGTAACCTCAATTGATTTTATAATACATTCTTCAATCGATATGAGAACGCTGGATGGTTTCGGCCAAGATTTTTTATTACTTTTGTTGCTAGCGGCCTTGTAACTACAAAGGTTTTCTAGACTAAATTACATAATTACTTTTGCTAGCTTTTAAACCTAAATCGAATCGTCAGATGCATTCAAAGTTTAGTTTTTATATCATAGCAATAAAACTAAAACAAGATGATTATGTTGTGGCTCTATTATAAAAAGTTGCAGATTACTAGAAATACGATACAAGCAATTTTACATAAAATGTCGATATTCAATTTATTTTTTGCAAGTCGACAATCGTGCGTGTGTTAGACACGGCAACACGCAGTGAGATTGTTGAGATTTCGAGGTTCGAGTACCGACACCCGCTGAGTAATCCTTTATACAGCTCCGATATAGGATACTTTATAGATCTATTAATAGAAAAGAATCAAACACGCGTTAATCCGCATGGGTCCACGTGACGCAGCCGCCACTGCAGAATATTATTAACGTACAAGTAGTACCTACCTAATACTGCTGTCTTCGTCAGTCGATGTGCGTGACTGGTCTGTTACGAAAATCAATATCAAAACAATGTCTTATTATAAAGTTGGACTCCAAGGATATAGTAGTTATATAAGTAGCCTTGTGTATGATGTTGATTTACATAGTATACATATGTATGTACGTGCGATTAGATTGAAATTGGTCGAACAGGCAATTGAATTAAAAGTTTTCAACTAACTCGGCAACAGTTAATTTAAATTCGATCAATACACGGTAACATGATTTGTGGATATATAAGACGAGAGGCTGAATGTTTTTCTTAACTGGATAATATAAAAGCAAAACGACCACCATGTAACACTTTGCTTTTATTTGTTCCACGAGAATTTTGTCTCGTGTAACGAGTTGTTTTATTTATCATCTCGCTCAAGTCTATTTCTAAGTCAAAACGCAACTTGGTGTCATTGGTCATGAAAGATCCTAGTGTATGGATATCCTTGACTGGTACTTACTTTGATGCTTATCAGCTAACTGTATTAGAGGATTTGGAAGGTCTCGCCGCCTGTAGAAGCACATGACTTTTGCTTCGACGTTCCCAGACGGCGTCTTGTTCAGCTCCTCTATCCGCCGGATCTGGTACGGAGACGTCGACGACGTCTCGAAATAGACGCAGTCTGCAGACAAACATAATGGACATTGGTTAGATTGGGCTCTACCTGTTACCTGCAACACTTTATTGTAAACAGTCTCATTACTATTCGTAAAGTTTATTTACAAAAGGCTTTAAGACAGATTTAGTTTATTTGTAGAGCAGGAGGTAAGGTATAAAATTAAAAGCAATACAATGTTATACTTCAATTCAAACCGAGACGCTACAATACAACGCGGTGAGTGTTATCATAGCTAATAGATTTTTTTCTTAGAATAGAATTGATTAGCATTTTAATACGTCACGTAACATTTCCAAAACCATCGGCACTCGCTGGAATATTTCCGCGGAGTGCATTTATGATTTTTCGGTACATTTGAACGTTTTTTCCTATGCTACAAGCTACAAGTGCCAACTCTAGGCGTGGAAGTAGTTGGTGCGGAACGGACGGTTGCTGTTTATCCGTACCTGCGATACTTATGTTAGTTGTTGTGCCACATGGACAACTAATGTAAATGGCGCCATTTTACCGCTACCCCGTACAACACAACTAAATAACTTGCGCGCATAATGACACGCTTGGAACCTTTCATTCCGAACCGTAAGCGCGTTAGTTTTGGACGATTTACCTTCTGACAATACTAGCCATTGCTGTAAGACAGAGTGCAAGAGTGACGTAGACCCCTCGCAATTCGTCAGCGAAAATGTATAACATCCATGGAGATTTTCAACTAACAATGATTTTGATGTGTTCCTATAGCCATTCAAAGAGGTAGTTCAGGAAGCCCTAATGCATTATACATTAGGGTTAGTAACGATTTAGTAATAGCTAATCAACAAATAAACAATTTTTCAGACATTTGGGCTCACAAAATTTTCAGTATTAGTCATGCTATTTATTTCAGTAGTTAAGTAATATGCAGCTTGTGCCGCTTAATTAGCAGTTATAACCAGAAAATAAAATTCTGATACATCTCATATTTCGTATGAAACTTTCCATTCCGGTATGTACGATCGCGAGGTGAACTAAAATTAACTTACGATGAGACGTGAATTCACGTGTAATAGATACGAAAGAGCGCTTTATTTTTTTCATGTATTGCCATTATCATTGTGATGTGGTACTTCCTGTTAGCGCATTGTGTTGTGGCACTTAGATGTATTTATAGCACTTTAACAATGTAGTCTAACTAAGGTTAGGCTAGATTGGTCATTGAAAGGATCTCTACTATTTTTGTATCAGATTGTGACACTTTGACATTATAATTGGATTCAGATAGGAGATTTAACTCGTGTGAAACTAATCTAGAGTACGGTATCCAATAAACAGTAAAATGGTGCTTACAAAACTGATCCCTTTGTAAAAAGCCTCGTAAAAAGCTGAGTGTAGACGCGCAGCCGACCTGGCGTTTACAAGAAACAACACCAGCGCTTATATCAATAGATATGCACTAGCTGTACATGTGTTCGCAGTGGTTCTTCTACACGCAGATATATAATAGCCGGTCAATATACGAGTGTTACGGATACATCTATAGACACGTGTGATATTAACTATAGTTATATGTGTGTGTAAGTTGGGGCATTATGCGGCTGATAGCGATGTTAACGCCCGTTCAGTTTTGCCAAGAAGTGTATTTTTGGAACGTGTCAATAAGTAAGTGTGTAGTAAATTTAGCCTGGACACGTCATCACAAGAGGGCGGAGAATGATTGAATTCACACTATAAGATTTCGCGTGGCGACGCTTGGCTTGTAATTCTTTTGTTTTTAGTTACCATAACAGCAGTGCAAGTACGTAGCACTCGATTCGCTTCGATTCGATAAATCTGACAGTTATTCTCGATAAAATGAGTTTTTATCGAATCGAATCGATGTCGCAAGTACGTAAATAATATTTTAACGATCGGTAGATAACTCTAAAATTTAAACGATTTTATCGAAAATGCAGGTACGAAACGACATTTTGACAGTTTGACATTCCGCCCACGATAAATCTTGTCGACGCGTGTTACGTACTTCCAAATTCGATAACAAGCTCGATAAAACTGACAACGATAACGATCTCGATGTCTTATCGATGCAAAGTTCGTACTTGCACTGCTGGTCTTAGATTCACCTGTTACGAATTACGAGACAATACTCCAAGTTTTATTTAAAATAATATTCTAATATACCTATGCGTAGCCATAGCATTCTTAAAACGATCCAATTATTGATACGCATAATTATGTTTACGATTAAATTATCAAAGCAATGGCTATAAGATATTTGGCACTAATCAAGAAACTATCAACCGTTAATCCTAACCTAGCTACAAAAGAATAAGTTTTTTTAAGCCTTTGATGTTTTTTGATGCAGTCGTTATTAATGTGCACCTTCGCGGTAGATGTTACCATTGTTTAGTGTTTTAACCCTTTTTCGTCTCATTTCTTTTCTATTGTTTTAAATCACTGGGACATGTCATCTGCCATTAACTTTATTTTTTTACCTAGGAATTTTCTGTTGCAATTTTTAATGAGAACGTTATTCGGACCTGCACGTCTGACCACTTGCACTTATTATTCGTTTTGTTTCTGTTGTCCGGTGCGTTTTTTAAAATGCTTTAGGTAATAACTAGATAGATTGAGGACGCACCGGTTTGATTTTGTTTACCACGCATAAAGGTCCGCCATTTTCTAACGACTGAACGCCATGATACGATCTGTTGACCATACGTCTTTTGGTAACACTGATCCTGAATCGTAAGGAAGTCTTCTATGGGTTGGGGAAAACCAAGTGTGTTAAGAGGGAACCGAGGCTGCGATTCTCCATCCATACACATGTAGGTATTCAATTTTATCTTTCTTTAAGCCTTCGAGGGTAAAGAAAATATGACTGTTCAAAAATGACAATAAAAAAATTAAGTTCAAAAAACTAACAAAATCGCGGTCTTAAAAGTAGAAAACAAGTAAATAATTCTTGTCTGATATTCTTCGTAGTCGCATGCCACTGATACCTGATGCTCCTTCATGGCGTTCTCATTGATACACAAGTCAGCTGCTTATTGTCATTAGCAAGGTGGCATGCGACTACGAAGAATATCAGACAAGAATTAGGTATTTACTTGTTTTCTACTTTTATTAAGACCGCGATTTTGTTAGTAGTCGGGTTTTAGATTTTTGAACTTATATTTTTTATTTGAATTTTATTTTTGTGTGTACCTACTTAAACTATAATATAATACATATTTGTAATGTGCTCGCCAAGACCTTTCATTTGATACCAAACTTGCTATGATTATCTCAATTTAACTTTTAAATTCCGTCATAAAAATAATTTATAAAATTTATACAGCCTATGTCACCCGGGCTATTCTTACGAATCTATTGACACCTAATTTATTAAAATCCGTTTAGTAGTTTAGGCGCTACGGTGGAACATACATACATACATACATAGACTGCCAAAATCATTACCCTTCCTTTTGGCTTCGCCGTAGTCGGGTAAAAATGCCCCATATTTCACGACCGATCAGAGAAATTCGAAGAGTTGAACATAAAAGAAATGAATATGAACCTAGACGTAATGATTGAATCGGTTCAACTTTCGAAGAGAAAAAAGGGAATACGAAACGTTTATCTTTTCTATTTTTAGGGTTAAGTAGTCAACAAGGAACCCACATAGTTTCGCCATGACTGTCTGTCCACACTATTGCTCAAAGACTCTTAATACCAGAAAGCTGTAATTTGGCATGAATATACAGATGAGTTAAGCAATTTTTTTGGGTCTCTCCAGTACACATAAAAGTAGGGGTGATGTTTTTTTCTTGCGAAGCCCATAGCGTGCGATGTTATTGGATAGGCCGGTCGCGAGTTTGTTAAAATTATTTTTCGATTAACCCATTCTTCTTCTTCTTAGCGTGTCGATGACAATTTAAATTGAGTTAGCCCAAAATTTAGCGACGAGTTTGGCATTTTCAGTTCCAATCATTAGCTCCTGTGATGTGCAAGAAGCTGGACATGCAAGACACGATTTTAAGTGTATCATCGTCTGTGGGGTAACACCACATTTGCAGTCCAGGGCAGAGTCATCTATGAATTTCCACTTGAACAGGTTTTCCTTGCTTCGGCCGACCTGTGTCCGGAGTCTATTTAAGGACTTCCAGGTCAGCCATGGCAACTCGTGTCCAGGTGGGAGATGTTCGGCAAGTGGCACAAATGGGTTGGGTAGGAAAACACTTTCGCGCCACAGCTTGAGTCTTTCCTTAGAGCGCTCGCCAGAGAGCGGGGGCACACACTTCAAAAAACTGTTACGGCTTTTTAGCCTTTGCGGAACGAGGATGTTATTGTGTAATAAAGGGTGTCTAACGTCGGAAACCATTTTGGCTCTTTCATCAGAACTTGCCAACGCTCTACGAACTACTGGTGGCGCTATGCCTGCTAGTGGATACAGCATCTGTACCGGGGTCGGTTTAAGGCAACTGGTGATAATCCGGCACGTTTCATTAAGAGCTGTATCCACCACCTTTGCATGGGCTGACCGACTCCACACGGGGCACGCAAATTCACCGGCAGAGAAAGATAGCGCCAGCCCAGTAGTCCGCATAACGTCAGGCGAAGCACCCCACTTTGACGAGACCAGTCGCTGTAGAAGATTGTTGCGGGAGTGCACCATCTGCTTGATATTTTTGCAGTTCTTGCTGAATGTAAGCGACCTGTCTAGAGTAACACCGAGATATTTTGGGCAGTTGCTATGCTCGATGGATATCCCACCCCAAACGATGTTGAGTTTGCGGCTCGCTTCTCTATTGCGAAGATGGAATACGCAAGACTGCGTTTTACTCGGATTCGGCTTTAGTGAATGAACCAATTTATAACGATCGATTCGTTGGTGTACCTAATATAAGCTTTATAGTGCAAATTTTTTGTTAGACTCAAGTGTGGACACCTCTACCAGTACCAGCCAAACAGTTCGTAGTATTAAAATAACGAAATTAAAAGGAAAACTATCACAGCTAAATAGTCCAGTGATTTTAGGCATTTTAATCCCCAATCTACGGAAAAATTCCTAGTGGGCTGAATTTTTGTATAATATATACCTTTAATACGGTATTGTAATGAAAATTTGAAAAATCGACATTGATATCGTGTCGGCTAAAGAAGTTATCAAGGTCAAAAGGTCACGAAAATCAGTTTTTCGCAAATATCTCGCGACCTATAATTGCTCGGAGGTCAATAGCAGTCATTACAATATTGTTCCTAGTGCCAGATGCATTTTTGTAGATAATTTTACTAGGAACAATGTTATCACGACCGCTATTAACCTCCGAGCAATTATAATAGGTCGCGAGATATTTACGAAAAACTGTTTTTTTTTTTTTATTATTATTATAAATGGGCTTGCTCTTGACTTCAATCTTGGCCTAAGGGCAGAGATGACGTCGACGATGGAACGAGCTTACCCAGTAGAAGCCTGTTTACTCGCGACTTAAACAGATTAGGGTTATATGAACTCGGAAAAACCGACGCAGGCAGGGAATTCCACTCCCTGCCTGCTCATTTTCGTGACTTTTTGACCTTGATAACTTCATTGATATAGCCGACACGATATCAATGTCGATTTTTCATATACAAAAATTCAGCCCACTAGAAATTATTCCGCAGATAAAACCTAAAAATGACTGGACTAAAATATAAATAGGCTTGACAAGTTTACGAGTAATAGTCGATCAACTTATAAAACGTACATATTTTATAAAATATTTTACCTAAACATAATTTAAGGGAGCACAGGTTTTAAAACTGCAAATTTAATGTACCTAAGTGTTTTATGATTACAACAAAAATCCTCGATCGGAGGCAGGGAGGTTAATCAGTTTAGTAAGTCCGCATATTTTGATGGGCAACCACGGAATCCTACATTGTGCATGGTCCGACATGCACTTGGCCGGTTCTTTTTTTGTTATTATCTGTTGTTTCTGTTATCTATGGTTATTATTATCAGTCTGAGCACATAAAGTAGAATTGAGCTAGATGGGCAAGAAATCCACAACGTCGATGAGTATGGTTAAAGAATTTTATTTCTCAAAAAGAAATTACAATATTTCACTTACTTGAGAACATTTGTAACTTAAAAATATGGTATAACATAAAACTTTGACTTACAAACTATGTGGGTAATATTTTTCTTTAAAACAAAATCATTAATACGCTTAAAACTTATGCGCATAAAATTACATATTGCTAAAACATTCCAGAAGCACAATTATTTGGGCCAGTTAGTTTCCTTCGAAAACAGGCAAGACAAAGAAATCGAGCGCCGAGTCGAGAATGCCTGGAAGAGCTACTGGTCCATGAAGTCGCTAAAGAAGGGCGACCTTCCTCTACCTCTGGAACGTAAACTCATCGACATGTGCATTCTGCTCATCCTGACCTACGGTGCCCAAACTTGGTCCCTGACCGAGTCACAAAAGTCCAATGTCAAAGTTTGCCAAAGAGCGATGGAATGGAACGAAGCGTACCTATTGGCTCAGCGACTGAATTCAAAATACCACAATAGGCTCAAACACAGGAATCGCTGATGTGGGCAACAAGACTGCTGGGTTGAAGTGGGATTGGGCGGGCCAAGTCTGCAGAATGCATCGGGACCGATGGGCTAGGGTCGTCACTACTCGTCACGCAGTGACCAGTGGGTGACAGAGGACGGGCCGTGTCCATCGCCAAGGGAGACCTGGCGTGAAGACTTAGAGGCTTTTGTGCGAGATTGGCCGGAGAAAGCCGCACGGAGAGAAGAGTGGAAGAGTATGGGGGAGGTCTTTGCTCCTAGGAGGCTAATAAAAAATAAATAAATCGGTCTGAAGCTTGACGCAGTGCTATGGCAAGTATTACCCCAAGTTTAGATAAGTAGTATAGGTACCTACATGATATAAGTTAAATTCATTTTCACGTATTAACAATAATTATTTCATCATCATCAGCCTATAATGTTCCCACTGCAGGGACTCAGGCCTCCTCTCTCTCTAGGAGAGGGATGGGCTATAATCCACCACGCGGGCCCAGTGCGGATTGATAGATGTCACATGTCTCCGATTTTTTTGGTTCTACGACATGTTGGTTTCCTCACGATGTTTTCCTTCACCGTTTTTAAGCGGTGGTGATGAAATAAATTACACAAAGTAATGTGCCTGACGGGGTTCGAACTTCGACCCCACGACTCACTGTTCGTAAGTCGGAGCCGCCATCACTGGACCACCACTGCTCAACAATAATTATTTAAGTTAGGAAAAAAGTCGTCGCGGCAGACCTCTAAGAAGATGGCAGGACGATTTGGACCAGTGGTCTAGATTGGCCTTGGATCGAAACAACTGGAAGTCATGGGGAGAAACCTTTGCTCAGCAGTGGGATGATGCAGGTTAACAGTGTCAGTATATTTTAAGTTCAGGTTTAAATTTTGAAAACACTAGGTTTTTACCATTAAAAAAATAAATTATTCATTTGATTTACCGGACAATGAAGATGTTTTAGAATATCGTTCGCATTCTATACCTTACCTAACAGGTGAGCAAACAATAGGAACATTAAATTCAATGATCGTAAAGTTCATTTTGTCGATTGAAATCGTAATAAAATTAACAATACATTTTCTAGAGTTCATCCTAAATTATATTTAATTGAAGAAAAACAATTTTATTGTATTTCATTAAATACGTAATTATTTACTGCTATTCACAAGGAGAAGCACAGGTGGCCCAGTGGTGGCGGGGACTAAGGAACAGTAAGTCGTGGGTTCGAACCTTCGAACCCAGGCAGGTGCATTACTTTGTGTAATTTATTTCATCACCACCGCTTAAAAACGGTGAAGGAAAACATCGTGAGGAAACCAACATGTCTTAGAACCAAAAAAATCGAACATTATGTGACATCTACCAATCCGCACTGGACTCGTTTGGTGGATCACAGCCTATCCCTCTCCTAGAGAGGAGGCCGGAGTCCCTGCAGTGGGATCATTAAAGGCTGATGATGATGGTAAGGAGAAGAGATCTTTTCATTTAAGCACGTGAAAACTACGCCTGGCGGACAGTGTGTGATCAGTTGACCTTTGATCATTCACAGAAAACAAGTAGAAACTATTGGCGAAAGATGGATGAATGGTAAACAGAACACTGGATCAAAGCTCAAACAAATCGGTCTCCTCTAGACAAGCGTGGCCGCAGGCCGCATCATCGCCACATTAGGCGAGTTACGGAGAAACGGAAGAAAAAGTCCAACTTTATCTATTTTCAGCGACCTCATTCAATAGGATAAACTCTATGGCGTTTTATGAAATTTAATTGTGTATATAAACAGGGATCTAAAAGAAACTGAAACGGCGGGGAAAGAGCCGAAACATAGGCAGACACACAAAATATAAAAGCAAGAGATTTCACCTAGACTTGTTCTCGTCTATAACTTGCATTTATAACTGTAGACAGATGTGCGACATTGACAGTAGTAACGTTTAGCTAAATATATGCATACTAAGCAACGTTCATAGATCTCGACCTAAGAAAAGTCACGAAAGCAGTAGAATTGGGTTTTAAAATAGAACAGTGATTAAGACAGAAAATATCCGATTCCGCAAATAAAACACTAACTTGTGTGTTCAAAATTATCGAAGGACAGTTTTTCTTTTCATAGATTGGGGAAGAATAATCTAGCTTTTAAGATTCTCGTAAGACATTTCGGTTACACGTAGCAAGTCGAAACTTAAGTAGGTATGCCTGTGATCTGATAGGAAATAAATACAAATATAATATGCAATGCTTGTTACTAAGCAATGATTAAAATACTATTACTTAATACATTTTCACATATTAAAACACATTATAAACTACTATGGTGGGCGCCATTAAGGAAAGGGGTCCCAATATTCCTCCTTGTGGAACGCCCTACAAAAATGCGATAAGCAAGAATTTCTACGTGGATTAGAGATAAGTAGGTTGAAATAAAATGATGCTAATGGATATGGGGAAACAGATACAAGGACTTTTTTAACTAACGTATTAGTAGTACCTACGTAACGTAAGTGAATATTTTTAATCAAAATCTGTGTTTAATGAGTATCATTCATTGATACTACTATATTATTATTTGGCTACGTATTTGCTACGAGGATGCAACAATACTAGCGCACTACGCTGTCTGGTAAAGGTGAACCGCGTTGTGTGTTCGTCTGTCAGTGATTTCGTGGTCGTTTGTGTACGCAACAAAGCGTTGGTGTCGATTTGTTCAGTCAATGAACGTTTTCACGGGCTCCAATACGTGGTTACTACACTCGCGAGCAACCAAATCGACTCAAGCCTTGACGGCGCACATATACATTGATTTTCCTAAAACGATAAATGGTAATTATAAAAGTGATATGTCATTCGAAAGCTGAAGAATTATGCTTTCAATTAACATCAATACCTTAAAAAAAAACTAAGCGCTGATTTATTGACGCATTTTAATTGGCCGTCAGCGTAAATTACCTCATTAGGAATCCACGACTTGCGCTACGTGCTCCCGCTATAAAACCCCTCCACATCCGGTTTACCTTATCAGTCGCTTGTTACAAGTTGACTGGTACACATCTCCGTAAATTGCATTCCTTGTTTTCGCTAAACCATGGATACCACACCAGAAGAAGCCGCTCAAGTGGTTGCCTTGTTGCAACAAGGGTTAAGTCAGCGAGCAGTCGCTGCCCAGCTCCACTTGAGCCAGTCTTCTGTATCCCGAGTATACAGACGGTTCCAAGAGACTGGTGCCTTCAATCGGAGACCAAGAACGAGCCGCCACCGGTGCACTTCAGAGAGAGACGACCGCTTCATTGTCTCAACCTCTCTGCGCAATCGACACCTTACGGGCGTTGATGTGCAGCAAGAACTGACACGTGTACGACAAGTATCTGTCAGCGAGTGGACAGTGAGAAGACGCTTGAAGGAAGCCAGCTTGACGCCAAAAAGACCTGCGACGGGCCCTAAATTGACTGCAGGCCACCGACAAGCGCGCCTTCAATTTGCTCGAGAGCATCTCAATTGGAGCGTTGTGCAATGGCGATCGGTCCTGTTTACTGATGAGTGCAGAATGTGTCTACATGGCAGTGACAGGAGAGGCCGAGTCTACAGGCGTCCGGGGGAACGATTTGCCCAATGTTGTTTCGCTGAAACAGTGGCATATGGCGGCGGTTCCTGCATGATGTGGGCTGGTATTTCTTTAGAGGGAAAAACCGAACTTGTTTTCGTGCCTGGGGGCGGCCGAGGAGGCGGGCTAACAGCTGATCGGTACATCACCGACATTCTACTAAATCATGTTGTGCCCTACGCAGGGTTTGTCGGTGCAGACTTCGTGTTAATGCACGACAATGCCCGCTGCCACACGGCACGAGTCACTCGACAGTTTCTGGAAGAGGTCGAATTACGCACGATGGACTGGCCTGCGCTCAGTCCTGACATGAATCCCATCGAGCACTTATGGGACGAGCTTAAAAGAAGAGTTCGGGCCAGGAATCCAGTCCCTTCAACCGTAGACGAGCTAAAGACAGCATTATTAGAGGAGTGGGACGGCATTCCTCAAGAAAATGTCAAAAAATTGATAAGGTCAATGAAAAACAGACTGCAGGCTGTAATTAGGGCAAGAGGGGGCAATACGAAGTAATGATTTAAATTTATTAATTTTATTTTTAACAAATTTGTAAAATACGAGACCCATACCCTTTTCCCTAAATTCCTGTTTTTCCTACTCTTGCGTTCAGACACCATTTATTTAAAAAAAATATGGATGGATTTCAATGATAAAGATATCAAATTAAAGCTGACATCTTAAGCTTTCGAATGACATATCATTTTTATAATTTCCATTCATATTTTTAGTTTTATCAATGTATGTGTGCGCCTACAAGGCTTGAGTCGATTTGCTTGCTCGCGAGTGTACATGCATTAAACTGCATGTATTTATCAACTAACAGTAATCCGTCAAGAGTTCAACACGTCTGTCCTATATACTGTTAACTGCTCAATGAAAATTCATAACAGAAATATTTCGCGGTTTATTTACGAGTTAGTGCCTTTTTACGTTTTTATGCAATAAACACCGTAGTTTGTGACATAACGCAATGCATTTCAGCGTCGTAAATACTCAAACAGAGGCTAACCATGTGGATAAGCTAGTCATTGTAAGACTACAACCGTAAGTCATTCTACTATTTTAATTTTTGATCGATTTTTCGTTCAAGTTTACGAAATCATACGGACTAGTTCGAGTGTGTTTAAAATTTGTATAAATATAAAACGCAAAGCTGACTGACTGAGGATCAAAGCACAGGCCAAACCCTTAGAGCTAGAAGCTTAAAATTTCGCACACGTATTCTCTTATGAGGTAGGCATCCACTAAGGAAGGATTTTTCGAAATTCAACCCCCAAGGGTGTGAAATAAAATAAGGGATGAAAGTTTGTATGGAAAGTTTCCGACATCCACGCGGGCGAAGCTGTGGCTGCGTGGGCATCAGCTAGTAAATAATAAAAAATCATATGCTATGCATCTTGGTGCGACGACATTATAGCCACAGATTTCGAGTAACATCTGTGATGTAAAAGGTACTTAGTTGATATCACTAATAACTTATCATTAGTACACAATATACGTAAACAATCGTTTAGGTTATTGCGGTGAAATTGATATTTTGATTTATGAAACATTAATTGGAACAGTGCAAATTGTTAATTCATGAAACCTAAGATAGCAGTGTAATTTTCGTCAGCTTAGCGTATTTGTAATGTTAATGAGTTGATGTCGACAAATTATTTAGGTATTTCGATGAACAGTTCCTACTTGCTGAATAATTATCAAAATGTTTTGTTGGGCTTTTTTTCATCACACCGACATAATTGAAGGAGATTATTCGGTTCGTGGTGGTTTCATTTGGGTGTCGCCTTTTGTAAGTGAAACCGGACATTGGTGTTAGTCTATTTATGTTGAACTTGAAGAGTTTTTACTAGCGTACAGCTAAAAAGCATCTTACGGAGGTATACAGTTGCTCCAGTATAGCGGAAATGTTGAAAGAACACCAGAATTCTCTCCATCGATCTGTTAGACGCGTTAGTAAATCACAGGACCGATTTTGATGGAATTCTCATTAGATAATAAAACGTCGCACTTTGTATTCTTCAGATAAGGCAATGTGATAAGCTAAAGGCGAATTTAAAGTGACAGTTTGTCTTTGAACAGTAACTGTTTCTATGCAAAACCGGTAACGTTTTATAGGAAGCGCAAACACAATTAGAAAATCTGGACGCTGCCAGCCACAATAACAATAAAGATAGTTGCGTAACGTAGGCTGAACAAACCGACGATTCAACTGGAGTTTACGAAACGAGAGACCAGTGACACTATAACAGTGTCACTCTCACAGCTCAAGCTTTTATTGATACGGGTCTCATGTTGTTGGGCTGGTCGTCGGATGAAAGTGCTGGCGATCTTGGATTCATATGATTTTTGGTGAGGTTGCTAATCTTAAGAAGTCATCTACATAACATCACGCCTGTAATCCCCAAAGGGTTAGACAGAGGTGTAAGTTACCCAGTTAAAGTAATTGTATTGAAATGGATCAAAGATTTTTGGCGCGCGAAATGTTGGCGACGTTTTGGAACAAAAAATATGGATATTTTCAGAAACAACCCACGGATCTTTCGTGATACTGATAATCGTCGTTGGAAGCATTAGTTTGAAATATTGGCCCGTGAAATTGTTGGTCGGTTCCAAATACTTCGACGTCCTTTAAAATATTGCTGGAATCATTTTGGTTTTACCTTATCCTTTCAAGCCCGTAATCGTAGTCCTCCCGCGGTTTAGGAACACCCGTTTTCGTAATAAAATGAAAACTATCGAAACGAAATTCATCATTTATCCTTTTAATGGGGAACTAATTAGTTATTATTAACTTTGTAGTTGACTGTACTGGGACGTGTGAAGTTACGTCATATGATTATGGCTTTAGCTATTATTATTAGCGCGAGATATTAAGAGGAAAATAGTCGTAAGAACAATAAATTAACAGAGCAAATGTGTCAATAGTAAAAAATACTAAAGTATTTACTCAATACTATGTGATACTAGGCTAAATGTACAGCTAGCACTAGATATTAAAAGTCAGGTTAGGTAGTTGGGTTGGCTTAGGTAATAGGTCAATGAACTCATACTTTCACATGACTGAAGGTTTTCTTATACAAAATGAGGATTTTATGTTTACTGTCATAACTATAAATGTTTGTGTAGTAACAAAATATAGGGAAGTGTGTCTCTATTATCTTTCAATGATGTTTTTTAATTGATTGTTGGTTTCATAGAAGAAAAGGTGAGTCTGTTATGCCAACAGAGCTACTTTAAGTTTTGGTTTCATTTATTTCTAAATAAAATGTTTTATACCTACTTTAAAATTCCAACTTATGATGTCTTGATATGACTGTGTTAGTGAGGTTTAGAAATGGAAAAATTGTTTTTTATTTAAAAAAGAGTGTTATTTGTTCAATTTGCAAGCTAAATGTTAAAATTGTTGTTGTTTGTTTTGGTTCATAAACATTTTGTAAAATTGTGTGAAGTAAATAAACAAAATGTACAATACTGGTTTATGTCTGAAGTTTGCCCACATGATAAACACAATTTTTTTTTGAGAAATTTTTGAAAAATTGTTGAATATTGAGAATTTTTCTTGGTCATTCATTCAGATTAAGAAATTAAACCAATTTCCATTTGAAAACTTATTTCTTATTGGCCTTGGATTGTATATTTTGGAAGTTATGGAGGGAGTCCTTTTTTTTTTTTTTTTTTTTGGTGGGTGGAAAATCATCGAATAACCCCCCCCCCCGCTCTTGGGCAGAGCGAAGGGGAGTGTCAGACTTCTACTGACTAAAAACCAACCCATGTTCCTTCTTCTTTGCCCTTGTGTCGGAGCCGCGGTAACCTTTCCATATCCACAGCCCCGACGGGCATGGAGGGAGTCCTTTGTTTGTTTTTTAGCAGTGGGATGACACAGGCTAACAGTAAACTTATTTCATAGTTATTCAGTAGTGAATCCCAAATGTTTCCTAACTTTATTAGCTACATTGAAAAAGTTTTTTGTCTGCTTCCTTTATGGCTTTATATTAAAAATTTGTTTCGCCTCCTTCAAACGTTCAAAATAAAGAGTGAGCTTTTCCGTTTGTAAAAGATTTTTTCCAATATCATCAACTACAGTTTATTGTTTACCTTATTTCAGCAGATTAATATGTCACTAAAATAGATTGCCTTCAGTAACCTTGATATGAAAAGAGAATTGTTTGTAAGTATGAGTTGAATAAAGTTTTATTACCATTTTCATGAAGACGGGTTACTAACTTTTTTTAAATAGTTGCAGCCCTTCTGTTAGGGCCATAAGGTTATTAATAAAGTTCAGAGCCAAAGAAAAAATTCAAGGTAGTGAATGTAGGTCAAGTCATTCTTTGTCAGATACAAGTGTATTATGTATGCGGGCATTTTGAGGTCAACAAAAAATGATAAATTCAGAAAGTAACACATAACTTTTAATCTTCTTAATTTCTGAAACTGGCAGTTTTTTTTTTTTAATATTGTGGAGGTGTTGAGTAGCTTTGGGATGGTCAACCCTTGATATAATATTCCAATAGGTGTAACAACTCTAAAAGAAAGTGTGATGTCCAAAACAAAGACTCAACAAACTTTTGAGTGGCAATACACTTTGATATAGGAAGTTGACATAAAAGGAAGAGCTAATTAACATTCGACGCGAGGCCCGTGGAGCGCGGCACGCGGCACCCGCGCCCGGCTCCCGCTGACACCAGCGACACCGAAGCGCCGGCACTCACACACCAAACATGACAAAACTAACCCCAATAACCGGCGTAACTACTCATCCTAAACTCCCGGTACACCACAGTGACCCCCAAGCCATCATAGACCCCCACAATACAAAATATTTCCAACAAACTGTTTTGACAACATCGAATATAACCTAAAATCTCGTGTTGAAACCATCAAAACTTCGTCAAACAATCCCTAAAAATCTTATAAGCCGTCTGATAATTGCAGGCGCTTCGTGTCTAACCAACCGCACGCAGATACGCAAGCCGATACAATGATACCTAGATGCAAATGCTAATGTCCTATTTGACGAATTTTGGTAAAATAAATTTATCTTCCCGCAAAAAAGCCTTTGCCGCGATGTTTTACTCGCAAACCTATAAGTTAGTTTTGATTCAGACAAGTTGGGAAACTTAGCTTACTGAACTAATTAATGTGAGCAATTAATGAAGGTACGACAATCAAAGCAAAGCACCGCTAGTCGGCTGGCGGTGAACCGGCGAAGCTACAACAAAAATAACCAATTATTGCCACTTACCGCCGACTCTGTACATATTCGCAGCCATTTTTATACACAATCACTATTCATTAACACTTAATTAATCTACATCTGACACAATTAATAACTATAACACTATGTAATTGAGCTTTTAACAATGTTTTTCATCACGTTAACTCCGGACGCCTTTCGCTGATCGCCATTTTCTTTCACACTACTAATTTGGCCAGTGCGCAGTCGCACTTTTTGGCGTAAACTTCCTGCTCTTCAAACAAAGCAATGACATGTCATTAATTTTGTATCCACTAATTATATTATAATGTTTGTTCCTAAACCATTAGATACGAATTATTTTACAAATAATGTCCATAATTGAAATATAATTTACTATGTCCTAAAAATAAAAAAATATTTCATTCAAGAACGTTTCATTACTACTCAGAATGTCCACAACTGAACCGTTTGTTTCACACATGTATTTCATAATTTTCAGAAATATACCGCACTTTTTGTCTTGAAACGTTGCTAATCACTGTATTAAAGTATAATTAATTTCAGAATTCTTAATTTTTTAGGAATAACGCGTCTTTATTTATTTTTTACGTTTTTTTAATCCCGCATGTGTGTAAAGGAACGCGTCATTTTTTGCCATAGACAAAGACGCTAAACTTGTCTATGAAGTTTCCTCTTCAATCTATGGATGGCCGGAGACAAAACCATAAATATTAAAGGTAGAAAAGTATTCAATATTTTATATTTTTTTATAATACATTCAGAATATCACAGAATTAAAACTTTATTCAAAAAAAAGGAAATAAAAATGAGAAAAAATATGTTGCGTTTTCCAAAATGACGTGGCCATTGTGACAGCTGATTTGTCTATGATTTTGACAATTGCCAAATCAGCCAGCCTCTCCCGTCTGCTGAAAATTGTTGTAAAAACCCAATAACAACCAATTTCTGAATGAATACTTAGTGAGACGTTTATATATTGCATATGTGGCTGGACTCGAGTTGCCGCATGCACACTTGGTACGTAAAATACATAAATAACAGATGTATCGTCGTCTGTGATCTGCTGTTTGCTAAATCTGTGAATGATCGATGTTTCGTTTTTAGATCGGCGTTATGGCCACGTATGAGGAGTTTATTCAGCAGAATGAAGACAGAGATGGTATACGGTTCACTTGGAACGTGTGGCCTTCGAGTAGAATCGAGGCTACCAGGCTGGTGGTGCCGCTGGCATGTTTGTACCAGCCGCTGAAGGAAAGGCCTGATTTGCCGCCGATTCAATATGAACCCGTGCTATGTACCCGGAATACGTGCAGAGCTATCTTGAATCCTATGTGCCAGGTGGACTACAGAGCCAAATTATGGTCATGCAACTTCTGTTTCCAGAGAAACCCTGTGAGTAGATAATTACATACTATTTTTATTTTATTTATTGTTTTTATGACTTCAACTTGATAAAAGCTGTTTTTTCCTACCAGTAAACTGCCGTTCAATATATCATTTAAATGGGTAATGATTAAAACAGGTTTTAAAATCCCATTTTTGTTTTTTTTACTTTATGTTCTGAATAAAGGATAGGGCTTTGTTATGACTTATTGGGAGATGTAACATTGTTTTGCAATATTACTCCAATAAGAAAACATCTTCACACCTTGTTATCTCCAAAGTGCTAGTTATAGGTGTACTCCTCCTTTCTATATCTACTATTATAACATGGCCTTCACATAGAGTTTAGTGAAGACCGTAAAATCATCAAAGTTCATGCTGATTACCATGATTTTATTGCAACATTTAAATTGTTTAAACTCCTTACGCTTGGATTTACCATGTTTTGTGTGCAGATGATGTAACACCTCTTACATTAAAATATGTATAATGTAGTTGATTTACCAAGAAGGTCAGTTGTAAAGCCTGTTATAAAAAATATTTGAATTGTTAATAGAATATGAAAAATAATACAATTTAACTTTTAGAATAATTAAAACTATTAAGTACCTAGGTAATTTAAATAAAATAATCAACTAGAATTGGCATTGTCAATTGTCATTCACCGTGGCAATGCTGCCAATCTTTGGGCATGTTTCTTGATGACAGGAATGTGGAGGAGTACTGTTGTTACTTTAGTTGGAATATGAAATAGACTAAAACAATACTTTAGTTGTTATCCTTTCTTGTTTATAGTTTTTTTAGAAACAATAATGTCAGTCTTGAACCAGCTAGCTGAAGGTCACAAATACTAATTATTCAGGGAATAGTAAGATATTTTTTTTATTTATTTATTTAAACTTCATGTACAAGAGGTGTACATAGCGGACTCATCTTGCTAAAATAGTCTGCTTCTATAATCTATACTAATATTATAAAGAGGTAAAGTTTGTGTGTATATTTGTTAAATTGTAAGGGGAAATCGGGATCTACTGAACCGATTTTAAAAATTCTTTCACCAATAGAAAGCCACATTATTGCTGAGTGTCATAGGCTATATAAAAAACCGAAAAATAAAAAGTCTTTTACGTGCAGTCCGTTTTGCAAAGTGAATCGGACATGCAAAGCAGCGGCGGGCGCAACGAAACGTAATTAGCTTACTTTCGACTAATTATGCCCAACGAAGTGGGCACGGGTCAGCTAGTAATATGTAAAATAGAGTATTTAGTAATTTAATCTCATTGATGTGTCAGACCTCCTTCCTATGTGTCTTATGACACATTCTAAGTTTGTCTGATGAAATCTTGCAGTTTTGTGTTCAAGAGGTTGTCTAGGTTTTCAACCTGAACTAAAATTACTATAATACTTTTACAAGTAGATACGGACTATAATACTGATCTGTGCTTTTCAGTTTCCTCCACAATATTCTGCGATATCGGAGCAGCATCAGCCCGCAGAGCTCATCCCGAACTTCTCCACCATAGAGTACACCATAACCCGCGCCCAGACTATGCCACCTATCTACCTGCTGGTAGTTGACACATGTCTGGATGAGGAGGAACTCGGGGCTCTGAAGGACTCTCTTCAGACATCACTCAGTCTTATGCCACAGAATGCCCTTGTTGGTCTGATTACTTTTGGACGCATGGTGCAGATACATGAGCTTGGTAAGTGGGATCTAGCCTTTGGATATTTTTATAATCCTTAATGTGAATCGTCACTAACATTGAAAGTAATCAGATAATTATGCCATAATTGGCTGTTTGACTCCTGTTAAAAATTTACGAAAATGTTATGAATAAAGAAATAAAACCGATTAAAAAAATGGCTTAGTTATAACTGATCCTAAATGACGTGCTAGACAAAGACAGCGCTTCAGAAATGTGACATCATATTTCATACTGCTGTGGCGACTAGCGACATCTATCGCAACACCTGCGTACTAACAACGATCGACAGAAAATCCTACATCGCGCTATGAACATTATCCGCGACATAAGCCTATATAGGAGTTCCCGACTTATAACTGTCGGGCAGTTAGCCCACCGGACACAAGACACAACATCCGTCCGGTCGGAGGATCCTCCCTTTTCAACGGGGGATGAGGAACTTTACACCCTGTTCCTCATACCCCCAAACTGCCATAGTTACGTAGTACAAACGGATAGAAAGGCACGTAGCTACAACATTTTTTGATCGATTTTATTACTTTTTTCACACATTGTGTTATTTCTGTTAGTTCTTTGAAATAACATAGCATTTTCGAGAATTCTTAGCAGTTGTCAAATAGCCTATTGGCATACATTGCAGTCTTAATGGTTTTCATAAAATACTTGTTAAGTTCAATGCTCTATAAAAGGCTATGTATTTTAATTTGCTGTTGGAAATGACAACCAAGGTCACAAAAGACTAATTTAGAAAGCCCGATGCAACATTCACCTTTATCAATAATTTCTTAGCACTTTTAATTAAAAGAGTTTAATGTTTCCTGTCTATTATCAGCTAGGCTTACATTTGTACATGTTTTATCTTCACTGAGTATTATGAAATGACATGACAAAACTATTAAGTAATAGTGTATTTACTTTCACTTCCTGCATACTTACATTTCCTCAAATATTTGCATGTTTTGAGTAAGTTGCTCGTCATGAAACACTTGGCTGAAATCCAAGAGGAGTCCACAACCTCTTGGCTTGAAGCCAAGTGTGTTTACTATGAATATTTTCGTAAGCTGAAGTTGTAAGGATTCATTTTATTTTGAATTTTCAAGTATTAATATAAGCCTATTTCCTACCTTCAGGCACAGAAGGCATATCTAAATGCTATGTCTTTAAAGGCACGAAAGACTTGTCAGGGAAGCAGATTCAAGAACAATTGGCGATCGGCCGCGTCAATGCTCCTAACCCCCAGCAAAGAACCGGGGCACCCGCCCCTCAACCACCTGCACACAGATTCTTGCAACCTGTTAAGACATGTGACATGGCATTGACTGATCTACTAGGAGAATTAGGACGGGATCCATGGCCATTAGGCGTTGGGAAGAGACCACTACGTAGCAGTGGTGTTGCTCTCTCATTAGCTGTTGGTTTATTGGAAGTGACCTACCCCAACACTGGTGGAAGAATCATGCTGTTCCTCGGTGGACCTTGCTCTCAAGGGCCAGGTCAGGTGGTCAACGATGAGCTGAAGCAGCCCATCCGTTCTCACCACGACATTCACAAGGACAACGCTAAGTACATGAAGAAGGGTATCAAACATTATGAAGCCTTGTCTCTGAGGGCGGCGACGAACGGTCACTCCATTGATATTTACTCTTGTGCCTTGGATCAGACTGGACTTTTGGAGATGAAGCAGTGTTGTAATTCTACTGGGTGAGTAGACTTGCATAATTTTATTGTGCTAATAATAGATTTTATAGAAACAGCTGAATTGCCTGTACGTTCGAAAATGGTGACGGAAAGATTATGGAGATGGTTATAAATTATTCAGCTATATCTTATCATGTTCTTAAAACATGTTACCAACCCTTATTATATTATTACGTGATCTTTTCAGTAATATAAATATGTGATAGTATTAGGGTTGTAGTTCATCTGGCAGCAGGGATCCCCAAGGTTTCATGCTCTTATCCCTTTCTGTCGTTACGTACCGTCATTTGTTAGAGAAATAGCGTGCAGCACATTCTACAACACTCCCACTTTGTACATAATTTCTTATTACTCATTCTGATGAATAATTAAGTAATTAAAATGGTTACGACATAACACACTAGTCTTGCTTTGCATTATCGATGTTGTTGATATTACAATTAGCAGTCTCACACGTAACTGTAAGCTTGACGAACATGTGTAGCTGGCCTGTTGGTCTAGTGGTTAGTGACCCTAACTGCTATGCCGGAGGTCGTGGGTTCGATTCCCACCCAGGACAAATGTTTGTGTGATGAGCACGATCATTTGTTCTGTGTCTGGGTGTAATTTATCTATAATATGTATGTATTTAGAAATATATAAGTATGTTTATCAGTTGTCTAGTACCCATAACACAAGCTCTGCTTAGCTTGGGACTAGATGGCGATGTGTGATAGTTGTGGAATATTATTATTATTAATTATACTGCACAAACCGATTGGATTTTGTTGAAGAAAATTATATACGCATAATAAACTTAAAACATATTAATATAGTTAGCCTATATTTGCCCACTGCTAGGCAAAAGCCTTCCTTAGAACTGTCACAATTCTATGAAACATTGATGTCAAATAAACATTATGGGATTACCACATTATAGAATTCAGAAAACTGTAAACACTACAAATTAAAACACAAAACAACTCTTTTACTCTTTAAACAATAAAGTGACGTAAACTGATCCTATAATATATAATAATAGGTCGTATTTCACTGTTTTGTGGACTGCCCAATAAATCACATTGATGAAAAAGTTCATCTGTCTTTATGTATCTCCTTTTGTTTCCCAGTGGGCACATGGTGATGGGAGACTCCTTCAACTCCTCGCTGTTCAAGCAGACATTCCAGAGAGTCTTCGCCAAGGACCAGCGGGGTGACTACAAGATGGCATTTAACGGCACGCTTGAGGTCAAATGTAGTAGAGAACTTAAAAGTAAGTTATCACAAAAATTTGAAATTTATTATTGCAGGAATTCCAAATTTCAAATTCTATTTATTTAATTTGAACAAATGACTTATAAGCATGAATGTGGACCCTATATGTTGTAGCAAAGTAGGAGAGAGGAAAAGTGCTATAATTTTACTAATTTGTTTGAAAATGAGAGATGATTAGTGTAGTCAAACCTATTGAGCCAAAAGTTATGGATTCCTTTATTAAGTTGGAGTATCTTGTCTGGAAATGGGCACAAAAAAGAGGCCTATAATTACCCAGCAGTTGGTGAAGCCGCTGTTGGTGATGACGATCTTGTCCTAGGCATAAAACGTGGAAAAGAGATGACAATATGAGACTTCACAAAAAAATCGGTATCTTATTGTACTGTACTGCACTCACGGCACTCGCAAACTGATTGCGAGTGCCTTAAGTTTTAGCATTTAGTATTACTATTGAATGATAAATATTTTCTCCAGTATCCGGTGCGATCGGTTCGTGCGTATCCCTGAACGTGAAGGGACCCTGTGTGTCGGACCAGGAGGTCGGCATGGGCAACACGTGCCAGTGGAAGATGTGCACCTTCACGCCCAGCACTACCATGGCGATATTCTTTGAGGTGAGTGCTCAATAGACATAATTAAACTCAAAGAATTCCACTATCACCCTTTTACTACCGGTCTAGCAGACGCACTTCGGTGTGCCATCCATACTCAGTTGATATATTGTTTCTGCTACACATTTATTATGCGCACAGCCGGCCACCTGAATTCCCACCCACATTTAACCCGTCTGCCTCCAAAGCAAGAGCGGGCAGGATCATCCGGGCACACTCGTTCCATTAGGACCACATGGTTGGCGCAGTAGCTCAAGCAATGGACTGCCGCGCTGCGTGTCGCGGGTTCGATCCCCGCACGGAACAAATATTTGTAATACCTACAGATAGTTGTTCCGGGTCTGGGTATTTGTGTATGTGAGTTTAAATGTTTGTGAACGCACCCACGATACAGTCAAAATTCCTAGTGTGGGGCAATGTTTAAAAAAGAAAAAAAATTATAGAACTCATCTATCGCTTTCCATCAGGAGTGAGCGAGGTCAAGAGCAAGCCCATTAGGGAAAAAACAGTTCACTTATTCAAATTAGACCAAGAATTGGGAAGTTTTTGTGAGATGGAGATGAACAGGACGAATAATACTATCTCTTTCTCGCATTTGAATAAAAGGGCCGTTGGAATTGTGATTAAGATGAAACAAACACATTTCTTGCCAAAAAATATGGTATGATGATATTGTTTCAGGGTTCATGAGTACCCAAATTTTCGTTTATTTTAACATTGTGTTATATGTATGTTATATCTGACTATTATTGTTTATTCATCAGGTGGTAAACCAGCACGCAGCGGTCCCCCAGGGCGGTCGCGGCTGCGTCCAGTTCATCACGCAGTACCAACACTCGAGCGGACAGCGACGTGTGCGAGTTACTACTGTAGCGCGCAAGTGAGATAGCATACCTTTTTCTTATTGCTAAATTTCTCTTCCTTTACTTTTCAATCTGAGGTATATCCTAGCAGCCTAGCAGCCTGCCATACATGCTATTAGCTGCTTTTGGGTTAAAAGTGAATCAACGAATACAATTAAGATGGTCAAGTTTCTAGTCCTGAAGTCCTGACTTTGCGGTTACGTTACTGCAATGTTACACAGCACACAAAGTCAAAAGGCGACGCGGTTGACTTCGAGGAAGCGATGACAGGACGGGCTGGATAGGAGACACGACATGGAGGGAGGTCTTCGCCCACCCGTGGGATGACACTTGCACAATCTCTTGTAGTTGTGGAATATTATTATTATTATTATTAATCACTAGGCCTGAAACGATTGCGTCTAACGGAGTATTGTGTGGTGCAGAACTCGCCGCAGATAGACTCATTTATATATTTCCTTATACCCGCGGCTTCGCAATTTTTCTCTTTTTATTCAAACCCTATTCATTGTCACAGTTGGGGTGACGCGGCCGTAAGCCTGCACCACATATCGGCAGGCTTCGACCAGGAGGCGGCGGCCGTAGTGATGGCGCGGCTGGTAGTGTACCGCGCGGAACTGGAGGATGGACCCGATGTACTGCGCTGGCTTGACCGGATGCTTATCCGACTGGTATGTATCGGAGTAATGTAACTAGCGAAATGTGTGCACCTCGACCTTAACTTTGTTTATTTCTGTTACATAAAGTAAAATAAATAGGAAAAAGAAAAATAGGAATAGATTGGGGAAATAGGGCCGGATGTTACCGGCGGCGATTGCTGTGGGTGCGGGGGCGCGCGGCGGCGCGTGCCGTGGCGGCGGGTGTGCGGGGCTTCGGGTCGCGGGGCGGCGGTTGCACGTTGCGGCGTGCATTCGTTGTTCCGTGTTTCGGGGTCTCGAGCATTCGTTGTTGCGGTTTGCGTCGCTGCGTGCTTTCGTGCTCGCAGTGTTCGTTGTTGCGGGCATTCGGTGGCGTGTGGTTCGGCGTGGTGGCTTTCGGAATGACGTATTGCACTCGTAGTTTCGTTCTTCTTCCGTCCTTCTGACATTCAAAAGTGCCTGTAATGGCTTAATTGAAATAAAATATTTGAGTTTGAGTTAGGGATATGAACGACCTCTTTGGATATAATACCATAAAAACGCTTCATAATTATTACAGCAACCTATCTCAGAATTAAACCCTGACCTACATATGAGTCACAAAATCACTATAGTGGCATAAGTCTGTCGTGCTCAATTCAGATTGCCATCTGTGCTGATAGCATTCTGAATTGAGTAGTGTCAAGAACTGCTACTATCACTTTGAAGTGTTCAACAATATTTAAAAAAACTAAGCATGACTAAACTCTGTCCAAGAAACGCAGGCGTGTTGATGTGGACTTGTTCCTTACCGATTGGCCAGAAAAAGCAAACAGCCGAGGGAGGTGGGGGAGGCCTTTCCCCTGCAATGAAACAGAATAGGCTATTAAATAAAAAAAGATTTTTAGTAATATTTAACTGTTTCACAAAAGCCTAAACATGCGACTATCAGTCTTATTAACACACCATTTAACTTGCAGTGCCAGAAATTCGGCGAGTACGGCAAGGATGACCCAAACAGCTTCCGCCTCTCAGAGAACTTCAGCTTGTACCCGCAGTTCATGTACCACTTGCGTCGCTCACAGTTCCTACAGGTGTTCAACAACTCGCCTGATGAGACCACCTTCTATAGGTAAAGTACCTTTTTACATCAGTGTCTTACTTAGTACATAGTTTGTGCCTAGCTCTTGGAAGAAACTTCAGCTTGTACCCGCAGTTCATGTACCACTTGCGTCGCTCACAGTTCCTACAGGTGTTCAACAACTCGCCTGACGAGACCACCTTCTATAGGTAAAGTACCTTTTTACATCAGTGTCTTACTTAGTACATAGTTTGTGCCTAGCTCTTGGAAGAAATTTCAGCTTGTACCCGCAGTTCATGTACCACTTGTGTCGCTCGCAGTTCCTACAGGTGTTCAACAACTCGCCTGATGAGACCACCTTCTATAGGTAAAGTACCTTTTTACATCAGTGTCTTACTTAGTACGTAGTTTGTGCCTAGCTCTTGGAAGAAACTTCAGCTTGCACCCGCAGTTCATGTACCACTTGCGTCGCTCACAGTTCCTACAGGTGTTCAACAACTCGGCTGATGAGACCACCTTCTATATGTAAAGTACCTTTTTAATACAGTTGCTCAAAAAGTGGCGTATTGCAGGGACGTATAGCGTTCGGGATGTGGGCTATTACGTACTCGTGCTTTTTCTTTACCTTTCCCGAACTCGTGCGTTCTCTTTCCCAACTGTCAAAATAATGTCCATTAAAAAAAAACAACCACGAAGTATTTACTAAATAAAATCATAGAAGTTTTTATGATTCATGCAAATATTTCTAAAGAAGCTACTAATTTGTTTCAATATCAGATTTAATTATTTGTGTCAATGAGTTAAAGGTTTCATTCCATTTCACCTCATTAAATTTAATTTTTATTTCTTAACAATAAAATAATCTACTGAAGACTTGGCTGTATGGGCATAGTTCCCTTTGCCTACCCAGAATGGGTAAAGATAACAAAAAAAATCTCTGCTTATATTCTTTTACGGTTGGCGCCATTTTCCAAAAATGTTCTTTACGGTTTTATTATTTTATTAAATTGCTTCATTTTTTCGCAACTGTATTAAAAATAGTTGTTCAGTACACGTGCGGAACCGTCATTGCAACTTGTTCCGACTGTCAACCCTCGCCGTCGGCTGTGCCTCGGCTCGAGTAGACATTTGTCGGAACTCTTTGCAATGACAGGCTTTCCGCACTTATAATGAAATATACTATTTTACATCAGTATCTTACTTAGTACGTAGTTTCTGCCTACCCCTTGGGTTAAAAAGGTGGGATTGTTTGTACTTTCATAGACATGGCTAGTCCTTATTAGCCGTGACCCGTAAATCTTCGTCCGCGTGAAATTAATATTTTTATTTTGTCTGCATGTTTATTAATAATATTAACCTCATCTCTCATCTCCCACAGACACATGCTGATGCGCGAGGACCTAACGCAGTCCCTCATCATGATCCAGCCGATCCTGTACTCCTACAGCTTCGGTGGTCCCCCGGAGCCCGTGTTGTTGGACACATCGTCCATACAGCCTGACCGCATCCTACTCATGGACACCTTCTTCCAAATACTTATTTATCATGGAGAGGTGAGGATTGCCGAACAGCACGCTATTTTTACAAAATATTTATTTTCCAATAACATTGGATTAAATTCTGGAACGCAATGTTTGGCTTAAGCCAAGTGTTTTTACCCATATACTTATGACCTTAGTTTTAGATAGTATTGTTACAAAACACATTCTAAAACTACTCCACCTCCACCAGACAATAGCACAATGGCGTGAACTCCGCTACCAAGACATGCAGGAGTACGAGAGCTTCGCGCAGCTGCTGCGCGCGCCCATCGACGACGCGCAAGAGATCCTGCAGAGCAGGTTCCCCGTGCCGCGGTATATCGACACTGAGCACGGAGGATCACAGGTGAGAAATATCATTATCATCATTACAGCCGAAAGACGTCCACAGCTGGACATAGACCTCCTCCAAGTGTCGCCACATTGACCGGTCCCGTGCGTCTCGCATCCAGAGGATTCCCGCCACCTTCACCAGGTCATCGGTCCACATGGGAAACATTATAATCACTAGCTTTTGCCAGCGGCTTCGATTTTCCGAACAAACTTTCATCCCCTATTTAACTCCCTTAGGGGTTGAATTTCGAAAAATACTTCCTTATTACTTGTGTACGTTATAAAGGGAACCTCTGTGCAAAATTTCAGCTTTCTAGGTCCAAGGGTTTGGGCTGGGCGTTGATGAGTCAGTCAGGACTTCTCTCTTTATTTATATAGATTAGCCATTTGTGTCCCACTGCAGGGCAAAGGCTTCCCTTCACTCTTTCCAATTATCCCTATCCAATGATGTTAATTGCCAATCCGCGAAAAGACTCGAGTCCGCCCACCATCTTCTTTTGTGCTTTGTGTGTTTGCTGTTGTTTGAGAAATATTGAATATTGTTTATCTGGAAACAGGATGTAAAGGATCACCTTAGGCCTAAAACACACACAAGCGACGTAAGGCGAAGACACGGGGCAGGCGTGGCGCAGGCATGCGCCGCTTCAAAACGATTTCATACAAAATGTATGCAGGCGACGTTTTTGAATTAAACTGAAGCGACGCGGCGCAGACACGCCGTTTCGTAGTCTGCGCCGCGTCGCTTGCAGTTGGGCACGTCGCTTGTGATACGGTATGCTCAGTATTTACCAATCTGTAATCGCATCTGAACGTTTCTTGCTTGTTCCACGCCTCTTCCTTACATAGTATAAAACAAAGTCGCGTCTGTTTGTTTGTTTGTTTGTTTGTTTATTTGTTTGTTTGTCTGTATGCTTAAATCTTTAAAACTACGCAACGGATTTTGATGCGGTTTTTTTTAATAGATAGAGTGATTCAAGAGGAAGGTTTTAATACCTTTTTTGTACCCGTGCGAAGCCGGGGCGGGTCACTAGTCTGATATAATTCAAATCGCGTCTGCGCCGTATCTGTCCCACGCCTGCGCTGCGCCTGCCCCGTGCCTTCGCCTTATGTCGCTTGTGTGTGTTTTAGGCTTTAGAGAGGAGCTTGTGGCTACATAATAACAGGGTCGAGCTTCAGGGTTAAATAGGTATGTAGATGGGTCTGTGTATCGATGACCAATCATTACAAACCGAGTTTCCTTCATCTTGATAACCAGCCTTACCAAAGGGTATCGTGTTAACCCAGCACTATCTGAATTGTGGAGGTCAGTTAAGTAGTAGCTCGCATGTAAATGACTGGTATTCAGCTGGATCCGGTAAAACTGGATGAAAAATCTGTGCTACTACTGTGAAATTCCTAAAGGAAAAACTGAATAATAATACTCGTTCTGGGTATTGGACTCGCACTATTATATTGGTGATGTTGATGATGTCATAAATAAGAAGAAAAAAAACAGAAAATTATGTCTGACTACTTATTTATTCATAAATACACGTAACATGAACACTACGGTGTCTGAACACTGTTTATGTCGCTATCCTTAGCATTATTCGCGAGCAACTTCTCCAGCATGTCCGTGACTTTCTGCTGGGTTTTCAGAAAGTTCTTGAAGTGTGTGTCATCGTACGTCGGCCGCTGTTTCACTTTCAACAGCGGCAACTGTTGTCTAGCTGATATTTCATCGTTACTGCTATCTGAACGCGAATAAACATCTTTCCAACCACTTCGGGACCCGTCTTCAAATCTTTCAAGTTTCTCGTGAAATTTTGTTGCCTCGTACCGCGGTTGGCGGTCAAAGTCAGAATTGGCGTACGATCCCGGGTGGTAACCCCGTCCCATGCCGTTTTGTTGATCTCCATGTTCATTAAATCCAGGTCGGTTGTATCCTCTTGGGTGATTTAAATCCTCGGAGTAGCTCAAATATTTTGGTCGTCCTAAATGCTCCAAGTGACTCAATCTACCCGGATAATGTAACTCCGGGAATCTTGACTTGACGGGGTGTGTGTTCTCCATGTTGTGAACATTTTTATGATACTCATGGTTGTACCGCGGCTTTTTTCTATCCAAATACCTGTCCCCGAAGTATCTGTCTCGCAACTCATGTTTTTCTGCGAAATGAACAGGTTTCGGTAGATCAGAGTGAGTTTGTTTTCTAAGATGTGCTAAATCATTCGGGATTCGGAATTTGTCATCGACATATTTTATGCTATCCCGTTCCCGTTTTTGTTGTTCAACCGTTCTTTTGGTAGTTACAACGATGTGTTGGTTCATAGGCTTCAATGGCGGTATTTCTATGGCCAGAGGTGCTATCTCGAACGAATTGGTCTGAATAGTGATGGCACCAAAATGGTAATCCTTTGTGGACTGTACGTTTAGAGGTGGCATGAACTTTGGTGCCATATATGGTGATGGATTGCCTGCAGGACTTATCGTAATTTGAACTATTCTTGGATCTGAATTTGCCTGAATCGGCTTGAATAACGGAGGGGTTTTCATTAGATACGGTTTTTTGGAAGCTGGTGTTTCTGGGTATGTTTTTATAGGCAGTTGTGTAAAGTTCTTCCCGCCATCACTCACAGTGGTTGTATTTTTCGGCAGCTGATTGGCTAATTTGACGGTATCCTTCACTGCTTTCAATTCTTTGAATATTTTCATTAGTTCTTGCATTGTTTGAGTAAATGTTTTTTGAAGCGACGTCGATGGACTTTCTGAAAATTTTTGGGGATAAGAATCTCAAAACAAAATGCTTAACTGCACTGAAAACCTAGTTCTACGGGTTCTACCCGATGATAAATAGGAAACACCTAAGTTAAACCACCAGTATGCGGCTGCAGACAAGAAGGATGCATCTAAGTTAACCCGCATGTAGCCGGCTGCACCTAGTTCTAGCCGGCTAGAACTAGATGTAGCCGCACTTCGGCTATTAGCCGTAACATATCCATGTAAGTGGCTAAACCTGTTTGCTGCTTCGAATGCAGACCTAGTATACTGAGAAACTAGTTCGTAAAGTTCATACACAACAAAGTTCATACAGTTGGGGGGATTTGCTTGAGATAGAACGCATTTCAAGCTTCTATTTTACAGTACTTTACTTCTAAAAAAAATTATTGCTCCTTACCTGATGTAGATATTGTTGTTGACATAGATGTAGAAAACATGGTAGTAGAAGCCACTGTTGTTGAAGTCGTTCCAACTGATGTGGTATTTACGTCAACTCCTATATCCTTCAATACCATTCTCTTAACATTTTCAGCGATCTGCCTAATAATGTTTGATGGTATAACCTGAACGTCCGACATGTTCATCGAATTGACATTCTTAGTTGATTTTCTATCACTTACATTATCAGATGTAAGTTGTTCGTTGTGTAGATCAAATTTGTTTATGATTTCTTGAATAGCTTTTATTTTTTTGATCTTCTTAAATTGGTTATCAATGTTATCATTCAAACCTTTTGATATTTGTTCAATGTCACCGAAATCTTCGTTGTTTGCTGGCTGCTGGCTAATGATAGCTTTTTTACCACTAAGCAACGGTACATTCTTATTTTCTTGTAGTTCATTCATTTCTCCGGACATTCCTTCTGCTTGACTGTTCGTAATTTCCGAATTTTTATTTGGTTGTGAGTATTTTATTGATGGAAGCATAGCTTGAAATCGCGACCCCTTATGTTGCACATCAGAGTTTTGGTGTAATCTTGATTTCTTTCTGTCTTCTACTCGATTATCATCATGGTATAGTTTAGTTCGCTCCGGTTTAATAGTTTTTGATGGTGTGGTTTTAAATATATCATACATTACAAACTTTTGCTCTAGATTCTTCTCTCTGTTTACCTTTGCTGAAGTCTTTAATTCCTTATTTATATTTTGATTGCTTAGAGGTATTGGTTCCCATGTTTCAGCTTTTAAATTTGAACTTGTAGCTTTTACGTTTTTAAAGTTATTTTGGTATGCTTCCATATTTTGAAAAAGTTTAAATAGGTTGAAAGACACACTTGCTTCTTGTAGTTCTTTGCTTTTATTGGGAAATGACTTGACAGTTTCAGTGTTAGATTCGGTTTCAGAAACAATAACTCCATTATTGAAAAGATCATTCCTCATTTGGAGTAACCTCTGAAGGATTCCTATTGTTTTGTTTGTTTTATCGGACTTTGATTGTCTAACTTTTGCCTCGTTATTCTGAATTTGGCTCTTTAGTGTTTCTTGTATCTCGTTCAAATCATCTTCTGTTACATTATTCATTGTGTTTACCTCTTTTTGCTCATTAAGACGTTCCGGTTCTTCTTCGATTGAACCTTTTCGTGATACCTCCCAATTTATTTTTGAAAAATGATTCGCAAATACTTTCGTGGATACTATTTGGGTTGTAGTTGGAACAGTTTGACTTGCCAAATATTCTTCCAAAACTCTATTGATATATTCTATTTCTCTAGAGTGAACGTAGCCATTATTATAATTTTCTGTAGCAGTAATGCTCTTTTCTCTAAAAGTGTGTGCAGTTGTAGTAACTGGTTCCACGGTTGTAGTTTTCGGTGTGGTAACAACCGCCGTAGAATAGCCAGTGAGTTTGGTCCAAAAGTTCATCACGCTTTCTACATTGGGTTGGATATTGTATTCTATTTTTATACTACTACCCATATTCCCTAAAGCTTGTGTTGCATTTCCTAAATCAGGCATTTTATGGCTAATTACGGGGATTTGATAAACATTGTCTGTCGTATTAAGCTTTGTTTCATGTTGTAGGACTGTTATGTCTTTAATATTTGCTGCCAGTAATATTCCCATTGTTGGATATATCCCAACAGTAACATCATTGTGCCTACCTAAAAATATTTGATTGTTAGTACATTGATAGATTTATAGTAGACCTCAATCAGCTTAGTTAACGAATTTGTTGTGTATTTGGCACTCACGTTCATTAGCGGTGGATGTTTTCAGTTCTCTTTGTACTTCAGTTGTGACGTGGGGTGCCAAACATTCTTCACGCAGTTGTCTAAACAGTAAAAGATAGACTTCAAATTAACTGCCTTTTAAAAACAACACAAATGTTATAAAAGCTAACCAGGTGCATATTGTAGTACATTCTTGATAAAGTAACAATAACACTTACTGATTGTTCATATCATCGATGTTTACATTGTACCGACCCAGCTTCTCCGAGGTGCTAGGATCCAGATCCTCTTTTTGCAATCCACTCCACAACAACATGCATATTATATCTGAAAACTATCACATTTTAATGGCACACGTTTTCACAAACGACCGTCGGTAATGTTACAAGAGTCCGTATCACGCGGGTTAGTAGTAATATAAACCTAATGTTTAATTGAGTGTTATTGGAACCTTTTATCTCGACTAAACGTTGTGGGCCCTGACCGTGGGCGCGTACGATTATTTCACGTGTGAACGTACATGATATTGCTACTGCAGTCAATATAGTTCGCCACCACATATCGTTATCGCTGTGAATACTTGAACGTTTTCATTGTTTTTGCAAACGACTGCGGAACAGTGTTCGACGAGTGACGCTATCTGAGATACGTAGCATGTTTTGCAGGTGGCAACGTCGCGTTAGTCAATTCGGAAAATAAGAAACTTGAAAATTCTTGATACAGATTTTTGAACCTGTTACGAGAACGACGAGTATTACGGTAACTGCGATAGTGTTTAAATTATACCGTTGCAACATGTGCTTATAAAAATACGTTGAAATAAAAGTTATAAGGTCTTGAATCTAATACGTCCCGTCCCAACCAGAATTAATGCAGTGAAGTGTATCTTTTAGAAGGCTAGTGCTAGGCCACCGCCTAGCATTAGCCTGTATTTGTCCAGTCAATATTGGCCGATGTGACAAAATCAGTGTTAAAAACTTGTGTTTATCTGTTCCAGGCCCGGTTCCTCCTGTCGAAGGTTAATCCTTCGCAGACACACAACAACATGTACGCCTACGGAGGGGTGAGTTCAACAACAACACAACGCTTTTGTAAACTTAGATGTCACACCCACATTAATAACGTACAGTCAGACTATGAAAACTTTGACCATACTTAGAACTAATGCTAATGGTGAAGGCGTAAATTACAAAATATACGAAAACACAATTGGGTAGGACACTAGTAACTAATAAATACCTCACCGACACAAACTTTGTTTTAGACCTGAAAACTCGATTACTTTTAAATAAACTGTAAAAACGATTTTTAGTAAGCTGTCTAATCAAAAAATATTTGAGTCATTAGTAGGCTAAGTTGCTAACTTGATATTGCCATACAAAATCTATGATTGATTTTGAATCACATTTTGAGAGCTCATAAAAAGTATGCCAATGGGGAAGCGCAGATGGCGCGACCATAGATAGATCTCAATCTGACCAATGAGGTCAAGCTATTTTGAAATATAAAATTGTAATGCCAGATTTTCAAACAATAACAATGCTTGGCATCAGCTATGCTAGCACGGTAGCACCATTCGTTTTACAGTTGCCCTCCCTATTGCTTGGTGGTGTTAAATACCCAAAAAGACAGGTACAGCTTAACAGAGTTCAAAAGTGGTCAAAGTTTTCGTAAGGTGATTGTACTATTTAATTAAAATATTAATTTGTTGTTGTACTGTATGTAAATGCATGGCGTTCTGCCTTGTTCTATTATGCAAAACTTTGTAGTCAATCAAAATTTGCATGGTGTGACGAAATACCATCGAAGCATGGTGTGAATTTGATTTTTGTTTGTTTTTTGTTCCATCATTTTTATGGCGATATCCAGGCGATGCCGATTCCATCAGGGGTAGTGATTTTTACCTTTTTTATTGGTGTTGGCTTCTAATGCTGCAATTTTTATTTAACAAAGTTTTTAGCCTTTTTGAGCATTTGTTTCTAATACGAACGATCACTGGGAATATTTTAAATAATCATAACTTACAGTGTCTCTTATCTTTTTGTTGATTTGTCACTTTTATAAAATCAAAGTAGTAATTATTTTAAAATATTTAAACTAGTGATCGTCAACAACTGCATAACCGCTTCTTTTGTAGATATTCTATTCAACTATTAAAGTTAAATTACAAATTACAATCAATATTTTAATTAAAATAGTTGTAGTTAATATATTATCCTGAAAGTTTTATCTTTCTACTTATAAACCTTCAAGTTTATAAACTATTGATAAAATATCACAAAGTGAGTAAGTACTAATAGGACAATTTCAAACTCTGACATGCTTTGCGTTTTTGCGTATCATATAGAAATATTTTGAATAGGTATTTAATTTAATAAAAGCTTATAAAATACTAACATGACGCTTAAAATGCCTTTTATGTTGTTTTTTGTGCTCATTAATCTAAGAGTGACGGGGAGTTTTTAATTTTTTCTCCAAAAAATTATATCATTTGTATAAGTTTGATTTTACAATTTCCAAAATAATAATCTTATTTCGCAACTGTAGATCAACTGTAGTCAGTAAGTTGTTTAGGGCACTACAAGAGAATTCGGATAAGAATATTTCAGAAAAACTTAAAATTTCACTTTGCCTAGTGGATTGAAATAGATAATCAACCTGTCATATCAGGTTGATTATCAGGTTGATTACATTCAGTCATCTTTTATATAAAAAAAAAACATTTTTTTAATTCTGATTTGTGTTAACTTAACGATCTTATTCAATTAATTATAGCTACAAACATTCAAGTGTTTTCCAAATCCAACAACTTGATTTCTACTCTGTACCTGGTGGTGGAAAATGTCCACACTATTCAAGTTACTCAAACGACCTCCATTACAATTGCAGGACGGTGGCGCCCCCGTGCTGACAGACGACGTGTCTCTGCAAGTGTTCATGGAGCATCTGAAGAAGCTGGCTGTATCCTCCACAGCTTAGGGAAACAATATGGAGTCTCACTACTTTCAGAACTGATCGCTATTACATTTTAAATTACCAAGCCTTGACCGTTGAGATATAATTGGTATATCTATTGTTCGTTGTTCTCTTAGGGTCTTCTACACGAGCGATAGAATTGCGTCGAATATCGACGCAATTCTATCGCTCGTGTAGAAGACCTCATCGTCGTACCACGTAGGCTCGTGTAGTGGGACCCTTAGGAGCCTGTTTTAGAATAATGTAATTGAACTGTTTTTTTTTGCTATGTATACATAACATCGCACCTCGCATTGTTATGCTAGACAGGGTAGAAATAGCACAAAAAAACATTTTGACAGTAACACCTAGTTCCAATGTTCGATCAAGTCCGAATAGACTGGTAAGATGCTTCTTGAGAAATAGATTGTTTAATGATAAAACTACATTATATTCACCATCACAGTATTATATCACGGTGATCACCAATTTTGGGCATTTTTATCTTTCTCTGCATGGGTTTATAATAAATACAGTTTGTACTGGGCTTGTGTATCTTATGATTTAGTATAATTATAATCTTATTCATTTTATTTTATTATAATATATAGTTGTACACAGGTGTAGTCCTAATAGTATCAGTTCTGAATGTATATATTGCATGTGGCGTTCCAAATTGTTTTGGTATTAAGTTAAAATAATTTTCTACAATACAATGTAAATTATATGAAATTAAAAATGTTTATGAAATTATCGGTGTTTGTTCTATAAATATGTGTATTATTACTCTCGAGTTGCTTGCTAGTTTTCATGGTATATAATGTATTCATTATCGTCACGAACTCTTCCGGAGTTAAAAGACGGGATACGACAAAGTCACAGTCCTCTGAAAAACCTAAACATTATTATGCTACGGGCCTTAGTATTTAAATTTTACTTAAATTCCGCCTTCCGAACTGTATTTTAGGATTCTGTAAAAAAATAACATTCATTTTGTACAAAATATATTTATTCCTATTTTCTAAACATCAACTTGAACATTAAATACATAAAACCTTTTAATTAAAACATAATTTAGCTACATACACGTAAAATAAATAATCCTTTTATACATTCAGCTTTATCCGTAAAATACAGGAAAAATAGAAACGAAAATCTTAATTTAACCCAATATTGACTAAAAAAATATTAATCTACAATATACATCACGCTATAGTCTATACTCCCTTTGGGTATCGACAGAGAAACTAGCATCAACAGCTACGATTCCTACACATTTCTGTGGTTATTTAAAAAATAATTTTCATAATGGTTGCTTCTATTGGACGTAAATGCTGCTATCTTTATGAACATCTATTTATGTGCTGTCTTCAAGTCTATTCGTATTTTATAAATGCGAGATGCTATAGTGCGAACAGTACTATTTACTTTTCTAGATAAACCGTTAAACACTATTTAATTTACTCCCATAAACATATAAAATTGACATCCCTACGACTTGTGCCGTGTACCTACGTACATAGGCGACTTAGTGCCAAGACAGAGTTTAGTTATTTTCAAACTTTATAGCGGCTTGGAGCATCTAACGTGAAGCTGCGCAGAACACACGTCGTCGTGACTGAGCAAGCCGTCACTCGCAGCTAACTTCAGAGCCGCCATTAAGTTTGAATCGAACAATGCTCGGACTAGTGCTTCGGAGTTGCACTCGGTCATGTGCACTGTTTCTGTTGTCTTGGCACTGTACCTACTCGATAAGTTCAATAAAGACAAGGCTCACCTATATTTATGTTGTTACTTACTATGTAGGTTTAAATAACATCTATGCAACGCTATTCTGCCTTATTATAGCGAGTCAAATAAGGTTCTAAAACTATAATGAATAAGGGAGCCTTACAGGAATCGGGGTACTAGTCCTACAAAAAGCTTTTAAGATTATGCTGTCAAATGATTTATGCTTTTAGTTCTAATTCTAGAATACTTTCCAATAGCTTATACCTTTACATACATCCCTGTTTTATCACAATTCATTGTCCATACTAAACAAATCACGAAAATGTAAAGAAGAATAAAGGAGCATCACATTCGCTGGACATGTCATGAACAATGGGCCTGATTGTCATAATTTTGGTTCGTCTTCAAATGTTGCTTCATGAGCATGAATTATTGTAATAAATTGATAGTTAATTTTCTGACTTCGGTTGTTTTGGACTCAAGCATAGCTATTCACAAACGATCGAATCGAAAAAGTCGTAGGTATTAAGTCTATCTCAATATGCTAACAAAAGATTGACATACGACTTTTTCGATCCGGCTTCGATTAGATTGTTTGTGTATAGCTATGCAGAAATTTTAGAATAGGCCTACTGCTCTCAAATGGCGCGATAAAAAAAGCTATATTTATGCAATTCTACACATTATTTGTGATGTTATAAATACATAATTATCACAAGGATTGCCTCAAGTCAATCCACTTTTGAAAAACTATCCCCAAAAACACTTTCTGCATAAAAAATCTCATAAAAACTAAACTAAAAGTAAGAAAACACTTATCTAATCACTCATATACACATACTAAGCATTGTTTATACAATCATTTCTTATTAAAAAGCCCATACATGATGAGGGCCAGTAGAAACATCAGTATGTACTTAATGTAATCGGTTCAGGAGTGTGGAGGTCAGTTGAGGAACCGGATGGACATCTTCTGCTCCACGTCTGTCCGCTCCAACGCGTGGCAGAACTCCTCGAAACAGATCATCTGGTCGTTGTTGGTGTCAGCTTCCAGGATTGTGCGCTCGGCGATGCTTGTAAGTTGCTCTTCACTGTAAATAATTAATTTTGGTAAGGAAAATATTTTATTGAACTTCTAAAAATGAGTCCCTCTTTAACTTTCTTTAAATTATTTGGGAAACGCCAAAAGAAGCTCTATGGGGCTCTCAATGGGGGCTTTCACCAATACATTCCTTTTTTTTTGGGAGTTGGGAAATCATCAAATGACTCCTCCCGCTCTCAGTGTCAGACTTCTACTGACTAAAAACCACCCATGTTCCTTCTTAGCCCTTTGTGTCGAGGTCGCGGTATCTGTTTTGAACAACCCGCAGCCCAGCAGTATGTTACAGACTACTAGGAGCACGAGAAAACTATTTTTTGACATAACAGTCATAGCGTTTCATTATGATTGGACGCGATTAACTCATGCGCATAATAATAACCAACCTGGGAACGATTATTTGGATACAATTTAACGCCTATACACGTAATAAGCCTATTTTTAACCGACTTCAAAAAAAGGAGGAGGTTATCAATTCGACTGTATTTTTTTTTTTTTTAAATGTTTGTTCGCTCATAACTTGCGACTGGGTGAACTGATTTTCTTGATTCTTTTTTTAATGATTGTCGTTGTACTCATTTGACGATCTTTAACTTCAAATATCACAGTAACGTGACACTTTGGGGTACCGTGCTACGGGACATTTTTTGTTCGTCTCTATGTTCTCTATCGATACATACCACTTTCAACGTGGGCCGCGATTTCGAAACATAACTGGTGAAATGTGGGTGTACGCCTCTGCCTAACCATTCAGGGATTACAAGGGAGATGTTACCACGAAACGTGATAACACGTAACACACGTAATGTGTATTAGTTCCCGAAACTGAATTTTATTAGAACTTAGTCAAATTGTTCAGGGTAGAAGGGATACCGCACAACCGACAAACATGCGCATTCAGTTCATCATTCCGATTGATTACATTATGGGGTAAAAAAGGGAGTGTCAGACTTCTACTGACTAAAAACCACCCATGTTCCTTCTTAGCCCTTTATGTCGGGGCCGCGGTATCTCTTGCGAACAACCCGCAGCCCCGACGGGCGTCCATTCCATCCTATATGATTTTAGTAGTAGTTACTACTACATATTTGTTTTCATGCGGTTATCTCAGTATAAGTATGTGTCATCAGGTCATAGTCTACGCGCAAAGGTCACACGTGCGTGACACGAGTACTAATGGTTTTTTTACTCCAGATTATTGTAATCCATTGAATGACTTTTATTGCTGTTAGAATATGGTTCAATTTGCATTTTTACTATACTGTGAAGAATACGATTCTATTTGGAAGTAAATGCATGAAGATATAATGAAGAAAGTACTTCTAAGTAATAAACTGTTTGTAACGACAGACATATGCTATACACCATTATATTTTATCATATTAATGTTAGACTATATCTATGCCTCAAAATAAATTAATTTTGTTGTTGTATACTTCTTATCTTTAATCTAAACACAATGTAATCCGATTATATGAGACTATAAAATATAGCTTTGGTAATTATCATTTAAGACTTTTTGTAAAAATTAAACATATTTATATCCTCCTCCCATCAAAATCCCCTGACACATTTTTTCCACAATTTCAAGACTCTGGGATGATACTGTAAAATTGCAAGTTGAATAACTCAATAGCACTTGTCCCAACTAGAAACCAACCCAAGACATCATGGTCTTCCGGCACTTATCTTCTAGTGTCTTGCAATCAAAATCTCAGGTCCTATTATATATTATAGGTAGCCAAGTATAAATAAAAGTGAATATTACCTGATATTAGCTCCAACCATCATGTGCAGTATGGCCAGCAGCTCATCCCTTGAGATCATGCCATCATTGTCCAGGTCATACATTGAAAAGGCAACTGGAAATATCAAACATATGATAGACATATAAGATGGGCCATATAATATTAGAAAAAAAAACTTTTTTTTTATTTAATGATTAGTTAGTAGCCCAAAAATATTGTTTACGGAGGTGAATAAAAAATAAAAACTTGTAGCAAAGGAAAAAAACTTAAATTGCAGAAATTACAATTGACTACAAGTTAGTGTAAACAACATTTATAATGATAAATCACACATCATAATGATGAATGATAGATAAATCAAAGTTCAAATGGTGAACCTGACCCGCAGTAAAATCAATTAATTTAACTGAATTTACTTAATAAAATCATTAAGAGCGTATGCTACCTCAGATTAGCAACCCTATTTGTGGTGGTTCAAACTTCGCTTGTAATACTGTTAGAATAAAGTTCTAATCAGCTTGCACTACAAAGCGGTTGTTACGTCTTTCGCTGCGGCCGAATAGTGCGAAATTAGTGGTATTTTGCGATTTACAACAAAACTATTGATTGGACTAAAAAAGTAAAACACTATGACTTTAGTTTGTTGCTTGTAGAATTATTTGGCAAAAAAATCAGAACGATGACATGTATTTTAGTATGGTTTTTACTCGTTAAAAGAAATTTTTAGAGGTATCTTCGCGATTTTTTTCTATCGAGCAAAGTTAGTTGTATTATGTTTTCACAACACTATGGCACTAGCATAATATATCCTAAAGAATATCATATATTTTTCTGATGTTGATTACTGCTGGTGGCCCCGTACCAAATTAATAACAGCCATAAACAAGCTGCAACGTATGCAAAGGCTCGCCTGCATGGCGATCACAGGCTGCATGAGGACAACTCCGACTGCAGCCCTCGAAGCCATACTGGGGCTTCCGCCGCTCCACCTGTTCATTCAACAAGAAGCAACGATGACGGCGGTGCGCCTTAATACGCTACAACTCTGGGGTAAGAAGTACACGCAGCATACTGCGGCACTAGAGGGACTCCAAAGCGAATTTCCCCTGGTGAAAGCTGTTAATGATCGAGTACCCAAACAGTACGTATTCGACAAGAAGTACAAAATCCAACTCCATGAGGACCACCGCTGCGAGGGACTTAGCCCCGCAGAATTGCGGATCTTCACGGATGGATCCAAAACAGGTACTGGCACTGGAGCCGGAGTCTTCTCAGAGGATCTCAATATCCACATAGCCGTACCTTTAGGTGCCCACAACACTGTCTTTCAGGCAGAATGCATGGGCATCTCCCTGGCGGCATCAGCCATCTTGGCACGGGAGGTAAAGGATCAATCCATCTGTATACTCTCTGACAGCATGGCGGTGCTGCTGGCATTAAGGAGCCACACGGTCAATTCCGGGCTAATATACGAGTGCCACCAACGCCTGAACCAGGTAGGTAACCTCAACAATATAACCATTCAATGGATTAAAGGACATAGCGACTCCCGAGGCAACGATGCAGCGGACGAGCTCGCTCGAAGAGGCTCAAGCATGGCGGCGGTGGGACCAGAACCCATCGTGCCGCTCCCTTTCGGTTATCTTCGTACGCTGGTAAGGAAACGTACCAGAGAACTTCACGCCAAGCTATGGCTAGACCACGGCGAGTGCAGGCAGGCCAAGGAGGCGCTTCCCGCCATCGACGCCCGCCTCACCAAACAAGCGCTCCGGCTGACTAAGCTGCAGCTACGCACAGTGACGGCCGCCATCACTGGACACGGTACATTTAATAAGCACCTCTTTGTTATAGGTGTCACGGATAGTCCTCTGTGTCGAGCCTGCATGGAGGAAGAAGAAACAGCAGCCCACGTGCTCCTGCACTGTCCAGGGGTTGCCCCATACAGGGCCAAGTACTTCGGTAACCCAGGTACTCTCCGCGAGATTGCCGGTAACATCAAGGGGTTGCTGGCTTTTCTCGGGGAGCTTCGGTGGATCGAATAAGATTCCCACCCGCACGCAAAACCCACGCTCCGGGCGTGGAGTTGCGGACACTAGCCCGATGCATCTATCTATCTATCTACTGCAGTGAATCATATACTTTTACGCATTATAAAACTCGCGTTTGAGGTACCATACGCTCTTAAGAAGATTCATTTAAATAAATTGCTAGAATTCTTTGCACTCTGGCTAGAAGAGTAATACAAATATTAGGCAAATTCAAATTAAATCCAAAATAAGTAAGCATTACAATTAAATAAAATTCAACTCAGAAAGTCTCAACTTTCATTGATCTTGGTTGTTATTACTAACCAAACAACTGAGGTTTGGGTTATGTGGCTTAAACATATACGGCCATATTAATAAAAAAAAGTTAAGCCTGCTTAAACTTACGCTTGGTTTATCTCGCATGCCGTCTCACTTCAAAAATATTCAAATGAAAGGGACGGCATGCGAGATAAACCAAGCGTAAGTTTAAGCAGGCTTAACTTTTTTTTATTAATAAGGGGGATAGGGTGCATAATGATCACCTTAGCCAGTGTCATTATTTGTGTATCTATGCCTCTATCACCATCATCATTTCAGCCAAAAGATGTCAACTACCAGACATTGGCCTCCTCCAACTGTCGCCATATTGCCCCATTCTGTATTGTCTTGCATTGAGCGGAATTAATAAGCTAATTATTATAGATTTGTCAATCACTGCTGTCATCATACTTACATCTCAGTTTCTCATCTCTGTTATTAAGCTTGTTCTCCCTGTTCTTCCTGATAGGCCGGAAGTGTGCCAGCACCCTCATGAACTGCAGGAAGTTCACTCTATCATCATGGCTCTCGGCAAAGAATGAGTGGACTATACGCTCACTCAGTGGGTTGATTGCTAACTCAGGGATCCTCAGAAAGTCTTCCCTGGCTAATGTGCCGCAGTCATTTTTGTCTAGAGAGGTGAAGCGGGAGTACAGCCTCTCGATTTGGTTCGGTGTGACTGTGAAACAGAATTATGAGCAGAATAAATTATAGAAATGAAGAATGTGTAGTTGTACAAAGACATTTCGAAAATTAAAATTCTGACATATAGTTGAATGGGAGCATGACAAGGCATACCTTGGAATAAGTAGGTTTTTCTACTGATTGGGGAAAGGCTTATTGAAGCGAGAGTTTCCTGTTGGAAGGTGCCACCAGGAATTTTATATTTCATAAACAACTGATATTGTTTTCTAGACAATAGTTTTTTGTTAACTACCGATTTCAGGCCTCACATAGTCCTTTCATATATTCTTTGGGCTTGCTCCAATTTACATCAATACATAGTAAGGATCAAAAAAAACTTTAAGTATCTCCGGACGGGTGGACGTCTTGCTTGGGTCTGACGTCCTCGGGAAGCTGCTCCGAAGCGGCAAACGGGAGCTGCAACCAAACGGGGTTGTGGCCATGCGTACCGCAGGTGGTTACGCGTTATTGGGCCCAGTACGGGAACCACAGCACTCAACGGATTATAGCTCCATATATTATGGCAGCGTGTTATCCGACGTCCTGCAACGGTTCTGGGCAACGGAAGAGCCACCCACCGCTCTTAGAAATAACCCACGTGATGAGGAGTGCGAAACATTCTATCGATTTAACACGGTGCGCCTCCCATCGGGTAGATTTATGACCAGGTTGCCATTTCTGTCAATTCGACCTCCGCTGGGGAGCTCATGGAGTCTGGCAGAAAAGCGGTTAGTGGCAATGGAAAGGCGCATGAAGCGGGACTCCAACTTCCGACAGAAGTATGTGGAGTTCATGCGCGAATACCTGACGTTGGGTCACATGTCGGTGTCCAGGGTTGACTATCGTCATGAGGAGCATTATGTGTTGCCTCATCATGCTGTTTTGAAGACACCTGACTCAAAGATTAGGGTCGTGTTCGACGGGAGCGCGGAGACGTCTAGCGGGGTGTCCCTGAATCAATGTCTACATGCTGGCCCTAAGCTGACCAGAGACATTGCAGACATTCTCACGGACTTCAGGAGACACCAGGTTGTCTTCGTTACGGACGTACGGATGATGTTTCGTCAAACTGAGATTCATCCAGACGACCGTCGGTTCCAGCTGATATTGTGGCGAGAGAGCCCAGAAGAACCGATGGTCACGTACGAGCTCAACACAAACACGTACGGATTAAAGCCCAGCCCATATGTAGCCATGCGTACGCTACGAGAACTGGCAGGTGCAGCCCTTCTGACGCGGCTCTTGAACCATGTGGTGCGGAATTTGCGTGGTACGGTGGCTCTGAACGAGACGGTCTATGCATGGACTGACAGCCGAATCGTGTTATGCTGGTTGCAGACTTCGGTCCACACGCTCGAGGTATTTGTGGCCAACCGAGTCTCACAAATAAATAGCTCAGAGACTCCTCTGGTCTGGAGACATGTTCCAGGTGAGATTAATCCGGCTGACTGCGCTTCACGCGGCTGTCCGGCGCCTGCTTTGGTTGAACATTCTCTTTGGTGGGGGCCACAATGGCTGGAACAGCCACATGCGGAGTGGCCATTTAATGAGTGCGGTCGACATTCATTACCCCCAGACCAAGGCTTGAGGCTGAATGTGACTACAGTGGAACCCGCCACCGTAGACCACACCCTCTTGGAACGATATAGTTCGTTAGGGAAGTTACTTAGAGTCACGGGATGGGTAATGAGATTTTGTCAAAATTGTCGTTGTCCTGTCGCGCAGCGAAACATGTCGCCTATAATGGGACCGGAAGAACAGCGAAAGGCTCTCTCACTCTGGGTGAGAGTCGTTCAGAGGAATGAGTTCCAGGACGAAATTAGGGTCTTGAAGACTGGCGCAGGTCGATTGAAAAAAGGTCTTGTCCGCCTCAACCCGTTCATTGATGAGCATGGAATGCTCCGGGTGGGAGGACGATTACGGAATGCCGACTTGCCCTATGCAGCGCGACATCCTCTAATTCTCCCCAAGAAGGGAGCTTTGGTGGAGTTGTTGGTTAGGGACCGTCACACCAAGAATTCACACGCAGGCTGTAACACCCTTCTGGGCATTTTGCAGCGTGAATTTTGGATTTTATCGGCCCGCAGAATCATACGGAGCGTTGTGTTTCGTTGCTTGCCTTGTTACCGACTCAAGGCAGCCACAATGCAGCCACAAATGGGAGATCTCCCGGCCGATCGAGTCACGGAGGCTCGGCCATTTGCTGGCGTAGGGACAGATTTCGCGGGGCCTTTCATGGTCAAGACATCGCACCTTCGCAACGCGAAGTCGGTTAAGGCATATCTGTGTGTCTTCGTGTGTCTGGCGACCAAGGCCGTTCATTTGGAATTGGTGGCCGATCTCTCTACGGAGGCCTTTCTGGCGGCGTTAGATCGATTTGTTTCTAGACGGGGAGTACCGTCACTGATTCGGTCGGACTGTGGTACCAACTTCAAGGGCGCCGACCGGTGCTTAAAGGAAATTGTATTGTTTTTAAGTCAGAATGAGCGAGAGATTGGCACGGGCCTCGCCAGTCGGGGCATTTCGTGGTATTTTAGTCCACCTGGATGCCCCCACTGGGGTGGAATTTTCGAGGCAGTAGTTAAGTCTTCTAAGACTCACTTGTATCGGGTCATCGGCTCAACGATTCTCACCTTTGAGGAGTTGTCAACGGTGTTTTGCAGAATTGAGGCGGTCTTAAACTCGCGACCTTTGTGCCCGTTGAGCGCTGACCCGAATGACCTTGAGGCCATTACCCCAGGTCATTTTTTGATTGGCCAACCACTTAGCGCCTTGCCGGAATATCCATATGCTGATGTCAAGTTGTACCGGTTGTCGCGGTATCAGATGTTACGGCAAATGAGCCAAAATTTTTGGAAGCGATGGTCGCTGGAGTATTTGCATATTCTACGGCAACGCGTTAAGTGGACGGACAGGACGACCCCACCCTGCGTTGGAGACCTCGTTCTGGTTAAGGATGCTAACCTATCACCGTTGTGTTGGCGACGGGGGCGCATTGTTAACCTGATTACGGGCAAGGATGGGTTTCCAAGGATCGCAGACGTCCAGGTGAGGGACTCGATCCTTAGACGGGCAGTTTCAACTTTATCTCGACTCCCGGGAGTTTGAGCGGACCGACAACGGGTCGGTCCGGGGGGGGTGATTGTTTATAATCTACCTTCAGATTTTTGATTTTCTCCGCCTCGGGGCGACAGGGGCGGAGGGAGAGAGGTCGAGCGCTGGGCTCGGCGTGAAGTAGTTCGTATTGAGACGCGCTGGGCGTTGAACGAGTATTATAGTAGCCATAGAATCACGGGTGAAAGCGCACGCGCATTGATTAAATCGACTTGTGGAGTCATTTCGCGGCACCCAATTATACTAGTTAAGCAGTACGGTTAGCGACGCTGTGAATGTCGAACGGGTTATTGATAATATCATTGGTTTGCCTTGTCACGGGAGTGCTATTGGGAAAGCACCGAGGCTTTTGTGGTTAGACTAATACGGAGTGAGTGTGGTGGCTCGCGTTAACGGCGTGGCTTGCAGCGACGTGGAAGAATCGTCCGGAACTACCAGCAAACCATCGCAAGGTCATATACACTCATTATACACATACACAGTTACACAACTTGCGAGGGGTCAAGGAAGTGAGACCGGCTCGAAGAAATGAGGTAAGAGTAGCTGTAAGTTCAGAAATTGTAATATTGTTCGGAGGCGCGTATCGCGTCTATTTGATCCCGTTAGGACGGCGGCTGTTCTGAGACCTGTCTCCCATGGGCCCGAGATAAGGTTCGGCTGAGTCCTGGCGCGATCAAAACCAGATTTTGATCGCGCCAGGACTCAGCCGAACCTTATCTCGGGCCCATGGGAGACAGGTCTCAGAACAGCCGCCGTCCTAACGGGATCAAATAGACGCGTTACGCGCCTCCGAACAATATTACAATTTCTGAACTTATAGCTACCCTTACCTCATTTCTTCGAGCCGGTCTCACTTCCTTGACCCCTCGCAAGTTGTGTAACTGTGTATGTGTATAATGAGTGTATATGACCTTGCGATGGTTTGCTGGTAGTTCCGGACGATTCTTCCACGTCGCTGCAAGCCACACCGTTAACGCGAGCCACCACACTCACTCCGTATTAGTCTAACCACAAAAGCCTCGGTGCTTCCCAATAGCACTCCCGTGACAAGGCAAACCAATGATATTATCAATAACCCGTTCGACATTCACAGCGTCGCTAACCGTACTGCTTAACTAGTATAATTGGGTGCCGCGAAATGACTCCACAAGTCGATTTAATCAATGCGCGTGCGCTTTCACCCGTGATTCTATGGCTACTATAATACTCGTCCGACGCCCAGCACGTCTCAATACGAACTACTTCACGCCGAGCCCAGCGCTCGACCCCTACCTCCGCCCCCTCGCCTCTGTCGCACCGAGGCGGAGAAAATCAAAAATCTGAAGGTAGATTATAAACAATCACCCCCCCCGGACCGACCCGTTGTCGGTCCGCTCAAACTCCCGGGAGTCGAGATAAAGTTGAAACTGCCCGTCTAAGGATCGAGTCCCTCACCTGGACGTCTGCGATCCTTGGAAACCCATCCTTGCCCGTAATCAGGTTAACAATGCGCCCCCGTCGCCAACACAACGGTGATAGGTTAGCATTCTTAACCAGAACGAGGTCTCCAACGCAGGGTGGGGTCGTCCTGTCCGTCCACTTAACGCGTTGCTGTAGAATATGCAAATACTCCAGCGACCATCGCTTCCAAAAATTTTGGCTCATTTGCCGTAACATCTGATACCGCGACAACCGGTACAACTTGACATCAGTATACGGATATTCCGGCAAGGCGTTAAGTGGTTGGCCAATCAAAAAATGACCTGGGGTCATGGCCTCAAGGTCATTCGGGTCAGCGCTCAACGGGCACAAAGGTCGCGAGTTTAAGACCGCCTCAATTCTGCAAAACACCGTTGACAACTCCTCAAAGGTGAGAATCGTTGAGCCGATGACCCGATACAAGTGAGTCTTGGAAGACTTGACTACTGCCTCGAAAATTCCACCCCAGTGGGGGCATCCAGGTGGACTAAAATACCACGACATGCCCCGACCGGCGAAGCCCGTGCCAATCTCTCGCTCATTCTGACTTAAAAACAATACAATTTCCTTTAAGCACCGGTCGGCGCCCTTGAAGTTGGTACCACAGTCCGACCGAATCAGTGACGGTACTCCCCGTCTAGAAACAAATCGATCTAACGCCGCCAGAAAGGCCTCCGTAGAGAGATCATCCCAACCTAGTTGAGCCAACCAAAGCTTCTGAATGAAGCACTTTCCCATGAACGTGACCGGCGCGATCCAACCGGTTGGATCGAACGTTCGTGCGATAGTCGAAAGGACCGATCGCTTGGTCCAGGTCTTCGACAGCAACTCGGCCTCACAACTGTATGTGAAGGCATCCTGACTCGGTTGATACTGGACCCCTAAAATGGCCAACGCATGAAGATTCTCCGAATCCTCAAACAAATGCGGGTCTTGTTGATACTCAGTTGGCAGTCCTGCCAGTACCTCTGGGCAGTTCGACAGCCATTTCCTGAGTTCATAGCCACCGGAGGCCATGAGCGCCACCAATTCATCCCTTAAGATGAGCGCCTGCTCAATACTGTCTGAGCCCGTACAAATGTCGTCTACATAGACGTCCCTATCAATGACAGCAGCCGCGCGGGGAAAGCGGAGCCGTTCTTGATCAGCCAGCTCTCGTAGCGTACGCATGGCTACATATGGGCTGGGCTTTAATCCGTACGTGTTTGTGTTGAGCTCGTATGTGACCATCGGTTCTTCTGGGCTCTCTCGCCACAATATCAGCTGGAACCGACGGTCGTCTGGATGAATCTCAGTTTGACGAAACATCATCCGTACGTCCGTAACGAAGACAACCTGGTGTCTCCTGAAGTCCGTGAGAATGTCTGCAATGTCTCTGGTCAGCTTAGGACCAGCATGGAGACATTGATTCAGGGACACCCCGCTAGACGTCTCCGCGCTCCCGTCGAACACGACCCTAATCTTTGAGTCAGGTGTCTTCAAAACAGCATGATGAGGCAACACATAATGCTCCTCATGACGATAGTCAACCCTGGACACCGACATGTGACCCAACGTCAGGTATTCGCGCATGAACTCCACATACTTCTGTCGGAAGTTGGAGTCCCGCTTCATGCGCCTTTCCATTGCCACTAACCGCTTTTCTGCCAGACTCCATGAGCTCCCCAGCGGAGGTCGAGTTGACAGAAATGGCAACCTTGTCATAAATCTACCCGATGGGAGGCGCACCGTGTTACATCGATAAAATGTTTCGCACTCCTCATCACGTGGGTTATTCCTAAGAGCGGTGGGTGGCTCTTCCGTTGCCCAGAACCGTTGCAGGACGTCGGATAACACGCTGCCATAATATATGGAGCTATAATCCGTTGAGTGCTGTGGTTCCCGTACTGGGCCCAATAACGCGTAACCACCTGCGGTACGCATGGCCACAACCCCGTTTGGTTGCAGCTCCCGTTTGCCGCTTCGGAGCAGCTTCCCGAGGACGTCAGACCCAAGCAAGACGTCCACCCGTCCGGGGATCGCGAAGTGGGGATCGGCTAACTCCAATCCATTGGTCAACCCTTTTACCGCAGACGGTAACCGAGTCTGAGGGAGGACCCCAACCACTTCGTCCAAAACGATCGCCGTGGCATTCACCCGCGTGACCGATGCCGTGTCACCCATCTCGAACAGGAATGTCGTCTGACCCCTGAGGTGAGGCACCCGATTGCCACCTATACCTACGGCGCCATCCCGTGATGGCTCTAATGTAAGGCCCAGCTTTTTCACTAAACAGCTGGACACAATACAACCTTGTGCCCCTGAATCTAACAGTGCTCGCACGTGCACCGGCTGTCCGTCAGTACCCCTGACAGTAATCCTAGCCGTCGGTAATAATACCGTTACTGTCGGGGTGGGCACCACTGACGAACAGGCTGCTAGTTGCTAATAGGAGGCACCTCCCTCCTCCCCTGCCGGAGGGGGAGTAAATACTGTCCCAGTATACGGGTCCCAACCCGGGTAGTAACCCTCCCGACCCATCGGTGACATCCGTGCCGGTCGGAAGTAGCCTACTGGCATCCTTCCGAACGGTGGCGGGCGCGCCGTCAGCCGAGGGCGTTCTGCGAGAGGCGGGGAGAAGCGACTACTCGGGGGTGGCAACATGCCCCCCAACGCATTCGAGTACGCCGCGTAACCCGTCTGTACTACCTCCGGGCCCCTGCCCGAGTCTCGGTGCCTATCCCCCCCCCGCGGGGAAGACGACGGTATCGGGTTGTGCTCTGGATCAGCCCTTGGCCCACCCCCCCGAGGGGGCGGCGACCGCTGATTCCTGGCCGACCCACCCCCCCTAGGGGGGGGTGACCGACCACCCGAATCTGGCTTAGGAGAGGGGGGGTGACCTCCCGGCGAGGCTCCGTGCACCTCCCTACTCTCCGCCAGGCATAGCAACTCGTGATGGGCTCCTCCGCAGGTTCCACAGTTAGTGGTCCTGTGGCACTCACGTACAAAGTGAGTCCCCAAGCAGCGGAAGCACAAATAGCGCTGCTTGACCACCCCTCTTCGTCTATGCACCCGCTGCGCCTTAAAGTCCGCGCATGCGGCGAGACCGTGCCCTTCCTTCCGACAGAAGGCGCACACTTCCGATTGGAGGGCGTGGTATTTCTTCCCCCCCCGACGGGGCTCAACCGGCTTGGGCCCGCTCGTACGTCGGGTTGACGGAGGAGGGTGCGACGTGGATGCCCCTTGGCAATCCGCCCGCCGGCACTCGCCTTCTAAAAACACCCTCAAGTCATCGTAACTTGGGAGGTGGTCCGTCGATTCGCCACCATGTGACTGCTCAAAGCGCGCCACCACGTCGATCGGCAACTTCCGTAAAACCCTATTGACGATGATATATTTATTGTCCCCTAACGACAACTTAAGTCGATCTAACGTGTTCACCGCAACCGTGACCGGATTAAGGATTTTCGCCCTTATTTCGTACACGTTAGACACCTTCGGGATTTCAAAAATCTTATCGATGAGGCCATCAACTATTAATCGCCGATTATCATATCGGTCGATTAATAGGCCCCATGCCGTCTCATAACTGGCGTCCGTAATCTCCAGGTGGGTCAAGATGTCGTGCGGCTCACCGTTAAGCCTACCCATTAATTGAGCCATCTTGTAGGCGGGCGAGAGATCCGTACGCGAATGCACGACACTATTAAAAATATCGCGGAATCGCGGCCAATCGGCATACTCGCCGCTAAACTCGGGTACATGTACTGGTGGCAACGGCGCCTGAATTCCTACGCCTGCTGGCCGACATGATTCCCTGACGTCACCCATGCGCGATCGCTCAATGTCGGCCGCCGCCTGGATTATGCTCATGGACATTTCCCCACACTGGTCCACATTGCCCCGTACCACCTGAGCATCCTTGTCCACCGACGACAGATCCGTCGATTCGAGACATGCTAAATACTCAGCGTGACACTTTAACACGGCGTCATATCGTTCGTCAACTTGCCGAGCGCGTGACAATAACGCATCTTCACGATCGGTGCGACCTACCAACGTAACAACCGATGAAAACCATCTCAATTCAGCTTCGATTCTGGCTGCGATAGTTTTCGTTACTGACGGAGCCATAGTACCAACTTCAATACGCGATTATGCAATAATAAATAACAATAACCAAAAAAAATAACAATTATTGTATCCGGAATTAACAATAATAATATATTCGTTGAGTGAATAAATCTACGACGCTATGCCAACTCTTGAACTTATTCCTCTACGTGCTCTAGAGGTTATTCCTCTATGTCTCAAATGTTGACAATCATAACACGATTTGTGATGAGGTTATATTTGTGCGTAACCGAACGTAAATAACAAATTATTTTATCAACGAATATTCACATTCCATTTATGTACTTATTATTAATAATTCCAAACTCAACTTGAGGTGTACACTGGTATGTAGGTCAATGTACTACTACCTACAAGTTGAATTTGTACATGAACACAATTTTTACAAGTAAATTGGTACCAAGTACCTACTAATTTTTACAAGTGGGTATAACCACTGCTCTGCTACCAGAGCTCTACTCTTTTTATTTATTGCAGATAGATTTACACAAAATCAACCTTTGATAATTTATATGGTTTTACATAGTGAACAACAGTAATACTAAAAAAGAGTTTGATTTGATGTAGAATGAATAATCATAAAATTAACTTCGTATTACAATGTATGAACTTAATACAATTTATAGGGGACTTAACAAAAGAAACAAACAAGTACTTACACCCAGTCTCTTCCTGTATTTGAGCGATTTCTTCTTCCCGTAGCAACAGAGATGATTTGTTACCCATATTGAATACGCTTAGCGCTGTACGACCACTGAAAGACCTTTTAGTTTATAAGCCACTGATAAGATTGATTCAATCGGGATTTTACGAATAATATGCACAAAGTCAAAGTCCAATACCAGCAAAGACTTAGGCCGCGTTCCGTATTACAAAATAATCGCTCACAGCGCTCACGTCTATATTTTGCGTTCCGAATTAGATATCACGATTATGACAGCTATGAGCTGTCATCAATTCGGAACGCTCGTTAGCGCGCTTACAGTGCTCACTCGTCACGTGATAACAAAAACAACCCTGCATGAGAGAAATTCGTCGCCCGCTAAGCTCGTCTTGTATATTTACTTGAATACTCATGGTTATGAGACTCCAAAGAGATATCAAAGAACTAATTGAATGTATTTGTGAGACTCCAGCCAGTGAACCTCAGCTGTGAACACGCACACACACCCAGACTCACACACACACGCATCAGACATCTGTCATTTTTTACTTTGATTTTGACAGCGCTCACGGTGATATCTAGGCTGCGGTTTAAATTGTACGATGTGCGCTATTGGTACTGTGTTCGTGCATAAAATCGGTTTATTTTGTACAAACATGAGCTCTTCTTAGCAGTGTGACGTCATGATTGACGTCATCGATCGCTACCAACGGCGCACACAAAAATTTGGTAGTACAGTGGCTGCGGTTTAAATTGTACGATCCTTTACAAACGTGCCAACGCTACGAACTAGCTGTTCAAATTGAATGTTTACCATCGGTACACTTTCAATTTGAACCAGTCAATAGCCCTGTAATGTCACTTCTGTCAAAAATTATAACCTCGGAACTAAGCCGAAAGCACAGAACATAATATTAAACCCCTCTCGGAATTATTTATTTACGTACTGCGACATTTTTCATTGAATAATATCTAAATAATGGTGCAACAACACACAACATCTAAAAGCAAAATAAAAACAAGTCAATTGCTTTCCTTGACACTTGTCAAATTCGAATTTGACGTCTCCGCACACACTGTACTACCAAATTTTTGTGTGCGCCGTTGGTAGCGATCGATGACGTCAATCATGACGTCACACTGCTAAGAAGAGCTCATGTTTGTACAAAATAAACCGATTTTATGCACGAACACAGTACCAATAGCGCACATCGTACAATTTAAACCGCAGCCAGTGTGTGCGGAGACGTCAAATTCGAATTTGACAAGTGTCAAGGAAAGCAATTGACTTGTTTTTATTTTGCTTTTAGATGTTGTGTGTTGTTGCACCATTATTTAGATATTATTCAATGAAAAATGTCGCAGTACGTAAATAAATAATTCCGAGAGGGGTTTAATATTATGTTCTGTGCTTTCGGCTTAGTTCCGAGGTTATAATTTTTGACAGAAGTGACATTACAGGGCTATTGACTGGTTCAAATTGAAAGTGTACCGATGGTAAACATTCAATTTAAACAGCCAGTTTGTAGCGTTGGCACGTTTGTAAAGGATCGTACAATTTGAACCGCAGCCCTATTTGGGGCATGGTCGGTGTAATCGCAAGGTGGCGCATGTCATGACGTCATCTATGACGATTCAAGGGACATCGATATCGCGCTCACAGTAATTCGGTACGGGTTTATGGACGCTCAAATCGATTACAGTGTAATTCGGAACGCACCCTTAGTTCGCAGACTAAGAACGATAACAACTTGAGTAGAATATGATTAAATAAAGAGTCAGTTATCGAAAATATGAACTGAGAGAGAACTACAAACAAAGGTGTTTCGTCTTTAGTTTACCTATTTCAGTTTGTGTAAAACTGTAAATCGAGAAAGAAGAGAAAAGGAATCAATTCGATCCATTGACAATTTCAATTTGACATCTGACGTTGACGTTGACAGACGTTGTGCAATACAGCATGCAGCTTGCCAGCAAACAAAATTCACAGCTGTTTTTACCTAATTCAGAAACTGATAAAAAACAAAAATGAAATTCAAAATCTTCAGTATTTGTAATTTAGTACCTATCATTCTACCTTGCCTTTAATTTTTTCTTAGGTAGAACATTCACAAAACAGCTTATTCAGTTAAGAGACTGGGGATCATGACGATCTCTGAGTTTACGTTTTGTGACTGATGCTCACTTTCAGTTTCCAATCGATCAAATAAGGTTGCATAGAAACTGAAATCCTGAAATTTTGTTACGTCAAAATTATGCCATTTAACAAAATACCTGAAAGTATATTTTATTCACAAAAACATTTAGAGTAGAAGTTTATTTTATATGACTGTGGAGTTGAAGAGTTAATTATATTTTTGATTCTAACTAGATCAACTGACTAAAACAAAAAATGACTTCACATCTGAAAATAGACATTTCATCTCCTTCGGGGCAGAAAGTAGCAGATCCTACTCAGCAGCTAGATACAGTACATGAACTCAACGAAAATGTGCAGAGTGAGGTTTTTGACAAACCGTACGAGGACGACCATTTTGTGGAACTACCCTCGAAGATTTTTGGCTTAAAAACAATCTTGGAGCCACTAACCATACCTTCGCTAAATAATGCCATTTACGAACTCGCTGTTGTAAATATGTGCTGGCCAGAGATCAATGAGCCGGTATTCGAAACTCGGACTTGTTTTCCTCAAAGTTATTACACAAACAGTACGAAAGAGCGGTTGCTTTTGACTTATGCAGAGAACTTCCGGCGACAGTATCATTTTCACTTTCACATGCGGAAACCTATATTACTGCAGGTTCCAAATGAGTGTGGTATACAGGTAGGCACCCTACATCTGATGTCGTATCTTTTAAAAGTAAACACATGCAAATTCATGCAAAAAGGCAAAAACCTTTATTTTTATTTTCAGAAAATGGTGTGTAGTTCAATAAGGCCGACTAAACTTTGCTTTGAAAGTACATCTACCTGGCAGGGGATCGCGAATTTAGTGGCGGATTACTTTGATTACGAGCCCTTAACCAAGCCCATGTTACACGTGAGTAATAGATTATAAGTTTTTTTGTATGTAATTTTAAATAACACCCGCCTACTGTAATTTAAATCATTATGTAAATTTTAATGTGTTCACGGGCCGGTAGATGGCGCTACTTGTATGATAAAGTAGAACCCTATAAGGCAGTGGTCCGACCGCCGCCGCGCCGGCGAGAATACGACTAACTATCGGCGATTTTCTCTCTCAAGAAACGCACAATAAATGTACATTCCGTGTAAACGAAAGAGATGCATATAGTAAAAGTTGCTCTCTGACTGTTCACACTGCCGGCGACGACTCGCTTTACTCGTTTTGTCGCTGAGCGACGACCTTTAAAAAATAAATCGCTCAGCGATACTCGTTCAGCGATGCTTAATTATTGTTTGTAAACACGTGTACCCGCACACTCCTTATAGCCCGGCGACAAAACTATCGAAACTACACACTCGTTTCCCGCTGATCGCCAACTCGTGTAGAGTTTCTAGTTCTACTTGTTTCTCGTCGGCTGTCGGACCACTGCCTGTCTTATTCTCTTTTCCTCGCCAACTTCGTTTGCTTACAAACCGGGAATATTTCAAAAGTTTAAGCTCACGGTACATAGGTGTCGCTAGGAGTAACTTATTTTATATTACAGTAACATATTTTATGTACACAACGGTACAGCTTTGATTAGTTTTATAGTTTTGATGAAAAACGTTTTGAAGGTCTTAGTCTAATTTAACATAGGTAGTAGGTAGGTAGGTGTGCTACTCCAACGCGTTCAAATCGAGGATTATCTAGATGAGGGCTACCAAAAATACGGAAAAACCGACCAGTAGATACATTGTTTGTAACAGAAGTAGAATAAAGCATGGATGTGGGCAAGATATATAATATTTTTCAAAGGTTTCTGTGTGTTTATGATGAGATTTTTCGTAGAAACCGTCAGGTATTGAAAAGAGATGTTATCTCCAGTTTTAGGCGCTAACATAAGTCAATTATCATAATTATCTACTGAGCAGAGGAGTACCTACTTAGCCGGTATTTGGGGAAGATGGAAATTGCCAGGGGGAGTACCAACTGTGTACCAGCCTTGAGCTAGTAGAATATTCAAGTTTTGAATTGTAGTAAAAGCGTTACGATATTTCTCGAGACAAATACGGACTATTCGGTTAACCAGCCCACAGCACCGGGACAACTGGCTAAGGCCGGGACTCCACTAAAGCGGAGACGAGCGGAGCGGAGAGGAGATGTGCAGAAATCGACCAATCACATGACATAAATCGACCAATCACATGACATAAATCGACCAATCACATGACATTAGTTAAAATTTACATCTGGTCTTTCGCCCTTTGGTGATTGGTCGAATTTGGCACATCTCTCCGCTCCGCTCTGGTGGAGACTGGAGTCCCGGCCTTATTGACCGGGACACAACGATCCAAGCCGGGAAATTTACCGGGACGTACGTACGGCAAAATTTTTTTGGGATACTCGCTTGTTCTCTTGGCCATTGCAAACTAAATCAAGACTAAACAGCAACAGGTTGATCGCTGTAATTTTCTTTCAAGGCATGATACGTAGAGCTTTTCCAGTTTCTTGATAAAAGTTCTTAGTTCTTCTGGATATCAGTTGTTCCAAGGAGTACCTACCTAAGTAACATCATCAGGGGAAATAAAACAGTTTCAATGTAAGGTTCAATCAAGTTTAATCGTTCAACATTTTTCGAGATCACAAGTCGTGATAAGAGAATTTATAATCCAATCTTTTAATTTTGTACAAAATATCATCTTTCGAATAATTTTCCAGTGGAGCTAATATTAACGTGAAATGCAAATCAATAATTCTATCTTCTGTGGGAAGGAGTCACAATTTTTGAACGTTTTTCCTAATAGATTGGTCGCGGTCGGGTGTCACCGCGACCTAACACCATTGGACAATCTCTTATATTTATAACATTAAGATAATACACTCTATTAATTAGGAATGTACTTACAATAATAATAATCTCTCAATAATTTATAATTTTGATCACAGTGTCCTTAACTGTTAACGTTAACGTATAATACAATTCCGAGTCGACACGTCGACGTTGTCTACCATACATAATAATATATAAAATACTGAGCAATAGAAAACAATTACACAACGAGTGCCTAGCTAACGCAATAGAGTCATCTATATCTTAACAATATTACCTTGTTCTTACGATTGGCACAACAATACATTTGCATCCTTTCAATATTTGGTATCGGCCGGGAAAGAAGTGTCACCACGCGCCGTGGCGCTTGCGGCTGAGCCACGCCACACGCACGCCACATATACGCCACACATACGCCACTCACACTACACAGTACACACTCTACTACTCAGTGAACGGTTGAAAGGACGCCGTGCGTGACTTAGTATTAGTTTGACTTGAGGTAGAACATAGGGATTCAACTATAAACTATAGTAAGGGTACAACTAGGAATGTAATCGTCAAATGGCAACATACAGCGGTACTATCTAAACTAATTATTTAACAAGTTTTGTGTGCATCGGTAAGTGAAAACGCAGATATAATAACATTTAATTTACAACAGGTATCTACCCATCAAGTTTCACATAGACTCGGAAACAGACGACCGGGCGTGTGCGGGCCGACAGCTGCCCGGAGCAGCGCGTGCGTGCCGCTGCCGCGCTGTCGGCTCGCAGGCCGCGGCCTAAAGTCTTACGAACTAAAGAATAATGCATAGCTTTTCTTTTAGAACAAAGAAATTACGCAAATTTGGCTACACATATCACAAGTGAACGCTTACTGGCGACAACGTAACTATGTACATAATTGAAATATTCCCTGTAGCGAGCGGCAGTCCTTGCGGGGCGTCTACTTGCGGCGGGCGGCGTGGTCGCCGGGGTGAGCGGGGTGCGCGGGCGCAGGAGCCCGGCGCGCGCGCAGGTTGTGCAGCAGCGCGCGCAGCTGGTGCACGTGCATGCGCGTCACGCTGGGGTCGCCGCTGGCCTCCAGCCACGCCAGGAACTTGTCGCCGTGCTCCAGCGCGTCAGCCGCACCAGACTCCCACTCGCCACTCGCCGGCGACGCCGACCGCGTGTCCGCGCTCGCTGACTGGTTGCTGTTGTTGAACAGCAGGTTGTCGAGCACGGTTCGCGCCTTCGTCTGGCTACGGCTTGATTCGTGGACCCTCTCGGGCGTCGGCTCCTTATTCTCGGTTCCGATCTCTGGACTAGCGGCAGGCTCGGCCACTCGCGGCTCCGCGCTGGGAGTCCGGCGAGGCTCAGACTCATGGTGTGCGTGTGTGTGCCCTGGACTAGTCATTGCTCCTCTCTCTTCTTCATACTTCCCTTTCGTTAGGTGTGAGTATAGAATATTTTCTGCCGACTTATCCTTTGGCACCTGGGATGCGGATTTGTGCTTGTCTTCAGGCAGAGGCATGGCTCCACCAAATTGTTTGTAATATTGCCACAGCCAAGAGTTCCTGTTGTAATCGAGATGTGAGTTGAGCGGTGCAGCAGCCGTCATTGGTTTAGGCGGGATGGTTGGTTCACTCGATTTCGCGAGCTGTAGGGGCTGTAGCGGGTGCGCCGCTGTCGTCTGCGCCGACAAATCAAGCATTGCTTGCTGTGTCTTCAGCCAGTACCATAGTGTGTCGTCCACCGGTTGGTTGGCCGCTGATGAGTGCGTGCTGTGATGATTTGATTTTGACAGGCTCGTGCGGTACGGGTCTGAGTGGTGATGACTCTTGCTGCGATGATGATGCTTGCCGTCGCTCAAGTTAAGCATGCCGTTGTGGGCAGGCTTTGGAGATCGCACAGAGCGCAGCGCGCGACTAGCAGGTTGAGCTGATAGCGCTGATAGTCCAGGGTTCAGTTGAGCGAGTAATGTTAGATTGGTGGCGATCTCATTGAAGCTGAGCCCGAGATGTGAGTGTGTGAGTCCGGGCAGGTGTGGAAGGCCTGACAGCGGGCTGATTGCACTCATGGAGACGCTTGCGCCGGGGTCTGGTCGGCGCTCACGAGGGATGTGGGCTGTGGGGGATGGTACAGCGCGCTTGGTGGTGAGTTCGACTGGAGCGTCGATAGGCGGCGTGGGCTGCTGTACTAGGGGAGCTGCGCTGACGGCTGATGAGAGATCAAGCCCGGTGGCCACTGGAGAAGGAGGCGCGACAGGCGACTCAGTGCGCGCGCGCTTGTCGGGTGGTTCGCCGTCGTTGCTTTTATCCGTATCAGGTGAAGACAGTCGCGAGGTCATGTAACGCAGCTTGTCTTCGTTCTTGCACCAGCCCCGCAGCGTGGACTCGGGCACGCCGATGTCCCGCGCCACCGAGGCCTTGGACTCGCCGTCGTTGACGCGTTGGATGGCCTCGATCTTGTCGCTGGGCGTCAGTGCACGCATCGGACGTTTGCCCTTGGTCGCCATTGTGGCGTCGCGCCTGCTGTAACAAAAACATATATACGTTATAAATTATGTTTGGCTTTTAGTATTCTCTAGCGGCTGGTAATTCCTAAAGTGCTCGGTTATTTGTGTGGTCAGACTAAGTGGAATTGAATACGCGTTATTTAATATGCATTTCAATATTATTCAACACATCAGTTTGTTTGTTGGTTAAAATTTGGTGAATCAATATGCTTCTCGTGTGTGGGTTTCCCTGGAATTCTGATAAAATTAATAGGTAGGGATTTAACTAGATGTACCTGTTGTTTACGTATCGCTGAGCAATGTACTGCATATTATTATGGTTTCCTTTACATAATATTACATCATGTATATTATATACTAATTGTAGCTAGGTACCAATGTTATGATGATACACACTTCAAAACTGCTTGTATTGTAAATGCTATGACGTTAATGTCAATGACAGACACTTTATAGTAAAAAGGAGGTAGAAAGATAAACAAATAATAATCTCAACTGAATTATCAGTTCCAAACAAGTGTTTTTGTGTATTACGTAGGTACCTACGAACTATATCGAAAACGTTGTAGTGATAGCCCGACATGACAACATTAATCCACTAAACGCCTTCATTTCAGCACAAATAACAACATTATTTAGGCACACAAATTCAAGTCAAGTGACAACCAACGCACTTGAACCGGGTCTCGATACATTTCTATATTAACGTTGCACAATAAACAATAATGTTACCACCATGTAATTACCACCTAATGTTATTACAATAAGATTACGGAAAATATAACTGGCCACAAACACGTTTACAACTGTTACCATAAACAAAAACGTTTACGCGGGAAGCTATAAAGTTACGAAAAGATAAACAAAAAGAAGACATAAAATTATGACCTACGACAACAGTAGGCGGCAAAAGTTGTCGGGTCGTTGACACGGTGACCTTGCGAGTGGTTAGCGCGCCTCCGTCGGCCGCCGATAGATGGCGTTGGGCGACCGAACGTTTACCTAGCGTGTTTATTTGTATTGAAATGGAAAAGTTGATTGCAAAGTTTGTCATTCTAACATTGGTGAATTATTGATAGTAGTACGCGTAAATAAATACCTCATTATGTCTAAGTACATACGAGATCGGAAAAAATGTTGAAATAACGGTAACAGTTAACAGTTTTGTTTTGGTAATAATAGTTTCCTTTTTGTTGTATCAATTTCATAATTTACATTGGTAACAAGTAGCCAGCAATAAGAATATTCAAGACGTTTTTGATATAGGGATTGATTTATGGGGCGATGTTAGTAAAGATATTAAGTTTTTTTCCCGAGTACCTATGATTAATTAGAATTTAATTACGGAAATTTAGTATAATATTATATTTTGAATTTTATAACATTAACTAGAAAAATAGTAAGATTCTCAAGCTGAGTAAGTAGGTACACAGAATTTTTAAATGAATTTAAAAATACTTGAATAAGTTTTCAGAAAGTATGTTGGAAATATACCTCACTCAACCTACTAGACTTACGATTGTGTTTTTGTGTTTTTACCCGACTGCGGCGAAGCCCAAAAGGAGGGTTATTGCTTGGAGGGTTAAATGGAGATTTTTTTTGTTTTGTGTATTTTATGGTTATTGCAATAGTAAATTTTTATGGCACAATAATTAGTGTTTTGTCATCACTATCATCTGGCTTTGAGACCGGGTTACAATGAAGACGAAGTAGGTACCTACACGTCTTTAGTTTTTTGTTGTATTCAATACAATCTTTTGCAATAAAATTTCACTTTTTGCAGCTTGCACTAAGAACTTCAAAGAAGTCCGCAATTTTAAAATAAAATTGAAAGTTTTTGCGCTAAAGTTGCCTATGTAGTTGATTTAAATTTAAATCTGCCCCATCGTTATTCGTAAATCGTACCTACAATTCAATTATTTTCTTCCGAACATAAAGTGCAACAAATAATTAATTATTAAAGTATCGTTTGATACTTTCACTGAATTCCGGGATTTATTTCTAGGTACGTGTCAATTCTGTTTGAGTTTATCAAGTAACAGGGGAAATAGTTTCGTAGCTAGCTTGGCTACGAGCTACGACGGGCTACGACTTAGTGCTACAACTTTATCAAAATTAGCTGACTTCAATCCGAAAAGCCTTCTTATAAAAATTCTGGGTGCTAATTAAAATGTTCGTTGCGTTTTTAGCAAAGTATTTACCTGAGAACTAAATAATAAGATTGCAGAGTCAGTTAAAATGCAACTGAATGCCACTTTTCACTCACAAAGAACAAAACGTCCTGCACTCACTTGATTGAGAACCTAGCAACACGACGATAAGCGATGAAATACAAAGTTAGCACTTACTTGCGAGCCGGCGGAGGCACGTGTGCTGTGTTTACAATTTTTGACAGGCCAGCCGTTATTGCGATATTATAAACGGCCCGTGAATGGAGGACTCCAACCAATACAAGTATAGCTCGGGTGCGCAGTGCGCGGCACGTGTACACACAAGTTCCAGTTTCACAGATCAGTTGATCACAAGTCACTGAGCGGAGTGCGGAGTAGAGAGAGCGCGGTCGCGGAGACGTGCGTCGCGGCGCGCGCGGAGCGACTGTGTGGCCGCCGGTGATAAGGCCGCCCGGCTCGCGGCTCGCGTCCGCGGCCGGCCGCTCCTCTCCTTTGTGTCCGTCCGTCACCCCCCCGGCGCCGCCGCCCCCCGCGATCTTGCCACCTCCTCGCCTATTCCTCCGACATTCGAGCCGCACTCCCATTCGAGCCCACCTAACTCCCGCAATATATTAACTCGATTAATTATTAATTTTAACGCATCAACTTTCCCAGCGAAAAACTCGCCTCCTCCAAATTGGAACTTTTTCCGACGTCAACTTGCAGTCGTAGGACGAAAGTTTCCTCACAATCGTGGTGTTCCACAACTTTTCTAAGTGGGGAACTTTGTCTCGTAATAACGTCTCGCGCCCGTCTACCAAGTAATAGTTGCCAACTAATTACTCCAGTTCCCGCGACTCGAGTCGCTTTCGATGTTTTTCAGTGGGTCGGCGAACAAACAAATGAAACAAAAACAATGTAGTTAGGAATGATAAGCGATGGGCTCGCCTCATTGATATGCTACGAAGTCTCGTAGCGCCGCTACGTTAGATGTTATGATTATGTTATACGTAGCAGTTAATTTTTATGCGTAGTACTTGTTCCTTCCGTAGCGGTAACTTGTCGGTGATTTATGTAATGTTATGGTTGTCGAAGGCTACGGTTATCTGAAGTTGTCGGAAAGTTTTAAAACTTTAATGGGTTTTTGTAAAGTCGGTTCAAGGGCAGACGGTGCGGCAATAAATTGTTGACTTGTACTGACTTGAGGTGATGTTTTTATTTCGTTGTTTCCAAGAAAATGTCATCGAAGTGTTTTATTTACGATGAAAATATATTGTGATATCATGGTTACGCACATATTGACACTTCGCGATAGCGTGCTTGCCGTGGTGCCACACGCAGGTACTTGATAGTACTAATTCGCGTAGTGAAAGTGTTCACATTACGTGTTTCAGAGGCGCTAAATGGCAAAGTTGACTCTAACACTTATGTCACGCTCTACAGACATCGAATTTTATGACATTTACAAGCACACATGTTACTACGACTATTGTCTATTGTTTTAGTTTGTCGTATGGCAAATACTGATTAATTAAATGATATCGAGAATGCTGACACAGGCAGTCTATAAGCTGGGTAATCAATGCTTCTCTAACTTGAGTATCCGCCACACGCCCGTCGGGGCTGCGGGATGTTCACAGGATACCGCGGCCTCGACATAAAGGGCTAAGAAGAAACATGGGTGGTTTTTAGTTAGTAGAAGTCTGACACTCCCTTTCGCTCTGCCCAAGAGCGGGAGGGAGGAGTAATTTGATGATTTCCCAAAAAAAAGGGATCAGTGATTGAACTTTCCGTTTACGAGATACGAGTATAAGTATTTTGTGGATGACTGTATCTGTTTGTTTTTAATAGATATCTCAAATTAGGTATCTTAACATTGTTGTTGGTGGCAAACGAGCAGAAAGTGTAGAGCTAAGGGCCCTGAGTTCGATGCAAGTTAGGATGTTTCTTGATTAAATTTTCTATAGACTTTATTGGTAAACGAGAGTTCACAAGTTCGCGGAAATCTGACCGTTGCTATCATTAAAACTTGCTCCTTCCACATTTTGAAAATTCGGTGCAAGTAACAGGAATACTGATACTTGAAAACGCATCATTTCTAAGAAGTTTACTTTCTATAGGGGGAATGAAATTAAATACTTATTAAATAATGGTGTATGATGTATGAAAGTATGGACGAGGCGAAAGGAGTGTGTTAGGATCGTAGCAGGTGGCGTTCTGCGGTTTCTGCCCCCATAGTAAAAAGACGTGAGTTTATAGTCTGCTTGAGAACTTTTATAATTTAGAGTAGGTACATCCAGTACACACTGACCTTAAACCACCCTGTTACAATGGCATGACTTGGACTTACAGAGTGATATACAATATGACACAAAAAGTTTCGTACAAGTTTAATCGACCCAGCACTATGCTGGTCATACACCAATGAGCATTTCTCCTGGCTAAACCTCAGTAAATGAGTATGCATATTGTGTAGTACCGATACCGACGGTTAAAAACCGGCGTCTGTTGTAGTTTCACGGTCCGATGAGGCGTTACAACGCTTACAACACATTGCGCGGTGGGCTCAGACCAAGAAAAAAGAAAGCCGGCGCGCCGCGAACACCAACAGTGAAGCCACAAAACCACACGCCTATAACAAGTAAACATACAAGCTCACGCACACACCTACACTAAAACCACACGCATTTCTCCTAGAACGTCACGACTTCACGAGACATTGTCTACACACATAGATAAAAAGTTGGCTTCACTTTTGATGTTCGTGGCGCGTCGTCTTCCTTTTTTTGTTGGTCTGAGGCGGTGGGCGTCATCTCAGCTGCTTACTGTTTTAGGGATACGGTCTTTGGTGCTGTAGTCACTTCACGACCCTACCATGCAAAATTCGTCTGTTGAAAAGGTGATATGTCTAAGTTGGATATGTCTAGAGGGCAACTGCCTAACGGTTGTTTTGTAGCACTTATAAAAGTCGCTGTAGTAGGTGATGCAGCCATTTAACCCATATCTACAATTCTACAACTACAACTGTGTGCAAATAAAATAATAATAAATAAATGTAATCTGTTACCAAGTCCTACCTCCCTTAGGGCCACTATAACTCCCAGCTACCTAAAACTAGCCCTCTTACGATCGCCGTAAGTCTATTGCGATTGCGAAGGCATTTGGTTAAGATAATTACGGGATCCGTGATGGTATAAACTTCAAATTGCCCTCCAAATATTGTTGACTAGCAACATCTTAACCGACTTGAGAGAACTTGTTCACAGTTGCAGTAACTTGAATGTTCACTATTGAGTACTCGTATAGCGTCCATTGCCTTTCTTTCCGGGTGCACCCCAGTCTACGATACGATAGATGCCAGACAGGGTAATCTCTTTTCTTATTGAACAGTCTCGGACGCATTCATCAGCATCTGTCATTTTGTACATGCCTAAAGCATAATGTATGGATCGAATGTGAATTGACTCTAAATCGAAAGATTTGGAGGTCATGGTGGCAGGCTTTTGCCCAGTTGTCCGATAAGCTTTCGGGATAGAGCTTTCAGGTCGTGTTTTGTTAGTTGATTAACTTTCTTTATGTTTCAATTTTCGTCTTAAAAATAAAAAATTAAAATTCTAAATCCAGTGGCATTGATAGACATATGTCACGGACTAGACGATAATCAAAGGTAACCTACCAAGTATATACCAAGTTGTTTTCACAAGTCGAAGCGTCGAATTTGTATGCGGCTGGTCTTGCCGTCTTGCACCTATCTATGTATGTAGCTATGTACATGTTTACCGCTTCTAATACCTACAGTCGCGAGACGGTGAACGTGTCATGTTCGTAAGGCTCAAGACACACCGGCAAAGCATGGCACGGTAGCACAGCGAGGAGTTTCACTTTTAAAGCATCTTCAACTTTGTCTCTATTACTAAAATGGATAGAACCTCTTTAATGGCTGGAAAGGGTCGCGGGAAACTCGCGCTGTTGCGGACAGTTGTGCAACGCAGTTTTGATCATGATGTATTACAGTTATAGAGTTACTTATAGTTGATGTACCTAAAGTCAAAATACTTTAACACTGAAACCCAGCCCTGTATACAGATAAGATACAGGTTTTGCCCAGTTTGGTGAATGTTTGGGCAATAAAGCTTTTGTATTTGTTGCAATTCACTCGCTGCTGTCTTCCCATCTCGTGCCATGTCCGTGTGCTTAGAGCCTAAGCACGTTTGCCGCTGCCACCGGGTGTGTGTAGGTATGTTTTTGCCGCCGAGGCCACACAAAGGCTCTCGGCTCTCGGCCTCGGCGACGGCGAGCCACGCCGAGCCGCGCCGCGATTTACGACGCGTCGCCCGCACTGTATTTCGGGCATTGGCGATGTATGAGATGTGGGAAGAATTGGAGGTGGTAGTTTAAGATCATGAGGCTAATTAGCTGGTTTAATACTGCCAGTGACGAGTAATAGAGAAGAATGGAAGAAGAAGACATACATTGGGATACGGGCAGGAGAATGATGCTGATGAATACTGCGACGGTCTCTAAAGAATTACCCGCCTATTCGACTCCGTCGTAGTCAGAAGGGAATGTAAATAAAGGCCAAGTTACAAGTTGATAGCACAAAAGAGTGTCGTAGCACTTTCGTAGCAGTCGTAGCATTCGTAGCGTCGTCGTTGTAGACGTTGCTGTCTAAGTTAACATAATAATTATGTTGATTGCCTGTCATTTGTATTGTTTTTAATACTGAAGAAGTCAGTGTTCGTATGAAACTTGTGCAGTTACAGTGAAAAAATCTGTCAGATTCGCTGATAGGGAGCGACCAAAAAGTTATACCACACAAATATCCCAAACTACCGCATCGCCTCCCACTACGTTCACACATCAGATATGCACGTTCTCTAGTGATTTTGTTATCGGCGCGCACCCCCGGCGACATCCGACGCCGCGCCATTACCGCCCCCCCCCCCCCTCTGCACCCCCCAGCGAACTCCCGCGCCTCGCCCCCCCCCGCGGTGTTGCCAACTAAATACGAGATAATTGATGTTTAGCGGCCGTTCGGACGTCAATAGTGCGCTGATATGCCTAGCTCGAGCTCGCTTTGAACACGAAGAAATATGGAGCAAAGCTTTTGTCCGGGGCTTCGTACGAATTTTGTTCCACAGAAACGTATCGCCCGGGATGAAAGTGTCCTAGGTCTTAACCCAGGCCTTAGCATAGGCCCAGGTCTGTTTACGAAATTTGATCAAAAAGGTTTAGTCATTTTGGCGTGGTAAAGCAAGAAAGCAAATGTAGAAGGATAGAGCAACTTTCCCATTTATAATCTTTGTAAGTGTACCTAATCAAAACTGTCCATCCGATCCATCTGCCTTCAAAGCAAGAATGAACAGACATCTTCTAGCCACGCTCTTACTAACATAGACCTCATCCAGAGCTTTCCCTCAGGCGTATTGAGGTCAAGAGCAGGACCATTTTGCAATAACAAAAAAACTTGTTGAATGGGATTCCTGTTAGGTAAGTGAAAAATGGGAATCCTTTGACAAACTCGATACTCGCTAAAACTTTCAGCCGCACCATATTGATGGGGAATGTGGTTCAGTTGCGAAGTCAGCTGCACTTGCGCTCGTATAGTTCCGACTCGCGTTCTATGTAGCGTAAGTTCTAGTCTGAGGTTGTAATAAAACACAACTGTTTTAGTTCAAAACTCAGTCAAACAAGATATTTACATCCCCCAAATATTTTCATCCATGATTCCACAAATGGAACAGAATTTGTAAGTTAACGGGAACTTAATCAGGCCCGTAGTAGGAGGAATGTATTATAATAATATGGATTAGCGTAACGCTGCAGGAGTGGCAAAGCGTCTTACTCTCTCTTTTACCTCTCTATGCATTTTTTTCCACCTTTTGACAAAACAATACACCATAAAACTACACACAAATCAAATAAAGAACAATGTTAGCAACTCCTACAGTTATTTCGTCCACATCTGGCAACTCCGCCGCACTCATTAGCCAATGGCGAGATCGCCTGCAGCCGATGTCGCGCCTTGAATTTTTACTACCTATAAGAGCAAACGTAATATACGTATACAGTCTTGTATCGGCACCATTCGAAGCTATACCTTTAGCTTTTACGGGATACTGGAGTTCTTGGCTGATTAGAAAGGAAAACCGTTTTGAGAATGCTTTCGTTTATATTTTCGACCTGTTTTGTAAGTGACAAAAACTGAGACAGAAGGCTCTTTTGGAGACTGTGTACCTTCTTAACTACCTTTCTTTAAGGTCCATCTCTTTTATAGATCTTTGACGTTATAGGCAGTAGTGGTCCGAAAGCCTTACAAGCAGTGTTACCAAGGCGTATTAGCCAGCACTAAGGAGGAGGACAGATAGGCAACAGTTACTCCATGTCAAATACTGATATTGAGCTACAACATTCAGTTGGTGGAAGCCGACTTCAACAGCGTCGTCCTCATATTGCTAGAAGACGTCGACTGTTACACGTAGATACTAGATACTCTCGAAAAATCACAACAACTATCATCATCATTTTTGAGTAATTATAAACATATTTCACTGATTGAGATCAATAATAATTTAATTTCTAGATCTGTTGACTACACTAAACTTCTCAATAAAACAACCAGCCGTTACTCGTTAAAAGAACGCATAGTAATACTACACACAGTTTTAACGCGAAAACATCTGATAGGGTCGTTTCGCCGGTTAGCGACCAGTTAGCTGAGTTGCCCACTTAAGATGAAGAAAAAAAAATGTTGTCTGCACGCAAAATAGTTTATGTTAATGTGAATTTGTCCCAAATATAGTCTAGTTTGGATACAAAAACATAAAATAAAGTACATTCATACAAAAATATTTACAAAATGCTGAAAAAGTGAAAATATAGCGAAAACGTCGGTTACCGACCACTTTAATCAGTTAGCGGCCACCAGTGAGTTGGTTTGCGACCACTATTTTAATATGAAAAAATGCCATTAAAACAATTATAATCGCTTTAAAAATGTATTAATTATTATATTATTCATTTATATGGTCCCTTCCCTTCTTTTCGGATATCATCAAGAGCTTTTTTCAGGGCTTCTTCAGTGTACCGGACTGTATTTTTCTTTTTTTTCGTTGACTCTGAATTATATGGGAACTCCATCTAAAAAAAGTAATATAAAATAATTTAATTTTGTTTTTATCAAAAATTTAAAAAAAACAATATTCCGACGTTATTTCTCTCATACTAAATTATGGTGGTCGGAAACCAACGTCTTTATTTCGATTATTTTGGTTTACGACCACCTGTTTAGCATCCCGTTTTTATAGTAATTTCAAAGAAAGTGGTGGTCGCTTACTAAATAACTACAAAGAAAAGCTTCTAAAATGTTACATTCAAAATTCTAACAGTCCTGTACAAAGCAATAGGGTCATATTGATAGAAAATAAATATTGCGATTTTCGTCGGTTTGCGACCACATGGTCGCTATTTAACGTTCTTGATAAATAAGCATTTCGGTTACCGACCACTTGATTTTATCTTAATAATAACTTAAAAAATAGCAAAATACAACTAAATTATAACGAAAACTTATCGGTTGTACAATTTAACATCTAACTTGTGTGTAAAACATGAAATAAGTAATAAAAATTACCTTTGAGCGCCGCGCGCCGTGCTATTTTTTTTCTAACTTGCGGTACGTGTTCTCACCACTGAATCAAAACGCGCCTTTAGCAATATTTTTTCGGTTCTGGGTTAGCCCATTTGTTTCAAACTGTGTAAATTCTTATTTCATAATTATTTATAAAGCACGTTAGGTTTTTTATTTATTTGTGTTACCTCTACAAATACTATTATCTTGTTTTAAAGAAACTTAGTACGTCAAATGGTCGCCTACTGAAGGTGGTCGCGAAACCGGCGAAACGACCCTACGTCGCGATTATCAACCGATGCCACATATTCGGTTACCACTACTTAAGTGTTGTAATGATTACGTCTGTTCGGTAACACGATAATTGTAACGTTCGCAGACCTATTAGGCGTTACTAAATGCAATTAGTCGAATACGAGCATCCAGCGTGTATGATGGCTTCTCTTTGTTTTGAGAATTATGTTTACTAACATAATATATCGACTGACAGAAGTGTACGTGCTTCAACGTACATTAAGCCGCACGAAGTTGACAAATTTTCCCAATCAACCATGAACCCAATGCTTCGGCGATAAAGTTGAAAACCTATTAAATAATTTGACAGATTGTAGTTGCTTTATGTGCTAGCGTCTGTACATGGCAGAGAGTAGATCGATTTGTCAGCTCATAAAAAATTTACGAAAAAAAAATCGGTTCATCAGGAACTCAAAAGACTCAAAATAGTAAACATGGTTAATAATTAAATATCCCGTTTATCTACTATTAATGATAACAATCCAGTTACTTTAATTCAACTACCTGCCATAATCACCGCATATAAAAAAAAGGTATGAATCATGAATGGATCACTCGGTGACCTTGTTGCCTTCCCGGTATCCAAATAAACGTATGAACAACACAAATATTTGCCGATGTCGCTTCTTGAATTAATTACACTTCCACGTGTATTTTAAATTAAACACGCATAAATAAAATTGATTAACGTGTACATTTGTTGCGATTGTAATCATAAGCTAATCCTTTATCGATTAGAGTTATAGTGAAAAGATCCAATAGTGTCAAGTAGTTAAGTACCTACTTCAATTGACTTCAATTTACTGGGTTTGAAAACTTTGAAAGTGTTACTGGCTTTTGCAATCATACAGTTTTACTGGGTTTATAGAATTCTTTCTCGTTTATAGAATCTGTTTTTTTTTTCTTAACTGCGCGACTCGTAGTCTAGATTTATCTTCAGTAATAGATCTTTGCTTACACCTGACCATTCACAACTAGCGAAATCTGCAGTAGCACCTCTTTTGACACGAGGCTTATGTATCGTACAACTGTCTCTACATAAGTCCTACTAATATTATAAACGCGAATATTTGTAAGTATGGATGGATGGATGTTTGTTACTCTTTACCGCAAAAACCACTGAATGGATTTGGATAAAACTTGGTACACACTACACAGATAGTTTATAACCCGAATTAACAAATAGGATAGTTTTTATCCCGATTTTATCTTCCCGTGGGATAATTTTCGAGTTGTATCGGGCGAAGCCGCTGGCTACACCTAGTAGTGTTTGTAATACGAACCGTTTGCGTACATTACAGTACGAGTACAGCCTATGGGTTAGCAACTTGTGTTAGTTATTCACAGTCGTGATGTAAGCGAGTCAGTGTGGGTATGTGAGCCGTGGATTGAGCTTCACGCCGTACATGCTTTCGGTGACTTAATGCATATCGATTAGCTTGTTCATTATTCTTAGCCGAAATACTTCGCCGAAGCGTCATTACATCGACAGTTCAAATTGTCTACAAAGGGAAATTAACTAACTATTCAAGCTTTTCATTGAATAATTAATTCATTAAACTTTCTTTCGTTGTGTCATATAGATAGCTTAGTAAATTCAAAATTCACATAATTTTCACCATTTCCACTGAAATGCGAGCAGATCTAGAATTCAGACAATAGGTGTCACTACGTAAACTTAATAGAAACCAACACTTAGCTGTATCTAGTACCTATTATTATTATTTTATAAGTTCTTGATCAGATCACGGATCGAACTACAATCTACCATCAGATATTTTGCCATTGTTCTATCATACTTGTCAATAATGTCAATGTCTCAAGCTCAAACATTGCTATAGTACAGTCGCGAGTCGTTACCCGACAGTGGCCAGACAGTCTGACAACCAATCTTACCGAAGGGTATCGCATTACCAAGTACAAACTGGATTGTGGAGTTCGGATTGGCAGTTTGTCCGTGTAAAACACTGGTATTCAGCTGCACCCGGTTAGACCAGCCCCCGTAGCATGACGATTCCATCTCTATTCTACCAAGAATAGACATAGACAAAGATTTTTCCATACAATTTGACATGAAACCTTGCTACAATCTGTCATTTTGTCGATTCTTCCGTCGACAAAACCCGTTTCTGGTGGTCATGCTAAACCGGCTGAAGATGATGATGAGCATAGTATATTCTAGCCAATTTAAATTGTGACTGTTACGCGCTATGCATAGTTCAATGCATTGTATGGTATCCTTTTAGCTTTTAATCCATGTCATGGACGCTGTGGTCTTGTATGCCTGATAACGATAACATAGGAGGAAAAGTTGACCACAGTGATTGGCTGATATTGACCTGAATGATTGTGGAAAAATATTAAGCAAACTAACATTGTAATAATAAAACTTATGACTATTGTTTATTCTTTAAACGTTTTGTTAAAAACTTTAAGCAAACGATGATGATTAATGATTAATTAAAATAACTAGATAACTTAATGCTAGAAAAATTGTCATAGTATGTACCTAATTATATCGAGTTATGTATGACTACTGACTTGGTATAATATTACCTACCTAATTTATGTTGCCGTGCCCTAGCCGGGTTTCATGTTGGAACCAAATTCATTGTAACAACTTTTAAACACATGAATGCAATAAAAAAATTGAGTTTGAGTTTGAGTTTAAGTTTTATAATTGGGTGCATCAAATAATTTTCCTGCCCCTTCGCAAAATATGCGCTTTGGACTCGGAGTTGCAGACACCAGTGCGTTATACTATACTATTCCATACTAAGGTACTTTTTCCTATTAATTTTACTAATAACTAACTACCTAATACTTTGCCTCTGGACATTTGGGCCCCTGTCTGTACGAGTATTCGTTAGTCCGTGGATTGGGATATTGGTAGGCCGTTTCGCTACGTTACGTAGTAATTAATTACTCATTGTATTTACATTCGATCTAAGATGTTACACTGGCCAAGAGCGAATAAGCTGGTTGGGTAAGTGTTACTTTAATTAATCAAAGAATTAGTAAGTACTTCATTACTTTATTGCATTATAATTAGCGAGTTGTCGTAAACGCGAATACTGAATACTGATGCTTGAAGTACTGGTTTCGATTCCTGGGTCGGGCAGAGTGTTATTGGGTTTTTCCGGTTTTTCCATCAGGATTTTCTCAGTAGCAGCCACAGAGTCTTAATTTCTGTTCGGTTGATGGGCGAGCCTTCGTGGGATAATAAAAAGACCACACCACATTACAGGCGTGATGATGATATTATGCAACTTTTAATCATGCAATTCAAGAGCCATGAACATGCAACTCATTTCTTCTCATGACATCCCAGTTTAGCTTCTAAATTCTCCACTCAAACGCTACCGTAACAACAAAACCTTTTGTTTAAACGCAACAAAATAAAACGTTCAACACGCGTCCTATCCTAATTATAATTCCAAAGTCTTGCATCTCAGCGGGCGCGACGTTCTTCCATCTACCTATCCGAACCTAGCTTCATCCTCAAGGCTTTTTAAACTGTATTTGTTAGTAGATAAGGTTGGTATTAGGTTGGTGGGGATGTGGTAAACAACACAATAAGTTTTCTGTGTAATTGTTATCGCGACACCGCGCTGCAGGGCCGTGTGCCGCCGCCGCGAGGTCGGGTGACGCATAGATAGTGCGCCCAACCCTACGGCCGGGCTCAGCGGGCACAACCTTCGGTAGAGCGTGAGTCGTGACTGTGAGCTGCGTGGCGTGTACTCGTGGGCTTTAACGCACTGTTTTTGGAGGCTGATGAGATTATTAATTAGATGAATTTATTTGATAGCGCGGGATTAGGGTGGTTAGAGATGGAGAGTACGGGTATCATCAATAATTCCGTAAAATGTGGGATTTATAAAAAGCATTAATTCTATAAGACTCTTGCTTGTCATAAAAAACTCCTAGTAAAAGAGCCAGGGCACACTGATGAGTGTAGATGTGTGTAGTAGAGTATATCTTTTCATCTTCATCGCCTATTATGCTGACTAGTCATGCAGTGCACACATTCAATTGTCTTTAAATGAAGTGATTCCATAAAGAAATGGCTCTGTTGATAGTCCAAAAAAAAACATTTTCGTCAAAGAAAGTCTTTCTCTTTAATGTGGCTTTCACTGTATTAAAAGCTCAGAAAAGTCCCCACATATAAAAATCTCACTGCAAAAAAAAGCTATGTAAGTAACTTAGCTTGCAAAGTTCTAACAGCAGTCACCTGTAATAATCATGTCGTTAGTTATCTCTGCTGGCTCGTACGACAGGGAAAGAGATGGCCTGTTGACCTATCGCCTGCTCGCCTACGTGCGCGGTAATTAAATGCTTTCTTCAGCTTCTCACAGCTTGCGTAGGAAGTTAAGTAGCTACCATTTTGTAAATAGTTTAAGATTTATAAACTATTTTAAAGAAACTTTTTACGGTTCACGGTTCTATAGTGTGAACGCGCCCAATTTGCGATAATCCGAACGCGATTATAACATCACAAGCTGATTCAAACTGGCTGGTAAGGGATGCGTTCTATTTTTAAAATGGCCCGCGAAACTGCACATCTGGCGCTTAGGGCAGGCGCCAGGCGATTATTGTCCCGTCCATCCACTTATTGGTGGACTACAAAATATTAATGCGATATCGCGTGCTGTTAGTAGAGCTTTTGTTCAATTAACGACAATGTCCAGTCCACCCAGTCCCAGTTGTGGAATAACTTGATTGTTCTTCCGCGAATGGCGGGAGTTATGGCGGAATAGCGGGATGATGACGTGTCAAAGCCGTGGGGCGCCCACTCAGCCAGGTACCTACTATAGATCCGGTTATGAACAAATACTTTTTGGTCCTTTTTCCCTGGTACTGATAACGCGGCCGGTGTTATTGAATTCTCGTAATTGTTAAGGTCGTGGGATATATTGTATGGATGAGTAAGTAGATTGTTATCGATGTGGATGGCTGTATACTTAGTAAATAAGGAAATATTTGGGATATTTGCCGCAATTTCTTTTTTTTTGCTAGGTACTATGTTGTTGTATAGGACCATCAATGATCATGATATTTTAGACTTGCGAAACAGTATATATTTGCTTAGATTGCCATAAATATTGACACATTTTGTTGCTAAGTTTACATAAATAATAATCTACACAAACAATAACATAATGCTACTTCTACGGAACCAAATAAAACACAACGGACAAGGACTTAATTCAAAAGAAATTATGCAAGAAAAAAAAAATGGCCGTTCGTCAAATTGAAACCCGGACGACATATTGCACCCCATTGTCTGCATCACATTCTACATTCAAGGCAGGGTCATTTGGAATATTCAGATACAGTTGTTCTCTCACTGGCACTTTGTGCTCGTAAAAGAGTTTCAAAACACGCGGGAGATTATTACAAGTGTCAGGTTTCAGACTGCGGGATACGTTGTCTATGATTCGCTATTGTTTTCTTTTTTTTATCACGGTTTGAACTGGCCTGTTATTGTAACGAACTTTTTAGACGTTGGATTTGAATAATTGCACATGTGGTGCATATTATAGACGTTTATACCATACCTACTCTAAAAAGCTTATTTTATTCTCGCAAAACAGTGAATAAAAAGGCCTTTTAATCACTGTTTTGTTTTTATTCACTATTTTGGTGTTTGAATTTGGAACACAAAAATATATCCGGTCTCTATTTCAATGCTTACACAAACTCCTTGCGCTAAGATTCGACATTCAAAACTCTTTGGTGTAAATAAATTCTCGAGATATTTTGATTGGTCGATATTTGCGACAAGGAGTTTGGCATTAGATTAAAAACTGTTTTGTGTTCTTTGCTGCCTATAAAGAAAAAAAAAAGTGAATTGGCGCCATTTCAAATACTTAGTACTATGAATAGGGGATCGGACAAAAAAAAAACTAATTAGTCCGTCAGATAGATTTCCAAAAATTATTGGACACGTATTTTTTATTTTTTCACGTAAACTTATTAAAATGAAGACGATACAGTGCTTCGAAAACTCGTGTGACGTCATATTATGATAGTACATTTTGACGACACAAGCGACGTTTCAAGCCCCACTCAAAGATCTTTGACGCGTTTTATCTTCGTAATTTTTTATTGATTTGATATAACAAAAAACACGTATTCAATATTTTTCGATAATCTAACTTACGGACTAAACAGAATCATATTATTTTGACCCAGTCCGATCCCCTAATTGTACGGACACAAAAATGAGTGAATTATGTCTTTTCTCGTAGTCATGGTATAAAGTATAGTATGCAACTCTTGAATAAAGTACGAATTTATATCGAGAGCCATGAATCACTCGCTTCGTTCAGGATTCTAACAGTTGAATCACTCGCTGCGTTCGTGATTCAATCATTAGAATCCTTCACTTGCTCGGGACTCATCAACGGCCCTCGCTTTAAATCTGTCCTTTATTCATTAGTTGCATGCATAATATACTATTTTTTTTAATTTTAATATGCGTGGTTTCTTATGTTTCTATATGGAAGTTCGTAGCTGAAACACCCATAGTTATTAAAGCAATTTTGCACTAAACTAAAGTTAAAACGTCATAAACACGGAACTCTGTCAAAGCGACAATGGCTGACTGACCCACTAAACTTACAGCGAGCGATCAGACAGATCCTACACAAAATTTAATATTAAAGCATGGAGTCATAAAACGGGACCTGTTGCTCCAACCCCGTGCATTGTACGTTTACAACCAGTGTTTCGACTAATTATAGTAGTTTATGCGACTGTGCATAATGAAGGGCATTACAACACAAGTGTGGGTTTAAGAAACGAGCCGAAGGCGAGTTTCTTAATAGCATCACACGAGTGTTGTAATGCCTAATTATGTATAGTTGCATACACTAATTTATCTACCCGAATATCATAAGGGCTCTATGATGGGCTCAGGAACCATAGGGAAATGACCAGCATTGTTATCAGTGTAATGCAATAAAAAATAAACAGGTTATTAGTTGCATTCGTCGCTGCAATTACGATATCTGGCGCATGTTAATTTCTGAGTCACTATCACTAATTTTCGACAGAAATAAAGAACTTATCAGAAAATTTGTCTACTCAATGAAAGGGAATAAAAAGCTAACGAACAAATGACAGCTCGAAATGGCGGCGTTTCGGATATCTGTCATTTTTTTTAAATCGTAGGCAAACGAACAAAGTCACTATTCTTGTGTCACTCGAGATCAAAATGTCGTGCGATTTATAATTAAAATCATACTAAATTGGGGTTTCGTATCGATAGGTATCTGTTTTAATGTAGATACTAGAATAGCACACTCACTTGAATTTGACACCTGTTCCAAATTTAAACTCATAACCTACTGTTTTCAGTAGGTTATGAGCTCATTACAGTTCTGTTAATTTCTGCTGGTTGGTAATGCTGGTCATTGCCTATGGTTTTTGAACGCATTATAGAGGGTTTATGATATTTGGGTAGATAAAATCGTTTTATGAGCTTTTGTTTTGTCTTAACGGCCATTCCATGGGCTTTTGGAGTGACTCTTGATGATGTTTTATTAATTTATATAACGTAATAAATGGTAAAATTACCTAAGTAATACTTTTGTGTTATGACTTGTGATTTATGATGTTTTAGAATAAAAGTTTACTTTGACAGAAAAGGCTGTAGGTACATACATAATATTATTATATTGTTATCTTTGCTGAAAACTGCTAAACCCCACATGAATGATTATAACTTCTTACAATAATTAAATACAAAAAAATAAGAAGAGATAAAATAGCATTCAACAGGTTTGATACTTACGGAGTGATCAAGATAAATAAGTTGTTTATGCGATCATATCTTAATAAGTTATCTGGCGCGAGATCAAGATACCTAGTTACCGGCAAAACTTGATTTTTCGCAAGCCTTCTCACGTGGTATAAAATAAATGACAACTTAATTTTAGTCGTTATTCAAAATGAACGATTACACTTTGAAGTCCGCAAACCAGATTATTCTCGGTGCCTTTTCATTCATCAAAGTCTTAAACATTTTTTGAATCATTATTAATGCCCTATTTCGTCTTAATAGTAATCGTTTGGCAGCTTTGTTAGAGCTTCTTGTCAACGATTATGTAGTATCTTGGTAACTCTGCGATAAATCTATCTGTTTGAGTGTGGTACTCTAACTAGAACAATAGATATTTAGATAGAGTAGATCTTTGACAGTCGTAACAGGTAGTCATGTGGCCTGAATGTTCGACAACCAGTCTTACCAAGGGGTAGCGAAAATACAGGTATTCCGCTGCATTCGATTAGATTGGAAACCAACCCTTACATAGTTAGGAAAAGGCGAGGCAGATGACTCTAGCTTTAAGCTCGTAGTATTGAGTGACTTATTTTGAATGGTTAAAAAGTCACTTTGCTTTACTTTTGCAAAGTACGTAATTACGTATACTATTATTTATTCTGTGGTAAAATGCACTCATTGCAGACCAAATCTGTACGACAAATCCCTTCGCTGTCCCGTCGTCCCATCCCAAAAATATAAAATCGATTGGCTTTTAAGTACCTTTTTGATTGTGTATGATTGAGGCAAACCTCAAATCACTCCAAAATAATATTTACAAATCACACGTTACCTGATTGGTACGGGAGTCGGTGCCGACCGACAGACGTTATTTTTTCTCGATTTATTAATTGCAAACAGGATCTTTTATTTCGTACATAATGGCTAATGGAATATTTGAATATTTAATATTTGGAGTCAATAGTAAGAGCTTTACAAACGGCGGCGCCTATATTAGCTGTAACATATATAAAACGATTAATCATTTAGTAGCCGGACTCCATCAAAGCGAGAGGATAGGAGATGTGTTGTAAACCATCAATAGAATTTCGTTATGTAGGTACTTACACTTCTCGTCTCCACTTAGAGGAAACGGTTGAGCAGAGAGAAAATGTCTCGTAATTTTTTTGACGACAGAGATGTGATCGGCTTTTACGCATACTGCTCTCTGTTTTGCACATCTCATTTTATGGTTCGAAGTCATAGCCTTTTCCACGCTAAAATTAGAAATGTTGTAGTGTGCCTATATCTTTACTTATCTATACTTCTATACTAATATTATAAAGAGGTAAAGTTTGTGTGTTTGTATATTTGTTAAATTGTAAGGGGTAATCTCGGGATCTACTGAACCGATTTTAAAAATTCTTTCACCAATAGAAAGCCACATTATTGCTGAGTGTCATAGGCTACTTTAGGTTACTTTTTATCCCTGTATTCCCACGGGAACGGGATCTACGCGGGTGAAACCGCGGGATGTCCTCTAGTTCGCTATAATTTCATGACACGGAAGTTTCAAGTCTGGATTGTCTTTGAATGATATACAGTAATTGTTGTGTCAGCCGTCAGTTAGGTTTACCTGCCCTTAAACGGCATGTGAATTACTGCAAAGTAAGTCGTCTGCTGTGTGTGAAAAGAGAAAATACTAATTTCTTATTGTTTGTCCCGTTGGAAATTTGCACGTTTTAGTATTTGACATCGCTGGCACTCACTTCCTTGATCGACGTAAAAGGTAATCAATCATACAAGATATTAATAGATGTTTTGTCTAAAGTTAGTTAGTTATTTTCTGTACTTAATTATTAACAAAAGCTTCACTACTTGAGGTACCAGCTTTTAATAAAATTCACGGTTGTCTGCTTTTGTGTGAAAATAATGTGCGATTTGAAACTTTATCACCTATTAAATTAGTCACTTGTTCTAAAAGCAAATGAGCTATTGTTCTAGAAGAAGCGCCAATTGATGAGTTGTCAACTTGAAAGAATTCATCCCACGGTTGAAGCTCGCAGGTCTATAATTGTTTCATTACTCTGAAACATCCTTATCGTTAACATGCAAGCGATACACGGTACCTAAACGAGTATGAAGTAATTAAGTTTTTAAGTACTTAATGCCTTACCAAACATGACCGGGATGCATTCAAAGAATTTCAGTAAAAACCCAAATGAGGATTGTTTATTCGTTTCTCACAAAATCGCGGCAGTCGGCCGTAGCCGTAATAAGTAACAACAAAGGCGGGCTCGCGTCCCTTTCAATTAGTTTTTACGCGGCGGAGATAATGATTTACAACGGACGGACGGACGGACGGGGCCCGCGGTGTAATCGCGTACGGCCATCTTTTCCCGGAAAGAGCGACAATGAACACACGTTCGCGGTATTTCGCCCCCTCTACACTATGGTCTCGTTTAGTTTAGCTGTGTGAAAGCTCTCGCGGGTGCGTGCAGGAAGTGTAGTTGGTAGCTACGCGATGATAATAATAGTGGCGTCCGACGGTTCTGCTCACAGCCGCTTGCCGCCTGTTATCTATAGTTGTTAACAGAATCGAAGCTTTCAGAACCTTACTTATTTTGGTATAAAAGTAACTTAAACATGAACTGACATATAATACAACAGCAAGGATTTTGGATCCTTGCTGTTGCATGACTGACTATGACTTGAATCTATTATCATGAAGTTATACTTAAGTACAATGCTGCAAGTTTGTAATTGTTGAACTATGAAAACGTCGCTAGAGTCTGTCAAGCGAGTCTAGTCCCATGAAAAAGGCGGCAAATTCAAAAATCACTGATATAAAACACTGATATAGCACGCTGAAAACTTATTGATACTTGAATTTTAAAGTAAAAGGGTTGTGGACTCGACTCGCTTGACAGACTTCTATCAATAAGTTTTCAGCGTGCTATATCAGTGTTTTATATCAGTGATTTTTGAATTTGCCGCCTTTTTCATGGGACTAGACTCGCTTGACAGACTCTAACTTCGCCACTACGGTACCTATAAAAGCGCTGACAATCACAAGTTGTTTCAACAGATGGACAATAATTAACTGTATTGTTTGCTCAATCGAAATGCCCAAAAAACAATAACAGCACATGTAATGCAATGCGTGCAGAGCACACCATAGATACACACCAAAGCACGTCCAGAGACAACAGCGTGCGTATCAAATCGTAGTCTGAACGACGACGTTGTGCCACTATGGCACTAATATCGGTGCTCACGACAAACCCACTGCGCCTGTTTGTACTGGCCGGCGAAACAAAAGCCTTTTGTCCTGCAGTTACGTTGGAGCCACGGATTTTGTGGCAACAAGTGAGATAGCGTACATTTTTGATGGAATTGTGCTCGTAACAGTGTTTAGTTTGGTCTGTTTTATGAGCTAAGTAAATTAAGTAGATGAGTGTCGTTATGAATTGAAACGTGAAGTTTTGTTGTCATTTAGACAGCTGGCTTTTCCTGCTTCCCATCATCAGCCTGTGTCTCATCATCATTCTCCTGCCCTTATCCCAATTCATTTGGGGTCGGCGCAGCATGTCTTCTTCATCCATACTTCTCTGTTTCTCGTCATCTCATGAGACACCTCCTTTTTTGACATACAGTCCATCCATCGTTTCTGTTCCCCTTTTATTGATGGATATATACTTTTTATTGGTTAGCAAAATTGGGTCATCGATTTACCATTTCTTATTTGCTTTCTTTAAAAACACAAAAGCCTCTTATTTATTTACCTTTTTGTTTATTAGTAGTTTCGATGACTCATCTAGTATAAGTCATCTAAGTAAGTACCTTCGTCGTGTCCTTGATTTTATGCAATGAACGGGACCGAAGCTGTTTGGTGCAAATCGATGGTGCACGTCCTCGTGCGACTTTCGGACGAAACGTGAAGTACTACTCTACTTGAGTAAGACGGTAACGTGTCGGCAAAAAACAAACTATGAGTTGCTCGAGTAGATGAGTTTACCTTATTAGCGTATAAGTTAGCTTGTTAGCTGTACAGCCTTTGTATTGCGAATTGTATTTTTGTGTAGAATTCTGGATGAAGGTCAATTAAAAACGCTTGACGTAGATCGTGTAGGAAGTCTTTAAAATTAAAAAAGAAACGTGTCTAGTAAAACGAACGCGGTTTTAGTCGGATATTGTAATTCATTTCGTAGAGTATAATATTAGGTAGGTGTAGGTGCTTTCTTGCTAATTATCTCGAAGTTTTTGTTAAGGATCTCAAAAATTTAATTTGTGTAACAACGCGTAAAAACACCCTTCGGGTAAAAATGGCAACGCCTTGTCTCTCGCCACGGGTAAAGGTGCGCGGTAATGGTCGCGGGCGCGTTTCCCCGCGACTCAGGCAAGGCTCAGCCCGGCGAGCACGGCCTACAGTGACATGGCATGAGTCACACATTTTATCACAGTTTGGGCGATAAAACCGTTTTGTCTTAAATGCTAGCACGGCGGCGTAAGATAATTTCTTGATATGTGATACAACTTCTTGACGTCTAGTTGGGACTCCTATGTCTTATTTGCTACTATGGGCGCACCCATTTTGTAACAAATGTCACATTTTGACAGATGAATATGCTCGTTTATATCACGTTCGTTCGGAGGTGGTGATAAAAGTAAATTAAAAATATAAGTATATTTTTCTGCTTACTACTGCATCAAATGGCAGTAAATTATTATAATTATGTTCTTGCCCGAAGGCAAGAGGTCCAAAGTAGGAAAATATTCCGAAGAAACATTTGGGACTCCTCTAATCCGTTCGAGTTATTTCACTTCAAAAATTTCACAATATATTTCAAAACAAATCACATCAAACTTTTAAAGGAAAAACAGAACTTTTAGTTAGTAGCAAGTTATCAAATAATAAATAAAAAAAGAAAATGAAAGACGTGCCGCGTACGCAGTGTTGCCATCGAAGTTTCAAGCTCCCCACCAGAATCGACCTCTAAAACCACCAGAAATCCACTAAAAAAATCGCACCTTCTTAAAAAATCGCTAAATTTTCCACTAACTTTATTTCTGGCAGATTTTTGGTCTTTACTAAAGGAAATAATATTTTTTTGAAACGTTTATTAAAGCAATAACATGAAAATTACATATAATGTAACAAAATACTTCAACTTCAACTCTCTATTAATTCATGGCTTTTGTGGAAGAACAAAATACTTAATAAAACCTATTTTTTAAAAGAGGTCAATCAAATTATATTATTAAGTTATCTTCAGATGAGTCGTTTCCGTCCGTATCATCATCGTTAATCTCGGACTGATACGACTGTTTGGTACCAAATAATTCCACTAGAAAAATCCACTAGCCACTAAAACCGATATTTGTCCGCTAAAAGGTAAGTCAAAACCACCAGATTTAGTGGAAAATCCATTAAGTTGGCAACACTGCGCGTACGTGTCATGTCAAAAATGAATTAGTACCCAAGAAAATTAAAAAGTTGTTTAACTGTATGAACTGTGCTCTTATACACGTACTTTTTTATTTGGTCGCCTATTCAGATGGTCATAGACATTTTTATTTTTTTAATATACTAGGTCACACTATGAAGTCAGCAACAAGAAAGACAAGTCGCGTCTTAAATTATATCACATGTGGTACCCGTGCTAGCATTTAAGACAAATTCTAAGACATGACATAATTTATAACGTCTTGTCACCAACGTCTTGGGTACGCCCGTGCTCGCCCCGCAGGTAGGGACGTACGTAATGAGCGCAGGACGCAGCTCGCAGGTACGCGCGAAACAATGCGTCTGGAAGGGACCGCGACTAATAATGTCATGTTATTATTACTTCTTTAAAGTAATCGCGAGTACCTGCGAGACACGGTTGGTAGCGAAAACGCGGGTTAAAGTTTTTTGTGTATGATGGGTTTTAACGGCTGAGAAAGTAATTGTATTTAGCCTTTTCGGACTTAACTTGAATGGTGCTAGTGATTTTGCTCGGAATTTTAATCTACTCTGGAATTTATTGAATTCCTTTCTAAGCAGACGGTAAAGTAGGGCAAAACTCTTAGTTTCTCTTTTACAACCTACAAAATAGGCTTGTTTTTCTTCAAAGATAGACCCAAATATTCATTCTACGCCGTACCCGCATCGAAAGCATCACGCAGCTCGCACGCGTGTGGAAAGTAATGATACTTATGTTATAAGAGAATTTATACTCTCGCCCCTACGCATGAATACCGATCGCAACGTGTCGCCGGCCTGACGATTGATGGCAGCAATTTTCGCGGCCGTGCCCCTTCAAGTTATAGCCTGCACGTATCTGTGTCGCGCTAATGGCGGCGCGGAGGCGGCGATCGCTCGGTGACGGCCGCGTAAAATGCGTAAATGTAAATGTGTGCCCGCGGTGTACGCCATCCGGCGTTCGTCGCGCTCGCGAGTGGCGATAATTTAGCCCCGCGCCGCCGCGCCGCCTCCCCGCGGTCCTCCCGACCCTGCGTCGCGCCGCGCCGCCGCCGCTGTCGCCGGCTGAGACGCGCGTTACGTAAAAACGTCGTCGGAACTGCACTTTATGTTATGGATATGGTAACAATCGCTTCATCGGCTTTCTCTTGGATTATTGACGCGAACTTCGCGGCTTATAGTACGCTCGAAGCTCTTTGCTATCCACACATTCCACACTAACTATACTCGAGAACTAGGAAGCGTCTATCGCTCTGCTAAGTACTGTCTGCTGTTATATTACCCGTACCGTAACCTTACATAAGGATCATATTTCCTTGACCTACAATAAGGTTGTATCTTTACACCAATCGCAAATCTGTTGCTCTCTCTCTTAAAATTCGAGAGCTACGTGACTCCGAATAGGTCTGTTACTGACATTATTGACCTTTATAAAACTCAATAATTGCACTTACACTTAGCAAACGAGACACGTTATCATGTTATTGAGGCTTACTCATCAGCTAATCAGTGTTTTGTTATCGGGACACAAATAGCTGCAGCACAATCGCCGCCGGTCGATGACTTATGCAAATTCTTTCTACGCGCTGACATTGAATCTCGGTTTTGATAAATCTGTTGGCGTCTGCCCCGGCCTCGAAACTTTGTTTTTGTTTGTTTTTACGAGTAATTACTTGTTGCCGTCATTAAGTTGAGTTGGTAAACGTTTAATTTGATGATTAGTCCTAAAGACTGCGGGGAAGACCTAGGTGACAGAAAAACAGAAAAACAAACCAAGAAAGCACAGCAGATTAAGGGAAACCTCCAGTAATCAGAGCACTAGTGAGTTTACACGGCTTTCAATGATGATGAGTTTGATAATGCTCTAAAATCCTAAATTATTCATACACTTACCAGTTTTTCAACGCATCACTTTCAATGCCACAAAATATTTCAAAAGAGTTTTATTTCATCCGCTACCAGATCCATAACTTTGAATTTTGCGAAATCTGCTTGGCATAATTTTATTGAAGGGTGGCCATACCGTACGGAAAATGTAAATCTGCTGTAACTTTATCTTTTGCACCCACACCGTGGCACGTGGAGGCGGCGACCTAAGCTTGGTGTGACCTTGACCTTTACGGAATTTGGAGTAGTTTTCGTTATTACAGCTGATGTCCTATTTCAGGCTAGGCCTTCAGTACCGCCTCTATCATGTTGCTAGTGCTAGTTTGTCGTTATGTCCCTGGCATTTCCGACCTTGGGTTGGGTCTAATGATTAGTGTTTGAAGTTATAATTGTCAGTGCTATTATTAATGTAGTCACTGGCTTTATAGATATTTAGAGTATACTGTATAGTCAAAGCGGGATTATGCATGACTTCATTGTTGAGGATTTAACTGCCGTTATTTGTACACTCAAAGTGCAGAATGCGGTAAACTTAACAAACACTCTCGCTCACCCTTGAATCGGAGATGAAAAACTGCATATTGGGTTGAGTTATACAAAGAATTTCTATGAAAAAAACATGTTGTCGACTGTCCCAAAAACACAATCGTTACATTTTGTGAGATAAGCTCGACAATTAGTAGTCAGCAGTGAGTATTCAAAGGCGCGCCGGGACGTGCCTTATCGTGGGGTGGCGGGTTTGAGCCGCGGCCGCGACTAGGTACGTGCAGCTACACGGACAAAGAGCTCCTAGAATGTCGCGGATATTCGTGGGAAGAAAGGGTTGGCCACACCGCGCCCCGCGCATACAACGCAAAAAACGCAATAAACCCATCGTATCACCGTCGCGTGAGACCGTCTCGTTCAAAAACTTTAATTGGACCCTTTTCGCATCGATTGTTATGTAGATCGAGTGACGTTCGCGTCTTTAATATTCTTTGTTTTTTGTCAACCCTCGATCCGTAAGCCGTTTCGTCTCTTTGTCTCTCGTCCTCGTCCTTACGAATGCAGATCTATTTCCGGCGTGTCATTTACGAAATCATATTTCTTGTGTCCGTTTACTTCACCCTTATTTCTCTCTAATTGCTGTGCATTGTTCACAGTTAATTCGTGGAGGTTAAACAAGGATTTAAGCTTCTCCTTAATTAACCCTTTAATTCTTGAGTACGAATAGAGTTGCGAAACTGCTAAGTGAGAACTGAGAAGCAATTCTGCGAAATCTGTCGTGCGATAAGCTTTGTTTCGCAAATCGCGGTGTGTCGCGTTTCGCGAGTGTCGCTCCGTGATTATGTAAGTGTATTGCGCTTGATATCTGCGTCGTTATCGCGGCACCTAAGCGCGCAGCCGTCCGTGATCTGTTATCACTGGACAGGTTCGCCTTGCGACATATTGTGTCGCATGTGTGCGCGCTATTACACTTAATCACTCGTATGCAGGCAAAAGATCGTAATTACCTTTTATACTTCAGTTTTTGTAAAGCAAGCGTGTTATTGGAATGAATGGTAGGCAAGCATAATATATTTTGTCATTATCGTTTATTACTGCGTGGCCAACCATTTTCCTTATTTAATACGCACGTACGAAGGAAAGGACCATCCCGAACACATAAAGCCCGCCACTTTCCCTATCAAAATTATAAGCTTTAGTAAGTAGATTCGGGCTTAATCGAGTCAACTCCAAGTTTTCATTTTGTGAACGGCTCAAGTTGTTGCGAGAGCACACGAATGGGCGCGGGTTTAACGAGCGCCGCCGACAGAGTTTCTGAACGATTATCTCCGCGACTAATTATTTCCGGCGGCGCGCGGCGGCGACTCACGCGCCCGTCCGACACGTCGCCGACGCGTTCGCCCATCGAACAAGCTTTTAAAATTGTACATCTGCGGCTGCGCGGTCAATAGACGGCGTATGCATTTCACGCGCGACCGCCCGGAGCCCATCTATACTCTATACCTGACGTTGACGCTCGCGATCTTATTACCGCGCGCCGGCGAGAGAAAAAAAACAAAGGAAGCGGCGGCAAGCGGAGCGGCCTCGGAGATTTATGGAGGCGCGGCGCCGCCGGGGGCCGGAGTGTCCCCGAATCGCCGCGGCTCGCGGCTTCCAGGAAACGCGATGCGGGCGAGGGTTGGCTTGCACGGCGAATATTGATTACCCACTGGTCGTACTATTAATAGGAGGTCGGTTGACGTCGCCCGGTGGGAGTTCACCCGCTCTGTCCGCACTCGACCTACGCGAGCTGAGTACGTTCGCCTTTCCGGCGTCCATTTCGCTAATTGCCTCAAGCCACACCGGCTACGAACCCGGTCTCAGTGTGCTGTGAACTAACTAAATTATTTCGTGCATGCACATCGCATCGGTAATTACGAGGCGATTTCAGATCCATCTACGAGAGTGCCGAATTATTTAAGCTCAGGATCTAAATTGAAAGAAAGAAAGAAAAGAAAAGAAAGAAAAAGAAAGAAAATGTATAATGCGTGTGTGTGTGTGTAATTGCTTCTTCATTATGATCTCATGTGTTCTACTAATGCTTAGTAGTGTAAGTACCTACCTAAGTTACTCGTACTAACATTAATAACACGTGTTCTTTCACCCATTGTTGTAGCGGCTTGTTTTTAATCGCATTAGTAGATTGGCAGTAGGTAGGTAGGTACCTGCTGACGCTAAAGTAAAAGGCAGCGTAATGACTTCACACAACAATCGATTCGGTTCCGAATAATTAACAAAGTGCAGCTGCGAGCGTCGAGTTATTTGAACAAGATAAGAGCGGCCATCCGCGGAATATGAACTAGGGGAAAGCGAGCGTGCATTGAGCTTCTAGAAAGTTCGAACAATGCGTTAATCGTCGGGACAGGCAGTGAGCAGTGAACAGTGAGGCAGACAGTGACCTGCAAGCGCCGGTTGGTCGTCACGCGGGTGACGCGTGCGCGGCGCGGGCGCACTCGCGAGGTCACCGCCGCGCACCGCTAGCCGCTACTCAGCAACACAGGACAGAATGCCCACTAACGCGAAGGGTATTCAAAAACGTATGCATAAATAATTCGTGTCGATGCATATTTTCGGAACTTTAGACCAGAGCACGCGATATCTCACCGGGTGGGCATTTTACATACATAAGTAAGCATTTGCACTTCGAATTGGAAGACCTCGAATTGACCTCAGAGTCAGAATCCTTGGTCAGTAATGGTCAGTTACTAGAAGTGAGAGATCGTATTGATTTGAGAACTTATAATGGGCGTACTTACAACTTTATGTAGAATTGCTCTACCTAAGATCTCAAAACATATTATAATATCGTTTCCTGAAAATGGCAAAGGAACCCTATGTCGTTGCAGTTTCGGATCTTAAACCATCAACATAATCAGCCTATAATGTTTCCACTTCTGGGACACAGGCCTCTACTCTATGAGAGGGAATGGGCTGTCCAAGTGTCCACCACGCGGCCCCAGAGGTGGTCGGTAGACTTTAGGCAAAGGTTTTCGAACTTTTTGTTCTAGGACATTACAGTTACCATTGCGCAGTGACAAATCTCGATGTCTAACGAGAGTTGTTTCTTTTGCCTCTTTAATACAGGAAATGTTGATCAGTCCACCTTCTGCATGTATTTTGTCACCGTACACCGCGGCCATGCCATGAGGCGCGGGCGCAGCTACGACGCACGCGCTGCAACACGATGCCACCGGCCGCCATTATCTCTGGCGTACTTGATCGATGCCACCGATAATATTCAACAGCTCAATAACGTACAATATAGGTAATATTGTAATATTGCCCAAAATACAAGAGGTTATTGTCCGCCACCTGTTTTTCTTTGCCAATATTTACTTGTTGCTAACGTTCGTGTTTACTTTTGTCTATGAGTGTTGGAGATGTCTAGTTTTGACGATGATGTTCTTTCTTTCTGGTCAAGTGTGTTACAAAATGCTCTGCTGCAATTGTAAAGTCTGTTAATGAGCGTTACTTAATCCGTATTCACTACAATATGGATTAAGTAACACTCCAGACTTTACAGTCAGGTAGCTGTCATAGCAAAGGTCAAGCCGCGATGTTACAAAGCGAAATGTACCAATCATTTATTGAATCAATGGCTCTACGATCCTTCCCCCTAACGACAATCACTTCGCGACGGTAATGTTTTAAACAATGCGGTGTTATCGCGAAACTAAATGCGTCACCACGCTGTTCATTTGAGCGCGGTGTACATCGGCGGCGCTGCAGCGTTGCGTCACCGCATCGAACGGATATAGCCGCGATCGATCAACATCGCTTCCTTTATTTTTGCGCGACGCCATCGCTTGCAGCTAGCTACGGCTAGCGGTCTCGCCCACGGCGCGACATTCTGTACCTAGCTTTCTATTCTATTCAAAGAAACGTAGTTTCACAATGTGAGTGTCGATGCAGCGTCAATAGACGCGGACTGAGGAAGCGACGACGGGCGGCGAGACAGCGACCACCACTGACACGGCTATTTTCAGCGTTTACGCAATATGCAGATTGATACAGACTCAACCAGGGTCCCGCATTTGTGGTTTTGTGAACAGTCTATCTAGCACTCATAAACTTATCAATCGAACGACTTGATTGTCATATTAGTCGGCCGAAAAAAACTGCATTTCTCTCAAAAAATTAATTGCAATTTATGGACATATCTCAGAAAACCCATTCTCTTCTTTCCTTTTATTTCTAATCAAAACACGTCGTTGCAAATGTGTCGATTTAATCTTAATGATATGATGCCGGATGTTAAACATGTCGATAACGTGTGGTCGGTCGACGTCACTCGCGCGATCTCAAACGCACCGACTAATTGTTGTGTTCGGACCAGCTCGGAAAGAATTATTCCACCGCTTTAGTTCGCAGTTCCGCGTGGGTGCATCATTGCACTTCAGCCCACTCTATTTAAACTAGTTACCACATATCGAACGCATCCATTGACGCTTTATTTTTAATTTCCACTGGACTGTTGTAAGTAACACATCGATGGATGTTGTCCAAGTCGATTTTGTTGTAGTGAAGTGGTTTAGGATGTGTACCGGGGAAGGGGCCTGGCGTCTCGTCGCCAATAAGTTTCAAAGTTTTATTTTATGTCGCTGCATCCACGTGTACCACTTTGGCTTGTCTCTCGCTTGGCGTGAAATGCGCACAATGTGTGCCCGGACGAGGACGTACAGTTAGTGGCTGGCTGCGGACTTTATAATAATTCGCTCTTTTACTGTTTCCGCGTTTTGTAAGTAACATGCTATTGTCTCAAACGAACATGGTGCTACAAGACTGTTAACAATCTAGTTTATTGGTCCTAAGGTTGCAGTTATTTACATTACAATACCTTCTGGGGCCAGAGTTTAATCGCCTCGATACATGTCAATAGAAATTCGTAAACCTAACTCTCACAGCCGTGTTTATAGTCAAGTTAAAGTATCTCTGCTTTCTACGGAAAGCAAACTTAAGAATTCTAACTTTTGACAGCCAAGCTAACTATTCTCACTTCAAGTAATTATTAATTAAACTACAGAATAAAAATCGTATCTTAAATACTTAATGACTTTTTACTACCCGCAGTATCTGTAAATGTGTCTAACTAAGTATAATAATTTAGACTCGTTTATAGATACTGCGGATGGTAGACCTCAGGCAGTGACTGTGGTTACCTATAAAATGAAACAGAAACAGATACATTTTTTTACACACTACATTTGTCCTCTTTTTGCTTGCAGGGCCTACATCAGTAGTACAGTCGAACAAGCTAATAAGTATACAGCCAGCTAACTTGTCTTTACTTTTAAGATTATACAGATACATTTAGAGACTGGTGTCAAACGATACAGCATTTGACATCAGTCGCTTAATGCGAAACACTTGATAAAACAAAGTTACAATTAATAGTTTCAGTGTTATAGAATTATAAAGGTCTCTACCCTGTATACTAATTAGCTTGTTCGACTGTACATAGTCAAAGAGAGCTTTACACGGGCAGTCCGCACGTTGCTAAGAGTCGCTACTCGCTGCTTATAATCAAGTTTTCAGTAGTTGCGCGGTAAAGGATAGCTTTAGCCAGTAATTTGTCTGAAATCCCCGCTGGCTACATACGTAGAGAAGTGGTTCCAGGAACTCGGCGTCTGTTGTATTCCCAGGACTACTTGTAGTTGATGTTTCACGAATGTTATCAACTAATTCGCATAAAGCGAGCCAAAATATTATTACTAGTGGGCCCTCGCCCGCGGCACCGTTTAGGGTTCGTTTCTAAGACATAACAATCGGTTTTAGACCTTTTTGTTAGCTCCTGACTCCCAAGGATCAGTTACTGTGGGAATTTCATGAATTTATTGGATTACTCAGAAACTTTTCTTTGAACCATCAATTACCTTCACTCCTATCCTTTATATCTATAATTTCTGCCTTGGTGACTTGTGATAATTTGAAGTGGGCTCTAATATCCAATTTAAATGCATTTATAATCGGCGAATGGCGATAGACTCCAAAGTCTATTGCACGTGCATACCATTATTCTAAAATCAATTACGTGTGTGGACTTTTATGGCCATAGTTAAGTTCCGTCATGTAAAGGGCAGTGCGCATCGATCGCCCTCTATTAGCGCAATCGCTGCGGTGCATCGTGGGAGCGCGCGCACGGTGCGCCTGACTCACTGCGCCCGCGCCGCGCCCGCACCGCGTCGCCGTCATCTGTCAGTGGGCGGCCATTTTCGGCGATCGGTCGCCGCCGCCAATTTGAATTGTTAATGGCGATTTTAACAGCCACATAAAATGGCTAAGAATTAATGTAGGTATTTAACGTTTTCAGGTTTAGCGTATTCTGTTCGTTTACGATGGCGCTCCTAACGACACATTGTGATGTCTCGTGGAGTGAATATATTATGTTGGGTTGCTTCTATAGTTTCGTTGACGGGGTAAGCAGAGTTGTGAGCGGTTCGTTGACACGGCTCAAGTTAACGAGCAGTGGTAAAGTGTAGAGTTTAAAGACAATAAGAAAGCTCGCAAGATAATACAACTTTATGTAATGAGCGTATGGTATGACAGCCGTTCAAATTGCGGTTCACGTTCTTTAGAACAGGGAACAGGGGATACATTTTCTGCTAAGTAACACTGCAGATATTCTCATTATATTTGAACGAACTTCGGTCTAACCTGAACATTTTTGGGTCAACCCCTTTCTGAATCCGTAGCGCTATTAAATGTATTCCTACTTGTTTTGATATTCTAAAATCTAAACTGCACAAAGGTACTAGTAAACATCACAACAGAAAAAAGTTACGAATGTTCCATCTTTTCCACCAGCAATTTTCCCATAATTTCCTCACACACAAAAAACACCACGAAAACTTTGTATTATTCAAAAATATTCTAACACCAGGCGCTGCGTTACTCTTGAAGTCTTGACGAATAGCTAGACATTCATTCTAGGTACAGAAGTGCGAAAAAACCGAATTACCTTCGTAGGGACCTAGGTAATCAGAGGAAATGTATGCGTACCTAAGTCTCAAGGATACCTCGTGAGGGGACTTACCCACGTTCGCGAGATGCGTAGTATCCGCTGAATGCGCCTCAAGGTCATATTTTAAAGACAAATATTGAATATTGGCACTCGCAAAATTAGAGGATAATGCGTTCATTACGTTTTGTCAACAGTAGTGTGTGTTATGGTCTCAATACGAGTATTTTGCTTTTCTGAGTTTCTTAGTTTTTATTACGCCCGACCTAAAGATTTAATACATCGGCATCGCTCAGCAGTCTCGCTACTACTAGACTTGAATCGGATCCCGGGATCCGTAGAGACTACTTACTCGCCGGGATTCGTGTTAAAAATCGGATCCCGGGATCGGTGGAGACAGTCCCGACTAGACCAACGACGCAGTCGATTCCTATTGTTTTAATAGAAAAAACAAAAGCCCAAAGCTCAAGTGCATTCTACTTTGTATGACCGTTGACCACAGAGCTGTGGTGGCCCAGTGGTGGCGGCCCCGACTTAAGAACAGTGAGTCGTGGGTTCGAACCCCATCAGGCGCATTACTTTGTGTAATTTATTTCATCACCACTGCTCTCAAAACGGTGAAGGAAAACATCGTGAGGAAACCGGCATGTCTTAGAACCAACAATTCGAAGACATGTGACATCTACCAATCCGCACTGGGCCCGCGTGGTGGATTATAGCCCATCCCTCTCCTAGAGAGGAGGCCTGAGTCCCTCCAGTGGGAACATTATAGGCTGATGATGATGATGACGACAATTTCAGTTCCTAGTATTGCGTTACGTAGCACTTTATCCGCTTAGTTACTTTATTTTACAAACGTAAACCCTATTACGCGAAGTTTTAGTTCTACATAAAGCCATTTAAAGCGCACGTACGCAATACGTTGACGTAACAAGAACCTAATGGTCACCTACCAACAACGGGTTAACAGTAAATGACGACACGAACTTCCCTAAATCGTCACTGAACCAGCTTCTGTCATTCTTTGTACTTAATTTATCTCATAAGCACTAATCTATATAAATAAAAAGAGAAGTCCTGACTGACTGACTCATCAACGCCCAGCCCAAACCCTTGAACCTAGAAAGCTGAAATTTTGTACAGAGGTTCCCTTTATAATGTAGACAAGGAATAATTACCAATTAAAAAATAAATTTTTACCTTTTTTTTTTTGGTGGGTGGAAAATCTTAAAATAACCCCTCCCTCCCCCCCCCCGCTCTTGGGCAGAGTGGAAGGGAATGTCAGACTTCTACTGACTAACAACCACCCATGTTCCTTCTTCGCCCTTGTGCCGAGGCCACGTCATCTCTTTCGATAATCCGCAGCCCCGACGGCCTTATAGGTACACCTCTGCCTAACTTCGGCGATTACAGGCGTTATGTTATGTTATGTAACTAAAATAATTATCAGCAGTGATGTACGCAAGTACGTCAGGCTCGTTATCCTGTTTCCTCGTGGTCTGCAATGCGCTGTTCGCAGCTGCGCCATGTTTTTTTAGCGCGAAAACAGTGCAGATGCATGCGGGTGTGGACTTAGTGCGTGGGAGCGCGGGAAGAGGGAGGGAAGTTATAGTGCGATGGGTGCATATCATTAATAGAATGATGGGAAATGGAGATCATTATCGCGTTGTTAATGTTGTGATCGTGTTAGCTCTGATAATACGGGTGTTTTAGGAGGTTCAAATGTGGATTTATCATGTAGCGTAGAAACAACGCCAAGCGTCTAGTTAATGTGACCGAGTAGTACTTACTAAGTTGTTACCGTAATTAATAAGAATAAGTTAATAAAATCAAAATCCCAATATTTTAGGTAGGCCTACATGGGCACTAAAAGAACGTCGAGAACGGTTCGGGTTGGTCGTTTTCTATGGAGAAGATCCGAAAAGAAACACCATGGCTAATTGGCTACGCTTTTAGACATAACGCAATATTATGTCGAAATGTATGCTAGATAATTGGGCCACGGAGGAGCTAGTGTTTTCCATTGAAATACAGCTAGCCAGAATTCCAACTGTTCGAATAGTTCAGTTTTGTCAAAGGGATATGTCGGCTGATTATATCAGAGTTCTGTTTCCACAAATTCACGGGTATTCCGGGGATTCACAACTGTTATAATACAGGGGTTCTAGATTGTATGGATGTGTTTGTGTACTAAATGTATTGTTCTTTACGTAACTAATATACCTACTTACTTTAGTTTTTTTTTACCCGCACTCTTTTCTGCTAGTAAATTACTGTACTGTGTTGTAGAGGTCAGATAGGCAGTCGCTCCATGTGAAATACATTCATTACGGGAAGCCGACCTCAACATGGTTGGGAGAAGGCAGATGATGACTCTTTAGTGCAAATCCTTTTAAATACCGTGACAAATCAAAATCGACACATGACTCAAAATGTAAATGAATCGCTTCCGCTCTTCCCACCACCGTGCCCCCTACCAGTCGGTCGGCACGTTTGCGCGGCTGACGGTCACCGTCGTCGCGCGCGCATTACGCGGTCGCGAAGCCACTGCGCCCGCGCCGATTGGTGAGTCACGCCCGCCACTCGCCGCGAGCCGATACCAACACAACAAACACACGAATGTTTGCGCATCACTCACTTGCGCTACGAGTATGTGCTGGTATTTCGTCGTCTGCGTCCGCTTTTAGGTCATTTGGAATGGAACACTGTACGGTCTAGAATTTGAGGGGATACTGTACCACTCCCACCCGTGGACTTGCGCGCGACAACACGTACTCACAGTGTGCTCGTATATAAAAATTCTCTACAGTCTCAAAAGCAATCTCCGGCCTTTAAATAATATATAGTTGTGTAGCCCAGTTCACAAGCTATCCAGTGCGCGAAACAGTTTAACATAAATCTCAAGAAACAACAGTTAAACTCAGTATTAACAAAAATCGTTAGCAAAAATTTTAATTTTTGCGAAGTACCTACGTGAGCCATCGTGTCATCGGCAAACAGCTGAGCGACGCGCCGAGGTCAACGACCGGCCTAGTGCAAACTACGAGTCCTTTCGGAGATATTCGGTTGGCGAAGTTTTACGAAGGCGAGTGCGACAAATAGTTTCTACGGCGCGCCAGCGCACAGTGTCTAAGGTGACTCATTATTTACTGCTCTGCATGCTATCGTTAAAAAACTACCTGTTTGCTGCGTTTGGTGATAAGTCAACTCTCTTGATTTTCGTATACACTGCGAAATAGAAAGAATGATTCGACGTTCGCCCCCTAAAACTACATCGTCGCCGTCACTACATAATTCTGAGCCTAATTTAACTTTGAGTTCTGACACTTCTGACACAAATGAAAGCATCACTCATAGGAAACGCAGACGTGGTGACGATGTGGATCTCGAAAGGGTGGAAAAAATGATGTTGGAAATGAAAAACATGTTTTCTGAGATGGTTTCGCAACAAACCCAGCAAAATCTAAAAATTGACTCTCTACACACTGCTCTTGAGAACATCAGATCTCAAAACATGTTGATTACTAATCAGAACTCCGAGATCCGAACACAAAATGATGAAATTAGAGCTTCGGTCCAATTTCTGTCAGATAAATACGACGATGCCATGATAGAATTAGATCACCTAAAGTCTGAGTGTTCTGATAATAATAAAATTATCAAAATATTAGAACTTAAAGTCGACCACCTGGAGAAGAATTTAAAATCGGCAACACTTGAGCTGAATAATATACCCAGCACAAACCCTGAATCTCAACAAACACTCACGAACTCAGTTCAAAAATTAGGAGATATCATAAATCAGCCTGTGCAAAATGCTGACATTAAAAACATTTTCCGTACAATGGGCAAAAAAGACACAATGGGTACTGTCCTCGTAGAATTCACATCACCATCAATTAAAGAACAGTTCTTGAAGTCGACTCGAAACTATAATAAAGTCAATAACACAAATCGCCTCAATACTACCCACCTGCAAGCTATGGGACCAGAAAAACCCATATATGTCTCGGAAGCTCTCACCACCATGACGAAACGCCTGCACTATCTTAGCAGGGAATTCATCAGAACCAGTACATATGAGCAGTGCTGGATTGCAAATGGGAAAGTTTATGTGCGCGAAAAAGAAGGTATGCCCAGACGGCTCATAAAAACTGAAGAAGACCTAGCTAAACTACGTCAAGAGAAAAAGAAATGACTAGTACCTATTCTACCTCGTCAAACCGTTACCTATTACCGATTCGCAAAAAATATATTTTTAATATGTTGTGTACCTCCTATGTCAAAATCTGTTATTATTTTACTTGTTTACCTACAAAATTGTCTGATATTATCGCTAGTTCCAAATGTACAAAAACAAAATACTAACCTACTTATTTACATCTACCTACAATCACATCTACAATACTACACCTACAATAATAATACACCTTCAATACTACTTTACATCCATAACTCACACAAACTAAATCGGTCAACATACTATATAAATAAAAACAAACTACATGTACTCTCAACTAAATCGCACCTACTCTGTACCAGTATATTAAACTTCGTTGCTATGCTATTATGCAGCGCTCAAAACATAAATGTCAAAACGAAAATTATAAACATTAACATTCGATAACGCACAAAACAACATAAATAACCTAGATGCTGTGTCTGTGTCGGATTCTTCGATTTGTGACCTGGAAAACTGTGTTCCACCAAATTTCCTACCTAATCAAACACTTAAGATCATTACACAGAACATAAGAAGCATAAATAAGAACATAGCGGGCTTTATGACTACACTTGCTCGAACAAAACTTGACTGGGACATAATAGCGTTAACTGAGTGTTGGCTCCCGAACACCCACAATATTCCCGAGTTGTCGAACTATAATTATTATATTACCAACAATAATCATACACAAAATGAAGGTGTTGTACTGTATGTACATAAAAAGCTACAATTGGTTGCACGGGAGCCGTCATTCTTAGATGCTAACTGTCTCGAATTAAAAATTGATAGAAACACTGTTCTTTTAGCGATATACCGCCCGCCAGGCTACAAAGACTTAGATAATTTTCTCAACTCTTTAAATATAACCCTAACTAGGCTCTCTAAGTACAACACTATAATTATTGCGGGAGATATAAATATAAATATACATGAACACTGCAAGGACTCCGCTAAACATTCCTACCTAAACTTACTGGCTACCCATGGTCTTTTACCTGCTCATACAATACCTACACGACAACAAGCTTGTCTTGACCACGTCATACTGAAAACTCGACTACCTGCTTCTACTTCGGTCGCACACTCTGCTCTAACTGATCAAGAGACAGTAATGCTATTCTTGTCAAAACGAATGCCTAAAATAATCACAAAAAATTGTATCCGTTTTAATCATGTTAAGATAGACTCAGAACTAACACAAATAGACTTTAGTGAAGTATACAAGACCCAAGATCCTCATGTGGCAGGAGATACAATAACAAGATTAATAAAAGACGTGATAGACTCAAACTCCATATCTGGCAAGACTCCGAACCGTAAGCAAATATTAAAGCCATGGATTACTCCTGGTTTACTTCGCTGTATGCGGCATCGAGACACATTGCATAAAAAATTTAAACAGGCGCCTCACAATGACATTTTAAAAATTACTTTTACCAGGTACAGAAATTATTGTAATAAATTATTAAGGAAATTAAAAATAGAATCTGAAAAAAATGAGATTAATGCAGCTGGAAAAAACAATAAACAATTGTGGTCGGCCATAAATAATATCACAAACAGGTCGAAAAGAAAAGCCAATACATCATCACAATTATTAGCTTCATCAAGTACACCACAAGATTCCGTAAACCATGTTAATGACTTTTTTGCCAAAATAGGTGAAAAACTAGCTAAAAATATAAAGACTACACAGACAAAAGCTACAAAGGGAAAACTATGTGACAGAGCGCAATCGATGGTAATGCTCCCAACAGATGAGGAAGAGGTAGCCGGAATATTAATGTCGCTTCGCAATAACTGTGCCGCGGGATGGGATGGGATATCCGGTGACCTCTTGAAAAAGCATTCGGCCGTGGTTGTGCCTCCGCTAACGTACGTCTGTAATCTTGCTCTTTCCACTGGTAAATTTCCTAATGCGTTTAAAAAGGCCATCATACACCCGGTCTACAAGAGTGGGGACGGGAGCCGTGTTGATAACTACAGACCTATATCTGTGTTGACTGCCTTTTCCAAAATACTGGAACGAGTAATGAACAGCAGACTTGTGAGTTACTTGGAAAACCGTGATCTTATCGCACCTGCCCAATTTGGCTTTCGCTCAGGCAAATCCACTTCTGACGCGGTCCATGAGCTAACAGACTATGTGGTCACAAACATGGGTAGTGGGGATAAGGTCATGGCCATATTTCTGGACCTAGCTAAAGCTTTCGACACGGTTTCTGTCCCAATTCTTGTAAGCAAAATGGAGAGCTTGGGAATCAGAGGACTTCCACTGGACCTTTTTAAAGATTATTTGAGTGAGCGTACCCAGAGAGTAAAGATAGATGAATTCATCAGTGGGGAACAGGGAATTAACTACGGCACGCCTCAAGGCAGTGTCCTTGGACCCTCATTATTCCTCATTTATATTAACGATCTGGGTATGCTCACTATCCCCAATGGCAAAATCATTAGCTTTGCCGATGACACTGCCCTCTTGTTCAGCGCGAGCTCTTGGGAAGATGTCTATGATCATGCACAACTAGGCTTTAATACAGTATCCAACTGGCTACGCGACAATCTTTTGACCCTTAACACAACCAAAACCAATTACATAGTTTTCTCCATAAAAAACAACAGATCCCTCCAAACATTACCTAATACTATAGTAGCTCACTCTTGCACAAACCCACTAACCCGTAGCTGTAACTGCGAACCACTTACCAGGACTGAGAAAGTAAAATACCTAGGAATTACAATCGACCAAAATCTAAGATTCCAAGAGCACATAACCATTCTTAGTAACAGATTACGGAAACTAATATATGTGTTCAAAACGCTGAGACATGTAGTCGATAAAAACATCCTCAAAACAGTGTACTATGCCCTTGCGCAATCGGTAATATGCTACTGCATCACCTCTTGGGGTGGAGCTCCAAAAACAACCCTAATAGAAATTGAAAGAGCCCAAAGAGCCATACTGAAAGTGTCAACTTTTCGACCATATCGCTACCCCACTGAACAGCTATACAAAGAAAATGAAGTCCTGACAGTGCGGCAACTGTTTATATTGCACATTTTACTAAGACAACATGCTCTCTTGGTTTATAATCCAACGCTGTCCAGGGGGAAAAGGCGATATGACCCAGTGGAGCGCCATCATCTACGTCACAAAACCATTTTTGCAAGGCGTTTCTTTACCTATCTGGGTGGCTACTTATACAATAAAATTCATAAGGTGTTACATATCTTTCACCTTACAAAGAATAAATTTAAAAAGAGGCTAACTGACTGGCTACTAAAATTAAACTATAATGATACTGAAAACATCCTTAAAATAATGACCTAAGCACACAATCCCTTACTCTCACACACCCACACACGCATACACCCACAGACTCACACACCTCAGTCACACACAATCACCCATACTACATATCTACTAACATCCACTTCGCTTATTTAACCTAGATTTTAAAAATTGTAAATGTAACTATAAAATGCCGTAATATGATTGATTACTCACTACATTCTGTCGGCGCGTCTAGTACATAATGTGTAAAATGTAAATGTAAAGGGGTGGGATCCTGGTGTCCTGAAACACAGGCCATGAGCCTAGCTTAGGCACCAGTCTCCCACAATATATACTTACCTCAATTGTGTATCTTCTGGAATCTGACCAATGTAAAATAATTTATGTATATTATAATAATAATAATAATAATAATAATTTATTCAGGTTCACAAGAAAATTGTAGTACATGAGGAATTTACAAAGTATGCAATAATAATAATAATTATACATGTTTAGGTACAACCAACAGCTGAGTGAATCACTGCTCTCCTAGCTAGATTACTGAGTAATCTGTATTTAGAAGATACAGTTTCGACTCCCTATTTGAGTATCACAATAATCATGTATTTAGCGCGAAAAACAAAACCAAAAATGAAAATCTTAAAACTAAAATTAAATAAAACAAATTAGAACAATTAGAGGAGTGCTGGTGTGGTGAGTCGAGTGAGTGTGTGTATGCTTGTGTGTGTGTGTGTTGTGTGTGTGCAGTGAATGTGTGTACATTTGAATAATAGGGAATAGGGTTACTTTCATGTTAGTGTCACTAAGTACTTTTCAGTCTCGTCGTAGGTAATATTCAAGAAGAATTCACGGAGGGCAACTTTGCATTTGCTGTATGGTAAATTATAGATGTACAAAGACGCGTTAATTTTATTGTACAAGCAAGGCCCAAGATAATAGAAAAATCTTTTTGTGTATTTAAACCGAGTTTGTGGAACAGTACAATCATATCTTTCCGTCGTTTGGTAATATTAATAAGAGGGGTTTTTAAATGTTGGAGAAGAATAGTTTGCAGAATGAAGTGTTGCCTTACGTTGAGGACCCCACAATTTTTATAAAGTTCTACTGTCGGAAACAGAATAGGTCGAAATGTTGCAACCTTCAGTATAGCCCTGTGGGCCACTTCCAACGGTTTAAGGGCGGTTTTTGTGGCACCACCCCAGCAGCTGATACAATAGGTGATTATTGATTGGCATAAGGCATAGTATACATTGCGAATAACAGACTGCTTGGCGACGTGTCGAAGGGTTTTAAAAATATATATAAGTTTTCTGACCCTGCCTGTTACCAAATCAATATGGATTTTATAATTCAGGTATCGATCTAACGTTATACCCAGGTACCTAATACTATCGACAGTGGTAATGGATGAACATTGACATGAGTGTAAAAGAGTATTGTTACATGAGTGAGCCTTTATAGTGATAGGAATGTCAGGTTGTGAGGTCGCTGAGACAGAGAACGTCATCAATTTCGTCTTAGATGTGTTAAGCGTTAGAGCGTGGGATCGAAGCCAGGTAAAGGCAGAATCAAAACCAAATTGCGCAATAATCTGAAGTTCCGACCATGAGTTAGCAAAAAAGGTAAGAGCTGTATCATCAGCAAAAGACACAATTTTTGCATTTGTAATATTGAGATTGCAAAGGTCATTTAAAAAGACGAGAAAAAGCGTAGGACCGAGTATACTACCCTGCGGCACACCGTAAGAAATCGGGAGCTCGTCACTAAAGTGGTCACCAATTTTCACCATTTGTAATCTGCCTGTAAGATAGCTTCTAAAAAGTCCAAGCTGTTGACCTCTGACGCCTGCTCTCTCAAGTTTAAGTAAAAGGGTAGAAATTGGAACGGTGTCGAAGGCCTTAGCGAGATCGAGAAATACCGTAAGCACCTTCTTGCGACTGTTTATTTTCTCTACTATGAAGTTTGTTAGTTCGTGAACTGCATCACAGGTTGACTTTTTTTTCCGGAAACCAAATTGCTGAGAAGAAAATAAATTATTATTTTCGAAAAAATCTACTAACCGCTTATTGATTAGGCGCTCAAGAACCTTTGAGAGAGCAGGTAGTACCGCTATGGGGCGATAGTTATTGAAAGAGTTTTCGTCGCCACCCTTAAAGAGAGGATGTATAATAGCTATTTTTAAAGATGACGGAAAGATAGCAGTCTCAAAACAAAGGTTAAATATGTAATTTAAAACTGGTGCCAGAATATTAGAATATCTTTTAAGGACCACAGGAGAGATACCATCCCACCCAGTGGCTGCAGAGGATCTTAGGGACTCAATTACAGATTGAACTTCATCAATATCCGTGTGGAGCAATACAAATGATGACGAAGAAGAGTTAGTATCAGAGCAAGGTAAAGACGGTGATATGTGGTCGTTGATAATATTGTCAGCAAGTTTTTTACCCATGTCAGCAAAGAACTGGTTAAGATCATTGCAAGACTGAGAAGGAGTGCCAGAGTGTGAAAGTAGTTGTGTAGATGCATATTGTTGTTTTTGTGTGTTTGTGATTCTTTTTATAGTTTTCCAAAGGACCTTTGAGTTATTTCCAGCTTTATCAAGCTCCTGGGTGTCGAATTGTCTTTTGACTTTTTTTAATATTTTAGTGCAGAAGTTTCTGTAACGTTTATAGGACATTTCAAGCGTGACATTATTAGGCGAATGTTTTAGTCTTTTGTGGAGCAAGTCTCTGTGTCTCATACACCGCAACAAACCTGGAGTGATCCAAGGTTTGAGGATCTTCTTGTTAGTTGGTATCTTTTTGGTGGAAGAGTTTTCCGAAATTGCATTAGTTAAGAGACTAACCAAAGTATCAGTAGCAACATTGGAGTCCGACATAGAGAAGATGGGTGTAAAGTCTAGTGCCACCATAGTTTTATCCATGGCGTCAAAGTCAATTTTGGTGATGGATCTAACAATGTTGCCATGTGTTTTTTTATCTGAAATGCACAACAAGGAAGAACAGTGATCAGTAAGAGTCGTATCAAAGACTAGTGAGACAGACGGCCTCGTGGTTTTTAATAATAAGTGGTCTAGGCAGTTGTTTCCTCTGGTCGGAAGAGTATGGGTAGGAAGAAATCCGTGAAATGCAAGAGTGTTGAGGTAGTCATGGGAACGAGCGTCAAGTGACATCGGTTTTATATCAATATTAATGTCACCAGTTATAGCTACAGTAGTGACATTGGAAAAAGTGGAAAGTAAATCATTAAGAGAGGATAGAAAATTATCAATGTTGCTTATCGACGGCGATCGGTAAATGCATAGAATAGCAATGTGAGACCCTATCCTGATCGATAACCCGGTGGCGGAACTACCAAAGCAAAGTTCCTCACCGGTGACAGTAAGGCTGGACCTGACATAGACCACAACACCATCACTTATATTGTGGTGAGAAAATAAAGTTTATTATTACTGTTTCTTACTGCGTGTTGCAAAGATCATGTTTTCAGTTCATACTATTTGATTGGTGATCAGTTCATAAAGCGCTTTTTAGCAATGAAACAAATTGCGATCAAGAGCGTCCCCTCAGTGACAAACTATACTCCATTACATGATGACGCTGACAGCTCTTAACGTAGTTGAAGTTAGTTTTAAATGTACCGGCGCCAGTTTAGTACTGATAAGTTTTTAGACTGTTTCTTAGTGATAGCAGTGGTGCGTCTAGGGGTTAATGATACAAAACCCTATAACAAGCAGACTATTCAGAAACCATAATCATAAATAGTAGTGGGTTATAAGGGCTAGCCAACTTTGAAGGCTTGTACCTATGACAGTACCGCCACTAAGTGATAGTAAGAATTCCAGAATTGTTATCTAACAGCTGTTTTCAAAACGCGCGCTAATGTTCAATTTCGCAACTCGCTACGTGTGTTACTATTGAACTTGGATTACATGATTACGTTTCCAGAACGAAGCGGCAAGCTACATTACAGTCCAGTTTTAACCAAAACGAGTTCAGTAAGATCCGAGATCAGAAAACATAACAGACAGACAGTTAAACTTTTTATCTGTGCTGAAAACTAAGTGCGAATGACAATGAACATTGAACTTGTGAAATGTACCGGTCACCGCTCGCCCTTGACGGTCGCACATCGTAGAGTTCTTTGCACCTATGTGTAATATATAAATGATCATGTTTTGATAACATATTGAATAATTTACAGGATTTCGTATGCATTTTTATATGCTGGTGTAAGTTTTATGCAAATTTTTAGCGTTTGTTTTTTTATTTGTTTACTTTCATGAGGTTTCACGAGGGTCTAGCTCACGGCAGCTCACCCAGCGTCTTTCCTCCTCTCTCCTACTTGATCTATGCTGTGCCCGACAGAGTCCACGTTTGTGACAGATTGTGTGTGACAGAGAAAACAGAACTGAGAATAGATAGTACATCAGGAAACATAAGGATTTTTTTATTAGCCTGTGCTGCTGTCCCAGTGCTGGACAAAGGGCTCCCCCATTTCAGGCCAATTCCTTTCAGGAGCTCTTTTGTTGTGTGCCCTCGAACCAGCCTTTGCGGTACGCGTCCAGATCGTCTCGCCACCTTTTTGAGTAAAATCTGCTGTTTAGTACTTCTTGTTTTTTTTCTCTACAATGTTCTGACATCATTAATTCAATTAAATTCTCTTTCCATACACTTTAACGTGGCTACGAACGTGCTACGAGTCTGCTACGACTACAAAATAGAAAAATCCCCGTCCCAGATTATGACCGCGAGCAAAATAATCAATACACCGCGGTTATCATTAGCGCGCGTTGATCGATATCTATGCAGACACGTGTATGTACGTGACCTTGCGAACGCTGCCATGTTCTCCTTCGATCAATATTCACGATTACCTGCATACTTCTTACAATATCTCCCAACACTTTGTAAATACCGTTAAACCAACCCTTCCTACCAAAAAAAGGGTAGTCGCAACGTAAAAATATACAGAACACAATGAAAACAAACATCTTACGAGCAGCTGATCTCAACGACCACTAACATGTCTATAAAACGTTTTCAACACAAAACGTATCGCTAAACTGCTGAATACGACAATTGCCCATTATTAACACAACAAAATAACTTTTAATTCCCAACAATAAAGTTCAAATTGGAACGAAACATAAAGGGCAATGATAATAACAACAGGGCAAAGAAAGGCCAGTTTAAAATGAGCTTCCACCCTCTTTTCTTGACTCAGAACTTGGATGTAATAAGGGTGTTGGATAGTAGTTGTAAAGGTCATCTGAAACTGGTCGATTTATTGAGTTGCGTCGGAAAGTTTTGTAGATATTGAAACGAATAGCGCCACCTGTTGAGCTCGGTTTGCAACTTCGTTAATGGCTGCTCTATTGGGCCAATGATGTCTGTGTTAGATTGTTGTTAAAGTACTCAAATTATATGTGTTTATGAGGGATAAAGCCTTCCGCACACTGGCGTTAAGCTACATGTAACAGGTGATCATGACTCGGTGGTTGGGTGGTTTAGTATTAAATAATTATGTTTTGAATTGGGTTTGAATTTGAAATCATATTTGGCATAATTATGTACATAATTAATAATAATAATAATAATCTTTATTTCCAGTTTACAATTCACAATGTCACTATTAATATAATATAATATTACTTAAAGTTTCGGTTGAGAATTGTTCTTAATACAGACTGATATGACTTCTGACACCCAAGCTAAGATTGAACTTGTGTTATGGGTGTCAGAGCTTAGAATTATTATGGTGGAGGAGGTCTAGTGGTATAGGGTTGTAGTTTCGCACGTGAAATTGGAAGTACAACAGATAGGTCGGTCGGAATGCGTAGTAAATAGTAAGGATAGTTCACTTCTGTTTCATTTTACTTTTCCGCATTTCAGGCATCTCCTTGTCCCGTCGGGGCTGTGGATATCGAAAGGTTACCGCGGCTCCGACACAAGGGCGAAGAAGAAGGAACATGGGTTGGTTTTTAGTCAGTAGAAGTCTGACACTCCCCTTCGCTCTGCCCAAGAGCGGGGGGGGAGGGGGGGTCATTTGATGATTTTCCACAAACCAAAACAATACAAAAAAAGGCATCTCCTTGTCTCTTTCTGCAAGTGGTTACAATGTTGGGGGTAAAGTAGAAACCTCCATGACCCGTTTGGTATTCAATGCATCTGATGCACAATGTTTTGAGTGCGTCACATTGAGTGTTACTGTACAACATGATTTCATGAAAAAAAATTCGTTTTTCAGCAATCAATTTTGCGCAGAGCTACTTAGTTAGATGAACTGAATGCTTTGTTTATGGTTTCGTGAAGGATCCGTTTATACCCTGTATGCTCATTGCGTCCACTAACGTGGAAAAAATCATCCTAAATACTCTGAAAAACAACACCACAAACACCACCCGTAAATAGATGGTCGAATTATCGGCTAGACTGAAGAGTGTACCTATTCATTCAGAATTCGTTACTCAATATTGTATGTACTCTACAGTACGCTCAAATTATCTTGGCAGCTCCGAACTTCGTGCAGGTCATTTTGTTACAACGAATGTATTAAAGTGTTATGATATTTACTTTATTTGTATTTCTCACTGTTTAAATTAGATATTTTGTGATCGTTTAAGTATTGGTTTATCTGGCAATAACAGTTTTATTCCCAAGTTTACATGCGTAAAATTTCGCAAAGCCTATGTTCAGAGCTGCCAAGATAATTTGAGCGTACTGTACCCACGGCCCAATGCTCCACGTGGCAGTTTAAAAAGTACCGGCTTTAAGGAAAATGGTAGATTTTCCTCTTTATTGTCATAATAGTCGCTTACGTTACATTGGCGTGGACATTACTTCAGAGTATAAATTGACTTTGTAACAAAATTAGTCATGTGACGTCACATTCATTACGATACGTCAGTGTTACCGGTTTTAGTAGGTATAATGTGTTAGCTTTATCAGTGACGTAAATTATTGATATGGCGACGGATGCAATTGGCCGTAAAATATGAAGATGTTTTTGGTTTAGAGTTTGTACGAAAAAATGTGATTCATGAAAACTTCCCGTCGGGGCTGCGGATTATCGAAAGGCATAACGCGGCCTCGGCACAAGGGCCCGTCGGGGCTGCGGATTATCGAAAGGCATAACGCGGCCTCGGCACAAGGGCCCGTCGGGGCTGCAGATTATCGAAAGGCATAACGCGGCCTCGGCACAAGGGCCCGTCGGGGCTGCGGATTATCGAAAGGCATAACGCGGCCTCGGCACAAGGGCCCGTCGGGGCTGCGGATTATCGAAAGGCATAACGCGGCCTCGGCACAAGGACCCGTCGGGGCTGCGGATTATCGAAAGGCATAACGCGGCCTCGGCACAAGGGCCCGTCCGGGCTGCGGATTATCGAAAGGCATAACGCGGTCTCGGCACAAGGGGCCGTCGGGGCTGCGGATGATCGAAAGGCATAACGCAGCCTCGGCACAAGGCCACAAGGGCGAAGAAGGAACGTGGGTTGGTTTTTAGTCTGTAGAAGTCTGACACTCCCCTTCGCTCTGCCCAAGAGCGGGGGGTTATTTCATGACTTTCTACCCACCAACAAAAAAAGGTCATAAAAACTTTAACGAAGAAACAGACATGCACGGAGGAAAAAGTGCTGAGCTGTTCGGTTGCAAATATTGTACCGAACAGCGGATTCTTTTTGAAGAGTCATTGTTCGAGTGATTCGATAATATTTTTTAGTGATAATTAGTAGTAATAAACCCTTGAGCTTTGCCGTTCGATACCTGATTATGTTCAGTTTTAATCTTGAAAATCACCCTTAAATATTTGGAAGTTTAACAAACTATGTATAGGGAAGCCCGCAGCGTTTATATACCTAGTTATAAAGATGAAGTAAATAGGTACCAACTCATCTCCGAAATAATATCTAGTGATGCATGCAGTAGACTAACCCCAATATAGTTGGGAAAAGGCTAGGCAGATGATGATGTGATGCATGGCCTGCCAACGGATACCCGTTCTCCGCAATTTAAAGTGGAATTCAGACTTTAGTGAAAGAATGTGCAAATCAGCGATCACCGCCGATCAAAATAACAGTGTCATCTATCGAACACCCTAATTAAATTAGCAATAATCGATAACAATACCTAGTGCCAGGCCCGGCTCACATAACAAGCCGTATCGAATCAATAGCTAGCCCGAGTCATTCGGAGTCAAACGATCGACTCGAAATTAGAGAGCGCGAACGTGCGTTCCTTTGAGCGCCATTTGCGACAGAAAGCAACGCTAGCAAAGGGGACCTTATTACTAGAGGTGAGGATCTTTCGGCTTTCGGCCTCCGATGGACGAAGATTCTGGAAGCTAGTGTATTAGACAGAATCTTAAAGATGTTTTCGCAAGGCAAGCGTTAATTAGTGTTTATTTAGTACTAACATTGACAAAAGTTGTAAGTAGCATTATCTTGATAAGGTTTTTTTACGAGCATTTTACACGTGTAGGCGAGCTCGCAATATTTGAGGGCGTATTCAAAGATTTTAGCCTAATGTTTAAAATTTACGAATAATGTATTATTTCGAATTGGCCTGAAATTTTGTAAGACCATACAAAAATATTAATTCGTTAACAGCACCACTCCATACAAGTCCCCATTGTCGGCCCCCAAAACTCGTCTTTGGCCTCGGCCATGAGAGCTACCAAAGCGCCTCTCTACTTATTACGCTCTGAGGCGCTTTATGGCGGCTGGACTCGGGTCAGCTCGGGTTTTTTGTCGTGGCACGTAGCCACCCCCACCCCGTGCCACCCCCGCGAGTATCACGCGCGGCTCCAGATGCGGGGGTAGCTGTGACCGCGTGTTGCCCAGCGTCGCGGTTCACTAAAGCTTTTTTGGGGTGTGTGGAAAGTTCTAGAGGTTTTTGTAGGCTTTTTGCGTCTGTTTTTCATACGGAGCAGTGTTTGCCTCAGTAGTTCTGATTCCCGAAATGTTGTAGTTTTAAGGTGGATGTAGAGTATTCAATTATTGAGAAGATTAGCGCTTAATTATTAATGATTCATAATATTTCGTTATACCCAATGATATTATAAATAAAAAGAGGTAGATACTCGTATCGCATTAGCATGCACAAATTGTTGAGGAAAAACTAAGGCAATTGTTAGTATATCGTAAATCCTAAACACTTTAAGATGGATAGATTGTGTGAGGAATATGAAGGAAAATGGAGTTAAAGACGACCGACAGCAGGGAATGGAAGAAAAAAACGTGTGAAGCCGAATAACATAATTATGACAAGGTGAGGAAGATGATGATGTTTTGCACACTTTAATTTTCGTCCGAACAAAGAAGCACACGTTGAACCGCGACGCTTCCCGGCTCCCTGATCCGCAAGTATCGCCTTCATTGTAATACCGCGCCCGAGGCCGCGTCGCGTTGCCATAACAACCATCGCGAGAGCACACCGCCCCCCCTTCCCGGTTCCGTACCACCCTGCCTCCCCCCTGCTCTACCTGCTCTCATTAATATGTACCAAGCCGGACACAGCGGATCACTTCAACTCCGTGTATATCGACAAATGAAAATTTTATTAAAAACGCCGGAGGTGTGTTCTTACTTTTGCATAGCTAGTGGAACGGCGAGCCCCTGAAACGGCTGGTTCCCTGGATTTACATATCGGACCAAGACCTTTGTCAGACTTGTTCGTTACGTTTAGCTGGAGATTCTTTAGTTTGCCCGCGTTTTTCGTTTTGCGGAATTAAAAGTGACTCAACGTCATTTTCACCACTTTTACTTTTATTCAATTTTCATTACCGATGAGGTGGTCATTTACAGAGCAGCTTCGTTTACCTAGTGGTCGCAAATAGATCTATTTGGGATCATGTCTTCGTTTTCCATACTTCTCTAAAATTCACCTTCTTTCTAGCCACATCATCCGCGCTTGTGTTCTATGTTCGATCTCCGACCCAGCAAATAAAGGTCACCTCTGAAGCACTGAAAAACTACATGCAAAGACAACAACAAGTCTAGCTTTCCTTTAAACAAGAACCCATTAAAGCTATTTGTTCGCATTAGTCGTAATGATCTGAACTGGCTGAAAAGCGTCGAATCGCTGATGTTTATCGCTATGCGCAATTTATGCGAGACATTCGTGAGAAGCGAACTGGTCGGTACTCTGTAACGGTACGCCGAACTATGTGCCGTCTGTCAGCGGTCTCCCAACTGTATTGCCATAGTTAAACTTGTATTTAGCACTGGCGACGAAATAGATAAGTGTACAGGCAGCAGGTCCCTTGTCTTTGTGCTGAGTTCAAGAGTTTTTGTTCGCCAATCTCCTAGGTTCTACGATTATTTTTTTTAAATTTTAGTTCGACTTCTTCTTCATCGTATAGTTACTTATTGCCATACCTGGTGTCAGAATTTTTACACCGCTCATGGCCTTTGACTTGGCTTTCCATGCCGTCATTTCCTCACAATGGTTTTCATACATACTTGTCATGTCTTATTTCACCATAAGAACGAAGCTTTCGTCAGTCCTTTCTCTGTACTTAAACAGTCATCATCTGCCTAACCTTTTCCCAAGTATATTGAGGTAGGCTTCCAGTCTAACCGGATACAGCTGAATACCAGTATTTTACATGGAGCGACTGCCTTTCAGACCTTTTTTTTTTTTTTTTTTTTTGTTGAATTCTGCTTCATGGCAATCTGTTTTCCAACAATAAGCCACTTCTTTGTCTGATTTTTCAGTTTATGATTTCCTCAAGAGCCATACTTGTATGAAAATTCTTTTCACACGACTCTCTTGTTGTCAAGTGGTAAATCTTTTATGTAGGCTCGGTATGTCACTTCTTTTTAGCCGGGTATGCTGAAGAGCGTCTTCACTCAGAGTGTGTGCCAGTTTGTTTACATGGACGGACAGTTTCTCCTGATATTTCAAGCTGTTTTGAGCTATTTCCTGCCGAACTGTTTTTAGGCCGAGGTCGAGGTATACGTATTTATTACTTATACAATGAGGGATGCCAAACATTGTTCTCAGAGCTTTGGTCTGGAATCTCTCCAGGATATCTATGTTACTGTTGCTGGCCGTTCCCCACAGTTGTATGCCGTAAGTCCATATTGGTTTTAGGCTAGTTTTGTACACTAGCATCTTGCTGTTAGGATTTAGTTGTGATTGGCGTCCCAATAACCAGTTCAGTGACCGCAGTTTTCCGTCTAGTTGTTTGCGCTTTGTCCAAATATGTTTCTGCCATGTAAGTCTCCTGTCTAGGTGCATGCCCAAGTATTTTGCGCTATTATCTTGCGGGATAACTTTGCAGTTTAGCGTTACCGGTGGACATGTTTCTCTCCTAAGTGTAAAAGTTACATGTACCGATTTGCTCTCATTGGCTTTAATTCTCCAACGCTTCAGCCACATCTCAACTTCCGTCAGGTGATTTTGCAACTGTGATGATGCCGTTTCTGGGTTGTTGTGAGCCGACAGTAGTGCCGTATCATCAGCGTATGTCGCAGTCGTGGTGTAGTCAGTTGTTGGGATATCTGCTGTGAAAATGAGGTATAGTATAGGACCCAAGATACTGCCCTGAGGGACACCTGACTTTATTTCGTGTACTTCTGAAAGATCATCGCTGTACTTCACTTGGTAGCATCTTTTATCTAAGTAGGATTTAAGTATTCTAGTGTTTCTAGTTTGTTTTGACTGGCCTGTTGGTCTAGTGGTTAGTGACCCTAACTGCTATGCCGGAGGTCGTGGGTTCGATTCCCACCCAGGACAAATGTTTGTGTGATGAGCACGATCATTTGTTCTGTGTCTGGGTGTAATTTATCTATAATATGTATGTATTTAGAAATATATAAGTATGTTTATCAGTTGTCTAGTACCCATAACACAAGCTCTGCTTAGCTTGGGACTAGATGGCGTTGTGTGATAGTCGTGGAATATTATTATTATTATTATTATTTATTCGGAATAGACAATGCGGGAGTTGCTTCTTTAGCTTGAACAGGAGGCCGTCATGCCATACCTTATCAAACGCTTGGCTGATATCTAAAAACACGGCAGAGCAATATAATTTGTTTTCAAGGCATCTGCTAATGGTGTCAATTATACGGTGTACCTGTTCAATTGTCCCGTGTTTTTCCCGGAATCCAAATTGGTGGTTCGGTAATACTGTACTTAGATGTTCCTTCATCCTGTTAAGCAATATCCTCTCAAACAGTTTGCCAATAACTGGTAGCAGGCTGATAGGTCTGTATGAAGTAGCTTCTTGTGGGGGTTTACCAGGTTTCGGTACCATGACTACATGTGCAATTTTCCATTGCCCAGGGAAATGTTCGAGTCTTAAGCTGGCATTAAAGATGTTAACTAATTTCATTACCCCTTTATGAGGCAGGTTTTTAAGTAATGTGGCATCAATAAGGTCATAGCCGGGTGCTTTACCTTCCTTGAGTTGCCTTATTTCTTTCACAATTTCTTTTGGGCTGGTACTTTTTAGTGGAAGACACATTTGATTCGCAGATTCGAGGTATTCCTTGATTTCCATAGTTTGTTCGTGATTGTTTTCAGGGAGTGGTTGGAAAACTGTTATCAGATGCTCCGCAAAGATAGTTGCCTTTTCTTTATCTGATCTAGCCCATCCTCCTTTTCCATCATTGATAGGTGATATGTGGATTTTCGGGCGCTTTAGACTCTTGGTAGCTTTCCACAGCGAGTAGTTTGTGTCTTTCGTTGAATCTAGATTTGAGAGATAGTGTTGAATATTATCATTTTCTAGCGTGCTGATAAGGGCTTTGAGTTCATTTGAGAACCTATTGAATGCAGCTTTATCACTTGGGTATCCTGTAGTATGCCAGACTCTTCTCAAACGACGGCGCTCTTTAATTTTCTCTTTAATATCCTTTGGATATGAGTTATGTTTCAAAGGTTGTCCTTTACCTGTCCTTTTTGGAGTTGCGGAATTGGCAGCATTGTGGATAGTCATATTAAATTGTTCCAGTTGTATTTCAAGTTCTTCTATTGTGTTAATTTTGGTCTTTAGTTCGGTCTCTGTCGTGATTACATTTTTATAGATTGTCCAGTCTGTAGTGTTCAAGTTGTATATTCTTAGGGGCGGTGCTACCAGATTAACTGTTGTAGTAACATTCAGTATAACTGGTGTGTGGTCAGATGTGAGATCTATTCGTGGTTCTATGTTTAAGTAGTTACTATCTATGTTTTTAACAATAAAAAAGTCCAATAAGTCTGGGATTCTTTGTCTGTCGGTAGGCCAATAGGTAGGTTCTCTGCCGGAATGACATTCTAACTTCATCTCTTCTGTGGCTTTACAAAGTTGTCTTCCTCTAGTATTGGTCAGCCTAGATCCCCAATTTAAATGTTTAGAGTTCCAGTCTCCTGCACATATGAATCTGTTGCCCAGTGTAGAAAAATATTTTGCGAAGTCGTTGGCAGATATAGTATGTTTTGGAGGACAATACACAGCGGAGAATACCGTTTCTAGTTTGCTGTCTGCAAGTTTAATAGATGTTGCTTGTATTTTTTCTGTTCGGTATTCCTCTATAGGGTAGTGTTTAATGTTGCTTTTAATAATTACTGCTGTTCCTCCATGGCTATTCCCAGTTGGGTGATTGGTTGTGTACACTGTATAGTCATTAAATTTTATGTGTGTCTTCGGTGTGAATCTTGTTTCAGAGATTAGTGCAATATCAATCATCTCTGTTCTGAGAAAAGTTTCTAGTTCTTGACGTCGTTCCGTCAAGCCGTTGGCGTTCCAAGTGACTACTTGGAGGTTTCGGGTCATTTTTTAACCAGGCTGCTGACTAACTGGACCATGCGGTCCATCATTTTGTCCATGATTTTTTCCATCATTGTCAACATTGAATGTTGTAGTTTTTCAAACATAATGTCCATTACGTCATTAAGGTCGGCCAAGTCGTTCTTTGTGTCTTGTTGAGTATGTTTTTTTGTTTTCGTTGCTTCTGAATAGGTTTTAATTAAGTTTTGATTATCTGTGCGGTTAGACTTAGAACCCGGGTGTGGATCTGAGTTTTTGATCTCTACATTGTTTGGCATTGGTTTTTCTTTTGACTTAGAGTCTGATTTAAGAATTCTTTCTCTATACTGTTTGTACACCTTGCATCCTTTGTAACTAGCGGGGTGTTTTTCGTCACAGTTCGCGCAAGTAGCCTCAGTGTCTGGTGTTTTAGTACATGTTGCTGTAGGGTGAGCGCTACCGCATTTAACACAGCGATAGGGCCTAAAACATTGGTTCTTGGAATGCCCAAGTCTCTGACATCTCTTACATTGAATGATTTCCTTTTTCTTATACGGGGCCTCAAAAGTAATCTTCATGTTATTCAAGTATTTCACATCGAAAATGGCTTTGTTGTTTAGCTTTGGTTCTAAATCGACATAAAATACAGGCAACGGTTCCTTTGTACCTCGATGTCTGATATTGACTATTTGTCTCACTTCATGTCCAATATCATACAATTCTTTCGAGATTTCTGTGGTATTTTCTGATGCATGGAGTCCGCGTAGTACTACTCTGTATGCTCTCTCACTTTTAAGCTGGTAAGTATAGTGTGAGATATTATTGGCAATGAAGTTCTCTCGAATCGTTTTGTATGTCTGGATGTCTTTAGGTATGATTTTTATGACGTGTCCAGATCTAAGTGTGGTCATGAGGTAAAGATCGCTTTTTACAAATTTGTTTAGTACATCCTTAAGAGAATTTACATTTATTACGCCCGTAACAAAGATGGGTTCTGGCTTTGGTACATATACTTTATCTGTATTGTTGGTTTTATCCGTAGGCTCCATATCAAGTAGTTCAAAACTATTGCGTGTAGGGATCACAAGGTCTGGGGAATTTTTCTGTTTTTTATTCCCGTCGTTGTGAATTGGACTTGTTTCTTTCCTTTTCTTTCTTCTGGTGGGAATTTCATCCCTTTGCCATTCTTCATGGTCTGAGGTTATGTTGTCACTGGCCGATTGGGTCTCGGTCTGTGAATCCAGATTGTCTTTCTCCTTGTTTTGTTGGTTGTAGTTAAAGTCATTAAGCTTTGTTGGCAGAGACGATGTCGAGTTGCTTCTGTTCCGAGTAAAAATGCTTTCATGCAAAGTTTGTTGGATCATACTGTTAGGGTTGGTCGGTTTTTTAGAGTTTGGTAGAGTTTGTTGGTTATTTGTATTTATTTGGTTCATTTTATTCCCACGAGTAAGGCCGATATAACAGGTCGCTAGGAAGGTGACGCCTATTCTCCCTAGAAGGCTAATACAACGACGTTTGCCAGGTCCGTCGATGTGGAATCGTTTGCGACTGGTCTCCCACCAGCCATGCAGTCTCTTGGCACGAATCTCACCGTAGACTTAGGGTCATTTTTTATAGAAGTTGTCTTCTTCATAGTCCGGGCAATTAAGCCAAGACTACCGATCCTGCAGGCATTGCTCACAGGGTTGCGGTTTGTGGGAGTCATTTCCTACTCTCACTGTTAGACCAAGCTGGTTAGGCTGGTTTGGTCGGGTTAATTTACCACCGCCCGAGACCCGGTGGCGAATTTACAAAACCTATACTATTTGAGTCACGAGCCAGACTCTAATAGATGAGCTTTTGTTTATGCATATTACTCAACAAAACCTAATCTAACTCAGTAAAATAAGTGACTCAAATGGATTAGCTTTTTGCTTTGATATTTTCAAAGAAAATGCACGGACAAAACCTAGTACTGTATGGTACATATTTACTGAAATAGATGAGCTTTTGTTGAGATATTTTCAAACATTAAGTACGAACAAAACCTAGTCGAGTAGAGTCTCACCGACATATTTGTTTATCGCTAACGCGATTGGTCAGCGGCGGCGTCGACTTGTTCATGCATTCACTTCTGTTATGATTATGATCATAATATTTTTATTATTATTTATTACAAGTTCAGTGTAAACTTACAAATGGTGACACTTGCACCGAAAAAAGTGACAACTTTATCACAGCTTTTTCTCGTAGTACAAATACTAATTGGATTGTTAACAAAACTTTTCCAAACTGTTCTCGCCACGAATTTCGTAAGTTATGTAACATAATATGTCAACTATCGAAGAAAAATAAAAAGGATAATAAAAAAATGGATGCAATAGAAACTTTAATTGTTCGGCGAGTATAAATATAAAGTTTCTAAAAGTTACGCCAGTAACTCAAAAAAGATCGACTTTATTAAGAGAAGGAAAGAGCGTGGTGATCACCATTAACTATGATCATTCTCATCGAATAAAAGTTGCTCAAGCGTTTAATCTATTATTTAAGGTGTAGTGTGGAAGCAAAAGAGTCATTCTATAGATATTTTGACTCTGTATATGCCATACTTAAATAAGACTGACTGTTACTAAGTTTAAATTGTAAAAATACTAAGCAAATCATGTTTATAAAAATAATTATCTGCGTTTTGTATTTTATTTACTTACATATAAAAAACTTTATTATTTGTACTCGCAATGTCACACAAAAGTTAAGCCAGTTCAGTTTCCACTTTCACTCAAATGGTATAGCATTTGTTGCTGCAATGTTAGTACGAATTTATCTAACAAAGTCTAGTCGATTTCGGTCAATTTCTGTACTAGAATAGATTAGGGTTTGTTCAAGTTTTTGTCACACAAAAGCTAAGCCAGTTCAGTTCGCACTTTGACTATAATGGTATAGGTTTTGTAAATTCGCGACCCGGTGTTGTTATTCATTTAGCACCACCCAGGGGGCACGTGTAGGGTAGTGGTTTGGTAGTTCCTACGGACGCGAACAACTCTGCCCCCCCTAATAACTCTGCCCCCCTTTCTGGCCTTTCAGACCTAACACACAATTAACAACAGTAACAATGTATATAAGTGAAAGATGCATTTTTTTCGCCTGATCACCAATTTGTTTCGTTGTCTGTACTGTACAGAACTTCTAGTGTCCACGGCTAACACGTTGTCTTCGTCATTACTAGTTTAGAGAGAGAAACTGCGTTTACCTCGCGGTTTAGGTCCCAGGCTAACAAGGTCTCCTCTTCTTCCTTATGGTTAAGCGATCTTACGGTAGCGCTAACAGGGATTGTAAATTTTTCGGTGCAGAAATGTCTTTACGCACGACGAGAAATCAAACTGTGCAAAGCCAGTATGAACGGATCTCTAATTGTATGGGAAATATAATAAAACGAGGCCATGTTGTAATGAAAATTTATAGCGCGATATGCCGAAATTCCGAACTTAGTCAAAATAAATACCTCATCATAATCCACAACTCCACTTCACTCAATGACAGAAGAGTTCTCTCTTTGCTTGTGCTCTTCTGAAAGTTCTTTATGTAAAGTTTAAGAGCATTCATGATGGCTGATTGCTTCATTTGGTCTAATGATAACCAGATCGGCTACTCCAGGTGATAATTAAGTTTTTTCATCCTGAAATTCTAAGTAAGAGTCTGCTGTTTGAATTGTGCTCGGCTGGCATTACGCTATCCCTTTTAAATTTTATCAAATCTATCATACTTAAACATACTTCAGTGGTGAATCGTGGGTCAGGTCTACTATAACTACAGCTTAGCCAAACCCTTAAGGGAAAATGGACGCCAAACATCTCTTCTGAAACCAATTCCAAGAACCAACAACGAACGTCCCGCCCCGTCCAAGCAATAAAACCAGCTTCGATAGCATCTTGCTACCAATTCTTGTGCGGCACAGCCGGCGTAGAGGGAATTAGCGATCCTCCGTGAGGACTAATGGAGGGCCGGAGGACGGGAGGACGTCGGCGCGCTATAAACTGGAAGGTTTACGAGTACGTGCCGCCTCGGCCAGGGGAATGAGATTATTACTGGAATAGGAATTGGTAGGGTTGAAGTTATTGTGCTTTTTCTCGGTTTAATTTTGCCAGTGTGTGGTTGTTGATTGCGGGTTTATATTGAGTATTATAAAATCGTATAAAAAGGAATAAAGTTTTTGGTACTGAGTCAACCTATGAAAATTTTAACGATACTTAGGACCTTTCATATTATACTGTACTAGCTCTTACTTGTGACTTCACTCTCGTAAAGTTCGAGAATTATCACTGCCGGAAGAAAAGTACCCCATGTCTTATTTTAAGTTATTAAATTGTGTTCCTCTCCCTCGCCATCCATCAATGATTATATTCATCACTCTTTTCGTCGCATACAATTCGTCCCTTGCACGATAATCGATTAGCACACAACTTTTCAGCCATATTCCAACCACGTCTGCAAAAAAAAAAATACCGAATCGCAAAATTGTTAAAAAACTTTATACATATTCATGTTTTCTAGGAGCCCCGTTGATGTCTTTTACAAAAGAAAAGTGAGCGCCTCTATTGTAAGATTTGTAAGTTGTGTCTTCGGTGCGATTTTCAGTCTGAGAGTATTTAAAGTTTCTGTTTTTTTACGCAATGGCGTGTTGTTGTTTTGAAAGAAAGTCGTAAGTACCTAAGTAGGAACTAGGAAGTAATAAATACTTACCGCCTTATTAATAAAAAAAAAACTTTTTTTGCAAAAAAAACAACCGACTTCAAAAACACCAAAAAGAGAAAAATAAACTTCAGAAGAAAAATCAGCTTCTGAAGTCGGTGACATTTGTTTGTTTGATTTTATTTTTTTGCCACCGACTTCAGAAGCTGATTTTTCTTCTGAAGTTTATTTTTCTCTTTTTGGTGTTTTTGAAGTCGGTTGTTTTTTTTGCAAAAAAAGTTTTTTTTATTTTTTCATTTTTAGTTGTAATAAGTACCTATATTATATCCTATACAAATATTTACTATGCATTTAACATTCAACCAAGAAACCTAACCCTTAACCTTCAAGATTTCCCTATTTTTACTTTCAACTCTTAACCGGAGGAGTAGTATACCTTCCATTATCAGCTCATCAACATGAATACAAGTGATGACTGCTAGATGCGAATACTTGAATAGCGCCAGAAAAAGCACGAAAATTCATAAAACAACAAAAAAAATGTGTATTGTACACATCTGCATACCCCCTCAGAGCATACAGGCGTGATGTTACGTCATGATAATGTATATTCAATAAACATCCAAGCGATTCCAGCAATTACGACAGATTTGCCGTCTATTGTTGAAGAGTTCCATTGTATATCTCCGAAGATCAGCACCAGATCTTCACCAAAAAAAAATGGGACCACCTCAGGAGTATACTCTTTCAAATAAAAAAAGAATTTTGATGATCGGTCCAAAAATGGGGGAGAAATCAGGTAACATACATAAAAAAAAAAAAAAAAAAAAAAAAAAATACATACACACGAACATAGTACCCTCCTTTTTTGAAGTCGGTTAAAAATAGTTAAACCTGGTTTAACTTACGCTTGGTTTATCTCGCACGCCGTCTCACTTCAAACATATTCAAAAGAAAGTGAAGGCATGCGAGATAAACCAAGCGTAAGTTAAACCAGGTTTAACTATTTTTATTAATAAGGCGGTTAGTGTTTAATAATTATTTCCTTGATTAACTAATCATCATCTGCCTGTTCCACCTTCTCATCATCATCGTCTTACCGGATGTAATCACTCAATTCTAGAATCTTCCGTGGAGTGACTGCCTATCTCACCTCGAGAACAGTTAGTACTGCGTAATACGGTATCCCTTGGTAAGACTGGTTGTCAGACTTTTGGGCCACTGACTACTTGTAACGACTGTCAACAAGCTACAAATGATACCCAGAATCAAGGAATTTACGTATTTTCTGAGGTACGGAGGAAATTGTATAATTATGTACCGGTACTGGATGGTTATTGGTTTATAATATTGATTGCTGTTTATGTAAACTGATAAATTGCTGTAATTTGAGACAGTCCAAGACAATGTCAGGTTGTCTTTGCTTAATACTTTAAAATATGTTCCCGTGGAGTTTCTTGTCCATTCTTCTCCACGAAGACTAGGAACCTAGCGAATGGAATCGAGCTTGATGTAGTTGACAAGACGAAAAGAAATAAAATGAATAGTCTTGTCTTTTGTGCTTTTACTTCAGAAAACCCCTATTCCCAACACACCTTTTTAAAGAGACTTTCGAACACAGTAAATAACTAGTAATCATCCTGACACTCAAAGTTTATTAATTGGTGGATATTAATACATATACATGTAGATTTACATACACTTTCTAACACACACCGACACACAGACCGACCTTGGCAAACGCGGTTAAGCCTTAAGTAAGATCAACCCATGCGGCTGTTAATGTTTTAGAGCACGAGGTCCTCTTGCTTAATGAATTAATAATGTACAAAATATTTTTGTTAAATTGTTATAATTACATAGACAACATTGCATTGATTGACATAAGTAATCAAAACAATGAATGATGTTGCTAAAATAAAAATAAAAAAACAAATCGGTCCAGCCATTTCCGAGTAATCGGGGAACATACATAAAAAAAAAACCAACGAATTGAGAAATCCTCCTTTTTGAAGTCGGTTAGAAAACTGTAACTTCCAGACTGACTGTGACTGCCAGAGTCTGTATTTCCTGATAGCTATAACCTAGGGGTCTTTAAGTCAAGAGTGAATAGGTTACTTCTAGGTAAGCGTGCTCCATCGTCGACCGCATCATCACTTTCCATCAGGTGAGATAGTGGTCAAACGCGAACCTATCAATAATAAAAAAAAAAAACTTATTGTTTGAGAATACTTGTCACTTAAACTGATATCAGACGCTATCTCGAGTAAATGTTCATTTTCGTATGATTTGCAATAGGAAACACCCCTGATTTTAGCTTGATTATAAAAGCTTTCAACAGAAAATTATTATAATTTTGGCGTTGAAGAGATTTATAGTCTTGATTATTGTCTCAAAATGTTCTTTGCCTTCTGAGTAACAAATATTAGCCAACACATCATGTGACCGCAGAGCCGCGGCATAAGAAGCGGACATTCTAAAGCTAGGCGCGTAAAGTGGTCGGCCACACATGGTGCTTTAGAACGGCGCGGGTGCATACGTTGGTGCGTCGTCGGTTAGGGAGGTAACACACTTGGCTGCAATTAGTCGTACAGATAGCTCAGTTTCTGAACGCCGACAAATGTAAAAGTTCAGTCTTCTTCTTCTTATCGTGTGGGCAACAAGGTCTTACGACCCTACACACCCTAGTGTCAGAGTTTCTAAACCGCCGCAAGGGCCTCTGACGTGGTTTGACGACCGCCGTTTGGGGCCGGGACCACCGGCTTATACGTGCCTTCCGAAGCACGGAACCATCTTTTTATCAGACAATCAGGTGATTCAAGCCTGCAATGTCCTAACCAAACTGGAAACAACTTTACAGAGTATGTTTCCCGTGGGAATCGAACCCACGACCACCGGGTCACAAGGCAAACGCCTAAACCACTCGACCACGGAGGCAGTTAAAAGTTCAGTAAGTTTTGTCTTCTAAAATGAACCTTATTAGAAAGAAGAGAAGTTTCGTTACGTACATCTTTTTCGTGCTGTTATCTGCTGACGGATTCAATAAGCACCTTTGTATTCTACCTAGCTTATATTCGAGGCTTTGCTCCCTTTATGTACGGAAATGAACCACGGAGACGTTTTAAATGTGCCTTTAGCACTTGGAAATAATGTAGCTTACAGTTAGTGTAAGAATTTTCTGGATCGCATCAGGAGTTCAAAAGATTACCCTCTACATATAAACTGACAAACAAATATCTCTTTATAATATTACTATAGATCCATTACGTTTATCGGTGAAAGTCCAGTGACCGGAACTGTGTCTGACATTTACTATCCGTACCAACAATTCAGAAGCTTTGTAAAATATTACTCTCTTCCCAAAAATAAACTAAATTGCCTCGACGAAATTCAACGCATTGTAATGGGCCCTTTAGCCCGGCGCATACGTCTTGCCGTTGTTGCGCATGTGCGGAAGAGCGTGCCGCATCTGGCAGCATGCGCGCGCGCCGCTGTGCCGCGTGAAAGCGCCGAGCGCTGGCTTACATGCCGCCGCGGATACTGTGCGATGCGGGTGTATTGTTTTGATGGTAGAAGTGGTGGAAGTCAAGTTGTGATGAGGAAGGAAGTTCGTTTTTGTTCTGAGTAAATAGTTTAAAATGGATGCTCCTGGGCATGCCACACCTTTTTTTTTTTGGTGTGTGGAGTCCGCAAATAATAATCCCGCTCTTGGGCAGAGCGGAAGGGAGTGTCAGACTTCTACTGACTAAAAACCAACCATTTTCCTTCTTAGCTCTTGTGCCGAGGCCGCGGTATCTCTTACGAATAACTCGCGAACCCGAGACGGGGGCATGCACCTCTCTTGCCCATCGTGTTCAACTTATTGCTCGTCCAATGACTTAAACAAACTAAGCAAATGAAAGAGCTGTCCAGGTTGCTACGTGGTCGGACAAAATTTGAGTTGTCGACTCTAAAGGAGAAGAAGAATAGATGCTGCAAAAGTCGGTAGACAAATTACTTAGTACCGATATGATGGAGCAGTGTCTCATCATTTAATCGTTACGACAACAAAATCTCTTCGTAATAATTACGAATCCCGAAGGACCGATCCTACTTTCGCTACTTTCACCCGGATAAGTTACTAAAATGTGTATTCTATGGCTTCAGATTTTGGGCGTGGATAGGAATTCTTCTTCCAAAAATCGGACTTTGATTTAGTCTCGATTGTCCTAAAAACGAGTGACGAGGCACAACGCGAAACCCAGATTGATATTTGGGATTCCTTGGTCCAAAATTGTAGAACCAAACATACTCTTTCTGGGTCAAATGATCAAATCACAAACAGCTCCCGAATAACAGGAGCTCCTTCGAAAATAAAACACAACTCTCACACCCAGACACGTGTAAGCAACAATACTGTATAAATGAAACATTTGCCGCCGCAGACGAAGTTGCATCACAACTTATGAATAAGAGGTAGGCAGCGAGACGCATCCGTAATACTAATCCCTGTCGTGAGGAGATGAGCGATGCGTGGCGCATAGCAAGCATATGGCTACTAATTGTGCGACGTGAACGTGAAAATTTCTCTTTAGTACTGAGAATTCTGAGATAGTATTGTCGGAATTTGTATAGACTACGTTGGTCTAGTGCTCGTTATTGCGACTGCCGAATGTGAGGTTTTGGGTTTGATTCTCAGGTCTGGGTTCGGGCTCAGTAGCAGCCACGGAGTCTGGATTTCGACTGGCCTGTTGGTCTAGTGGTTAGTGACCCTAACTGCTATGCCGGAGGTCGTGGGTTCGATTCCCACCCAGGACAAATGTTTGTGTGATGAGCACGATCATTTGTTCTGTGTCTGGGTGTAATTTATCTATAATATGTATGTATTTAGAAATATATAAGTATGTTTATCAGTTGTCTAGTACCCATAACACAAGCTCTGCTTAGCTTGGGACTAGATGGCGTTGTGTGATAGTTGTGGAATATTATTATTATTATTTGTACCCGGTTGATGGGATAAGGCTCGCTGGGATATCACATGGGACTTAAACATATTTGGTGAAATGTGGGTTGGGTATTACACTTCTGCGTAACCCTTCGGGGATTACAGGCGTGATGGTGCACAGACTCGTTTGCAACCACTAGACCAGGGATGGCAAACCTTTATGGACGTGCCTTTTTTTCTGAAGAAATGTTAATTGAGACATTATACGTGCCGTCAAATAATATTGCTTTTCAACTAAAAGCTGTTTCCTTGCTACCAAAAAGGAAAAACTTGATCTATGTCGTAATACATGTTTCAATTCTACGTGTTATTCAAATTAATAATATAATAATAATAATATTCCACAACTATCAAAGTAAGATTGAATCTTGGTCTGGACTCCTTTACCAAACGGTTTCTAATTGAATCTTATGAAAATAATGACTCGTAGGCATAGTGGAAAATATGGTTAAAAATTCGGTGGCGTGCCTAAAATTTCCTGCAACGTGCCATCAATGGCACGCGTGCCATTGGTTCGCCATCCCTGCACTAGACCAACGAGGCATCAGTTATCTGCGACGATTTTTAAAATGTCTATTCCAACTCAGTATTTTTGGGTGAAGACACAATCTAATCTCAAAATCATCACAACTTATTGCTCCTAAGGTGTTGATTGGCCTGTCGAGACTGCGGGTTGTTCGAAAGAAACACCGCGATCCCGGACACAAAAGGCTAAGAAGAAACATGGGTAGTTTTTAGTCAGTAGAAGTCTGACACTCCCTTCCGCTCTGCCCAGGGCGGGAGGATTCATTTGATGATTTCACACACTCCAAAAAAGGGGTTATTGGTCAGTTTCTTACCTAATATGAAGTTATACGAAGTTTATATGTGTGCTTTCCGTTCACTAGTCTTATAAGACTAAATGTTATAGTGTCCAACTTAATACATGCAATCCACTTTGCTAGTGAAATTTTGGCACGGTTTGTGATAGTGTACGGTCCACGAGCCAGTAAAAAGGAGTTTATTCCAGTGCAAATTAATTCTACTGTCCGCTATTGGACACTTGGCAAAATTATATCTAGTGTCAGTGGAAATGCCAGTTTTATGGAGAAATCAAGAAGAGTATCAGGCAAATACCGAGTCCCTACGTAAATTCATGCTGTAGTTTGTGGTCGTTGACTATTGCTTGCCTAGTGAGGTAACATATCATAACATCACGTCTGTAATAGAGATGTTTACTGACTAAAAAAAATATGATTCTAATTAGTCCGTCTGTTAGATTATCGAAAAATATTGGATACTTACGTATTTCTTGTTTTATCAAATCAATTAAAATTGACGAAGATAGAACGCGTCAAAGATTTGAGTGGGAGGTTGTGACGTCACTGCTCGCTAAGAAATGTCATACTTACTAATTTCTTAGAATATGACGTCACACGAGTTTTCAAAGCACTGTATCGTCTTCATTGTTTGTTTACGTGAAAGAAGAAAAAATATGTGTCCAATATTTTTTTTAAATCTATTAACGGACTGATTAATTTTTTTAGTTAACATCCCTATTCCAGAAGGGAAAGGCAGAGGTGTACCCATTACGTAGGCATTAGTACGCCTGTTATTTTTAAGTCCCTCGGAGCGAGCTTATTGCCATCAACCGGGCACGAATCCAGATTTCGTGGCTGCTACTAAGAAATTCCTGATGGAAAAAGCGAATCGCCACTTTTCCCGGGCTGGGCATGGACCCCAAGACTACATACACAAGTTTACACAACAGTCGATCAAGAGGGCAGTCCTTGTGACGTAATTAAATACATTAACATCGCTTCCATGCAGTAACTGCAACAATGTATATAGCTTTAAAGAACTAGCAGCTTAGTCTCAATTAAAATAAATCTTGCTAATTGGCGAACTCGTCCTATTGATTTATTACAACGCTCCAATTAGAATTTAGTTTCAAAAAGTTTTCAAAATGATCTGCAGTGCAAGTACGTAACACTCGATTCGCTTCGATTCGATAAATCTGACAGTTATTCTCGATAAAATGAGCTTTTATCGAATCGAATCGATGTCGAATGTACGTAAATAATATTTTATCGATCGGTAGATAACTCTAAAATTTAAACGATTGTAATCGAAAATGCAAGTACGAAACGACATTTTGACAGTTGAGATCGACAATTTACGCTGTCGATCTCGATAATATATCGACACCTTGTAAAAGCGCGCTAAGCCTATCGAACACGACTTATTTTTATAATGGAGTTAGATCTTTTATTGCTGGGTGATGAGGAAGAACGGCAGCACCATCACAATGTGTTGCGTATTCGGAGGCGACGTATCAGAGATACAACCCTAGTAGCATTTTTTGTTGGCATTTAGTTGGGCCACATACAGAGGTATGTGGCCCAACTAAATGCCAACAAAAATGTATGTGGCCCAACTAAATGCCAACAAATGCCAACAAAAATGCTACTAGGGAAACAATCCTCTGGAACTTCCAGAGGATTGCTTTGTTCGTCTCTTTCGGGTGACTCGAGAAGTGGCAGTCATTTTAATCCAAGGAATAGAGGTAGACGTACGGAGGACACGATCCACTGGACTCCCTGTCCATATCGTGGTAAGTACCTAGTGTTTTTTTACTTTAAGTAGACCTACTTAATTCGAAAATACCTATACATAACCTAAAATTAAATTAAAATTAATTAATTAATTAAAATTTTATTGTGATTCACTACGATAAAAATCTTTCTCAAGAAACTACAAAGTAATCTCATCTGTCAACAGTGTCAACGACAATTTTTTTTTGGCAAAGGTAAACACGACGACGCACAGAAGATGGAATATTTTCTGTATTTTTACTAAAATAAACGGCAATTTTGGTAAATACTAGTAGTTTCTCTGAAATAAACCCTTAAACATTGTTTACAATGCCGAACATCTATGAAAAAAAAGGATTTTATAGATTTCTCGGACATTAGTCGTGCCACCGGTGCCACTACTAATATTTATGTAATCTGTGGTTTTGTCTTCGGACGTCATCATGTTGCCATTTGACTGTCGATCCTTATCGACTCGATCGACTCGATAAATCTTGTCGACGCGTGTTACGTACTTCCAAATTCGATAACAAGTTCGATAAAACTGACAACGATAACGATCTCGATGTCTTATCGATGCAAAGTTCGTACTTGCACTGCTGATTCGATATTTTTATCATTTAGCCTATATTGGCCCACTGTTGGGCAAATGCTTCCACTCTTATCGCCGTTTTCCTCTTTTTTTCTGCTTTTATTCATCACAAATAAAAAGACCAAGTACGTCTAAGTCATCAGCTTACAGCAGTCCACTATATAACGAAAGATTTTTGGATTTCACAGGGGTATATTCGTTTCGGCCATTCTCAAAGTTTTCCATTTTTCAAATATTATACAAGATGCAGTTTTGAAATCGCATCAAATTTCAGGAGGTTGTAACAAAATACATGAATAAGCAATTTATAAATTACGGTACCAGATCAATTTATATACGCTGATTTATAATTGATAAAACTTTGACTTTAACTTTTCCTGGAACTTCAGGCCAATAAAAGAGCGTCATATACACCAAACTTAACACCCATAAACGTATAGAAAACAGTTTTTGTCTCAATTTTTTATGCGCGAATAGAGAATGGAGCCGGGAAGGATCATAGGTGCGGCTAACGCCTTAGGCGGCGGTCACACAAAACTGTTTGCGAATACACCGCCTGCTATTTACGATAAACTGCGTTTTGTTGCTGACGGCCAACTAAGCCGTTCATAGATGTGTGGAGTTAGCAAGTACAGTGTAGTTACACTCGGAAGATATTGACGAATGAAAGGTGTTTTTTAGGAAACTATTTAAGACGCAGTTAACGGGGGAACCGTAAAAACGACCTGTTTTTCGTCGCAGAGTTAGCCGTTTTGCTACTTATTACAATTCCAAAAAAAATACAGTGTATAGTCAAATGTATAGGTAAAAGACTTATGCAAAAATATTTTCTAAAAGTAATCAAGAACCTCGAAAAAAAAAATCACAAAATCACAAAAAAATCACACGAAAAAACTTTATCGTCTCGAAATGCTCAATATTTTGAGTGACAACTGTTATTTATTTTTTTACTATCAGAAAGGAAATTTAACCAACTAAACACATATGTAAAAATATTTTAACATTACAGCGTATTTTTTTTTTAAATAAATTAAATCTGCGAACTATCGTTCATTTTGGCAGTCACGAGCATCAAACGCATCGCCATTTTCAACCTTATTTGTTTAGGCGGCGCGCTCAAGGTCGCGGGCAGCTAATGTCGCCTTAAAGCCAATAAAAAAATTGCTTGTGTGAGGAAAGATGGGGACAAAATTGCATTGAAAATTTGAAATATCATAAACATTACAGCAAGCCTGTAAGATCTAATCTAATCAATCTAATCTCCGAAACTTGGCAAAAGTGTACCTAATCTGGGTGTACTATATATACACCCACATTTTGCCAGTCCTTTGTAATAGGGAGCGAGCTTATATTAACATATTATTATTATACGGTTATTCAGCGCTTCTCGAGATTTATCTTTATTAATGCCCCAATATTATGTTCTCAAGTCCACCCATTCAGTACGTTTTTTATCACACCTAAATACTTCAGTGCTTATAAAAAACAAGTCGCACCCAAATGACTTCTTTGATAGCCATTCTGTCCTGGTAATGGCCAGCCATATTTTATTTTAACGGCAAACTTTAGAGGTCACGGTCAGGCCCTTGTTTATTTGTGTTGTTGCAGCCTCATTGAAAGTGAGGTTGGTTTCGTCCGACCTTGGTTGGAGCCCATAAAAGTTTTGTTTCTGAACTCATTAGAAACGCTACGGTAGTATGCGCTTTTGAATGGGCTGTAAAGTGTGTTTGTTCTAGTTTTTTGTCCTTTTAAGACCAACAAGGATCAAGGACTAATACTTACCTTGCTTTTGGAATTTTAGGATGTTTGTGTTTCATTCATTTTAGTAAAGTGAAATGTATTTGCATAGATAGAGTAGGTTCAATCGTAGCTAGGAAGGATGTTGTGGTTATATAGTTGACAATTTCTAGGAACCTTCTAGTTAAGGAGATTGGTGGTCAAAATTCCAACATTTTATAAGTAATTTTTAAAATACAAGTTTTTAATATTAGAAACACCTCTACGGGTTCTACGTCACCCGTACTATTCAATGCATTCATCAGCACAATGCTTTGAATGCGTTTTATTGAGTCCTACCTTAAAACGTGACTTTACATCCCGAAAATAGTCGTTTTTCAGCAATATTTTTTGCGTAGTTACTTAGTTTGGTGTAAATGCATGGTTGAAGGCTTCGTGAAGTGAAGGGCACGTTTACACCTCGAATACTACTAGCCTTAATGTATGGTGATTAATTTGATTTTGATTGCCTCTCAGTGCTGTTCATTAGCATGACAACAAACCTGTTGCGTATGCATTATTACGCATAAGTCATCTACGTGTAGCGATAAGCGCGCAATCAACGATTAATGGATAGGTATACCTATAATATATGTAGGTACTTCGATATCGGTAGACATTCAATTAGACTTCGGTCGGTCTTCCGGAGACTTGTTGATACTTTTAGGATAATATTGTTTTATGTAAGTATTAAGTTTTATTATTATTTTTATTTAAGTCATCAAGCCTATATTTGGACAGCCAAACAAGAAGCAACCAAGAAGAGATTGCCAAATTCGACCAATCACAGTTACATCTGGTCTTTTGCCCTTCCTGTGTACGCTTTGCACATCTCCGCTTTGGTGGATTACGGGCCTTAGGGTGACAGATAGGAAAAAAAAGTTTAATCTGTCCCCCTGTTAGCAATGAGGGGACAGTTAGGCTTGATGACTTGTAATAATTTGTAGCCTAGGTCGTCTCACTACAGGGCAAAGGCCTTCCTTTCTAAGTTACAATCTTCTTCTTTCTTTGTCGTGTGTTTGCCTAACTTGGTCTCAGAGGTTTTATGTTGACCATCGGCCTCTGACTTGGCTTTACATGCCTTTGAGAAATATCTCTCAGGCTTGTTGGTTTCCTCTCGATGTTTTCCCTTGCCGAAGCAAGAGACAATTATATAATACGCACGTGGATCTGCGTGTCTTGGGTTCCAATTCTCTTTATGTTTAGACGGGACTAGTTCAACCAAACCAAACCAAACCAAACCAATGTGGGACCAATTCTGTCTGTAGGTCTCATGCTCGTTACGACATCTTCGTCTAGGCTGCTGCGATGTCGGTGGAAGTTTGAAGGAAAAGACGGATGTATAGCAGTTAGAACACCCAGGTTAGCTGTTTTCAAGTCCCATTTAATGAGGGCGAGCCTACCGCCATCAACCGAGCCCAAACCCGGGCTGCTACTGATTATTTGATCTTGTATTAGTAGTTAGAGGTAACAAAGACAAAGCGCTCACGAATTTGGTCCCAGTAGGTGCGGGCAAGGCTTGCGACGTAGATTCGGCGGCAATTATTGTCCGTCAGCGAGAGGGGGTGAAGCGGTGGGGTGTTGGAGGGGGGCAGCCGGCCCCGGGGGCTAAGATGGCCACCGTAATTAATTGGTGCGACGCGGGGGCCGACCGCGACGCGTCTCGTTCGCAGCGCGGCATTGCGCCCGCGTGTATGGTGACTAGCTTTTGGCAAGTTGGTGGAATGTTTTTGGCGCTATTTTATTTAAAAGCTAGAAGCTGAGTTAGAACCCAAGTCACGAACCTCTGATTTCCGGATTCATGTACATACCTATTGTATAATTATCACTTCTTCCGTGAAGAAAATCATCAAGAGGAAACCAAATGACATCTACAAGTCAAGTAAGAGGCCCAAGGGCGGTGTAAAAACCTGCAATCCAAATCAGGCAATAACCTCGCGATAAAAAAAAGAACGAAGTTAGGATAGAAATCAGTCAACTTTATCCATACAGGCTAGTTGAGCCGAGCCTACAGAGCCCTTGAGCTGGGCTTGTGCAGGATATGGAAGGTGATCTGATTTACCGAAGAAGATCCTGTATATCTTGCTGGTGTTGTACAGCTACAGGTTATGCTGTCAGTACAATCTTAAAGATTCCTACGTTTGCTGCAATAAGTTCAAGAGGATTTATTGATTATTATCTCGTGTCACCTGCAAACTACACATTCAATAACGGTGGATTGACTCGATTGGAGATCATGAAATCAGTTGGAAAATTTTGCAAAGGAAGATCGATTTTCCAGGAGTACTTTGTATCTTTGAATGTGTCAGTTTGTTCTATTTTATTTAAGAACTGATATTTTCGATGTCTCGTATTGTATGCCCCGAGCCGTGGCCACCGCAGCGTCGTCGACCAGCGATCCGACCGTAAACGTCTCACCCACACGCCGCGCGCGCCCGCTCGCCACTCGCCGCTACATACCTACCTACCTAATGTACTGCCAACCGACCAGCTCACCCGGACCCCGCACCATGTTCACACCAACCTCCCAATACACAGCCACCAACTGCATTAGAGGAACGTGGGAGCTCCACTTATAATGGACAGCTACCAATACCGCACTATACCATAGTTTGTCACATCAAGACCTCTGACCACTTGCACATTCCACCCCTCTGGCGCCTTCAGATCTTCGATCTGCGGGGGGCGGGGGAGATCGCACAACCCTGGCCAGCAGCTCATACAAATTGCATGGGTGTGAGTGAGTAACGTTAGTGCTCGGACCTCGGTTCGCTTAAGCGTAAATTCTGTTGCGTAAGTCGGAAAAGACGTCTGGTTTTGGAGATAGGGACGAGGGGAAAGTTATTGGAAGAATAGTTCGGTGAAATGAGATAATAGAATATATTATTCAGTTAGGAGGTCATTAGTATTCAGTATTTTTCTCGCTTTAATTTGAGGGGAAAAGTTTGGGGTTAAGATTTTCCCGCGCTACTTGTTACTTCGGGAAAGGCGATCGTAACCAACGGTCCGACGTACCGACAACATTATAAAGTTATTCATATTATTTTATTTATGTATTGAAGCCGATATACCTACTTGCCACCGTTGTTATATTGAGTCCTAGTTTAGCTATTATTTTATTTGCTCACTCTATTATCATAGAGCTTTGCGTGTCAAACGATAACTTATAAAGGTAAAATAATAGTTATGCCATGTTTGATAATACATATTTAATTTTATCATAAATACATCAAAATAGACCTGTACATGAACTTTCTATTGACGTTGAAAAACTGCATGAATAATTGTTTGCAACATTGGCCTATAATAAAATCGTGAGGCAACATTAAGTTACCAATATATTTTTATGCGCTGTTATAAGACTCAATTTGCCCGAAAATAATTAGCTGCCCAGCCCGACCGAGACCCGAAAAAGCATTTCCATTTTTCGGTGACAAAGAAACAAATGCAAAGACAGGACACGTGTTCAAACTAGCACCTAATTGGTAGTCAGCTAGTCAGGACTTAGCTGATCCTCTGCAAGACAGCGTGTGGTGCCTGCCATGCTCCTATACGTCAATTAGGGCACGACATATGCACAGTTCTTTGTACCTAAAGCAGTTTTCGGGAAAATCTGGTGCCAATCACTCGGCATAATTGCCACCCGAGGCTTCGTCCTCGTAGATGAAGGAAAATAGAAAAAAATGCGGGCTTTCTCGATGGCTTCCCGTTTTTCAAGTATTGGAAATATGGAAGGTTTACGAGCGGATGCGAGCGAGCAACTTGAAGTGAACTATCAAACAATGAGAGGAGTACTTATATGCTGGGAGATTGGGTACTTTGTTTATGATGATGTAGGGCTGTCATTGTGTGATTAACTTCGTGTTTCTTTTGTCTGAATGGTCGATTTCCCAGTCGTAGGTTTTCATTTCAAGAATTTCTCAATACCAGCCACGGAATCTGAATCTGCCTTTTGACGGCAATAAATTCGCCCCCTATTACATGTGGTTTACTAATGGGTACAGCTCTGCCTGCTCTTTTGGGGATTACAGGTGTGATGTTATGCTATGTTAAATGATGTTTTCTGTAAATAGAGAAAATTCTCGAATATTTGGCTACTAAATAAAGGGATACTTTTCAATCGATCAAGGGATACTTTTAACTTCAATCGTCAAGGAACACGTTTGGGACGCAGAGACAAAGTTCATCGGAGCAGACTTATAGACTCCTTCAATATTGAAACCAATCAAAACCCTTTGGTGCTCGTTTTCCTTTCCAGAAACCTGATACACTTTTCTTTTCTCTTTTTTTTCGTGTGGTTAGAGCTTAACAAGTCAGAGGTTTTGTGCTGCCCATGGGTCTCTGACTTAGATATATCTATCAGACATGCTGGATTTCTCTCAATATTTTTCTTCACCGAATCAAGTAAAAACTATACTATACCATCCACATGTTTTAGTATCAAAATAAATTATCATAAACTCGAAAGTTCATAACCCACTTTTAATCTCCGCATTTCGCGTGCATTAGTGACGTCACCGTTGTTCCGACGAGTCGTGATCTGCGATTCAATCGCGCGACGTGATCGTTGAGATAATAAAAGCTACGGCTTGACTGGCAGTCGTTGCGTCATGCGACAATGGGTAGCGACTAGCGTCTGTCGACTGCGTAAGTGCGAGCCGCTATGTGGAGTGGAATGGCATTATGGAAAAGCTGAACTGTACGTGGTATGGATAGAAGGTTATATAATTCAAAGAGTTATTAATAAAAGTTCTGCGATTATATTTGCGATTAATCGAACAGCTAGCAGTCCTGGTCGTATAGTTTCAATTAAAACTATAAATTGTATTAAAATTAGGGGCGTCTACTTTTAAATCACGATCATCTAGCCTTTTCCCAAATATGTTGGGGTCGGCTTCTAGTCGAAGTGGATGCAGCTTAATACCAGTATTTTACATGTAGCGAATTAGCGACTGCCTATCTGACCTCCACAAGCCAGTTAGTACTGGGTAATATGTACATATTACCCAGTACTAACTGGCTTTGGTAAGACTGCTTGCCAGACTTTCGGTTCACTGACTACCTGGTCTGTAACGACTGTCAAAATTGTACAATTGACAGCCGGGTTCAACGGTTAAACATGCTTTCCGAGGCATGGAGGAAACTCGTTATGTAATGGGTAGGATTACAGGCGTGATGCTATGTATGGCTTTGTTTATTTTTTATCAGCCTATAATATTCCCACTGCAGGGACTCGGGCCTCCCCTCTGTGAGTGGGATGGCCTATAATCCACCTCGCGGGCCCAGTGCGCGTTGGTCGCGGGCCCAGTGCAGGTTGGCCACGAGCCCAGCGCGGGTTGGCTTTTTTTATTACTTACAAAAAAAAAACAAGAATATTGCTTTCTTCGTGTCCTACATAAACAGAGGCAGCCCATTAAGTTACAATAGTACTTGTGTCGAGGTTGTCTCACTCTTCCCTTAAGTGGATCTTAGCAATGATATTACAATATGATATCGCTACATGCGTGTTGATGTTGAATTGTTGTTGTTTGGGTTTCTTCATCAAGAATTTTTTATTACAAGCCACGGGATCTGGACTTGTGCCCGGTTGATGGCTATGGGCTGGCCCCATATTGCATAAGACTTAAACATAACTGGCACATAAAAATCTTCGGGGATTCAGGCGTGATAAAAAAAAAACTTGAAACTATTTATTACATCATGCATTCAAATAATACAGCAACAATAACGCTCAATCTTTGGCTCAAGATTATGTGCGCTATTGGTTAAACAATATTAATTAATTAAAATAATATTAAATGGGTTACTCGCTAACAGTCTTTTGTCAGGAAGACAAAAGACGATGTTTGTTGTTTGATGTTATGTTATATTTCAGAATAGCTTGATCTCATTGGTTTGAATTGAGACTTACCTATAGTTACGCCATCTAAAACAAGCTTTAACAGAGATATGCGTGTATTTTTTTTATATCATCTGCGCTGCCAATTCATTGGTAAAATAAAACGAAAGAGAAAACGAGACGACAATATTACGCGAAGGAGCACAACCTCTTTGTGCGTAAAATTCTCTTTTCAAATTCTAATGACGTCACAGGGCGACGCACCCAAGTTGCACATTCGAGGTGATACACAAAACTTGCGCGTCGGGTACTTGTGACGTCACGAGTAATCGCAGGTATCTTCACGCTACATTCCAGTGCGCAGCGGCAGCATTCTGTATATCGGCGGAATGTTCTGGCACGTTCGCTTCGTGTACAGGGTGGTGCGTTAATGGAGGATCGGTTTTATGCGGATTGGTTCTCGAAGCAAAAGGCCGTCTTAAAGCTGATTTTGTTGACAATTTCGTCAAAGTCGCCAGAAACATGTGGATAAGGTACGCAAAGAAAAAAGGTGGCAAAAAAAGAGGATGCCTATTCTCAGTAGTAGGTGATTCCGGGCTGATATGATGATGATGATGATGGTTCTCGAAGACTTGACTTTGACTTTGAAAGGTTAAAATTTAATGGAGACACCACCAAGTGACCGACAACAAACTGTATTTTTAAGAAAATCTTGTAAATATTAGGAAACTGTTGAAGTTTAAAAAGTGATTTAGTAGAGTGAAAGTTTAATATTGCCTCATACGATTAGCGTTGGGTCCATATTGGCTCACCTAAAGTTTTTTATCCGAAATTGTTCTTCCTAACGATTTGTAATCCGAATGATCACTCCTCCTAAAATTTTTGATCCTAAAGTTTGAATTCCTACTATTTGTAATCCTACTGGCGATGTTCCTAACACTCATGTTTCCGAAAATTTTAATTCCTATTATCGTTATTGTAAACATATTGCAACTCCTACTGTTTTTTATCCTAACGTTTTTATCCCTAAACATAATTACCATAATATTTTCACTCATACAACTGTTTAGAATGATTAAAGGTCGTTTCACTGATTTTTGTCTTGAAATGAAATAAATGAATGAAATTCAGGTCAGAGTCTCGTCTTGTGGACACTATGAAAAAAATACTTAGAAAAATTTCGCGACCAATTTCGAGGTAGCGATCGCCGGCCGCTGCCGCGGCACCGCTCGCTTCGCTCGCTCGGCTCGCGCGTAGTTGGTCACAGTTCTAACCTAACCTAACCTATGGATATCTTTGCATATAAGGTCCCATTAAAATAGGTGGACAAATTTTAACACAGCTTTTAAGTAAGCCCAACTAAAGACATCTAAACAACAACAAAAAACACTATATAAAGTGATTTTATTTTGACTTAAAATAATAAATTGCCGGCACTCTAGAACACACTCATCCCATAAAAGTAGGTATTTTAATGTCTTTTTCTTATTTATTTTTTACTATTGTCCTTATTTTAGCGGTCTAAATGATTTCTAAAATTTTGTCCACCTATTTTAATGGGACCTTTTATAATACTGATTATTATGAATAAAAAGTAATATAAACAAAAAAGATATGACTTTGAATAATAGTGTAAAAGATGGTTAGGTTGAGAAAATATAGGAAAACATTTAATAGGATAATAGATGTTTATTGCTACTGACATTAGGAAGTTGAATGCTTCGGAATTAAAACATTAGGGGCAGAGACTTTAGGAATTGCGATCGTTAGGATGAAAAATGTTAGGAAGAACATTTTCGGATTTCCAATTTTCGGAGTTGAAATTTTAGGTCAACTTTGGCGCACCCATTAGCGTTACTCGTGCTACTTATTTTTTTTTTCTTAAAATATTTTTTTTACTAAATCCTTGTTCCATCAAGTTTACTTGATACACACGATCTAATTTTATTAGTTTTTGTTATTAATGTTTTTTTTTTTACAAATACTTTTTTTGTGTATTTTGTTTGTTAGAGTTTTGAAGTTAATTTATTATTATCTTATTCCTTAAAATTGTTTACAAAGTTTCAGCATCACCCTGTATGTAGCCGTGCATTTAGTGTGTAGACAAGTAAGGTGGTAAATCCCGAAGCGTTATTAGGGTACTCAGTCTAAAATATTTTTTGAGTAAGTACCTACATATTTATTTTGCGGCGCTTCCCCAACGCAACGGCGCAAAAGGGGACACCTTTTGGCGATACACGTAACACGTGGTTAGGTAATTACAATGGATAAGCTTTTGCCCGAGTGGACATCTGAAACTTTCCCGAGGAAACGTAGGTACTAATGGGAAAAAGAAAAGGACACAAAGGTCCTAAAGCAGGATACGATTTAATCGTTTTCCAAATGTTGTCGGCAGATCAGTTTTATTTATTTAAAGGGAAAACAGTTTGTTCTGACCCATACCTGGGTCTATTCGGGGGTAAAAGTATAACTTTTTCACGAGTTTTTTTTAATGTTATGATTTTTACCCGACTACGGCGAAGCCAAAAGGACAGGTAATGATTTTGGCAGTCTATGTATGTTTGTATGCATGTATGTTCCACCGTAGCGCCTAAACTGCTGAACGGATTTTAATAAATGAGGTGTCAATAGATTTGTAAGAATAGCCCGGGTAACATAGGCTATATAAATTTTATCAATTTTTGTTATAACGAAATTTAAATGTCAGATTCTAGCTTCGAAAAAAATTAAATTGACATAATCATGACATGTTTGGTATCAATTGAAAGGTCTTGGCGAGCACATTACAAATATGTATATTATATTATAGTTTTAGTCAACATACACGTTTTTAATGCGGTCAACGCAACCCGCGTAGTCGGGTTTTAGTTTTTAAACTTGTATTTTAATCACCACCATGCATGACCCCTGTAATATTCAACGCATCTACCAGCACAATATTCTGAGTGCGTTACTTTGAGTGTGATTTTTTACATTGTGTCTTATTTACATTGTAATGATCCCTTAAAACCTGACATAATGTAAGTTTATCTCCTCTCAGGTATACTAAGAATTAGATACACATCTTTTATCTCCAAGTTCTTATTTCTTTTCAAAAGGCGCTTTCTGCGTAGGTATAACTGTTTTCAAAACCTCGTGTGTCTTAACATAATTATTTCTCTTTTCATCTCAGTTTACTCATCTCAGCTTACTCCATTTTGAATCCAAAAGTAGTTCTGGGATTCTCCCGTAGATCACTAGACCGGATAGCTCTGGCGTTCTCAGGCTAATACCTAAGTTATTCTAAAAGCTTGTAGTTCGGAATAACATTACATCTCACCTGTAATTCTAAAAGGTTAGGCAGAGGTGTGTCTAGTTACACCCACGTTTCGCCAGTTATGTTTAAGTCCCATGTAATAGGGGGCGAGCCTATTACCAGCAATCGGGCACAAATCCAGAGTGACTCGGAATAGTAGCCTGAAAATATTATACACACACACAATATATTCAAAACACTTCACCTCTGTCTACCTATTAGGTAAAAGCGGCTTGATGGTAGTCACTCATTCTAGATAAAGGTCATCCACGCATACATTAGCGGGCAACGCCAACGGAACATGCAAGTTCATCGCAAACTTTGTCCACACTAGGGCCTCTACCATCAGCTCTTGTAGCTTCAATCTTACTTCAGTGTAGAAAAGAGATGGTTCTTTAAGGACGTTTAGTTGCATCTCTTTTTTCCACTGAAGTCATCACCGTCCTGCCCTGTTTTTGTGTGTGTGTTACTTTAAGGTTGTTCCACTAGGGTACTGAATGAACTTGGAGGGTTGTAATGATGATTTTGATGATTATAGTTCTGTAACTGCATACGTCTTACAGCCGCGAATCATATTTTCACTAACATACAACCTAGCACTGGCCTGCAAATCGCTAAAAACGTAAGAAAATTTGAATTTCGCGGGCTACCCTGGAACATCCACCTTAAATAAATGCGTTGATTTTGACCAGTATCGTAGATGGAAGGGGAGAGTGATTAACATTTTAATGTTGGTGTTAAAACACAACCATCACTCTATTTACTTCTTTCTCTCTTATAATTCCTCGTACAATTCATTCATCTTAAATTCATTTTGGTGATACTTTCTCTCGCTGAAGTAAGGTTTTCGAGGTAGTGGTAGTCCCCCAGGTCCTCAGCCTCACGGGAATTCTAATTAATAGGTGACTATGAATATGAAAATTGAAAAATTATAAATGCATCAGCAATTAACAACTTGTTCGAGACATGTTTGATCCATGAATTTTAATGTAATATGCCTCATTTTGATGTAGTGGCGGTCTTTCGTATTTTTATTATTATGTAACTTGTAGATCGTTTAGATTGCGATCTACATAATTATATAATACAAATAAGAGGTTTAATTATTTTTTAAACGGTTGTAAGTTAGTAATTGGATCGACTATGGACGGGATTGGCTTGGTTTGGTTAAGTCAGGTGAAAAGTTCATATTTCCTCTTTTCGGAATGCCAAGTTCACCTATGCAAATACACCTCTTATATTTGATAAATCTAAATAAATAGGGCCAAACGTTTGGTATTATGACAATAATCAGTATAAGTGAAAACCGCACCACTTATTGAAAGTATAGTTTCATCATCATCATCATCATTTTAGCCCAAAGACGTCCACTGCTGGACATAGGCCTCCCCCAGGTGTCGCCACATTGACCGGTCCCGTGCGTCTCTCATCCAGCGGGTTCCCGCAACCTTGACCAGGTCATCGGTCCACCTAGTGGGAGGCCTTCCAACGCAACGTCTTCCGGTTCGCGGTCGCCATAGTTTGGCTGTAAAATATTAATTTTAGTTCTAGGTTTCCCCGTGTAATGAATGTCAGTTATAAAACAGGAATAGTTCTAGATGACAGCGGTTGATCGATGGCTCCAAAAGTCCATTTTATAGACGGTAGCACACTGCAGCAATGGTCCAGTTATCCTCTTAATATCCAAATAACACAGTCTGGCTGGACATAAAACAGTGAATAAATCCCGTATGGTTCTGGTTACCGTTGGTTTAACATACCTTATTTAATGTGAGACTGTGTAAGCTGTAAACTGGTAAATACGCCATTCGGTAAAGGCATGTAATTACATAAATATTGAGAGTTCTCGCGATCATTTATATTTAAACGGATACTGATTAGTTATAATGTTCTTTTTTGGATAAGTTGGTAGCGGTCGCGGCGACACGACTGGTTTCTACGTATTTCTATGAAATTCCCTCCGTAGTTAGCGACATGAAGCTAGCGACGCATCGTCGAGCGGCAGACGCGTCGCTAGCGTCGAAGTGAGGAAGCAATTTTCAATGTCGCTCAGTGAATTCATATTAATTCTTGTGACAGCACGAACTATTTAACGTGCAAAAATGTTCCATTTCCTAAAACTGCATGTTTCAAAGAACTCCCAACTTATAAAAATCCCTTTTCCTCTCTCAAGTTTTCATTAAGAATATTTTTTAAACATTGCAACCAGCGTGCACAGCGTGAGTCTAATGCAACATACACGATTTTTAATTTACTCCCCTCTTTCTCATTTTCTTGCTACACGAAATTGCACCGAGTTCTTTGTTTACTAAAATCGATTGTAGTAACCACTCGATTACTCGGTTTCGTACGACGCGGCGGCACGTCCTACGCCGCGTGGTCGCGCGACGGGAAGGCGGTCGCGAGACTTAATTAAAATCGCGCCGGGTCGCGGCCGTGTGCCCGAAATAATGTTGGGTTGCTATAGCTACTGTTCTATAGTATGGTTTGAAGGTGGAGCAACATTATTTGAACATTTTCTGGTGTTTTTTACCCGACTACGGCGAAGCCAAAAGGAAGGGTAATGATTTTGGCAGTCTATGTATGTATGTATGTAGGTATGTATGTATGTATGTATGTATGTTCCACCGTAGCGCCTAAAATACTGAACGGATTTTAATAAATGAGGTGTCAATAGATTCGTAAGAATAGCCCGGGTGACATAGGCTATATAAATTTTATAAATTCTTTTTATGACGGAAATTAAATGTCAAAAACTTACCTCAAAAATATTAAATTGAGATGTTGTTTGGTATCAAATGAAAGGTCTTAGAGAGCAAAAACCAATATTTTATTCGTAGTCGGGTTTTAGATTTTTAAACTTGTTTAATGTTTTCAGACAAGGAATTCTGGTATTTGTTACATACTTACAAACCTACCTTTTTTTTTTTTTTTTTTTTTTTTTTTTTGGTGGGTGGAAAATCATCGAATAACCCCCCCCGCTCTTGGGCAGAGCGAAGGGGAGTGTCAGACTTCTACTGACTAAAAACCAACCCATGTTCCCTCTTCCTCGCCCTTGTGTCGGAGCCGCGGTAACTTTTCGATATCCGCAGCCCCGACGGGCGTCGGCCCTTGCGGGCCCCTCCTTGCTGACATCTCTTTGAGGCGCGCGTGGAACACGTACGCGCCGCCGACACGGTCTGTTGCCGTCATGACGACGGCCGGACGGCGAGCTAGCCCGTTACTCACCGTCCACAGGCCCGCGTCTACGGTGGCCGGAGGTCATCGCGTGACCCCCGACGCCCGGAGCGCCTTCCGCGGCGGCTGGGACGTTGAGAGGTTCTCTCCCTCTCTCGTTCCGCCACCTCCTTCGCTAGCATCACTGCTTCGCAGAAGGAGGCGACGGCGTCCCATTCCTCCTCGCTCCGGACCATGGCTTGCACCAGGGCCGGACGCGAGAGGTCACCGCCGCCGATCGCCGCTACGAGAACACGGCGGGGCTCCGCCCAAGCAGGGCACACCTCCACAGTGTGCTCCACCGTGTCCTCCGGTCGATCCTCGCAGTGGAAGCATCCGGGCGTTTCCTCCCGCCTGATTCGGTGCAGGTACCTCCCGAAACACCCGTGTCCGGTGAGGACCTGCGTCAGACGGTAGGTGAGGGCGCCGTGGCGCCTCTCCAGCCACTCCTCAAAGAGGGGACTTACCGCCACTATCGTGGCGTGCCCTGCGCTGGGTTGCGACAGTCGCTGTCTCCATGCCGCCATGAGATCGCACCGGAGGTCTGTCCGCTGCGCAGCAATGTGCCGCGGCAGCAGAGTGACCCCCCGGTGTAGCGCCTCCGCGCGCCACTCATGTAGGCGCGCGAGGACTATCGCCTCCAGATCCCACGGCGGCAATCCGGCAAGGAGAATCGCCGCCTCGCGGGAGATCGTGCGGTACCCGCGGACAAGCCTTACGGCCATGACCTTTTGGGGCGCGTTCAGGTAGTGGACGGCCCGCTTCCTCACGGCACGCGCCCACACCGGGGCCCCGTAAAGGGCCATGGACCGCACGATCCCCGCATACAGCCTACGGCAGGAGGCGTTTGGCCCCCCCAGATTGGGCAAGAGCCACCTAAAGGCAGCCGCAGCCCGCTCCAGTCTGGGAGCCAAACGTCGGAAATGCTCCACGAAGTTCCACCGGCTGTCGAGGACGAGTCCTAGGTACTTCAAAGTACACTCGACGCCGATGGGAACCCCTCCCACCATTAGCTGGGATCCCGACGGTAGCACATTCCCACGTCCATGGAAGCCCATGGCCTCCGACTTGTGAAGTGCCACCTCGAGACCCAGCTGCCGGATCCTCTCAACGACTATCGCAACCCCGCGTGTCATGTTCGCGGCCGCCGCCTCGTGCGACTCCCCCCGTGCCAGCACCAGCGTGTCGTCCGCGTAGCAGACGACGCTGACGCCGTCAGGGAGGTCGGCACGCAGCACCCAGTCGTAACCGATGTTCCACAGGGGCGGCCCCAGAACCGAACCCTGCGGAACACCGCACGACATCTCTCGCCGGTTCCACTGTCCGTCTTGACCAGGGTAGATGACAGCCCTGTCTGTCAGATAGTCCCCGACTACACGACGAAGGTAGGCCGGCACCCGGTGATACCGGAGTGCCTCCCTGATGCAGCTCCAGGGCATGGTGTTGAAGGCGTTGGCGATGTCGAGAGACACCGCCAGGACCACACCGCCCCGAGAGACCGCATCCCCCGTCGTGAGGGCTCTCACGCGCATGATGGCGTCCACCGTCGAGCGCCTCTTGCGGAAACCGAACTGGTGTTCCGCAAGATCCGGACCCATTCCCTCAAGGTGCTCGGCGAGGCGGTTTGCAATTACTCTTTCAAAGAGCTTGCCCACCTCGTCGAGCAGCACAATGGGCCGGTATGCGGACGGCGAGTCCGCAGGGCGCCCGGGCTTCTGAATGAGGACCAGCTTCCCCGTCTTCCAACGACGCGGGAACTGGCCTCTCTCCATGCACGCGCTGAAGAACCCCTCCAGTCGGGGCCCAAGAGCCTCTGAGGCCAGGGCCCAGGCTTTGCCAGGCAAGCCATCGGGCCCCGGGGCGGTATTTTTGGCATTAAGCCTCCGTACCGCCGCTCTCAGGTCTACCCCAGTCACCTCCGGAATGTCGTCATCAGATCCTGATTGGTCCGCTTCCGGCACCGCAGGTGGCGGAGCCATTGGCGGGGGACGATGCTCCCCTCGCGAAGGGAACAGAACGCTCACCACGTCCTCCACGAGCTCAGGCCGGAGACTCTGCGTCAGCGGGGGGCCCCGGGTGCGGAGTTGATTCCGCACCACCTTATAAGGGCGCCCCCACGGATCTCTGTTGAGAGTCTCCAGCATCTCCTCGCGGGCCTGATCCTTGGCCCGCCGACGAGCCTCGGAGAGGGCGGTCTTCGCCGCTCTGTACCCTTCATACAGCTCCGCCTCCACGGCTTCCGCATTCGGAGGACGAATGCGGCGCCTGCGATGCCTGGTGTACCGGCGCCGCGCCACCACACACTGCTGCCGCAGGTGCGACAGCTCTTGCGACCACCAGTACACATGACGCCGGGCGCTTCCTGGCCGGACTCGGGGCATTGCCATGTCGCATATCTCGGACATGGCCTCCTGGAACCAAGCCGCCTCGGTGTTGACGTCGGCGGGCCTGGCTGGGGATGACCCCCAGGACCACACGATCGCGGCCTCCAGGAGGAGCTTCCGGTCCAGCTGCTTCAGCGCCCAACGCGGACCACTCGGGGTCTGCGGGACCGGCGCGCTTGGGGACTGGGCAGAGACCTCAAACCGGATGTACCGGTGGTCGGAGTAGGTCTCCACCCCCTCCATGACGCGCCAGTCAGCGACACGCTGCGACAGAGCGGGGCTGGCGAACGAGATGTCCACCACCGACTCGCCCCGCATCCGCACACACGTGGCCACAGAACCCCGGTTCAGGATGTCTTACAAACCTACCTCACCAGACGTTTTGGAAACTCCTTGATAAAAAAATACTGAACATGTATGGTTATCTGACAGCCGTAAGCTTTGATTTTATAATTATTGTCCCTTGCTTTGGTGCAGGAAAACATCGTAAAGAAACTCTCGACGGCATGTAAAGCCAAATCAGAGGCCCATGCATAAAACGGTTTGGGCGCAAAACGTAAGAAACGCAAAATGACAGATTAGCAAATGGTCAGAAACGCATATCGCCAGGTGTTGCAAAATGACAAGATCTGAAAAAGACAGATTCGCAAAATGACAGATTCGCAGAAAGACAGATTAGCAAATGGTCAGAAACGCAAAATGACAAGATCTGAAAAAGACAGATTCGCGAAAGACAGATTAGCAAATGGTCAGAAACGCATAATGCCAGGTGTCGCGAAATAGACGGCACGGTTGGCGCAGTTGCTGAGCGATTGGACTGCTGCGCTGCGTGTCGCGGGTTCACCTTGACAGCAGGTTAGGCAATAAGCACACGATGAAGAAGAAGAAGTACAAACTCTCCCTATACCTAGGTCCTAAAGCTTCACATTCACACTAGACTTTGTTACACCAGGCTGAGAACGCTGCGACCACAACTGCGACTAGATCGCGCGTGAGGCCGCGTGACTAGTTAACGTTAAATTGTGAGTTGCCATATTCCGCGCTAGGTCTAATTATCGCGCGTTTTTTTGTCGCGCCGCGCGCCGGTTATAATTGTCGACTTGATTTCGAATGGAGATTACCGGTTTGTAAAATTGTAGGCGGTGAATTTTATTGTTTCCTGTTTACGAATGTACTCTACAATGCTGCGCAAATCTTTATAATAATAATAATAAACTTTTATTTTCAGACCTTAAGTCCATAGTGTTAGTAATACATGAAATAGACTTACTTAACTAATATTAGTAACACACTTAAACAACAAGTACAATACAAACAATAACAGACAATAATATACACATTAAACATAATAAATAATTATGAAAAATAATCACAATGTAGACAAAAGCGACTTAACAACATAAATGACGTATAACTACACGACACAGGTCAACTCAAAGTAGCTACTTTGAGTCGACCTGTGTGTGCAGTCTCATCCATCGGCCAAGCATCGGGCAGTCCCACCGGTCACTCAATGCCCTCAACATGCTGTGGGAGCTGACATCTGTTCGGTGCCAGAGAGAAGCGCATCGCTTTCGAATGATGGCGTAAAAGTCATCTACCCGCGCATCGGCAAACATACCCGAAGCACTGCAAAAACGCGGCAGCCCCACAAGCATTCTGAAGGCATTATTATATTGGACACGCAGAGCGCTGTATGCTTTCTGCGTATACTTGACCCACAGCAGGCTGCAGGTGTAAAAAGTCTGACAATAGGCTCTAAAAAGTGTAATTTTTACTTCACAACTGCAACGTGCGAACCTGCGAGCCAGCATATTGCTTCGAACAGACAGCGCCCTACGCTCCCTCTCTATGTCCAAGTCATCACACAAGTTCTCGGTGACCCAGTGGCCCAGGTACTTAAATTTTGAGACTCGCTTCAAGGGCATGTTTGCTAAAGATGCCCGCCCTTGTTTGACGTTGACGGGGGCATTATTGGTTAAAAAAAATGAATCATCATCATCATCAGCCTATAATGTTCCCACTGCAGGGACTTAGGCCTCCTCTCTAGGAGAGGGATGGGCTATAATCCACCACGCGGGCCCAGTGCGGATTGGCAGATGTCACATGTCTTCGAATTTTTTGGTTCTAAGACATGCCGGTTTTCTCACGATGTTTTCCTTCACCGTTTTAAGAGCAGCGGTGATGAAATAAATTACACAAAGTAATACGCCTACCTGGGTTCGAACCCACGACCTACTGTTCGTAAGTCGGGGCCGACACCACTGGGCCACCACTGCTAAAAAAATGAATATGTAGTGAAAAACCAGATGGCGCAGTTAGTTCCGGTTCCGGCAACGTTAGAATAGATTATTTTAGTCTTGTATGAAGGTAATGCCCCTAATTAAAGTTTGGTCTACATGAGTTTACAACAGGAACTTAATTGATTTACGAAGAAATACGAAAGCTAAAACAATACTTTTCAACAGTTATTTTCTAACATAAACTTATTCAAACTTTTGCCCTCGGGAAAACTATGACTCACGGGCTTGTTGCTTCAAAAACTTAGAAAGTGCAATTTTGGGCAGGGTTATTCTAAACATATATAAGCACTTAACGTTAAGGCGTTCCTGGTGCAAGTCATCATCATCAGCCTTTAATGTTCCCACTGCAGGGACTCGGGCCTCTAGGAGAGGGATGGGTTATTATCCATCACGCGGGTCCAGTGGGGGTTGGTAGATGTCACATGTCTTCGAATTTTTTGGTTTTAAGACATGCCGGTTTCCACACGATGTTTTTCTTTACCGTTATTGTTGTTAGTAGTTAGTAAATATTTACAGCTATATAGTGTGATATGATCAACTTCACAGGGCTTAGAGTGAGTTTAAGTTAGTTTGAAAATTTTCCTTCACTTTTCCTCGTTTTCTTTCAAAAGCTCTCCATTCTCACTCCCGTTGCAGTTTCTAATCACTTTCCTCTTATTAGCTCATCCAGCGAGGTTCCTATATAAACATGCGGAGTTGCTATCGGGAGGAGCGCAGCATCCACCTTGCCTTTGACGCTGATAAGGCACCGAGAGCGAAAATATCCGCGCGTTCAACGACACTACCAATGGTTATCGATTCTAAAGTGATTTGTGAGTTAGTTAGTAAGTGAGAAGTGGGTTATATTTTAAAAGTAATATTTTTTCCATTTGTATTTCATGGAGTGGTAAGTTTGTTTGATTTTTCTTCCTGAAGTTTTTCATTGCCTGCACAACATAATTTTATTAGTATTTTCGATTTGATGGGATAAAATCTTGATGATGGATGGCATTTATTTACCTAGATGCAATAAAAGTGACTGATTATGAAAGAGTGAGTGAGGGGCGTTTTGACAGGAAGGTAGGTAGTATTCATTGCCAGTTAGGAGAAGTATCTGTTTACGACCAATAAACACTGAGATACTGAACTCTCTTATATTGCAAAGTTATTGAACATCCAGTGGTGATGGTTTATAAATCTGAGGGCGATTTGTAAGCCATAGGAATGAGTTTTAAAGTCACTGGGTCTATTGCGATCATTAAGTTTTATATGTAGGTATTTTTTATTTGCTATTAACACGTCAAACTATTCAATCACATCTTACGTTCAGTTCTCAGTTTTTGTGCCATAAAAGCCAAGTAGGGACTTGAAGAACTAGTTGCCTTTCAAGGCACCAAAACTGTCACAGCTCATACAACCAGCCAATCTGCTGAAATCGAACCAAAATCAACAAAAAGAGCCGTTTTGACGTCGAATCTCCAAAGATCATAAACTTTTTTACAGCCTGCGACTAACGTTGCAAAACGATCGATAGTGTACGCGGAACAATCGAGGACCAATAGTAGGTGCCGAGTTTCCTCATTACGGGCAGAATTCCTGACCGGCCGGCTATAAACCCTGGTCCTAGCAGCCCGAATGTAAAATGGGACTCGTTTTATGTAGACGGCTCTTTGATGGCCTTTTAAACAGCGCAGCGTAGTCGGCCAGTCTGTACATAGCTTTATATCTGGTACTATAGGGCAGGAGTATGGCCACAGGCTCCCCGACTATTTGTACTATTTTATTGATGATTTAAGTTTTAGTATAGCAGTGTTTTAGTTGGATTGGTGTTGAACGATCTTTATTGGTTTTATGGGTGATCAGTAATTTGTTTTAATTTCATTTTGAAGTTCAATAATGGTGAGGTCAAACATCACAGAGAGATCGGAAAACCTACACCTAACTGTCAAAAATAATGTACAGGATATCTTTTGAAGTTCAATGTCCGTTGCTTGTCCGTAATCAGTCCATGATTATTTTTGCACCTTTGAGGCGTCATTGTAATTAATGCAAGTGCTCTATTTGTTGACTAGCTTAAATCCACAGATATAGATAGGTATACCGTATACCACGATAACGCAACCCCTACCTACTTCGCGTTCCCGGCTAAAGTGCTTAACATGGCTACTGTCGCAGCAAACTAATTGATTTAAAACAACAACGCCATAAGAACTTTAATTGTAGGCATTAAAAAAATACCTACTTGCGAAAACGTCGAGAACGTGCATACGGTGAACGACCATAGTATGGTCGTTTCCTATGTAGAAGAACCGATAAAAAACTCAGGCGACCCTATTGCCATCTACGGGCACGATCCAGACTTCGTGGCTGATTCAGCGAATTTCCAGTATGTATATCTGTGTTTAAATCCAAGTCAATAGTATTTAGCAGTAATTGTTTGGTCAGGCGGGCAAACCAACGGAGCACCTCTCTCTAAGTGATATGGAAAACACGAATGCAATGTATCAGTTCCAATAATGTGCCTAAAAGGTCTAGTTGGTCCATTCCGAGTTCTGAGTAATCCATTGCATTCTCAGTAGGGACGTCAACTGGATTTCAGCGGAAATCTTCGTTATTCAGAAATAGGTCACAGGTTTTGCGGGCGATGCGGCCAGCCTGTCCTCTATGAACCAGACCTATCTGTGACTCTTTGGTAGCTTATGGGAGTGGTGCTATTGGGTTTTCCATCTCATTAATGGATGGAGTTTGGAAGTTGGCGGTATAATACCCCCGTACCTCGGAAAGCATGTTAAGCCGTTGGTCCTTTTTTTTTTTTTTGGTGGGTGGAAAATCATCGAATGACCCCCCTCGCTCTTGGGCAGAGCGAAGGGGAGTGTCAGACTTTTACTGACTAAAAACCGAACCCATGTTCCTTCTTTGCCCTTGCGCCGAGACCACGTAATCTAGTACAAAAATCCGCGGCCCCGACGGGAATCCGCGGCCCCGACGGGAATCCGCGGCCCCGACGGGAATCCGCGGCCCCGACGGAAATCCGCGGCCCCGACGGGAATCCGCGGCCCCGACGGGAAGCCGTTGGTCCTGCGCCTAATTTCTCTCTGGTATTTACGGATTGCCGTCCCATAGGATTGTGAGAGTAAAGGAACAAAGTGTACATGAATCTGCGAAAACACTTGTGCTTGTATAATATCTCTCTGTGACCAGAAAAGGTCAGGAGGACATTTCGTATAGTAGTAGAAGAATAATTACGATTGTCATAATTATTTTTATCTGTGCACATTAGTAGGGTGTAAGTCTGTCTTGTAAGTAAGCTGTCCTGTGTCGATTCGATGAGACAGGCTTAGTAAATACTAAAGAGTAGGCCATCATCTTACGACAAATTCAGTATGCGAAATGACATTGAGTTATTCCTAAAGTGAAAACCCAAACGGCAGTTGGCCGAGGTGGGAATCGAAACAAATAATCTATAATATTCCACAACTATCACACAACGCCATCTAGTCCCAAGCTAAGCAGAGCTTGTGTTATGGGTACTAGACAACTGATAAACATACTTATATATTTCTAAATACATAGGTACATATTATAGATAAATTACACCCAGACACAGAACAAATGATCGTGCTCATCACACAAACATTTGTCCTGGGTGGGAATCGAACCCACGACCTCCGGCATAGCAGTTAGGGTCACTAACCACTAGACCAACCGGCCAGTCAAACTATGCTCAGTTGTCACGCCTACTACAGCTACTGTGCCAACCTGACGGTCGTTAAGTTACTAAAAATGTCTAGTAATCTAGTTAATTAATTCCCTGAGTAACAGAGTTGATGTTTGTACTATCACATACGTATGTATGTACTTACGTCTGTATGTAGAGCAGGCTATTGCTGCTGTATATACTCGTATACATATAGAAGGTAGGTTGATGTCAGTGCATCGTGTTTTTACGACTTCATCGCCGCTCCGGCTCGCGCTGTCCTTTCTTAATTATACTCGCCACCCCCTCGCCGACTTGTGTAGCGAAGGGGGTAAGCAGGGTTCGTAAACATGTGATTATAGTTGGCGATATGGTACGGACGTAGAAGTGTTTGAAGCTGGGATGTGTTAGTTAAGTTTAATGGGGATCTGGTGCACTTGTGCGGAAGACATTTCTGCGAAAAGACTTGCCCAAGTGGCCTGCCATCGTCTAAGGTCTTCATTATAAGGTTAGTCACAATTTCGTGTTTCATGATCACAAAGTTTCACGAGCTAAGGCGTACTGAACTCAAAATAACTACAGGTAAATACCAAAGTCCCTTGGATCAGTTTCCACTTACCGATCTATCCCCGAGGCGACCAAACACCAATGTTTTTCTTGCGAGCACAGACGATGTTTACCGACCTGTCTGTTATAATACCTACCCACTCCACTAGTGAGCGTCTCGCGTGTTCTCCTTCAAACTTCAATTATTCGTGCGCCGCCGATACGTCAGGCGGCGATCACTCCCACGCGACACGTTTCGGCCCCTCTGTTGTGCTTTACCTGCCAAACTAAACAAACGCGAGGGGGGCAGGGGGGTCCGCGGCCCCGCGGCAACCGCAGCCGGCCTGGTGACGACGTACCTACCTGTCCGTACGTCTCCATCCGACGTTCCCCAAGTTTCCGACCTCCGTCAATAGCGACAAGTTACAGATCTGCCGCCGACCGGTCGAAGTCATAGCACACAGCGAAACTTTCCACCGCTTCATGCCCACGTGCCGCGTCGGGGACAGGCTGTTTCACAGTACAGTCAGTGCCTCTCCGCAGATAAGGTCACCGCTCACCGGGCTCAGCGGGCACGTGTGCCACGGTGCGCTGCGGAACGATTAAATCTAATAAAAAACGAGCGCTGACCGGTCGGCTTGACCGCACCACACCGCAGCGATAACAAACAGAATTCTGTAAAAAACCACTCGACGCGACCGAATCGATGACCGAAGCTTTATTTCAACTTTATCGTTTTTGCGTCGTCCATAACTTGGCACCCTCTATGTTCGCCGAAAGCCAGTAAGTATGTAAATTACGGTCGCGAGCGCCGGTCCTCGGGTGCCCACTTATCTATTCAAATTCGGCTCTGGGTGCGGGGCTGCGTCGCCGGCCCACGCTAATCAAAATCCGATCAGCCATTAAGTCCTCTCGCTATCTGCGCTTAGTTTACGAGCTAGAGGGGGGAGGCGTCACGAGGGGGGCGCAGGGAGGGGGGCAGCGCCGTGATCACTTATTTATGTGGCGGGGGCTCGCTCGGCGACTGAAAAACTACCCTCGCGTCGTCGGAGCGGCGGCGGCGAGGCAGCGAGGCACGCGAGATGCGCGCCCATAAACCCGACGCGGCTTTGTAATCAACCGTGCCGCGCTTTTTATGAGTTCGCCTTTTGCAGTCACTGCTCGGGATAAATTTAACCCGCTATCTGATATTGAGGCGACGTATAAACTTTTATACTTATCCACCCGTGCTTTCAGCGAGACGCAGAGCTTTTGTGTGCACCGCATTGCGTCCAACAACGCGTTTGTTTCGGTCTGTTATAGCTAGATCTCTTTTCCTATTTATCTACAACATCTAAAGGAAAAAAAAGTGGTTGACATAGTAGATACTCTTTACAAAAGAACCTCGTTTCCTGAAGCCTTATATTCCACGAAGTCTCCAGCGATTTTCCGAGAACTTTCTCCACTTCAACGTCTACTTTATTTACGCGGATGATTGTCCTTTTTGCTAGTTCCAGCGAACGGACCTGCCAGCTACTTCCAGTGTATTTAAATTCTATGAAAAAATTTATTCCAACTTACAAAAATAAGTTGTTTATTTCTTTATCTATACTAATATTATAAAGCTGAAGAGTTTGTTTGTTTGTTTGTTTGTTTGTTTGTTTGTTTGTTTGTTTGAACGCGATAAACTCTGGAACTACTGGTTTAATTTGAGAAATTCTTTTTGTGTTGGATAGTTCATTTATCGAGGAAGGTTATAGGCTATATAACATCACGCTACTACCAATAGGAACGGAGCATAAATGAGAAATGTTGCAAAAACGGGAAAAGAAAATTCCTTTCTGAGAGCTTCCGTTGCGTGCGCTGCGAAAACGGTTTAAGTTACGAGAATATCATGTATGAAGTAATTATTCGTCTTTAAAAGTTCTAAAAAAAAGTCCGCGACAGCATCTGTCTATCTTTTAAGATTGACTCACTGTAACTATTTTTTACTATTAAAATGTTAGGTTAAAAAGAATTATTTTTTGCGAAGCTTATTTAACCCATATGGTATTAATCTATATCTAAATAAATGTGTTCGTTAGAACGGAAATTTAATATAGGATATTTGTGGTCTTTACTCTATACAGTTTAAACAAATATCTTAGAAGATATCGCAATGTAAAAATACCCGCGCGGAAAAATAATTACGCGGGTTGGGTCGCAATGTAGGTACGGGGGATTCTGGCTGGCCTCCGGGAAATTCAAATTCAAAATATTTACTGCATCATAATGTTTACAAGTACAGAGTGTTATAGTATATTTAACAGTAAGAGATAGATTTTATAGTAATTCACACTTCAATATAATCGAAGCTAATCTAAACCATCTAAACTATTGTAATAAAGAGGAAATATAAGATTTTTTGTTTGTTACGATTTAGCTTAATTAATGTCGGATAGTCGATATATCGAGAAAGGTATATTTATGTGATGCAGACGAAGTTGCGTGGGTCAGCTAGTGTAAACATACATACATAGACTGCCAAAATCATTACCCTTCCTTTTGGCTTCGCCGTAGTCGGATAAAAAGACAACAAACAGTTTTATTATTATTCTATGTTTCTGCCTCGTTGGCCTAGTGGTCGCAAGCGCGGCTGCTGAGCATGAGGTCTTGGATTCGATTCCCGGGTCCGGCGAAGTGTTATTGGGTTATTCCATTAGGAAATTCTCAGTAGCAGCCACGGAGTCTGGATTTGTGCTCGGTTGATGGCAATAGGCTCGCCACCATATTACTTGGGACTTAAACATAATTAAACACAGATGTGGGTATACTCTTATGGGCCTACTACACGCTCAAGCTTCACCACACTTTTCGTTCACACTTCACAGTACATCGCGCGTATGGTTGGTAAAACTGTATTGCCATTACAAACCACACGCGCGATGTACCGTGTAATCGCGCAGGCAAGACTGGGGAAGTGTGAGCGTGTGGTAGGCGCATTAGGTACATCTCTACCTAACCATTCGGGGATAACAGGCGTGATGTTATGTATGGTTGAAAAATAAAGTAGTTATATCTATGCCGAGAAGATGGCTTGAGACCTTGGATTGCTTCCTCGTGAATTAGGGAGAAAAATCACACGATCGAGAGAAGTTGTAGGAATGGGGAAAAGCCTTTGTCCAGCCGTGGGACAATATCATGAAGCACAAAACCAGTGGAGAGCGCGTGCGGGGGCTACCGCGGGCGCCAAACACACGCTATATCAAGCGTACGCGGCGAAATTTTGCTCAGTCGCAAAAATTGTAGGCTAACGCACGAACGTCACGCGCTCCCGTTTTGAAAGCATTTATTACGAAAAATAATGCCTAGTTGTGCAATTAAATGGTGTGGAAAGTGTACTACAACTTCAAGTTACACAAAAGATGGGTTAACATTGCACAGTTATGTGGTTTTCTATTCAATTTGATCAAAACAATGAAAAAAGAATCATATAATTGCTGTCTCTTTCTGGTACACTGATTTGCACTAATGCAGTTGTCTCTTTCTTTCATGATAGTGATGTTCGAGTTCGCAGTATCGCGACGGTTTATGGTATCGATATAATTTAAAATATAAGTTCTTAAAATACCTTACATTTTTTAGTTTCATTATTGCTATATTTTCAAATATGCTTATTCCCTTGGCTTTACTCGCAAATGTGTATAATACTGGCATAAACTTGTACATAACAGTAAAAAAATTAAGTGTATGATATCTCTGCCTGCCTTTTACACAAAATTTAGACGCGTTGCTTGGAATCTATTTGAATCATTGCAATCCTAGACAAATATGTTTTTTAAATGTTTTTATATAGGCCAGTGTAGGTATGGAACAGACGTTATCAATTTTAGTTTTGGAGTAAAGGTGGCCAATACGCGCATCGGCATGTGAACACATTGCTGGCAGTGGCGTGCGTGCAGAAAAACGGAGGCAAAGGCCTATGAAAAAACTGACACGATAGCTATGGAACGAGGACTTAATTTTTTTTATTACCAATTTTATTGCAGTATCGGGTTAACCTGCGCCATATACACCATTTAGGGTCCGATAAACATGGTCCTACGATGCACCGTTTCCGAGTTATAGGCGTTTTAAATTATTGTACCAAAATAAGTTAAATACAAATAATATCTTGAAAACGGATCGTCCTAGGCAAAAAATGACCGAAATTTTAACCCCCCTTTGCTACCCCCGTGATATCATGATCTTAACACACAAAATTAATTTGAACTAATTTGAGGTCCTCTTACTTTTTTTTTCACCAATTTGACGTAGAATCGACTAACCATTTAATTGATTTAGCTTCATGTGTAGCAAAAAAATATATTGATACTCGACTGACATATAATACGAAAAATAATACAAATCCAAAGGATTATATATGAAAAACATATTCAAAACTAATCCATTTTAAAAACCAGTAAATATATTATATTTTTTAAAATACAGTCTTCTAAGTTTAATAATTACCTGTTTTATTTCAAAATCGAACTCGTAATCTCTGTATTGCAAACAAATCGTTATAATACTAATAAGTCAAACAATTATCGATATCGATACTTTTTCAATTACTTTTATGGAATCCCTAGAGAATGAGTTGTCATTTGGTTGTCAGTTCGTCAACCAATCACAGAGTCCGAAACGTACCTCTCCCCCCGCAGTATATTAGTGACTTTGATTTAGAACAAAAACGTGCCCATACTTTCTCCACTGGTTATTTTGCTCCATGGACAATATGGACCAACCAAACAACAAAAACATGTGTCTGTGTAACTACCGGTTCCAGTCATAATAGATAGAACTAAAAATAATCAAGAATTTCAGTTTAAATAAGCTTTTTGCTTAATAAATACTTACCTTGTCCAGCTAAACGACTTAATCCTGCGAATTAGCAGTTGCAATCAACCTCGGTGTTCTAGGGGTCTTTTTTTGGGTTGGGTGGAAAGTCATCAAATGACGGGGTCAGCTCTTGGGCGTGTCAGACTTCTACTGACTAAAAACCACCCATGTTCCTTCTTAGCCCTTCCTTCGCAGCCCCGACGGGTAAATGATAAATGGTATTTATTTTGAAAATAAGTTAAACACTTTTACAAGTCACTTTTATTAAAACAAGATGGGGCAGGTGTTTTGTACCTGACTACTCCGAGAAGAAACATCCGAAACAAACTCAGAGGTCATAGTTTCCGTCGGGGCCGCGGATTTTTGTACTAGATGACGTGGCCTCGGCGCAAGGGCAAAGAAGGAACATGGGTTCGGTTTTTAGTAAGTAGAAGTCTGACACTCCCCTTCGTTCTGCCCAAGAGCGGGGGGGGGTCATTCGATGATTTTTCATCCACCAAAAAGGTCATAGTTTCTTGGTCCTGACATAATCTTGTTAAACACACATGAAGACTATGCAGATTAGTGTCTGAGATGGTCTTTTGAAGAAAGCACCACACAGATTTGAGTGGACCCGTCCAGTCAGTGCAAGCATTTGTCAGTTATCGTGGAGCTCGACTTATAACTCAATGAGCTCAACATCACAACGAACAATACCAAAGAAAGGACATTTGGGTGGGTCGCTTAAAGTACTCAAACTGCCAGACAATCGTTAAAACTAAAAAAAAAACTGGCCAAGTGCAAGTCGGACTTGCACATGAAGGGTTCCGTACCATGACTTCTTATAGGTTTTCCTGTAATCTATACATGTTGAACTAATTTCTGTATGTTTTCAGAATTTTAGGTTCAATAGTTTCGGAGATGAAGGGGGGGGGAATGGTTAGACAGACACACGAGTGATCCTTTAAGGGTTTCATTTTTACACGACTGCCGAAAAAAAAGAGTGTTATGTTTTTATTTCCTTTTGAGGTATGGGATCTATGTAGGATACATAGGTGATATTATGTAAACGGAGCGTATATAGTAAGTTCCCAGTACCCTGCTCGTCCCGTGTAGGCGGTATGAAGGCCCGTTATCGTCGGCTGACAGCGAGACGGATCGCGGGTATTTTTGTTGTCGCGTAGGATCCAGCCTGGTGGCTTGTTGCCTGGGCGAGCGGAAAGCGGTTTGTGACATTATTTTATTTTGTTTGAACGCTGTATTAGGCGTATTAGAGGAAAGATTTAGCGGTTGAAAACATGAGAAATAGTTTGCCTAAATAGCAATGTTTGCACGTCGGAAAAACACTTTTTATTCTACTACAACTTAAAACGTGTTAACGTGTTCAATACGTTTCTAGTGCTTAAATGATATACAGTAGACTCGGTATTTTTTTTCCTCATAATCACACTGTATTCAATTATTTGATGTTCAAAGCAAGTCTGTTGTTATTCATTCTGGTAGGTTCTTCTGCCCTCATTCCACGTCATTTGGGGTAGGTGAAACACGCTTTCTTCCTCCATTCTCCACTGTAAATCATCACGCCATCATATGCTCGCATTCTTTATTCTAGTCGATTCTTCAATTTTCAATTTAAACTCGCTCTTCTTTCCCCACTATGTCCTCGGCGTCAGTAAGTGCGGTGTAGGCAAGGCAATATACGATATTATCGTATTTTTAGCGAGATCGATGGGATCCCGGCCACCTGTGGTTTCACAAGTCTCCACATTGATAAGGTACCGATTCCCCGCATTAAAGTCTGTGTTATATAAACTTGGTTTTACAGAATTTTCTGAGACGATGTTTTTTTTAAGTATTTTTTTTGCAGTAATATTTTTAGGAGGTGTTACAAGGGCACTTGTTGATTATAGAAGGTCATTTCTGTGTAAGAAATTAAAGGAAAATTCTTCGACCAGAAGATTACTGTTACTGTTAGCCTGTGTCATCCCACTGCTGGCCAACGGCCTCCCTCATGACCTACAATCATTGTGGACCACTGGTCGTTCGTTCTGTCCAGCTCGACCCGCCATATTGATTGGAAGATTAGACCAAACAAACCATGGCCGTTCAAAAGCTCGTTGTGTCGACGGTATCGTGAAAGTCGCGGAAAACACCTGAATAAGGGACCCACAGAATCGGAAAAGTGCCAGAAAAAGGAAAGGCCCTATACCCAGCAGTGGGTGATTCCGGCCTGATTTGGTAATGAGATTTGGTGGGAGACGATACTTACCTGTCTATTCCCGGTCTCCCGGAATCTTTCTATTAATATCTCGAATTTCAAGGAAAAATGTAGGCAGGTCTAGCTTCCGGTTTGGTATACTTAACTTAGATTTCAAAAATGGTTTTAAAAGTGTGCAAATTCAATATTTTCACAGTGCCAAACACCTGTAGCCACTGATCCGAAGTAATCTGCACACATAAGTTATGAAAGCTCATTTGAGAACAAAATAAATTATTCTTATCCCTGAGTAGACTTTAACAAATGCTGATGACAAGCCGATGATTTCAGCAATAAAGAATAAATCGTCATGTCAGTGTTATTAAACGTTTTCCTCAAAGGAGTGCATTCAACCTGTTCACCTTCGATTACTTGTGAAGAACAACTTTGTTGTCATCATTAGGCGTTTGATGACTTGGTGAGAGCTTATATATTACAACTAGGACTTTACTCGCGACTTCGTCCGCAAATATTGTGATAGATCGGCTAATATGCTCATTATCATCAGCTTTTATTCTCAGCTCAGATATAAGACTCTTAGCAACTTTCTCAACCAGTTGCCATCAGTCATTCTGCAAAAATGTCACTCCAACCATCTTAGATATAAAACTATAAAGAAACGGAATCCTTGTTATGTGCCCCGGGGCAAGATGCTTGATTGAAGCTTGGTGTTTGTTACTTCGAACTAAAAGTCACCCGTGGATTTACGCAGAAATCACACGCTGGAAATCGCGAACTGTTTGCTCTTGTGTCTTAGCTATAAAGTTGTTTCTGAGAATTGAGGATAATTACAGCTACTTAGCCTTTTCCTAACTATGTTGGGGTCGGCTTCCAGTCTAACCGGATGGAGCTGAATATGGAGCGACTGCCTATGTGAACTCCACATCCCAGTTAGAACTGGGTAATACTGGTAAAACATGTAGCTTGCCCTTTTCACGTGGCTTTGGTAAGACTGGTTGTCAGACCTACAGGCAACTGACTACTTGTAATAGCGACTGTTATAGATGTACAAATGACTGCTGGGACCAAGCAACGGCTTAAAGTGCTTTCCGAGGCACGCAAGCAACTCAGTATGTAACGGGTGGTCACCCATTTACTGACCAAACCAGGCAAGCACGGCTGAACCTAAAGATCGACCCAAACGGCAGTTATTATGAAGCCTCGAGATAAAGTTATTTCTGAGCATTTACGATAATTTGATACCTAAAAAAGGGTCATGATAAACATGATGTCCAGTGATAAAATTCGATACCCGAACACTAATTTATTAGCTTCAATCTTTAAAGGTTTGTTCATCTTATTTTCGACCCTGTCAGTTCACAAGTTTGGCGATTTTGTACGCGAAGAATAAAACAACAAAAAAATACAATGCTTATGTACTTTGGATGTATGTAGATAAAAATATTGAATGTCAGCCAAGTGAGTTGTCACGCTCGGTGCTCACATAAGTATATTAGTACCTATGTATTTGTTATGTACAGACGTATTCGGTATTATGTTGTTTGTGTACTTTGTAGGCTTTCTCGTGTTTTCGATTTATTTAGTGGTGTTTTCTTTATGTGGAATGGAAGTGTTTACGCTGTTGTCCACTACTTTTTCAGTGTGTGGGATGAAAAGTAGTCTAGTCCTCCTCCAGGTTTCAAGATACCTATGAATAAATAAAGAATGGTAACCATTAGTTTGGCTGTGAAAACTCTCGCTTTTCGTTTTATAACATTAGCGCATGAATGCAGAAGAAAGTCGGCTGATCCATAACTTTTTAACCGCGTAGGTACTAGGTATGTACCTATTGGTTTTGGTGGGAAAAAGCTGTTTTTGCTTAATAACCAACAAAAAAACCCATGTAAGTTTTTGAACTGACATGGTCACCAACACTATCTTTAAAACTGAAAACGGGATATTTAGGTACTCATCATCTTCCTGCCCTTATCCCATGTCATTTGGGGTCGGCGCAACACGTTTTTTCCTTCCATTCTGCCCTGTCAGTCGTCACGTTATCATTTATTCCTTTTTCCTTCATATCACTCCTCACACACTCCATCCATCTTTTCTTTGGTCTTTCTCTCCCTTTCCACCCATCCACATTTATATTCATAACTTTTTTAGTCACATGGGATATTTAGGTACTTACTATGTTTACTTTTTGTTCTGAGCTTTTTGTGATGAACAGAAATGCACAATTTCATGTTGAGGTGAGGGATTGAGAATGATGTCCTGAATACGAGTTACCCGTTTCTGCGTCGGTGTCCCTTCCATCCTTTCTACGCGCGTATTACGTCGAAGCAAAGAAATTTAGTTTATTTGGACACCACAGATGTGATTTGCATTAGTAAGAAATTAAGTTAATTTGCCTTCGAAGATATGGTCCGTCCGTTTTGCTCCGATCGTTTTTCAGCAACAAAAATCGATGGTGTAGTAAAAAGCAAATTCGTTTTCCTAAAGAATACTCCAACGATGCGCGGGCACAGTCTCAGCGCGACACGTGTTGGCAGCACACGTGCACATTATTAAATTATTCATTTGATTGCGATCGTTCCGACATTTGCATTTGCTCCGACGCGATGCTGAATAATATGTCTTCGAATTCCTCAGCTAATTCGCATCATACAAGAAAACCCAAATAAGTCATGAAAAGGCTAGCTTTAGTACGCGGCTACACTCATGTGGAGGTCATCTCACGCGAAGAATATACATAACATCACGGCTGTAAACGTCCAAGAGCTAGTAAATACGGTGGATTCACACACACCCAAAACCACTGGATTTATTCGAGTCCCATGTCATAGAGGGTGAGGTATTGCCATGAACCGCGAACGAATTCAGACAGCAACTGCAAGTTGCAACTGAGGAATTCATGAAGATAACTGCCCAACTCTTTGTCCGACCAGAGAATCGTACCCAGGGTATCATGCTTGGCAGTAGTAAACACGGCTACACATCAAGCTATACAAAACCAGTATAATCTGATCGTTCATTGTGCGAAATGATCTAGTAAAGTGAGGCCAAGATTAACTGGTTTTGTATAGCTTGATGTGTAGCCGTGTGTACTTCCAACCATGAAACCATTAGACCGAACGAGTCAGTCTGAAGTCTGGACGCATGTAAAAATACACCATTTTCGGCATTATCCATCATGAATTAACTGAAAGAATGTATTTCTTCCCATCATAACGTTACACACTTGCAGCTGAAACAGTTGAAATACACAAACACACGCTAGTAGAACATAAAGCGTGTCAACCAAACTCAACTGATTGTTAAATTGTTTCGCCGTCGCGGAAACTGTACAAAGTGCGAGCATTGAGTACTAGTCTGTACTAGGTAACCATGAGTCAGCGGAGACAAAGGGGTTATTTAACAACCAGCCGATCGGTTAGCTAGTTACCGTGTCATTGAAGATTTACTTACGCAATCGATCGGGCTGATAGACTATCGATTGTTGAGTTGTATCGATATTATAGGGTAAACTACCGTTTTGGATAGTTTCGTTTGGTTGATCAATGTGTGGTATAGTAGACTAATGGTCAGATGGTCTTAAAGCATTGTAAAAGTATGGCAGGATGCAGAGGCTGAAGTAGTGGATATCGTGAAACAGCTTTGGGTTGCAAACTTGAACCCCGAACTAAGTACTAGTTTCCGAAAACTTGATCAAGCATTTATTTGATCAGTCAGTCTGCTAATAAATAGGTTAGTTTCTGAGGGCAAACACCCAAATAACATTAACCACCAAATTAACAGCATGACGTTTTATAACAGATACAGATGCATAACTTTTAATTCACGTACATTAGCTGAACGATATTTTCAGATTGCCTCGTTGGTTTAGTGGTCGAAATTGCGATTGTTGCGCATGAGGGGTCCTGGGTTCGATTCCCGTGTCGGACAATGTGATGTTGGGTTTTTTCATAAGGTTTTTTTAGTAAGTATTAGCCACAGACTCTAATTTGTGCCCGGTTGATGCGATAGCAGCCGTGACAGTTATTTTCGACACTATAACACTTCAATGTAGTTCCTCCCAGGAATTTCAAGGCATTTTTGAAAACTCCTAAAACTGCACAAACTTCAGATTGTCCAAAATATAATAGAAGGTACAGAACCGTTAGCGATGCAGACAGTAAATTGTCCATCTACGCGCAGATAGCGTGTGGGTGCGTAATGGTAGGTAGCCGTCTTGCCGATAAGCGGGGCCATCTAAACTCTGTTTAGAGGACCAACATATTGTTACTGCAGGGTTGTCAGGTCTCCTGTGTGCGTTGCAATATTTGCAAGGCGTACGAGAATATAGTTCCCGCCTGGCGTAAGGCCTGTTAGGTGCTTTTTGGCGTAGAAAGTTTTTAGAATCAATAACTTTTTTTTTTTCTGGAAATCTTGGGTTATTATGTGATCTTATCATACTGAGCTAAAGGGGTCTTTTGGCCTTGTGCAGGACCAATGTCGTTTGTTTTATTTTTGTTTTTTTCTTATGTTATTTTGTTTTGTTGGTCCTTTGCGATCTTTATAATTACTTTTTCTTTCTTTCTTTGACCTATTTCTCTCTATTCACACCTGTTTCGTTGTTTGTCTTTCTTATTTTTCAAAGTCATTATCAACTTCCTCCTCTGTCCCTTGATCACTCTATTATTTACACTAGTATAATTCCTCGTCTTTATTTTAATCTGCCATCATAAACGGCTTCATTTATCAAATAGCTACAAATGGTATAGACCAAGCGGTGTTTGCCTTTGCCCAAAGCACAGACATGTGGCTTGGTGTCGTCTCCCGTGGCAGATACGCAAAGATTCCGCTTGTTCGGGACAGATACAGCGGCTGTCATCATGGTGGGATTACACTCGCCTCCTAGCTGGCGCGGTGTACGTCTAAACTAGTAGGATAACGGTTATCTCGCGCTCCAGGGTTGCCGTGAAATTGGTGCATTATTTTGTCAATACAATTTTTATTTTTCCGTAGTCTGTTCTTGTTTTGTGTCTTGTTCTTACAAATCCAAAATATTCTATCTCTGTAAAATAGAGACGATAGACGCGCCTATTTTTTAGACCCGCAATTTGGAAAAGGTTATTTTTTGTTTCTGTTTAACGAAAGCTGACCTCTTTCTTCTTTGTTGAGTTTGAAGTCTATTTTCACCCCGATTTTAGCTCGCAGCAGGCACAGTGGTGGTCCCTCAAGTTCCAGGCACACAGTCGCGTGTGCGTGGGTGCGTCGTGGTAGGTAGTCGTCTGGCTGCGAGATAAGCAGCGCGACTCGCGACCGGCTGGCGATGGCGCGGTGGCGTGTTGATCACTATTACTGGACTAATATGGCGACTGCTCAGGGCTGTCAGTGAAAAGCTGATCGAGAGACTTCAAGTTTTTTAAATTTTCCTAAAATTATGTGAAAGTAAAGGCAAACAAAGACAGGAAAAGTCTTTATCATAATGTTAGAGAGTCTTTTCAATTTTATCGGCAGTCAATAGTAAAATATTGACATTTCTGCAATAAATATTGGTTGCGTAATAATTATTTCTGATAATAATAATTTCTGATAACTCGTGGTTAGTATCGCTTGCATGCTTGTTTATTTTTTGTTATACAACGTCCGTGTCCGTACTCTAACTAAAGTGTGAACCACTTTGACTTCATTGCTTTTAATTTAGAGCGATTTTGTTTTCTTCGTAATCTGTTTTTTGGAGTTTGGGAAATCATCAAATTTACTCCTTCCGCTATGGGTGGAGTGGAAGGGAGTGTCAGACTTCTACTGACTAAAAACAACCCTTTTTCCTTCTTAGCCCTTTGTGTCCGGGGCCGCTGCGCGCTGTATCTCTTTCGGACAGCCCGCAGCCCCGTTTTTCAAGGTCTTGACTTGTCTATGACACCCTATCAAAATGAGACTTCATAAATATCTCCTCTATGGTCATATCAGCTGGTAAAATCCATTGTCGCTGCCTTTCGATGTTAGTAAATAAATTAATGATCGAACAGATAATTAAAATGATATGTTGTTGAACGATAAATAAATTGAATTGCTTGTTATTACATTTGATTGAGTTGTGTGTGAGACTAGATGATTTGATATCATTTATGCATCATAAATAGTAATAAGTAAGTATTAGTAGTACATAAATGAAATAGAAGCAGATGACATAGTTGCTGTTTGGGTTTTTTTTTTTAAAAGGGGCATGTTGTAGTCTATGATTATAAAATATATGTTATTATCTATGGAAGGATGACGTGTTCGTTCTGTTCCATCGTCAACCTGAATCATGTCGTGTACAGTGCTAAATAAATAATCTTCTATATATATAAAAATGTTATGTTGGTTTGTGTACGCTTCAAAAACTCAAAAAGTTCTGCACCAATCGAGCTGAAATTTTAGAATGATATATAATCCGCATCAAGGATTGTTTTTACAGTATCCACGCGGACGAAGCCGCGGGCATCAGCTAGTATCTTTATAAAAAAGTCCAAGGCAGTTTCCTTGATAATACAAGCCATCCCGTCCGAACCCCAAACAGTTGCCATCGGGGGAAAAACCTGGATACAGCCTCATCCAGGTTTTTCCCCCGATGGAAACTGGAAACACAGGACCGTGGAGATTGGCACAAGAAATGAGAGGCCTATTATATAATAGGCTGGGTATATACCCAGCAATGGGTGAATTCTAGCTGTGGATGATGATTGGTGAAGCGTCAATGCCTTTTTTAATATAAAAAATAAAATAATAATAATTTAGGATTTCTCCATATCATAAAATATGTTAGTATTTCAAATTAAATATTTTAACTTCTCAATTGATGAATCCTCACGCCATCTGTAATGCAGCGCCCATATACCGAGACTTTCTTGAGTTTTTTCCGCAAGGGCACACATATAGATGGCACTAGCGAGCTGACAGCTCCCCTTGACCGTTTGAAGAAGACGGTGTGTGCTCCTACGCGCTCCGCTACAAAAAATCCCTTTTTGTTGAAATCTGGACGATACTCGTAAAATAAATGGACCTGCATCTGTGCTTCATTGAGAACTTATAGTGCAGTGTTGATTTTTGGAGTTTTCACCATTCCACCGGCGGATCCACGAAGATTTAGCTCGCCGGCCGGCAGCCCATACTTGCAAGTGCGCATGAACGAGGTATCCCCCATCTCCCTGGGTCTGAGTGGGATCTCTGGATTGTCAAGGTACGTGGGCATGTTTGCTGCTAATAATTCTCTTGTATTGGTTTGTCGAGGATTCATCAGAAGGGAAATTAATTTATTTTGTTACACATCCGCCGTATATTCTTATTTCAAATTTTCTTACATTCTTCACAAAGGTGCAGGCTATTTACACGCCTCACCATATTATTTGGTCCTTCTAACCGGGTTAAAAACCGTTACCTAGATTTTTGCGTAATTGTTTGGTAAAAATCATATAGGTTCAATAACGCACAATAGGTATTTAGTTTACGTAAACTTTTGGTAAATCATTGCCTATAAAACGCATCATAATTGACAATAGAATTTACGTAGTTGTTGGTAAATCTGTTCAATTATTTTAGTACATAATTTACATGGAACGACATTACGTATTTATTGGTAAAGTTCATTCTATGTAGAAAGAAAGAAAGAAAGAAAGAAAATGTATTTATTAGTCCCACACAGGTCCAACAGGACAACACAATTTGATAAAAAATAATAACACAAAAAACACAATTGACAATATAAGCCTTAAAACATAATAGAACTTAATTCTGTGCGAGGCTAAAGGGCCACTATCTCAGCATGGTGCTGTGACATTTATGACAGATGTCAATGTCACAGCGCTGGTATTCTGATAGGGCCCAAAGTGACGCCACAATCACGGACAATCAAACACAAAAAAAACAACATTAATTAGTAAAAAACAAAACAGTAAAACTTATAATGTAAATAATAACAAAATTAAATGGTGTGCAGTGCGTATGTGATATGTATAATATAATACATAAGTATTAAGTATAGTGAGGCTATTAAAACAATAAAACAATTAAAATAAGAAAAGGTCATAAAATACAGGAAAAAAACATTGAGGTTTAATAATAATGTACGTTTAAAGACCGTAGCCCCGCCGCCGCGCCGGCGCGGCCGTGGCCGTGGCCGTAGGTATCCGTATTTAAAAATTCGCTTTGATATTATGAAAATAAGTAGGTAGTTACCAACGCATCTCGGCTTTGAGCGTTTTAATACAATAATTGTAATTAGATAGATACCCACTCATAGTTGGTAGGTGCGATAATATTGCAAACCGCCTGTAAGGTATTTTTCTGTTATTGTTGTCGTTTGTTATCTAACGAAATGACGGATAAACAACTGAAGCCGGAAGATTTACTAACTATTCTCCATGAAAAGAAAGGATTGTTATTTAAACGCATTAATCGGTTGTATGATTTAACAAAAAATATATCGTCGTTCGATTCGAGAAAAAATGAAAGTTTTATGACTGAGTCAGAGACAATTGATGACATTCGAGATAAATTTGAATCCTTTGTTGATCAAATTAATCAAATAAACATTAGTATAAAACCTGGTACAAGTGTCGATTATGCTTGTTTAGAGTCCTTTGAAGATTTGTACATTCATATTAAACGTGTTAGGAACAAAATAAACAGTAATCAATCACCATCAACACCCAGTAGTAACTATAAGACTCTTTTTGAACCGCTTAAAATAAAGTTGCCTCCTATCGCGCTGCCGTCTTTCGACGGGAAAACTGAGAATTGGCCTGTTTTCTACGAGTCGTTCAAGTCGAATATTCATGAGAATGATCAGCTGACTGACTCACAGCGTGTGCAGTACTTGGTAGGTAGACTTACGCACAACGCATTGAAGATTACTGCTGGAATTGTGCCTACGGGTGATACTTACAAGTTCTTATGGGACAGTTTAGTTAAAAAATATCAAGAGAAACGCTCACTAGGTACGCATTATTTAAATAATATATTGGATTTAAAAAGTTGTTCATTTAACGCTAACAGTCTCGATTCTTTCATAGAAACATTTAGTGCATCTATTTCTGCCTTGAAACAACTTGGGATTACGGATCTTGCTGATTTTATTCTTTTGCACTGCGCAATGAGAAAAATCGATTCACAGACTATTCAATCGTTTGAACTTTCCATTCGAGATATTGAAATTCCCACAACGAAATTATTGATAAGCTTCGTTCAAGATCAGGCAAAGATATTGGCACGTTCGAATTTGTCTCAATCGAACGCGAGAAACTTTAGTAGAAACCCCGCTTCCGCGCCACGCGAGTCACGCACACAGACAAAAGCGTTTGTTGTGAGCGAGTCAGCTGACTCGTCCGCTTGTTTACCTGCGATGACGGTTCCATGCTGCGCGTATTGTAATGATAACGCTCATGTTCATTTGTACAACTGCGCTAAGTTTAAATCCGCGTTGACTCCTAGAGCAAGGTTCGAGTTTATTAAATCCAAACGTGGGTGTGCGAATTGTCTGAGCACATTGCACGGATTGAGTAACTGCAAGTCAACGTCAGTCTGTGATTTATGTAAAAAACGCCATCATACACTATTGCATTTTGATAAAGAAAATAAACCGCAAACAGCTGACGTTTTAGCTACGAATTGCAATGTAGTCGTCGCGTCGCCTCCTGCGCCGCTGTCCGTCGCGCCTCCCTCGCCCCTCTCGTCCCCCGGTGCGTCTTTGCCTGCCCCGGTTTCCGTCGCGGTGCCGCGCGCTTATGCTCATAGTAATAAGGTCGATATTCCCGAACAGATGATTGCGTCTGATTCGTGTGATGTGATGCCAGCGTCTTCGGCTCACAACTCGGCCGTGTTATTGGCAGCTGATGCAGCGAGGGCTAAGGCGATAGTGCTGTTATCGACAGCTCAGGTTTATGCGCGAGCTAAAAGTGACAGTGCGGGTCACAAAACAATAGTGAGGTGCTTAATTGATAATGGCTCGCAGAATAATTTAATAACTACAGCTTGTTGTAGAAAACTTAATTTACTGATAATTCCTTTGAGTAATTCTTTTGTTAAAGGAGTTGGTTCTGTATCGCGACCGATAATAGGATACGTACATTTAGATATCGAGTCTCGTGTATATCCGGATCAAAAATATACTATTCACGCGTTAGTAGTTGAGTGCATTACGGACCAGCTACCATCGCACCATGTTAATTGGGATAGCCATGTAGACTTCCACGCGCTTCCGCTCGCTGATTTAAGCTGGAATATTCCAGGGGATATTGACCTAGTGTTGGGCGCTCAACTGTTTCCGTACATTTACTTGGGGAATAGGGTCGATTTTGGTTCACGCGCCCCACCTGCATTATTGACCACATTCGGGTATGTCTTTATGGGTGATTTTCCGCATAATAGTGATAATTTAAATTTACTTAACTCCTCTCCTTTCACGGCATTGGCTCTCAATGATTTATTACAAAAGTTCTGGGAATTGGAAGAAGTTGAGAATAAACGTTTTTTATCTCCTGAGGAAACCGAATGTGAGAATATTTTTTCCTCGACCGTGTCACGGGACGATGTGGGACGTTATACCGTCGCGTTACCTTTTAGTAAGGATCCCGCCGAGTTGGGTAACTCCCGCACCGCCGCGTACCGTCGACTTATTGCGCTTGAAAGAAAACTACGCCAATTGCCGATGTTGTGGGAAAATTATAATGCAGTGCTCAAAGATTATATTGACAGTGGGTACCTAAGTCAAGTCGACGAATCTGCCATTTCCGATGACGGGTATTATATCCCTCATCACGCTGTCGTTCGGCCAGACAAACCGATGCCGCGCATTGTATTGGATGCTAGCGCTAGGACTCATACAGGATTATCTTTAAATGATGTACTCCATATTGGTCCCAATTTACAAACAGATTTGTTTATTCTTTTAATAAATTTTAGATTATTTCCCATCGCTATAAATGCGGATATTAAACAAATGTATTTACGCGTTGGTGTACCCGTTGACCAGCGTAAATACCTACGCATTTTGTTTCGATTCAATGAGAACGAACCTGTGCTAACCTTTGCTTTTAATCGCTTACCTTTCGGACTTAAGTCGAGTCCATACATAGCTATGCGCACTGTGCGACAGCTGGCCTCTGACAGTCCGCATTATCCCAAAGCTGCTAAAGTAGCAGAGACCAGTCTCTATATGGACGATCTGGTGTATTCTGTGAATAATGAAGATACCGCCATGCAGCTATCGCATGATCTTATAAAGATGTTTAAATCGGGCGATTTTGACCTTATTAAATGGTGTAGCAATTCACCCGTTCTTTTAAACAGTCTTCCTGACTCGCATCGCAAGTCACTCGATTTTCACGCTGGGAGTGATGTTTCTAAGGTTCTAGGCCTTTCGTGGGAACCTTCTCAGGATAATTTCTTCTTCACTTCCGCTCGAGTGGCTGAGAAATGTACTAAGAGAAATATACTCTCGATAGTCGCACGCTTATTTGATGTTCTCGGTTTGGTTGCCCCAGTGATCTTCTATGCCAAGTTGCTCATCAAAGAGTTATGGCTGAGCAATATTGGCTGGGATGATCCCGCTCCTGACGACATTTTTAAACGTTTCTCGATTCTCATGCAAGAGTTTCCATTGCTAGATACATTACGCATACCACGCCATGTGGGTGTTACCGATGATTGTTCTGTTCGTATAGTCGCGTTTGCTGATGCTAGTATGGGTGGGTACGGGTGTGTGATTTATATACACTCTACTAGTCCATCTGGTGTCATAGTCCGCTTAATTTGTGCGAAATCAAAGGTTTCACCTACCAAAGTCACAACTCTTGCACGCCTGGAGCTGTGTGCCGCCGTGCTCATGTCAAAATTGGTAAAAACTGTTCGCGATACTTACGCTTTACGTGTTCCTATTGCAGGAATTTACGCCTTTTCGGATTCCATGATAGCCTTATCTTGGATACACTCTTCTCCGCACCGCTGGTCAGTCTTTGTCAGCAATAGAGTCGCTCAATGACAGGAGAACTTGGGTTCTCAACATTTTTACCATGTGGCAGGTGTTGAGAATCCAAGCGACTGTCTATCTCGTGGCATCCTTCCTTCCCAGTTAATGTCACATGAACTTTGGTGGGACGGCCCCTCTTGGCTTCGTTGTGTTCCTGAGGATTGGCCCGTTAAACCGTTTTCTCCTATTAATTGTGGGGAACTTCCCGAGCACAAGGTAAATGTCTTAACAGTGACCACGCAAGTAGAACAACCCCTTCTATATCAACTTGCTCAACGTACCTCATCATGGGATAAATTGTTGCGCATTGTTTCCTATATATTGAAATTTGCTAGACCAAAGGTTCATTGTGAACCTCGTTCTATACAGGGCTTGTCAGCTGCGGAACGAGCGATAGTATGTGCTGTGCAATCTGTGTACTTTGCAAATGACATTAAGCTCATTAAATCTGGGAAATTGCTTTCAAAGAGACTCCAAAGTTTAGCTGTTTTTTTGGATGAAGAGGGAATACTACGCATTGGAGGAAGGCTTTCGAAGTCGCACCTTCCATTTGACGCTAAGCATCCTTTTTTACTTCCGAAACATGATCATATCGTGGATCTAATAATCCGTCATTACCATGTGATGAATTGTCACACTGGACCGGGACTACTCATGTCTATTCTAAGACAGCGATTTTGGATACTAGATGCCAGGACTGTCATTAGGTCCAAGTTGCGACAATGCAACACATGTTTTCGGGTAAATCCGACGCATCCCATTCCAGTGATGGCAGACCTGCCTGAGTACCGAGTATCGGAAGCGAAGGCGTTTGTCCACACTGGAGTGGATTATGCTGGTCCCATACGCATAACCCTCACTCGGCGCAGAGGCCAGCACGCCCAGAAGGCGTACATCTGTTTATTCGTGTGCTTAGTAACCAAGGCCGTCCATGTAGAGTTAGTCTCTGATTTAACCTCTGATGTCTTTTTAGCCGCGTTTAAACGCTTTATCTCGCGTCGAGGGCCAGTATCTTGTCTTTATTCGGACAACGCCACTAATTTCGTTGGTGCTAAGGCCCAACTAGATGAGCTTTATAGATTCTTATTAAATTCAAGTTTCAATTCGTCTCTTTTACATGAGTTATCAACCCGCCGCATAATGTGGAAAATGATTCCACCTCGCTCCCCACATTTTGGTTCCATGTGGGAAGCGAATATTAAAACATTAAAAACGCATCTTTATCGCGTGATCGGAAGTCAGCTTCTCACTTATGAGGAGTTACAAACTGTACTCATTCAAATAGAGTGCATTATGAACTCGCGCCCTCTGAGCGTTTTGTCTTCCGATCCCCATCCCGAAGTTATTACTCCCGCTCACTTTTTGATGTCGACTCCACTGCAGTACTTGCCGGCAGCCGATTTGTCTGGTCAGCGCATTAATTTATCACAGCGCAAACAGTTGTTAGATGGTATGGTCCAATCCTTCTGGAAGAAATGGCACCTAGAGTATCTGCATACGCTGCAAGTCAGGCAGAAATGGGCAACTCCGGACAAACCCGTAGAAGTTGGGACTGTCGTACTCGTGGGACAGGATAATTCAGCTCCTCTAAGTTGGCCATTAGGAGTTATAACTGAGGTTTATAAAGGCACGGATAATGTCATTCGTGTTGCAATGGTAAAAACGAAGTTCGGTAACTTTAAACGTGCCGTCGTTAAATTATATCCTATTCCAACGCAATAAAGTTTAACTCTTATACGAAATTCATAGTCTTAAGGTTTAGGAAATATTATATTTAAATAACTTATATCGTTTGTTCTCGCATTCAGTCGTAAAGCTTAAAGTTTTTCTGATCATAATCTAGGTTAGTAAATACTTATAATTTTTTCACTTCCTTTCTGAAAGCACTTGCGTCCTTCCAAAGCCCCCGAGCATGGTGAAGCGTCAATGCCTTTTTTAATATAAAAAATAAAATAATAATAATTTAGGATTTCTCCATATCATAAAATATGTTAGTATTTCAAATTAAATATTTTAACTTCTCAATTGATGAATCCTCACGCCATCTGTAATGCAGCGCCCATATACCGAGACTTTCTTGAGTTTTTTCCGCAAGGGCACACATATAGATGGCACTAGCGAGCTGACAGCTCCCCTTGACCGTTTGAAGAAGACGGTGTGTGCTCCTACGCGCTCCGCTACAAAAAATCCCTTTTTGTTGAAATCTGGACGATACTCGTAAAATAAATGGACCTGCATCTGTGCTTCATTGAGAACTTATAGTGCAGTGTTGATTTTTGGAGTTTTCACCATTCCACCGGCGGATCCACGAAGATTTAGCTCGCCGGCCGGCAGCCCATACTTGCAAGTGCGCATGAACGAGGTATCCCCCATCTCCCTGGGTCTGAGTGGGATCTCTGGATTGTCAAGGTACGTGGGCATGTTTGCTGCTAATAATTCTCTTGTATTGGTTTGTCGAGGATTCATCAGAAGGGAAATTAATTTATTTTGTTACACATCCGCCGTATATTCTTATTTCAAATTTTCTTACATTCTTCACAAAGGTGCAGGCTATTTACACGCCTCACCAATGATGATCAAATGCAACAGTATTTATCACGTCGATCACTGATCATTTCGCCCTTATATTAACATCATCATTCGGCCGAAAAATGTCTACTTCTGACTTCCCCCAATCTTGTTACATCCACCAGTCCTAAACATCCCGTATCTAGCGTATTTCCAGGACTTCCTACTAGGGCATGTAATATCGGAAGATTTACAATTCCGATACTGAGTTACGATATTAGATCTCAATATCGGAATTCCGATATTAATATCGGAATTACGTTATTTAATTTGAAATTGCACATTTTATTTATAAATTGCACAAATTCGGTATGAGGTTGGATTGAGTGCAATAAAAAACATTTTTGAATAATATTATATCATTTGGTTCAAACTTTGGTTGTTTTAAAGTATGTATTTATTTACTTATTAAATCAAAGAGCGCTCCTTTGGCGTAAAAAGGTTGTAAATGTCATTTTTAGACTGAAGTTACTTTATTTTTAATGTTAAACTTTTATAATACTATTTCGATTTCTATATATTTTTTATAAACGATTTCTTGTAAAAAAAAATGACATATAGGACAACAGGTGAGGCCACTCAGCTGCGTTAAAGGTGCGGTGCGGTGCCGGAGCGGTACCGCAACGTCAATCTACATACAAATCTGTATACCGTGTCACACAAAATTTAAAGATTACCGTATCACCACAGTGTTATAGAAAAGTTTCAATGCGATTTGCCTTGAATCTAATTAACATAAAAAACACCCAAGTATCTTCATAATCGTATTAGTAATAATTTATTTAAGTTAAGTTTTGAAAATGAATCATACGAAACAAAAAACTTGGATTCTTTGATAAAAAGAAGGAATATCATTAAAGCATTATTAACAGCAGCGATGGCCCAGTTGGCTGAAATGATGGCCCAGTGGTGGGGCAGCCCCGACTTACGAACAGTAAGTCGTGGGTTTGATCCCGGCAGGCGCATTACTTTGTGTAATTTATTTAATCACTGCTGCTCTCAAAACGGTTATGGAAAACTACGTAAGGAAACCGGCATGTCTTAGAACCAAAAAATTCGAAGACATGTGACATCTGCCATCCCCCACATAATTATATGCCCACGTGCGGTGGATTATAGTCCATCCCTCTCCTAAAGAGGAGGCTTGAGTCCCTGCAGTGGGAACATTATAGGCTGATCATCATCAGCCTTATCAGATTATTAGAAAGCCATCGTCTATCACCAACTCATGACAGGAGGTAAGCTATATTTTTGCCGACTGTAATAGTGTTTTATGTATTTATATTATTCTCTGTCCAAACTCCATAACATACTTTCATGATTCTTCAAACACATAATTGTAGATCGTAGTAAGTACCTACTGTACCACTAAATGCAGTGTTATTCTTTAATTTATATAACAAGTTCTCTCCCTATATTGATTAGTGAAGAATCACCAAATTCATGACAAAATCAATGCTTTCAATTAAATTGAAACCGATCATGACATTTAGAAACAACAAGATTCTATGACTATCATAATTTCGTACCCTTACTCCCTAGATGTTTTTATGAAAATTGTGGCATTTACACTGCCACAAATTTCATCAATTTAAATTGTTTTTTTGATATTTCAATGTCACTCGTGACTTATATTGCTCTTCTATCGCATCATTAGTGAACTGGCAACAGGGATACGGTAGCGCGCTGTCGCGCTCGGCGCTACACATGGATCTAAAAAACAGGTTCAGTTTAAAACTCAAAATATAGAAAAATATGTCCGATATTTAAATTCCGATATTGAGTGATCCAATATCGGAATTGTAATATCGGAACTTTTGCTCCGAGATTCCGATATTACGAGATTCCGAGATTCCGATATTCATGCCCTACTTCCTACGTATGCCCTACTCCTTTTGATGTATCAAGATTCAAATGATACCCACGCTTATTCTATCCTGAACTGATAAATGGGAGTTATATCCTTATATCCTTTGCCCTGCACATGTAGATAGGGATGACATCCAAAGAACTGCAATAGAAAGAGTCTGAAAAACTGTACTTTAATATACTAATAGCTAATGTCCACTTAAACCTCAGTTAAGTTTACGAGATGTGCCGTGTGTGGGCGCACACGGTAGGTAGCGGGCTCGTCGCTGGCGCGGCTGCCCGATAACCGCACTGCAGTCGTCGTGGCGCGTGATACTTACAATTTAGCGTCCGACACGACCCGACCTAGGGCTGTCGGACTTATTACAGACTGTATTATTATTTATAAATTAGCAGAAATAAGAAATGCGGATAAGCTTGCCAAAATACAAGAGTGCTTAGTAGAAGAAATTTCTGTTAGACTGCATTCGGTAAGACTGGTAGCCGACCCCAACATAGTTGAAAAAAGGCAGGCAGATGATGAGTAGAAGAAATTTCTAGAACAGGAAAAGATAAAAAGAAAGAAGAAAGAAAAAGTGTTTATTGGCTTCCCAACAGGACAAAACAAATTGACAAAAAATTAAACGTTAACAAAGTAAACAATATGACAAACACTTAAAATTAGGACATATACATTATGTTTAAATTTGTCCCGTGCGTAGCCAAAAGGCTGACTATCTCAGCATGTTGCTGTGACATTTTATGATAAATGTCAAAAGGAAATATTCAATCCACTTCTGGGCATGCAACATGCATAGGCCCTCTCAACTTGTAAGAATTATTATACGCTTTGCATTAGACATCTTATTTCATTTTGGTTTCTGGACGTTATCTAAAATTGAGAATAAGTCGAGTTTTTTTTACTGCCGCTTTTTGATTGCGTAAAATGGCTTCTTGGTTTAACTGCTTCTGGTTTACAACAAATTTGTTCTAGTCAAACAATTAAAGAGAATTGACTCTCTGAAATTTGCTTATTTTTTCAATCGCCTTATCACGATGTTTCTCTCGTTCATTTTTTTGGGCTCTTGCCATCCCATTGCGTCAAAATTTTCCCTGTACGTCACCTGGCCTCTCGTCTAAATGACGTAAAGAGAGGAGTGGTTGGGTGATGAATGGCTATTCCGAGTCCAAAAGAGCCAAGAGAAGAGTGAGTGAAAGAGCGAAAGAGCAGAGAAAAGAGTGTAAAAGCGAAAAGAAAACCAAACATAGAAGTTATGCTGGGTTTGCTGGCAATTATAGGTGAGCATAAACCTCTCTCTGTTGCCATCGCAGGAATATCCTGAATGAGGCTGGCACAAGAACGTGGAATTCGAATTTAACAAAAAAACATAACTGGCGAAATGTAGGTGTACTAATAGGCTACCGTGTAGTTATAGGTACACCATTCGAGGAAAACAATGTTGTGTTTGCTATTCGAGATGAAACCTTTAAATGAAATCGTGGAAAAAAATCCGGAATGGTTGTGGTATGTAGTGGAATTCGCAGGAGTGGAGTGGGGGCTAGTTCGGTAGTTCATTCAAAAATGATTGAATTATGAGAAAATATTAAAAATAAAAGTATCTGTAAAACATCAGTTTTACATAATTATATTTTTATTTTTTCTGTGTCTACGTGTCTCTACTCTGTTCTATCCTCACTACAAATACCGGTATATACTACCTGTTTGATTATTTTCAGTGAATGCCGCTTTTATTGAAAACTATTCCTGGATTTGTGCTGTTATACCTGTTTGTACAGTTAATTCAACATAGCTTTGTCAATAACTCTGTTTGCTGTTCAACGTTTGATCGCGTTAATATCATGACTACGTTTATTACTACATTTCATGTGATTAAAATCGACAATTTAGTCCTATATCGTCAACATGCTTCAGCTGGATATCCGATGTCCAACTGTGACCGTGCGTCGCCATTATGATCGATCTCAATTTTTTTGAAGAGTTGCTTAGTAACAGATAGGTACATTTACAGACTCTCGACTTGTTCTCATTGCTTTCACAGAAGCAAGTGATATCTGAATCCAAACAAGTCCGCGGCTTGGGTTCGAGTTTGAGACCTTTGACTTGGCAGTTTAAAGTCATCATCACGGCTTGCTCTCATAAAGAGCGTAGGCAGAAACCCCATAAAGCCATCTGCCAAGATACTATTTCAAGAGTTCTGATCTTAAAACTAACTTATGGTTCTCGCAGCCCACTGTTGGGCATAGTTCTTTCCACCGTATTTCCCATGACCGTCAGAATAATGATAACATTTCATAAAACCAGTCCCAAGTTCAAGGTTATATTCAATATTTTGGCGTAAAACTCAGCATTTTAGCCCCGATAATGACTCGCATAGAGACGGGGTGAGGAAAATAAGGTCACGTTACGAAACGAACTCCTTGTCCTAAGCTTATAAGGTTCATTTTCGCGATGTTGTTCTGTTCGCCTTGCACACTGTAAGTAGTTATGGGTCCGTTGGCTCTTGTCACTTTTATGATGTGAAATCAGCGATTTTTGATGACCAGCACCTTAGGTTTTGGAACAAGGTTGGAAGTTAATAGTAACTAGTTGCCTAGTTGGTTTGTTCTGGTGTAAAAGTAGAAGAACATCTCGAGAAGTTAATGAATCCTTGTTGGACCTACTTATGTATGTAAGTTTTCCAGGGACCTCTTTTGCGGGTTCCAAGCCATTCTGGTTAGGTAAGCGTTTATAGATGCACTATAATGCGCATGCATTTCAAGTTCAGTCTAAGCGAGTTCCGTGAACATAAAATTTTACTATGCGTCTATCGTATCCGCCCGAAGTAGACCCAGTCTGAGCTAGGCTTCATTTTATGGGTGTTTATAAATAGCTTGGATGTATAGGTAGGTAATAATATCGGCATCACGCGGCAACCTTGCGAGCGCGGCGCGTGCATGCGCGGCCGGCGTCGTCCGCTATCGCTCCAGGATGATCGGAATCGTTGACATCGCGCCAGCGCCGCGGTGGAATGACCGGCGGACGTTAATTGTCGCGTCACCTTCGAGCAAGGGCGGCCTCGCGACGCTCGCTACCCTCCCCCCCGCACTGCGAGCTCCCTGCGCTCGCCTGCCCGCGGCCCTCGCGCGCGTCACGTTACCTATGACGGTCAGCCACCCGCGATCATGTTTTGTTTCGCGTGTCCGCGCCACGTACTTGCGAGCTCGCGTCACCGCACGGTCGCGAACGCGGGACGCTAATAGACACAGACACCCAACCTATACATAGATAACAAGTTTAGTATTCGCCAAATGAGTAATAGCGCGGAACGCGCCAAATCGACGAACGCCTTCGAACATTTGGTTCGATTTAAACGAAGAAGGTTCACAGAAGTTATTGCCCTAGTAGCAATTGCCGTTGGCTTCCATACGCCAACAGTTGGGAATGTATTGGCAGACGGTTAGTTATTCCGCCAACCTAAACTTAAAATAGGCCCATTGTCTTAAACATGCACTATTTGCCCTACGTAGAGCCAACGACGGGCCTGCTGTTACTATTCTTACTGTTGGGTGATTTTTGTAGGGATTTATGTTATTAAAACAACATTGGGCCAACTAACGACGGGCCTGCTGCTTCTATTCCTACTGTTGGGAGATTTTTGTAGGGATTTAAGTTATGATAACAACATCGGTCCAACTTAGATACCCTTCAATGGCCCTGTTACTTGCTGCTCCTACGGGGTGGTATCGGGGTGCGCGGGGGGCGGGCGGCGGCACTCGTCGCCCGGCCCGCCCGCCATCTTGCAGTTTGTTATTTCATTTGTGCGGTGCCGGGTGCGCTTGCGGCTGCGACGTATTTGTTTTATTTAAAAATATAAAATATTAGCCTGACAGGCAGTGATAAAAATGTTTAAAGTTGTGGAGTTTGACGACGAAGATGGTTACGGTGGGGAACTCGGTGTGGTGCGTGAAAACTGGATGACGCCACGGAAGACGCATTGCATGTGGCCTCCAAATAGGATAACGTGGACATTATGTCCTGTAAAACGTTTATTTTACGAAACGGGTAAGTAAGTTTTTCATAAGTAGGTATTTATCTACTTAGAACCCGTGCGAATTACCTTGAGACCTGGGACTAAGATGCTATTATTTATGAAATACTAACTATCTTATTTTGTTCTTAATAAATTTCGTGCAAATCTCTAGCTAAAAAAAATACTACGACGCATCAATTTGCACAACATAAATTGAAATTGAATCATCGGCCCGGTCTCAAGTTGATTCGCACATAACCTAACAAAAATTTGTAAACAATTTATCCTTACTGGCATTGCATAAGTATTTGTTGTCTTACTATAATGGGTTGTGTTGTGTTTGTTGCAGATAAACTACATACTTATCCTACATTGGTGGGAACAAAACTGGTCCTATCACAAGAAGAATCCTTGAACGTATCTTTGACAACAACTTAGCTGCAAAGTGTAACTTTGTAAAAGTAGGTAGGTACTTTAGCAATGTATCATAGTAGGTACGGTGTGTATCGTTTTACTGCAGAGCTACTGTCTCCAAATTGTGTAAAATTTGTCTTTATTTTGTCAATAACATAATATAACAATAAATAAATATTCAATTACTATCATAATTTGTATTTCATTTAATTTCAGTTAACACAAAGTATAATAGGTAGGTCAACGCAGACGACACAACGTCCTCTCATGTAGGTACTCATCACGTCAAAGTGCAAAAGAGAGACGACTGTTTGGGCACAATATGAGTGACTTTTGTATGTCGTCGTCTGGGTTAGCCTATAGGGCTGGTTACAGAGCGACGCGTCTTGCCAGCGCCGGCCGCACGCACGTCGCTGCGCATGAACCTTATCGGCTTCAAAATAAGGTTGGTTTTTCAAAACATCGCAAAAACCAACCTTATTATGAAGCTGATAAGGTTCATGTTCAGCGACGCGCGTACGGTCGGCGCTGGCGAGACGCGTCGCTATGAAACCAGCTATAGAACCAACAAACATACAACCGCTTGCCTACATGTATTCTGTGTCGTTGGGCCTACCCATAACACGTTTTCCTCGGGCCTCCGTAGGGCAATGCACGTTGGCCCCATCGCAAGTTGGGCCTTCGTAGGCAAATCCACGTAGGCCATCAGTTTTGGGCCCAACCCGCAAACTGCCCGCCAATTGTATGCATTTGCCAACTAACCAGAGGTATGTGGCCCAACTAAATGCCAACAAAAAATGCTACTAGGGTGTCATCAGATGTTCGTGGAAGACGGAGGGCATCCGGAACAGCGAAGCGTCGCGAATTAATTATAATGCGTGCTTCAGCTCGAGGACGTAGCGAAGGAGTTATGGGCCTATTATGTATTTGTATTGCGCACTAGAATTAAATAGAATCGCGGTTTGTCATATCCGACGCATACGAGTATCGACGAGCTACCTACGCAGCTACTGGTGCAATTATGTGCATTTACTTGTCATGGTGGGCTGGTGGCTGTACACAACGAGGCAGAACATTAATTTAGTAGCGCTCATCTAGGTTAGGCGTCCTTCGCTTGCACTTCGTGACGTGTTGGTTCTTGCGAGACGTTTCGGGAGAGACAGAGAGCTCTGAAGAGTGCACACTGTACAGTGTACACTGGTGACCATTCATTACACAAGTAGTGCTTTCAAGCACCGACCTTAGGGCCGAGGATTTCCGATTCTAATGTCCACTTTCAAACATCTTGTGTACAAACAATGTATGACTCCTACAATGTAGCCTATCAAAGAGTAAACATCATAAGGAAATCCATTGATTTCCTCAGGATATTGCCACATCACGTTGATCCATAATTACATTTTTTACAGCAATTTAAACATTCATAAGTTACTTACGAGTAACTTATAAGAGCTCGTGGCTAATTAATAATAACAGTCGATCGGGTCGATTTTCAGGTTAAGCCTGCTTGCCTAGGTTTGGCCGTGGATGGGTGACCACCTATAATATACCGAATTTCCTCAGTACCTCAGAAAGCAAGTTAAGCCGTTGGTCCCTGACTCCCTGCTGTCAATTGTACTTACAACTGCCATAATAAGGTACGGACATATTACAGACGCGGTTCCGGAAGTCCGGATAATAGACAATGAAAGATCGTCATCACCTAGCCTAGCTTAACTCTCAACTTTATCGCGGCTACCTTCCAATATAATCGGATACAGTTGGATACGATCATACGACTTTTTGGACTTTGACAAAATACAACATTGAAATATCTGACAGTGTGACTGCTTCGTCGGTCTAGGGTTCGATTCCCGGGTCGGACAAAGTGTCATGGGGATTTCCCATCAGGAATTTCTCAATAGCAGCCACAGCCACAGAGTCTGGATATTATCCCGGTTGTTGGCAATAGGCTCGCCCCCTATTACATGTGACTAAACATAACTCGTGAAATGTGGGTGTACTATTAGCTATTAGGTAAACCTCTGCTTAACATTTCGTGATGTTATGTTATGCTGTCGGCGTTAGCCACAGCCGCGTCCGAAATCCCTCCGTTCCAATTCCACTCACCCTGTATAAAAGAAAATTACATAAAACACAACCTAACATTATTTTTATTAGACACACTATACTGCACTATTAGTTACGCGTAACCCTGCAGATGCTCACGCGCATACGTGCCTCAGCTGCCCCGCCCGCGCTAGGGTTAGCTGCAACAGCGCGCAGGGTTAGGGTGACAAATCAACATCGAGCTATGCTGCGCTGTACTGCGCTGTGCTATGTTTGGTCAACTCGCTCGTCTAATATTTTAATAAGGATACAAACAAACCATGCTGTGCTGCGCTGTGTGAGGCTACGCTCTGTTTAAAAACGCAGCAGTCTAGAGCGAGGCGCGCTACCCGTCGTGCTGAGCCGCGCTGTGCCGAACTGTGCTATGTTTTTTATGGAGCTCTGCCATGCTGCGCTGTGTCGAGCTATGCTAGGTTTGGAGCACGCTGCTTGCCCCTCCATCGCCTTCAGACGTCTCTCTCACTCTCATACTCCCATCTCGCTCGCACTTGCGTATGCGTATTTGAAGAGATAAACGACTACACGAGCTGCTGATTACTTTATACTGAGCTAGATTGTTAAAAAACGTAGCTTAAGAAACACAGCACAGCACAGCGCAGTACAGCGCAGCATCGTTTAATTTTTTAAAAAACGTAGCTTAAGAAACACAGCACAGCACAGCGCAGTACAGCGCAGCATAGCTCGATGTTGATTTGTCACCCTTATGGCCTATTGTGGCCTTTGTAACGACTGCTACCTATTTGTCACACCTTATTTGAATGAGGGCTACCTTTGGGGTAATAACTTCTTTTTGTCTTTGCATAAATAAATGAACATTCGTAGTTTGTTTTTCATAGGTAGCAAGCTTCGTGCATCGGGATGATGAACATTCTCAATGAAATAACTTGTCATAGCGTACTTTCATCTTAATCAATCTGTACACGCCACTTAGTTATACACACACATAGCTTGTTGAAATAAGGCGAGTCTTCGTCATCCACCTGTTCATACTCCAATTTGTTTTTAGACGGCGCGCGGCGGTGTTAACATGTCTTATTTTTTTTATATCTCTAATGGCTGTCATATTCGAAGTCATGCTCCTTCCAGCCATGTTACTTACAAAATCCATTTCTTCCATGACTTCTTTGGTCTTTCCGTCAGAATAATGGTGTCCATCAATGATTGTCTTTCTAATACCAACCACAACTGTCCTCTCGTCTTTGACCATACCTGAAACAATTCTACCCATCCTCTAACATCATATAATTCAACCCCATCGTAGAATGTAAAGGGCAAGGCATTCTAAGTCACTGGTGCAGAGGGGTCAATTATCGGGCGATAAATCGAACGGTCCCCGTCCTGTTACGTCACATGGATGGCGACAGTCTTCTGTTATCTATACTTTCTATAGTATGACGTTCCGAAACGATTAACGTGGCAGTTAGAGGGCTGTTTGTTCCATCGCGTACGTATAACAAAAGGTAGTAAATCTTGAGATATATCGCAGGTTGTGGAGCTCTCGTGCGTGATGAGTGGTTAAATAAGTTCTGTAAGTTATTTTGTAAGTTGGCTTGCATATTGCAATGGGATTATGAAGTTTTAGGGCGGTGGTCATATACATTGTTGGATTTTGCAGTCCTGTGGTGCTTCAAGTGATAATTTAATGAAAACCCATTTCCGTTTTAGCTAGTTTAAGAAACTCCTTGTTCTTCTCAAGTCTTATTTTCGGTAAAGAGGTACATTTTCTGACCGTTACTATCACGTATGTCAAAAATAGCAGCTTTTCAGGAGAGTGAAAAATATGCTTAAATGTCTAGGTAATGTAAAGGTGAGAGTCGCGGGCAACCGGTGGATGCAAACAGCAGGCTGCTGTTCTTTGTGGCGTTCTATGGGGAAGGCCCTTGTCCAGCAGTGGACGTCTAATGGCTGATGATGATGATGATGATGCAGAATGTAATGGTACCATTTTGAAATTAGTGTTCACATATTTAATAGAAAGAGACGTTGCTTGCTTCTGATTGACTGAAACAACACGTTTTTCAATTAGGTATTTACCAAACGGCATCAAAAATCGTGATGTCAATCAAACGTCGACCAAAATTTAACTCGAACTTCCTTTACTTCCGAAAACAAAATAAATCAGGCCAAACAAGACAATAAACCTGGGCTAATTCTCAGGCAACCAGTCAAAACAGTCTGCTAAGAACTAGGTCACTAGCACTCAACAATAACTCGTGAAATGCGACAAATAGTTTTAATTTGTCTTGAAGCTACAGCTGCTGCCATCTGTCGGAGCTCGCGCGAACTAAATTTATGGAATCGTCGCATGATATAACTTGAAAGTTTTCGCGGAAAATTGTTGAAAGTACTTGATATTTCTTTTGGATTTTGTTAAAAATGTGTTTTTTAATTGGTTATTAGTCATGTTTGGTGTTAAAGATATTTTATAAAGGGATTTTGGTCTTTTTTGTCTGATTTGTAAGTTAGGTACGTGATCCATACCTCATGTGTTTGGGCTTGAAATCTCTGAAAAGGATATAGGTAGGTACCTACTGAATTTTAAAAATATTAAAAAATGTGTTGTTACTGCTGAAACTAGAAAACCGAGTAACGTAGTTATCACACCATCTTACTCAAAGTAAGTTATGTCAGTCATTTGGAATCATCCATTCATTATTTCTTACATTTTTCACATTCTTACCCCCGAATTAATCTCAATGTTTTACCTGACTGCAAGGAAAGGGTGCATATCTTTAATTTTGTGTGCAATAAAGAATCAAAATAATAAATACAACGATAGTTAGGTAGGTAGGTATATGATCATCATTAGGTACTTACTAAAAACAATTTCAAGTAGCCAAACTCGATATCCATTTGCCCAACAACGAAACTTGTCAACAAACAAAACAGCATCAAAAAACAAAACAACATCAAAACAAACAAAAAATAAACAGTAAAACATGATTTTATTAAATAACACAAAGCGAATAATTTCGTTCGTACCGTTGAAGTTTCGAGTTGTTGTGATAACAATCGCGCGCCCTTTCGTTTTCATTCATGCTCGATGCCCAACTAAAGCAAACTTTATTTCAATTTATAAATGTGTGTCTTACGACGACTGTGTTGGAAGTGCGCATGTGTGCGTTTGTGGCCACAGAATAGTTGGTGTTAGTATTTTACCTATTTTTTTGCTTCAGAGAATTTTCAGGACTCGGATTGGATGAGGTAAAGAAATAGTAAATTTTGATACAAGTGGGGAAACTTTTCAGTGCAACCGAGGCGGACACGAGTGTGTGAATTATCCACCAGTCTGCTTAGCATGACCATCGAATAAACGGGTTTTGTCGACGGAAGAATCGACCAAATGACAGATTGTACAGTTCACGTCAAATAACTTTGCCCCTCTGAAGTTAGCCATTTGCAAAGATCGCGCAGGTGCAGCGTAGTAATCGTAATTTTACTACCTATCTATAGAGATTCGTAATTTTGGCTGCTGTGCGCAGCCACTCGTAGCCAACTTCAGAGGGGCAAAGTTATTTGACGTGAACTATACTAGCAAGGTTTCATGTCAAATTGTATGGAAAAATCTTGGTCTATTCTTGGTAGAATAGAGAGTCTCGCCATGCTACGGGGGCAGGAGGTTTCATTAAAATTTCATCAAAATCGTTATCGTAAAAGTTTATGAAAAATCCGCAAAAATCTAAACGGATCATTCCCACTAGTTCTACTGCACAGTTCTACGATAGAACTAGTGGGAACTTTTTTTAAATATTTTTCCCACTAGTTCTACGATTCAAGGTGGTACGAAATCGTAGAACTAATGGGAACGAAAAGTCAATGAATTTTTTTATTCCCAGTAGTTCTACGCTTTAAGGGTGTTACAAAATCGTAAAACCAGCGGGACTCAAGTTTCTTATTCGTTCTATCACACAGTTTAGGGTACAACTACGGTCCAAACTACCAGGAGTATAGAAGTAGGAAGGAGGTATTGGAATATTTGAATCAAATCTAAATTATTCCTTTCTAATACTATACACTTTTTTTTTTGGTGGAGATAGTAAACCAGGATAGTAAAGTTCGACAAAGTACCAGGAGAATATAGAAGTAGGCAGGAGGTATTTAAAACATATTTTTTTGTAGATGAAAAAAAAAGGATAGGTAGTAAAGTCCCACAAACTACCAGGAGAACCAAAGTAGGAAGAAGGTATTGGAATCTTTTAATCAAATCTAAATTATTCCTTAATAATATATTATATTATTTGCTTAGTTTTTTTAAATAAAGAAAAAAAAAAGATATAATACCTCCTTCCTACTTCTGTTCTCCTGGTAGTTTGTGGGACTTTACTACCTCCATCTTTTTTTTTGCATTTCCAAAAAAATATGTCTTCAAGACCTTCTGCCTACTTCTATTCTCCTGGTAGTTTGTGCCGTAATTGTATCCTAAACTATGTGATAGAAGGAATGAGAAACTTGAGTCCCGCTGGTTTTACGATTTTGTAACATCCTTTATCGTAGAACTAGTGGGAACGAAAAAATCCATTGACTTTTCGTTCCCATTAGTTCTACGATTTCGTACCACCGTGAATCGTAGAACTAGTGGGAAAAATATTTAAAAAAAGTTCCCACTAGTTCTATCGTAGAACTGTGCAGTAGAACTAGTGGGAATGATCCATCTAAACATTATTAAGGAAAACCAAAAGTGTATTGGTATCAATATAAAATAAAAGCAAAGCAAAACTGGAAAAATAAAAAGATAAAAAACCGACGAAATGATGTCTGTGCATTGTTTGTGACTTTTGTTTGTTTGATTTCGTTTTTTCCGACTTCAGAAACTGATTTTTCTTCTGAATTTAATTTATCACTATAATGTGTTTAAAAAACGGCTCGGCTCGGCTACACTGCGCGCGGCCTACGGTTCAGGTTTTAATCTTGCCTCTGACGTAGAAGTCTCAAATAAAAACATGTTGTCTGAGGAGATAAATTAATATTTAATTAAGGACATATCAATATGTTGATGGATCGTAAACTAACAATGTTGAAACTTGTGATTTTTATGTAAAAGTTGCGCATCATATTCTGGTGAAGATGAGTACCTACAAGTGGTCATCGTGCCCTGCCTTGTTGATTTTATCACAATTATCATCACTCAACTGAAATAAAAACGTTTTAACAAAAAATAAAACCGACTTCAAAAAAAAAGTTTATAAAAAAGTTTATTTTTCACTTTTTTGTGTTTTTTTTTTAAGTCGGTTTTATTTTTTGTCAAAAAGTTTTTATTTTTCACTTTTTAGTGGTTCACATGTAAGTTCACATGTTCATTATTCATGGGTCATAATGTGGACAATGTAGCTTTTTTTTGAGTTTTGTTGATTTTTCAAAAGCCGCTTGTCCACTTTCGAAAAAATAATAATGGGACCATTTGGGAAGCATACCCTTTCCAACAAAAAAAGAATTTTTCAAATCGGTTAGCAAGCCACGGAGTTATGCCCGAACAAACATAAAAAAAAACAAACATCCGAATTGAGAACCTCCTTCTTTGTTTAGAAGTCGGTTAAAAAAAGATTGATTAATGACTTTTCGTTTTAATCCTTCGAAAGTGAATTGAAACGTTTGATACACGTGGATAATTACTTGTTACTGCAGTTCTGGGTTCCTTAACAAGTTAACAACCCTCCCTGCGGCTCAGTTGTAAATTCTTACTCGAATGCAAAAAAAAAAACTTGTATCAAAATGTTCTGTTTCCCAACTTCTACCAATAGCATAACAAGGTAGGTACTAATGAAGTCCTATCACCTCTCAATAAAAAATATTGAAAAAACTTAGTCTTTGGCGCGTCACAGTCGCAAACACATAAATATGTAGGAGGTATCGCCGCAGATAAACTTGTAAAAAGTTATGAATGAAACCGAGAGTGCCCCGTAGTAGAGTTGTAGACTGTACCCCTCTCCCGTACCCCGCCTGTGTTCCCCTGCGTCCCCCGCGCAGCCCCCGCAGCACCCTGCCACCCCGCGGCCTCGTCCCGTGCCGATTTGTTTTACACATTTAGTTTTATTTTGTTTTGACTTATTTTGTACTGTTGTGTACTATCGTGTAATGGAGTGTCCGCTGAGAAATTGCTTGAGTTATTCTTCGTTTTGTTTTAGTTGTAAATGTGCGTGTTGCGTTTAGTTTTTGACGTTTTGATTTGTTTTGGTGTTGTTTTTAGAAGTTTGCTTTAGAGAGATTTGACAAAATTAATTTCTTCTTCTTCTTATCGTATGTTTAGTGCCTATACTGGTATCAGAGTTTTTATTCCGCTCATGGTCTTCTGCCTTTTTTTTTTGGTGGGTGGAAAATCATCAAATGACCCCCCCCCCCCCCCCCCCGCTCTTGGGCAGAGCGAAGGGGAGTGTCAGACTTCTACTGACTTAAAACCGAACCCATGTTCCTTCTTTGCCCTTGCGCCGAGGCCACGTCATCTAGTACAAAAATCCGCGGCCCCGACGGGAATCCGCGGCCCCGACGGGGTGGTCTTCTGCCTTAGCTTTATATGCCGTCGAAATTCGTCTCAGCCCTGCTAAGTTTTTAGTCACTTTAAATTTATTTTTAATCGAATCCTTTTCCAAAAATACCTCTACCAGGACAAAAGCAAGTTCAATATCTACTAATTCGGTCCAATTTACCTGTATCATTAAACCAGTATTGCCTTTGAATATTCGGCAAGACTGTAGTACCTAGTGGACACTGTACAGTCGCCCACAAAAGTGCATGGATACCTTAGGGCCTATTTTTCTGTGAAGGTAGAAATCAAATTTTCGAAAATAATTAATAGATGGCGTTAGGTTTCTGCACAACTGTGATATTAAACTCTTCAATCCCCAGTGTCACTTGTAGGTGGCATAAGTTTTATTTCTGTTTCTACCTCACAGAAATTTTATTTGTAATTCCTACTTAAATAATAATAAGAAATTAAACCTTTAAAGTTTTTACTTTCCGCAATGACAATATCCGGATTACCCGGTGTCACCTGTAGGTGAAATAAAATGGAGGTAGATTTTTATAACTTAGTCTTAACTAAATGTAAACTATTCTGTTGAGATATAGAAAAAAATGAACTTTGACTTGGGAATAGGTTAGGTAAGTAAGAAGTTAGGAAACACGTATTAGGTTGGATGTGAGAAGTTAAATGATTAAAAAAAATACGAAAGAAACCATAAGGAATGTTTTCATTAAGCTAATAAGTGCGCATAGCATTCAAAAATATAATATTCGAGTTAGTAGTAGTTAGCAACAGGGATGAACGGAGACAAACAAAAAAACACACAAATTTTAGAGGTTTATCTTACAGTTTATTATTCAAAAACAGACATTTATTATCGTTCAACATTATTATATTATATAAAACTTCTTATTGAGGCCATAGCTTAAGTATTCGTTTCCAAAATCGGAAAGAGGATTGAAGCTTTTGTAACCTCAACAAAGACAAACAGGAGACCGGATTATTTTATCACAAAAGTGAAAAGTTAAATTAAATGAATTAAATAGGTAGGATAACAGCTATACAATTGCACAAAAACATACGAAAAGGTTCTTATGTAATGTAAAAAAAAAAAAATGTTTGACTTTTTTTAGTTATTAAAAATACGTAAGTCATAGGTTATAATAACAGTCAGTCGTAATAGGTTATAATAACCCGGTCTCCAGTTAATATAAAAAATAAGTACTAAAGTTAAGTAATATTATTTTTAAGTATTATGAAATATAAATCCTGGATCGGCAACACTTATCTATCCCCACACGTTCACTGCAATATGACCAGCATATTGGACACACATAACCACTTGTTTATCACGTAATATTTCTACACCACAAACATAAGCGTCCGTGTTCACTGGACTTAAAAGTTACTCAAATCAAAGTTAACATGATCCAAAGCGAACTGTAATCTTGTCCTTTAATGGTTTTCTGTGGGCCAGGGTTTCACAACATGCCTCCTATAATGCAGCTCTTCACTTATAAGAGCACGACGGGCATTGTCAACACTTGAGTCATATAAAGCAGCATAGTCGGTCATCGGCAGGAATCCATTTTCTTCATACTCTCATAACACGATTTGACGCTGTAATGTGTTTATGAGCCGTGGTCTACTAGTTCTTTGATGGTGTTGCAAAGATCCCTCGTCTTCAAATCGTCGTACCAATAGAACAACTGTTTTTCTCTGCAACAATAATTATAACAGAAATATAATAACACGCAATAATGATTATTTATTAAGTAGTATAGACGTAACTAAAACATTTTTTTTTTCTTATAAAAATTTTTGAAATCTAAACTACTTACGTTAACAATAAGATAAGTCGACAAGTTTCGAGTGTCGATAAGTTTTTGCCTTGATTTTGCAAATCAGTTATTTGAGCTCTTGTAAAGAAAACAATATTACAACGCGTACTCATTTTGATGAAATAAGTTAATTCACCTAAATTAAAATAAAACTGAGCTAAACACACTCGAATGAGGTAATCGAAACAAACATAACGAACAATCAATTGAGCTTAGTCTTAACTCATCTAAATCTTCAATCTAATTATTTCTACTACCTACAAATTTATTTATGAATTCATATTCGACCTACCCTCAAGTTTGAAAACTAAAACATAGATAATTAAAATCAGATACCTAGTTATAAAATTATAATAATATTCAATTTAAACGAACATAGTAGGTAGTTAGGAATAAATTTATATAATAGAAATAATTGATTATAAATTATTTGAATGTAAAATACAGAAAAAGAAACTACTGAACATTTTATACAGCGTGAGCGCCCTCTAGTTAGTGTAGCATCAACAATATAATCAATGTTGCTAATCGAGTACTTATTTACGCCAGGTGGCGTCATTTCTTGCTTCACACGGTATTTTTTCTGAACTTCCCATGCATTATTGTAGGCGATGGTACATAGGTACATAAGCTGGTACACACTTGGCTTAGCGTTCGTCTGAGGCTGGCTACAGGACACGTGGGGCACGGCGCGGCAACTAGGGCAGCGCTTTGCCAACTAAGCCCACACACTACGCCTACGATTATATGGCTACTAACTACTTTAGCGCAGAAATGCTCGATAGTATGTCTTGTGAATTAGGTAGCATAAATGTCTCACCCTTTTACTACCTATTCATGTTGAGTCGGCGCAGCATGTCTTCGTCTCTGTGTTGACTTCTGCATAAAAAATTAGGACTATTACTTTACTTTACTATAGATTCTTACTGTTATTAACTGTCGATAACTTGCTTATCATCACCGCCACCGTTCTCTTGCCCCTATTCCAATTTATTTAGGATCTGTGCAATATAGTTCTACCTACTTCTTCCATATCCATACTTCCCTTTTACTAGTCATCTCATTAGACATCTTTCATGCCATATCATCTTTCACAGTCCATCCATCGTTTGTTTGGTCTTCCTCTCCTCTTTTTATGTAATACTAGCTTTTGCCAGCGGCTTCGCCCGCGTGAAAATGACGATTTTCCATACAAACTTTCATCCCCTATTTAACTACCATAGGGGTTGAATTTCGAAAAATCCTTCATTATTCCTTGTCTACATTATAAAGGGAACCTCTGTGCAAAATTTCAGCTTTCTGGGTCCAAGGGTTTGGGCTGGGCGTTGATGAGTCAGTCAGTCAGTCAGTCAGGACTTCTCTCTTTATTTATTAGATTCAGAATATTATCAACCTCAGATAGTCCAATCAGTTTAGATATCCGAGGTTACAATAATTGTCACACTTTTCACATTTCACTTATATTGGTCTTTTGAACAATATTTAATCTTACCAATTTTCAGCTGAGTGGGAATGAATGTAACCTCACCCCTATTTTTTTGTCTAATTTGACCGGACTAAGGACAGAACAAAGACTTCTAACATGTAGATACACACACAGGTACAAACTCAGGTCAAAATACAGGTGTGTCGTGCAGGTTGCTTTGTGTTCGTTTGAGGAGCGGACAGTTGAGGGGATCTCTGGACGTTAAGCCAACACGGTGACGGTTGTGTCTGCACTGCGACTGACGTAAGAACGGTTGTTTGGACTTGCGGTATAACGTTGAGGATGTTTTTTTCCTATTGCCAACATTCCTGACCAAAATCTCTTGCTTAAGGCCGGGTTGCAGTAATTTTAAGATTTTTGAACCTATAAAAATCGAACTAAATACGAGTTTTTTAATAAATAAAAATCATTACATAAAAATTGAACATACTCTCTAGTAAATCGTAAAGATAGAAACGCGATTTAGAATGATCGGCTCGATACTTTTTTTTATCAAACATGACTCTAAATCACAATTTCAAACGTGTACTGCTAAGACATTTCATCATGAATTTATATGAAAGTTATATCAGTAGATAGAACTTTTTATTCTGAAGTAAATGGTGAAAACAGATTGTATAATTTCTTTATAGTTTTTCTCCAAGAAGCAAAAGCAGTCAAAATTTAGGCATTATATCGCTCGCGCGGCAGCTTAGGGCGGGGGGCGAGGTCGTGCGTACATAAAAACAAAGTGCTGCAACCTGGCCTTAACAAAATCGTTTTACAGTAAAACCTGCTTGTTTTTAGGTGTCAGAATCGCACGTTCGCAAAGCCACTCCACAGATTTGCTATGTAGGTTTTGATAATGTTGTCTAGGGTTCGATTCCCGGGATTGGGTAGATTCATTGGACGGAATGGACGGCCAAATTGGTATTAAGATTTTCCATCAGGGATTTCTCAGTAGCAGCCATGGAGGAGGATATATGGCTGGTTTGATGGCAATAAGTTCGCCACCCTATCCTTACATAGTATAAAACAAAGTCGCTAAATTTTGTTTGTCTGTATGCTTAAATCTTTAAAACTGCGCAACGGATTTTGATGCGGTTTTTTTTAATAGATAGAGTGATTCAAGAGGAAGGTTTTAGTATATAATTTGAACGACATCCACGCGGGTGAAGCCGCGGGCATCAGCTAGTTGTATATACATGCCTATTTCAGGCATGGGACTCTAACTCATCTGGAAATGTCGGTGTACTATTAGAAGCTTCATTGATGTTATATTATTTCCGTAATGTCTTTTAAGTAAATTGTGAAATTAATGTAACGCTGAAATGTAAGAGGGCTCGTATGCAATAGACATTACCTTATTATAGCCTCATAAACGTTATTCCATTCTTTGTCTTACACATGTGCCACTCCTAGAACATGTTTCGCGTAGAGAAGGTGGTCCCACTATAGGTATAATCCACAACAGTTCAAGGGCTATAATATATTAGCTCTCGGCCACTCGCTAACCTTGTCGACGCGTAGCCTACGTTATTTTCACAGTCTAATTAGGTTCCCTAATTAACTAGTTGCTGCCTGTGTTTATATCAAAGCTTACCTACACATTAAACAACCCGTGGCTAGATAATGACAAACAATTTTCAGGTAAAGCAGCGCTTGACTAGGTTGGTTTCCGAACCTTTTTTTTTTTTTGGTGGGTGGAAAATCATCGAATAACCCCCCCCCCGCTCTTGGGCAGAGCGAAGGGGATTGTCAGACTTCTACTGACTAAAAACCAAACCCATGTTCCTTCTTCGCTCTTGTGTCGGAGCCGCGTTAAGCTTTCGATAATCCACAGCCCCGACAGGATCCACAGCCCCGACAGGTGGTTTCCGAACCTAACAGACAGATGTGTGCTGGGAAGTTTGTTCCGCCACTTCTTCTTTCCAGCTAAACACTAGGAAGTGTCGATGGGTGGGTGTTTTGGGAGACTGTCTTATAAAAATGTAAATAGTAAAGTAAATTTTGACCTTCGAAAAGTGCTGATTATCAGCCTAGTTTGAATAAATGAGTTTTGATTTTGATTAAGTACATAATATGGATTTTTGTTCAAGTCTCGGAAAGCACGTTACACCATTGGTCTACTTTCATTTGTAGATCTTTCTTTGACAGTCGTAACAGGTACCTACTCAGGCTTGAAAGTTTGACAACTAGTCCTTACCAAGGGATATCGTACTTTTAATGGGCCTGCGGGTTGTTTGAAAGAGATACAGCGGCTTCGACACAAAGGGCTAAGAAGGAACATGGGTGGTTTTTAGTCAGTAGAGCGGGAGGAGTCATTTGATGACTACCGATGTCACAAAAAAAAAATGGGTTTTCTTACCCGGGATAGCGGGATAGTCTTTATTGTCCCCGATATACTTGCACTCTTTAATCTAATTTCAAACATGTGTATTGTAAAGTTGAAGAGTGCATTTCTAAATCAGATGGGATTGTCCATCCATTTGATATTTTGTTCATTTATCTTTCGTTAATATTACCTAACGCAGTCCGATCAAGCGATCGTCAGAAGATCGGAAGTGCTGTTATTCTTTACTAGCTTTTGCCCGCGACTTCGTTCGCGTGGAATAGTGACTTTCGGCAGATTTTTGGTTTATCTCGCGAAAAAAAAAAAAAAATCCTATGTCCTTTCTCAAGTTCCAAACTATGTCTGTACCAAATTTCACACAAATCGGTTCAGTAGTTTAGGCGTGAAGCAAAGACAGACAGACATACAGAAAGACAGACAGACAGAGTTACTTTCGCATTTATAATATTATATATAGTTAGGATTAGGATGGCTCTGTTCAGGGAACTAACAGAGTTTTACGAATGGAACAAACGCTTTTCCCACAAAAACAATTCTCAATAAAACCATCCACACACTGCAAGTTGGAGAAAAACCTGTCCTGAAAAACCTACAGCAATAACAGACAGATGTTAAATCCTGTTCTATTTAGAGCTAGACAAGGCTTTGGAAACTTTTGCTTTTTCTTTTCATAAACTTTTCACCCGAAAAATTCTCTCGGAAAATTCTGAAAAATTTCACCGAACAATTTTGCTGTAGGTACAATTTTTCCTTGAGAGAAAAACTGTCCAAATGCAAGTCGGACTTACACATGAAGGGTTCCGTTAGCACCATAGACTTCTTATAGGTTTTCCTGTAATCTATAAGTGTTTAACTAATTTCGGTACTTTTTTTTCAAAATTATAGGCCAAGTAGTTTCGGAGATAAGGGGGGGGGGGGGGGGTAGTCGGACATACAGACGGACAGACAGACACCCGAGTGATCCTATAAGGGTTCCATTTTTTTAAGCTATTGCATAGCTTCTATCGCGGGCCTTGAGCGTGGAGAGCGAATCCAGAAATTCCGTAACGAAAATTTTCAAGGTTGCAGGTTGCTATGGTTACGGAAAATAACAAGGTTGTCAACTGAGGTTGTCAAATTAAATAATTGAAAAAAAATCTATGCAATAGCTTTACCGCGGCAGTCTCCGAGTGCCACATTCTCTTTTTTATTTTTTCCTTTTGAGGCTCGGAACCCTAAAAAGCTTCTCATCTTTGGTACTAAGTACTAACTACGTTAGAGTTACCAGGAGACCATATCGGCATAATACGTTGCTGTACAAATTTTCCGTGTGAGAAAAAAAGTAAAGGTTCTCATCTCATCTTTGGTACTAAGTACTAACTACGTAAGAGAGTTACCAGGAGAGCATATCGGCTTAATACCTGAGACTGAGACGATACGTGGTATCGGAACATGATATAGTTTTAACGTTATATAAGTCCTTTATGTCTCACGGTGCGTCATGGAAATGGTCACGTCCATTTCCATGACGCTGCAGCTGCCAGCCGCAGAATTGGGAAGCGTTTCTGGTGATGAGCTGAGCGGGCGCGGAAGCGGGCATACTTGATTACTGAAATGTTAGTTAGGCTTTCATATTCTTCTAAAACTACCGTAATAGGCTAGCATGTGTCCTAAAATACTCAGTGTTTATTTTAAAAGGAAGTTTTTCAGGTGCTCCGTCAACGCCACAAAAAAATTGAACTCAAAATCAAAGCAATTATTTTAATTAGCCCAACACATGCTGTTTGAAAAATTACTCTTAACTCACATTTCACTGTACAGAAATATCCTCAGGATATAAAATGTAACACGAGAAACTCAAACCGGTTTCACATGATTTGCAAAAATATTGTTGTCCCATACATAACATAACATCACGAACATCACATAAAAAAGGAGGTTTCTCATTAGATGACGAGAAACAGAGAAGTATGGAAGAAGAGGACATGCTGCGCCAACCCCAAATGAATTGGGATAAGGGCAGGAGTATGATCATGACCATAATATCACGCCTGTGAATAATCCACTTATTTTTACACAGGGGTGCACCTAATTCATACGCACAACTAACTAATAACAATAAGTACAAAACTGTTTTACTTCCGTCATATCATCATCTCAGGGCCAGTTGAAAACCAGCGTCGGACACTAGTTGCTCGGCAATTTGCTGAACTGGTCCTATTTTTGTATTTAGCCCAGCCGTGGTGAGATACACAATCTTTTTCTCTTTAGTTCTGTTTTTTTTTTTTAATTTGTTGTGTGCACTTGTGGTATGTGCCAAATAAATAATTATGCTTTCTTTCTTTCTTTTCTAATTGTTTCTACACCAAAAATTTACATCACACCTTTAAATCCTAAAGCGGAACCTAAGCTGTAGGAGAAAATATCGTTAACGCATTAAATTAAAACCACGAACCGCAAGGGTGAGGGTATGGCGCTGTAAAGTGCGCGCATGCACAGGAAATCACTTTTTTGTTCAGCGGCCGTGACTATCCACTTCCATGCCGACGCACCTGCCCGCGGCCGTGGTGACCGGCTCAATGGCTCAACGGGTAATGTGGAGGACATGTGCCTAAATAAAGCTTAATGAGCGCAGAGGGCTTACGTCATTTGTGATTGGGCAGTTTGTGAAAATATTGTTGATGCATAGCATCAACAATATTTTATTGTTCTGACGAAATTATTTGTTTAGTTGTTGTAAAATGTCTTCCGTCTAAAGTTGTTAGGAATTAATCATAACAACCTCTAGGCTTTAAAGAAAAAATAACCCTCCTTTTGGGCTTCGCCGCAGTCGGGTAAACAATTAACGCAATTGTAACTTTTGTAAACAATTTTCCAGAATTCCTGCCGTATGCAGTTAACTAAACCAGACATATTGTATTCATTCATTTATTTGGCAATGTTCAAAAGGAGGAACTTTTCATTCGCTTAGGGTCAATTTCACTATTAAAACTGAACGCGATCAGCACATCTAAACGAAGTTTAGAGCTCTCAGTTTCATCTTTGTCACGATATATCCCCACTGCCAGCTCTTGAACGCAGTTAAAATGAGCTGATTGTAGACTCATTGCTGAAATTAACCATAAAAATTGTAACTCACCCTTAACATAATAATCTCCTCAATATTATTAAAGAATAAACTTCCAGGGAAAACCGAAGTGACAAACAAATGTTATATTAGAAGAAAAAATCTAGTAGGAAACAGAAGGATATAGGCAGCTATCTGTTATGTGGTCTCAACTGCCTGCCTGATCTAAGTATAGGTAGTAATATTATAAAGTTGAAGAGTTTGTTTGTTTGAACGCGATAAACTCAGGAATTACTGGTGGGAATTGAAAAATTATTTCAGTGTTGGATAGTCCATTTATTGAGGATAAAAGCTTTATAAGCTATAAGCTTTATGGAGGTTATAAGCTATATAATGACGCAGACGAAGTGGGTCAGCTAGTAATAAATAATAATAATACTCCACCACCGAAATATACAGCATCTCCCAAGCAACGCACTAAGGTAGCACCCTCAAATCGTCATCACAGGAGGTCGTATTCTAAGCCCGGCCATGCACGAGCCGTTCGCGTATAACCTATGTACCGTGCGAACGTATATAAATCCTTATATACAGCGCTGTAGCCATCATGCGACTACACACTGTATATAAGCGTTATGTGTTTCGGTTTTAGCTTGAGATGTCGATGAAAATTTGTGGGTATATCTAGCTGGTATTTCGAATATAGGATGCTGTTGCTTGATTTGCTGATTTTTTTTAAAGTTTTTGTTGTGAATGTCAAAAAGAATAGTAAGAAAATTGACATGTTCATTCACCTAATTCTCCAATTTTTGTTTGTCATCATATTTCATTTCAAGTCTTACTTTTTTACAAAAATGTATTTTGCCCAGCTCATTTAGAAACTTTCAAATAATTTATTTCTTTACTTTTGAATGTCATAAACAAAAAATAGCGGAAGGTACAGCCACAAGCATAATAACTTGTGAATGTACTGTAGAACTTGCATATTCCGTAATTCCAATGCGTAGATCTCTATGGAGAAGAATAAGTTGGGTTGATTTGGAATGGTTTAATATGCAATTCTTCTTTGTCTAACATTTTTCCTTATTACAATTTACTAATTTATTACTCCATTTCTTATATTTGTAACTAGCTTTTGCCAGCGGCTTCGCCCGCGTGAAAATGTCGATTTTCCATACAAACTTTCATCCCCTATTTAACTCCCTTAGGGGTTGAATTTCGAAAAATCCTTCCTTATTCCTTGTCTACATTATAAAGGGAACCTCTGTGCAAAATTTCAGCTTTCTAGGTCCAAGGGTTCAAGGGCTGGGCGTTGATGAGTCAGTCAGTCAGTCAGTCAGTCAGTCAGTCAGGACTTCTCTTTTTATTTATATAGATAACCAGTCCAAACCAAAGTGTCGTTAACCCTAAACCGCATTAAGCCGTAGTCACGTCGCTAACTCCTTACAATAGGTACGTCACATCTATCCTCCCACATCAGCCATCCTCTAGGTTATTTAACTTCCTAAACTAGAGCCATCCCAGTGCTAGTTAACGTTAGTATCTTCCGAGCGATAATCCTGAAAATATAACGATCTAATTTCCCTGTGAGGCGTGTGGGGAGCCGGTGGATATAATTCTCTGTCGGGTGGCCACTCAGAAAATGAGCTGAGTCGCGGGTCCGCGTCTACCGAACAAGCCCGTCGGTTACATCCGTTACATACAGACTGGAAGGTTGAGTAACGTGGAAAATGATGTTGTGATCGAGAATAGTTTGTCTTCGAAGATATTATAGAAAGATAGGCGCTGATGGAGGCTTACTGAAAGTGCTAAACTCGTCGCCAAATTTTGCGCCAACTCAATTTAAATTGTCATCGACACGCTAAGAAGATGGAAAATAATAGCAAACTTATATTACTTCCTGTACCTAAATATACATGAACTCACGTATTTTTCCCATGGGGGTAGGCAGAAACCACAGAACGCCACCTGCTACGATCCTTACAAACTCCTTTTGACTCGCATCGGTCTTACACGCACGCCTGTTGCGAGTACTACGCACAACGCACCTGTCCTTTCTGAAGAATCTGGAGAAGGTTCTTATTGAGGTATAAAGTGGTAATTCATGCTTCATTATCCCCGAAGCTAATATTTCGCTACGGGAAAGTACTACCGCAATACTCTCTTTCTCTTTCTCCGGTCGGTCCCTCAAGTCTGGGGATCGATAGGTTGCATCAGGAGCGGATGATCTACCTCCACCAGTTTCTGTCCAGCGCGTCTCTCACAATCGCATGGAATTCGGACGACGAAGTACCGCGATATAAACTGTACTATTTAACTTACGTGGCTAAACATCGAAATCAGAGATTTACCGTCGCATTTATAATGGTACTTTCAATTAACAGTATTTCCGTGTAAAACATCGTGAGGAAACCAGTAGTTTAGATACTAACCACACGATAGTGAAACATTAACAATACAATAAGACCCAGGGTCTTATTGTATTTTTAAATCGAAGGGGAGATTTCTGGAAGGGAGATTTCAGGAAAGTGGAAGATAGGTTTCAGCTAAAAACGATAAACATACACCGGGATGTTAATATGTCTCCCAAACTTAGATTTATCTTGATAGGTACTATAGTTACGCTGTGGGATGGTACATATTCACATGGGCACGTGCCCGACATACGATTTCATCACTACACTTTACACGTGGTGCCGGATACTCGTACCCGGATAGAACCCGTGTGTGAATTAAATGCTCTTCAAAGACAAACGATGGGAGAAAGGACTATAGCTAATTATGTTGTTTTTCTTTCATCTTTGTGTGAAAAAATATGTCAGTCTGAAGTCACTCTTTATATTTTTGTCATTTTTCTGGCCCCCAAGATACAGGCACAGCCTAGTTTGGGGACCTCTGTTTCATAACCATGTTTATTATAACTTAACGATAATATTAAATGTAACACATTTAATATTATCGTTAAGTTAGATTAAGGATTTGTTGTAACAACGATTTAATAAAGATTTATTTATTATTTGTTAATAACAAACATAACAACAACGCTGGCGTGAGGATCTGGACTCATTTTCAACGGATTGGACGGAGAAGGCAAATTGTAAAAAAACTTGGAAAGCCTTGGGGGAGGCCTTTGCCCAGCAGTGGGACAGTGTAGGCTAAGGAAAAAAAAAAACAAACATTGTGTTTCGTCTTATTACATTCGACAGTACAGGATCTAACAGCGTATTTAGTGGAGTGGTGTGGCTCAGTGGTACTAACTCCGACTTACGAGTCATAAACTCATAAGTAACGATTCCAAGCAGGTGCTTTTTGTAAAAGACGAAGGGAAGCATTTCGTCAAACATGTGACACCATCTCTCACTTGGCTGGCGTGAGAGATTTGTTCTCTCTTACCATGAAGATAGTAGGTATCCCAAATGATTTATTTATTTTCTCCATCTTACGACTGTCTTTACAGATTTACCTAATGATCTGGAACGTTTATTTAATTCATCATCATCATCATTTCAGCCAAAAGACGTCCACTACTGGACATAGGCCTGCCCCAGGTGTCGCTACATTAACCAGTCCAGTGCTTCTCGCATCCAGCGGGTCCCCGCAACCTTCACCAGGTCATCACTCCGTCGCGGTCGCCATCCAGAACTTTTCGGCCCCATCGGCCATCCGTTCTACGAGCAATGTGCCCTGCCCACTGCCACTTAAATTTGGCAATTGTTCGGGCTATGTCGGTAACCTTGGTTCTCTTGCGGATGCCTTAATTTCTGATGCGATCCCGCAAGGAGACTCCGAACATCGCCCTCTCCATTGCCCTTTGGGTGACTTTGAGCTTTCTTATGAGGCCCATTGTGAACGACCACGTTTCGGTCCCGTATGTTATCACTGGTAGCACACACACATTATTTAATTGTATTGTACAAATATATCAATCAGGCTGGTTTCTCTAGTAGTCTCTCTCTACTAGAGTATCTGGCAAGGCTCTGTCCACCATTTTCCTCACCAGTATGTCAGAATAGCAAGCGAGGCGGTATTTTAGCTGCGTCGTCACGCGAGCTCCTCGCCTCGAGACTGCGGCGAAATAGACCTCAGTGTAATAAGCCCCACCTACCTATCTATAGATCGACCATACGCGACATGTTACTGTTGTACTATGAGTCGATTTGTAGCTTCGATTAGCTCTTACTTATTGATGATAGCCTGGTACTTTGTAGAGAAACTTGGATTTGAACAGGACGTCAGCTGTTGGGTCATCTAGGAGGCTTACCTGTCTTATTGTAGATCGATCATACGCGCTTATGTTACTGTTGTCTTACTACAAGGCGTAGTAGTAGTAGTTTGTAGCTTCGATTAGCTCCTGCTTATTGATGACAGCTTGGTACTTCGTAGGTAAACTAGAAAACTCGATTTGGATAGGACGTTCGCTGTCGGGTCATCGAGGAGGATTTTTAGTAGACCGATTCGTTACTGACTTATGAGGTGTTTAGGTTTCCTCAGGATGTTTTCCTTTACCGAAGCAAGTAATAATTTTGTTGCATTACACGCACGGTCGTATATTAGTCATATTAGTCGCAGAACCGATGACCGTTGGAGTAGACGTGTTCTTGAGTGGAGACCGCGAATCGGCAAGCGTAAGGTGGGACGCCCGCAGGCTCGGTGGAGCGATGATCTTCGCAGAGTGGCTGGTAACAACTGGATGAGAGTTGCCGAAAATCGAGTTGAGTGGCGTAAGATTAAAGAGGCCTATATCCAGCAGTGGATTGCAATAGGCTGATAATGACACGCACGGTCCAAAAAATCACAGGTGCGTGTCTTGGGTCTCGACTCGAGTCCTATGACTGGGCAGTCCGATGGTCACACTACTATAATACCACTGCTGTTATTCGGTAAATCGGAAGTTTAAATCAGTCCTCTACAATTTGACTTTCTCCCGCTAATACTCAGCGCTGACTGCGATGCCACTGTACATAAGTGTACCAAGGAATATAAAGAGGTAGTGAGAAAATTGCTCTAAAAAAAATAGATTTTGATATCAAATTCCTCTGCAACGCGTCTCTTTAGTGGAAAGTCCAAATGTATATTTTCCCACATCAATATCTCATTTGTTTTACGACACCTGGTTCGAGGTAACGCTTTGTGAAGTGGAAATCGTTGTATATACCCGTGTATATATACACGTGTCTCTATATACATACAGTATGTATATAAGTGTATGTGTTACATAAACTGAGCCGGCGACAGCTAGTCGGAGCCGACCGACCAAAATACGGGCACCTGACGCCCGCTCGCAACCCGGCCAGGGTGGGGACACAGTGGTGATAGTGTAGCGAGACTTTTAATTAAGTATAAAGAAGTAACGAGGTAGTGCATCGTTACCTAACCCATTCGTTCGACCTGCTGAAAATCTGCCACCTAGACATGGGTTGCCATGGCCGACCTGAATGCCTTTAAATATACTCTGGTCGCAGGTTGGTCACAGCAAGGGAAAAACTTGCTGAGGTTCTCACATCAGTAAAGCTCTATTTACCTTTTGTTACTCGGGTGGACGCAAAGATCACCAAATTTTTCAGCATTTGGATCACCAAATGCTGAAAAATTTGGTGATCTTTGCCAGTCGTGTGAGAAAGATGTTAGTATCAACTAACATCTTTCTCACAGTAGTCGAACGAAGAAATTATTCATTAGTTCCTGTTATGGGTGATGATGATTCATTTCAGTTGACTTTTGAAGATTCTAACCTCCTACGAGGTATATTGAGAGGTGTCGAGTGTGTAGTGCTGATCAACAGGCTTGAAGTGCATCTGTTCCTTTAGGCAAAGCAGTCATGAGAACATCTCGATATACGACGAACAAAGGAAAGATTTCATCGTCGTTTGAGCCAAAAGACGTCCACTGCTGGACATAGGATTCCACCAAGTGTCGCTCCCATGTATCGTGCCACATTAGTCGATCCCGTGTACCCCGCATCCAGCGGATCCCCGCTAGCTCCACCAGGTCATCGATCCATTTAGTAGGAGGATTCCCAACGCCCTTTTACCATCAGTTGACAGTTTTGCGAAAGAAAGATTTACCCATTATTTATTAACACCCCCGCTTCCCGCTTCGCTCATGAACGTGTCCACAGCGTAATTTCACCACGAGCGCGCACAAAGCCTGCCCGCTGCGGTCGGTCGTCTTACCATCGGGCGCGATTGTACCGCTATACTTGTGTACACTTACGTACACTGTTTATCGCGTGTTGACACTGCGACTGTATCCAGCCAGCCTAACGTTTTCGCTTTTTAAGCGAAAGGGTGTGAGCAGAGCGTGTGGCAATCGATTAATTTAGTGACCAGGTTTTTAAGAATATGCAAAAAAAAATCGGGAACTTAGACATAGATTGCATTGCGAGGTTTCTTTGTATTTTTTAGCGAAATTAGTCAGTTTATCAATTCAAACACCTCCCAAGAAATATTTGCCCTTGTTTCTTGCATATTAACCTTTTTTTACTTTAATATGCATACCTACCTACCTACCCTAGCGACATCTTGGTGTTTACAAACACACGACGATAGTGACTGCTTCGCTGGTTTAGTGGTCGAGCGCGGCTGTTAAGCATGAGATCTTGAGTTCGATTACGGGTCGGGGGTAAAGTGTAAAGTGTTATTGGGGTTTTTCCTTCAGTAATTTCTCAGTAGCAGCCACAGAGTCTGGATTAGTGCTCGGTTGATGACAATAGGTTCACCCACCCCCTTTTAGATGGGACTTAAACATAACTGGTACAAGTTTAAAAATCTAAAACCCGACTACGAATAAAATATTGGTTTTTGCTCTCCAAGACCTTTCATTTGATACCAAACATGTTATGATTATCTCAATTTAATATTTTTGAGGTAAGTTTTTGACATTTAAATTCCGTCATAAAAAGAATTTATAAAATTTATATAGCCTATGTCACCCGGGCTATTCTTACGAATCTATTGACACCTCATTTATTAAAATCCGTTCAGTATTTTAGGCGCTACGGTGGAACATACATACATACATAGACTGCCAAAATCATTACCCTTCCTTTTGGCTTCGCCGTAGTCGGGTAAAAATGTGGGTGTAATTAGGTACGAATCTGCCTAACCCTTCGGGGATAACGGCGGTTTAATCCTAGCCTAGACTCTAATTACCATCGATCAATACCGAAATTAACATTGATCGATACCAACATATTCATAATTATAGAACTCTACTGCTGTATCTACAAACACCACAATTTTGCGACTAAACGGACTTACATAATATTCGAATAACATTACATTACACACAAAATACAGAGAACTCCGTTTATTTCTGCAAAATCAGACTCATGTAGAGCTTAAACAGCGCTTTGACGGCTCCTAGCCTAATCCCGACACAGTCGTACGGTCATCACTGTACAAATACGATGTATTTAGATGTTTGGCTCTTTGACTTTGTACGGAATGAAGCGTGGGACCTGGACTAACGTGGGATACTTTGAAAAGGGAATTTATGGTTTGTCAAAGTATCTGAAGTGGTATTCAGATTATCGGTACGTCTATGCCACGTATTAATTAGTATTAATATCTTACTATGCTTAGAATATAATTTGTCGTATGAAGATCTGTATTACATAAATACGTATATTTGAGTCTTTGGCCAGTTCTATGAGTACTGCCTCGAAGACTAGTCTTTGAGGCTTCAAGGTATAGCATTTCAGTATCTCAGGCTAGATACTACTCTTGATATTATATTGTGTTCTAATAATGTTTATTTAATTTTATTTATTGCTGTAGGCTTTTCAATAAAGGATGTACACAGATCATGCGAAATTAATAGTGGGAGACAAAACACATACCTTCACTTACGGGAGACCACAGCATGCACAATCATTTAATTAGTTATTGTACTAATTAAAGAAAATTAAAGTCAAACATTTAAATCATAAATTAATATAATATGCTAATGCAATAGTATTAAGAGTACTATCTCGTTAGTCTAGTCTAGTGGCTTTATCTTTAGGTTAAACCGTGCTTACTTAGGTGGGTTCGTAGATGGGTGACCACCCAATACCATGTTGCTTCTGTGTCTTAGAAAGTACTTCAGCCCTTGGATCTCGTCGTCATTTGTAGGTCTTTGACAGTTGTTACAAGTAGTCCGTCGCCTGAAAGTTTAACCACGTATAACATTCAGCTGCATCCAGTTAGACTGGAAGCTGATCCCGACGTAGTTGGAAAAAGGCTACGCAGGAGAGAAATGAAGAATCAGGAAGGAACTAAATCCAATTAAGCCAAACCGCTTACACGAGCAGGTTCTTTACCATAAGTTGTTCCCGTTCCTTTATTAAACCGTACTTATGAATACTCGTGTTGTACGCAGATCAGACAAAAAGTGGAGATGCGGTATCTGCTTCTTTTGCAACTTCTTCTTAGCTTAGCTTCTGGGGACATACTGTCACTTTCGACTTGATCTTTGTATGTTTAACGAGTGGTTATTATAACTTAAGCTGGTGTGTGTAAAAGAGCTGATTTTCATATGGATCAAGGTCAGAAACGAAGTTTTTTAAAAAATTCTATGTGTGTGTCAGAATGATGTTCTAAATTTTAATGTGTTACGATTTCGGTGTCTCTTCCACTCTGTTTAGTAATAGGCGTTTACTCACAATTAAAGATCCTGAATACCAAAAATCAACTTGAAAATATTACCAACTCGTGTTACTTCCCAATAACTTTCCCCCATTATTTTCCACTCACCTAACTATAAATCTTATTCCCTCTGAATATCTCCTTGTTTTCTTTGATCCTTGGCACAGTCGTACAGTTTCCGGCCAGGCGTGAACTAGGTTGAGATGTCTGGAATTGTGATCGGAACGTGTATTGTAAGTACATAGGCTTTTTGTACTTTATCGTTCAGCAATAATGGACTAATACCGTGACGTATGGTGAGGGTTGAGGGGCTGTATACTATACACGTGGATCGGTCTACAAAGGTTGTTGTTTTAGTTTTTAGTTACCTCTTGTATTTGGTACAAGCGACCATAATATGTGTGTTGTATACGTCTGTGTGTGCCTTTTGACCGTGTTTTGTTCTTTCTCCTGCGAATATGGAGGAAAGTGGAAATAATGTTTTTCCTACTCCTCCGCTATTTTTTTTTCTGATTAATTTCGTTACAAGACAGACATCAAGACAGTTTTAAATCGTTTCTCTGCGACTTCGTCGAGTTTCATTGTCTCGGCGCTCTTCTGGTGGTCGCCACTGTTGTTTCTGGTTTTCAGGAGCTACAGTGGTTTGGAAATAGTGTGGAATATCTAAACTTTTTGTTTCTGTTGGGGCATCAGTCTAAACCAGCTTAAGAGTAAGCATATCATTATAATCTGGGCTATTGTCGTACGTTCCAGCCTTATAGACACTTCAAAGTTTTATAGTTTAGTGTAGTGCTCTCAACCTGGGAAACAATATGCAATATATTAAGTATAATGCACAATACGCAATATAAAATAATATGCCTATTATTTTGCACACTGCATTTACTTTTGATTGGAATAGAAAAATAGTCTATATTTCTGCCAAGCTTTGTACAGTCGACGAACGAGTTTGTTAGGCAGGCAAAGAAGTCGTTATTTTTGTATTTTACTGTTTCTAGTTTAGATATCCTACACAAGCTACAAGATGCTGGTGGAATACATAACCTCCTCATTTCTAGAAGTGGGTTAAAATATCCTTTGTTTAGTTAAGATATGCGATGCTGTAAAAAGCTCAAGTCCAGTCAACTGTTTAATATCTTTTTCTACGTTGTAAAGTAGCGTTGTATAGCTTCTCTAGCTCACCTAGGAGGTAGGTATTCCGTATTTCTATCTTTGTTATCCACTTATGTTACATACACTTAAACGAAACTTAACTTTATTTTAGTGTAAATAGAGTTGATATCGAAATATAAGTACTATCATAAGGTTTTTTTAAAGTTGTATCTTTCTTCACGTCGATCATTCCCTATTATTTTTTTGTTATATTGTAAACTGAACTGTATGTGTGGGTGTTAGAGACTTTTTCCCAATAACACATATGTGTTTACATATTTGGAAAGCAAATAGCGAACGCGGGATAGGTTAAGTGTGCCGTATAATAGTGTAATGTGACGTCACGATACGCCATTCAGCCAACACGGCGGGCACATGTGCATTCCTTCCATTTCATTTCCTCCAAAGAATATAGGAGTAAAGCTATCTTTACATACTGTTGTGAATTCATAGTTTAGTACGTCTTGTAGTTTTTGGTCTGAGGGTGCAGTCAAGATTACTTTCTTAAGACCATCATCATCTGCCTTGCCTTTTTCTAACTCTATTGGGATCGGCTTCCAGTCTAACCGGACCCACTCTTCCTCGAGAACCACTCTAACTATTGGTGAAAACAGCATGAAAATCGGTGCAGTAGTATAGGAGTTTGACTTTGTTTTATAATATGTAGTGATTGACGTGGTAGAGTTTGATAATTTTCTTTTTACCCGACTGCGAGGAAAGGGTTATGTTTTTGAAGCTGTCTTGTTCCTTTATTATAAGTATTCAGAGAGTGAACGAAATTGAGATCATACTCAGTATTTTCTTAACAAAAACTAGCAGGAACCGTGTCCTTTACGAGGAAAATCTCGCAGGTTACGTGGAAATGAACTAAATTCGTGACAAATCGTGGCCACGTGTAACGCTGTTGACCGTCCTTTAATCTGAGGGCTTGCTCAGAACTTCGAGTGTGTACTTCGAGTAAAACAGTTCTGGAACATATTTATGTAACTCATATGAGTAAACGAAATTGAGATCATACTCAGTATTTTCTTAACAAAAACTAGCAGGAACCGTGTCCTTTACGAGGAAAATCTCGCAGGTTACGTGGAAATTAACTTATTTTTAATTTCTCCTTTTTTTTTCGTGTGCTTATAATAGTGCCTAACACATAGAATGAGCCAAGACTCTTTCTCAAAGGATTAGGCAACAATCACACTAGATCGTGGAAAGTGGAAAGAGGGAAGGGAAGCCTTTGCCCTGCAGTGGGAGAATAAAGGCTTATAATTGCCAATTGGCAATTTGGTGTCAGTTTTATGCCGTCCAAGAGCTTGACTTTACATGCCGACGAGAAATTTTTTGAAGTTGCATCTTGTTTAAAAATTAATTCACTACCAAACCCCTTAGAAAACAGTTTCCTTTACCACTCCACCTTTGCAAACATTTTCAACGCAGTTCAGACAGAAAAGTATAGACTCCATAAGCTGGTATTTCGAACTACATAAAGTTTAACAGTTTACACGGTGGGCTGTGACTTATGCAAAACGAAGGGTATACATCAAGCCGTGCTGTTTAATGTGACGTCATTTTTCATGACCGCGCTTCGGATCCACCACGCCACGCTTCACTGGATCCTGGCAGGATTTAAAGTGCGCCTATTTGCGATACTTTTTCCGTTATACCTAATCGAGTTGTGAGAAACACGTTGGTACGATTTTGGGAAGTGACCACAGCTTTCGACTCAGAATCGGCTTGAGCCACACAGAAAGAGGTTATTAATATGCATGCATGCAATAGGGGATCGGACAAAAAAAAACTAATTAGTCCGTCAGATAGATTTCCAAAAATTATTGGACACGTATTTTTTCTTTTTTCACGTAAACTTAAAATGAAGACGATACAGTGCTTCGAAAACTCGTGTGACGTCATATGATAGTACATTTTAACGACACAAGTGACGTTTCAAGCCCCACTCTAAGATCTTTGACGCGTTTTATCTTCGTCATTTTTTATTGATTTGATAAAACAAAAAACACGTATTCAATATTTTTCGATAATCTAACTTACGGACTAAACAGAATCATATTATTTTGTATCAACCCGCAACAAGCTTTCAAGTGCAAATACCCTTAACTGAAAAAACTAGAGATAGACCTGTTCCAAACTTAGCTGCTAAGACCACTGAAAATCCTGAAGTCAAACCTAGAACGTACTCTGAGATCACACAAAACAAAAAATATACAACTCAAGATATAACAGATACACAGCCTCCTCTGGACCTGGAACAGATATTAAGTAAACAGTCTGACAAATTTGACTTAATCCTCCAACAAATGAGTACCCTAATGATGCTCATAACACGACTCGTAGATAAATTGTCCAAATGACTGCGATTCGAATGGCAACATGGAACATAAATGGACTAATTCCAAACAAAAATGACACAGAAATACTCATGATTCACAAAATTTGGATGTGTTATTGATATCTGAGGCTCATTGTACTTCTGCGTCAAGCCTCAAGTTCAGGAACTATGAATGCTATATAACCCTACACCCGGATGGGACTGGACATGCTGGCACTGCAATTATTGTAAGGAAGTCTCTAAAACATCATATAATGCCTGAATATAAAACCTGTCACATTCAGGCCACTACAATAGCAGTTCAAGACAAAAATGGCTACTTCAATATCTCTTCAGTGTACTGCCCGCCTAGACATAAGATATCCGAAGAGATGTATACAGTATTCTTCAAGACACTTGGCAATAGATTCGTAGCAGGTGGAGACTGGAACTCCAAAAATACACACTGGGGATCTAGATTAACCAGCACCAGAGGAAGGCAACTGAAACTTAGTATAGATGGTAATACACTTACTACAGCTTCCACATGTGAACCCACACATTGGCCGACAGACACGTCTAAAATACCAGACCTTCTCGATTTCTTCGTCATGAAAGGTTTCTCTAGCCACTACATTAGGTGCGACTCTTGTTACGACAGTTCTTCAGACCACACCCCCGTACTGCTCACACTTAGCACTAAGATAATAGAACGGGAAACTCCAGAGAGACTGTATAACAAGAACACAGATTGGGGCTCATTCAGAGAATACATCGACGACAACATCAATTTAAAAGTTGCTCTTAAAACGGCTGAAGACATTGAGGTTTCGACAAAATATATTACAAATCTCATTCAGGAGGCTTGCTGGAGAAGTACACCTCTACTGGATTCTAAGAAGCGGATATACAATTACCCTCTCGAAATAAAGAAAGCGATCTTGGAAAGACGTAGGCTGCGCCGTGATTGGCAATTGAGCAGACTTGCATGTGATAAAACGAATTTCAACAGGCAAGCGTTACATCTGAGAGAAATGTTAAATACCTGGCACAATAAAACTCTGCAGACTCAATTAGAATCCCTTACGCCCACTGCAGCAACAGAGTACTCACTGTGGAAATTCACAAAGTCTTACGACAGGCCACAGGTAGCAAAGCCTCCACTTAGAAGCCACAATGGCTGGGCCCGCACCTCGCAAGAAAAAGCAGACATTTTCGCAGAACATTTATCAGACGTATTTAGCCCCAATCAAGTCAGCGACGCAAATTCTGATATAGAAGTAGAATCTGTTCTTACTCAGCCGTTACAAATGTCACTCCCACCTGTGCCAGTTTCAGTGCGAGAAGTTTGGAAGACTATACATGACCTCAATGATAAGAAAGCACCAGGATATGATCTCATCACTAAGGAAATTTTGAGAGAACTCCCAAGAAAAGCACTAGTTTTCCTAACGATCCTTTGTAATGGAATACTTAGGGTTCAACACTTCCCAGTCTTTTGGAAGGTGTCTCAAATACTAATGATACACAAGATAGGAAAACCAGCTAATCAAATCACCTCATACAGACCCATTAGCTTATTGCCTATTCTATCAAAGGTCTGTGAAAAATTGATCCTTCGTCGAATCATGCCTATATTAGAGAACAATAACACCATCCCCAACCACCAATTTGGCTTTAGACAGCAACACTCTACTATTGAACAAGTACATAGAGTAGTCGAGAAAATAAGAAAGTCTTTGGAGGAAAAAGAGTATTGTTCATCTGCATTCTTGGACATCCAACAGGCTTTTGATAGGGTATGGCATGAGGGTCTTCTCTGTAAGATAAGGGCAAGTCTTCCACATAGCTACTACATTCTATTGAGATCGTATCTCACAGAGAGAATCTTCCAAGTGAAGGAATCTGATTCAACTTCCAGATTCTACGAAATAAGAGCAGGTGTGCCACAAGGGTCGGTGTTGGGACCAATATTGTATACATTATACACATCAGACCTACCGCAAGTGGAGGGTGTTACGACTGCTACATATGCCGACGACACAGCAATAATGGCGAGTAGTAAGAACCCTGCTATAGCCTCAGAGAGACTCCAACAAGGACTTGATGCTATTACAAAGTGGCTTCAGAAATGGAGGATTAAAGCTAGCGCCACAAAGTCAGTGCATGCCACTTTCACACTCAGGAGAGAAAACTGTCCTCCTGTACACCTTGAAAACTCCATTTTACCACACCAAGATAGTGTAAAGTACTTGGGCTTACACTTGGATCGTCGTTTGACCTGGAACCAGCACATTAGAAGCAAGAGACAAGAGCTTAACATAAAACACAGAAATCTCTACTGGATACTGGGTCGAAACAGCATGTTGTCTATTGACAACAAACTCTTAATATATAATTCTATATTAAAACCAACTTGGATGTATGGGATTCAGCTTTGGGGTAGTGCCAGTAATACAAACATCGCAATACTGCAAAGAATGCAAAATGCAATATTAAAAACAATAGCGCATGTCCCATGGTTTATCACTACAGCTGAAATCCATGCTCATCTTAATGTGACCACTGTGAGAGAGGAAATCCAGGCCTCCACAGAAAAATATAAACACCGGCTGGAAAAACACCCGAACAAACTGGCCGCAAGTCTCATCACGCGCAGCTACCAAAAACGTCTTAAGAGAAAAGACATTCTATAAAAGATATCAAGTAATATGACTTTGTGAATAAGAGTAGCTGTTCTCGCTGGAGAGGGCACTCGACCTGCCAAGAAGCCCACAAACCATCTGCTTATAGTTGGATTACTGATTGCAGATAAGCACAGAGGAAAAAAAAAAAAAAAAAAAAAAAAAAAAAATTTGACCCAGTCCGATCCCCTATTAAAGTCAGACGTGGAATTTAGTCGCGACCGTACTGATACGAGGAATTACATTATTTTCTCTTTTATAATAATATTTTTTATCTTTTATGTTGTTTTCCTGTGTTGTCTAGTAATTGTGTGTACATAAATAGTAAAATAAATAAATAAATAATAATATGGATAAGTATTAAGATCATGATCATCTGAACAGCTGAAACCGATTCTATGACAATTTACAAACTCAAAATCAAAGCATTTTTTTCAATAAGATAATTAGATAATTACAGGCACTTTTTAATGTCAGAAAAACAAAGAAAGCAAAGTTACATTCACACTATCAGATCCAACTTTGCCTACGTAAAGAAAAACTAGTGCTTTTCGAATGGTCATCGAATGATTCCTCCCACTCTGCGCAGAGCAGTAAGTGTCAGGGTGTCCTGCCTATTCGCCGAAAATTGTTTCCCAAATTTTCACTTGCCAACCAACGTTTCGCCGATGTTTCACTTTGACAACTAACGATTACCAAATTTTTGTTTGACAACGTTTCATTTGGTAGAATTATTGTAAAGCCGATTATTATAAAGACACAAAACGTTTGGGACATTTATCATTTGGCAAACATTTTAATACGCAACACAACTATTAGACGAATGACGTTTTGTCAGTGTTACAGTTTCCTTTTCATACATTGATATATTGATAAAAAAATTACGACTTTTTTCATACATTTTTTATTTAAGAATATCAAAAATAACATTAAATTTTTAAATTGGCAGCAATGCAGAGCAATAGTTTTTCCTCTGAATATGTAGTTTTGTGTTCGAGAAATCTTTGGTTACGATAGGTTAGGTTAGGTTATAACAAACAACGGCAGAAGCAAATTGCTTTTGTAAAAGGAAACGTTAAGATAAGTTAGGTCACATTAAAGGTTAGGTTAGGTTATGACAAACAACGCACGAGCCGAGCGAGCGAAGCGAGCGTGCCGCGGCAGCGGCCGGCGATGTGCCAGAAGCGAATCGCTTTTGTAAAAGGAAACGTTAAGTTAGGTTAGGTCACATTAAAGATAAAGAAAAAAAAATAATAACAATAACTACCTGTATATAATTTGTCCCAAATGAAAATGGCATCCTTGTAAATAAATTTCTTCAAAATTTGATCGCAGACTCAGTATTGCAGCTTTTTCGAAATCTAACACACATACTTTAGGTGCAAAATTAATACCGTGCTAATAAATTTGGTAAACAATAAACAACTAAATGAATATTACGCAAAGTAAAACATTCTGCTACTTGAAAGTTGGCCTTTTAAAAAGTGTCATAATGAAAAGCAAACCAAACGTACAGTTGGTAACTGTGAGGTTGGGAAATAAAAAAATATATTATGATAAGTTGGCAAATGATTATTCGGCGAAATAAAATTCTGCGAAACGTTGGTTGGCAAGTGAAAATTTGGGAAACAATTTTCGGCGAAAAGGCAGAGAACCAAGTGTCAGACTTCTACTAACTAAAAACCACCCATGTTCCTTCTTAGCCCTTTGTGTTGACCCCGCAGCCCCGACAGGCGTCGGTCTCTTAAATATTGCTGACATCTGACCTGAGACTTAGCCTTAGACTTAGGACCTCAGGAGACACCGTAATCCGGTCATCTTGAGAGTTTATATAGCTGAAGCTAAGATCATAAACCAACAGACAGCATAATCGTAACGATCCTTATAATCCATCGTACGTTACCAGTGCGGGTTGGTAGATGTCACTATGTCTTCGATTTTTTCAGCCAGCACCTACCTAACGGCTGGAAAAGTCACTACGATCTGTCAAATTCCTTTAATTATGTTTTAAACTTTATCGCTAAAACGTTAAGTTCAAGGTTGATTGGGGAAATTTACCAGTTTCGGGTGCTACCTGTTCCTCACGATCAGCCAAAACAGTACCTACTTAACCGCCGTCAAGATAACTAGTTTTTTCCCAAAGTTAAAACTAAAAACTACTTAGTCGGAAAAAGAAGATAAAAAATCTCTTTCCAATGCTCTTTGGGCATCCATCACAAGAAAAATTATCAAATCCTGCTGCACCTGGCGCGTTCTTCTTTGAAGACGAGCCAAGAAGTTTATCCGTGCTCTAACAAACGGCGAATGTTCCCAGCTCTCAGTATTCAGTATTGTGCCGTTCCCGAACGCCGTCGTTATATCTAAAGCTGGTAATGACGTTATTCAGAGGAGACCAACCAAACAGGAAAAGTAGAAGTCTAAGTTTTATCCGGCTTTGAGTTGCAGGTATTTTTGTAAATATTTTAATCGTCAAATTCAGATCTTTAAAATAAACTAGCTAATTTTCGGTTAACAATAATATTACCACAGGGTTGGCCTGATTCACACTGAAAATTTTTAGCATCGTTCCATTCGGGATGTGCGCGTTCACTCTTCTCAGCGTCATAGACCAGTGCCGAAGCCTTCAAAAATGGTAAAAAATGAAAAAAAATTACAGTAGGATGAAACCCATTAGAAAAGGAGGGGAATATGATCAAAATGAAAGGTAAAATAAATTACGGTCGATCCGAGTTCGGGAAGTGGGGGTGGGGGGGGGGTTTTAAGGGGGGAAAGCGGTTTATCTCGATTTCCGGCAAAACTACAAGTCCTATGGAAAAAAGTTAAATGGCAAAGTTGTAGGTAATAAAAAGATCCATTGTATCCGTATAGTTCTACTGTTCAGTTCAACTAGTAGGACTAAACGGAGAAAAAAATCCATTTAGTTCTACTATCTGCTGTATGAATTTTAATTGAACTAAACGGACAAAAAAGTTCTTTTAGTACTACTAATTTCCGGAATTATGTCCAACTGGTTGGACCACGGGGATAGGATGATCGTGTAAAACAAACATACATGCAACGCATGTTGTACTCCATGACGCGCGCTCGCTTCGCTCGCATATTACATAACACTATTGTCTTCTGTCCCCGAAGTGCCGGGCCTCCGCCGGCCTCCTTCGTCGGCCTACGGCCCGGTGCCCATGCCGCCCATAAAGGATACTGTCGCGAGACGGTCGTATTATAATTTTGGTTAAAAGAGGAGGTAGTAATTGCATTGCACTTCAGCATTAATAGATAACCTTTTCCTGTTTATTACCAGTAGTTGTTCCATAGATCATACATTCAATTCCCAGAAGTACAACTAGTTGGACCAAGGAAAGAACAACTCACTGTAATTGAACCATTGGTAAAGATATTTCCCCATAGAATAACCAGTTGAACCCAGTTGAACCATGGGTAAATTTACTTCTCCGTAGTACAACCCATTGTATCCGTATAGTTCTAATACAATGGAAATTAGTAGTACTAAAAGAACTTTTTTGTCCGTTTAGTTCAATTAAAATTCATACAGCAGATAGTAGAACTAAATGGATTTTTTTCTCCGTTTAGTCCTACTAGTTGAACTGAACAGTAGAACTATACGGATACAAGTAAAAGATCTACAACTTTTGTCTTTGCAATTTTTTCACATAACCTCAAAATTTAGGTGAAAAATTCAAAAAACCAAGTTTTTGGTTTTTAATTTTTATCTTTTACAAAAAACATTTTTTTTACTGTAATTTTTTTGATTAAAAATATTTATTTTTCACCTTATTATTGACTTAATATCGAAAAATCAGCCATATTTTCAATCGAAAATTCTGACGTCAAAGTATCTGCTTTTTTTTAAAAAGTCGGTGGGCGTTGTGTTCCATAAAATCTCTACTGTTTTTAGAACAAGCCCGCCACGGCCGCCACACTAACAGCCAAAATTCCCCGCAAACCATCTTGACAAGTCCTTGTTACTCGTAGATTGCTGACCATTATTTACCTACTGGATTGTACATTTCAAATGGCATAACTCTCCCCTAAATAGTAACCTAACCGAAAGGCGGATAAGCAACAGTGTTAACAAGCACGGACAGGCTACAACGAACGACCAAGCTTCACGTTTGCATTAGCACATGGCCGGTTTGATTTCGCTGATTAGATAAAATGGGAGCTATTTCACGTTTAATATTCTTTTAGTTAGTGGGGTCGAATGAACGAACTACTCTCGGTGAAAGGTCCTCAATATAAGACTCACTGCCTCAATGGTCTCGTGGTCGCAAGCGACAGCTGAACATGGAGTTCTGGGTTCAATCCCTGGGTCTAGCAAAAGCGGTATTGGGTTATTCCATTATAAATTTCTTCCGGGGTTTGGTAGTTGGCGGTATGAAACCCGTGTGGCCCGAAAAGCAAGTTAAGCCGTTGGTTTGACCTCTCTCTAGTCGTGTCGGATTGCCGTCCCATCGGACTATGAAAGAACAGAGCGTGCAGTCACCTGTGCCTGCGCACACACTTGTGCACTATAATATCTCCCGCGCCGATGTTTAAGCTCCGCTATGACTGGCCGCTGTGCCCGAAAACGGTCTGGAGGTCTATATAAGACTGTGATGATTCGGTTCCATCATGTTCACCATCTCACTTCTGTCACGCTCGATAGTTCAAAACTCCTTTGACTTTGGTCCATCACTGGTGTCTTGACCCTCTGTCTGCCTCAGCGAAACGTCGGAATTAAGGAGCCTGAAAAGGCGCGATGTTTCGAGAGAAATGTTTGACTATTATTTTAAGAATTTGTTTTGCTGGCTACCACTGGTGGACAAGCCGGTGGTGGACACCGGGAAGCATAAAAAAGTTGAAATCCTCTAGTAAACCTTCTCATATCCCCTTTTAGTGTATGCGGGCGGTATCGCCGCACTAGCTCCTGTTCAGCAGCGGTCGTTTGAGATCGCGCGTTTACGAGTTCGTCCGGGCGATGCGCCCGCTTTATTGTGCTGACTGTACTTCGTGACGTCATGGAGACATGGATACACTCGCTATCGTTGCGACCCCGATACTGATGCTGGTAGGTGTTGGACTTCTGCGAGAATTAGTGAACAGGGGTCGTATGTTTTGGGAAGATGGGTCGTCATTTTGGATTTTGGATTTTTGTTTGATGGTATGGTTTTTTGTGGAACTCAAATGTGTGAGTAACGCGTACGGACAGATAGATATTGCCTCTTGGAAATTGATGGTTCTGAAGTTACAGACAAACATAGTGATACTTTTGAAAGTGAGAGAATTTAATTGGTGTTTTTACAAAATGAATGCCCTGTGTTTTTCCTCTCTATGTATCTTCTCACCCACTTGTTCCGTTCCAAGGTCTAAAAATTTTCATCTAGAAGACCTTAATGTCTATATTGATAGCCTCTGAGACGAATCTCTATGAACACGTAATAAAGCAGCGAGCAGGTGAACCCAACTCGACTGTTTACGAGCACTGAACTAACGAGAACACTCATGATAATAAACCGGCCGTAAATAAAGTCATCCATGACGGGAATAAAGTCATCCATCTCGGGAATAAAGTCATCCACTCGACGAGATCATCTCTTGGATGCTACGTACAACCTGTATGCTTTTAAATAGTAGGTTACATAATGCACTTACGTAACAAAACTTCACAAAAACGAAAAACAATTGGAAAAAAACCAATAACGGTTTGCCCAGGAATCGAACTCAGGTTCTCATGGTCAGCGGTCGCGCTTACGACCACCAGACTAATGAGGCGGTACGTATACTAATATGTATTATAAATGAAAAAGTAAGTGTAGGACTCGTAAGAAAAATATGGAAAAACATTTTAGTAGACAGTTTTATTATCAACAATTTTGATCTGAGCTTTTTTATGCAATAACACGCTCCGTTCACGAGAAAAATGCGAAAAACTGATATATTTGAACTTGACGACTTTTGACATTTCAATGGTGTTTCAATGGTTCAAGATATTTTCAGCGCCATGCGAATAATTTTTTATTTTATTGTTATTTCAAATGTCTTTTTTGACTTGGCTAACTTATGGGAAATCACAGCTACACACCTTCTACAATCCTGAGTCGGTTCAAAAGAAAGAAATATTCATCTCTATACAGACCGTCCTGTCCGTCTCAACAGACTATTACTGAAAAGTTGTGATCGGGTTTTTGTATGGGATGCGGAGGAGTGAGAGAGAATAGAGCAAGACCAAAAAAACGATGGATGTAATGCGTAAAGTATGATAAGGCAAGAAAGGAGCTGCCTGATGAGATGACATGTAATAAAGAAGTATGAAAGAACAAGACATGCAGCGCCGACCCCAAATGAATTGGAATAAGAGCAAAACACTGATGAGTCCGTCTCAACAAAAGTAGGGTTCAGCATCAATTTTTAATGCAAACGCTTATAGTTATTGGGTCTGCGGGCTATCCTGTGGCCGCTATAATAAATAGCGTGAAACAGCTATAGTGAACGTGTTGTCGTAAATCTGTATGGGGTTGATATTGAGGGGTGAGACGAAGGATTTGAGTATCTATCATGCAAAGATTTGAATCGTTAGATTCGCTCTTTCGCGACGGGACGTGAACGCGTTTAATTTTCGCTGAAAATTAATGATTTTTGATAGAAAGATCGAATAAATTTTATTGTGCACTAAAATTTATACACCGCTATTTTACAATATTACTAATTCATGGGTGCAGTGGCAGTCTTGTCACTAAAATCGATATTTTCCTAAAAATGTGAATCTCGTGTGTCTCGCATATTCACATTGTAAATTAAATTTTTCGTTCATGTGACATATTGTGCGAGCTCATTACTCTCAGTGTAAACACTTTTTTTTATCGTTGCCATAGGTACACTTGGAATTTCTTCTGTATCGTAGGTGCGTCGCCAGACCCGGAACCACTATCAGTAGACCATACATTCATTTTGTTCCGCGCGGGAGTCGAATACGCAACATACAGTGCAGCAGCCAATCAGCCACTGCTCCAACCGTGCCGTCAATTTTCTCTCGTCGTTTTTGAGCCACGACACATCTAATAATATAAATCTTTGGTGCCACAATAAGCACGTGCTATGGGAGACAGTTTTAAAATACATTTATTTAAAATCTGTTAAAGAATTGGTTGATGGATTGAAAGAAAAAAGTTTTTTATGTTTCAAAGTCCCGTGTAATAGGTGAGTCTACTGCCATTAATCGGTCACAAATCCAGGCTACTATACTTAAAAATTCCTGATGAAAAACCCAACACTTAAAAGCTCAACATGGGAATCCAATTCAGGACCACATGTTCAGCAGTCGAGCTTGCGACCACTACACCAACGAGGCTGTCAATTCTAAAGTTTTGTCGTTTGTTAGATTAATATTAGTGACGCATATTATGTTCTTTTTCTTAGGATGATCTGCCAAATTCACAAGTACCATTTTAAAAAGTTATTTTCGTACCATTTCGTAAGGGTTATTTCAGGTTAAAATTATAAAGTAAGTACGTAAGTTTACGTAACTAAGCTGAGTTAACAACTTCGCAAGCGTTTTTAATTTTTCGCGAAAAAAAAAAGTTCCTTTAATAACTTTAAAGTTTAATTTGAAGTTTAATTTGAGACAGAAACAATGAGTGTCCTACGCGAAAATAGGTGACACGTGTTATGAAGGCAATTTCAGGGGGTGTTCAACTGTTCACCCCCTAATACCCCCTCTGTTTCAGGACGTATATCAGGATGTACATCCTGGAAACCTGTAAATACATCCACACTATAAATACACCCAAGTTTTCACCCCCCAGTTACGCCGAAACTTCTGTACTTTTACTAATAACGTGCGCTTACTCGTGCGGTACATATCGGGAGGGGTGAATTTTTTCCACGTGGGGGTGTAAGGGGTGTCAGATCTCGCTCTTTTTGCGTTTCTTCCCGGAGCGATGCAAATCCCCCGACGCGCGCTGTGCCCGTCGAATGGGAATCGGGAATTTCCGTTAATGCCCAGTGCGCTGTTTAAGATATCACTTGATGGAAGTGTGAACGAACTTATGTAAGGGAGATAAGCTCGTGATGTCAGCTTGTGTGAAGGAAGGTGGGAGGTACGTATCCGATTTTATGGTACTTTTTTCAGTGTCGACTGTTTCTTGTATTACTATGTATTAATATCTCACTTTAAAAGAAAGTGTCCTCTGGCTTTTTTCGGTGTACGTGTAAAAGTGTTTCGTAAAACCAATTCGCAGAAATAAATATATATGATTTAAATCGCACGTTTAGATATTTTCGTCGCTAAGAAAAGTATTACCAAACAAATGGTCACGAGACCACATTGTTTCACGGTCTCGTGACAGAACAAAACAGGCATTTCAAAACATTCTTTTGTCACAATAAAGTAACAAGACCCACAAGAAACACGTTTCGCTACCCACAATTACACAACAAGTTCAAAAGCATCGAGGGCTCCTCGTGTGACGTCACCGTGTTTACCGCGCCGCACGTGCTCCCGGCGCGTTGCGTCATTACCGGGCACCGGCGAGCTCGTAAATCAATATCGACGGACCCTTATTAATTAGTGCGTTCGCGGATCCCCGTGGCTTCCACCCCACCCGAACTCTCACCCCCCGTCACCCCCACCGCTCTCCACGTCTTCCGGCTGCGATGAGAGTTTTTAATTATCCCAACGGGAGCAGCCGGCCGTGTTGACACCTTGCTCCGTCCTGATGAGACTTAATAAACTCCACGATGGGCCCTTTGACGACACTTACTTTCGGTGCGATCCTGCGAGATTAACACTGGCTACTATGTATAAGTGTAGAGGACCATGCGCTTAGGGCTTGCAATATCCGTTCATTTTTCCTATCCGGATAATACGGATTTTAATATTTTACTATCCGGAGTATCCGGATAGTACGGATAATACGGATATTTTTTAGTTTTTATTTGAAATAAAAGTAATATAAGCTTCTGTTACACGTATTAAATCAGTCTCTCATACAAAATAACAGAAATAATAACCTATACCTTGAAAAAAGAAAGAAAATTGGGTTTATTTGGTAAAAATACCTTAAAAATTAACAAAATAAATTTAAAATAATTATACTAATAATGCCAAAACAACCAACACCACACAATTATTGTCTGAATATCGTGATAAATCTGGTCATTAATGTGTATCAGGATTTACGTTACTAGTACTATGCAGGCCTTACGTTTCATAATTTAATATAGCCTTTACAAACCGATCTGTTGCTACTAAAGAGTATCGGTAGTTCGGTGCTATATTTCAACCGAACTCTCTTTGTAGTCATGTTCTTCATTACTGAAGGTCGTGTCCCTGATGAAAGTCCTTCATAGTTCGTACAATATGTCTCCATTTCTCTCGATGTTCGGCTTTCCTTAGAGCAGTTGTAACAGAGAGTCCAGTGAGTGCAGTAACTTGGTCACACCAACGGTTAGGTGATCGGCCGCCCGCGGGGTCTCTTTCCTTCGATCTTGCCCACTACGATTAATTTGTCTAGGTCATCTGGTTGACGACGGGCAATGTGACCAAAATACCCAAGAATACGCTGGAAGCACATCGTTGATAGTCTAGTTTTTATGTGGAGCCGAGCGAGTATAGACTTATTTGTTATTTTCGCGGTCCATGGTATGTGGAGCATTCTTCTCCAACACCACATCTCAAAGGCGTCAATTTTTCCCCGGTCTTTTGCTCTAATAGTCCATGTCTCTGATGCGTATAGGAATATTGAGAAAACCAATGTCCGGACTAGTCTCACCTTGGTGACATTGGAAACTTTCCAATTTTGCCTGATGCGAGTTAATTTGCTCATAGCATTTTTGGACATCTGTGTCCTTCTGATTTCTTGTTCACATCCTCCTTGATTAGACAGTAAAGCTCCCAGGTAAACAAAGTCACTGACAAATTCGAGATCCGAGAGTTCTCCAGTTTTTGAAAATTTACCAGTTCTATCAATCACCATTACTTTGGTTTTCGATTTGTTGACAGTGAGTCCAACCAGTTCACTCTCATACTCCATTCTACGGAATAGGTCAGCGAGTTCTGCCTCAGTTGACGCAAAAAGAGTAGTGCCGTCCGCGTATCTGAGGTTATTGATAAAGATCAATAACCTCAGATACGCGGACGACACTACTCTTTTAACTACTCGGTCGTCTCTTTGTGGCGTAAAGACGTCACCGACAGAAATGCCTCCCTCCCATCCTTCTAAGGCTTTTCGGATAATGTATTCGCCATAAATGTTGAAGAGGATTGGTGACCAAACTACTGCTGCTGAAAAGTTGCACTAGTTCGGTCAACCGGACTAACAAACTAACAACCGGACTACTGCTACTAGAGGGTTTATTACATTTAGCACACCAATAGCCATTAACACTAAGTTAAGTAATCCTTTTACTCGGTCTTCTCACAGAACCACAAACATTTAACATTATCGTCTTCCATTCATTAGCAAACAAGTTCAGTCCAGGGTTGGTCTCCACGAGCGCATCGAGCATCGTAAGCATTCGCGAAATCTTCTTCTTCTTAGCGTGTCGATGGCAATCTAAATTGTGTCGGCCCAGAGTTAGGCCACTAGTTTAGCACTTTCGGTGGCGTCCATCAGTTCCTGTATTAAATAATCAGCAGGGCACGATATCAAGTGACCCATAGTTTGAGGAACAGCACCACATTTACACTCCAGTCGTCTCCAGTGCAGAATCATTTATGCTATTTTTTTTGCTGCGACCAACCTGGGTGTGAAGTCTGTTTGAAGACTTCCAGGTCAAGATAATACCTTTTTCAGCATAAGTGTATACGACTATACGTTACCTAGTGAGGATTCCATATCACAAGCGCTGGTTTCGAGCTTGCATCGAACTAATGCAATAGTTATGTACTTTATTTACACAGATGACAGCTTTTCAATTAATATTTAAAGGAGAAATACAACTATCCGTAAAATCCGAAAAATCCGGATAGTAGTGCGAATAAAATCCGGATTTGAAAATGTGCGGATATCCGGATAATATGGATATCCGGATATCCGGATTGCAAGCCCTACATGCGCTCAATCGTATCTGCACCGGTGATCGTGATGGACCACTACGACAAACTCTCCATCCCATTGTTATTGGGGACATCAAGATCATTGAAGAAAACGTTAGTCGACGTTCCGACGGAAGCTTACGGATCCTTCAAGTAATCCTCTGTTCTGTTCACTTTGCTCCGATGGCTCGTAAAATCCGATGTCCAGTCATACCGAGGTTATATCTATGCGCCGGACCGGGTAGCGCAGTGTTCTATCGCAATGCTATTAGAGATGGCCCGGCCGGGGTAGCAACAGCGGAGACAGAGGATCTAGGTTAAATCCGTGATTCCTGGAAATAGATTTCTGATTCGCTCGAGGAAGCGATAACGAAAGAAAAATCAGAGGATACTTGTATGTATATCTATGTGACTGCGTCATCAAGAAAAGATTATCGGCCGATGTTGTAAATCGGAGGCTGAGCACGGAGCCCGGAAGGCGGAGCGCAGTCCCCGCGGGCGACGGCGGCGTCCGGCGCGCCGTCAATTAGACGGGGAGGGGCTCGGCCGGGCCGGGCGCGCGGGGGGGAGTGCCAGGGGGGCACGCGAGACGCCGCGCTGCCCAGATACGTGCCACGTTAGGTATATGCCCGGAAATTCGAGCCTATATACCGTGCACATAGCGCGTCCGCCTTGGGCACCGTAATTAATAGCAAGAGGCCGAATCCGCTCCACCATCCTAATCTTCAACCCTAATTATTATTCAGGGAGTTTTTCTCAGAGCTTGTTTATGCTGCCGGCGGAAGACGCCGTGAGATGAAAGGAATTGTTCGACGCCTTTATGTGAGTCTGTCGTTTTATGTCGGATTTTTCGTCGAATCGTTAATGTAAATTGGTGGGGGGTCGCGCTTTCCTCATTATCGAATCACCATCGCCAGGATTTGAGGGTAACACGATTCAAGTAAACTGTACAATAGAAAGTACAGGTGATAATTCGAATGACAAATAGGTAGCTGAGTCCACAGTCGAACAATAAAAGTTGTTCAGTTCGTTGAACGCAGAAGTAGGTCAAAGTTGCGAGGGTAGAAAATATGTATGTAAGCGAGTTTGTCTGGAAGTGCGACTGGGCTCGTCTGCCGTCTGGCCTGTCTGCGCGGTGAATTCATTAAATTAATTGCTGTTTTCGTGAACAGTTTTATTACTCCGCGTTGAGTTTGATTTATCGTTTCCGTGAGATTTGGCGATTAATCTGTCGAAAGGGGGGGCTTTTTAAGAGGGCTTTATTAAAAACGTGTTAAACGGCCGTTTTATTGTGATTAAAAGTTGTTGTTAGAAATTAAGATGTCATGTTTTTTTAAAGTAACGTTTTGTCATATTTTGAGTACCGTCATGCAAGCTCTGCTTAGCTTGGGACTAGATGGCGTTGTGTGATAGTTGTGGAATATTATTATTATTATGATGATAAAGTAACTGTTTTCAGATTTAAGACTTAAAATTGGATTACTTATCCAATTTTAAGATATAAAATGGAATGGATTGAAGGCACATTTCTTAAGTTTAACTTATTATAACAATACTTAATATTTTTCTTTTTTACAATTATTTTAAGGAATAATAAACTAAGTAAAGAACTGTAAAAAAAATCTTGCGGAGTATCGTCGAACAAGTCCAGAGGGACGTTATTTGGGACCTACTCATAAATACACACATCAAAAGTGTCTAGGGATCAACATATATTTTTGCAATAACTTTTCTCCTGATTGATATTAATTAAAATTTTCTTTAAGGATTCATCAAATAAAGTGTTTTCGTGTGTCACAGTAACGATAAACCAAGTCACCTTTGCATTAATAAAGAAAATTTCCATTTTCCTAATAAAGGAATTTTTGACATTTGAACCACTAACATTAAAGTTCGAAAAAAAGACTGAAATAACAGTTTTCTTTAAAATTTTATTGGGTAACTTAAACAATTAATAATCCGTGTTTCTACCGCGAACACTAACAACACAAGAACATCGGTTTGGCATACTCAAAATGAGATCATCCAAATCACGCTGTGGAATGGCCGCCCATGTTCGTTGCAACAACAAAAAAAGGTCTTCTTGCGACTGGATACCCTCCATATTCGGCAGAGCTCTTCTCTGTAGCATATCCCATGCATGCTCAATCGGGTTCAAGTCTGGCGACTGAGCAGGCCAGGGCAGGACATTGATGTTAGCTGCGGCGAGAGTCTGTCTTACAACTCTTGCGGTGTGCGGTCGTGCATTATCATGCATTAACTGAAATAAGGGACCGATTTGCACTTGTAGAGGAACGATGACGTCTGATACAATCGTCTCAGCATAAATTTGAGCGTTGAGGTTGCCTCTGATCCAAATCAACTCAGTTCTTCCGCCGATCCAAATACCCGCCCATATCATGATGGTTCCACCACTATAAGGATGGACTTCCTGGCAGGATTTTAATCGATGTTGGCGTCCAGGGGTTCTCCAGTGTTGTATACGTCTTGTATCCGGTCTCATACCAAAACGAGACTCATCAGAAAAGCACACGAAACGCCACGAAAAGCAAACGAACCATCATGGTATGGGCGGGTATTTGGATCGGCGGAAGAACTGAGTTGATTTGGATCAGAGGCAACCTCAACGCTCAAATTTATGCTGAGACGATTGTATCAGACGTCATCGTTCCTCTACAAGTGCAAATCGGTCCCTTATTTCAGTTAATGCATGATATGCACGACCGCACACCGCAAGAGTTGTAAGACAGACTCTCGCCGCAGCTAACATCAATGTCCTGCCCTGGCCTGCTCAGTCGCCAGACTTGAACCCGATTGAGCATGCATGGGATATGCTACAGAGAAGAGCTCTGCCGAATATGGAGGGTATCCAGTCGCAAGAAGACCTTTTTTTGTTGTTGCAACGAACATGGGCGGCCATTCCACAGCGTGATTTGGATGAACTCATTTTGAGTATGCCAAACCGATGTTCTTGTGTTGTTAGTGTTCGCGGTAGAAACACGGATTATTAATTGTTTAAGTTACCTAATAAAATTTAAAAAAAAACTGTTATTTCAGTCTTTTTTTCGAACTTTAATGTTAGTGGTTCAAATGTCAAAAATCCCTTTATTAGGAAAATGGCAAATTTCTTTATTAATGCAAAGGGGACTTGGTTTATCGTTAATGTGACATACGAAAACACTTTATTTGATGAATCCTTAAAGAAAATTTTTATTAATATCAATCAGGAGAAAAGTTATTGCAAAAATATATGTTGATCCCTAGACACTTTTGATGTGTGTATCTAAGTAGGTGCTACGTAACAAACTTGACGAGGTAGGATTTCGTCTGAAACTGGGCCCAGAATTGCGACTTCATCAAGATTCTGTAATTTTTTTCTGAACCCATAACGCGCCGACGACGCGCGTTCCTAAAAACGCCTGTCGTCGGCGCCGCAGATGCCAATTTTTGTGTTTTTATAGATTCAAATTTCAAACGCGCGTAAAACGTGTGTGTGAAGCGCGTTTGAAACTCGTTTGAAGTGTGTACAAAGGGTCGACTTGGGATCGCTGTATCTGCGCGTATACGCGCGGCTAAACACCATTAAGGCACAAACATTATGGAGAGTGAAATGAATTCTTGTCGATGTATAATGTTACGGTAAGTTTGATTAATTTAAAATTATCAATAATTTTCTGTCATTGTTAATAATTACATCGTGATTTAGTAAATGTTAATATAAAACAATATAGTCCAAGATCCAAGAGCAATCAGACATAACTTATTTTCACACGGATGAAACCTGAAGTTTTCAGTAGCGTCTCGTGTGCCTTGAATACCTACGCGCTTTGTGGAACTTGCCGAGTGACACCTGGGCAGGTAGCAGGTGAGAAAGGTGACTAAAAATAAGAACTATTTAACTTAAATTCACATGGCTGATTTTTATATATGTCATGTAGAATATTATTTTAAAGTAATAGCATATAGTGTCAGACACTTTTGATGGACCAGAGTTTTTGTCAGACGCTTTTAAGCTTGGTTTTTGAAGCGCCTGACCGATATAGCATGGCAATATCCCGATCAATTAGCTTTAAGTATTAAATCATTAGGAGTTTAGTATTATTTAAAGCGTCTGTTAAGCAATACGGCCGACGGAAAGTGTCTGGGAGTATTTGCGACTTATTTTTAAGGATAATTCCTAAAATATACGTAAAAAACAGCTTGGAGAAAATACGTGAAGTATTTTCTCCAAGCTGTTTTTTTTACGTATATTTTCTACTCCCAGACACTTTCCGTCGGCCGTATTGCTTTACAGACGCTTTAAATAATACTAAACTCCTTAAGATTTAATACTTAAAGCTAATTGATCGGGATATTGCCATGCTATATCGGTCAGGCGCTTCAAAATCCAAGCTTAAAAGCGTCTGACAAAAACTCTGGTCCATCAAAAGTGTCTGACACTATATGATATTACTTTAAAATAATATTCTACATGACATATATAAAAATCAGCCATGTGAATTTAAGTTAAATAGTTCTTATTTTTAGTCACCTTTCTCACCTGCTACCTGCCCAGGTGTCACTCGGCAAGTTCCACAAAGCGCATAGGTATTCAAGGCACACGAGACGCTACTGAAAACTTCAGGTTTCATCCGTGTGAAAATAAGTTATGTCTGATTGCTCTGGGATCTTACTCTAATAACACTGTCCCCAATTTTTGTTGTCATTTTGACATCCTTCGTCGTCGCTCCCCGTCGATCTTCACTACCTAGTATTCAGCCTCCTCGGATTACCTACCTACCTACCTACCTATCAAATTGTTCGTCGGGTCTTCGCATCGTCATCTAGAAATTCTCTCTAGGTAGTCTAGTCTAATGTCTTCTTGTAATCGGACTACCAGACTTCTTGGTAATTCTGAAACAACACACCATTTTGTGACTTGAGAGGTTTGAATAGAGTTCTCACTGGAATGGGACGCACAGCCTAGAAGTTCATACACTGAACTTATTGGTAAGGATCTTCAGAAAAGCCAAGTGCGTATATAGTACTCGCAACCGACAAGCGTGTATGACCAGATGTATGAACGTGGACGAGGCGAAAGGAGTATGTAAGGATCCCGTCGGGGCTGCGGATTATCGAAAGAGATAACGTAGCCTCGGCACAAGGGCGTAGAAGGAACATGGGTGGTTTTTAGTCAGTAGAAGGCTGACACTCCCTTCCGCTCTGTCCAAGAGCGGGAGGAGTTATTTGATGATTTCCCAGCCCAAAAATATAAATTGTATATAAGGATCGTAACAGGTGGCGTTTTATAGTCTCTGCTTACCCCCATGGGAGGTATTAGGTCGTGGAAGCATTTTGAAGTAAAGTTATAACTAAAAACTTGTCTTTAAAAATAAAATGTGCAAAAGTTTAACCTTTGACCCTTTATAATTATATCCGTAACGACCACGTTTCCAGATATGGTTTAAAACGAAAAAAATCAACAACACAACAAGAACAATAGTGCTTCTCCTTCCGGCTACCTATTCAAAATCTCAAAAAATTGTCTCAAGATTTTGAATAGGTAAAAATAAAAGGTGCCAAGTTTTAAATACCCAATTCAACCGACAATATATCTATCAAATTATACCGATAATTAATTGACCGAAAACATAAACAAACACAAGATAAAGCCATCACACACACAACACGACCCCAAGACAACTGACCACAACCCACCGGTATCGGTATACGTATACCGATACAACCTGTGTTGTGTGTTCGTAAATCTGAATACTAATGAAGACATTAGGAGACGCGGTGTTCATCGTTACCGGTACACAAAGCTATCGGTTACACAGAACTGTGTGTCACTGGATGCGTCATAGAAGCGCAGAGCAATGTAGGCCATGAGTCTGCAATTAAATTTTGAAAAAAATACCTGAATTTCTCAGAAGCAGTTACGGTTAGTACTGTTAGTAGTCTGGATCTGTGCTCGGTTGATGGCAATATCTTCGCCCCATTGGGCAGAGCGAAGGGGAGTGTCAGACTTCTACTGACTAAAAACCGAACCCATGTTCCTTCTTTGCCCTTGCGCCGAGGCCACGTCATCTAGTACAAAAATCCGCGGCCCCGACGGGGATTAGGGACACCTCTGCCTAACCCTTCAGCGGTTCAGGCGTGATGTTATGTTATGGAACTCTGTCATTTATGAACTGATTTGAAAAAGTCTTTTTTTACCCGACTGTGGCGAAGCCCAAAAGGAGGGTTATTAAGTGAAAGAATATACTTTCCGATAGATTTCATAGAACTTTCATCTAAATCGTATCAGTAGTTTCTTCTTATTTTCTTCTTGTCCTTTTTTGACAATATGGATCTTAATAACTTTGAGTTACAATGTAAAGTTCATTCACATCAAGAATTTGTGTGGTGACAAGAAACGGTAAAACAAAAGGGCAAAAATATGACATCCAAAAAAGCTCTAAAAAAGTCGGTGCTTATTTGGAAGTTTTTTTGCAAAAACTTTTCAACTCTCAACTCATTGCCGAGATTTGAAAAACAAACAGTTCCGCATCAATTGATGTCGCTTAGTCCGATATACTAACATATAAATTCTAACACCGGCAATTAATATTAATATGCGTGGGCGCCTGTCCGATTGCCCTTTCCACTATAGTTCTAAGATATAGGTCATACATAGGTGAGGGTGTAGACCCGTGTAGGCGAGTTGTGTCACTCCTACGCAGCAATACCTAGTATACGCGCTATATACGCCCCAATAGGCACTGTGTTCGCGGTATTGTAATGTTTTGTTTATCAAGTGATGTTTGGTCGTTGTTTTTCTTGTATATTCGGGCCAGTTTTGTTGTTTCGGACGCAATTTTGTGTGGGATTTTCGTTTTCTACGTAAAAAAGGTCATTTACGGGGAAAATCGTCTCAATGTGATGATTTGCACTCGTATGATACAATTTTGGATGATGTTGCTAGAATGGAGATGACTACTGATATGACGAGTAATAGAAAAACGCTGCGCCGACCCTAAATAAATTGGGATAGGAGAATGAGGATGATATATTTGAATTTTGTCAAATCAAAATATTTTATTTCACATAGGCCTACATCAAACTAATAGACCGTATACGCAACACCACACTGCGCTCCAAAACACAAATCACTGACGTTGCTCAAAAAGCCGCTAAGCTGAAGTGGGACTGGGCTGGCCATGTCTGCCGTATGCCCAACGAGCTGTGGGCCAAAACAACCACGTTCTGGAACCCTGACACAGCCAAAAGGCGACGTGGTAGACCTCGAAGGAGATGGCGGGACGAGCTTGACAGAACAAACGACCAGTGGTCCACATTGGCCCTGGATCGCAAAATTTGGAAATCATGGGCGGAGGCCTTTGCCCTGCAGTGGGATGACACCGGCTAACAGTAACAGTAACAGGCCTACATCGGCACTTGTAAAACGTCGACATAAAGGTGTGTCGTGATGAAATACCTATTTTATGTAATGGTCAAACAATATCACCGTCTAAAAACAATACTAATTCGCTATTTCGATCTTTGTACCTTAAGTTGTAGCTCTAGTCAAGTGCTACGAAGGCGACGGTGAGGCGGCAATCGCGGTGATGTCATTGCTACGACTGCTACGCTTTCGTAGCAGACAAAGGACCTGCTACGCCGCTCGTAGCACCGTACGCAGAGTCAATAGTAAATCATTTCTCTTGCAAAGTTTCAACTTTATCAAAAGTTTTCTTTACAATACTTACATGCTTTAAATGACCATGACCCCCGTACTATGCAATGCAAATATCAGCATGTTTTGAATGCATAACATTCAAACGTCATTTTTTATTACACAAAAAAATCGTTTCCAGATTTTAAACTGACATGGTCAATAACACTATTAATACTTAAAAAAATCGTTTCCCAGCAATAATATAATTATTGCGTTAAGAAATTAGTCTGATCCTTGCAGGTTGTCGGCTTTATGAGGGTCTGTTAACACCTTATACAATATATAATCTAAGCTATATAAGTCGCATTATCACTAAACATCAAATATATTCCCTGAAATTTAGTGTCCGAAGAAACATTAAACGTCCAAGTGTACTTGAATCTGGCCCGGACATTTTGATTGGGGGTAGGTTTTCAAAGCGATTTCCCTTTTGATACCCCCATAGGTATGTCTCCCTACATACTTCAAAGTGCAAGTCAAAAGTTTTTAGATTAACTTCTATACAAACGTCTATTAGAAAAGAGGCATTTTTTTTTCAGATTTTTGATTTTGCTTATTATGGAATGATTTTCGAGCCTTTTTTTTTCATTTGATAGAAGAAGCTCGCATTGTAGTTCCCTATAAATTGTATTAACTTTGCAATAATTTGTATTTTTTATTTTTAGTCGATGTTGATGATTTCCTAAATCGTCTAGTTCCAATATAAAATGACAAGAATTTGTATGTAAAAAATGTTTCAACTAAAAAAAGTTTTTTTTTTATTGCTAGCTTTAAGTGACTTAACACTCAATTAAAAACTATAGGATGATAATATCCAATTTTCTTGCAGTTAAGGCAAATAAATTCTACTTATTCCAATGTCTGATTTTCATGCATCATTTTATCATTTTCATTCAAATTAAATCATTAATTTTGTCTAACTATGACCAATGATTATGCGATCCAGTTAGTCTAGCCTAGCATACACACAAAACACCAGTGTTAGTTAGACAGTGATAAGGGATGACCGCTGGTTAAGTCTTGAGGTCCTGTTGAGTTACGTAAAGCAGACTTGACGCTGTTTAGTATTTAGCTTATGAAGTACTCGTATTTTGCCATATATTAAACTATCCTATGACCAAATTCGGTAAATGTCCCTTAGAAGCATCTAATGTATTCAAATTAAGGTAGAAACTATCGGTGTGCCATCCGCACAAATGTTTTTGCGTAAAAAGAAACATCTATTCGTCTATCCAACCCCATAAACGTTTAGGTACAGTAGTAAGGTAAGATATATTTTTTCACCTTTAAAGGAATTAAGGTATACAGACCTTTCACAAAGCCGTCAATCAAGCATCCTGTACTAACTAAGAAGCACTACTAAAAAAAGTGTTTGAAACGTAGATAATTACTTACAAATGTAACATTGACATACATAACTTGTATATTCAAATCTCAAAGCTAACTATGGTATAAGCACCCTAAAACAATCATAATTATAACAATAAATAATCCAAGTATATCTTAGAGCTCCTTAATATTATTGAGAGTGGTTATTCATACGGAACCCTTCCCTCGAGGGTGGCACCCTCCGCGGAGGGATGGACGGTGGTCGTCTTGTGCCCTGGTGCCCTTGTACTTGCCCTGAGGCACGAGGCGTTACTGAGAAAGACGCGAATGTGAGCGATTTTTTAATATGTTTGAATAGATGGAATATTGCTGAATGTTAGTACTGGCTATAACCGCGGTTATGTCTGTCTAATAAGTTTTTCTCTTCGAAAAAATGGCTGCCTAGTTCACCTCTCATATCATCTGCCTAGCCTTTTCCCAACTATGTTGGGGTCGGCTTCCAGTCGAAATGTATGCATACCAGTATTTCACATGGAGCGACTGCCAAGGGATATCGTATGCCTGCGGTCATATGATACCCCTTGGTAAGCCTGGTTTAGGCCAATTGACTAACTGTAACGACTGTTAAAGATCTAGAAATGACAGCCAGAATCAACAGCTTTACTTATTTTCCGAAGCATGGTACACCCATCCGCAGACCAATCTGGGCTTAAACGGTGCTTCCGTTTAAGCCGAAGAGTGTTTTGAGCGATATTTTGGACAACATATTCTAGGACTTTTTGTATTATTTTACTTATAGAATATAACACTACACTTATGGAATATTAAAAAAAATCACGTTGTATAACGAGAGATTGCTATTCAACCACTACAGTGATTGCTCTCTTACAAAGCAGTTTTCCGCAAAGCGTGCTAGCTACTCTCGCAAACATAATTTCCGCACGTCTCCTCAATATAAACTGTGATAGTTTCACATACAGTTTCATGTCCGCTGTTAACCTTTGTAGTCCATTTTCTTTTATACTAGCCATTACATGCACTGCTCAATACATTAAGCGGAACATGGACGCTAACTGCATCGATGATGCTCTTTGCAAGACGAGCTGGAAACGATGGCTTTGAACCATCGAGAATATGAGATGGACAGTAGATAAATGATAACTACATACAAAGTTGAGAAAAGGTTATGCAGATGATAATCTTATTAAACAAATGAAATATACATCGCGACATGGGCATTGTCAAAAAAATCTAACCTGTATTTATTTTTTCCTATTTTAGGTAACTTTGAACATATTTCAACGATGGCAAGTTTAATCACCTGTTACCTAAACTCCTTTTAGTTCCATGGTACATGGAGTTTCTTGCCCATTCTTTTCAGTAGAGGTCTACGTTTTGGAATGGGCAAGTTGGGTAACTACAGTACCCAACTTGCCCATTACACGGGCATTGCACAAGTTATTATGCATTGTGAGTTTGTGACTGTGACTGTAGCTTCGTTTTTCTGACATTCAAAAGTGCCTGTAATAGTTTAATTGAAATAAATGCTTTGAGTTTGAGTTTAAATGATCTTCGCTACCCGCTCACGTTACGACCTCTTCCAACCACTAAGAACGCATCATGTGTGTCGATCCTTTACGTAATTAGTTTAGTTGTGTGACACAAACTCCTGAACTCTTGGCTCCCGAAACTTGACCAGCTCGTGACAAAACACTGTCGCGCTGAGATTATCCTTGATTCTTTGGGAGACAGCTGTAATTATGTTACGGGGTACTTTTTTGGGTGTAAAAGATTTTGTCTCGTAAAAGTTTAGGAAGAAGATTTGAGACACGCAGGATAACCGTTTTCCTGAGTGTCTTGTTTTAATATGTTGATTGCGTGATAAGTAATAACATGATGATAGCTTTATTGGCCTTCCTAATTAAATAAGCAAGCAAACTTTACAGAGAAAACTTAAAAAAAAACTTTACTTTATTTGACTTTACTTTCGGATGTCTTATTTGTTTCATTGACTTTTTTGCCGCTGACTTCCGAAAGTAAAGTTATTTTCCACTTTTAAGTGTTTTTTTGTGTAGTGGGCTTTTATTTTACCCTTTCTGTTGTTGTATTTTATGCAAATTATCGTCAAGTATCAATTTTACATTGTAGTTACTTATTAGAACAAAATTCACATAACGGAGAAGCAAAATATACATAGAGCATATTATATTGTGGAGGATAACTTATAAGTTAGTGAAAAAGCGCTATGACAATAGCCATTACGCCTTAACAAAATAATATGACATAATTTTCTAAATACTTTTGCTTTTTACCCGACTGCGGCGAAGCTCGATCATGATCCAAACTTATATAAATTACTAGCTTTTGCCAGCGGCTTCGCCCGCGTGAAAATGACGATTTTCCATACAAACTTTCATCCCCTATTTAAATCCCATAAGGGTTGAATTTCGAAAAATCCTTCCTTATTCCTTGTCTACATTATAAAGGGAACGTGTGTGCAAAATTTCAGCTTTCTAGGTCCAAGGGTTTGGGCTGGGCGTTGATGAGTCAGTCAGTCAGTCAGGACTTCTCTCTTTATTTATATAGATATATAAAGACCCCAGTATCCTACGGTACCCCTTAGTTAAATAATGTTTGTAATAGATATTTGATAGCAACAGATAGGAACGTGCTCTCAAGACACGAGGATCTAAAACAAACAGCGGATACCCATCCGACGCTTGACCGCGGCTACTTTGTTTAACTTTGAAGAGTGATCGATCCTTGTGTTCTTTAGTCACGTGGCTTCGTCATGTTTGCGTTATATCTACAAGGGTGAAGTTCTATTAAATTATCAAAAAATGATTACATCCAGTCATCATCTGCCTAATCTTTTCCCAACTATGTTGGGGTCGGCTTCCAGTCTAACTGGATGCAGTTGAATACCAGTATTTTACATGGAGCGACTGCCTATCTGATCTCCACTACTTAGTACTGTGTACTACGATACCCATTGGGATGACCGTAACGAATGTCAAAGATCTATAATTGACAGCTTTTCGAGGCGCGGAGGATGATAAATATTGACTTTAGTACAAATTTTAACAATAAACTGCTCATTACACTGCCAATCATTTACTCAGGTACACCGGTAGCAGTCGTGGTAGCAATAGGGATGTTAACAAAAAAAATCTAATTAGTCCGTCAGATAGATTTCCAAAAAATATTGGACACATATTTTCTTTTTTCACATTAACAAACAATGAAGACGATACAGTGCTTTGAAATCTCGTGTTATATTAGACATTAGTATGACATTTCTTAGCGAGCAGTGACGTCACCACCTCCCACTCAAATCTTTGACGCGTTTTATCTTCGTCAATTTTTATTGATTTGATAAAACAAAAAATACGTATCTAATATTTTTCGATAATCTAACAGACGGACTAATCAGAATCATATTTTTTTTAGTCTGTAAACATCCCTATTACGGGGCGTAGTTGGTATCTGCTACCGGTTACGCATAGTAGGTTATGTGTATAACTTTTGTTTTGGTGGCTGGGAAATCATGAAATTAATGGCTCCTCCCGCTCAGGGTAGAGCGGTAGAGATTGTCAGACTTCTACTGACTAAAAACTACCCATGTTCCTTCTTAGCCCTTTGTGTCGAGACCGCGGTATCTCTTCCGAACAACCCGCAACCCCGACGTAGAAGCTGTTCTTATTTAAATAAAGTACTGATGGGGTGCTTCTTTTCAACTTACCTTTTCTAAAAAACCTTTTAGCTTTATGTCAACTATAGCCTTCTTCGGGTACGTCAAAAATGAAAATAAGTCATTCAACCCCCAGATCTCGATCTGTTTCCACTCCCGTAACTCCAGGTACATTATTAGATGATATCCAGCAAGTGTTAGCGCGCATTTCAGTGCATTGCACATCAGACGGGAGCTGGTAGACGCGGTTGGACCTAAAAGGCGTGCCCTTATGTACTGGCAGGTACATAAGCGGTATATACTCGGGAACTGAACGCAGAGACGCGGGTAGTGATGTCCTGGGGAGTTTTGTATCAATTCGATGGCTTATCGATATACTTAGTTGGAAGACGATGGTTAAGGGCCTACGAGAGACAACTGACAGTTACTAAGTACACAGAACGTACGTAAATGATACAATATTATTGCACAGATTTTTTTAACTTTGGTAAGATTTCTTCCAAGTAAGCAGGATAAACAAAACAATTTTTCCAACAGAATAATAATTCTAATAGTTTTCCCAGAATAAGACCGGAATAACTCATAATTTTCATACTTTTCCCAGAAATTATCTTTCAATTCACTCAATTCAATTATTATTATTTTATTTCAGTTCAATTAATATATTTTTATTTTATTTCTTATAAAAATGACATAAAATCACGCTCGTAAACCCCGAAGGATTAGGCAGAGGTGTACCCTTATACCACCAGTTGTGTTTAAACCCCTTGCAATACAGGGCCAGCCTACTACCATCAACATTGTGTTACTGAGATATTCCTGATGGTAACACCCAATAAATAACACTTTTTTCCTAATATTCATTTTATCGACAATATCCCAACACCAAGGGGCAGCGTCGTCGGCGAGTGTGCGCGTCGATAAATTCCGAGCGCGTTGTCAATCGGCCGCGGCAGCGCTCAGGAATTAACGGCGCAGCGCTGTCAAGGCGGCCGCGTCTCCCCGCGCGACCCATACCTCACTGACAGGGCTGTGCCGAGCGAGGGGACAACCATTATTTAGAATTTTGAAATGTTTGATAATGTTTACAAGTAGCCAGGAGCCTGAAAATTTGACAACCATTGCTAGGTATATCAAAATTAAATTAAAATTCTTTTTTTTTTCAGAAATCACGTAACCTAGTAAACACATCTTTAAAACATTAAATAAAAGATATGTACATCGATAAATACAACATCAACACAAATTCATCATCATTTCAGCTGAAAGACGACCACTGGACATAGGAATAAAATAAAAAACTGAATTTTTCGTGAAAGAATGAAACTTAAAAAATTTGTATGAACCCATTGAAACGTCACCATGCAGATACGTCTTGCATTCCCATGACATATCTTACCCAACAGTTCAACGCCGGCTAGAGTAGACTGTTGATTTACTACAAACCTATATTGGATTGGAACATTAGTAACCCGCGCGATATATCCCAGGCGCGTGGTCATCGCTCGCGGACACGCACAGGGATTACCGAAATTGAGGCGTTCGCCCCCCCGGCCATACACGCACGTGGGAACAAGGGTGCTATACTACAGCACATCTGGCGATATTAAATAACGTGTTCTTTGTGGCAAAAGTAGGATTTGTATAGCCTTGAATAAATGAGACAAACATTGATCATGTGTCAGCGCTTACCTGCAGAATACCGACGCGGTGACATAAGTTAGCTGAGTTTTGCAGTAAGGATTTAGTTATATTAGTACCTTAAACTAGTTATAATATTAAATATTTATTTGCTTTCGGCGTAACCACAAAGCATCACATCGTGCAAGTAAAGTGCTACTAATTTTGTCTTAAGTTATTTATACTTTATTAAGTTATTTTATAATTTAGGTTAAGGTACTCGTATTTTATGTATAGGTCTTTGTTACCTGAAAATAAATGAATACTATTCTTAACCTCTGAGCTCGTCCTTCCTATTCCGTGAACTAAACTACAATTTAAGTTAAACGAAAGTATCTAAAGCTTTCAAAGATATTTTCGTGTGTAGCCAATTTCGGTGCTAAATAAACCTTCTTGTTTATTAACAAAACTTGAAACACTCAAAGACACATTTAAAACATCCACACACACACCCATTGGAAACACAAAGCTTATTGTTGTCAGTCTATGTTATAAAAAAAACTTCACAACTCTATGGTAAAGATGATTGGCTCACTCTTGTTGTGTATTGGTTCTTATTTGAATTATAAAAATGAATACTGTAAAACAAGTTGTATAAATAACCTACAGGCATACTAGAGATAATAGAGTCCATGCACAGAATACAAAAAGTAAAAAAAATGGAGTAGCTGTAAAAAAAACAACGACTTAAAAACTAAATAATTTGTCAGTGACAACCCTGTGAAAATTGCGCGTGTACTAGTCATGTGAGTTACCTCGGGTGAATGCGGGTACTGTGGACGAGTGAGCCGCTTTCACCCGCTGCCTTACACTCCAGCGGCCATCGCTGATTATAATGTGACGTAAGGGAATATGCTGCCCACTCCATGTACCTACCCTCGACTCGAGTACCCACTGATGGGATTGTACGAGAGCTGTCCAGGAACTACCCTGTTTATTCTTGTAGTCTCCTAAATTAGGTCGTCTTAGGAATCTTTCTCTATAATATTCTAGCAGTTTGGATGGTTTGTTTGAGATCAGCTCTTTATACATTTAACTCTTGTTATGTCTCAAATTACAGACACCATCGCAAACACTTAAAAAAATTTAATGGAAGAAATTTCAAAATAAATACCTACTTGTGTTATTTATAAATAGGTTGTTTGAATGTACCTACATTCATACATTATATTCTTCAGTTTTTAGTGTTTGAACAAAAGAAAGTTTAACTTTCAGTAATTCAGTCATGCGGCGACTTCGGGTAGAAGCGGGCGATCTAGTGTACAGTGTAGGTATCGAGCACCTGCTGTCCATTTTCACTCGCTCTCCCCATCGTTGTGCGATTATCGATGACATGATTTATTTATTAACTTCGTTGTTGATGTAATAGTTAGTCTAGCTAGCCCTTTTAAATTTCGTTCTAGAATACATTTGACTTTGGTCTAGCCAAAATCTCCTACACTGAAGGTTTTATTATCAAACACTATCGCACTTATAGTCTTGTATTTACCTAGCCATCTGATCTGGGATGAATTTGATACAGCGTGAAAACTAAGGGTGTAGATAGTTTATTTTTTCATACACCTATGAGTACTGTGTGTTATGGGGTTTCCCATCAAAAACTCAGTAGCAGCCACAGAAAACTATTTATTCCGTCTACTTATTTTCCCAACAACTCAAACTGCTGTCAACACTTCGAAAGTTAAACTTATTGATCCCCTCACTCTAACTAACTGAAGATAGTGATAAATATTCCATTCGATATTCCTGGGAGAGTACCTATCCGATGGACATAAAAAAACCTTCGCGTTTCCGAACGTCCGACGTGGACTTCCTTCGTACGAACTTTCATCGCGATGCGTGGTTCCGCTGAGTATTGCAAACAAAGTGACTCACACTTTTGTAATGTTGTGTACCTATATGTTGGTAGGAAGATGTGAGGAGATAAGTTTTTGCTTGTGATGAGGTAATTGGGTAAAAACATAATGATATCTGGAAAATTTATTGGTCACATTTCAATGTTGACGATAGGCTAATTAATCGTAAATCCAAAACAAAGCTGTCATATTTATATTTTTACAGTTGTATGAATTGACTATACCTAACATTTCCTATGGATTTAGGGTGTGGCCTTGCACTTACTTCCCGTAATTAAAGTGAACGCGAAAAAATTTTCTCCAGATCCAATTTCTATACCGTTTCATAAAGTTTTTCCACAAAGAAAACCTATATCTAGCGGTAGCGACCTCCTGAAATCGACGCACCGAAACTTTGGTCAGCCAGCTTAAAACTTTTTCAATATTTATTTTGCTATATTATTCCACATCTTATTTAAAACCTCCAAAAACGAACAAATTCAAAAAACATAAAAGCGAAAAAAGGTTGTAAAATAAAGTCCTTAAAGCGAACGCGACGCTAAACACGGCGAACAAACGGGCGCTGTATTTTCCCGCGTACCGCGCTCCCGCCACCCGCCATTGCGCCCTGTCGCGCGGGAATTGGAGCGCGGACTCGCCTCTCGTAAGTCTTTGTGTGGAAATACGTACGCGACCGGAGATGGGCGCGAATTTAGTTTTGAAGTTGTACTAATTAATTTATTTATACTTGTGTGATGGGCTATTACAGTTGGTTAAATATTTAGTGACAGCTGTCAAGATAGCATTCACAAAGTTCGCTTTAGATACTAGATCCAGCACAGTCAACGAAAAGTTTTTCCCAGAATAGTTTATCCCTGTCCATTTCAGACCCTGACAAAAGTAAATCCATTAGATAATTGAAAACCCGAGTTCTAAACCGCTCAATAATTAACTATAATTTGCCAGCTAAACAGTTCTTATATTGGCGAACCCTTACAGAATCGCGGTCCACCAAAATAAACGTATCACCTTCATTAATTATTCATTGCGATTTGTATTCAACTATCTCTATACACAATTAGGCACAAAGCTTTTCCCTTATTTCTGAACGTGTGCTTTGCTTGCGACGAGGGGGGGGGAGCAGCGGGGCGGGGAGGGAGGGTCGCGTAGCCATTAGCACGACGGCGTCGTCGGCGACCGTTCGCGGACAATATTAACTTTGCTTTTGTTTTGACTCTTATTGAAAGGAACTAGGGTGTAGTTTTCTTTGTTTGGAGGGTAGTTGTAAGTTGCCTAGGCGTGCATAATTTACGCGCGGCCGATAGACGGTCGCGATTGTTATTACGCGTGCGGATATTGGATTTGGCGGGAACACAGCGCGCCGGTGGCGTTCTGTCGCAAGATAATGCCGGGGGCCACGCTCCGATGCTGCTCGACGAGTACTTTACAATCGACCCAGATGGGGCTTGCCAAATAAATTACCAATAATTTTCTGAACGAAATTCGCGTAATAACATACTGAATCATACTCAGGAATAGCCTCGCAGTGTCTTGCGCCCATTAGCCAGATGTTTCTTATTCATTATTTATGGTAAGGGGATGCGGTAATTTGCACTACAAACCGTAAATTTTCTCCGATGGTTATTGACATGATAAAATAAATATGAAGTGGCTAAATAATAGATAACTACCACTCGAGTCGAACTTCTGGTTATGCTACCTGGCTACTGGGCTTATCTAGGTTGCTCCACGGACAGTTGACCACACATTACGTCATACCGAGTTTACTCCTTGCCTCGGAAAGCACGTTGGTCCTGATTGTCAATTGTAGATTACATTGACAGTCGACAGTCGTTACAGGTAGTCAGCAGTGGCCCGAAAGTGTGACAACCAATCTTACCAAAGTTTATCGTATTACTTAGAACTAACTACTTTGTGGAAGTCATATAGACAGTCGCTCCATGTTAAATACTTACTGAAAGCCACGGTTTGTCTGATATTTTTTTAACTAGGAGTACGAAACCACTAAAATCATTCGTCGTTAATATTATAAAAGAATTGTGACATCTAGTTAATAACGCTAGATTCGGTAGATACCACAAGAAGTGTCTGAAGCGTCTGACTCACTTCTCAAACTTTTCAATCCTCGATAATCGGTCGGTCAAGGTCAAAGCGTTTGATTTTGGCCCTTATTGCTAAGGTGTTAGAGCAGAAACCCTTACTTTGATAGCGATATCCTCCTCATATATCCCTACATCAAATGTTTGTCTTCTGTTATTGTACCTAGAATAGTATAATATTATAATATACTAGCTTTTGCCCGCGACTTCGTTCGCGTGGAATAGTGACTTCCGGCAGATTTTTGGTTTATATCACGAAAAAAAAAAAAAAAAAAACTATCCTATGTCCTTTCTCAAGTTCCAAACTATGTCTGTACCAAATTTCACACAAATCGGTTCAGCCGTTTAGGCGTGAAAGAGTAACAGACAGACAGACAGAGTTACTTTCGCATTTATAATATTAGTATGGATTATGCGTGGCACGCTCCCTTCGCATCGCACGAGGCGACGCGGTGTCCCTCGGAGCTAAGTGCGCTCTGAAGGCTTAAACTACGCTATGGTGAATAAATAATGTTTATTGACAGGTTCCTTGCTTCACAATATTATGGCAACGCAGTTTCTAACAAGTTTTTAGGTCGCTATTTGAATAGAAGATCAAAACTTTTCCACTAAAATTACCACTGCCATTTTTGCGTTCATGAAAAACTTTATAATATCTTAGAAAGTAAAATTCGGCAAGCTCTTCACATTCGAATAGCTATTACTTGCATAGCAAGTAATAGCTATTAGAATATTACATAGGGGTACTTGCGAGGCAATCTTCGCTGTTCGACAGCTGCAGGAGAAGAGTAGAGAGCAAGATAGGCACTTGTATCTCTGCTTTGTCGATCTGGAAAAGGCGTTTGATAGCGTTCCTCGTGAGGCCCTTTGGATGGTACTGCGAAAGCTGGGATGTACAGAAAAGTTCGTAAGACTTGTGCGTCTCCTGCATGATGACATGGAGTGTTGTGTGGTGGCAGAAGATGAGCAGTCGCAGTTTTTCTCCGTTACCTGTGGAGTGAAGCAGGGCTGCGTCTTGGCCCCTACTCTGTTTGCCCTTTACTTTGCAGTGGTAATTCGTGAAGTCCTCGCGATATCTTCAGAGGGAGTTCGGCTGCGTTTTCGAACGGATGGCAGTCTTTTCAATTTGGCGAGACTGAAGGCAAGTACTAAAGTGTCTCTTGCACACATTGAAGATATTATGTATGCAGATGACTTGTGTTTTGTGGCAGAATCCCCGGAAGGTCTTCAACAGCTTGTTGCTAACCTTCACGAGCAGTGTTCTAAATTTGGCCTGAAGATCAGCGTCAAGAAGACGGAAGTTATGTCTCTGGACGTTCATGGTCATGAGACGCTGAATATTAAGCTCGGTGAAGACGTACTGAAGCAGGTTGATAAGTTTCGATATCTGGGGAGCACATTAACATCGAAGTGTGACCTTGACGCCGAAACCAACAGTAGAATCAGTGCTGCTGCTGCAGCTTTCGGTAAATTAAATACCAGGGTCTTCTGCTCACACGACTTAAAGCGCGCCACTAAAATATCAGTGTATATGGCTGTTGTGCTACCTAACATTCTATACTCTGCCGAGACATGGACACCGTACCGACGTCACATTCAACAATTGGACCGATTTCATCTCAAATGCCTTCGTACAATTCTTAACATTCATTGGTCTGATCGAGTGCGCAATACTGAAGTATTGAGACGAGCCAATGTGGGTGGTATTGAGGCATACCTCATGAGGAGGCAACTTCGGTGGTGCGGCCATGTGGCACGCATGTCAGAGCAGAGAGTGGCGAAGCGCATTCTTTATTCTGAACTTCAGGAGGGCAGGCGAAAGCATGGCGGACAACTCCTGAGGTTTAAGGATGTGCTAAAGCGACACATGAAGGGTTGTGGCGTAGATCCATCTCAGTGGGAAGAGCTTGCGTCTAACCGCGGAGAGTGGAGGTCACTGGTACAACAGAAAGTTTTTGACTTTGAGGATCGTCGGCTCTCAAAACTGGATTCGAAGCGTGACGAACTAAAAGCCCGACCACCAGCGGCAATCAATTACCATTATGTTAATGGTGCTCTCACGTGTCCACTCTGTGCGAGAATATTTGTTAACAAAGGTGGTTTTTCTAGCCACATGAGAGCCCATGATAGACGCCAGTAGGATGACGATGATGCGGTCGCCGTAGCCGAAACCGGCTTGGAAGGATTATTATTATTATTACTTGCATAGCAGAGTACCCAATCAATCTAATAACACTTTCAGTCCAGCCCTATGCTTGGCGGGGTCTATAAAAGGCATACGATTGTGTTTGAGCGCGCTCGGGGGCTACCTAAGCGGGCATTAGCGAAGGACGCGTAGGTTATACGGACCGACCAAGACAACCAGACCCGTGATGTCCCATTCCCGTCTTCGCTTAGAAGTGCAAACACTGGGATCTACATAAATTGGTCATGCTACGTAATTTACGCGCGAGCGGTCACCGCCGGTGGTGATTACACTCGCTTGTTGGCGTATTGGTCGAACCTGGTAATCCGACCGTTTGCGAAATCTCGCCGTGTTACTCTACTGGGGAATGTTTCAGGGCTCTTGGATTTGGTTGGCTTGGCAAATGTTTGGCCGGTTGGGTCCAACGTCGTGGGTAAGTCATTAAGGTGGCGTGTGCATGTCGGGACGTTGACTACCGCCCGAGGGTGGCGACTGTTCGTGCTAGCCGACGACGGGTGCGTTAACTTAATTATATACCTAGTCTCCCCACGGCTCTACCCGTCAATATATTTTATCTCACACTACGCGATCAAACCTAAAAAATACCTTTCTCGAATGGATGTGGAAAATATGATATATTTTTCAATTTTTTACTGAAAAGAAAAACATTATTGTTGGATACGCAGAGGTTTTACATGAATTCCTATATTCCTGGAATAACAATATTTATTTACTTTTCATATTTACATTTGGCCGATGCGTATAAAGTTTTAATCACAGCGGTTTACAGCTTTCACCATAGAGCTTTTAATAAAAACCCTACATTTATGTACCTGACTGACATGTTCAAACGTTTTTTTTTTATCAAATAAAGTTATTATTCACATACAAAATAATATGTTGATTTACACCAGTTGAATAAACTAAATTGTTGCGTTAGGAACCATTCATTAATGAACCAAGTATTTACCTATTTCTTTTGAGCAATTCCGATAATGCATAAACACTACGAGAAACACTTCGAGTATTTACGTTGCTGCTCATTTAGTATATAAGCTGATATAAACGACGGAGTCAGGTGGCACATCGCGTGTGCGACCGGCGGGGGTCGCCGTCGGAGCGCGGCCTCACAATCCACCCCCTATCCGCCTCGAAACCTTTAGAGAAACGTGCAGGGACTTTCGGGTCGCGCGACCCGCGAAATTCCATTTAAAGATGTCGGGATAATTTAGCGCTGACGAGGCAGAGGCCAAATTGACGCGCCCCGGGGCCGCCGTGTCGCCGCGTACTGTATCGATCACGCTTTTTTACAGGGATCACCTCGAGGGATGGCTCTAGTGCACGTAAACAACCCTCATCCATTTTCCCAAATGTCGCGACTGTCGAAAGATCTTGGCTTGCAAAAATGTTCGCGTCGACCCCGGTCCCACGCTGGGCGCCATTTAGCTACGCCCAGCTACGCTAAGTTTTGGATAAATATTTATGATGAAATATTTTACTTTTTTTATATTTGATACAAACTTTTTTTTGTAGAAGGTTTCATAAGTGATTCGTTAATTGCAGAATTGTTATTGGCGCCCACATGGGGCCATTATGATATTAAAATTTCTCTGATTACGTGAACGTCTACCACGTTAATAGTTTGTAAGCGTATCGTAGCTATATGAACGAGCCTTCAATCAGACCATGCATTACATAAAACGGGCACGTCTTCATTGTCTCGGGGACTGGCGTCTCTGCAAGACCAAAGATTTATTTTTTCCTTGATATTTTTATCACTTTCTTATTTCGCCTTGCTTATTGTTTATCGCTGCTGGAAACGATCTCATACTCATACTTATTTATTTAAATGGAGTAGACTGCCAGAGATAGCTATCTATGGAATTATAAGCCCTGTAAAGAAATACATAAAAATGTCTGCCCCAAAAACTATTACTATTGTTCTACCTTTGTCAAAAAGCATTAACGCTCCAAAGAACATTATATTTAGAGCTTATTTTTATTTAATTCTTTATGTTATCATTTGTACCGACTGACATAACCTAGTTATACACATACTTATGCAATTACATACTTATTACGGTTGAATGTATAACCATTACGGGGACATGTGCTTAATAAATTGACTACCCTCCAACGTCTATGCGGTTGGGCAAGGTTAGTCAATCGATAATTACCCTTCTTTATCAAAACCTTGACACCTACGTATGCCTCACCCTCGATAAAATATGGCCTGTCATTACTTCATGACATAATGTGCTTTTAAAGTAATAAAATTGTCATAAATTGTTAAGGTGTCGTTATTCAAAATTTTCAAGATAAACATTTTATTTTGAAAATTTTGATTTTTACACTAATACCGAATTCTGCGCTAGACTTTGTATAAATAAGAAAAAAACATTGTATCGAAAATAGCTACCAATTAATATAAAACAATCTGGAAATCAACAATCGTTCTATCAAAATTCGACGGACCATCGAGGAAAGAGAAGACAATTCCCCAAAATCAGCAATTACTGTGAAAATCATAACGATTATTGAGTTCCCACGTGCCCGTCCGTTGGGAGGCGTGATTAACAGTTAATTGGGAGGGTCGAGGAGTGCCCTCCAAAACATGTGGGTAGTCGTGCTTATACATAGAGTTTTTACGAGGCAATCTTACTCTGCGGTGCGTGGATGTTCTTTTTTACATCGCCGTAGGCGGCCGGGCACGCGACACAAAGACTATGACGCAGAACCGTCACGTTGGAAGGGAAGACGGTTCTGTTTGAATATAAATAAGTTGTAGGTAGATATTATGGTGTTTATAATTGATGAGCTAATGATGTAGGCGATATTTATTTTTGGTCCTTCGAGCCGGACTTGAACCAACGACCTATAGATAACATGTACAGATGAACTGTCTACGTACGGTTATTTTCAAAGTGTAATTATTTCTAGACAAGAGATTGTGTCTCGCCGTCTTAAAATGAGGTTATGTATGAAGTAATTGACTCAACCGACGTGATTTCAATTTAGGAACCTTTTTTTTTGCAGATGTGATTCTTCTGCTCCAATTTTGAGTGAAATCAAACTTCGACTTCTATTAGAAATTACTTTTTCACTTAAACCAGATTATTCCAATACAATCAATTAAAGTTACACCCGTAGTAAACATTTTCCCGGTAAACACAGATATCTATAAGTCGACAACTTCCGAACAGTGATTCGAAATACGAGCTGCATAAAACTCATCATTAATTCCACTTCACCAACTAGGCACGTAAAAGAAAATCCAATTCCACCCTTACACAGAAATTACAGCAAATAATCTTTGACGAGCATCGGGAGGGGGTGTTTGGGGGGGGGCGTACGGTCGCGAGGGGTGTTTTAATTAGAGCGCGGACGCGGCATCGGGCCGCACCCGATGTCCTGCCTGACCGATACACAACTGTGTTTGTTCTGTCTACCTCTGTGGATTCTGTGTACTCCTTTGTCTTACGCCGCCTTTGTTTTGGAGCCTAAAGCCTCTTAGGAGACGCCTGTCGGAGACAAAACATGTGAGACTGCTGTGAAGCGTGTCTGCGCTCTGCGGCCACTGGGCTAATGTTGCTTGTAATTAACTGGGAATTTCTTGAGATGTTTAGCTGGCTGGGGATTCTTTGTGTGAGGAAAGTCGACTTTGTGAGAGGGCTTTTCCAGTCTAGTTTCGTAAACGCGAAACATTTTCTCGTTAACACGCAATTTTATAGAAATCGCCCGAAAATGCTAGCTTGTTGTAGTTAATACTTTCACAAGGCGGATATCATCTTGTCAGTGTTCAAGATCTGTCAGTTTCACTATTACATAGCCGTCACTGTCATACTGGTCTAGGTATTACACGAACAGCAAATGAGATAGTATCAACTAGCAACGAAGTTTAAGTACATCTAGCGCCCCCTGGGTACTCAGCTCCAACCCAACTTTGCTGACAGCCTAATCTACTCACCACAGCACAAAACAACCTACTATCTCATCGTAAGTGTCAATAAAAAAACAGAAGAGAAAAATAAAAAAACCGCTTAGTTTCTTCACCTCCCAGGTTCCTCGGTCCATTCTTACCCTCAAAAGCATAATGACCTAAATTCGACGGTTGTTTTCCCCAGAATATTTCGCTAACCAGAACCAATGGTTTTCGGATACCGGTGTTCCATATTGCGTTATCTTGCCGGCCTATATACTGAGTATGGCCACCTAATAAGAAAGAACAGAAAACCAACTCCATATAAGTAGACTGTCTTAAAAAAAAACAATGAAGACGAAGGTGATGTCAATTTCCGGTCGTTTCAGTTCAGTCATAATGGAAAGATTCTTTAATTGTTTTTGTTCAGTATCATGAGACGATTGTCAGAGGAGAATAGACACGTTGTGTGTCAACCCTAAGTAACGTGGTACGGTGGCAGGAAGATTATGTTGATGGGGGTTCAAATTCAAATTGCTCTTACAGAAATGTATACTGTTATTCCCTGGATAGGTGAACTTTTGAAAATAAGCCAAATTTAAAGAAAACTTGTTGTTTTTGGCACCTCGAATCTGTCTTTGTGCATGATTCTCCTTCTGCTGAAGGCCTCCTCTCTTTATGTGAGGAAACCGGCTAAGCTTAGTTTGCTCGAGTTAATTTTCTGGACCTTCTGCCACCAACTGTGCGACACACTATGTACCGTATATTATGGCTCAGTGCCGTCAGCTGTGAGTCGGTGCACTGCCAGCGAGGCCCCCCCCCCCTCACCCCCCGGCTTCCTCAGAGCCGTCCATTCCTCAAGCTCCACGGAGCGTCACTAAGGGAGCGATCCAAGGCGCGCTACAGCCGATGGGTATGGCTACACTGTAAACATTTTCGGTAAGCATAAACTTTTTAATTAATTCTCCTGTTAAAGGTGGCGCCGATGCCTTTGCCGAATTTTTACTCGACTATGAGGAGCGGAGGCCGAAAAGTTTTATATTACCGTACGCTAACAAGGCTCTCAACTATCCGATCGATTTTCATATTATATTATCTTGATTTCGAAAACGAAAATGTAGGCAAGTAGCGAAACTGACAGGGTAGCGGAATTTGTTCGATAGAATCACCGAGGCCCTGGAACGCAAAGGTCATTAGGAGGAACACGGATGGGTTTAAGTCAGTAAGAGTCTGACACTCCCTTCTGCTTCGCACAGAGCGGGAGGAGTCATTTGATGATTTCTCATCGTTAAAAAAATAGAAAGGCAAGTGCCGAATGGATTTTGCAGCAGTGGTGTCAATCCGGGGTTTATTAATTTAAAATAGTACGTAGCATTCAACAATAAATGTATTCAAGTTAGGGGCTCTTATGTAGGTACCAATTACAGGTCTTCTTCGTCTTGTCGATGATTCCCGTTTTCATAATCAAATTCTTTTGACTAGAACTCTGTCAACTCGATGAGCAGCGTTGGTAGTGGCTTCAGATATGTCTCTCAAAGTCCAGGTATACACAACATTCTCTAAAGTACAATAACACATTTATCACATTTACGTAATTTACTTAGTGACACTCTCAAAACGGTGAAAGAAATCATACGGAAAACATAGTCAAAAAACTGACGTATCCCAAAACCCATAGTAGCCATATTGTTACATCTACCAATCCTTACTTAGCCCCGGTTGTTCACTGTAGTAGCGTCACCTCTCACAGGAAAGCTTGTGTTCTATCAGTGGCCATTATAAGCTGATTATGCCAATCTATACTGACTTACAGATATCTACTGTTTGCGACTTATAAAATTGCTGTTGCCAGTGAAGTTGTTCGCGTGGAAATATCATATAGATCTGTGCAGCCGTTCTGGTGTGATTATTCAGTACCCTTTGGTCATTGATCTCTTACTCTTAATACGGAATGTACCTAAAGCGAGCTCTAAGAAACATAAATATAAGTTGAATTGGAACCCGTGAAGTCGTTAATTAAGGCTTTAGAGTAGTTTAGTTTAGTTTAGTTTAACGGGGCTTTTATCCGCACTTAGCCTCTTGATTGGGCCATTGTGCGTGATGTTTTAAAAATACCTACTCCAACCAACATAGGTCGTCCCAGAATTTCAGCAGCCTTGCCAGACTGCTGCAGGCTTCCGGGAGAGTTAATGGGGATCGTAGAGTTTGTGCCCGGTGATCTGCTACGCTCCTGCACTCTAGGAGTACGTGCCGTGGCGTTTCTTCCGCTTCCATGCATCCTCTGCACAGTGGGCTGTCTGTTACACCTATGTTATGTAGATGTTTGTTTAGGGAACAGTGACCCGTTAAAATTCCTATGATTTTACGGAGTTTGTCCCTTTTAAGTTTGATGAGATTGCGACTAAACTTCATTGATGCCTCCGGAACTGCATCTTTTGTTTGCCTGCATCCTTCACTGTTTCTCCATTCGGTGAGGTGTTTTTCTGTGGTTCTTGAACGCAGCCATGTTTTTATTTGGGCCTGAGGTATGGGCAGTAGTGGTTCCGGTCCAAATACTATATTGCTTGAGCCTCTCTTGGCCAGCTCATCTGCTGCGTCATTACCCAGCGAGTTGCTATGTCCTTTTATCCATTGCAGGGTTACACTATTTGTGGTTGCAATGGATTGGAGTGCATTGTGGCATTCCAGTATTAGGACAGAGGTAATTGTGTTGTTTTTTAGGGCTTGAAGCACCGATGCACTGTCTGAGATGATCTTTATTTTAAGATCACTGACGTCTCTGGCTGCAACTGCTTGTGCCGCTCTGGTGATACCGATACATTCGGCTTGGAAGATTGTGTTTAATTTATCTAGGGTATTTGATATTGAAATGTTTAGATCATTCGAGAAGACGCCGGCTCCAGTACCGTGTGAGGTCTTGGAGCCATCCGTATATATATCCTAACTTCATTGATGCCAGAGCTATCTACTGCTTCTGCAGTGAGTTGGATGTCGTAACTTCTATCGAACACATGGTGGCATGAAGCTTTATCCATGGGCGCCTCAAGGAGTGGTATTTCCTTCAGAATCCCATGCAAAACTTTTGAGTGTGTTGTTTCTGTATTTACTTTCCACAGTCCGTTTGATCTTAGTCTTAAAGCGGTTGCCTGAGCTTCCTCCTGTATGACCAGATCCAGAGGTCTTAAATTTAAAAGATACTCTAACGCTGCTGATGGAGTTGTTCTCATGCATCCAGTAGCTGCTACACTAGCTAAGCGTTGCAGACTCTGGAGTTTCGTTTTCACCGTGGTCAGCTGAGTTCTGGGCCACCATACAACTGATCCGTAGGTAATAGAAGGTCTGATAACTGATGTGTATAGCCAGAGTGTGATCTTTGGGTTAAGACCCCATCTCTTACCAACTAGTCTTCTACACTGATTAAAAGCTATACAGGCCTTCTTTGTTTTAGCCTCTAGGTGACTCGCCCAGTTCAATTTGTTATCAAGAATTATGCCCAGATATTTCACTTGCGTTGATAGGGAGAGTCTTGTGTTGAAAAGCTTTGGTAGTTGTAATTCTGGTAACTTCCTTTTGTTGGTAAAAAGGATAAGTTCTGTTTTCTTGGGGTTTACTGAAAGTTCGTGTTCTTCACACCATTCCTCTACTATCTGCAGAGCAGAGCGCATCACTTTGCATAGCATATCTTCAGCATTCCCGTTTATCATTATAGCCAGGTCGTCTGCATAACCAATAGTAGTGTATCCTCTGTCATTCAGTTTCTTTATGAGGCTGTCCACTACTATGTTCCAGAGAAGTGGAGATAGAACGCCTCCTTGGGGGCATCCTCTTACTACCTTGGCTCTTGTGGTAGTATTTCCCACTATCTGAACCGCCCTTTTGCTGACCAGTTCAGTGATCCAGTTTCTTATTACTGGTTTTACACTAAATTTTTGCAGGGCGTGGTTAATGCTGTTGTGTATTGTTTTATCAAAAGCTCCTTCGATGTCTATGAAGGCAGCAAGTGTTGAGTTTTTATTGGTTATAGCCGTTTCTATTTTGTGCACTACCATGTGTAATGCCGACTCTGTTGATCTGCCTTTCCTGTACGCATGTTGTTGGGGATGCAGTGGTTTGCTTTTTAAAGCTCCATCCCGTAAGTGTCGATCTACCAGTCTTTCCAGTGTTTTCAGAAGAAAAGATGTTAGACTGATGGGCCTGAAAGATTTGGCTTGTGTGTAGTCCTCTTTTCCTGGTTTAGGTAGGAAGACTACTTTTGCCTCTCTCCAAAGTGTGGGGATATATTTGAAAGCTATACAGGCCCGGTAGATTGGTATTAGGTGCTTGGTTACCTGTTTTAGTTGCCATTGTAGTAGGGCCGGGAATATTCCGTCCAGCCCTGCGGATTTGAAAGGCTTGAAACTCCTTAGAGCCCATTCTATTCTATCCGCGGTTACGAGCTTTTTGGCCACATCCCATTCGCTGGTTGTTGGTGCGCTGTGGTGGTCAGTAGGCCACTCTGAGTCGGATGTGATTTGGCATCCGGGAAAATGGGTCTCCAGCAGTACTGCGCTGGTTTCCTCGTCCGAGGTTGTATAGGTGCCGTCGTCTTTTTTAAGGGAGCCCAAAAGGTTGAGATCACCCTTAGCAAGAACTTTCTTAATTCTTCCGGCTTGGTTTGTTGAGTTTATACTACTACAGAAATTACGCCAGGCCTCTGTCCTTCGATACCTGATCCGTTTTTTGTAGTGTTTCTGCGCTGTTTTATACTTGTCCCAGTCCTCGGTGGTCCTGGAATTTTTCGCTTGGTTGAAGAGTTTCCTAAGGCCCTTGCGCAATCTCTCTAGTTCTGGCCCCCACCATGAACTCTTGTCAAGGCTTTTAGGAGTTATAATTGGACATGCCAGTTCGTATCCGCTCAAAAGAGTGTCGGTTAGGAACTGTACGCCGCGTTCTATATCGTTCGTACTGAGTAATTCATCAGGTGTTCGTGCATCACTTAGTGCCTCGTTTGTTAAATTGGTATACCTAGTTATATCTGTTTTTCGGGGGTTACGATATGGAACAGGGTTTGTTATCTTATGCCGTAAATTGAAACACACTCGGCGGTGATCTGCGAACGATGGTTCGCTCGACACGTGCCATCCCTCAACAAGATTTGCCGCCGCGTGTGTAGCTAGAGTAATATCTATAATAGTTTGGTACCTAGAGCTTACAAAAGTGGGTTCCGCACCCCTATTCATAATGTTTAGGTTTGTTTGGAATAAAAATTCGGTTAGTAACTCACCCCTTCTGTTTGCATTCTTACTTCCCCATAGCGGATGATGTGCGTTGCAGTCAGCCGAGATGATGAGTTCCCAGTTCGATGCCTCGCAGTGCCGCACCAGTTCGACGAGTTCACTTGGTGGAATGTCACCGTCGCTCGGCATGTACACTGAGGCCAGGACTAGGATGGTTTGTGTTTCTGTCACAAGTTTCACAGCGGTGAGATCTCTGGAACAGAATTGGTTAAGCAGTGTGGCTGCTATGGTTTTGGGAATATAAATACAGGTTCTAGGTTTGTCAACTACCGTGTTCAGCATTAACTTACCACCGATGTTGTTTAGACCGCAGATTCTGTTGTTTCTTATCCAGGGTTCCTGGATAAGGGCGACGGTCTCGTTGTTTGCCTCCAGCACTCTGCGTAAGGTCGCCGCCGCTATTTGTTTATGCTGGAGGTTGGTCTGTATGACGTTAAGGGTAGAGCTATGGGCTGAGCAGGACATCTTCGTCGCTGGTGTGCCCGCCGCTCTGCGACGACGAGTTCAGGTCTCCCCCGCTCGTACCCTGTCGGGGAGCCGAGGTGGACGGCGTCGAGGCTGTTGCCCCACTCGTCGCTGCTGGTTCGTCTTTCGCCGTAGTCGCCTCGTCCGGTGTGAAAAAGCGGATGTACCCACTTCCCGACATGTGTGCTACACGTCGGTCCCGGTTGAGGATTACCTGTTTTTGGTCTTCGGGGATGCCCAGGGTCAGGTGGACTACCTTCTCCCCGTCTTCTGGTTCTTCGGGTTTGTCATCCACCGTCATGCCGTACAGCTGCCAGGACTCGACTTTGTACCACGGGTTCTGGGCGCTAAGGACCCTGTGCAGTGTAGCAGTCTCCGTGATACGGGTGTGGATGAGAAGCCCTGCCTTTATCTTCTTCTTCATCTCTGATTGGCTAATGACAGCCAGAGTGGTGTCAGGAATAGGTGATGGGATGTTTTTTACTGACCTTGTTAGCCAGCTGAGAGCGTTTGCGTCCTCACACCACATCGCTAGGGCCCCGTCCATGAGGAAAGGGCGACCGCGGAAAGATGGGGCCGGCATGCTCGGAGACTGCAGAGACAGAGCGGCTTGCAGAATACTGGCATCAATAGCCACCTGCAGCTGCTTGGCCTGGCTGGTCGAGAGGTCCCTAGGTGGGACGGTAACAACTGCTACCATCAGATGCGATTGTGTCGCATCCGCGTAACTTACCGTCCGCTTCGCTCCGGTTTTCGCGCGCTTGGCATCCCCTCTAGGAGTCTGGGTTTCATCAAGGCGAGGACGCTTCGAAGAAGCGTGCCCGTCCAGACTTACCCCTCCCCCAGACTGTTCCTGCTCAGGAGCAGTGGGAGCCGCCGCAGCTGGCCGCCGTGCGCGATGACCCCTCCGGCTGCGCCTCATTTTCTGCTGACCAGACGGTGGTGGTGGTGGTGGTGGGTTCTGGGACTCCGTTCCCTCGGGTGCCGTTTTCGGTGCCTTCGGGTCGGACTGATCGGGCTCGCGCCGCGTTTTCGTGGCTGCAGTCACCGTCACAGTAGGAGCGGATTTAGGGTGGGGTAAGGGTTGGGGCTTTGGAGCTTCCCTTCCTGTGCGCCGGTTGTGGCGACTCCATTCAGGTAGGCCCTTCTGCCCTTTGGTATTTTCTTGCTGCACACGCGAGCTCCTTTTAGAGGGTCGCTTATGTGCAGCAACATTTGACCATTGTGACGTGGTGTTGGTGTCACGCGGTATGGCCTCTGCGAGGCCCGACAAGTCAAGACTTGAGCAATTTTTGTCCCCCCCAGAATACGTGGGACAGACTGAGCTAGGCTCAGTGAAGGATTCTCCACTGCCTGAGGCAGCGGTACCTTCCTGGGGTAATATTTTTTTAAAATGTGCCTCCATCTTATGGTTTGGGCATAGGTATTAAAAACCAAAACTCACACTTACCTGCCCTTGATGAGTGTGGTACCGCTTTCTGAGGGTATTTAGTGCCCCAAGGCCAGGTGGGCCCGAAATGTGGTTATGCGCCGCCACTGTTCGGCTCAGCCAGTTGGTTCGGTTTTAAGGCGCCAAAGGTTCGCCTGTCGCTCTTTGTATTTTGCTGCTGTGATCCCGAGGTAGGTGGTAATGTACGGGGACTCGTTGCAGACCACAGCATTGCCCGGGGAGGACGACCCACACTGATGTAGGTGTGGGCCCATCAATAGGCCGAGGCGTCAGCCTAGAGACGGCGTGGACGTATACAAAGAACTTGTCGGTGTGCGCCTGATAGCCTCGACTCCGCACTCTCGAGGCGTGCGCTGCTGGTATTCTTAGCATTTTGTCGGAGTGTATTTCCTGGCTGAAAGAATACACCCCACTAAGACCTACACCAACCTCCCAAGTCCTCCCAAGGCTTTAGAGTAATCACTCACGGAAACCCGTTTTCCTAATAAGCTGATTTTATATCGCAACTTTAAGGTTGGTACTACGCAATACGTAACCGTTTAAAATGCTTTTTGCAATAGGTTCCTATGTCTATATGAAAAGTAAATAAGAGATACTTAGAAATGAATAATTAAGTTTTACAAAGTGCCTGAAAGATAGCCTGAGAGATAGCCTGAAACAACATATTGAATGAAAGTTAAAAAAAACACCGAAAAAACAAGCACATTTTATTATTATCGCTTTATTTGTATGGTCTTTGTGGCAATGACATCCGCAAACTCTTTTGGAATATGATGATATGATCAAATAAAAGTAAAAAATACAACCCAACATTTATTGGAAAACATTTCATACCAAAAAAAAAAACGAATTTGCATGGCGTGTACCTACACTACCTACCTCTACCTACCTCTACCTACTGGGAAAATATGAACGCCCTTGGAAAATTCACTCACTTTTTTCACTTTTTTGTTTTTCCCCTAATTTCACACATAAGTATACGTTGCTATACATAGGTACCTACTTATTAGGTAGCAGTAACTACACAAACCGAATACAAAAACCGTTCAATACTCGTGTATTCAAGTTGAATACATTTTGAATACATTTGAGCTCCATTTGCCTAACCCTCCCCATGCGACCCGTTTAAAGATTCACAGCACCGCGGGCGTGGGTCCTTTCGACCGCTTTGAAGATATTCGCCTTCATTAACGCGGGTAGCGGGTCCGAGTGACCCGCGGGGCCGGCCTTGATTCTCACAGTTTAATTCGTGAGTTGCGCGTCTAAAGTCCTCTTAGTTTTGATGCTTTTGATGTCGCTACTGGCTGTAGCTATGGGCTATTATTATTTAGTTCGTTGATATCTTAAATGTACTTAGAATAAGATTATAGGTATTCCGTAAAACATAACATAACTTTATGCCTTTAGCCCCCAAGGGTTAAAGGGCTGTAGTAACCAGCACCATGAGCCATTCCTGAGTTTGTCAAGTAATCTCTGTAGACCCACAACACAATATAATTATGACAAATGAAATAGGTTTTCTTTTTGATTTGAGTTCCCAATATGGTAATGTTAGTGACTATATCAGCTTTAAAACTTTATCCTAATTTATCAAAATCAATTCATGTAATATCATGTCGCTCTATGTAAAATACTGGTATTCAGCTGCATCCGGTCAAACTGAAGCCGACCTGAGTTGGGAAAATGTTAGGCATCACATTACATTTATCATCATAATTCATTAATTTCATTTTGTTTTAAGTAAAATTTATATTGTTTTCCAATGGTATCATTAAGATTTGAGAAAATAACAATGGTATTTACTTGTGAAGTTTGTGCTGATAATGTGTGTTTGTTAGATGTTAAATCTATAATGATAAGATTCATGTTGTATGTAAAGGAAGATTTGTACCCGAATTACGAGAAGCAGAGAAGAATTACTATAGCTGCCGCACGCAGAGAGCTTTAATGATTACTTAGACCATCACTTTGTAAAGGTTTTGACAGTTTTGTCATATAAAAGTAGGTATATCAAATCTTTACTAAGTGACGGCTTAAGTAATCATTGAATATCAGTGTGAATGCTAAATATACCTATAATAGACATAGATACAAGCACTTAGTGTACCAAAAAAATAACCACAACACATCGCAGAAAACACGGCACATCGCAACACTAGTTTACCGGCAACATCTCAATCCAGCATCCCATCGCTGACGCAGCACCCCACATTTGTATCAAGAGGGCAAATAAAGAAGGAAACAAGTTAGATGGAGTGGACCCGGACCGCGTTCGCGACTAATTAACCCTCCCAGCGAGGGTGGCGGCGGGTGGGGGGTTAAAAAATATGCGGCGCCCGTAGGACTACGCGACGCCTCCAAGAATTTTCACTTTCAGACTGCAACTGGTTTGTAGCTTGTGATTTCCAAGCTTTGTTTGTAATTGTAGTTCTATAGGAATTGTGGATTCAAAGGTACATGACATGGCCTTTGAATCCGCGATTCCTAGAACATTTTTTTATTGTAAAAGGCGGAGCGCATTTTAGAGTTGGGATTGCAGGTTGACTTGCATTTTATCTCTAGTATTATCTTATTGTGTAAAGGATTTATTATGTTTTTCATGTTATATAAACATATAATAAAACAGTTCTTAGTAAAGCATCAAAAGATTATTATATTGTGAATTAGAACCTAACTCTATTCAATTATAATTATCTATGTTTCATGTGGAGCAAAATCTAGGTACATTCTACTCTATCCAATAATTCGGGCAATATATCAGTAAACCTGAAAACGTATTTGCAAAATGGATGATCGGTTTAGTGGTTTAGACGTGAAAAGGTCAAAACAAACTAACTGTCGCATTGATGATTTTATTAGCTGGATTTACTAACGCGTCATTAATAATTTCACTATTGAAATAAAAAAAAGTAGTTAAAAAACTAAAAAACCCGACTGAAAAAACTCATTTTAAATTAAACAAAACTTGGAAGCAGGCGGGGTCCATTCTATTTTCATTTTTTCTTTTCATAATTTAATATTCAAATGAACCCCGCCTGCTTCCAAGTTTTGTTTAATTTAAAATGAGTTTTTTCAGTCGGGTTTTTTAGTTTTTTAACTACTTTTTTTATTTCCAACTTTTTGGTTTTTGTTTGTTCTTTCATTGGTCGCGTAAAATTCTTCGCAGATGATTTAGCTTTTGTGCTTGTTTATAGGATTTCTCACTTTGAATTTCTTTTAACCAATAAGTATTATATATTTTTGTAATCTCCTTTTAAAACCCTTTATTTTGATACCCTACTCTATGGTATTGGAAAAAATTTTTTTTTAGAACTCCGCGATTTGGCCCCCAAAATCCGCAATTTTTCTTTGTATTTTAATTTTAATGTAGCCTATAACACTTGCGCCATCAAGACGAATCTAACGTCGTTTATTTCATTTAAATCGGTTCATCCGTTTATGAGTTATGAGGGAACAAAGAAACGGACATACATACATACATACATACACGTCAAACACATAACCCTCCTTTTGGGCTTCGCCGCAGTCGGGTAATCAATAAATAATGACCTATCAGAATATTCCACAACAAATATTGACTTAGGTTGTTCCCATTATAATATTATTTAATAGACAGCCTCCATAATAAAGTCGCAAGTAAAGCGAGTGCACAAGTCCGAAGTGAGACAAGGGAGAGGGTGACACGACGACACGAGTCGACACGAGTCGACTCAGACGTCCTCACGGAGGGCAGCAAGGTCGAGAGTGCCTACGGACGAAAAGCCTGAGGAAAATTTGTGCTAGGGAAAATTTGGCAACAGTTATTTAAATATTAATAAAGAAATGATAGGGTCTTGTCGAATTTGGTTCAGTTTTAAGTATTGCTTTATATTGGATTAGTGTTAGACAAAAGATTAACTTACGTAGGTACCTAATTGATTAACTGTATACAATTAAGAGGTATCGATCAGCTGAATTGCCTGAGACGAAAGTGTAAGACTAAGTGTTCTGCAATTTACGATAAATGACATTTTCTACACTTTCCTGACCTGGGAAACGTATCCAGGGCCCCGAGTCTGCTATTCAATAGTGTCAGAATGGTCGATCATTGATCTCATAATGGTTGATTGATGACAAGCCAAAAAGTACCTTATGCCTGTCGACTTAAGGTACTTTTTGGCTTGTCGTAAATCAACCATTATGAGATCAATGATCGACCATTCTGACACTATTGAATAGCAGACTCGGGGCCCTGGACTACTAGACCAACGAGACATCGAGTACCAACTTACCCAACACATAACTGTCATTCTTTGGTAGCTCTATGAAATTGCTACATCACAAAAACTTTCGAAGGGCGTCAACAAACTCCCACTAACTTCCCTGTATTTCTGCACCCAGTTTAAAGTCACAAAGTTACACACTAATTGTTCCTCTAGGGACATCTTTCATCTCAGTTACAGCACTATTATGAACGCACGTGCTCGGCCCATCCACAGGCTATATTTAGACTTACACGTGCCGCTAGCCTGGGCCCAATGTTTAAAGCCCGGGGCAATATATTCAATATTGTTAGTTTGTTAGAAACGTGGTAAATTTTTCTAGTAAGTTCTGTTTGGCAGTTAGATTTGTTTCCTGTTTAGTTTCTTAATTTATAAGAAGGAAATTATAAATATAAAATATAAATATGAAACTAATAACATGTGTATTACATAGTCGGTTGTTCTTGTGTTACGGCTGTAGTTTAGAAAGTAAGAGATATAAACGTAAACACAAAGCATTTATTTAAATTAGACTATTACAGGCACTTTTGAATGTCAGAAAAACAAATAAAACGGAGCTACAGTCACCACTCACCGGCTCAGTAGGCGACTCGACACCAGGCATAACTTGTGACAGTACTGTAGTTGCTAATTCCAAAGATCTGTATAGAGAAGAAGAAGACTATACTTTGCTGCTACTATAAATGCTTTGAATTTGTATAATCCCTTAAGTATCACTATCACTACATATTATAAAACAAGTAAGTACTCCGCCGCGTCTGTCTGTCTGTCTGTTCACGAAAAACTCAAAAACCACAGCACCGGTTTTCATGCTGTTTACATCAATGGACGAAATGGTTCTCAAGGAAGGAATAATTTTTTTTCGAAATTCAACGCCCTTTTTTTTTTGGTGGGTTGAAAAACATCGAATGACCCCACCCGCTCTTGGACAAAGCGAAGGGAAGTGTCAGACTTCTACTGACTAAAAACCGAACCCATGTTCCTTCTTTGCCCTTGCGCCGAGGCCACGTCATCTAGTACAAAAATCAAGGGAATAAGTTTGTTGGGATATTTTTCGACATCAACGCGGGCGAAGCCGCGGGCAAAAGCTTATTGAATACTTATTTAGACAATGCGCGTATCAGGAAATCAGGAAGTGAATCTAGACTTCAGTTTTGAAAGCTTCACTTTCACTAGAACAATAAGACTTCCCGATATATACCCAATACATAGGTTCGGACACTGTATCGTTATCAATACACAGTCGAATGCGTCTGCCCATCCCCCTGATACAATCAGTCCCGATTCGCCTCTTAGAACAACACGATTCATTTTCCCCCTTTCTCCCACTTACGGGTAGTCCGTAACTTACGGGGGATAATCTGAAAATGATCCGCTGACGAGAGCCTTTGTAAGTACTTTGTGTATTTTGTTGGAGTATCGAATTGATTTGTAATAAACGGTTATTGGAAATGTCTATATTACTGTGCAGGGTTATAATACCACATAATATTGTAGACATACATATGACATCACGCCTGTAACCCCCAATATTAGGGCTTTCAATCCGGAGTTCCGGAGTTTCGTAACTCCGGAGTTTCAGAGCGATTTTAAGCATTTTTCAAATCCGGAGTTGAAATAGAACACCGGACTTAAAACCGGTTCGTAAAGTGTAAAGTTGCACCTAAGTGTTGCAGAGCAACTGGAGCAGGAGTTAAGCAAATAAAACAATAAAAAATAAGGGTTCCTAGTTGACTATACGGAACCCTAACAAAGCACCCCATCTGCTAATTTGGATTTGGATGTATTCGTAAGAGTAGATGTAGAGTTTAATATGACAATAGCGGATGCAGAGGAAAATCAAAATAACCTACATATTTTAAGTCGCGTAACCGGTCATGAATTCAGACTCTGTGGATACTACTAAGAAATTCCTGATGGGAAACCCCAATTTAACACTTTGCTAACCTGGTAATCGAACCCGGTGCCAAGATGTGAATTGGATATTACTAATTACTTTTAAGGAGCCCAAAAATATAATATCTGTTTTAAGTTTCAAAACCCAAAACAGATTAAAAAAGTATTAAACAGAATAATATCTAAAGCAATTCGCAAGGTACTTAGCACCGATGTTACGCGACGTAGTAAAACGTAGAGGTAATGTTTTTACGAGGCAGACGCGGCCCCTATACATAAATTCACCTGCTGCGATGAAAAATAAAATAAAAATATATCTAGACACTGCGTCAGGACATCGTGGGAGTAAAGATGTATGTTTTTTTTTAGTGAACATTGATCTTACTTCTATAACTTCTATTGGTCCTCATCCTAGGAACCTTGTTTGTTTGGTTTGGAATTGTTCTTTGAATCCTGAGTAAAGCAACCAGATGCTTACATTCGTATTTATAATCACGTTAAAGTATGTAATTACTTGACATTGATAACATAACATTACGCCGCCTTGAAATTATCTGCCAATAAGTAAGTTAATGAGAACTTAATCGCTGGTGGTGAAACAGGCTGCAGTTTATTTTCTTTGACAGTACTTACTTCATTCAATTTCTTATTTATTGCGTAAAGATGGTTGCGTATGTAATTACTGAAACTCGAGTAATTGCTCAACTTATAACTACATATTGTACTGCTTCTTTGGTTATGGTCGCAAACGCGACTGCTAAGCGCGTGGTCCTGGGTCCAATTCCAAGGCCGAGCAAATTGTTATTAGGATTTTCCATAAGGAAATTCTTAGTAGCAGTCTGTATTTCCTGATAGCTATAACCTAGGGGTCTTTAAGTCAAGAGTGAATAGGTTACTTCTAGGTAAGCGTGCTCCATCGTAGACCGCATCATCACTTTCCATCAGGTGAGATAGTGGTCAAACGCGAACCTATCAATAATAAAAAAATAAAAATAAAAACACATAGTCTGAATTTTTACCCGGTTGATGTCAGGGCTCGCCCCCTATAACATTTCTATATATATATAAATAAAAAGAGAAGTCCTGACTGACTGACTGACTCATCAACGCCCAGCCCTAACGCTTGGACTTAGAAAGCTGAAATTTTGCACAGAGGTTCCCTTTATAATGTAGACAAGGAATAAGGAAGGATTTTTCAAAATTCAACCCCTAAGAGAGTTAAATAGGGGATGCAAATTTGTATGGAAAATCGTCATTTTCACGCGGGCGAAGCTGCTGGCAAAAGCTAGTAAAACATAACTGACGGCATGTTGATGAGCTAAAGGTACACACACCGCTGTCTAACCTTCCAGGGTTCTTTTCCTACTCCTCCGCTATTCTTTTCTGATTAATTTCGTTACGGGATCCAGGACAGTTAAATCGTTTCTCTGGGACTTCGTCGAGCTTCATTGTCTCGGCGCTTTTCTGGTGGTCGCCACTGTTGATTCTGGCTTACAGGGGTTACAGTGCTTTGGGAATAGTGTGGCGGGATTGTTCCACAAAAAAAAGAACCCTCCAGTCCCTTACAGGTATGATGACTGCTAAGTTGTACATGTCACCATTAGGTACTAAGGGATTCTTACTTTGTGTACACACCTTTTGAGAAAAAAAGTCTCGTCTTTTACCTCAGAAAATGTAAGGTTACACGTGCCGTGGCTCAAAATGCGTAAAAGTTATCCGAAGTTTGTCCCATTGCGGATTGCGGCCAAGGCCTTACGTTTTCTTGAGCGAAGTTAGCTTACGGGGAAAGGTAACCGCGAAATTCAATTTCACGAGTAAGTATTTCAGAAAAAGTCGCTCAATGGGGTTAAATGAACTTGGAGAGTTGTATTGATGATTTTAATGACTCTATGAAGCCGTATTAGTCTAAAAATATATAACTTATAAACGGACATAAATGTTTATATTTCTAGAAATCTAGACTTTTAGCGTTCTTAAAATTGTGTTAGTAGCTCTCTCTTGCTCATACTTCACTTATGCTGACAAGTAGGACATGTCCGTGGAAGCGACAGAACACCAAGTTCCACAGCCAAAGTCTTCCTCCATCACGAGGGGCAGATAACAGTTCGTTACACGAACGTTTTGAAGCCGACGTTGCGATGCGACTCCAGTAACTGCACCCTCGGTGTATACCTCGACTTTTGGCGCACCTACTCCGCGATGCCCACTGCTTTAGTCACGGTAATTCTATAGCTAGTCATCATCATCATCTTAACCTTATCGCATTCTATTTGGGATCGACGCAACACGTTTTCTTCTTCAATAGGGGATCGGACTGGGTCAAAATAATATGATTCTGTTTAGTCCATAAGTTAGATTATTGAAAAATATTGAATGCGTGTTTTTTGTTTTATCAAATCAATAAAAAATGACGAAGATAAAACGCGTCAATGATCTTGTAATGGGGCTTGAAACGTCACCTGTGTCATCAAAATGTATACTATCATATGACGTCACACGAGTTTTCGAAGCACTGTATCGTCTTCATTTTAAGTTTACGTGAAAAAAGAAAAAATACGTGTCCAATAATTTTTGGAAATCTATCTGACGGACTAATTAGTTTTTTTTTTGTCCGATCCCCTATTCTCCCCAATCTGGCATCATGTCATCATTTAATACTTTCTCTTTCATATCATTCCTTCTTTCTCTCACATAATCCATCCATCTTTTTGTTGACGGTCCTCTCCCCCTCCATGCACCAACATTTATACACATCACTTTTATAGTGACATGCGTTTCATTCCTCCACATTACATGTCCATAACAAGATAGACGAGTTTTCTGTTGTCAGGCGCCACTTACAAACTTCAGCTAGTAGACTATATCAAACATTTCCAACGCCTATAGAAGCTTTGTATCGCCTACACCGAGACATTCATCTCTTTACCCGTAAAACAACAGTAGGTAGGTACTACGGAACCCTTTTTTAAGTGCGTCTCGTTCGATTTACGAGCGCGTTTACGATTATGTCAAGCTTTGTTAACACGCCGTGCAGGTGCGCCCCTTTCGACAGATTAGTTTTAATCCTACAAAACTTTTTTACGTAAGTGTATTATAGGGCGTTTATCCCTGAAAGTTTAGGCAGAGGTGTACCTAATAGTAGACCTATATTTCGCCAGTGTCCCATGTAATGGAGGCGAGCCTATTGCCATCAATCGGGCACAAATACAGACTACTAATGAGAAATTCCTGATGGACAAACTCAGTAACAGTTTGCCCGTCCTGGGAATCAGACCCAAGATCTCACGCTCAACAGTCGTCCTATCGACCACTACAAAAAAACATTGTAATATAGAAAAAGTATAAAAAAAATCCTTCAGTCTTAATACCTATGTAACGTTGTAGGAGTCAGTAATCAGTACACTGCCGATACTTTTTTCATCAATATTGCTTAGTTCAAAAATAAGTATTATAATATAGCGAACAAACAGCTTTACAGTGCATACTTTAATAAAACATACCAATAAAAAACTCTCATGACCAACCATCACCAGTTCACCACAACATAAATCAAACCGCGGCTCCAGTTCGCGTGACCTTGTCTCGGAGCTTTACCGGCCGGAAGCCTGCCCACCGGCTGCGCGCGCGCACCGGACCGCGGGGTGACACGCAGCGGACGAGCGGGGTGGTAGGTGGTATGGGGGGAGGGGGGGACAGGATGTGGTCACGCACATTCGCGGGAGATCGTATCACGGCCGCCGGGGAGCGCCGCACGCGAGCCCGCGGAGAAACCGCCGCGGTAGTGATGGCCGAGAGGTCGATAGAGCATTCTAAGACACAACAATAAGGTTCGGTTAAGCCGGTAAGGACAAATTGTGGAAATGGCTCTAGTCACCAAACTCTGACAGATAAGGAATTGAAGCCACTTGCTTCATGATTTTGTTAAAAGAAGTACGAACCTTCTTAAACTTTTACCAAAATACTCTTTTATTTTTGGAGCTACGCTGCTACGGCGCTTGCTACAAGTCGGCTACGCACGCTACAGGTTTTGCTACGAAATTGCTACGCGTTCAAAAGAAATTCGCGACGCATTTGATACGCGTCCGTTACGCAAATTATATGTACTATTCACGTTTCTCTTACTTGTACTACTATTAATAATCGACGTTAACAAATACAAATTGAGAACAGAAGCTTCTAGTTGTCATGTATAATTTGTAATAAGCTTCTAATTATATCTTTATTCATCGTAAGTTCATAACAGGAACTCTGAAAATGGCACCGGTGATTGAAAAATTGTGTGGTAATGGAGGAATGAGGAAAATGTCTTGATGAAAGGTTTAAGTATGAATGTATATGGATGGGTATAAGAGTAGAAGAAGACAGGCGCGGTCGCAGCCTGAAATTTTGGAGGGGGTCACTCACTACACTAATAAATATTTGAGACGTCTGGTACTATTTCCGGTACTGTTTCTAAACTAGATGTCATTTCAAAGTTATTTTGGCCATCGTACGTAGTTAATAAAAAAAACACCACTAGATGTCAGCAAACTATAAATTTATCGCTGTTATGCAGGGGTGCACAGACTTATTGAGACCAAGGGCCACTTGGGCAAATGATAACCTAGTGGCGGGCCACCAGAACAAACTAAAAATAAAATATTACCAAAAATTTAATTAAGTACAAAAATAATTTAATAGTCTGAAGCGTGGCATTGTTTTGCGCTTACAATCTTTTTAACACTCGTAAAATTTCTTTCAAACTTTCATTTGCAGGGTGGTTTCGCTTTTATGTTTTTTATTATCCGATACCGATAAAGTTTGTTCACTTATGGGCCCACTAAAATATAAGAGCGAGCGAAGCGAGCTCGAAAATTTTTGGCTTTCACCTAGGAAAGGTGATTAATATTATTTGATTTTTATTTTAATACTTATTAATAAAATGCACATTTAACTCACTTTTACTAGTAACGTATTCATGGATTGGACACTCAGAAAACCGCGGCGGTAAGAGCGAGCGTAGCGAGCTAGAACATTTTAGTGGCATGCGGCAGACCAAAATATTTACGTAGGGCTAGTTCAAAAAGCCGCCCCAGCGCAGCGCCTTAAAGTAAGGAAAATACCACTGCTTAGTTGTCCTTATTTTTTGCAACAGGACTTGATCTGTAAGGCTTACTATAAACGCCAAATCACACAACCAGTCAGGATTTTTGAGTTCCACGAACATTTCTGAGTACGCATCATGCACCTGCACAGCGAGCCCGCTTAGTAACGCGCGTGATTCAAATTACCTAATATTTGTAAACCTTAGCTATATTTTCCTTCAAATGCACGAGGGAATATGCGGCCCGCGGGCCGCGGTGCACCCCGTTATGGGATGGCTAGAAATTTTATTTTATTATTTGGCAAATTTTTGAGATTTTACAATTTGATCTTAGATTTTGGGGGGGGTCATGTCCCCTGTGACCCCCCCCTTCGGACCGCGCCTGGAAGAAGAACGAAGAAACGATGGATGGACTGCGTGAAGGATGATATGGCAAGAAAGGTGTTGTCTGCTGAGATGACGAGAAATAGGGAAGTATGGAAGAAGAAGACATGTTGCGCCGACCTCAAATGAATTGGGATAATCTATATAAATAAAAAGAGAAGTCCTGACTGACTGACTGACTGACTCATCAACGCCCATGCAGCCCAAACGCTTGGACTTAGAAAGCTGAAATTTTGCACAGAGGTTCCCTTTAAATGTAGACAAGGAATGAGGAAGGATTTTTCGTAATTCAACCCCTAAGGGAGTTAATAGGGGATGAAAGTTTGTATGGAAAATCGTCATTTTCACGCGGGCGAAGCCGCTGGCAAAAGCTAGTGGTAAAATAATGATGATGTATCCTAATTCATCGACATGGACATGTGTCCCATCACTAGCGGATGCGGCGCGCGCGCATGGGAGGCACGTCGCCTCCCGCGAGTGCCGCACTACCGCCGACATGGTACCGCCATCGTCATCGCGATGCCACCTGGCAACCGCCTCATGAATCGACTGCTAAACTTGTTATTGAAGAGATAGCTGTATACCTATGTAACAGTATAGTTCATTTTACGTTGTCTTGATTGGTGCTTTAATGGAATGATTAGTCATCATCATTTCAAGAAGCTTGATAATAACAGTCAATCAGATCAATCTTCAAGTTAAGCTGCGCTGGTGTAGGTTGGTCTGTGGATGGGTGACCACCCATTATATACCGAGTTTACTCCATACCTCGGAAAGTACGTTAAGCTTTTGATCCCGGCTGTCATTTATAGATCTCTGATAGTCGTGGCTCGTTGTTAAATTGAGTCAGTAGCCCGAAAGTCTGACAACCAGTCTTACCAAGGGGTATCATATTACCCAGTACTGGCTGAGTTGTGGAGGTCAGATAAGCAGTCGCTCCATATAAAATACTGGTATTCAGCTGCATCCGGTTAGACTGGAAGCCGACCCCAACATAGTCGGAAAAAGGCTAGGCAGATGATTCTTGCTTATGCAATGCCATAACTTTGAAGCCACGGTACCTTAAATCTTATAATGCCTACAATAACACAACGTTTAGGTACCGTCGAACAAGCTAATAATTTTACAGCGAGTTAAATTGCATTTACTTTTAAGCTTTAATTTAGGGACTGATGTCAAAGAAACAGCGTTTGACATTAGTCGCTTAATGCGAAACGCTTTATAAAACAAAATTGCAATCAATGTTCTCAGTGTACTGGAATTACAAAGATTTCTGCCTGTATACTAATTAGCTTATTCGACTGTACTTATTAGATACATAGAATAATTAAGGTCATACCTACACATGTTTCCGATGTTGTAACAAGTTTGTAAAGTATAGGGTTTGCTCTGAAGGATCAGCTGTTTACACTGTGGGAAAGTTATCTTTTAATTTGCGTTATGATCTGACCTGATAAAATATTAACTCTAACAAAGCGAATTAGTTTCTGGAAATGTTTTTGGCTTCATATGGCTTATTGGAATTTAACCCTTTGTGCTAATTTGTGAAACTTTACGGTTTTAAGTTTCTAGTTCCGCGCATTCTAGTCGTATAACAAAAAAAATAATTTTGCTATTTTATTATGTAGCTGCGTCCTGCGGTTTCTCCGTCTTAAGTTAATGACCTCTCATTTTTTTGTAAATAAATTATAGCCTATGTTACATCTAGCTAGATAATATAGCTATCTATTGGTGAAAACTTTATAAAATCGGTCTAGTTGCATCGGAGCTTATCGGTTCCACCAAAAAAATCTCTTGATGGTAATTAGTCTTCACAATCATAAGCATGATAAAAAACATAGGAGAAATTCCTAGTGTGGGGTAAAAAAAGCAAATTGCTCCGATCTCGACAATTCAGTTACAGAAAAGCATCTCATAAAACGATACCCTACATAATAGACACAAAACTTTATACAAAACCACGTTAAAACCAAAAAAAAAGAACCGTTAAATAAGGACCCACTAATAAATCATATAATCATCAAATAGTACACGGAACCTTCGTCAGTTGAAGGCTATAAAATATCCGGTAACACGGCCACCTGTTGCCCACCAGTTGTTGCGCAACAAAACACCCGGGTGATCCGGTTGAGAGTTCATTTAACAACTGTAGTGTTTTTGATAAGTGGATTTGAGAGGGTTAATTTTTGATTGTATAGTTAATTTTGTGGTTTTATTTTTCTGTTGTTGCTTTTTGACTGTTCAATTGACTGGCTGTTTTGGTGATAGTATATAAAGTAAGTCAGAGTATTATGTTGGTCTCAAATATTCCTTGCCTTGCCTTGCCTGCCTTGGGGTCTAAAATGGCCACTTTGGCAGATCATAATTTATAACAGGATCATATTAGAAATTGCGTTAAAATTCGTAAAATAGACTCATAACAGTAATTGCGTCTGTGACCATTTTACAAATTTCCCCCCTTCGTTGGTCCAGTGGTCACAAGCGCGACTGCTAAGCGTGAGGTCCTAGGTTCGATTCCTGGGTCGGGCAGGGCAAAGTGTTTTTGGGTTTTTTCATCAAGAATGTCTTAGTATCTGCCAAAGGGCCTGGATTTGTGCCCGGTTGATGGCAATTGGCTCGCCGTCTATTACATGGGACTCAAACATAACTGGTGAAATGTGGGTGTACTATTAGGTGCGTGCTGCCTCACCCTTCGGGAATTACAAGCGTTATGTTATGTTAAATATGGCCTATCAGGTTTGAGACATGATGTGGATAATTATGTTATGTAATAAAGCAGCACAGATTTTAATAGGTACTCTACACACAGAGCTTATATTGTGAACATATACTTTTAATTGGGCCAACTTGAGATTTTTGTATCTATGAACCGTTATTTCCTTTGTTGCGACGTGTTTTCTGGCTAGACCGTGTAAAATGAGCAAAACTATAGTCATGTAATTCTATTGTCCATGGCATACTTCTATACACATTTACATCACTTGAATACGATACAAAGATATTCGGGCCCCATTCTGCATAATTCCAACGAAAATATTCCCCCAAAAAATGCGAACGACGAAAAAAAACAATAGTGATGTACGTTCCATCCTTAATTCCCGCGCACCAAATTAGGGCAGCACGCATGCGAATCGATATTGCGTGATTATCGAGTATAATGGTCGCGAGACGCGGGGCGCTGTGTCCCGGGGTCTGCTCGGACTTCGGACTGACAGACCCGGGCACTGATCACGGACGGACGGATAATTTGAGCATTATGTACACACATCAACACGGTCTAGGGATATTTCATACTCATTTAAATAACTCGAAAAGTACTGGCCGCATTGGAATCTTTAATACACCGATTTGTTTGTAATTTATCTCAGACTAATTCCAAATTCAAATTTTTGAAAATTCTTTTGTTTCGGTGGCATAAAAATGTCTTGATGTATAGGAGAGGGAATTTTCATTTGTGCGAAATTTAGAAAACAATACGAATTACGTTTAGTTACAGTTTTTTTTCATTTTTAAACGAAAGATAAAGTTAAAATTGAGGTATTGTAGCCATGCAATGCCGACATTTGACGAGGGCGGAGATGTTACGAGCTGTGGGAATGCTGGAAGCTGGATCTGTTCAGCGTAATGTTGCTGAGGCCATAGGGACCCATCAAAATATAATTTCAAGATTGTGGATACGCTATCGTGCCACAGGTGAAGTAGCGGAGAGGCACCGGGGGCCAAGTCGCATCACTACCCCCAGACAAGACCGATTTTTGCAAATTACTGCGCGAGCTCAACCAAATGCAACGGCGACTCAATTGGTCCAAAGGCTGCGAGTGGAATACCAAGTGCTTGTGAGTGACCAAACTGTAAGAAGGCGACTGCATGAAAGCAATCTACGCTCTCTACTACCACTCCGGGTCCCACCTTTACGGAGAGGCAATCGTGGACGACGATTAGAATGGGTTCGGAACCACGTGGACTGGGGCCGTGAACAATGGTCCAATGTGCTGTTCACGGATGAATCCAGGTTTGACTTCCATCCAGATTCACGAAGGACGCGTATTTGGCGAGTTCCTGGACGATGGAGCCGTCTCCAGAACCCTCAGGAATTTCACCCATACCAAGGAGGAACAATTATGGTTTGGGCAGGAATTCGTCTTGGTGGACGGACGGATCACGTTTGGGTGCGGGGCAATATGACGGCAGAACGATACGTCCAATAGGTGCTGGGGCCCGTAATCTTGCCCCACCGAACACAAATGGGGCAAGATTTCCTGCTCATGCACGACAATGCCCGGGCACACACGGCGAGAACGGTAGCAGCTTGCTTACATACACATAATGTTAGGGTCTTAGACTGGCCTGCTCAATCGCCAGATCTAAATCCCATTGAGCATGCGTGGGATATGCTGCAAAGAAGAGCTCTGAAGGAAGTTACTGAAAATTTGGCTACAGAAGATCAACTTTTTGCGCACCTCAGAAGGACATGGGACAATATTCCGCTGCAAGACATTGACAACCTTGTTCTGAGCATGCCGAATCGTTGCCGATGTGTTATGAACATCATGGGCGCTTTCTCAGACTACTAACTTCAAGTTTATAAACACAAATTAAATGATTTTTCAATTTTTTTCAGTTTTTACTCACAAATTAAAAGTTAATTCATATACGGTTTCCGTCTATGCTTAATTTTTTTTCCATAAAATCCTGAAATTTTAATCAGTACCTTAGCCATTATTAAAAAATGGTAGAATATTAAATAAGGTATATTTTAAATATATACATGTCATATAAATAATTAACACATTAATAGTAATTCGCTTTTTTAAAAATATCCCTAGACCGTGTTGATGTGTGTATTTGGGGACGTGTATTATTATTATTATGGTGGAAAGTTACGGATTTATGGCGTGTTATATTGATGGGCTAAGTTGATTTGAGGATGTTTTTATATCTCCAGATTTGTCTGCCTCGTTAAGTCGATAGTTTAGTGGTCGCAAGGGCGACTGCTGAGTATGAGGCCCGGGTTCGATTCTCATGTCGCGTAAAAGCGTAACTGGGTTTTTCCATTAGGAATTTCTAAGTAGCAGCCACGAAGTCTAGATTTGTGCCCGTTTGATGGCAATAGGCTTGCCTTCTATTACATGGGAGTTAAAATTAACTGACGATATGTAAGTTTTATCTAAGTACACCTCTACCGAATTCGTTGGGTATTACAGGCGTGATGTTATGTTTGTTGCGTACTATAACAACTTAACCTTAGGTCAGATTCTAGGATAAGTATTATAATTTCGCAGACACTTCGAGTTTTTTTCTTGAATTTAAAATGTTTGGGTCATCGAACTAATAAAAGTTAATTAATTGATCGTGTAACAACTTACGTCTGCATTCCTTATAAAGATATTTATGTACGTCAAGCAACCATGTAAGGCATCAATAGAATTGAAATGAAATGGACCCGGGGCGCATTTGTATCGGCTGAATAATTTACTGCGATTTGATTGGTCATCACGGGCTCGCTATTTGCATAATTGACCATTAGCAAGTTTTTGTTTACAGCCAACTACGGGCTGGACAAAGCAGTCGTGTGTAGCCCCCGGCCACATCTCTACCGTTTGGGGGTTCATTTGCATTATTTTATTTAATACCCTTCGCCGACAGTTAATTCACGTTTAGAGGACCTCTCCCTTTAAGATTATATACTCTACCTTACTGTTACAGTATATTGTGGAATAGTGAAACGAGAATATCAAAAATAGAGTATATTCAAATTCTGGGGCAGGATTAACGAAACCCGACCGGCTCATCAATAAGGGTCCAAGCAAAATTCCGTCTCGAATATCTTCAGCAGCCTCTCGTTTGTACGTAAACACGCAAAATCCCTGTGAAGGTACGGCCGCGGTCTCTAGACATGTGCGGGACATAAATTTGGCGAGCGTTACGTAGGTACAGGCCGGCCGCTATGTGCCGCAATACATAAGGCGTACCTATGTACGGAGCAACACGGGCGTCACTTATCCGCGCGGAGGATGCGGTGGCCGTCCGATCGCCCCCCGGCGGGTGAGGGTGGTCACCCCCTGCCACCCCCCTCGCGATTCATTAAGGCGGCCGCGCCCGACGCGGCGGACGGTCGCGGAGTCTCCGTGAATTCAAATTAGAGGCGGCTCGGACGTCGTGCGGTAGGGATGCGGCTCAGTACCCTCGACCAACCTGCTGTCGACAAAGGACGTCGATACTATGTATAGATCGGATTTCAGTTCAGATTAACAACCCTTTTCAGATCAAGCATGAATATTCGAGAATATCGGTAGGCTTGTTAGTTGTTATACACGAGACTTGAGTACAATATTATAAGGACTAAAATATGGCTAAACTGAGTCTTCTCATCTTCTGTCTACCTCTGTAGGCCATAATAGCTACAGGACGTTAAATGTTATTTATGGGAGACTAAACCCAATTTTTAGAAAGTGGTGCTACCGTATGAAGACATACTTCGACAGTCGTAAAATGACTCGCGAACGATGTTCAACATACAATACAACAAAGCTTCTGTCAGTTTATGACGGCTTCCATTGCAGCCTACGAATGCCTGTGGTGGTTTGCTTCCGAACCGAAGTTTTCCTGTAAGTCATCAACATAATTATGTATTGTTTAGAGTGCTAGGGCATGTTAAGATAGCTCCTTTTATTTGATAGGACCTTTTATTGTTGTCTCTAATGTTCATGTATGAATGTCATGCATGCCTGTTATTTGCATGATTGCTAAAATGTCAATTTTTGTTGTTATCTAATTTGAATTGTAAGTGATTGTGCTGTTGGTGTGCTTATTATAAATAAATAAATAAATAAATAGCTGATAGGTGAAATGTATAATTTTAAGAATTGCATCATGACGCTCGATATTTACGTCCATATCTAACTTCTTCCTTCCACTTGCTGATACTTGCCTTGCTACCCAGATGAATGATCCACCATTTGGCATAAAATATTTTACTTAATAAAATACTTAATACAAAATCTTAAAACTTTTTATCGACTCCGTAGTTTGGTCACATCACTGGCGCCCCTTTGTCTCGACAAGACAGACGCGCAGCACGGGGCGCGGGGTGTGGCGCTGGGGCGCGCGGGGGGCGGTCAGCACGTGCCGGACGGAAGTCGCGCCCCGCGGCCGCACCGCGCTAAATGATTCAAAACTCGCCCGGACTCCGGACCTGCAAGATTTATGCCCCTACCCCAACCCTAGATTAAAGATGTCGCCTTTATTGAAATACCCTAAAATATTCGCGGGTAGCAACACCCGACTCGACTCGATGCGCCCCATTCATTCACATTCAGTTCTCGTACTCATTTCATTCACTCTTTATTGTTTGTTTTTCGGACTGTTTATTGTGGGGAGTGAGTTTTCTCGTTAATTTTTTCTTCGCGGATACCAATTCGTATAAAGTAGGGATGTTTTTTGTATTATTATTTGTACATTTGTATTGGGGATGGAGCACTCATTAGCGCTGAGTTATATCGAAACGCGTTTGAAATAAAATGTATCCCAGTTAAATAACTACTAATACCGATGTTAGTTTTAAATCCACGCTTCGAATACCCACCTGGAATTATGGAAACGTGGAATTTCCACTCAAACTATCATAAAAATGAATAAAGCCTGTTAATGTAATTCCAATAGGTAAATAGAGTGAAGTAAGTACCTACGTACAAAGTACATACAAAATGTTGAAATCGGTCATTCTGATATTGATTTAATAATCCCACTGCCAGTTGTAATGTTCGCAAAATATAGTTGGAATATTTCCCGTAATCCGCGACTAATAAAACAAAGAGAAGCGAAATATTGTTGGATAGTATAGTAATATTGAGAATTGAAACTTATACAAAGGAATTTTATACTTTTCGTAATCATCATTACATCTGCCTAGCCTTTTCCCAACTATATTGGGTTCGGCTTCCAGCCTAACCGGATCCAGTTGTATATCTGAATTTTACATGGAGCGACTGCCTATCTGACCTCCACAACTAAGTTAGTTCTGGGTTATAAGATACCCTTTGGTATTTTTTGGACTACGAGCTTGCTTAAAAATACCTAACCTAACCTTATTCCAAAAATATCCATTAATTAAAAAAACAAAGAAAACACATGAAAAATGCCTGATTTCTAATTGTGTGGGAAATCATAGGCTGATTAAATATTGTTGTGTGTATTCAAACAAAAGTTCTGCCAGAGTCTTTATAAACAACAGTAGAACAAACAATGCAACAAAAAGAAACAGTTTTGTTGTTCCAAAAACGGATCCCCATTCAAATTAGTATATTAGCACGAAGTTGGCAACACTGATCAGTTGGCCTCACAATCGAACAAAGTTTGTCGTAAAGTTCGCGGCGCCGAGCGGAGGCCAATATGCAAATGTGAACTTTCCCTCTTTTGGAGGGCGGGAGGGCGGGAGGGCGCAGCGACTGCACTTGGCCGATTTACGGCACTCCCCGGCTTTCAAATTGAAACTTACTTCAGTGCGCGAATCCACGTATTTTTCTAAAGATGACAAATGTTTATATTTTGATGTGATTTTTGAAATAGTCTGCCGTTTCGTAATTTTTGTTGAATGTTTGCAGTTATCATTTTTTATTTTTAAATACATAAATGGTCTACCTATGTGTCGTAAGCGTAACGTATAATAAATCCGAGCCATGAAAAAGAATATAAATTTATTAAAAAAATATCATACCAAAAATGTTAATAGCGATTTCTAATTCAGACACTTGTTGATTGCCTTGATGTTGGACTGTGGAGGACTGGAGACAAACTTTTAAATGTACGACTTGATATTTCTAGTAAGAATGTCTACTAAGAATAAAATAGACTTAAGTAACTTGATTATCATTAACGCTTTGATAATAATAACCAAACCAGATTAAACGTGATCCATGTCTGAGCTTCAGCGGCCCTGACAGAAACCTCCCGTAGGCAAGCCTAGCTATACCGTTCTCATCTTCTAAGTAATTAACGCGATTGCCAGAGCGCTATGTACTGTGTTTGAAATAGAGACGCCTTTAACCAAGATTCGAGATGCAATGGCCTATATACGGGACGAGTAGGATATCAAAGCAATCTGGCCGGGTGGCCGTCCGAGGTGCAATTCAGGCCTGCTCCTTGCGCATATTGCATGCACGTACCAATGAAGTTTGCTTTGTAGGCGGTAATCTGCGGGGGAGTATCGGCCGGGGTGGTGGGTGGCAGGGAGGTTATGTACACACGAGCCCGAGGCGTCGAGGTAGGCAAATGGCCGGCGAGGCGGGCGCGTAGGCCGACAGATCTCGAGCGATATCGACCCGCGGCCGGCCCGACGCCCGCGGCCGCGCGTCGCCACGGACTACACTCGCGGCGCCCACCCGCCGCTAGCGACAAAAACACTCCTTTGTTTGCGCACGACCAAGTGCCCCGGCCTGGGAAACGAGCCCCTGTTGACAATGGAACTGACACGTTTAAACAACCGTGAGCCGTCGCCGTCGATAGCCGAACGACTGTTCTTTTCAATGCGGAAAATATCGACACATAATATTTTAAAACATTGGATAAAGAACTCTATACACTATCTTCAAATACAAACAACAAAAGCCCCTCTCCCGAATCCCTATCTTACTTGACCCACCTCAACGAAAAATTTGCCTAGCTAAATAATTAAGTATAATATCGATGTCGATAAACTGTCGTAATGGCGGGTCACCCCTACTTCGTCGCGACCGCTAGGCGGCGGGTGGCGCAAATCACTCGCGCGGACTGCCGTTCTTGGAGAGCGCCCCCGCGCTGCGCTCCTTTATCAACGTGTTTAGTTTTATTTGTCGATAAAAAATACCGTTCTCTGCACTACCCGTGGACTGGAGGATGTGGTCTTTTATGTCGTATGTTTATGTTAGGTGAAAGGGGTGTTTCTGTTTATTTGTGGGGGGTGATTTTAGGTTCTCTGTTTTAGGTCATAAGTTCTGGTTCCAAGGGGGTTTCATTTGAATAGAGAACAGAAGGATTTCCAGAATACCTGTTTTGACAAACTATCTACCTCACAGCGGCTTATATCGCCTCCATAGCATCGCATACACCTCTTTGTCCCCCTATATTATATCCAACAATTTTTTCATGAGTTTTTCCAAGTAATAAGACCAGCTCGTCTTAGGCCTCCAATAATAGACAACAGTGGACGCCGACGCAACAGTCTTTGTCATGTTTTAGGGTCCAACTTCCATTTTATTTAATGTTATAGAACTATTATATTTGAAGAGATAATTAATCATTCCAGAAAAACTACTTTAATTTCAAATAAATAAATATTAAGACACTTAGTAGTAGTTAAAACTACTGCACTAGTTCGCAAAATACACGCTTTGGAGGTGGAGTAGTGGACACCAGCTCGTTATACAATACAATATAATCACTGATATAAGTAAAACAATAAATTACCGACTATCGATATCGACATAGGCACAGCGTATTCAATTAGAGTCACAGCACGGTCTCGCATGAGTGGCGTCTCTACGCGTCGGCAGCCGCGAGGCCCCCGAATCGATACTATCGATACCGGAGCCAACGGACGTGGCGCAGCCCTAGTGCGGTGGGCGTCTTGTTCGAAATCCGAATAACGCTTGGTCAAGCGCGACTCAAAGCGAGGGACGTGCCATGGTCTAATTTGCGCCGGCTATGGAGCGTACGGGGCTATATGTGGGTACCTAGGTAGCTAGGTACACATGTGTGCCATATGTGGTACACCTCAGGCTGCGCTTTTGAACTGAATATTATATGTACTCTGTGCTCTGCCCTCTGTATCTCCGTATCGTCTGTGTACGTCCATTTCTTATTCACTGTTTGTGGAGGCTGACATTGTTTTCGTGTTCTGTTGTGCCGTGGAGCTTGTTTGAGCTATGTTAATTGGTAAATAGCTTTGCTAATTAGGTTGGAACTGAACTAAAGGAACGGTACTGTCGCTTATGCATAATTTTGTGCCTTGGCCTGCTCGGTACTGGGCAGTGGCTTTAGAAATAAGAAAAGGTTTGTCGTATACCGCTGGAGTATAAGTTAAGTATGCATTGAGTGATCCCATACCAAAGACACATTACTGAAAATGAGCTGTTGTACCAATGGTTGTACCTTCTATCATCAACTGAACTTCATCATCTAAGAGGGATATATATAAGGTTGTACAACAAAGGGAGGAAAGGTTTACTATTTTTGACACACCGACAAAAACAAACGGGCACTTGCCAAAGTTGATCAAGATTTCTTTCAATAAATCTGAAAAAGAAAGATTCAGTCCTGAGTTCTGCCCTGGTCAATGTTTGTAAAAAAACTTTCACATTTGGACAATAGGCTTTCCATCTAAAACTATTCTTAGGCACATACACCAGCACGTCAAGTTACAACTATCTGATAAACCTTATAAGATTTGCAATTTTTCAAGGTTGATTGTGAAAATATTTTCACAATCAACCGTTTTCCAATTTCCGTAAGCTCAAAGTACTCATAAGACGATAATTATCGCCAGTAAGAAGGTTCCATAATCACCACAATCTACCAACAGTATCATAGACACACAAACCCACGGGTCATTGCCAGTCCATTGTCCTGACTCCAAGCCAGCATGACGAGCCGCCATGCCATCAGTCACCATCAGTCCTGCTCATCAGGCCCGCGACTTTCCGCTACATTAAATCTGTGCCGGTCAGACTCCCCTTAAACTGTGAGGGCTATGGGACTACTGTTGATTTGAGGCGCTGATGAACAAAAAACAGCAAGATATTATATTTAGAGAGATAGGATTTGTTTCGGATAATGTTTGGACGTATCACGAATCACGACGTTTGGAATAAGTGTGGAAACTTTATTATTGCAGTGGAGACGGAATTCACCATTGCACCGGTGCCATCGAAGTGAGCAAGCGTGATAATTTTTGTGAAATGAATAAATACTATCTATGTCAGAAAATTATTGGAAGAGTTATTTTCATTTAAATCTTCAATCATCGTGTCGCACGATCCAACAGCTATTAGTAAGCTAAGCGTGCTGATGAATTTACTAGCCGCTTAATGTCTTAACAAATAAATAAAGTCATACAATTTATCCAATTTCATCTCATCCCTCGTTAAATTAAATACAAAAAAAAACACCCAGGCAACACAATTCCCAACGAAACACGACGCACTAAGTTAAAACTTGTAAAGTTGTAACATTTCAAACTATTCCGTGCAGCGACAATAAAATGTAAAAGCGAATGGGAAAAAGAAAATTGATAGCGAAAGTGCTGAAAAGTTTTCAGCGAGAAGTGAAAGTTGAGTCGCAAAAGTTGCGAATGCCGACTTTGTTTCCCTCAACTTTGGATTCAATTTGTAGGTGGGGGACTCCCCCGCTACCCCAACCGTTTATGATTCCTAACAATAATAAGCGTGGGAACTTACCTTTTTTCTCGAAACTTTTGTACAAAGATTTATTTTGTTTAGTGTTTTGTCCGGACTTTTAAATGGCGATTGGTTTTCGTTTAATTTTGCGTTTTCCCGTTTTACTTTTTTGTATAAAACAGCGTTTTATTGTTTTGGGTTGTGTCTTCAATTAAGTCTTGAAAAGTTTGAAAATAATTAGAAATGTTGTGGTGTTTGGGAAAATTGTAAAGGGTGGACATTTTTTCATAGTATTACATATTTAAAAAAAATAACAGTTTTTCCATACATTTTGAGCGCGTAGGTTGTGTTATCGTACTTTTGTAGGATAGAGCCAGGTTTTTTTTACCCATGAAAAAGTTCCGAATGAGTGGGTACTGAAAACGTGCTATTCGTTTGTGCGTCGATGTCGGGATTTAATCCTGTATAAATTACCTTATTTATATAAATAAATAAATAAAGCCTTTATTTCCCAAAGTAACAATATACATAATTCCATATCGTTTTTCATGCAAATTACAATACCAATTCATATTAAATCATAATTACATTTTACAGGTACGTACTTAGTTATATTCAATTAATTAATACATTTTTATATCACATTTACATTATTTTATATTTATATTATTATTTATATAATCCAAAAAAAAAAATAAAGATTAAGTACCTATAAAAATTATTTAAAAAAAAAACTACCGTCTCTGAAAACTGTACTAATCTGAATTTAAAATGATCCTTTATTACAAATGAATACAGTAAAATGTGAACACAACATGTGCATTTTATAAACAGTTATAAATCCTATTGAAAATTGTTTAGTCATCAAAAAACAATCTAAACCTTATAAAACGTACTTATTAACTTCTAAATTAGTACTCGTAGTAACCTTGCAACAGTTGCAACATAGAAGTTTCCCGACTCTTTCCCTAACACTTGAAAGCCGACTTTTCATCATACAAGTAGCGCCATCTATACTTTCTGCGAGTAAATAAATCGTCAAGTAGAGCTGTTCTACGTTACGTACGTCTAAAAAGTAGTGAGAGCTAAAAACCCGTTCAAGTTTGCCTCCTTCTAATCGGTTACCGCGACATCTAGATGATCTAGATTTCAATTTTATTTCCTAGTTGCTCGAATTCCGACTTAGAATTGAATTATTTTATTCGGGTATAGCTGGTCAAGTAAATTATTAAGCAAATTGTTACTCTGTTAATTCTTATTTATAATAATTTAGCGTTAAATAATTAGTTATTGTAGACAGCTTTATGAATTGATTAAAACACTTCTCATGACTGCCTGGTTGGTCCAGTGGTCGCAATCGCGACTGCTGAGCATGACGTTTGCTTCCCAGGTGGGGCAAAGTGTTATTGGGTTTTTCGATCAGATATTTCTCTGTAGCAGCTGCAAAGTCGGGATTTGTACTCGGTTGAACGCAATAGGCTCGCCCTCTTTTGTATTGTAATAAATGGGAGGTTACCTCTCTGCCCCATCCTTTGGGGATAAGAAGCGTTATGTTAGGATGTTATATGTATTTAAAGGTGCGTACAGAATGTACAGATTATGAAAAACTTGTGTTTTATAACAAGTTATATAACATTTGTAACATGAAATTCAGGCTCCACGTTACTGAAACTGTACGCACCTTTAAACACATCACATTGACGTAGCATGCCAATTTGCTTAACGATAAGTTTCCCCAACTGTTTAGAAAGTATTATCCATCACTAGAGCCTGTGATAAGAGTGAAATTGATTGCAACTAGTAACTAAACCTTGTTCTTTCCCTGCAGCCGGAGCGCCTAATGTCCCCCTACACTGCGATCATCCGTCGCAGCGCAAACCCGTTCGAACTGGCCCACGTGCTAGTATCCTGGCTGAACGGCGGCGCTTACGACTCATATGTGGTGGTGGGCTGCGCCAAGAGGGACGTTTGCATGGCCATCAGATACCGCACCGAGTGTCCTGAGATCCCTGATGAGACTGTCGTAAGTTGATACTGTTGCGACATCTATTTTGTCCACATGCGAACTAAAATTATGCATTGCGTCATCGCATGAACAGAATTAACCCCGAATTTAGCATAATTATATAGAACATCAGTCCAGGTCCAGGTTCAGGCCTATGTCCAGCAGTGGACGTCCCTCGGCTGAAATGATGAACATCAGTGGGTTAATAACTCACTATTCACAACTCCGATCAGGTCGGAGGATCCTGCCTTTTCTATGGAGGATGAGGAAATTTTTACTCTACTTCTTTATACCTTTATGACAATTATTGATGATGGCGGCTGAACGGTGGTAGCCAAGAGGCACGTGTATGTATAGTCGACCAAGAAATTGGTTTACCACTCTAAGGTTGAATATCATTTGCACGTACAAAACATCAAGTGCTATTTTCACGTCAGAATCTGTCAATCTGTCATCCTTAGCGAATAATTATGTTACTGGGAGATGTCATCAAAAGTGGTAAACCAATTTCTTGGTCGACTATACATGGCCATCAGATAATCAGATGCCACACCAAATGCCCTGACATCCGTGATGAGACTTACTTAAGTTAAGGCAGTATATGATGGTGACCAAATAGCGGTGATTACGATTCATATGTGGTAGTAGGCTATAATATATAATCCGTCGCCTAAATAATCCTTTATTACAGGTAGTAGTAGAGCCCCCACCACCGGAAGAAGAGCCCCGCTACAAGCTGGTTCCGCTGCCAGACCTCACGTCCAAGTATGTTATCGAGAGAGCACTCAAAGACGAGGAGTTGAGGCAGAAAGAAATCGACAAGATCCAGGAGGAGCGACGCAAGAAAATTGCCGTTAGCATATATTTTCTTTAATATTTGTAACTAACCAGTTTTTATTGCTGATTCGTAATAACTCCGGAACCTGTAGGCTTTGGGTTGTGAGTGGAAGGACGTAGTTAGCATAGTTTTAGGTTGTTTTAAAAAAAAAACACTTGTTCATATTAATTTTTGCATGTTTATTATTGTGGTTTCCTCACGATGTTTTCATTCACCGAAGCAACTACACAGATAATGAATTCAGTACAAAATAAGTCTAGAGCCACGAGCGATGAACTTTTTTGATGGTTATATTTTTTCAAATCTGCTTTTCCTAACAATAACACAAATGCTTACACGGTCAAAATATTGTGAACAACCGTAAATTGTTTTGTCTGTCTGGGTGGCTAGTAATCATGCTGAGTCATGCAATTACTGGATTTATAATAACATTTTGTGTCACCATGTTCCTTCCACCTTATATCCAAGTGTCAACAGATATAAATGACAAACTAAGTATAATTTCAGGATATAGAGAAGCCTCCTTCGGATGACATTGACGGCTGGCGCACCCACGCCTGGGTACTGGTGTTGCCACCCAACATGGGAGTGGAGGAACCTTTCTTCATTGAGCCCAGTGAGGGCATCGGGTACCCCTTGAGTGCGGAGCAGTATCAGCACATTGAAAGTGTTTATAATAATGAGAACTATTATGTAAGTTTCTTTTAAACCCATGTTGTTTAGGCCTCCCACTCTAGGTGGGCCTATGATCTGGTAAGGTTGCTGGGATCCAATGGATAGACGCATGGGACCCGTTATGTGGCGAACCTTTGGGGACGCCTATTATAATAATAATGCAGTTGACTTCTTTCGGTTGGAATTTTTTTTTTTTTTTTTTTTTTTCTTTATTAGTAAGAACCAAGTTCTTACTAGTTAATTGCAATCTAGCCTAAGAAGACTAATAAACAATTTAAATCTAACTTATTATGCTACGTTATAAATTATGTTAATGCTAAGAATAGTGTCCATAATTAGGTATGCACTTTTACACACGTTCGTAACACTTCCTTAGAGTCTGGTAAAATTGATAAAACACTTTGTTCATGTGTTATATAAATAGCACAACATTGTTACTATTATTGATTCACTTACACTACACTAATTCAAATGGTTTAGTTCTCTTTAGTCTACGCACTATGTCTGTGTTGTCTAACAGCTGGATTGCCTCAACATTCACGTGTCGATGGAGTCTGTGTTCGTGGGCTTCAGCAAATTTTTGTGTGATGGTGGTGACGAATTCCATGTCGAGGTCACGGTGGAGGTCATCGTTTCTTATGTACCAGGGTGCATTTACAGCAGCCCTGAGTACTTTATTTTGGAACTGTTGAATTATTTTGACGTTGGTTGGCTTAGTACAGCCCCAAAGTTGGATACCATACGTCCAAATTGGCATCAGAATATGCTTGTATATTATCAACTTATTATGTATTGATAAACAGGATTTCCTTCCCAGTAACCAATACAAACGTTTATAACGAATATCGAGTTCCTGTTTTTTCTTTTTGATATGGGCTTTCCAACGCAGCTTGGCGTCGAGAGTTATGCCAAGGTATTTGGCTGTATTAGCATAAGGTATTTGCATACCATTTATGTAGAGTGGGTGGTAGTCACTGTGTTTGTTTGTGAAGTTAATGTGAACTGATTTTGACTCATTTCTCTTGGAACTCTTTCGGTTGGAATGATGATGGTGATGAAGCCTGTTGTTCTTGATGATGAAATTTTAGACTTTAAATCCACATGCTCGGATCGGCGTTATTCGACACAACCGGGCAAAAAACTTTAATGTATTAGACACGTAGATAAGCGTTTGGGGAAAAGCCGCAGCATTGTCTCCATCATGCCGAGCCGAAACTAGCTGGATCTATGCGACCGAAACCGATTTTCGGAAGCCCTAGAAGTGACCACCTATCTGATCACCTTCTCTTTCTCTGTATGGCACTTACTATTTCAATTTGTCAACCCAACTACTAGAATTAACATTCCATAACAGGTGAACATCCAAAAAACAACTGACAATGGTGTGGGTGACCTCAACTACGACCTTGCTGACCTGAGCTGCTGGGAGCACCTCCTGCCAGGAGAACCCTTCTTCAGGAGACAGGTGGTAGGCCTCGACACCTCTGACCCGAAGACAGCTCCAGACACTGAGAAACACCTGGATATGCCAGTCAGTTGGGTGGAAAAGCTGGACATCACTGCTGATGGTTGGTTGTAGACTTTAATCTTAAGGAATATTGTAAGAGTGTTATACGCAACTACCCCGCTGAGTAGTTTTAAACTTTGCTGCAGCTTATTGAACACTGCTTGATTTTTTTTCATATTTTGGTGTAATAGACCAGGGCAATATAGCCGGAAATCGAGATAAACCGCTTTCCCCCCTTAAAAACCCCCCACCCCCACTTCCCGACCTCAGATCGACCGTAATTTATTTTTCCTTTAATTTTTGTTATATTCTCTACTTTTTCCATTAAGTTTCATCCTTTATTACTATAATTTTATTTGTTTTCAAAAATTAAATACCCTGGTCTACAAATTAGCATGCTAGGAATCCTTTGGTACTTTCAATTCCATCCCCTTGACCTCATCCATTCTCGGTACTTCCAGATTACGAACAGCGTTACCCTGGGAGCCACAAAATCATTCACTATAAGAAGGTACTCCTCGAGAAGTTCTCGCCGTACTCCCAAAAGGATGGAATCGTCAAAAGGATTAAAATTTACCAGGACTACGCACTTAATGAGCTTTTGACCACGTGAGCTAATTAACTTTCTTGGGACTTCGAAATGTATACATTATGTTCACAGTTTCATCATCATCATCATCATCGTTATTCTGCCCTTATCCCAATTTATTTGTGGTTGGCGCAGCATGTCTTTTTTACCCACGACGGAACGGAGCAGGTATATGTGTTTAGGGTGAGAGATGACAGATGTGTGTGCACTTTTTTTAAGTTCCCACCTATCTTCTAAACTAATGATCCGATTTTGATGCGGTTTTCAATAACTAACGACGGATATTCCTTAGTTATGTATTATGGTAAAATTATTATTGCTACATCTAAGTATATCTTCGAGAAACGGGCACGTTAGGAAAAGCTGTAAGCATCGATATTAATTGAAGTTATTTTAGTCATTTTTTTTTAAACGTTACCCCACACCACACTAGGAATTTCTCCTGTATCGTGGGTGCGTTCACAAACATATAAACTCACATACACAAATACCCAGACCCGAAACAATATCTGCAGGTCATACAAATATTTGTTCCGTGCGGGGATCGAACCCGCGACACGCAGCGCAGCAGTCCAATCGCTTAGCCACAGACTGCGCCAACCGTGCCGTCAAACTTTAATTAGACTTTTACCGTCGTGGGTTTTTTTCAATTTTTTAAATTTTGCTTAATTTTATCCATACTTCTCATCATATTAGCACACAGTCCATCCATCGTTTCTTTGGTTTTTTCACTTTTAATTGTCATCACTGTTTAATTTAAATATGTATATGCGTTCAAATTTTAATTTCATGGTTTCGTAACGATGTGGTTACATGGCAAAGAACAATGCCATGAAACTGACCAACTTATTTTATGAAAATCGTAGCATTTATTTCTAGTAGGCCAGTTATTGTCCCATTCACAAGGCATAAAAAAACCGGCCAAGAGCTTGTCGGGCCACGCTCAGTGTAGGGTTTCGTAGTTTCCGTCCGTCACAATAAGTGTTCCCACTTATGAGTTTAAAGGTGGGTATCCAATATGCAAAATGATTTTCCTAGAAAGTCCCTATATAGTTCTAATTTTCAGATTTTTTTCATATTTTCTAAACTTATGGTTTTAAAGTTAGAGGGGGGGGGGGGTTCATTGTTTTTTACTTTTGGAGCGATTATTTCCGAAATTATTGACATTATCAAAAAATGATTTTAGTAAACCCCTATTAATTTTTAAATACCTTTCCAACAATATATCACACGTTAGGGTTGAAATTTAAAAAAAAAACACTTCCCACTTTACATATACCTACCCTAATAAAACTTTTTTTCCAATTTTTATTTTACCACTTTGTCGGGGTATTTGATACACATATTGGTACCGAATTTCAGCTTTCTAGTACAAACGGTCACAGAGATTAAGCGAGGACGGACGGACAGACAGACATGGCGAAATATAAGGGTTCCTAGTTGACTACGGAACCCTAAAAACAGTGAAAATACTGTAGTGGCCCAGTAGGTCTCTATGGAGAAGAACAGGCAGGAAACTCCATGATAGAAACTCATTATATAAGAATATTTTTACAAAACCTTAGTTTCATCATTCATATTTAGATGGATAAGGCGCCGCCGTACACAGCCTTGAGCGTACCTAAATATTTTTTTTACACAATCATAATGAATTTCAGGTATGAATGGTACAAACAAAGACAAGACAAGATGCTCACTGTAAAGATAGACCATGTAAAGCAGAAAATTAGAGAAACGTTTGGAATTGGCAGAAAGGATCACCTCTTGAGTAAGTCGATTTTAAACCGAGATAAAACTAAGCCTTAGATGATTTATTTTTCAGATAAAACATAACATAACATGCATCACGCCTATAATTCCTGAAGAGTTAGGCAAAGGTGTACCTCTTAGTATACCCACATTTTACCAGTAACATGTGTAGAAGAGTAGCAGTCCCATGTAATAGGGGGTGAACCTATTGCCATCAACCGGGCACAGATCAAGACTCCGTGGCTGCTACTGAAAAAATCCGAATGGGAATACCGGGTGTAATTTATCTATAATATGTATGTATTTAGAAATATATAAGTATGTTTATCAGTTGTCTAGTACCCATAACACAAGCTCTGCTTAGCTTGGGACTAGATGGCGTTGTGTGATAGTTGTGGAATATTATAAAAAAAAAATTATAAAAAGAATACCCAATAAAACTTTGTGCAACCTAGGAATCGACCCAGGACCTCGATGAAAAACTGACCAGGATCATACAGGATGCTCGGATAAAAAACTGTTAGGCCTAAACATCGATGATACGGTTTTGTAGACTGGAGAATCATATTCAAATGAAGTACCTAAAGATCAAATTGATATTCTTAACAACTGTCATGCTGATCGTGATACTAGGATGTTCCACACGTTCTAATGAAAAATCATAAAGTCTTATATCCAGTCAATGGATTTTACAGTATTTTAGAACATCATGCTTAAAAGTTTTCCTGAGATTACCTGAATAACTTTGCTTTCTTCATCATTCACTCGCTCATTGAACATTCTCCAGAACATGAATACTCCATGGACGCGCCGGCAACCTCTGTGGAAGGAGACCGAGTGTTGGAGTTCAACTACTACCCACGGCTCGACCATCTGACCAAACTCGTCTGCACTCCGTTACTGTTCGAAGAATATTACACAGATCGGTCTGATAGGTGAGTTTGGTAACAGTTCTGTTCACACTTTATTATAGCGGTTCTGAAGTTTCCAAGAGTTTCAACCAAGGTAAATTTCGATGTGCTCTTTCCGAATTTCAACTTTGCCACCTCGTATCTTAAAAAGGACTCATTTTCAAAATTTCCGTATAACTTTCCAGGTATCCTCTTTTATTCGTACGAATGCCGAATGTGCTCTACACTTGTACCTTTTAAGTCGACAATTTAAAAAAAAAAAAAAAACTTTCAATCCCCTAAATAACTCGGTCCAAGTGATACTCACAATAATGATTACAGACTTGAATCCCGAAAAATAATCTACACACCACCAACGAAACAAGAACCAAAGCGCCAAGTGAAGGATATTACGGAGACATACAGCCGCAACTTCGACATACCAGCCAAGAAGGACGTCTGGAAGAAGATCTTCCACATCCAGGACAATACGATAGACATCCTGTACCAATACGCTTACAACTTTGTAACGAATAACACCAGGAATTTTATCAAACCAAACTTGGCAGAAACTGGCGGAAAGATCCTGTTTTATCCGGAGAAAACTTCTGGATATATTGTATGTACTTCTTTGTGTGTTTCTGTAGATATTGTTACAGGTAAAATTCTCGCAACTGCCGTGCGTGTATGACCTAACATGAGAACGAGGCGAAAGTAGTATAATTAATAAGGATAGCTGAGTTTCACAGGATCACCATGGATATCGCGTAAGTTGCACAATTTGATGGTCAAAATCACACCCTAAAATATGACCGCACGTTTCAGAAACACGCTGTATATGTATGATTGAATAAACAATTGTTGAGATGTTGAGATAAGCTGGGAACCGGTTAAGCCATTGCGATAGTCATGAAAAGCACCGGTGAACCCCGGTGAACAGCTCCGTTTTTTCTACCAGTGGTGGAAGACTTGTGATAAATATACACCACGCGACTCAATTTTAAACATTAGAATTCTCGTTGTCTACCAATAACTCGAAGCCGAGGGTGGGCACCGGGTATCATAGGAAATGCACAACTACTTTCTACGTTACTCGATAAAATATCAACGCATCGGCGGCATCTACAGAAGCGTTATAATAAAGTTACACACGAATCAGTCGTATCATAGCGTTTGAGGTTTGCGGTTACGAGCGCCTTCCGAATTGTACTCTGGCAACCGCAGTTACTGCAAGCTATATCAACATTTTCAGTAAGTCACCGTACAGGTGCATGTGCACCTGATGACGTAAAGAAAATGGTTGCTCTTATTTTGTTTTCATGATGATTAATAACATTATGTACTAGGAAATCAAAATGGGAATAATTTAAGGTTTGATTGAATAAGTGCATTTTATTAGTGGGTAGGTTTGCTGTACATGCGGTCTTGGGTTTCAATTCCCAGGCCGAGCAAATGTGTTACTGAGTTCTTTCATGAGGAATTTCTTAGTAGCAGCCACGGAGTCTGGATTTGTGCCCGGTTCATGGCAATAGGCTCGCCCCCCATTACATATGACTGGCGAAATGAGGGCGTACCAATGGGTACACATCTACGTAAGTTGTGATGTTATGTTATCGTCTCTTGCTACCGCCCTTTTAATACTAAGCCAACAACAGAGAAGTTTCACGTCCTCCTTTTCGTACCTCAGGCCGACCCAATAGCCGAGCGGCCACGACCTCTGGACGTGTACTACTCGCTGTGCGACAACATCACCCGGGAGTACGAGACATGCAAGCACATCAGGGACCGGGAGACCGACATCAACAGCTACCTCCGTACGCGGTACTACGAGTTGAAGGAACCGGAGCTATACGTCGCGTTGTATGATACGGAGAGGAACGAGGCGGCTAAGAAAGGATGGGCTTATCAGGTAAGTACAGGACAGGGGAAATCTGCCTAGCCTTTTTCCAACTTTTTCCTAAGCTTTACTTACCTAGAAACCAGCTTAAATGTTGAAACTAGTAAAAACCGATGACGTTTGCAAAATTGGGACGATCTTTAAACTTCTTAAGGGTAAACAAGCCAACGGCACGAACTAGTTGGTGGGCGGGGCTAAAATGCATGCTATTTCACCCGACATCACGAGCGAAATGCATAGAGCGAAAGAGACATAACTAAAACGGGCGCGCGATTGTTTCTATGCAGACCTTTGGTATATTTGGTTTCATGAAAAATCTATTGAATGTATCTGTTCAAAATCAAATTATTTAAATTTTTTAATAACTAATCTATGTCCGTATGGTTTCACTTTTTTCTTTTTCATACTATATTATACGTTACTTATTTACGCCCAAAGACGAGTTAAATTAGTGCTAAAATATGAAAGTTTTGACGTTCATAACTTTCAAATCAATATTTTTTTTCCAATTCTGCTTCCATACAGACCTAGATAATGATAAGACCAGTTGATACAATTTTTAATTTTGAACCTACACCGTCAAACAGATGAGTAATCACTTTCGTAAGTTTGTATGGAAGAATGACTGGCTTGTTCAACCTTAAGAATACTCTTCAGTCGAAAGGTCGTACAGGCCACGGACCCTTTTTGTGCTTCTACGACTGTCAAATCGCCAGATCCAGCCTGTCCCCTTGTTTTGTCCCCAATGACGCCCTAAGCCACGGCTCGTGGTTACCCTATGGGGGGTGCCTTAAGCGCCCTTTCACTTAGTTTTAAGTTATGTGCCTCTGGCTGGAGGCTTTACACTCAAGACACCCACAGGGTACGCAGAAGCCAGCCTCATAGGTTGACCTGTGTGATGTGACGCCATTAAAAAACGATAAATTGTATCAAAATGTACCTAGTTTTGATAATATTACGCAGCCTTACAACCTCACTTCAAAATCTCCAGGAACTCAAGAAAGCTGAAGTGACAGAGCGAGAGAAAGAAGCGGAGATAGATCCTCTGGCCCCATACCTCGCTCGAATGTTTGGCTGCGGACAAGGAACGGGGGCTCAGGTCTCCGTGAAGGAGGCTACCCTCATCAGGGAGCAGTGCATCAACGACTTTAAGGGCAAGCAGCTGGCGAGACAACTCCTCGTGCAGGAGAGGTTTGATAAGGTATTGTATAACATAGTGTCGTAATAAAGCAGCCAATGAGCCAATAGTCTGTACTTGTTCCCAGCGGATGGCTTTAGGCTCGCCGCCATTATGTGAGAGTTTTTTGGATACTTTTCCGTGTTAGGTATATGAGATGAAAATTTGTGAAACTCCTCTTTTAAAATTGTGCCAAATTAGCCCTTAGATCATTTCAAGGATAGGAAGGATATCAGCTGCCTTCACGTTTTATTTATTTTTAGCTTAATTTTATCGCTTAGTTCTTATCTAATATTTAATGCTGAATAACTGTGTTACAATACCTACTGTTTTATATCGTCATGGTAATCCTGATTACACTTTTTTCAGCACAACTCCGAATACAAGAACAAGAGGCTCTGGTACTTAGCCAACCAGTTCATACTCACTGCGGAGAAAGAGGCCGCTTACTTTGTAGCAAGGTATGTTCTCGCTAGCTGCTTTCCTATTGGGCTAGAAAAAACAAAGACAATTAAAGTAAAGTAAAATTTACTTACCTACTTTATTTCCTTCATCATCAGTCTATAATGTTCCCACTGCAGGGACTCAGGCCTCCTCTCTAGGAGAGGGATGGGCTATAATAATCCACCACGTTTGCCCAGTGCGGGTTGGTAGAGATCTCATAACATGTCTTCGAATTTTTGGTTCTAAGACAGTTTTCCCACGATGTTTTCCTTCACCGTTCTGAGAGCAGTGGTGATGAAATAAATTACACAAAGTAATGCGCCTACCTGGGTTCAAAACCACGGCTTACTGTTCGTAAGTCGGGGCCGCAACCACTGGGCCACCACTGATCTCCTTATTTCTGTTTATTTCCTTATTATCACCAAATTATAATAATAATAATAATATTCCACAACTATCACACAACGCCATCTAGTCCCAAGCTAAGCAGAGCTTGTGTTAAGGGTACTAGACAACTGATAAACATACTTATATATTTCTAAATACATACATATTATAGATAAATTACACCCAATTGCCTGTCTCGTTGGTTTAGTGGTCGCAAGTGCGACTGTGACTGTGGGTCGACTGCTAAACCTGACGTTGTTGGGTCGATTGCCAGGGTGGGAAAAGTGCTATAGGAATTTTCCATCAGGAATTTCTCAGTAACAGCCACTGAGTTTGGATTTGTGCCCGGTTGATAGCAAAAAAAAAAAAACATAACTGGCGAAATGTGGGTGTACCTATTAGGTACACCTCTACCTAACCTTTTGGGGATTACAGGCGTGATGTTATGTACTATGTAAGTAAGGTTAATGAAAAAAAAAAAGATGTTTAGTCGTCATTTCAGAAGTCATCCCTTTTCTAGCCTTAAATTAATATTTCATCCAATCACTCAATCAAAGTGAAGAAAATACCTTTATGTGATCACCATAATAATGAAACCTTTTTTCAATTCACAGTGCTGAATTATCATTCAAAGTCCATGCTCTGGAGGTAAGGCTGACTCGCCACAGGGACCTCTCCGCGCCAAGGTTCAAGGTGCTCTTGGATTACCTGGACAAACACCCGCTGCTCAAGGAGTATAACAAACTGCAACGGCACCACTACCATAGAAAAAACTAATTAACTAACAAAAAGAGGAGTCGGGAAACTGATTTTCATAATCTTTGTGACGCCATCTATGTTAAAAAATAAGAACTATTCTATACATTCAACGTCACAAATACTACAGTGCGTCAAGGATCTTCTGGGTCTTTAATAAGTTTGATAGAGGGTGTTGTTCGTTATTATAGTGTTTTTTTTTATTTTATCGAAAAAATAATGTCTTTCTTATTTTCAATTTGAGCCATTTGCCAAAAGGTACGTAAATATACATTGTACAAGCATGCACATAACTGGATTGCACATTTTGTTCAAGCATACAGGGCGTAAACGGACCCTTCATGAATAAGCCGCCAACCAAGCATCATGTGCACCAAAGTAAAGCTGCGCAAAACGGCCATTCTCTGATTGCCTAATTACCGTAACCTTTTTTTATTTTTCACAAATTTGACTTAGACACATTAAAATATGAAAGTTATTCCTTCATATTTTAATGTGTTTAAGTCAAATTGAAAGAATTCTTTCATATTTTAATGAAAAATAAAAAGGTTACGGTAATTAGGCAGGGACAGCCAAATCGGAGAATAACCGAAAAATGATTGCTGGGAAACGATTTTTTATTTGGGGTGAATAATCACGATTTTTGGTCAAATTCAACGTAACACACCTCCACCTCCAACTTTGACCATCTCCGTAGTCACAAGGTTCCTTCGTAGGGTCCAGACCAAAAAAAGAACCCAATGACGGGGAGAACAAGACAGTGCCTTCCGGCATCGTTATGGGTATTTTTATACCCTTTATTTTACCTTATAAAATACTTTTGAGCGTTCATGTTTAGACATTTGTTTTTAGATTTAAATAGTTATTTACACATAATTATGTTACGTTGCGTTTTACTGTTGTAGGTTATAATACGTAGTTTAAATAAATGCATGTAATTTTGTTAATCTAAAACGTTACGCTATGGAATTATATTTCGTTACAAATAAAACTTGTTCATTTGGTAATAAGATTTTTATTTACAATTTACAATAAAGTGTTTATTTGAGACAATCACTTCAAAACAGTTAACGAAGTATTACAATCAGACCCGTAGCTCTCAATTTTAGCTAAAATATCGTACTAATCGTAGGTAGTCACCAGAGCATCAAGTTATCACAAACCGTCTAATTTTTCCAAATGATTTTAAACCATAAAATGTTGAAGGTTAAGTTCAAAATTGAATGAGAAAATTTGACAGTTTGTGGTAATTTGATGATGTGCTAACGACAACGCTTTCTGTAGTTCTGTACTAATTACCTATTACAATAATTAATTTTAAATAATGTCTGAAATGTGCTAATGATTTTTACATTGGGTAAGTCATGATGATTACAGGGTGATTGAACGATGCCACTGTCATCCGTTAAGTATCAACAGACTGTACTTTCGGTAGTTTCAAGAGGTAAAATACTTTCCAACTAAAATGAGAAGTTCCAGTAGTATTGAACTATCTAACTTTATGAACTTTTTCACCCTGTATAAGCACGTATTACCTACTTTATTTCATCTACCAACCTGAAAATCACCCTCGTGGTAGATTAGGGGCTATTCCTTCTCATAGAGAAGAGGCTTGAGTCTCAGCAGTGAGACACTAACAGCCCTATTTACTAAGTTGTCCAAATCAGTGCAGAAGCATCTCCCATTCTCTCCTAATGCTTGGGCAGGATCCACGAAGGTCGAGGGTAGTTGAGGTCAGTGTTCCAGTCACCAGCGCCACCCAGCAGGTTCCCTCTGCCGTCGTGAGTGGCGAGGGCTAGGCGGGACAGCTTGTTGGCTAGTCTACGCTGTGGGGAATCTGGTCTGGATAGAGGGGGCAGGGATATGCTGCCTGAATCTGGAAAGAAAGATGGCGATGTTAGTTTTTGCCCATATATGTTTGATTAGAAGAGAATAAGGCTTTTAGTGCCTAATTTTAATGCGCGATGTCCATTATTAAATTGAAGTCCCCGTAACCATAAACGTCAATCGCTTCCATATTTGATAAATATTTAGTACTAAATTGGTACTAATTAGAACTCGAACAACAAAATTGATAGGTAACAGTTTTCGAGAAAATCGACTGCAGAAATTAAAATATGATCATCCATATCATGCAGATACAGCTCATGCAGATTCACCGATAGCGTGGTTAAGTCCAGGTTCCAGTATCCAGGTTCAGTCCAGGTTCCAGTTACAGGTTCCCCTAGGACCTGGACGGTCCTAGTGCTCCAAAAAATTGCATTTTCCTTTTTACCCGACTGGGGCGAAGCCCCAAAAGGAAGGTTAAAGAAGGGTTTTTATTGCTTACCAGAATGATAGTCGTAGTTAGCGTGGTCACTGGGTGTCTCCTGTCCAAGTCTCTTTCGGTATTCGCCGGCAAAGTGCTCGATCAGCGTGTCCATCATCATTGCTTGTTTCGAGAACACCTGGAATACAACAAACGATCTGGATAAGTCTACAAAACCAGACTCATTTTGATTCAAAAGAGGGTAAAAAGATGGTTCCTGGTTTAGCAGAGATCACGCGCCAGTTCTTCCCCACCTATTCTACTTGCGGTTTTATTCTCCCCTGTAAGACGTTACGGCATCATTTGCTCCTTTTTCTTTCAAAACTCAAAACTCAAACTCAACTCAAACTCAAATAGTTTTAAGTTTTTTTTTTTCAATTAAGCCATTACAGACACTTTTGAATGTCAGAAGGACGAAACTACGAGTGCAATGCGTCATCCCGAAAGCCACCACGCCGAACCACACGCCACCGAATGCCCGCAACAACGAACACAGCGAGCACGAAAGCTTTCATATCATTCCTCGCACAATCCATCCATCTTTTTTTGGTCTGCCTCTCCCTCTCCACCCATCAACACGCGCAAGGTCTACATTACACAATTGTACCTGCAGTATCTTGGAAACTCTCAGCCCGTTTTCTACCACCATAAACTGTAGGAACAGACACGGCAGGCAGTCTTCACTGTCGTCGGATGGTATACCGAAGTCCCACGACAGCTCCTCGTAGAGAAGACCGAGTAGAACAGTCTGAAAAGTGATATACTATGGATTAAGGTCTGTCTGTATCTCTAAAGATTCTTGAGCTAACACAATGACATCGCTAGTCTTTGCCAGTTTAAGGTGCGATTGTGGATTTTGGTAAATAGTTTGATGAACAGAATGCTAGGTTGATGACTTTATAAAGAGTGTTTACACCTTGTAAACAAACTTATCAAACCCTTCTCGAAGATCCTTCATTTTCCACCACCGACAAATTTTGACGCTTGGGGGACTACTCATGAGCTTTTATAAACTAAATAGGTTTGCGGTTTGTCGCAACTAGCCTGATGTTAAACCATGAAACGGCCTTGGGTGAAATACCAATTCAAACAAACAGTTACTTGTGGGTTCCACCTCAAAAGATACTGTAATCCTCGGATACCAGAAAAACGATAAATGCATAATGATGAGTACTTACACTTTCCGTGTCATCAATGACGTAGACTCCATTTGAATTAACGGCAACGAGCACAGGTATGTCCTCGTGAGTCAACAGACTTGTCAGACTGCGCACCGGCTGCTCGATCTGACCTTGGAAGAACGCCGCCCTGTATGAACGACATAAACATCATCAATTGTATTATGAGTTTTATGGGATTCAGGATTTCTGGAATTTGAAATTACTGATGAAGTAACCGTGACTAAATACGTGACCTAGTGAGTGCGACCACTTCTTTCTAAAGTGGTCACACTCACTAGGTCACGGGACCGGGCCTCTAAATTCCAACGTAATTGATCATCAGGGGTTTGTTCAAGCTGCTCAAGACCAGTCGTCTCTCCAGGTCAAGTGACCAGGAGAAATGCTGCTCCAGTAGCCGCGCCTCCGGGCTACTCTTGTATAAAGTGTAGGTAGGTACCCATAGGTAGGCAGCGTCCTGGTGTGCGCGAGGTACTTGTGGCGCAGCTTGCGCGGCGGCGCGGCGGGCGGGCTGCCCTTGTATAAAGTGTAGGTAGGTACCCATAGGTAGGCAGCGTCCTGGTGTGCGCGAGGTACTTGTGGCGCAGCTTGCGCGGCGGCGCGGCGGGCGGGCTGCCCTTGTATAAAGTGTAGGTAGGTACCCATAGGTAGGCAGCGTCCTGGTGTGCGCGAGGTACTTGTGGCGCAGCTTGCGCGGCGGCGCGGCGGGCGGGCTGCCCTTGTATAAAGTGTAGGTAGGTACCCATAGGTAGGCAGCGTCCTGGTGTGCGCGAGGTACTTGTGGCGCAGCTTGCGCGGCGGCGCGGCGGGCGGGCTGCCCTTGTATAAAGTGTAGGTAGGTACCCATAGGTAGGCAGCGTCCTGGTGTGCGCGAGGTACTTGTGGCGCAGCTTGCACGGCGGCGCGGCGGGCGGGCTGCCCTTGTATAAAGTGTAGGTAGGTACCCATAGGTAGGCAGCGTCCTGGTGTGCGCGAGGTACTTGTGGCGCAGCTTGCGCGGCGGCGCGGCGGGCGGGCTGCCCTTGTATAAAGTGTAGGTAGGTACCCATAGGTAGGCAGCGTCCTGGTGTGCGCGAGGTACTTGTGCGGCGGCGCGGCGGGCGGGCTGCCCTTGTATAAAGTGTAGGTAGGTACCCATAGGTATAATAGGCAGCGTCCTGGTGTGCGCGAGGTACTTGTGGCGCAGCTTGCGCGGCGGCGCGGCGGGCGGGCTGCCCTTGTATAAAGTGTAGGTAGGTACCCATAGGTAGGCAGCGTCCTGGTGTGCACGAGGTACTTGTGGCGCAGCTTGCGCGGCGGCGCGGCGGGCGGGCTGCCCTTGTATAAAGTGTAGGTAGGTACCCATAGGTATAATAGGCAGCGTCCTGGTGTGCGCGAGGTACTTGTGGCGCAGCTTGCGCGGCGGCGCGGCGGGCGGGCTGCCCTTGTATAAAGTGTAGGTAGGTACCCATAGGTAGGCAGCGTCCTGGTGTGCGCGAGGTACTTGTGGCGCAGCTTGCGCGGCGGCACGGCGGGCGGGCTGCCCTTGTATAAAGTGTAGGTAGGTACCCATAGGTAGGCAGCGTCCTGGTGTGCGCGAGGTACTTGTGGCGCAGCTTGCACGGCGGCGCGGCGGGCGGGCTGCCCTTGTATAAAGTGTAGGTAGGTACCCATAGGTAGGCAGCGTCCTGGTGTGCGCGAGGTACTTGTGGCGCAGCTTGCGCGGCGGCGCGGCGGGCGGGCTGCCCTTGTATAAAGTGTAGGTAGGTACCCATAGGTAGGCAGCGTCCTGGTGTGCGCGAGGTACTTGTGCGGCGGCGCGGTGGGCGGGCTGCCCTTGTATAAAGTGTAGGTAGGTACCCATAGGTATAATAGGCAGCGTCCTGGTGTGCGCGAGGTACTTGTGGCGCAGCTTGCGCGGCGGCGCGGCGGGCGGGCTGCCCTTGTATAAAGTGTAGGTAGGTACCCATAGGTAGGCAGCGTCCTGGTGTGCACGAGGTACTTGTGGCGCAGCTTGCGCGGCGGCGCGGCGGGCGGGCTGCCCTTGTATAAAGTGTAGGTAGGTACCCATAGGTAGGCAGCGTCCTGGTGTGCGCGAGGTACTTGTGGCGCAGCTTGCGCGGCGGCGCGGCGGGCGGGCTGCCCTTGTATAAAGTGTAGGTAGGTACCCATAGGTAGGCAGCGTCCTGGTGTGCGCGAGGTACTTGTGGCGCAGCTTGCGCGGCGGCGCGGCGGGCGGGCTGCCCTTGTATAAAGTGTAGGTAGGTACCCATAGGTAGGCAGCGTCCTGGTGTGCGCGAGGTACTTGTGGCGCAGCTTGCGCGGCGGCGCGGCGGGCGGGCTGCCCTTGTATAAAGTGTAGGTAGGTACCCATAGGTAGGCAGCGTCCTGGTGTGCGCGAGGTACTTGTGGCGCAGCTTGCGCGGCGGCGCGGCGGGCGGGCTGCCCTTGTATAAAGTGTAGGTAGGTACCCATAGGTAGGCAGCGTCCTGGTGTGCGCGAGGTACTTGTGGCGCAGCTTGCGCGGCGGCGCGGCGGGCGGGCTGCCCTTGTATAAAGTGTAGGTAGGTACCCATAGGTAGGCAGCGTCCTGGTGTGCGCGAGGTACTTGTGGCGCAGCTTGCGCGGCGGCGCGGCGGGCGGGCTGCCCTTGTATAAAGTGTAGGTAGGTACCCATAGGTAGGCAGCGTCCTGGTGTGCGCGAGGTACTTGTGCGGCGGCGCGGCGGGCGGGCTGCCCTTGTATAAAGTGTAGGTAGGTACCCATAGGTATAATAGGCAGCGTCCTGGTGTGCGCGAGGTACTTGTGGCGCAGCTTGCGCGGCGGCGCGGCGGGCGGGCTGCCCTTGTATAAAGTGTAGGTAGGTACCCATAGGTAGGCAGCGTCCTGGTGTGCACGAGGTACTTGTGGCGCAGCTTGCGCGGCGGCGCGGCGGGCGGGCTGCCCTTGTATAAAGTGTAGGTAGGTACCCATAGGTATAATAGGCAGCGTCCTGGAGTGCGCGAGGTACTTGTGGCGCAGCTTGCGCGGCGGCGCGGCGGGCGGGCTGCCCTTGTATAAAGTGTAGGTAGGTACCCATAGGTAGGCAGCGTCCTGGTGTGCGCGAGGTACTTGTGGCGCAGCTTGCGCGGCGGCGCGGCGGGCGGGCTGCCCTTGTATAAAGTGTAGGTAGGTACCCATAGGTAGGCAGCGTCCTGGTGTGCGCGAGGTACTTGTGGCGCAGCTTGCGCGGCGGCGCGGCGGGCGGGCGCTGCGCCTGCTCCAGCAGTCGCGCCTCCGGGCTGCCCTTGCGTCCTGCCGGCAGTAGCGCCGCCCAGCGACCCGAGCGGGCGTGCTTGGGCAGGTACTTGTCCTGTTGGGCCCTGCCGGTTAACGTATAACATCAGGCCTGCACTTTTCCAAAAAGAAAGCTGAGAAAATTTCGTAGACAGCTTCCACTGACCTGAAGAACCTCGCCGTATGTCGATGTGGGTCATAAGGTCCTAGTTGTATCCTAGCCTGTAGTCCTCCTAGCATCACCGCCTGAGCACTCTCGAGAGGATACCTCCCGGTCACCACGTTGTGACGAGCCTCTTCGTATAACAGTTCCTGTATGCGAGAATCCCTGGAAGAAGACATCTTTATTTACACCGTGGTGGATCCGACCGAAAAACTTTCCCAACCCTGTAGAACTGGGAAAGTTTTTCGGTCTTCCATACGAGTCTAGTTGAACAGAAATGGTAGAGAAACAAAAAAATTGCAAAAGCACATATTAGTTCGCAGATATTCAGAAGCACTATTTATTAGCTTACTTGATTCCTTCTTCTAGATGTTTGGGAAAGAACACGTTCCTTTGTAGTCGCAACACGGGTTGGTCGCGATTTAGCCTGGAATCTGAACCGTGGCCGTAGCGATGGACCAGCTTCTGCCAGTTCGCCCAGAACCTCCATGGGCAATGGTGAGGTTTTAGCTGAATTTCTGGTATGGAATAGAAAGTTGGGTATGCAGTTCATACTAATCCGGGTTTCGCAGAAAACCATTTCTGAACTACCCGAAGGTACGAGTGATAAACCTATAGACCCTTGAGGTAATATATAGAGATCTCGAATTTGCATTAAAGAGCATAATCAGAATGTACCCTTCCCACGGCTACGGGTCATACACGGTCCCAGTTCAGGATGTCACATGTATAAATATAAAAAATACATAAGTATTATGATGTCATCCAATTTTCGGTTTTAGAATAAACCGGTTTAGACTTTATACAGCTTTCAGTTTGATTGTTCTTGGATATGCAGTACCTAGTATTTGCAAATTCTGTTGCCAATAAATCGTCTCACCTAACAACGGACTACACATCCACAACGCGAACACATTGACTGCCAAGCTCCTGGTGCTGGGCTGCGAGAGCCCCATCTCCTCAGTAGCCAGCAAGGCGTTAAGGAATCGCGCTGCAGTCACGTGTGAAGGTACTTCCTCGGAGCTCATCTCCATCATGACGGCAGTGCGGGACATCAGGTAGATGCAGGTCACCGGGTTCGAGGAGACGGTCGATGAGGAGGCTGTGCTGCCCGATGAACCTGGATGTGGGAAGCTATTTCTAGATATTTTTAGACTTTAGGCATTTGTTCCACCGCTGATGAGAACCGACTAGTTCGAACATTATTTTTCACGCTCAAAAAACATAGACGCAGAATAGATTTCGTTTCCGTATCAGTATAAGAAACACAGACTATTCACGTTAACTGTCCACACTGCAGGCGAGAAGTCTGTTTCCAAAATAGAGCTCCTTCTCATTTTCCTTAATAATTGTTTGTTACATAAAAGACCAAAGTAGAAGAATCCGAATAAGGCTTTTCAAAGTTCTTGATTGTCAGACGAGGTAAGGTATCGAAGCGATCAAACCTGGCAAAGGTGGTGATATAGCACTTGAGGAGCTGCCCCCACTGGTGATAGGTTCCGTGGTGCTGAACGACCCCGCTGCGATGCTGCTGGACCCCGTCTGGTTCGAACAGCTGCTGAGGTTCGAACCTGCAAGGCGTACTGTGTTTGAAAACAGCACAAGCGATTATCTTCCTTATGAAATGGTTTTAAAAAGAAACCGTAATTGTTCCTCTTTCTTTGAAGTAGGTTCCATAAGAAGCGACCGAGGCCGCTACTGGGCCCCGAGTCTGCTATTCAATAGTGTCAGAATGGTCGATCATTGATCTCATAATGGTTGATTTATGACAAGCCAAAAAGTACCTTATGCCTGTCGACTTAAGGTACTTTTTGGCTTGTCGTCAATCAACCATTATGAGATCAATGATCGACCATTCTGACACTATTGAATAGCAGACTTAGGCCCCTGGTAGCTTTCTTCATGTTATGAGATATTTAAGAATTTTGAGCATCTGGTTTCCAACAGCAGGTTTCGACTAGGCAAAGAAGTTGTCTGTTTATCAGTGTTTGGGCGCAATAAACTTTTTTTAAGGATTTTCCCATTTCAGGATACATCTTATTGCTACCTAGTTGGTCTGAAACAAGAACAAATCTTCCGAAAGTTCAATTAAAAAGTCGTTATAATTCAACCAACATCTGTAAATATAAACTTTTACTCATTTATATAGTGTAGCAAGACCACACGTGCGAGTTTAAAATTATGAACCAAGATCACTCTTCTTAAAAATAAAATTATTTATTTCAATTAAGCCATGATAATATTAATTAAAAACTATAAAATAAACTAAACTAACAATAAACTATAAAAAGGCATCGAAATACTGCTCCTCAACGCTGTCAGCCGGTAATGTGCCCAAAAGACTGGCGGCATTGCCTCGTTGTATGGCAACACTTAGCCTCTGGCCAAGATAAAAGCCAGCCCTTGGGTCACGAGGGTAAATTAGAGGGTTGTCTACCATCTTTATCACCTCGAACGTGGGTTGAGGACCTAGAAGAGGAACTTACCCATAACACTTTTCTCCAGCGAGTCCGAGCTGTTGCTCTCCTTAGAATCTGGCTGCAAAGGTTTGTGCGGGTCATGTTTGTCCCAGTCACTGTGACGACCTAGGGGACTGTATGACAAGTGCGGCAGTCTTTGTGACACGGAATATAAGTGGGCATTCACTTCAGCTTGCAACTTCTGACTTTGAACGCTGTAGTATTCTTCGCGGGATCTGAATTCACTGAAGGAGAATAAAAACAAAAATTATAATTTAATGCTACTATTGACTGAATTTGTGTACACACATTAAATTGTGTTACTCAAATATGTTTCGACTCTATCTACTAAGCTTTTTAAAAAATACGTTTTTTACATACTTGTATTGATATTCAGCTTGCATAGGATATCCACGCCTTGAATAATCAACAGGAATTATTGTGATATAATTTCCACTATTTTGCACATTCGGATTTTCTCCGTACGCCCCCATATCAGATTGATGTTCCATTTAGCTAAATAACAACTACTACTTATTTATTTACTGAAAAACCATTTTCCTAAACAATGACTTCCGGCAGGGCAGGATATCGATCGCCTGTCCTTCGCGCCCTTAACATGTGTTGCCAGGTGTCATGTGGAATACAACATTGAAACTAAAAATATTTGTTTTTGCGTACATTAAAGTTGTCCTTAGTTTAGAATTACAACAATGCATTCAATGATTCTTAAATCAAGTTATTGATTTATATGGCTATGACACCCTGTCTATAAAGTAATGATGAAACGTTGTAATGTTTTTGATTAGTGTAACAAAACGCAACGTTTGCTTTTTCATTTCCATTCATTCAATTTTCTGTCAAGGGTCTGACTCTGACAGTGACAGTTACAGCTGTGCACTTATGTACGTGTTTATTTTGATATTTATTAGGAGAATCAATAAGATTTCTGTTTTTAAAGGTCCCCTAATATTATTTGCTTACTCGCTACATTGGTTTAGCTGTATTTGCATTTGGATTACATATTTAAATAAGTAATCTTTACTTACAAACGAAACTAGACCACAAACAAGTGTTTTGCGATAGTAATCAAAACTTGGGCTCTACCTGAGGTAAATACATGACATTTTCATCAATATTATTGTCATATCATCCATTCATACTCAATCACCTAATCAATCGTCCTTCTGTTATCAGCAGGTAGAAATCCAGTGCTCGTTATCGTAGGCCGGATGGAGGCAAAACTAAAAGAATATCGGGCAGTACGACGCCGCAAGGAACTTATAGACAACATTACCGACAAGTACGAGAAGTCTAAGGATAAATTAGTCAATTTATTAATTCCAAAGATAATACAAGACATGGGTAGAGTGCATGATGAAGAAGATCCACTGGTAAGTTGTTTACCTTGTTCATAACAAGTTTGGAGTACTTAGATTTAAAAACCTTGAACAAACATCAATAATCACGATTCAATCATCAACAATAATTATTTTTTATGCTAATTTGTGATACAACAGTGAAATATTAATTTGTTCGAAAGATATAAAAAAGATTGGGCAATAATATAATTATATATATATATTTATTATTATTATAATATACAAATAGCCTGCCTTTCTTGTGTAAGATTAACCCTATACACCTATGGGCGAAATAATCCACAACAAAAGGACTGATCGCCTGCCTGGTGTCTGCCGGCGTCCCCGAAGATAAATAATAGAACCATACACCTAACCTTTGTTGAATCAACGACTATACTGATGAATACACAAAAGAAAATACATTGTCTCTTTGAACGCATATAACCGGGCATCTACATTTAAGAGACAAAGAATTATTATTCTCTATTGCATATTCATTACAAAGGTTAGGTTTCTAGCTTTAGACTACTCAAAAGCATAAGGGTCAAAGCTAGTGTAAAGTGAATATTCATCATTTGCCTAGCCTTTTCCTACTATTTTGACATCCAGCCTAACCACCAACCTCTCCAGCCCAGTTACTCGGTAACACAATACACCTTGGTATAATTGGCGCCACATAAAAAGAGCGCTGAGGGGAAAGCGGAAGGGGTGTGTTCGCGCATGGGTACACTCGCGCACGAAACTACTAGGCCTATTGTTTTATTTTCGAACTAGCTTTTCGTTTGCGGCTTCGATTGCTTATTATTAGGTTGACATCAAAAATATATTAAATAAAATATCATTAAATAGAATTAACACACATGCATTTTGTGTGTGTGTGTTGTTTGTTCAATTAAAAACACAATTCTTCTCACTGTAGTTTCATGCATTGTTTTAAATTATCAATAATATTATTATCGGCCTCTCTCTTCATAAAACAATTTACGTCATAAATATTTTTTCTCAATTGTTATGCAAAACCATTTCGTAAAACTTTTGTGCGCGATGTTATTTTGAGAATGAACGTGACGCAGCCAGACTAACGGACCAATAGCGTACCGCTAAAAATGCGCCCCCCCCGGCCCTCTCTCATACCACCAAATAGACCCAAAAATCGCCTACTGCGCAGCTTGACCCCCCAGCGTTCTTTTTATTTGGAGCGAGGTATAAGAATGGTTAACTGGAATATTAATTACTGATTACAGATGGAAAATGAGGAACCAACACCCGCGCAGCCGAATAAACGTCCAATTCAACCTATTGTAAATTTTAATATGGATGGCGTAGATCCTGCTGCAGAAGTGAATGAAGTGGAACATTTTGATGACCAAATACCATCATGCGGCTTATGCTTGTGGAGTTGGGCAAGTCTATTTATAATATGGTTTGGTATCTGGACAATCTTCATATATCTACAATTTGGTGCGGTATACTTCGTAGTAACACTGTTAGTAGGCATTTATCTGAACACTCGCACTGGACCAAAGAAGCCAGGAGAAGTTTCAGCTTACAGTGTGTTTAACAGAAACTGTGTTCGAATCGAGGGTTCAATTAATCCGGAGCAGTTTGAAAGGGAGATGCGATATGGAATGGTGGGTGCCGTTAATTATTAAAAAACCTTGTACCATAGATAATTTAAATTATGAAAAATCTGAATGTGTAGTTTGCCAATGATGTTTTTTATTTATAATCTGGTTCTTTGTGGATCTCAACCTCAAGATATTTTTTTTTTTTTTTTTTAATATTTTGTGGCTATGCCACTGGCTTGGTTACAAGACCTCTATGCCATATAATTTTTATATCATAGCTCTCAGTGTTACCAGTTATCAAAAATGTCAATGTTGTATTGTAAGTTCTGTTGAATATAATATACTTAATTATATATTTGTGCATTTAATCAAAACAATTGTAAGTTCTGTTGAATATAATATAGGTACTTAATTATATATTTGTGCATTTAATTAAAACATATTTTAATAAACTACCTAATCAATTTTATGGTTGGATGAATGAAATTGGCAAACAAGCCTTAAAAGTATGTGTAAGCTCAAAGTAGCAGACTTGTATACTTAGTATGTCTATATCCAGAGAGAAAAGATTGTTTTGGACAAGCATCCCTATAATTAAGGGACATGACTGAGATAGATACACGGCTGGGAGTCTTGAAGGCTCAAGCTTATAACGAAAATAGATAGAGTGCCCACTGCCCAGTGGCGTAGCGTGCCTTAGACGGGCCCTGTATCAAAATTTGTTGGGGGGCCCAAATGAAGGGTAGATTTTTCCTTTTTTGACTCTCGTAATTGTTGAAGTGAAACTTCTTTCGGCACGTTGGGCACATTTTTATGATATGATTTTTTCTCGGTCAGTATGGCCCAGTTCAAGTAACATTGTGGAAAATGTTTAACGAATTTTGCTTACATACATACGTTGTTCCGGGCCCCTGTTGCCCGGGGCCCCGTGTCATTGCTACTGCAGATACGGCCCCCTTAGTGAGTGCCCCATTTCACTAAGAGATATCTAAAGCTAATGCTTATTTATTGTTGCAATATTGAACTTTCATTGTGTTACAAAGTTACAATAGCTTAAGTGATGATTGTAGTGAGATATTTTGAACAAACAATGTCATTTAGCATAATATTGATGTTGTGCCAATTTCTAATGGGGTTTAGGTAGGTACTGTATTTATTAAGTAAGTATATATTATTTATTACTGAATATTCCTGGTGTTAAATGTACCTAGGTAATCTGTAAACACTAAAATACGATATTTTATTAAAATTGATGTTTTAAACATAAAAAAGGTTTTTATTTTACTGCAACATGCATTTTGGTTCGATTTCCCCAAGAGCCCAACTACAGGGCTACCGCTTAGTTGGGACGATGCCTGATCATTTATCCCATCGGACGCTATGATTCGATACAAATTCATTTAATAAGGTCCTAGAGTCGTATTGGTTAGTTGTGACTTGAAATCCGGAACGATACAAATGCAAGTAGCGTACATCTTTCGTCGACGTTCGTCATCGAGCGACGACAGAAGACACGTGACTCCTCCCGCGCAGTTACCCCAGACACCATCGCAGTCTGACGGTGCCAACTGCCAAGCACCCAGCATATGGGTGGATCAATAATTCGTTGTCCTGCCCACAACCCGCCTCCGAGTCGTCGCTAAACAAAGCTATAGATGACTTACTTACTCATGGCCCAAATCCCGACTAGCGAGACCAAATCTAAGTAGGCTTTACGGGTTGTTGAAACTAAATTATTTGAAGTCTTTTTTTATGACTGGACCCATCCCTGAGCCCGGCTGGTGGTTCATAAACCGAACGGATCCGGATGCTTGAGCATAAGGTTCCCGTTGCGTAATCATCGAGCCGATGGACTCGAATGTCGGGTTGTTATGAATATTTGCCGAACAAATAATATGGTCTTAGTGGTATTACTGGATTTCCTATCACTAGGAAATATAAATACATAAAGGAAACGACTACAGTACAAATTATATTTCCATTTTAATAATCACATTTACAAATTGACAACTAATAATATACCTATTTAATATAAATTTCACAAATATAAATGCAACGCAATAGAAATTTATTTATACTTAAATATACGATTACAATTTAATAGCGTACAATAATTGCATTCAATAACTTCGGTAACTTGAATTTTTAAAACAGCTTGACTTCGAAGAAAAAAAAATGACCACTAAAAGTTTATTTTAATTTCCTATGCACTCAAAAATTTGAACTTTTACCTAATAATTAATATTTTTAAGCTTTAAGATGTTTTTTTTTTTCTAATTGTGGCGGTTTATATATTTCCCAATCATATGGCTTTACTTTTGGGTAAGTTAGGTATATCACCAGCTTTTTACTACCAAGTAAGAACGTTTACTAATATCTCAATATTGGTCTTCTTTTATTTTATTAGTTAATCGCAGTCTTGAGACTTAGCTGACACAACATGATCAAGAATTAATGTGTAAAACAGACAATTATTATATTACATAGGTACATATATAATTTAATTCCAACATTTATGCTTATTTGGTACTTTAACATTTAATTTACTAAATAACTTAACATATTTTCGAAAGTACAAACCACTAATTCAGAAGTTTTTTTGTCAACTTAAATGGTAACACCAGAATAAATTGGAAGGAATGTTCTAGAAAGCAACAAATCCTAATTGAAAGCTTTTTTGCATATGATATTTAATTAACACCACACAAAAGTACACACAATATCAAAATTGACTATAAAATTGATGAATTTTTTTAACACTACATGCGGTGTCAAGATTTAACTTTTAGTAGGTACTCTGTGAAATGATTGAAAACCTAAAAATTTAACATCAATAAAACATAATTTAATTTAATTATTATTGCACTATTTAATTAACTGACTTCAAAAAGGAGGTTCTCAATTCGTCGGAATCTTTTTTTTAATTTAACAAATGAACATTTATTTAACAGAGGCGGACCTAATAGGCAGTAATTAATATTAAAAAAAAGAATGGTATAATTTTGGATATAAACATAAAAATATGAAATCATTTACATTTCAGCTTATATTTCTACAGTATAGTATAGGATCAACAAGTTTGAGTTCTTCAATATTAAAAAACCTACAGAATATAATGGCACAACACTTAATTTATTTATAGAGTTTCAAGTGGACAATATAAGGCACCATTTCAGTATTTACAATTTGTATCGTGGACAATATTATTAATTAACACACGGCGACACATCAAGGTATACATAACCAGTATAACCTGAGCCCGGGTTAGCTTCCCGTACGATGAGAGATCAGTCTAATTTGGTTTTACAATTTCAATGACAGACCGCAACAGCATAATATTGATTCTATGTACTAGCTACTACTACGAGGGAGTCGGGTCCAAAACTATTCTATGTTTCAAGCTCAAAAATTCATTGAAATCGGTTGAGCGGTTTCGGAGCTTAGCTTAGGTTCGTGTATGAACATAGTGACATGTGATTTATATACAAAGTGGAAGGGAGACCGATCCACAAACGTTTCACAACACGTATTCAATATTTTTCATCGGTAATAAAAAAAACTGCCGTTTTCTACAGCATTGCAATCCCTACAAGTTCAAAATGTATGGCACCTGCTTTTTTATTGTTTATGTGTCGGTATCCCTTATTATTATGGGCTACAGGTGGCAGACTGGCAGTGTTGCCATTTACGGAAGTTAAATAGACACCAGTGTAGTAGAAAGTTTCTACTAGATTCCTTTACAGTACCTTCCTAGTAATAAAGTATGAGTAGAAAAAAAATATAGGTACACGATTCTCATCTAGCTGCAGAAAAATTGTAAAAATAAATAAAAGTTGTTCATGATTAAGATAAACTCAATTGTAAAACGTAGGCCTGGTTAAACTATTATAAATTATCGTTTTTATAAAAGCACCAAATTATTACTAAAAAGCTGCAAATACATTAACAAGCTTTTCCTCTATACATGCATAGAGGAAAAGCTCATGAAAATACTAAGGAATGTAGGTAAGTGTTAAATGCATTTAATAGGAAACTACTAGTGTCAGGAAAAGGAAACTAGCGTTTGGGCACTTTAAACTTTGTCGTTGTGACGTTAGAGACGTCTACTTTTACCTCACTACGGCGAAGTCAAAAGGAAGAGTTATGTTATATTTTTAACCGACTTTAAAAAAAGGAGGAGGTTATCAATTCGACTGTTTTTTTTTATGTTTGTTCGCTCAACTTGCGACTGGGTGAACTGATTTTCATGATTCTTTTTTCATTTGAAAGCTGGTGCTTCCCGTGTGGTCCCATTTTCACCATTTCAATATCTGATGATGGGATCTTGTAGAAATCGGGGGAACTCTTCAATAAATAACAGCAGATTAACCGCGATTGTTGCTATAGCATATCTAAGCATTGTTTACGCCATCACAAAAACATAATATCACGCCTGTACTCACTACAAAGGTGATGAAGAACTTCGGAGATAGGCAACGGAACTCCTCAATTAATGACAGTAAATGGACTGGGATTGCTGAAATCTCATGACTGTCTATTGTTTACACCAGTTCATAACATAACATCACGCCGGTACGTTGTGAAGGGGTAGGCACATGTGAACCACTAAAAAGTGAAAAATAAAAACTTTTTTACAAAAAATAAAACCGACTTCGACAAAAATAAAACACAAAAAAGTGAAAAATAAAAAATCAGCTTCAGAAGTCGGTGGCAAAAACATGAAATCAAACAAACAAAAGTCACCGACTTCTGAAGCAGATTTTTTATTTTTCACTTTTTTGTGTTTTATTTTTGTCGAAGTCGGTTTTATTTTTTTGTATTTCAAAATTATTGTCTAAGTAGACTTACCATTTTTGGAGCCAAGCACCCAGCATATGGGTCCAACAAAAATTATGTTGTGTGCCCACACACAACCCGCCTACGAGTCGACGCTATACGTAGCTATAGATGACTTGTGCTCACACGGCATACAAATAAAAATGGATAATGTGAACTTGGCAGTGACAGTGTTAATTAGGTTTGATGAGACAGCATTGAATTTTATACAACACGGCAAATTGCCGCAGGATATCAATTTGCTTAAATGTTGTGGGTGGTAGGTAGGTATATTTGTTAATTTTAATTTTAAGAAATTTTAAGCTTAAGTAGATAGGTAGGTATACTTAATATACTACTGTTTGTTTTCCCAAATGAAATAAATAAATAAATAATCCTGGCTGTTCAAATCCATAATTAAATATCTATCTAACCGTTGGTGGTTCATCTTCAATGTGCTATTAATATTAATGAGAAATGATAAATGAGTTTTAATAAAGTAACGATCAAAACTATCATCACTTAGGTAATCACCTTAATTTACTTTGGGGCAAAATAATTGAATCTAACAAATTTACGCCCAAATACTCAAACGTCACTCAATTATAAGTTGCACTTAAATCTCGTGCTGTCTTTGTTACTCTAACGCAGAGTGACAGAGATAGCAGGAGTTTTCAGGGTTAAGTACTTATAATTGAGTGACGTTTGATTATTTGGGCGTTAATCTTTTATATTTTCTGCAAGATATTTCCAAGATACTTCAAAATCTTTATTAACATTATTATGACGCACCGTACAGGTTGCCCATTAAAAGTATGCGCGTCGGCAATCATCGACTATTTTCGGAAATATGACCGCGCTATCAGTAGATCGTGAGTAGATCAGTACCTAAGCTTTCAGTACATTGAAATAAACGTTTCGAGAGTTTAGAATATCAATCTGGCTTGTACTTATTGTAGATTTGGTATCTATCACATTGGCTTCAAGATGGGACAAATATGCATTGGACCATCAGCGGAACCTTACCAGCTGGCCAACACCAACAAATCAAAAAAATCGAATCTTTCGTGAATGTTGGCCAATGGCCAGCCACAATTTCCACGTCTTCAGTGTAACCTTAGAAATTATTATAATAATAATAATAATAATATACTTTTTATTTCAGACCAAGTTTGTCCATAACTGTTAGTAACAAATTTCTTAAAACTACGTTAGTAGACTTATTAAATATCAATAAAAATTCAATAATAATTCAATATAGGGCTAGGGCAACAACAAAATACACAAGTCATGTTAGTAACAAAGGTCTTAAAACTATGTTAGTATGCATCAATCAGCAACAGTCAAAATTAAAATATATATATATTATGCTTCAATTCCTTTGTAACTTATTCGTCTTAATTTTCGACTTAACCTACCTAATTTCCTATAAAAATACGTCATAGAAAAGTTTAGCATGGACATGACACCTGTAAAAACAAACCTGTACTTTACTGATGACTAGTACAGAAAATAATAGGTTTAAATAACTTGTACTTATAACTAAACTAAATTAAAATATTTGCACCTCTATTATTTGTTCGTAATTATCACTGGTAAGACAGAAAACCGAAAAACGATTGTGTCAGAACATGTCTACGTATGGCAAACATTGGCCGTACAATGATCAAGTGTTGGTTCCTGTATGCCACAAATGTTGGTCGTACAATGACCAACTTTATTTGTGTATTTCAATAAATAACTTCAAATGTAGTTAAAAAATATGCCATTTTGGTCGTCAAAACTTCGAAAATGTAAGTTAATCAGCTGCTATAGGCGCTGGTGGTCTACGGAAAATTCTAAAGACAGGAATTTTGCGTAGACCGCCAGATGGACAGAACGGGTTGACGTCACCCCCTCGCTTGTCGTCAGGTAACAGAAACACTACACTAAGAGCTATAATCATGTGCCAGAAAGAGTGGACTATCCTATAATTCTTTTCTGTTTGCAGAAAAGCGTAACAAACTAAACCAATACTAACTAACACGATACCGAATGGCAAATGTATCTTGTAATAAGATCTAGAATACGTCAGCTTACGATGTCTTCTGTAATCGAGATACCAGGAAATGAAAACAACTAGTACACCGAACACGACTGGCATTAAAAATGCGTAAAAAGAGTGCATATTCCACGTAGTTAACAGAGCTACGACTATTGCACCTATTAGTTGTAAAGAGGACCTTAATTTCTCGTGGATAACGCTCATAGCGAGTAGCGTCACCCAGAAAGACATGAGTCCACAGTAAAAGTCTCCAAACTGGAGAATATTGCCTCTCATGATGCAATAGGCGACTTGCGAAGGGGCGTCGCAGGCGTGGTAGAAAGTGGAGAATATCATGGTGAAGGCATACATCATGGCCTCCGTGTAGTACAGACGTATGGCCGCGACGTAGATGGAGAAGAAGAACAGAAGGTTGCTCAGAGTGAGTAACAGGACGGAGATCAGCATGTACATTACGCTGTCCATTCTTGAGCCATCGGAACAGTCCCAACCTGGAAATGAGAAAGGGATTTTATGTTTTCGATTTCAACTATTCTTTGCCATATTGAGTACTTATGTACCTACACTATGTGCCTCTAAGTTACATTTAAAATCTATTGTAAATAATTAAATTAATGGATAATAAATTTAGCTATATTATATAAATGCTGTATTAGCTAGCCTCTTAAATTTGTTGAAACTCCATATTATGTTAGCCCAGCTCAAAATATTAGCTAAAAAAACTGTTCAAGCCTTCGATCAGTAATGTACTATTATTGATCGAAGGTTCAAGCACGTAGATTTTTGTCAAATCAGGTTTTGTAAAAACTCACCTCCGTAACCAGAATCACAAGAGCAAAACGACATCACCAGCGCCCCGAATGTATTCAGCAAACAATTGCCGTGGTTGTTGCACCTCCCGGAGACGCAAGACATCGACGATATGGTCAGCACGACCGTCGCGTTGCACTCCGAGGTCCCAACCCGCGTCCCGTTCCATCCGACCACTGACTTGTCACCCTCCTTGTCACCAGTATCCACGTAGTACTTCGTCCCGTTATCAGAAGTGGGACAAGGACACACAATCTGGTCACAAAACAACCGAAACGTTAAATACCACGTCCCACTCTCCGGAAACGGGATATACGTCTTGTCGTATATCGACTCTGAGTCAGTACTGTTCAGCACGAACAAAGCCGGCTTCACCCTATCATTGTACCGACAGTGACCACTCTCCAATGGTATGCTCGGGTGACCAATGTCACTACATATAACGGCCTTGAAAAACTGGTTGTCCTCAGAAAAGGCTAACAATGTATCCTTTGCAAACTCCCTCTTATATCCCATGTAGTATTTTAAACTCATAAGAAGGCTCGCCGCTATTGACACGCTACCTCCAATATCCAAAAACTGATTGATTTTAAACCTCAGCGACTTAATTTCGGACGAAGATATATTGATAAGACTTGTGGCGTCTTGGATGTCTGCTGTAGGCAGGCCGTAATCGAAGGTGAAGAAGCGGCCTTTGTCATCGCGCATAAGGTCTAAAACTGTATGATTGACTGGTTCGTCAAGGTCTGTTCTGAGGATGTAGGATTCGCAGTCAGCGATTGTGGAGACATTGCCTTCGATAGGGCCTATCTGTACGTAATGCCAGGCGTTTGGGTGAGGGATGAACGTGATAGTTTGGTGGTTGTTGGCTCGAGGGTCGAAGGCGCAGTAGATAAGATTGTTCTTCTCTGTCGGTATGGAAAGAGCTTGTACTCTGAAGAACAGTTCCTTGTCCGTCAATGAAGTGTTGGATATTCTAAGTTGTAACGTGATTGGGTCCACTCTGTCTACAGACATGCATTTGAAAAGCGCGGGGAGGTCTGAATAGCTTATGTCTGTTACTCCAAGGTAGCAATCTATCAACTCTATGTTTTCGTCTCGTTTCACTTGTAAATCTGTGTAGAGAATCGTGTGGCAATCGGCGGAGAGTCCTGGAAATTAAGAAAATGAAGTTTTAATTATTTGGTAGACTGTATACATCCTATACTAAACGGTCGTGGAAGCGCCAGGTGAGCATTCAAGTTCTCATACGTTTTTGCAATTTGCAGTTCAGTATCGGGTTATATGTTGATTAAAATATGATCGATATATATGGCTATAAAAATACAACCCTGCAGTGACTTTTTCATGAATAATAGTAGACCCGGGTACAAATCCAGTCTTGGCTGCTACTGGGAAATTTTAATGGAAAAACGCTGTGCTTGACCTAGGAATAGAACACAGCATCCTCATGCTAACGACCACTAGATCAACTATATATATGATCCCGACCGATTTCGGCCACAGCGACTTGGATCTGCCTATTAAGAGCATCGCTGGTGTGCTCTCTGGTGACTGACATAGCCAATTTTTGCAGTGAAAGTGCGTTCACATTCACTGCAAGTCAGCACCCCTCCGACGTAATTGTATTGGATGGCCGCGGGTGGTCGGGCCTTAAGCTCGTCACGTTTAGCATCGAGCTCTTCTCTACGTCGCCTTTCAAACTCAAACACCTTAGTGCTCACGGTATGCCTCCACAGTGACCGGTCCGCTGCCATTGCCTCCCATTGTGACGTGTCTAGGTCACATCGTTTCATGTGGCGCTTAAGCACATCTTTGTACCGAAGGAGTTGGCCGCCTTGTTTCCGCTTGCCATCCTGCAGTTCTGAGTAGAAGATTTGCTTCGCCACTCTGTCGTCAGACATTCGGGAGACATGGCCAGCCCATCGCAACTGGCGCCGCATTATATAGGCCTCTATGCCGCCGACATTAGCTCGTCGTAGTACTTCCGTGTTACGAACACGGTCCGACCAGTGGATGTTCATAATGTCCCGTAGGCATTTCAGATGGAATCTATCTAAGGTGCGAATGTGCTTGCGGTATAAACACCATGTCTCGGAGGCATACAGGAGATTTGGCAGAACTATTGCCATGTACACAGCAATTTTTGTAGAGAGCTTTATGTCATGCGAGCGGAACACCTTGGCACGAAGTCTGCCAAAAGCCGCAGCAGCTGCTCCAATTCTGCTGTTGACTTCGTTATCAAGGAGGCACCTGGATGTTATAGTGCTGCCCAGATATTTGAATTTGTCTAGTTGCTTAAGCGAGACGTCACCGAGTTTAATGTCGACTGGGCTATTGTTCAGTGTATCAAGAGCCACGACTTCAGTCTTCTTCACACTGATCTTAAGGCCAAATCTGCGACATGACTCATCAAGACTCGACATAAGCCTCTGTAGACCTTCTGGGGATTCCGCCGCAAAGCATAAGTCATCTGCATACATCATCTCAGTGATAGTCACGTGGGACACTTTGGTGTGAGATCAAGTAAGCAACTAAGCAAATACTAAACTATTTGAGAAAATTAAACTTAAATGCCGCACGTAGCAAATCATCATCTGCCTAGCCTTTTCCCAACTATATTGGGGTCGGCTTCCAGTCTAACCGGATGCAGCTGAATACCTACCAGTATTTTACATGGAGCGACTGCCTATCTGATCTCCACAACCCAGTTAATACTAGGTAATACGATACCCTTTGGTAAGACTGGATGTCAGAATTTCAGGTCACTGACTACCTGTAACGACTGCCAAAGATCTATATTGTGACAGCCGGGACCAACAGCTTAACGTGCTTTCCAAAGCACGGAGGACACTCGGTATGTCGGGCGGTCACCCATCCAAAGACCGACCTAGGCAAGCACAGCTTCCTTATCCTTACATAGTATAAAACAAAGTCGCTATTTTTGTCTGTTTGTCTGTATGCTTAAAGCTTTAAAACTACGCAACGGATTTTGATGCGTTTTTTTTTAATAGATAGAGTGATTCAAGAGGAAGGTTTTAGTACTTATATAATTTGAACGACATCCACGCGGGTGAAGCCGCGGGCATCAGCTAGTTACCTATACCTAAAGATCGACCCGAGTGGCAGTTCTTATTAAGCCACGAGCTCCTCTTAATCGCACGTAGCAAATAAGTAATCAAAATAAGGATAATGACCTTGACTGGAGTCGCACCAACTTATATGAATCAACATAGTTTTTTTATTCATGTTACGTAACTCGATTCTAGTGAAGTTAACAAAAAAGAAAGACGAAATCGAAAGTCCCTACTTTTACGGTTTGGTAACAATTCTATACAGACGTTGATGGAGTGTATACTAACATTTGCAGGTTCGCCAGTTTGTAGGCCGGGAAATTACACAACGGGAGCACAATATCCTACCTAAGTTCCTAGCTCTGGTCGTGGCCTAACCAAGAGGAAAATCTCAACCAAAACCATTCATCCAGGGAGGTGTAAACATGTAACAAACAAGAGTTAATTTTGCATACTGATATTATTAGTAGGTACCTCTACAGTCTACACCAAATCCATGCATGAGCGACTTTCGTGTGTAGGCTCCATGAGGTTGTAAGAAGCCTTAAAAATGGTATAAATAAACATCCTGCTGTTAAAACATTTGTAATGTACAAAATTATGGTAATCTTAACTGATACTTATTCTATATGGGAAAATAAGTTTGTTTGTCACCATTTTACGCCTAAACCATTGAACCGATCATGCTGAAATTTTGCATGTAGGTACGTTGTCAGATGATCAGACAGAAACGGACATAGGGTACCTTTCATCGCGAAAAAAAGCACTGTTCGCGTGAAAACACGTATAACATTCTTATAGTAAATAGATTGCGCCACGTGTCTTTTGCATCATCATCATCAGCCTATAATGTTCCCACTGCAGGGACTTAGGCCTCCTCTCTAGGAGAGGGATGGGCTATAATCTACCACGCGGGCCCAGTGTGGATTGGTAGATGTCACATGTCTTCGAATTTTTTGGTTCTAAGCCATGCCGGTTTCCTCACGATGTTTTCCTTCACCGTTTTGAGAGCAGTGGTGATGAAATAAATTACACAAAGTAATGTGCCTGACTGGGATTCGAACCCACGACTCACTGTTCGTAAGTCGGGGCCGCAACCACTGGGCCACCACTGCTCTCGTGTCTTTTGCATCAGGATTAAATTATATTATTAAGGAAACTGTTGTAGTATTTGTATCATAATATTTCGTGCGGACGAAGGTTGCGGGGCTCAGTTAGTAATACAATAAGTGACAAACATAATAATTAAGTATATTATATTGTCAACAACCGCATCCTACTTTTCTACAACAGAGATTCAAAGAGAAAATCCTTCATAAGAGTCACTCAGACCAACAATAGTTAGCATAAATCTAAATAACATTACATTACATTACAGCCGAGCTTTTGTGCGTACTATCACGACTGCATACAATTGTCGCAGGATGTCGGCAGTCGAACAATCAACCTAACGAGGCCACATACAGTCCCTTTGACAGTTAGCTTACAACAGCAAAAACAAACTTATTTTTATGAAAATAAAGATCAGTTTTATTTGACAGAAATGTCGGTGGATGAAACTAAAGAACACTTTTATTTGATAGAACTGACAGTAGCAGCAAACGAATTGCAACCTTATTCCTAGCACAGATAAAGATCACTGTCGTTTGGACAGTGATACCCGATCAAAAGTAAAGTAAGTGTGAAAGAACTGTGCATTGGTTTTGGGCGGTCGAGCTTGGTACAGTATCGTGTTTCGACCCGCATTATCTACATAAGCCAATAGGGCTGCCAAACCTAATAAGTAAGTACTTATCCTACTGTATTTTGGGTACATAAACTGTTGGGAAATAAATAAATAATTATTTATTAAGTATATTTTTCTCCATCTTACGACTATCCCTACAAGGTTACCTAATGCCAACCAATAACCATATTCCATTTTGAACTAATCTCAAAATAATAAAAATGTTGCCTAAATTGCGACATTTTCATCCGACGGACGCACATAACAGAGAAGTAGGTACCTATATAGCAGAAGAAAGGGAGGTCTATACCGAACATGAGGTGATTCCATTCCATTCAAAGAAGGCATAAAAAAATATATGGCCTTATGTGTTTTCTAAAACCCTAATTTATTAGAAATCTCCAATTTCAAACTTTTAGGCAGCACTAACCTTTAATGAGATTTGATTGAATGAAGCACTAATACTTCGGTTTTCGGTAGGTAACTGAATTGATAAGATGTGTTGTTTGACCTCTTGTTTAAGATTCAGACCTTTGATTCAGATAATTAAATTAAAATGCACGACGCATTCTAATATTTTTTGCGTATTGATGGACGAATATGAGCGAACTTCCGGCTTTCGGCCGGATTTGAGTTCGGCCGGAATACATACAAGCAAGTCGGAATCCCAAAGTAAGTAGGTAACTATTCAAAATGCAAGGTGAACAACTTGAAATTCAAGGTCTCCTGAACATTGTGTTGAAATGCGAAAAATACAGCAGGGTAAGTAGGTATTATATACCATTGGACAAAAATTTGAGTTAAATCGACATGTAGAAATAGAAACCTAGAAACTCAAAGCATGTATTTCAATTAGACCATTACAGGCACTTTTAAATGTCAGAAAAATAAAGAAAGCGAAGCTACAGTCACAAGACATAATAACTTATGAAAGTTCTGTAGTTGCCCATTTCAAGGCGTACAGACCTATACCATTTTGGAGAAGAATGGGCAAGAAACCAACCATCCAGGTTACATACCGGTCGGACAAAATTTGAGTCAAATCGGCACGTCAAGAACAACCACAACTTTATAGAAGGCACTGTAACTGTATTTATTTACCTATACACCCATATAAAAATCACCAACCACCATCCATCACTATTATCTATCGATGCAATGCCAACCACCAAGTAATCAATGGAATACGAGTACACAATTGAAAAAAAATATATTATAAAAACAAAAAACCCAACTGCGTAAAAACAAAACTAAAAAGAATAAAATAAGCATCAGAATTTAAAAGCAGAATAGAAGGATCAACAGTCGGGACCCATTCATTTTTGTGACTTATCAAGGAGCTCCCCGTAAAATTTAAATGGGTCCCGACTGTTGATCCTTCTATTCTGCTTTTAAATTCTGATGCTTATTTTATTCTTTTTAGTTTTGTTTTTACGCAGTTGGGTTTTTTGTTTTTATAATATATTTTTTTATTTAACACTTTTTAGTCAGTTTTCATTAACTTCGTTATTACTATTATAAGACGGTAGATTTCGATTAGATTTTATATTCATTCCGTACACGTAAAAAAATCCAGTTATAAGTAAGTAAGGAATGCGATATTGTTTGTTCTAATAATTTAAATCGTTATATATCCTAAACGGTTTTATAAAATGAAATATGATAAAGGAAACCTAATATTTATTTTCAAATACCTATTCAACGATACCCCACTTGACGTGGTGCGTCGTTTTTTTTTTTTCATTTTGACAATATGGCGACTAGTTGTTACTATAGTGAGTATTGTTTACTGTAATGTTTTTAGTGACACTCGCGAGGTCAAGACGAATCGATTGACGTACGGATCATCAAAATCGGCCAAGGCGTTTGGCCTCTACAGTGCCACATAGGAACAAACATACATACATACATACATAGACTGATAATAAACACATAACCCTTCTTTGCTTTGCGCAGTCGGGTAATAATTACAGAAATAAAATTAATAGTGGAATCATGAACCGCTACGTGGAAAATTACATTCGAGGTGGTTAAGTTTGGTTGTGGCCGTATGTGGGAGTACCTAAGAGTACAAGGAAAACTTGCGAAGAATTATTGTAATTATGATCATACCGTGCAGCGGTGCAGTACACTGCTCATATTCTATTTTTACCTTAATTTTAATATAGTGCACCGACTGATTTGCTTATTATTAAATCCCCGGGATCGTACAGACGCAACACCAGTACATCAAGTTACCCGAAATTGTTGCAACTTTATCGCTTTAGCAATGAGGTTTAAGATCATTTATTCTCATAAGAATTACATTATTCACTTACATGAGAATATTAAAAACTAAACATAAAAATAACAAAATGTGGGGTGTATTACAAAAGTTAGACATCGAATAAATTACTGTTTTGAAGGTAGATTATTTTTATATGGACAAATGACAAATGCTAGTTCGATACATGTAAACAAGTATTCTTACACCGATAAGCGGTAACTGGATGTGGCTCGACACTATTGTAGGGAATGTGAATTTTTTATTATGAAGTTCTTTAGTAGCCTTTTGAAAGTTGTTTTAGATTTTAATTCTTTGAGGTCTCTTGGTAATTTATTAAATATTTTAGATCCTTCGTATACGATAGTTTTTCTACCGTAGTTTGTGCGGGTTGGGTGTAGTTTTAAAAAGTCTTGTTCGCGTCTTAGTTTCATTTTGTGTTTTTTAATATTTTTTGTGAAGGTTATGTTTGTGTGTATATTTTTATTTAATATTTTTCGAATTAGTATGCATGTGTTATAAATGTATGTTTGTGTTATATTCATTACTTTAATTTTTTTGTAAAGAGTTTCTGTTGGAGTTAGATAGTCATAGTTAAATAACGTTTTAAGTAATTTGTTTTGAGCTGTTTGTAGTAGGTTTGTATTTGTTTTTGCCGCGGTACCCCATATTTCTACTAGGTAGTCAATATGCGGCTTAACAAGGGAAAAGTAGATTAGATAGCGAACTTGGCGCGGTAAGCAGCGAACGATACCTCGTAGGGTACCCGTAAGTGATTGTATTTTCTTTTTAATTTTTTGAATATGTGGAAGCCACGTCAATTTGCTATCCAGAATTAGCCCTAAATATTTTTCTTGATCTACTTTGTTTATAATTTGGTTATTTATTTTTAAAGGTGTATGATTGCCAATTTTTTTATTTTTTGCTGTAAATATCATGTAATTTGTTTTAGCTGTATTAATCGTGAGAAGATTTTGTTGAAACCATACGTTGAGCAAATCCAGATCGTTCTGTGCTTGCTCAACAATAGCATCGATTGAGTGGCCAAAGTAGAACAAACATGTGTCATCTGCGTACAAAGTAAGGTCAGCTTTTAGACCAATTTTGTGGACACTATTTATGTACAGTAGGAATAACAGGGGAGCCAAAATTGAGCCTTGAGGCACACCATATGTAATAATTTTGGGATCACTCTGAGTGTCATCAATTTTAACTACTTGGTATCGGTTTGACAGGTAGGATCTAAAAATTTCAAGGGCAGGTCCTTTGATGCCGATTTCCATTAGTTTTCTTAGCAACAAGTCATGACTGACTGTGTCGAATGCCTTTTTTAAATCAATAAAAACACCCATGGCCATTTTCTTTTTATCAATATTGAGCTTTATAGTTGTCACCAGATCTATTGTAGCTGAGAGTGTATTTGATTTTGGCCTAAAGCCGTATTGTTTTTCATATATGAAATTTAGAGATATTAGGTACTTTTCAAGGCGATTGTATAAGACTCTCTCAAAAATTTTGGATAGAACGGGGAGAACTGAGATGGGACGATAGTTTCCCGGTTCTGATTTAACTCCGGATTTGTAAATTGGCGTAACTTTTGCAACCTTAAGACTATGTGGAAATGTTCCTGATTTCATACATTTGTTTATGCAACTAGTTAGTTCATCGAGAATTAGGTTTGCTACACATTTTAGCGCTTTTGTAGTGATACCTTCTAAACCTGAGCTGGTGTTGTTATTTAGATTATTAATTATTTTTAGGATTTCATCATTTGTGGCAGGTTCTAGATCACTAAGGGAAGAGACAGATCCCGATAAACTCTTTAAAGCACTACCTGATGGGTGAAATTTAACGGGAATTTGATTAGCCAGTATCGAACCAACATCTGCGAAAAAATCATTGAAGCATTCACAGATGTCTTTTAAACCAGTAACGGTGCCATTTTGTGACTGAAGTTTTTGCGGGGTGGATTTTTCTGTGAATTTATTGCAGGACAAGCTGTTTATTAGTTGCCACATTTTCAATGGATGTTTCTTGCAGCCTTCAAAGGCTTTCATGTAGTAGCTTGATTTAGCTCGTTGTATAAATTCTGTCGTTTTGTTTCTTTTCTTTCTAAATGTGTCTTCCTTTTCCTTGTCGTTTGGGTTTTTTTTGTGTTGATTCCATAAAGTATTTCTTTTGTTTATTTCACTAATGATTGATCTATTTATCCAGTCTTGTCGTGGTGGGTTTAGCGTTTTGTATTTTGTCTTTTTACTTATTTCTATACTTTTTAATAGTTTTTCTTCCAGGGTTTCCAGTACGTAATCACAGTTTTCGGTATGGGATTCTAGGATGGTCTTATAAAGCATTTCATAGTCAATATTGTGGTAGCTAATCTTCTTCAGAGGTTCTGGTTTATAACGTTTTAATTCTAAGTAGATTTGTTTGTGGTCTGACATGGGTGTATCGATAATGGCTAAGTGGAAATTATTCAGTTTAAGATTCGAGCAGATGTGGTCAATTATACTTTTGGATGTGGTTGATTCCCTTGTGCAGTAGTTTTCATCTATTTTATTTAAAAAATCATATCCGTTTTCTTTGATTACTTCTTTATACATTTTTGTTGCACGTTCTGTCTTTAATAGATTGAAGTTAAAGTCACCAAAGACCAGACCTCGCTTATTTTTGTTTAGCTGTTGGGAATAGGCATCCAAAAAGGATTTGACATTTGTTTGTTCTGGTTTTCTGTATACTACACCTATATCCAGAGTATAGTTTTCGATGTGAATCCAAAGATAATGGTTGTAGTTTTCACAAATATCCTCTGTCTGACTATGTTTCAAGTTATTCCTTACAAATATTGAGACGCCACCGCCTCTCGTATCAGTTCTAAAGTTATAATAATGTGTGTATCCTGGTATCTGGTAATTTTTTCCTTCTTCATCCGACTTTATCCATGTTTCTGTCAGGACCACTGCGTGTAAGCAAGACGGAAAAGCTTTTATCACACATTTTAATTCGTCAAATTTACCAGGTTTTACAATACTTCTCATATTTGCGTACAGAAATTTAAAAGACTTCTTTGAGGTTACAATGCTGCTGTAGTTATCGACCACTTGGTAGGATATTTTCTCTATATTAGGATTAGTATGCTCATTTGCGGTAGGTGCGGTGGTTATTCGTTTTTTGATGGTACCACCATAATTTTCGGTATGCCGTTAATGTATCTTATTGTCAGTGTTTTGTTCTCATTAACCTGTCGGCGATTAAGTTCCTCTTTGAGATTTTGCAGGTATTTACGCTGTTTTGGTGTCTGATCAGAATATATTTTAATACTTTCTTGTTTTGAAGTACTTTGATTACGCAGTATTGATTTAGCAATTTCTTGAGATTTCAAAAAGACTTTGATTGGGCGAGTTTTGTTTGGATCATACTTTCCCAATCGCATGATCCTTTTTGGTTCGGGATAATCCTTATCAATCGACTTCAGTAGCATAACGACCTCATTTTTGTCATTGTTTATGCGTTCTTCTTTATTCGATGACGACTACAGATGAAAATCTTTTAACAAAATTTTACAGATTGTAATAGCTTGATACCCAAAGCGTTAGGGAGACGTATCTAAATGTACACCAACATTTCACATTTCTAAGTGTAATAGGGAGCGAGCCACCTCCTTAGACCAAAATCTGAATTATTCGATCTAGAGTCTATTTTTGCAGACGCAAACACAAGAATATTTTGTCGAGAAATCTTAGATATCTAAAACGGGACATTTCTAACAAGTTTAATTCACTTAAGTTGGCTCTCAGCCATCGTTAGGAGAGTGCCAAAGTGGGCATCGATCGATGCTATTTATACTTAGGCCTTTTGGGAGATTCGAGTTATTTTGATAATGGTGAATCGCTTCTATTACTTGTGGTGAATTTGCGGCAATCTGTGCTATACCAGAGGCCGGAATGAAAGGAGCAGGCAACAAGTGCCTTGCCTTCTCTTTTCGTAGAGCCATCATTCCATTCCATTTTTTTATGCGTTCCACATCTGCAGAACGACCGCAAGATTCTATTCCACATCTTACAGGTGGAAAAACAACCGTGGAAAGATATTGTAAGTAGAAACTAGACTTTCTTCTGGGTGTAATTGATACAATTGAACAAAAAAAACAATTTTCTTTAAAAAGTACTAATAGTAACATAGTACAAAAATGAAGAACATCAAAATGCTGAATCACGCAGTTAAAGATATCGAAGAATTGTCGGGCACTAGCCCACCAGACACAACACCTGTCTGGTCGCATCGTTCTTTTTCTATGAGGAATGAAGAACTTACACCCGTATTTTTAAACAAGTCATTACTATTATACTTGAGTAAATGTCATTGTTTAAGATACGATTTTTTCTCTGTAGTTTAGTAATTCCTTAATGTTAGAACTATCAAACGTTAGAATTCTTAGTTTTGTTTTCATTAACGGTTCTAACTTCGTTTAAATTCTTGCCCATTGCATAAAAATATTTGCATAAGTAAGTAATTACTTAAGTCCAAGTAATTACTTTGACTTGACTATAAGTATAAATACGGATGCCTGTTGTCCATACTCCCTTGACAGATCTATGTTATTCCCACAACTCGTGAAAATGTAGGAAACGATCTGATTTTGTAATGTTCCCTTAACCTTATTGTTTTTCTTTTAATAATTATGTTAGTTTCTCTATTAAGAAAGTTTCCAGAACAGTTTAACCCTGCATACAGAGTCTTTCTATACACGAAAAAGAATTTCGGGAGCGTCTACAATCCCAACTTTGGTACACACGGCATCAAGCTATACAAAACCAGTTAATCTTGGCCTCACTTTACTAGATCTTTTCGCACAATGAACGATCAGATTATACTGGTTTTGTATAGCTTGATGTGTAGCCGTGTGTACTAGACTTCCGTTTAACCGACTTTAACCAATAATGGTTCGTCACTAGTCACTGGTCGTAAGTAGATAGACGCGGCCGCGGTTCATCGGCTGTATGCCTTTGCCTTCCCAAACGTTCTCAGGATACAATCAATCAACATTATGTCAAGCTGATAGCCACAGAATCTGTTTAGTGCGCTGATAACTACTGGGGTCTTTGGTCGCGATATTTATAGGCCGAGTTGATTAAAAAGATAGTTCATTTCATTACTTTGTACTTGTCACTATTTTAAGACACGTTTAAGTCTTTGTGGAGAAAATGGATTACGATTTTAAACTTGACGCTGGATTGTGTGAAACGAGGCTGTCGATGACGAAGGGAGAATATGAAGATAAAAAATAAAACATGAGTTTCATCAGACCTGTACCTAGTCACAGAACGGTGTTAGTAGAAACTTACTCAAGCCATTAGTGCCCTAATCGTAAATCCATCCATACTTAATATTATAAATGCGAAAGTAACTCTGTCTGTCTGTCTGTTACTCTTTCACGCCTAAACGGCTGAACGGATTTTGATGAAATTTGGTACAGACATAGTTTGGAACTTGAGAAAGGACATAGGATAGTTTTTTTTTTTTTTTTTTGCGAGATTTAAACCAAAAATCTGCCAGAAGTCACTATTCCACGCGAACGAAGTCGCGGGCAAAAGCTAGTATAATTATATATCCCACTACATTGCCCGATTATTCCGAATGCCAAGTAATCTATTTTCTAGAATGCAATAACACAAGCAGCATTCAATATAATTTACCCATTACTTACATAAAACTAGCAATGAACCTAACCTTACCTAACTTGACCTTGTACCTGATAAAAAAGTACATCAACAAAAAAGGAAAAAGAAATATTGTAATCTATGTTTAAAGAAGGGACGAAAGCTGATAAAGATAGATTTGCGATTACTATCAAGCCTTACCCAACCCATTTGTGCCACTTGCCGAAAATCTTCCACCTGGACACGAGTTGCCATGGCTAACCTGGAAGTCTCTATACTAAACAGACTCCAGACACAGGTAGGCCGAAGCTAGGAAAACCTGTTCAGGTGGAGACTCATAGACGACTCTGCCCTGGAGTGTAAATGTGGTCTTGCCCCACAGAGTATGGAGCACTTGATATCGTATCCAGCCTGTCCTGCTACTTGCACATCACAGGAGTTGATGGAGGCTACTGAAAGTGCCAAACTCGTCGCCAAATTTTGGGCCGACTCTATTTAAATTGTCATCGATACGCTAAGAAGAAGAAGAAGATCAAGATAACCTTTATGAAAGGTACAATCTTTTCATTGTTATTTAATCCTTTATTTAGAATCACATTGATTTTGTCGACCCTAAGTAACATGGAACAAGGGCAGAAAGATGATGACGACGAAACAGCACTTTTTGACCGTCACAATTTAGGTACAAGAGATGCCCCAAAATGTCCGCCTTTCGCCACTTCCCAGTGTTGAAATTCGACAGAAGTGGAGAAACAAACTCCTCAAAAAGCAAGCACGGATGAAGCCACAGGCAAATTATAGCTTCTTCTTCGTTACGTGTCGATGAGCTCTACTAATCGTATTAGACCAGTATGTAGCTACCTGCACAGCTCTACTTTGCTTTTACTAAGTTCTGAAAGGTGCAAGTGGTTGTGCAGGATGGTGGGATAGGAGGTGGCGCATATCCTGCAGAGGGACTCCAGACTGGCAGAATTATCCTAACTATCCTAACTAATATTATAAATGCGAAAGTAACTCTGTCTGTCTGTCTTTGCTTCACGCCTAAACTACTGAACCGATTTGTGTGAAATTTGGTACAGACATAGTTTGGAACTTGAGAAAGGACATAGGATAGTTTTTTTTTTCGCGAGATAGGGAACTATGTGGGTAAAACCAAAAATCTGCCGGAAGTCACTATTCCACGCGAACGAAGTCGCGGGCAAAAGCTAGTAGCTAAATAAATTTAAAAAATAAAAGATACTAAAGTAGGTAATAAATAACATGCTTACCTTGCTGTTTAACTTGTTGTTCCCTCGGATCCTCCCATTTAATATAAATCAGCGCGTACCAGTTCCCTGGCGTTGGGTTAAATATCGTATAAGTATTGTTACTGCCATCAGACTGGATTGACAGGGAATAGATTGTTTCCCTGGTATCAGGATCTATGAAGTCTTTAGGAAATGGGTACCCATCTGGATTCAGTGCGGGGTAAGCACCGTGCTTCAAGTTTATAATCACTTCTTGAGGCTCGCATGACCCTGTAATTGAGAAAAAAAAACATCAAAATTTCGTGTTAGTGGGCGCATTTATGTATTCGATTATCAACGAAATTATTTGAATAATGAATCAGCTGATACTGCGATAATATACTATACTTATTTAACCGTTATCGCCCCGAAAAGCTGATAATCGAACTAATTGAAACGAGAACCGATAAAATATTATAACATAACATTTGTAAATAAAAACGGAGTCTGTGTTTGAGCTTGGTTGGTGGCATTAGGTTCAATTACATGAAACGTAAAACATAACAGGCGAAATATGGGTGTACTAACAGGTACACCTCTGCCCAAAGCTACAAACTGACTCACGCCACCCAATGCACAGTCGGGGGCCACCCATTGCGTGTACTAACAGGTACACCTCTGCCCAAAGCTACAAACTGACTCACGCCACCCAATGCACAGTCGGGGGCACGTCCCATTGCCCCAGAGACTGAAAACATTTTTGGGTGCATTGACAAAGCCAGTCCAGCTAATTTAGGGCCGACGCCCGTCGGGGCTGCGGGTTGTTCGCAAGAGATACTTCGGCCTCGACATAAAGGGCTAAGAAGGAACAGGGGTGGTTTTTAGTCTCTTTCGCACTGCCCGGTCTCCCGCTATGGCCCTCTGGGCAGTGGAAGGATATTTGATGATTTCCCATCTGATCTGGCAAAAAAAAAAAGTCCAGCTAATATCTAGTAGTGTGTCCACTGCAAAATCGTGTTATCTAGCGAGAGCTGCTTAAACCCCCTGACGGGTTCATCGAGTCGTCTGAAAGTTGGTCGTAGCAATGATAAACTCTTCAGGTGGGATTCATGGACGGCTAGGATCTTGTGTGCGGTGTGAAGTTGTGTGAAGGCGGCGTGTCTCTAAAGAAAATAGCTCAAGTTCCACTATGCGCTGCATGCCCTGACACCTGCAAACCTGACGATCCTATGACTGCATCAGCAAGCGGAATTCGGCAATTCGCATAGCTGAATTTCGGGCCTTTATTTAATAAAAAATTGCCAATCGACACGCTAAGAAGAATGCTCTTTAACATTATGTGAGCGACATGGGTATTGACTTGTTTACGCTCGTATCAGCTTCCTCACAAATGGGTGGTAACACTATCGTTTACCGACGATAATTAACTAATTTGGCCAGTGTCGCACAACTGCCCACGCAATTGCGTCTCAGTACAATAACGACAAATTACTTGGGTTGGGTCAACTACTTCAGTAGAAACAGTAGGTGGGCCTGCCTTAAGATGTTTGTGGATAAGACTTGTACTAGGCAATACTCAGTAATTGGGTACTTATGGTACTCGGGAATAAGTACCTAGTAGTGACCAGTTACTGAGTATGATATGCCTCTTACTGTAATTATCTACATTAGAAGTCATAGTAGGTACACGTCGTACTTTACTATTTCGGTCGAAATTGCGAAATATCCTAGAAAACACATGGGTGCTCCTCAGAACATGGACCTTAAATAATATACTAATAGGTACCAACTTTGTGGATTTTTAGTGCAAAGGACTGGACCGATAAAGCACTACGGGCCGTGATTTTTGGTTCCAGGTTTTCTCACGACGTTTTCATTCTTCTTTTTGAGAGCAGAGGTAATTAACCACATTGGCCCAAGTATAACGTATTTCTGATCGGATTAGGAACAGTGTTTTCGATCCCAGATCCAAAACGCAAACGTTTGCAACACAGCTGCCAAATTAAAATGGAACTGGGCAGGCCAGTGGCCACATCTGCCGCATGTCGCATCAAAATTGGGCCAAAGTGGCTTCAGATTGGGTTTCGAACAACAGAACCAGCCAACACGGTAGACCTAGGAGATGGTGACCTGAATTCTTATCAAAATGATAGGGCCCAAACAGCTACAGACAGATATAAATGGAAAGAAAGAAGAGAGGCCTGGGCCCTGCAGTGGGACATCTCAGGCTCAAAATAATAATAGTGCATACGCCTGAGTTCGATTGATGAAACCTACGACCTACATGAGTAATTGTCAAGTGCCTTGCCACTGGCCAAAACTGCTCTATTACTTTTACTGACCATTTAGCCCCATGCACGATTCACACTGCCTGTGCCATGGTGCACAACTCACAGAGCGCGACGCGATGTGTCTCGCGCAGAATAATGAGTTGATAATATAAAAATCTAACTTTTGAGGCTTTCACGTTAGCACAGTACAATATTACCGTGACGTTAGCTTTTTGTTGATCATTGTTGCCGACTAACTTTGGTCGCCCAAAAGTAACATCGGTAGGTATGGAATAGGGTAGTCGACCGACTAAAAAAAATATGATTCTGTTTAGTCCGTCAGTCAGATTATTGAAAAATATTGGATACGTGTTTTTTGTTTTATCAAATTAATAAAAATTGACGAAAATAAAGCTTGTCAAAGACCATGGAGAGGGGGCGTTTGACGTCATAGTTAGGTAAAATTGGACCAAGCTGTGACGTTTCACGACTTTTCGAAGCACTGTATCGTCTTCATTTTTTGTTTACGTGAAAAAAGAAAAAATACGTGTTCAATATTTTTTGGAAATCTATCTGACGGACTAATTAGTTTTTTTTTGTCGACTACCCTATAGTATGGAATTATGGATACGCTCTAATATTCTTTAATTTTTTTAGGTCAAACATTGGCGGCGCCGATTGCGTGCCCTACACACCTGACCTTTTTGAAGGCCGTCTCCAAAAAGGTCAGAACATAGAACTAGTGGCATTAGTAACAATGCCTAACCAGTTCTATAGTACCTATACACTCTACTGTTTTAAGCAAAACAGCATTCCTTAAACAGGTGATACCTACGTAAATAATTTGGTAAGTACCGATTCATTCTCAAATACCACTGTTGGATCACAGGCCTACACACTCGGCTCGGCCTGTGGTGTTCCTACAGGAGTCAACAATGCGACAAGCAGACTGTTCAGACACCTTAACATCATGAAGAGTAGGTTACAAGGCAAGCCAAGCTTGTAGACTTGTATTTGGGGTCCAGTCTAACCGAATATAGCTGAATACCAGTACAATTGGTATTTGTGAGTAGTTGGGTATTCACCTATTTCTAAGTAGGCACTCAACAACAAATAAGTTGTCCATGAAGTGCTTACCTGTAAGAGGGTGATACTTGTCTGTGACTCTTAAGTACTTTTCTCTTATTTAGGGTTCCGTACCTCAAAAGGCAAAAAACGGAACCCTTATAGGATCACTCGTGTGTCCTGTCCGACCACCCCCCCCCCCTTATCTGGGAACTACTGGGCCTTAAATTCTGAAAAAAATACAGAAATTAGTTCAACACAGATTACAGGATAACCTATAAGTCATGGTACGGAGGAACCCTTCATGTGCAAGTCCGACTTGGCCAGTTTTTTTTTTGATGCAGTGTATTCAATTATTGGTGAGCCAAATAAATAAAATAAAAGTTGGTGTTGTGGGTGTTTCCTCCCGCATGAATCGGTGCAGCTACCTCACGATAAACCGTGTCTGCGTCTGGTGAGGACCTGCGTCCTCCAGCTACTGAAAGAGGGTACTTATCGCCACTACCGTGGCGTGCCCTGCACAGGGTTGCGGCAGTCGCTTTCTCCATGTTGCCATGAGAGATGAGAGCACACCGGGGGTCTGTCCGCTGAGCGGCAATTTGCTGCGGCAGTGGAGTTTCCCCCCGGTGTTTCACGTCTGCGCGTTATTCGTGCAGGCGGGAGGCGAGGACCTCCGGTTCCCATGGCGGCAGTCCGGCAAGGGGACTCCGTGCGGTACCCCCAGACTAGCCTTACGGCCGACACATTTTGAGGCGCGTTCACGTAGTGGGCGGCTCGCCGCATCAAAGAATGCGCCCACGCCGGGGCCCCGTGTAGAGCCATGGACCGCAAGATCCCCGTGTAGAGCCTCCGGCAGCAGGAGGCGTTTGGCCCCCCCAGGTTGGGCAAGAGCCGCTTGAAGGCAGCCCCGGCCCGTTCCAGTCTGGGAGCCAAGCGTCGGTAGTGCTCCACGAAGTTCCATCGGCTGTAGAGGACGAGTCCAGGAACACCGAGTTGGGATCCCGACGGTGAAACATTCCGAGGTCCATGAAAGCACATGGCCTTGGACTTGTGCATTTGTGCAATGCCACCTCGAGACCTCCTCTCCACGATTATCACAACCCCGCGCAAAATGCTTGCCTGGATTCGACACTTCAACCCTATGACCAAAGAAACAGTAATTTCGGACTGATTAAATGTATAAACACGAGTTTTAGCCTGAGCCAGGACAGTGATCTCCTTTTAAAATCAAGAATCAATCAATTTATTATTCACTGATGACGTTATTCTTATCACTATCATAAGTATGCATTGTGGTTGCAGAGATTTCGACCTCTCATTAAAAATCGATTTTAAGATTGTTATTGTTATTAAATTAAGTTGTTGATTTATAAATAAATAAAGTAGATATATTAAAATTGATAAGGACAAAGTCAATGCCTAACACAACATAGCATTACACCACTCATGTTTTATCCCCAAAAGATCCCGCAGAGTCGAAGAAAGACACAGCAATGTGGAGGTGTACTGACTACTGAGACACCTAAGCACCCTGTTGTTTTTTTAGTTATTTCGTTTATTTTAGTGTTAAAGGTTTTACATTATAGTAGTTTTGTGTCCTATAAAGTAATAAATGTTTGTACAGCCAAAACATTTATTTCTTTAATAGACTTCAAGTACCCTGAAAAATGACACCAATGACAGTTTCATTATGTCTTATCACAAGAAATGAGACAGGAAGTCTGTCAATTACCCGCAGACGAGATGGTCAGATAACCACTTAACCCAGCATAGTAACTGGTCATACAGTAAGTGCACTATTGTGGGTGTAGCTTGCATCATACCTCTGCCGTGCTAAAATTAGTGCAAACAGCCACGTTAATCAATGCAGCTACCAAGGTTAGGGCTATGTTTAGATGTACTACCGACTTGTTTCACTGTCTGCCACTTTTCACCTTTATGTCTTAAGTAATAAGGTTGAAAAATGGTTTATGATCAGTGAACTCGGTAGTACTCGGAGAGAATATTTAAAGAAGAATGACCTCTATGAAAGCGAGACAAAGAATTAATAACAGACACTTGTATGAAAAAATACCTGTCCTGGTACTTTATCATCATGATGTCATGCCTGTATTTCCCAAGAGATTATGCAGAGGTGTACCTATTTCAGTACAGCCACATTTTGCCAGCCATGTTTAAGTCACATGTAATTGGGGCGAATTCAATGCTATCAACCAAGCACAAATACAGACTCTGGCGGATTTTTTTACAGAAAATCTCAATAACACTGGCCAACCTGTTAACTGACCCAGGACCTCATGTGGTTAAAAAAAAAAAAAAAGGTTAAAGGTTACCGCGGCTCCGACACAAGGGCGAAGAAGAGGGAACATAGGTTGGTTTTTAGTCAGTAGAAGTCTGACACTCCCCTTCGCTCTGCCCAAGAGCGGGGGGGGGTTATTCGATGATTTTCCACCCACCAAAAAAAAAGTGAGGTAGTATTATAATGAAATGCAATAACTACCCAGTAGGCTCATTTAGCATTACTTTTTTCACACATCAATTTAAATTAGACGATGTTCTTACATCATAATTATTAAAATGCCTATTTAATGACTAATTATATTAGTGTTCAGACTATGTTGAGGACTTTTCTTTTGGACATTTTTCATCAGTAATGTGTCAGACATTACTGTTGTCTAAATGCCTACATTTTTTAGAAATTCTCACATTGTATGCAATTTCTTAAAAGAAGGAATAATTTATTTATTATCATTATTACCTTGTTTATTTGATGTGACACTATCAATTTATATTTTATCACATATTGTCTACAATTTTTGAACACACTTCTGTGTTTAAAAATATAAATCTAATTACCTGAGAAAATAAATAACTTACCAATCATTTCTTTGGACAATTATACTGCAAAGTGTAGGGTAGCATGCCAAAGTACAATAATATAGTATGAAGTTTATTCATAAACACAGTTATATGTTAATTAATGATGACCTCTTCTTGAATATACATTTTTCAACATTTATAGGTGTCTCTAGCTGCGTTTAAGAATAAACCCATAAGGGTGCTTTTCTTCATATGAATCTACGGTCTTATGAGTTTGCTCAACTTTACAGACATGCAGGATTTCAATTTAAATTACACATTCCAGTTGCAGCAATATCATTCAGCAGAACAAGACCTGGGACAAAGCATATTAAATAAAAGTGTTAGCATGACACCTACCAAGGTTATTTAAATGAAGCTCCTCGGATTGGAAGGTGAAGTGAGCATCGGTGACATCCCTCATTACAGGGTAGAACACAACAGAAACGGTGCGGTAACTTCTAAACATATATACATCAGTGGCTATCTGCCTGGTGACCAAATGGTAATCATCTAGTAACACTGTGCGGGTCCTTGTTAACTGCTCAAGTATTCTCTTCCTGTTCACATCATCTTCTATTTCCTCTTTTTCACCCAGAATAAGCCCGGTGCACACTAATAATAACACAAAAAATAGGCAAACTCTCATTTCGACGATTAACGCCTACCTGCCTACAACACGCCCCGATTACAAGCGCGAAACATGAACAGACGTTAAAAAGAATTTTATCTTAATTCAAAAGTATTTACAGATATTTTACAGTCTGTTAAATATTTAGAAATACACTCCGTTTTATAAACGAACAGCGAATCGACCGCCACACGACCGTTTATTAATCAATCAACAAACTGTTTGTCAGTGTCAGAGTTGTAATGTCAATAAACAATCCGTCTTCTGTCAGACTTGTAACTTTTTTATCAGTTTGGACACAAGGGTTTTAAGATCCCATCATCAGCAATAATAATTGCAATTTTGCAATTTGGAGCAAAAAGTGGCAAAGAATTGTTTTACCAGCCCCGTGTATCAGCCCGACAAGGCTTTAGAACGGGATTACTCGAAGAGTAGCACCGTTTGTGAAAGAAATGACGGTCGACGGTCGACGGTGGACGGTCTGACGATGACGGTTTGACCACTGTGAAATGAAAGTGGCGCTGCTTGTCAAGAAAAGTTACTTCGGTCACAGGCTTCGGTAATGTCAAAATAGGTGCATTTATTTTAGTTCTGTGGTTTTCCGTTTCACAGTTGGTTGAAGTGTACAAATGGGACTTGCTTGGCACGATCAATCTGGCTTGTTATTTACTTGACACTGTGACTTGACAAGCCAATCAATTTGTCTCCTGTGGAGAATTTGGTTTCAAATAAATACAAAATGAAACGATCGATCTTATAATAATAATTACAAAAAGAGAGATCGATACTATTCGAAGCATATCGTTATCTGTTTAGACTTTGATGCGACAAGGTAGCCCGCGAAATTCTAATTTTCTTACGTTTTTTGCAATTTACCGGTCAGTGTCAGGTTCATAGAGTATAGGTTGAGTATAGGTAGTAATATAGATTGGTCAGGTTGTACTGACTGGTTGTTGTTGTGACTGCCTCGTTGGTCCAGTTGTCGCAAGCGCGACTGCTGAGCACGAGGTCCTGGGTTCAATTCCCGGGTCGGGCAAAGTGTTATTGGTTTTTTCCCCATGAAATTTATTAGTAACAGCCACGGAGTCTGGATTTGTGCCCGGTTGATGTCAATAGGCTCATCCCCTATTACATAGGACTTAAAAACATAACTGGCGAAATGTGTGGGTGTACTATTAGAGTCTGTCAAGCGAGTCTAGTCCTGAAATAAATTACAATCATCGTACAAGAATATGTTTTATTTAATATCGTAACTAAGTAAACATGAATGTCACAACCATAGAGGTAGGTATATAACATTCGTCCATTCCAACGAAGCTACGACATCTCCTCGACAAGACGTCGTGGTCTCGTGGTGGTGCGCCCACTGCGCCTTGCTGGTGCTCCCTGCAAGACAGCCGTGGCCAGCGGGAGACCAGGTGTCTCAGCGCTGACTTGTCGTGGAGTGCCCGCTTGATTCTGTGTGCCTGATGAACTTGGAACGATGTGCTCCATCACATTTGGATTTATATCAGGCGAGTCTTGAGTAGCCTGGCAGGAGGACCAAATTGATGGTTGGGTTAGTTGAGGCGTTGGGTGAGGTGACTCTGGCTGATTGCTAAATGTGAATGATGGTGAACGCTGTCTGATAGGTGTGGAAAAAGTTAGTGAATGAGGCGTAGGTGTGGATCGAGGCAAAGGGCGAGAATGAGATGTGGACGGAGGTGTTAGTGGGTGTCCAACAGGTGTTGACGAAGGTAGAGGAGGAAGATCAGTAACAGCTGGACTGATTGAGTCTGCTATGCGGGAACGCACATGATCTGCATGATATCTCCTCTCTACACCGTCTGAAGTTTTCACAGCGTAAGAATATCTGTGCGTACGCTTTGATATTGTAGCAGGTAGCCATCGCGATCCGTCTCGGGCGCGAACAAAAACACTGTCACCTGCTTTAAAAAATGGGATTCGATTCTCAGACTCAATGTTTGCCTGTATCTGCTTGTGTTGCAGAGTTCTTTTAGGGTTAGGCCGCGCGTTATCCAGAGCACAATGCAACCGACGCCCAAACAAAATTTCACCTGGGCTCTTTCCGGTGGCACTATGAGGTGTTATACGGTAGGAAAATAGGAAGTTTTCTAGCCTCCTTCTCAGGGTCATGCCATCGCTCGCACTTGAAGACATTCTAGTTTTGAAAGTACGAACCAGGCGTTCTGCCAAGCCATTAGTCCTCGGGTGATATGGAGATGACTTAATATGTAGAATACCCTTGTCTCTGCAATAATTTTGGAATTCCCGGGAGGTAAACTGTGTCCCGTTATCAGACACCAAAAATTGTGGCAAACCAAACGTTGTAAATATAGAGTCTAATTCTTCTTTCGTCGTGACGTTGAGCTCCTTGAGTTATAAGTCGAGCTCCACGATAACTGACAAAAGCTTGCACTGACTGGACGGGTCCACTCAAATCTGTGTGGTGCTTTCTTCAAAAGACCATCTCAGACGCTAATTTGCATAGTCTTCATGTGTGTATTATACCAAGATTATGTCTGTACCTTCAACATATTGTAAACCCAAACGATTTTAAAAGAGTGTCCATGAAGTTTCTTGCCATTCTTCTCATGAGACCAACGCTTTGGAATGGGCAACTACAGTACAATCACGAGTTATTATGCCTTGTGACTGGGACTGTAGCTTAGTTTATTTAGCTTCAGTAGTTTACTGCCGCACTCGGAGAGCTTCAGTGGTTGCTTGGGACGTCGCTTGGTAAAGGTTTTTGGCAGTTTTGTCATACAAAAGTATGTCAAGCCTTTGCTGGGTGGCGGCTTGAGTAATCGTTGGATATCTCTGAGTGCCGCAGTTAGTTTAATTCGACTATTCAAAAGTGCCTGTAACGGCCTACTTGAAATAAATGCTTTGAATTTTGAATTTTGAATTTCACACAGTTTGTTTGTAGTTATTTGGTTCATGGGCTTGATCTCAATCCATTTTGAGAGTGCATCTGCTAGAACAAACCAGTATTTTCCTTCAAAAGGTCCCGCAAAATCGACATGAAGTCTTTCCCATGGGTTGTCAGGAACGGACCAGGAGTACACAGGCAATTCAGAGTTATTTGGCCGGTTTTCTTGGCATTTACGACAATATTTGATGTACTCTTCAATATCATCGTCGATCGATGGCCACCATACGTAAAAACGTGCGAGTGCTTTCATTGCACAGGTTCCTGGGTGTCCTGTGTGCAGGTATTTCAATGTAGTCTTCCTGAGCGTATTCGGAACGACTATTCGACCCTGCCACATCATAATCTTATTTTCGATGGACAATTCGTTGCGTTTCCGAGCATAAGGTTTTAAGATATCTGAATATGAATTTTCCCGCCAACCTGTCTTAATGTTCTCCGAAATTTGTTTGAAAATAGGATCATTCCTTGACGCATCCCTTATTATTTCTTCTGTCAACGCTAAATCTGAAAAACTGTTATGATTTAGCTGAGCTATTATTCTGTGTACTGTCAATTCTGCACGGGACGGTTTCTCATCAGGATTGGGCATCCTGGAAAGATAATCAGCTATAAAATTAAGTTGTCCTTTTGTGAAGACGATGTCGTAGTCATAGCTACCAATGATCAAAGCCCAACGTATTACGCGATTATTAACAAGCTTCGGTAAATTGCGCTGTGGGCCTAAAACGTGAATCAAGGGTTTATGATCAGTGACGAGTGTGAATTTTGTGCCACGTAAGTATTGGTCAAACTTTTTGATGCCGAAAAATATGGCTAATGCTTCTCGATCAATAACTGAATATTTAGATTCCGCTGATCTCAGTTTTCTTGACGCAAAAACGATAGGTTGAATATTTTGATCATTCGCTTTATGAAATAATACGGCACCCACGCCCTTTTCCGAGGCGTCACACGCTAAAAACAACGGACGCTTCTCGTCAAAAGCAACAAGTGGTTTTGATTCACAAATCAGCATTTTAGTATTTTCAAACGCTGTGTTTTCTTTATCTGTCCATCGCCACTTTTGGCGCGCGCCAGTTAGTGCATGCAGGTCCGCACAGAAACTGTGCAGATGAGGTATGAATCTTTCGTAGAAATTTACGAGGCCAAGAAATGACCGTAGTTCTTGAGCGTTAGTAGGCGGTGTCGCTTTTGTTATTGCTTCAATCTTCGATTTAGTTGGTCGTATTCCTTCCTTGCTGATTGTGTGACCCAGGTACTCGATATCTGTTTGGAAGAATGAGCATTTTGTTAAGTTGACTTTTAAGCCAGCTCGTTGTAATTTGTCAAACACAGTAGACAGTGTTTCGAGATGTTCAGCGTCATCCTTCCCTGTTAAGGCGATGTCATCGAAATAAATCGCTACGTTTGGAATACCACCGAGTAGTTCATCAAGGTAGTGTTGAAAAATCGAGGGTGCTGTTGATATTCCAAAAGGCATCCTATTGTATTGATAATATCCTTTGTGAGTAGATATTGTCAGGTACTTTTTTGACTCTGGAGAGATCTCGAATTGTAAGTAAGCATCTTTTAAGTCGATTTTCGAAAACTTAACTCCGTTTGCAAGGTTTTGACGTAACTGGTCAAATAGCGGGACTGGATGAGCGTGTGTTACCATGGCAGGGTTAATAGTGCTACGAAAATCACCGCAAATTCTGATTTGGCCATTTGTTTTGACCACGTTGACTGTGGGTGTTGCCCATTCCAAGGGCGTCATATTTGGATCAACTTTGGTAATTATTCCCTCGTCCACTAAACGCTGAAGTTCTCTTTCTATGTTTTTGCACAAAGCGAACTTAACGGGTCGGGCAGGAACGTGTTTCGGTACGGTACCATGTTTAATATGGATGTTAACTGCGTAATTTTTAACTTTTCCTAGTTTGTTGTCAAAAAGAGGCGAGAAAGTGTCTAATACCTGTTTAAGTGTTCTGGTATCTCGTTGAGTAGGTTTAATCGAATAGACGGGTTCTGGAAAAGTCATGTCGTACATCTCGCTCCACTGGAGACCAAAAAGCATGGGGTTGGCGTCTTCCATAACTACAACTTGTAAAATTTTCTTACTTCCAAGCATTTCAACTGTTACGTCCGTAAGTCCTTTTGGTTTGAGTTTGAGGTTCCCATAGGCACGTAGTTTCGGTGCCTTTGTTAAAGGGGGTGCTCCAATACGTTTCCAAAACTCTGTGCTAATGATGGAGTATACCGATCCCGGGTCCCAGTCCAACGTACATTTGACACCATTGAGTGTGACGTCAATGCGCTTGCTGTCCTTGATCCTTTTGCGTTCAATCTTGTAGACATCTTCACTATCGTATGAGGATGTAGAAGATTCTGACAAACACTCGTCGCTGTCAGTGTTCCTAATTTTATGTAATTTGTTTTCGTTTTTGATTGCTCGTTTCTTCCCTGACTTGGTGTTCGTTAAATATGCTGTTCCAGTCTTGATGCAGCAATCTTCAAAATGTCCTAATGTTTGACATTCCTTGCAAATAATGTCTTTTGCCTTACAATCGCCCACCTTATGTCTATCATATGCACCGCATCGACGGCATTGATCTGGACCAATCCTGCGTAAAGACGTACTCTGTTTGTTGTGATGCGCCATGTTGGTTTTTGCTCTGACTTTGTTTGTAGTTGCAGCAGGTAAAACGACGTGAATGTCACCTTCAGCAAGCTCTCTAGACTGAGTTACTGCAAAGAATTTGGCAAATGTAACTTCCACAGTCTTTCCATCGTAATGTTCTTGTAAATCGGGCCATTTCTGTTTCAGATCCACTTCTAGCTGCGGGTGGTTTATGCCGGTCGCAAATCGATCACGCAGTAGACGCTCGAACAAGTCGTCCTTGTAGCCACAGTTGGTGGCGAGTTTTTTGAGCCTGTTAGCGTAGTGTTCCATAGTCTCATTGCAGTCTCTTACGCAATTCCAAAACTCAGTCAAAGCTTTGAATTTCGTTGTCTTAGGTCGATGTAAGTCGAGTAGTTTAGACTTTACGTCTTTGTATAGACTTTTTTCGAAAACGGGTATGAGTGCTACTTTCAGATCGTGAAAGACTTCTGGAGTTAAGCAAGAAAATAATAGTTCTTTCCTGATGTCGTCTTCGCTTACGTCCCAGATATCGCATTTTTTTTCAAAAAAATCTAAAAAATATTCTACCGACGTAGTAGAAGGGTTAAACGTATCGCACTTGAAATTTTTAATAATTGTGAGTTTATTACTGTTGTTGTTGGTGTTCGCCGAGCTGGTAGACTCCGTACCAGGTGTTGCTGGTGTGGGGGCCGCCGCTGTCGGTTGCTGTTGTTGTAACACGAGTTGCTGCAAAACGTCTGTTATTTGCTGTTGTTGTTCCCGTTGAATTTGTATAAATTCTTTAAATTGTTCCGCGTCCATTTTATCACTTAATCCTCGTCGCCAATGAAATAAATTACAATCATCGTACAATAATATGTTTTATTTAATATCGTAACTAAGTAAACATGAATGTCACAACCATAGAGGTAGGTATATAACAAGTCCCATGAAAAAGGCGGCAAATTCAAAAATCACTGATATAAAACACTGATATAGCACGCTGAAAACTTATTGATACTTGAATTCTAAAGTAAAAGGGTTGTGGACTCGACTCGCTTGACAGACTTCTATCAATAAGTTTTCAGCGTGCTATAACAGTGTTTTATATCAGTGATTTTTGAATTTGCCGCCTTTTTCATGGGACTAGACTCGCTTGACATACTCTAGGTACACCTCTGCCTAGCCCTTCGGGGATTACAGGCGTGATGTTATGTTATGTCAGGTTGTATGATACATAAAAAATAGGATTCGCAACCGTAAAAAATTTAATTTTACTGAGTAATAATGATTCGAATCACCAATACAACCCTCTCAGTTCTTATAGGTTCCTTGAGTGATTACTGATTATTTGATGAAAAAAGGAATCGAATTTCGCGGGCTAACTTGTCGCATTCACCTTAAGTTAGCCCCGGCTCAAGCATCAATAATTGACTGACTGATTTCGGCAAGCTTTAAAAATCACTCCTTGCGACTAATTATATTATTTAGCCATGTTCCTATTGGATTTATGAAGGACACCTAAAATGAATCAGATTTTGCCAGTTGAAAAACCGGCAGCGTGCAAAATGTCAACAAAATGCAATGACTAAAATGTCACGGGAACGGGAATTCTGTACCAGGGCTTGTTAACGTTACCAAATTCACGATAAAAGTATCGGTAAGTAACGATATTTTCATAATGTTAATTTATTAACGTTATCACTGGTATCGGTAATTTGGTATCGGATCAGTTTATTAATGTTCCCTGGTAACGGTAAACGTATCGATACTTTTACCGTTACAGTCACTTACCTTCCATTTCGGTTAACCCACGTAGGTAATTTTATATACTAAATGAACAGATAAACCGTTTGCGTTCGGTTTTGGGTGGCGACCAGGGCTTTGAATACCGTTAAAAATTAGGTATCGTTACCTCCTTCATTCGAAGGTAACGTTAATTTCATAGGTAACGTTAAGTCTGGTATCGATAGTTGGGTGGACTTTTACCGGTAATTTGACTTAACGTTATCAATGATTTACCGTTAAATGATAGTGTTATCAGGTAACGATACTTGATACCGATACCAAATTAACCCTATAAGTAACGGTATTTTTCTTTCATCTCTTTCTTACGACGCATTTATGTCGTCATAATAGCTTTTTTTTCTGTTTCCACTTGCTGTGAGTTCAGTCGCCACGCAAAACCGAACGCAAACGGTTTATCTGTTCATTTAGTATATAAAATTACCTACGTGGGTTAACCGAAATGGAAGGTAAGTGACTGTAACGGTAAAAGTATCGATACTTTTACCGTTACCAGGGAACATTAATAAACTGATCCGATACCAAATTACCGATACCAGTGATAACGTTAATAAATTAACATTATGAAAATATCGTTACTTACCGATACTCTTATCGTGAATTTGGTAACGTTAACAAGCCCTGGTGGCGACTAAACTCACAGCAAGTGGAAACAGAAAAAAAAGCTATTATGACCAGGGCTTTGAATACCGTTAAAAATTAGGTATCGTTACCTCCTCATTCGAAGGTAACGTTAATTTCATAGGTAACGTTAAGTCTGGTATCGATAGTTGGGTGGACTTTTACCGGTAATTTGACTTAACGTTATCAATGATTTACCGTTAAATGATAGTGTTATCAGGTAACGATACTTGATACCGATACCAAATTAACCCTATAAGTAACGGTATTTTTCTTTCATCTCTTTCTTACGACGCATTTATGTCGTCATAATAGCTTTTTTTTCTGTTTCCACTTGCTGTGAGTTTAGTCGCCACCCAAAACCGAACGCAAACGGTTTATCTGTTCATTTAGTATATAAAATTACCTACGTGGGTTAACCGAAACGGAAGGTAAGTGACTGTAACGGTAAAAGTATCGATACTTTTACCGTTACCAGGGAACATTAATAAACTGATCTGATACCAAATTACCGATACCAGTGATAACGTTAATAAATTAACATTATGAAAATATCGTTACTTACCGATACTTTTATCGTGAATTTGGTAACGTTAACAAGCCCTGATTATGACGACATAAATGCGTCGTAAGAAAGAGATGAAAGAAAAATACCGTTACTTAAAGGGTTAATTTGGTATCGGTATCAAGTATCGTTACCTGATAACACTATCATTTAACGGTAAATCATTGATAACTTTAAGTCAAATTACCGGTAAAAGTCCACCCAACTATCGATACCAGACTTAACGTTACCTATGAAATTAACGTTACCTTCGAATGAAGGAGGTAACGATACCTAATTTTTAACGGTATTCAAAGCCCTGTTCTGTACCCATTGACAGATAGCCATTCATTCAATGAGTGAATGGTTTTAGGATTAGTGTTGCCATCTTTCGTTTACTCCTTGGAATACGGAAAAACTTGGTTCCGAATAACGCCCGGTAAGTTTTTTTCAATGCTTGATATTGATAAAATTTATGTGAAGTTAGTACTAAATCTCCTAATTCATATAATCTGTGGTGGTTATTTTTTTAAGGAAAAAAAGCACTAAGTCACTAATATAAAAATATGTGATCATCAGGTATGAGGGGACAGCGTTGGTTTTTTCGCGAATTAACTGCTTTTCTGCGGATTGGAAAAAATATTTTAGTTTGTTTTTGTGATTGTAATGATTTCTTGAATATTTGGGGAATCCTTCAATAATCATCAACTTTACAAAGGTAATTATAATGTTTGAACATGGCATCCCAGAAACCTTTTTGCAACTGCGAGCCCGGCGCGCGCATGTCTCGCTCTTTCCTATAAAATTCAGAAGTTTGCAATAAATAATGGCTTCGACTGTAAATTCGAAGCAAACAGCCGTAAACGGTGACGTATCGTCAAGGAGTCCGTGCAAAAAATCCAGAATGGAAAATAAAGTTGCTGTTGTTTTGGGTGCTCAATGGGGAGACGAGGGAAAAGGAAAAGTAGTGGATTTACTGGCTGTTAACTGTGACATCGTGTGCCGTTGTCAGGTTAGATATATCTTTATTGTTTTTCTAATTAGTGCTACAATGTGTTCTAATATCTATATTTTCAACTGAGAACTATCCAGTACTTGAGTCTCCACCGCTGTGTTTATAGATGACTTTTGAGGTTATATTCGGCACGAGAATTAACGCTTTTAATTGATTTTATCGTGTTTTCATTACTTTCATCTACCTTATCATGTTTCGGGCTACGAAAACAGATATTTTGAAGTGCCTTTGGTGTTGGCGGGGCGCCAGAATTTGTTTGAAAACATGTGAACACAATGTTTTTGTACGATTTCGCGAATACAAGGCGCGTGCCAAGTGTCTTTAGCGGGAACTCAGAACTGCTGTGCGCTAGTTCAATGTTGCGTAAACCCGTCAGTTCCGGTCATCATTGTGTAACAATTAAATTCGTAGATTTTTACAAATATTTTTAATGGTCATGTGACAGACTGTATGATACAAACTTTTAGATACACATGTATTTTATTTAGTACGTAAATAGACCTTGTGCAATGTGCTGTTTAATTGTGGATTATTGCCAAGGTCTGGGGCATTTATTGTTGTTACACTCTGAATATTTATTAATTCCCCACTGTGGACTAGGGCTCTCTCTAAATATAATTTTGTTTGTTTTTTTTTTCTTAAGTCTGACAGTTCTAGAAACCAGCTGTGGTATTCATCTATTTGAATTTATAGAATGATGTACATATTTGTATGATCAGACGTGATCAGACATGATTTGATCTCTGTCCAATAAGAAGTCTTGTATGGTACCCACTTTCTTTCAAAATAATAATATGTAACTTTTAATAGATTTAAAAAAAATATATCTTACTGAATGTGTGAGTAGCAAACTCCATTGATTAACTGAAATAATTCTGCCATAATAATATACAAAAGTCTTCAGTATTTGTTTCATCATTTAATTTTGTCTACTCAAGCAGACTGATTAATTATTATAACAAACCCATCTATTCTGCAGATATTGATTTATTGAATAAGCTTATCACAAGCAAAACTTAAATGGATGATATCGTCATAATAGCTCATTAACAATCCGGTTTGAACAGGAATCAGCCTCTCTAATGACACTTATATTCATATAATGCCAATTATTTGCTCTGAACTTTATATTAGACCATGACTCTGCCTGGGTTTTTTATCTATTTTAATACAAGGTTGCATGTTGCCGAAAATGCTTTGCATAATTTACATGAAGTCTTAGAAAATAATGTTTATTTTGTGTATTGGTGAATTTAAGAATAGGTCTGCTAAACAGATAATTACTGTGGGTTGGGTAGCAATGGAGGTGAATAACCTTTCAACATAATTGAGTTTTTTTTTTATTGATGAATGTTGGTAGGGTATATGGTAAGGTACTCAAACCAAGTACCCAGTAAACAAGAAAATATGTATCAAATAATTCATTATTTTCAATAAAATCTCATTTTAATAATTCAAAAAATGATTTTACATTATTTTATTGCCTTAGAAACATTGTAAAATGACATATTATCCACATTCTTTCCTATTTAATTAATAAATACATGGGTAACATTTTCTTTACAAAATCTATCAAGGAAGTAGGTGCAGTCACAATGTTATTGTATAAAATGCATTAATTGCAGGTCAAGTTCAATACTGTAATAAATTACCTACTACATATTAATTTCAGTTCAATAGTTCAGAATCTATAGTTTCTGTATGGACGTCTATAAACACAGTTCAAAGCCTGCACTACCTACTACTATTTGTACACCTCGCAAAGTCGCAAGGCAGCACATAGTGATACAACATAACTTTATTTATAACACCATGTTCTACATGTCACGAAAAAACATATTATTTGAGTTTGAAAACTGTTATCTCCCTCTTTTTCGGATATATTTTTGAGTCGCGAGTGAAGGTCGCGCGTTATAAAGCCCACGTCACACCGAAGGCGGGGCGAGGCGGCGAGGGTGTGACTGACAGCTTTATTTTTGTTCATTTTTTTTACGTCAGACAATTTTGTCGTACAGATTGGCAGCATGGTACCTCTCACTCTCTAACCATAACATAAATACAAAATCACGCTTGTAATTTCCGAAAAGTAAGGCGGAGGTGTACCTAAAATTGTACACCCAAACGCCAGATATGTTAAGTCTTGTAATAGGGGACATACTTATTGCAATCAACCAAGTACCTACTTATCCAAACTCTGGCTACTACTGAGACATTCAATGACAGTTTGCCGTATATGGGTATTGAACAAAGTACTTCAAAGCTCAGAGGTTCATCACGCTAACGACCACTAGACCACCATGGCAGTCTAGAGCAAAAGCTGTAGGAATTTCCGCCTCCCATAAATGCTGTCTTTTTCAGACGCACAGTCTTTATTTTTCTTCACGGAGTTTACTAATACGAGAATAGCTCACGCCGAGTTACGTATGCAGACGGGAAAGTTGGTGTCATCGGGGCTCAATGTCAGGGTGCGCCGGACGTCTTATCGTAAAATACGAAGGATTGCTTGCGATCTGAAAATATCGAAGAATAAGTAAATGGCTAGAAGACTGCTGAGATGTCGAGTAATAGAGAAGTATGGAAGAAGAAGACATGCTGCGCCGACCCCAAATACATTGGGATAAAGTAAATAATACATACCAAATTATTTATTTGTAGGTCTCTCAATATCTCTAATATTGAGAGAGACTTCTTAATTGGTCTAGGGGTCGCAAGCCCGACTGCTGTACAGGAGGTCTTGGGTTAGATTGCAAGGTCGGGTAGTGTGAGTCTCAGTAGTAGCCACGGAGTCTGGATTTGTGCCCGGTTGATGGCAATAGGCACGCCCCATATTACATGGGCGAAATGTGGATGCACTAATAGGCACCTCTGCCTAACCCTTCGGGGATTACAGGCGTGATGTTCCGTAACAGATATTTGCAGTTATCACATTTTGCAGTTGTTATTAAAGATAACATTCGTAACCGAAGCACAGTAACTTCAGTTATCTTCAAAAATAAGGAAGTTGCGTTATCTATATTAAACAACTGATTCATCTGTCCTTCACAGTTCACAGTGATATTTTCATTAAACGAAAGAAAACGTAGTTTTGCATGTTAAGAATAATCAGTATATTGTGTAATACCTATTGTATTGTGCGCAATAAATCAACAATAAACTACGTAACTTCTTGACAATTACGTTAAGATGGTTTAGGCGCAGAACGTCAGAAACGCAAAATGTCAGATTAGCAAATGGTCAGAAACGCATAATGCCAGGTGTCGCAAAATGACAAGATCTGAAAAAGACAGATTCGCAGAAAGACAGATTAGCAAATGGTCAGAAACGCAAAATGACAAGATCTGAAAAAGACAGATTCGCAGAATGCCAGATTCGCAAAATGCCAGATTTGGCACGAGGACTTAAAAAAATTTCGTGAAAAATAGTTTTTTTTTTTTGGAAATTACTCTTTTTTTCCAGTGCTCAAAATATATGCTAAGTAAACTATCTGTACCCCGCGACTTCGCCCACGTGGAGCTATGAAAGAATGTCTGCTTTCAAATCAGGCATTACCAAGTTATATTAAGCAGCCAGCGTTGACCTACAAATACATTACGGGGTTCTCGAGAAATCCTGTCTGAATCAACAGATTACAGGAGCATAGGTATTACAAAAGCTGTGAATATTTAGGCTACCGCGTTTTTTCTTGTAAACATACAACACAATTTATAGCTAGCATCAGCTGGACTTTACACAAACAACATGCCTTAGTAATAAATATTAAACGTACATGTTTGTGGTTTGGAGTACTGCAGATTTTACCACAATGCCACTGTGGCGACTAGCGACATCTATCGCAACACCTGCGTACTAACAACGATTGACAGAAATCCTACATCGCGCTATCAACTTTATCCGCGACATAAGCCTATATAGGAGTTCCCGACTTACAACTGTCGGGCAGTTAGCCCGCCGGACACAACACCCGTCCGGTCGGAGGATCCTCCCTTTTCAACGGGGGATGAGGAACTTTACACCCTGTTCCTCTACCCCCCAAACTGGTGACCCCGAGCATGAACGTCAGCGCAGCCTTCGTGCAACTACTTCAGACGTCGTCACCACTTCCCCTTCGCCTTCGAGCAGCGAGTCATACCGTCAGCCAGCAGCCATGGCTTCATGGGGTATCCTGTCCACCAGCATGCAGCGGAAACGCATTCCTGGACATCACCCCCAGCCTCATCAGCGACTTTGGCACAGCACACTGCACTTTGGCCGGTCAGCAAGCAGAGACGCCCTTCTCTCCTGGTCGACGCAGCAGCCAGCCACTACGCAGCACTGCACACTCCGACTCACTGGAGCATACGCAGCATCACGGCAAGCACTGCATCACTCCGACTCACTGGAGCTAATATGCAGCATCACCCCGACTCACTGGGGCATCACCGCAGACAGTTCCGACTCACCGTGAACTATGCGGCATCCGGTTCCGACTCACTGGAACCTTCCACTGGCTGACAAGCGCCAAGACTTAACCTGCTTTCGACCTCCGGTCTCGGAGGGGAGTGATGTGGCGACTAGCGACATCTATCGCAACACCTGCGTACTAACAACGATTGACAGAAATCCTACATCGCACTATCAACTTTATCCGCGACATAAGCCTATATAGGAGTTCCCGACTTACAACTGTCGGGCAGTTAGCCCGCCGGACACAACACCCGTCCGGTCGGAGGATCCTCCCTTTTCTATGGGGGATGAGGAACTTTACACCCTGTTCCTCTACCCCCCAAACCACTTTAATTCGCTCATCGCGATCGGTTTCTGACACAAATAAATAAGTAGAGACCTTATTGTAGCCAGCAGTGACTGTGGGTGTGTATCATGAATATCATGATCTTTTATAATGGGGCTTAAACCAAAGAACTGGTGAAATATGGGTGTTCTAATGGGTACTCCTCTGCCAATCCTATCGAGGATGATAGGCTTGTTAATTCTCCGTCATCCACGTTGTAAAAAGGTTATCGTACGAGTATTCGTCTAACGGATCCTCCAGTTCAGATCCATCTGAGCTAGAATCGTTGCTAGGCTGTTCGTGTTTTCGTAAAATAAAACAAAATATAAAAAACGCAAGGCATGGCCTTGAAATTTGCCGTGAAATAATTGAAAAATAATGAAATGGAAATGTAATTGCCAACGTAAAGTCGCATTTAATCAGTGGTTCACTGTTGACAAAGCAAAGATTTTGCAACGTTTATCAGACATTGTTTGTGTTTCACAATGTTGTGTCACTTTGTTTATTTGACGAGAACGCCAGACAATTAGAGAAATCTATAACTCATTTATCACAAGGTTGCAAACTTTCGTTATTTGATTGAATAAATATAATCAATATAAAGTAGGTACCTACCTACTTACATTATAAAATAAATTACATCTACTAAATTGTCTTTCGACATCATCGACAGCCCGACTTCACCTTCTGCTGTGTATAGGCCTCCCTTTGCTTGTGTCAAGCTCCACACTCTTGTGTCACCCTCATCCAAGATATCCTGCCTTCGCCGTGTCTTGCTTACCTGCGCCCTTTGCTAGGCTTACTAGCAAAGCGCGAAATTGTCTTTACTGTGGTGTAATACTTAAAATAGCTAAGTACTGATTTCACGTTTACCTTTTTTGATGCAATATAAACAGCTAAGTTACTCATACCCCCTGTTTGTCGTTGACTTTAAGCTATGAAAGAAGTCATCTGGACAATCATTTCTGGTTGGCCTTTTCCCAGCTATGTTGGAATTGGCTTCCAATCTAACCGGATGTAGCTGAATACCAGCATTTTACATGGAATCTATCTGATCTGGTGTCAGACTTTCAGGTCGACAGCCTACCTTTTACCACTGTCAAAAATTTCAAATGACACCCAGGACTAAGGGCTATAAGGCAACGGTATGTAATGGGGCATCCATCCACATACCAAACTAGGCAAGCGCGGCTGAACCTCGCGCTCCTTGAACAATCATTCCTAATTAATTTATACATGGGATCAAGTTAGGAGGAAATCAACATCTTAAGGAAAAGTTAAGGTTGGCTTTCTTTGCGAGTTCAACACGAGTACCTATTGATTGACCTAAAAAACAACCAACTCACGTTTCGGTTTTTCATAAAAAGTTTATGAAAAACACGTGACCAGACCATCCATCATTTATTCAACAACTCACAGTTGGTTATACATGGATAAACTTATAAGTATAGACATGTGTACGGACAGTAGTTATTGTATGAGTGGTATGAGTAACGTGACCTTGACAAAACCTTGACTGAACTAATCCGGAAAATAATGACTTCATGTCCATAGTAATATATCTTAGAATCATCTCAATGAACAGTACTTATCTTATGTTACTAAGTAAGCTTACTTTTTTTTCGCATGTATTTTCTTCGCTCTGGGCGGGCGTCTGACTTGACTTGACTTTACATGCCGTCGGGAAATAGGTATATCTCGACGTTATCCCAATTTATTTGTGGTCGAATCAGCATGTTTTCTTCTTCTATACTTCTAAATTACTCGTCATAGGTACCAGCCATCACCAGCTTGGTCCATGATTTCTTAAAATCCTATCTAAACAGTTTCAAGAAAATATCATTACTAACAATACCAATGATCAAGTCTTGGCTCTTTGTAGTGTTAAAGACGTAACTTTTGAGACTCGCACTGACTCGCACAGCATAATCTGGCTATTCATATACTCATAAAATACTCAATAACACTTCCACGCCTGGGTCTCAGACTTCCTTTAATAAGACCATGTAGGCCACTAATTTCAACTTTCGGCTGTCAGTGCAATCATATTTAGACGTTCTTTTCAAGGTCGCCTAATGTTAGAGAAAATATCGCGGCCTTACAAGTGGACTGAACAGTCATGCAGACTTCAAGAGGCATTTCAAATCTCCTTTAAAGATCTTAATAGTCTTTAAAAACTAAGTTTTATCGCCTAGACTCCATAAAATGTAGCGAGATTACGCGACTCGTCCGTATTTAGTATAATCTGACTAATAACTATTTATGAAGTGCAAATAAGGCAAATCTAGTTATTGTGAAGGCATTTCCCTGCTATAAATAAATGTCGATGGTCACGTATATTTTAAATGCCGCATTGCATCGTTATCACAAAGGCTAGCGCACACGGTGGTACCTACTTCACACGAAAACACCCAAAATTCCGGAACATTACTGGCGAAATTTTGATGTACAAGATCCGGCACATCAAGTTACCCGAAACTGGTAAATTTTCCCAATTCGATCCTGAACCTAACTTGGTGATAAAGTTGAAATTCTATTTAGAAAATTGGACATAGGTATGCCTAACTTTTCGGTAAACAAAAGGCGCATTCCAAACACTTGAAGACCGGCAAAAGTCCTTATTCTGACTGAGCATGCCTATAAGCAACCGCTACTTAATTTATGTTTACTCAGGTGTGACGAAGTTGGCCAAAAAAAACGTCTTAATGAGTCCATTAGACTTTAAGAGGATTTCAAGGTCTTTATCCGAACTTTGCGTTGCGACAAAATCGGGTACACTACAATAATACGAAAAACTATATTCCGATATTCACAAGTACGAATTTCAAAATACCGATTTTCGTAATTCCGAATGATTCAAAATTCCTATTTTAACAACTCCGATTTATTATTCATCCTATTTTTATAACTCCAAAATTTCAAAATTAGTAACGTTTATAATTACTATTCTCAAAATGCCGAGTTTCAATTGATCGAATTACAAAAATTCCGACGTAATGATAATTCGAATCATCAAAAATGGGTGCACTACAATAGTACGAAAAACTTTATTCCGATATTCACAAGTACGAATTTCAAAATACCGATTTTCATAATTCCAAATGATTCAAAATTCCTAATTTAACAACTCTGATTTATCATTCATAATATTTTTATAATTCCGAATTTACTAAACTCCTATCATTTATAATTACTATTCTCAAAATGCCGAGTTTCAATTAATCGAAAAACAAGAAATCTGACTTAATGATAATTCGAATCATCAAAAATACGAGTTCCGATTATTAAAGTACCGATCATTTAAAACTCCGAATTCATAGGAACGCCTAGTAAAACGGAAAAGCAACAAAGACACCAACACAATTTGCTCGTGAAAGAGAAGTATAATATTTTGTATTTAGTATGAGGAGGTAGAATTAAAAATTTAATGACAGATAGCGTTATCTTACTCATAATTGAACCAGGCACCTGTTCCTGTCTGCAGGGTTTCAAGGGACCTGACTAACCGAACCTTATGGTGCCCTTGACGTTGACCGTCTAAGGTTAACGTTTTCGTCAGCGGGTAGACGGAGCCCCGCTTCGCGGGGCACCTATTTCTGTCTGCAGGGTTTAAAGGGACCTAACTAACCGAACCTAAGGGTGTCACTGACGTTGACCATCTAAGGTTAGCGTTTCCGTCAGCAGGTTGACGGAGCCCCGCTTCGCGGGGCACCTATTTCTGTCTGCAGGGTTTCAAGGGACCTAACTAACCGAACCTCGGGGTGCCCTTGACGTTGACCGTCCAAGGTTAGCGTTTCCGTCAGCAGGTTGACGGAGGCGGGGCACCTATTTCTGTCTGCAGGGTTTAAAGGGACCCAACCAACCGAACCTCGGGGTGTCCCTGACGTTGACCGTCTAAGGTTAGCGTTTCCGTCAGCAGGTTGACGGAGCCCCGCTTCGCGGGGCACCTATTTTTGTCTGCAGGGTTTAAAGGGACCTAACTAACCGAACCTCGGGGTGCCCCTGACGTCGACCGTCTAGGGCTAGCGTTTCCGTCAGCAGGTATTTCTGTCTGCAGGGTTTCAAGGGACCTAACTAACCGAACCTCGGGGTGCCCTTGACGTTGACCGTCCAAGGTTAGCGTTTCCGTCAGCAGGTTGACGGAGGCGGGGCACCTATTTCTGTCTGCAGGGTTTAAAGGGACCTAACCAACCGAACCTCGGGGTGTCCCTGACGTTGACCGTCTAAGGTTAGCGTTTCCGTCAGCAGGTTGACGGAGCCCCGCTTCGCGGGGCACCTATTTTTGTCTGCAGGGTTTAAAGGGACCTAACTAACCGAACCTCGGGGTGCCCCTGACGTCGACCGTCTAGGGCTAGCGTTTCCGTCAGCAGGTCAACGGAGCCCCGCTGCGCAAGGCACATATTTTTGTCTGCAGGGTTTAAAGGGACCTAACTAACCGAACTTCGGGGTGCCCCTGACGTTGACCGTCTAAGGTTAGCGTTTCCGTCAGCAGGTTGACGGAGCCCCGCTTCGCGGGGCACCTATTTCTGTCTGCAGGGTTTAAAGGGACCTAACTAACCGAACCTCGGGGTGTCCCTGCCGTTGACCGTCTAAGGTTAGCGTTTCCGTCAGCAGGTTGACGGAGCCCCGCTTTGCGGGGCACCTATTTCTGTCTGCAGGGTTTCAAGGGACCTAACTAACCGAACCTCGGGGTGCCCTTGACGTTGACCGTCTAAGGTTAGCGTTTCCGTCAGCAGGTTGACGGAGCCCCGCTTTGCGGGGCACCTATTTCTGTCTGCAGGGTTTCAAGGGACCTAACTAACCGAACCTCGGGGTGCCCTTGACGTTGACCGTCTAAGGTTAGCGTTTCCGTCAGCAGGTTGACGGAGCCCCGCTTCGCGGGGCACCTATTTCTGTCTGCAGGGTTTCAAGGGACCTAACTAACCGAACCTCGGGGTGTCCCTGACGTTGACCGTCTAAGGTTAGCGTTTCCGTCAGCAGGTTGACGGAGCCCCGCTTCGCGGGGCACCTATTTCTGTCTGCAGGGTTTCAAGGGACCTAACTAACCGAACCTCGGGGTGCCCTTGACGTCGACCGTCTAGGGCTAGCGTTTCCGTCAGCAGGTCAACGGAGCCCCGCTGCGCAAGGCACATATTTTTGTCTGCAGGGTTTAAAGGGACCTAACTAACCGAACTTCGGGGTGCCCCTGACGTTGACCGTCTAAGGTTAGCGTTTCCGTCAGCAGCTCGACGGAGCCCCGCTGCGCGGGGCACCTATTTCTGTCTGCAGGGTTTCAAGGGACCTAACTAACCGAACCTCCGGGTGCCCCCGACGTTGACCGTCTAAGGTTAGCGTTTCCGTCAGCAGGTTGACGGAGCCCCGCTTCGCGTTGCACCTATTTCTGTCTGCAGGGTTTAAAGGGACCTAACTAACAGAACCTCGGGGTGCCTCTGACGTCGACCGTCCAGGGTTAGCGTTTCTGTCAGCAAGTCAGGGTGTCCCTGACGTTGACCGTCTAAGGTTAGTATTTCCGTCAGCAGGTCGACGGAGCCCCGCTGCACGGGGCTCCGATTTCTGTCTGCAGGGTTTAAAGGGACCTAACTAACTGATCCTCGGGGTGCCCCTAACGTTGACCGTCTAAGGTTAGTGTCGTCTAAACCTGATCCTCAGCTCGGGGCCCGTCTTGCCCCTCCGCGCCTACGCGGATTAAACTACTCTCTTGGGGTAGGGCAGACAAGACTACGATTTGTTTCTGTCACTAATATCCTATGTATAGAATCAAAATATTAGCAGTTTATTCAGAATACTGTCAATCGGAACGTCGTTTTTCGGATAGACATCTCGTCGGGCACTTGACTCTTCGGACATATGAAATAATATGAATATCGGAAAAGAAGCAAATCGCATTTATGAATTTCGGTAAAATAACCTTCGTGATTTTGAATAATAGTGATTATAATTTTTAAATATTATGACTTTCGGACTTTTGAACATCGGAATATTGAAATTCGGAATAAAATATTTCGGAATATTTGGATGTTGCCATTCGGAATACTGGAAATCGGAATGCCGTTTTTCGAACAGACATCTCGTCTGGCACTTGACCCTTCGGACATATGAACATCGGAAAACAAACAAATCGCATTTATGAATTTCGGTAAAATAAACTTCGTGATTTTGAATAATAGAGATTATAAATTTTTGGTATTAAGACTTTCGGACTTTTGAACATCGGAATATTGAAATTCGGAATAAAATATTTCGGAGTATTTGGGTGTTCCCGACAAAATCATGTGACTGCAATAACTCTATCCCTTGCAATTCTTTTTTTGTCTTGTCGAGATCTCTCCATCATACCTACCCTGCTGAACACAGTCCAGTCCAGATAGAACTTATGATCCAGAAGATATTTAATCCTTGATGCATTACACATGATTACAACCGAATGAATGGAGATAATACAAATTGGCCAGGCTTGACTGAGGTTGTTCCAAACAATTTAGAGAACGTAGGTATAATGGACACCAAATTCAAAACTGCTTCAAGTTTTCACTGCTCCCATAATTATGAATTATGTTTTTATTTTCTTTTTCTAATTATATTATCTCTCTCCACATATTTTTTCTGTGCCCATGACCTATATGCCCTGTCAGAAATAACAGCGTAACATAGATAACAGATTCGTGTTTTTTGAATGAACACATACTCACTCAAGATCACCCTCACAATGTCAGCCCGCGGAAGCAATGTGCCAAAAATCGTGAGAAATGTGTTACTGGCAGCTCAGTTATGCAGTAGACATTTTTCTTCTAATTGCGCGTGTACAGCCAGCTCCACGTTGATTTAGTGACGTGTTTAGAATCATCATCAGTCTTTATCCTTTTTTTTTTTTGGGGTGTAGGAAATCATCCAATGACTCCTCCCGCTCTGGATAGAGCGGTAGGAAGTGTCAGACTTCTACAAAAAACCACCCGTGTTCCTTCTTAGCCCTTTGTGTCGAGGCCGCGGATCTCTTTCGAACAACCCGCAGCCCCGACGGGCCTCGGATTTCATCATTCACCTCCTCGCCGTGTTATTAGATACCTCCTTACTTGCCATATCGTCCTATGCACAGTCCATCCATCGTTGCTTCTTCGAGCTTAGAATGCAGCAGGGGAAAAAATGTTTTACCAAGTTTGAAGATTTTCTTTTTTTTAAAAGAAAATCTTCAAACTTGGTAAAACATTTTTTATCTAATAGGTATCTAATAACACGGCGAGGAGGTGAATGATGAAATCCGAGGCCCGTCGGGGCTGCGGGTTGTTCGAAAGAGATCCGCGGCCTCGACACAAAGGGCTAAGAAGGAACACGGGTGGTTTTTTGTAGAAGTCTGACACTTCCTACCGCTCTATCCAGAGCGGGAGGAGTCATTGGATGATTTCCTACACCCCAAAAAAAAAAAAGGATAAAGACTGATGATGATTCTAAACACGTCACTAAATCAACGTGGAGCTGGCTGTACACGCGCAATTAGAAGAAAAATGTCTACTGCATAACTGAGCTGCCAGTAACACATTTCTCACGATTTTTGGCACATTGCTTCCGCGGGCTGACATTGTGAGGGTGATCTTGAGTGAGTATGTGTTCATTCAAAAAACACGAATCTGTTATCTATGTTACGCTGTTATTTCTGACAGGGCATATAGGTCATGGGCACAGAAAAAATATGTGGAGAGAGATAATATAATTAGAAAAAGAAAATAAAAACATAATTCATAATTATGGGAGCAGTGAAAACTTGAAGCAGTTTTGAATTTGGTGTCCATTATACCTACGTTCTCTAAATTGTTTGGAACAACCTCAGTCAAGCCTGGCCAATTTGTATTATCTCCATTCATTCGGTTGTAATCATGTGTAATGCATCAAGGATATTTATATCTTCTGGATCATAAGTTCTATCTGGACTGGACTGTGTTCAGCAGGGTAGGTATGATGGAGAGATCTCGACAAGACAAAAAAAGAATTGCAAGGGATAGAGTTATTGCAGTCACATGATTTTGTCGGGAACACCCAAATACTCCGAAATATTTTATTCCGAATTTCAATATTCCGATGTTCAAAAGTCCGAAAGTCTTAATACCAAAAATTTATAATCTCTATTATTCAAAATCACGAAGTTTATTTTACCGAAATTCATAAATGCGATTTGTTTGTTTTCCGATGTTCATATGTCCGAAGGGTCAAGTGCCAGACGAGATGTCTGTTCGAAAAACGGCATTCCGATTTCCAGTATTCCGAATGGCAACATCCAAATATTCCGAAATATTTTATTCCGAATTTCAATATTCCGATGTTCAAAAGTCCGAAAGTCATAATATTTAAAAATTATAATCACTATTATTCAAAATCACGAAGGTTATTTTACCGAAATTCATAAATGCGATTTGCTTCTTTTCCGATATTCATATTATTTCATATGTCCGAAGAGTCAAGTGCCCGACGAGATGTCTATCCGAAAAACGACGTTCCGATTGACAGTATTCTGAATAAACTGCTAATATTTTGATTCTATACATAGGATATTAGTGACAGAAACAAATCGTAGTCTTGTCTGCCCTACCCCAAGAGAGTAGTTTAATCCGCGTAGGCGCGGAGGGGCAAGACGGGCCCCGAGCTGAGGATCAGGTTTAGACGACACTAACCTTAGACGGTCAACGTTAGGGGCACCCCGAGGATCAGTTAGTTAGGTCCCTTTAAACCCTGCAGACAGAAATCGGAGCCCCGTGCAGCGGGGCTCCGTCGACCTGCTGACGGAAATACTAACCTTAGACGGTCAACGTCAGGGACACCCTGACTTGCTGACAGAAACGCTAACCCTGGACGGTCGACGTCAGAGGCACCCCGAGGTTCTGTTAGTTAGGTCCCTTTAAACCCTGCAGACAGAAATAGGTGCAACGCGAAGCGGGGCTCCGTCAACCTGCTGACGGAAACGCTAACCTTAGACGGTCAACGTCGGGGGCACCCGGAGGTTCGGTTAGTTAGGTCCCTTGAAACCCTGCAGACAGAAATAGGTGCCCCGCGCAGCGGGGCTCCGTCGAGCTGCTGACGGAAACGCTAACCTTAGACGGTCAACGTCAGGGGCACCCCGAAGTTCGGTTAGTTAGGTCCCTTTAAACCCTGCAGACAAAAATATGTGCCTTGCGCAGCGGGGCTCCGTTGACCTGCTGACGGAAACGCTAGCCCTAGACGGTCGACGTCAAGGGCACCCCGAGGTTCGGTTAGTTAGGTCCCTTGAAACCCTGCAGACAGAAATAGGTGCCCCGCGAAGCGGGGCTCCGTCAACCTGCTGACGGAAACGCTAACCTTAGACGGTCAACGTCAGGGACACCCCGAGGTTCGGTTAGTTAGGTCCCTTGAAACCCTGCAGACAGAAATAGGTGCCCCGCGAAGCGGGGCTCCGTCAACCTGCTGACGGAAACGCTAACCTTAGACGGTCAACGTCAAGGGCACCCCGAGGTTCGGTTAGTTAGGTCCCTTGAAACCCTGCAGACAGAAATAGGTGCCCCGCAAAGCGGGGCTCCGTCAACCTGCTGACGGAAACGCTAACCTTAGACGGTCAACGTCAAGGGCACCCCGAGGTTCGGTTAGTTAGGTCCCTTGAAACCCTGCAGACAGAAATAGGTGCCCCGCAAAGCGGGGCTCCGTCAACCTGCTGACGGAAACGCTAACCTTAGACGGTCAACGGCAGGGACACCCCGAGGTTCGGTTAGTTAGGTCCCTTTAAACCCTGCAGACAGAAATAGGTGCCCCGCGAAGCGGGGCTCCGTCAACCTGCTGACGGAAACGCTAACCTTAGACGGTCAACGTCAGGGGCACCCCGAAGTTCGGTTAGTTAGGTCCCTTTAAACCCTGCAGACAAAAATATGTGCCTTGCGCAGCGGGGCTCCGTTGACCTGCTGACGGAAACGCTAGCCCTAGACGGTCGACGTCAGGGGCACCCCGAGGTTCGGTTAGTTAGGTCCCTTTAAACCCTGCAGACAAAAATAGGTGCCCCGCGAAGCGGGGCTCCGTCAACCTGCTGACGGAAACGCTAACCTTAGACGGTCAACGTCAGGGACACCCCGAGGTTCGGTTGGTTAGGTCCCTTTAAACCCTGCAGACAGAAATAGGTGCCCCGCCTCCGTCAACCTGCTGACGGAAACGCTAACCTTGGACGGTCAACGTCAAGGGCACCCCGAGGTTCGGTTAGTTAGGTCCCTTGAAACCCTGCAGACAGAAATAGGTGCCCCGCGAAGCGGGGCTCCGTCAACCTGCTGACGGAAACGCTAACCTTAGATGGTCAACGTCAGTGACACCCTTAGGTTCGATTAGTTAGGTCCCTTTAAACCCTGCAGACAGAAATAGGTGCCCCGCGAAGCGGGGCTCCGTCTACCCGCTGACGAAAACGTTAACCTTAGACGGTCAACGTCAAGGGCACCATAAGGTTCGGTTAGTCAGGTCCCTTGAAACCCTGCAGACAGGAACAGGTGCCTGGTTCAATTATGAGTAAGATAACGCTATCTGTCATTAAATTTTTAATTCTACCTCCTCATACTAAATACAAAATATTATACTTCTTTCACGAGCAAATTGTGTTGGTGTCTTTGTTGCTTTTCCGTTTTACTAGGCGTTCCTATGAATTCGGAGTTTTAAATGATCGGTACTTTAATAATCGGAACTCGTATTTTTGATGATTCGAATTATCATTAAGTCAGATTTCTTGTTTTTCGATTAATTGAAACTCGGCAGTTTGAGAATAGTAATTATAAATGATAGGAGTTTAGTAAATTCGGAATTATAAAAATATTATGATTTGGTATAATTTGGTATAAACACATCCAATAATTTAAATAATTTATTGCCTACAGGATGCTGTTGGTGAACGTCATGAAGAGACCAAAAAGAAAGTGGCTAAACTTAAGTAGAATAGTAGTAGTAATAAGATATTGTTAGGAGTATCTAATAGTTATCGTATAATCATAGTTATAGTTACAATAGGTAATATATGTAAGTTAGTTGGTAAGTTATACTATATTAAAGTTCCATGAATACCTAAACGTCTTCGTGTTTAATTTTCCGGGGCGGCCTTTTACAAAATTATAAAAGTGAACGTCATAATCATAAGCACCGATCTGTTGCCGGTCAGTATTTCTTTAACTGCAACCAAAGAAACTATTCCTATTATTATATTTCGAACAAACAAAAAATCTTAAGCAATGTGTTACTGCAATACTATTGGTGGACGAAACCAAGCTAGCCGCAGGTAGCCGTCGGTCACTGCACACGAAATGCAGCCTTAAGGTGGTCATGCGTAACTTTTGCTGATAGTAGGTACCTACAATGCGATCAAATTATCTTGGTCATTTTGTTACAACGAATGTATAAAAGTGTTATGATATTTATTTTATTTGTATTTCTCACTGTTTAAATTAGATATTTTCTGATCGCGTAAGTATTGGTTTATCTGGCAATAACAGTTTTCTTCACGAGTTTACATGCGTAAAAGTTCGCAGAGCCTATGTTCAGACCTGCCAAGATAATTTGATCGCACTGTACCTACACATACCTTTAAGGTTTGGTAAAATTTACTTTGCCTTGTTGACGCCTTTTAAAGTTATTTAATTCTAATCACTGGATTTCTATATTTCCTAATGGGACATAAGTACATTATTATAGAAAAACTTTCTCTAAATTGCTACAGGCGTTCACATCAAAACCGATTGTGAAAACCCGAAGAAAAAAATGTCATCGGCATCATCACTATCACTACTTATTACAACCCTCCTTTTGGGCTTCGCCGCAGTTGGGTCATAAAACAAAGTCGCTTCACGCTGTCTGTCCCTATGTATGCTTAGATCTTTTAAACTACGCAACAGATTTTGATGCGGGTTTTTTCAATAGATAGAGTGATTCAAGAGGAAGGTTTATAGCCTATATTTGTCAGTGGTGACTTTAATGCGCACCACATTGCATTTGGTTGTCTATCCACTAAGAGCAAAGGTCAGGATTTATTCAATATCTATGTAGCACATTTCACCCGTGCGAAGCGGGGTCGGGTCGCTAGTTATAATTATAATGAATGTCACATTGTATTCATAAAAGGTGCTGCACCAATTTTATGTTAGTTTTCTATTGTTGAAAGTACATTGTACACATTAGTTGTCCTATTATTCTTGATCGAATGGCTGTAGGTACTAAAACAGAATTTGCATACAACTCGTATTTATGACTGCCCTATGACATTGTAAAACTTTACGTCAGTGAAAAGTCTTGAAATTGCTGTTTAACGTAACGAATATGGGAAACTTCGTAGGTACCGTATTTCCGTCCAACGATTTGCTTTGCCGAATCAGCTTAGGATTTGGCATATTGCGTTCCTATTCAAAGCCCTTTTTTTGCGCATTTCATTTCAAGCACTCGTACCTACCTACTTAGAGCAAAAGTCTTTCAGTTTCTTGAAATTCTGAGAGACCACAAAGGAGGTCTTGCGTATAAATGTATTATGTTACCTTATATGTACAGTTATACATTTACCGCAGAAAAGAGCCTGACAAAAGAAAATCATTATATCCAACCAACAGCCTGAAAGCCTAACCTACATTTAAATATCAATGACCTACAAAGGTCAAAGAGCAATCCCTTCGTATAAAACACAGCATGTATGAATACATTATTAAATTTATGAACACCTTTTGTCCTCGGTTTTACTCGCCTACGTCCCAACTTTATGTCATTAAAATATTATTAAATAAAACACAAAAATTGTTTACTGTACTTATGTCTGTTGTAGACTTTGAAACCATCCAACAGATGTGCCCTAAGCTCCTAAACTGGATAATAATGCGAAAATGGTTATACCTACACCACTAAAACTATGTCTATTATAGGCACATTCGGTCTTCTGTCGGGGCTGCGCAGTGCGCTGCGAGACTATTTGGAAGAGATATTACAGTTCTGGAACAAACACAAAGGGCTAAGAAGGAATCTGGGTGGGTTTCAGTCCGTCAGTTCAAGTCTGAAACGCCATTCCGGAGTCCTTTGATAATTTCTCACCTGAAAAAAGGCACATTCGGTCGAACTAGTCGATTTTCGACTTTTCCCATACAAAATGTTTTTATTTTTTACCCGACTGCGGCGAAGCCCAAAAGGAGAGTTATGTGTTTGACTTGTATGTATGTAAGTATGTATGTATGTCCGTTTCTTTGTTCTCTCATAACTCATAAACGGATTAACCGATTTGAATGAAATATACGTCATTAGATTTGTCTTGATGGCGCGAGTGTTATAGGCTACATTAAAATTGAAAAACAAAGAAAAATTGCGGATTTTGGGGGCCAAATCTCGGAGTTCAAAAAAAAATTTTTTTTCCGATACCATCGAGTAGGGTATCAAAATAAAGGGTTTTAAAAGGAGATTACAAAAATATACAACACTTATATGTTTAAAAGAAATTCAAAGTGAAAAATCCTATAAACAAGCACAAAAGTTAAATCACCTGCGAAGAATTTTACGCGACCAACGAAAGAACAAACACAAAAGAACTAAAAAGCTGGAAATAAAAAAAAGTAGTTAAAAAACTAAAAAACCCGACTGAAAAAACTGAAAAGCAAAAAACAAGAACATTTTAAATTAAACAAAACTTGGAAGCAGGCGGGGTTCATTTGAATATTAAATTATGAAAAGAAAAAATGAAAATAGAATGGACCCCGCCTGCTTCCAAGTTTTGTTTAATTTAAAATGTTCTTGTTTTTTGCTTTTCAGTTTTTTCAGTCGGGTTTTTTAGTTTTTTAACTACTTTTTTTTAGCGTAGTATCACACGCCGGTTATCCGGTAGTATATGGATTATGGTCAACTGTATATTTGTATCCGCAGGGTGGCAACAACGCCGGACACACCGTGGTCGTCGATGGCAAGGAGTTCGACTTCCACTTACTACCCAGCGGTATTATAAACCAGAAATGCATCTCTGTTATTGGTAAGTAACCTTTCACTAGCATTTTGGCGCATCTTGGGAGATCCCTATGGACAGCAGTCACCCATTCAAGGTGGTACAAAATCGTAGAACTAGTGGAAATAAAAAGTCCCATTAGTTCTACTGTAAATTGTATAATAGGACCGGTAGAACGAATGGGACTTTTTGTTCCGGCTAGTTCAACTTTTGTACCACCTTGAATCGTAGGACGTGGTAAGGTACTTCTCACTAGTTCTACCGTAGGACTACTCCAGTAGAACTAGTGGGAATGATCCAGCAATCAACAACAGTAGTCTTCAAGGCTGAGTTTTGCCTCACTGTTCAACATCATTGGTCCCGTTTTGGTCTAGTGGTCGTGTGACTGCTGAGCGTGGGTTTCTGGTTCGATTCCAGGGTAGGGCAAAAAGTTGTAGGTTTTTTTGCTAGTATCATTTCTCAGAAGTAGCTCGGAGTTTGTTAGTTGACTTGCCTGCTGAAACCAAAATCTGATTAAATAAGAACGTTATATTTTATAGTATTTTCAGCTAGTAGAGCAATAAAACTCCTTGCGATTACAAAAAAAAGTAGGTACCTACTTATCTAATGAAAATTAAAATGCAAAATTCAAGTCCTTAATCTCATGAAAATTAAAATACGATATTCAAAGTATTGTTAGAAAATCGAAAGTACGATCATTTAAATGAGAAAACAGAACAATAATTATCTTATCGGAGCCAGTTTACTCGAAAATAGCGTTTAAAATAATTAGGTATTTCCTTTATGAATAAGCAATGCTAATATTTTCCATGGCTGTAACCTAGAACTGTTTGATAAAGAAATTATAATAAACAAGCATTTCTGTTTAAAATTCCATGATGTTTAGCGTGCGCAGAACTTTTTTTTAGTTAAGAATTCAAAGATCACAGCACGGTTTTTTATAGGATTAGTATTACCAGAGACAATAGGGGATCGGACAAAAAAAAACTAATTAGTCCGTCAGATAGATTTCCAAAAATTATTGGACACGTATTTTTTCTTTTTTCACGTAAACTTAAAATGAAGACGATACAGTGCTTCGAAAACTCGTGTTACGTCATATGATAGTACATTTTGTACCTACAAGTGACGTTTCAAGCCCCACTCCATGATCTTTGACGTGTTTTATCTTCATCATTTTTTATTGATTTGATAAAACAAAAAACACGTATTCAATATTTTTCGATAATCTAACTTACGGACTAAACAGAATCATATTATTTTGACCCAGTCCGATCCCCTCATAACATCACGCCTGTAATCCCCAAAGGGGTTAGGCAGAGAGAGGTGTACCTGTTAGTACACCCACGTTACGCCAGTTATGTTTAAGAAAAATTAGAATATTAAGTGGCGAGCGTGATGACATCCACCGAGACCTTGGAGTGGATCTTGTAACTGAAGTTATAAAAAAACACGCCGAAGCAGACGAGCAGAGGCTTCTTCATCATGTGAAAGTCGAGGCTATCCAGCTACTTGACACCACGGACATAGTGAGAAGACTAAAAAGAACTAAACCATTTGAGTTAGCTTAGTAAAGTTAGTGTAATACAGTGAGTGCTTCGCTATGTTTAAAGAACAAGTGCAAATGGACACATTCTTAATTTTGTAAGCTTTAGCAAATTAAGTTAAATTGAATTACTTATTAGCCTCAAGGTCTAGATTGTAGGTAATTGTATGAGTAACCGTTTATTAACGAGTACTTCATAATGAAAAAAAAAAAGGTGGCGAGCCCATTGACATCAGGCACAAATCGAGACCCCGTGGTTGCAACCGAGAAATTCCTGATGGAAAAATCCACAAGAACACTTTGACCGACCTTTTTTTTTGTTTTTCGGGGTGGGAAATCATCAAATGACTTCGCTCTGGGCAGAGCGGTAGGGAGTGTCAGACTTCTACTGACTAAAAACCACCCATGTTCCTTCTTAGCTCTTTGTGCCGAGGCCGCGGCATCTCTTTCGAACGCAGCCCCGACGGGACACTTTGCCCGACCTGGAATTCGAACCTGGTACCTCATGCAGTTGCAGTTCTAATAAAGAATCATTAATGTTTAAAATTCTATGATGTTTCGCGTGCACAGAACTTTTTACTCTGACTTTTAGAATTCCAAGATCACAGCACGGCATTCTAGGATTAGTATTGCCAGAGACAATTACTGTATTAATAATAGGTAACCTTCGCCTCTAGACATAATATCTTTATCATGACGGTAGAGCAAACCTGTATTTTATGTTATAGCTCTAAGAATCGTCACACAAATAGGTTTTGCCTAGGTTGGTCAGATGGTATCATGGTACATACCGAGTTTCTTTCGTGTTTCTGAAAGCACGTACCGTTAAGCTGTTGGTCCTGGCTGTCATCTATCTATATATATGTAAAAATAAAAATATAATCTATATAATTATGTATATAAATAAAAAGAGAAGTCCTGACTGACTGACTGACTCATCTACGCCCAGCCCAAACCCTTGGACCTAGAAAGCTGAAATTTTGCACAGAGGTTCCCTTTATAACGTAGGTCACAAGGAATAAGGAAGGATTTTTGGAATTCAACCCCTTTTCTTTTTTTTTGGTGGGTGGAAATTCATCGAATGACCCCCCCCCCCCGCTCTTGGGCAGAGCGAAGTGGAGTGTCAGACTTCTACTGACTAAAAACCGAACCCATGTTCCTTCTTTGCCCTTGCGCCGAGGCCACGTAATCTAGTACAAAAATCCGCGGCCCCAACGGGCCCGCGGCCCCGACGGGCGGAATTCAACCCCTAAGGGGATGAAAGTTTGTATGGAAAATCGTCATTTTCACGCGGGCGAAGCAAAAGCCAAAAAAGCAGCAGGACGCAAAGGCAAAAGCTAGTTTGTAGATATAATTTGGCAGGGAGTTGTAGAGGTCAGATAAGCAGTCCCCACATGTAAAATACTGGTATTCAGCTACATCTGGTTAGACTGGAAGCCGAGCCCAACATGTTGGGATAAGGGTACGTAGGATAGACCCGTCGGGAATGCAGATTTTTCACAAGTTACCGCGGCCTCGACATATAGGGCTTAGAAGGAACGTGAGTGGTTTTTAGTCAGTTGAAGTCCCTTTCGCTCTGCCCAAGAGCGGGAGGGGTTATTTGATGATCCCCCCCCCCCCCAAAGGCTAGGAAGACGATGAACTGAAGTTGAACTGTCCCTTTAACTCATTTAGAATGTATCCATTGAGCCGCTTACTACGACTTACATACACATTAAAAAAACACTTTTGATTTTAGCGACGTCAGCAATTCAGCATACTACAGTGATAATTGACCGATAACATAATGCTATCTATCCTTGAACGGTTGCCAAAAGCTTGCATCATTATAGCACATCTCTATATCGACTACCTATCTATAGTGTCTACCTCCTCGGCTTTACAATGTAGCAGAGGAAAAAAAAGTAGCTATATTTAAGTCATACTCTGTCCTTCTATCTACGTTTTTCTAATAATAGAAGGCAGAAGTAGTTCTGTCTGTGTTTTTACTTTTCACACCTGAGAGGCTGAACCTGATGTAATTTGGCACTCGGCCAGACCATGACCTGGGTTAGGATATACTTTTTGTCTTTAGGGAATAATTCCATACTCGAAAGCCATGGGCAAAGGTTGTATTGACTCATCATCATCATCAGCCTATTAATGTTCCCACTACAGGGACTCAGGCCTCCTCTCTTTGAGGGGATGGGCTATAATCTACCACGCGGGCCCAGTGCGGATTGGTAGATGTCACATGTCTTCGATTTTTTTGGTTCTAAGACATGCCGGTTTCCTCACGATCCTTCACCGTTTTGAGAGCAACGGTGATGAAATAAATTACACAAAGTAATGCGCCTGCCGGGGTTCGAACCCACGACCTACTGTTCGTAAGTCAGGGCCGCCACCACTGGGCCACCGCTGCTCTCCAGCGGTGGCAGTGGTGGCCTTGTATTGACTATTTGACTCTAATCAATCACAAAACGTTATAATTATGATAAAATACTAAAGTACCTACTAAAACCAGAATACTAGTGACTAGCACTACGCTCGCGACATTGTCCACAAAAATTGTGATAGTTACGGCTACTATGAAATATAAATATAATTTATAACCATCTAAATCTACACTGAAGATTTACTAGTAGTACTGTTATCTCGTGTTATCCCACTGCGAGGCAAAGGCCCGCGAAGGCCTCCCCCCACGGGTTGCGGGTTGTTTGAAAGAGATACCGCTGCCTCGACACAAAGGGCTAAGTAGAAACATGGGTGGTTTTTAGTCAGTAGAAGTCTGACACTCCCAACCGCTCTGCCCAGAGTGGGAGGATTCATTTGATGATGACTTCCAAATTTTTTGATCCAGCCCCAAAGTGGACCACTGGTCGTTGGTTCTGTCCAGCTCGTCGCGCCATCTGCGCTACCACGTCGCCTTCTGGCTGTGTCAGGGCTCCACAACGTGATTATTTTGACCCACAGCTCGTTGGGCAAACGGCAGACATGGCTAGCCACTCACTCAGTAACTTTCCTAATGAAAATTATTTAATTTCTCCGCAACACATAATAATTATACTTATTTACTATGACAACCATAACTTACCCATCATTTACTATCTCTCTCCAGTAATAAAGCATTAACCTTCAGTAAAGTCCATTACCGAACTATCGCCCTAAATGGTTTTAATCGTTAATGGATCAATCAAGCGGATCAAAATATATAATCTACCGTCAATCCATCAATTTGTTATGACCGTTTGATGGGATTAAGGAAAGCCGCGTGCCGCACCATTAGGTCCTATATAATATGTTTTTTACCATTGGCAGTTTGCCACTCGTAAAAGGGCATTTGATTGAGCGATAACAGTGAAAACTCTTTTTTAGTTACCGGGTGAATAAAAATATTACAGCACAAATTATGTACAAAAAATAAATAAAAATGTGCTGTCAAGAATGTACACACATCAACACGGTCTAGGGATATTTTTAAAAAAGCGAATTACTATTGAATGTGTTAATTATTTATATGACATGTATATATTTAAAATATGCGTTATTTAATATTCTACCATTTTTTAATAATGGTTAAGGTACTGATTAAAATTTCAGGATTTTATGGAAAAAAAATGAAGCATAGACGGAAACCGTATATGAATTAACTTTTAATTTGTGAGTAAAAACTGAAAAAAATAGAATAATCATTTAATTTGTGTTTATAAACTTGAAGTTAGTAGTCTGAGAAAGCGCCCATGATGTTCATAACACATCGGCAACGATTCGGAATGCTCAGAACAAGGTTGTCAATGTCTTGCTGCGGAATATTGTCCCATGTCCTTCTGAGGTGCGCAAAAAGTTGATCTTCTGTAGCCAAATTTTCAGGAACTTCCTTCAGAGCTCTTCTTTGCAGCATATCCCACGCATGCTCAATGGGATTTAGATCTGGCGATTGAGCAGGCCAGTCTAAGGCCCTAACATTATGTGTATGTAACCAAGCTGCTACCGTTCTCGCCGTGTGTGCCCGGGCATTGTCGTGCATGAGCAGGAAATCTTGCCCCATTTGTGTTCTGTGGGGCAAGATTACGGGCCCCAGCACCTGTTGGACGTATCGTTCTGCCGTCATATTGCCCCGCACCCAAACGAGATCCGTCCGTCCTCCAAGACGAATTCCTGCCCAAACCATAATTGTTCCTCCTTGGTATAGGTGAACTTCCTGAGGGTTCTGGAGACGGCTCCATCGTCCAGGAACTCGCCAAACACGCGTCCTTCGTGAATCTGGATGGAAGCCGAACCTGGATTCATCCGTGAACAGCACATTGGACCATTGCTCACGGCCCCAGTCCACGTGGTTCCGAACCCATTCTAATCGTCGTCCACGATTGCCTCTCCGTAAAGGAGGGACCCGGAGTGGTCTACGAGAGCGTAGATTGCTTTCATGCAGTCGCCTTATAACATTTTGGTCACTCACAAGCACTTGGTATTCCACTCGCAGCCTTTGGACCAATTGAGTCGCCGTTGCATTTGGTTGAGCTCGCGCAGTAATTTGCAAAAATCGGTCTTGTCTGGGGGTAGTGATGCGACTTGGCCCCCGGTGCCTCTCCGCTACTTCACCTGTGGCACGATAGCGTGTCCACAATCTTGAAATTACATTTTGATGGGTCCCTATGGCCTCAGCAACATTACGCTGAACAGATCCAGCTTCCAGCATTCCCACAGCTCGTAACATCTCCGCCCTCGTCAAATGTCGGCGTTGCATGGCTACAATACCTCAATTTTAACTTTATCTTTCGTTTAAAAATGAAAAAAAACTGTAACTAAACGTAATTCGTATTGTTTTCTAAATTTCACACAAATGAAAATTCCCTCTCCTATACATCAAGACATTTTTATGCCACCGAAACAAAAGAATTTTCAAAAATTTGAATTTGGAATTAGTCTGAGATAAATTACAAACAAACCGGTGTATTAAAGATTCCAATGCGGCCAGTACTTTTCGAGTTATTTAATTGAGTATGAAATATCCCTAGACCGTGTTGAGGTGTGTATAACAATGAATTTTGGAAACTGTTATAATTTCACTATAAATTTTTAAGCTATTACATAGCTTAGCTATCGCGGGCCTTGAGCGTGGAGAGCGAATCTCCGTAATTCGAAATTCCGTAACGAAAATATTTCAACCAGGTTGCTATGGTTAATTGGTTACGGAAAATAACAAGGTTGTCAACTGAGGTTGTCAAATTAAATAATTGATAAAAAAGGCTATGCAATAGCTATATCGCGGCAGTCTCCGAGTGCCACACGTTTTATTTTATTTATTTACTTTTCGATTTAATCGTTTGCTCGGTTATTACCCATTATAATAAAATGTGTTCAATTGGAAACCACACTTGCGTACATAATTTTTCTTATCCTCCTTTATGGCTGAATAAGCAACAATACCATACCATGCCTCATTAACCTTGCTATTTTAGAAAACGACGCGCAAAAAATGAAAACCCTTGAAATTACAAACCTTTCAGATATAGTAAAGTAATATTTTATAATAAATACACAAGGACGAAGTTCGCGAGCTAGTTTGAAAGAAACACTTTGATTTGAGTTACACCTTTACCTAATCCTATGCAAAATTACAGGCATTTATTTATGCTATGCATGTTACCGTTCCTAATTTGAACAAACAAAGACATTACAAAGAAACAAACCAAAACCTACCGTTAGCATGTCAAATGATCAACAAATTGAATAGCTTGTAGTAACCGGAGCACGCTAAAGCTAATTTAACATGCAAAAAAAACAACTGAAATTCGTGACATTGCCAATCCAGCTTTGTACCTGGTACGGTTAACAAAATCACTGTAGTATTAATAGGTTTACATAACGAGTTATTTATTGTCAAGGTTAAGGTATGCACGAAGATGTTTTAAGGTTTATTTTGCTGACGTTACTACGGTAATGCAGGGTACTTGTCATGGCATGTCTTGGCGGAATGTGGTCGACGTTATTGAAGACTTGTTTACGAATACGTAAGATGGAGAAATGATTTGTACTGTTGTTATGGATGAAATAAAGTGGCTGTTTTGAGTAACATTGCTGTGATTAGGGTATGAGTATTTGTTTGATTACAAGCACATGTTACATTTTTATTTAATATACTAGCGGACGTCACGCGGTTTCACCCGCGTAGTTTTGGTTCCCGTGGGAATACAGGGATAAAAAGCCTATATCACCCGGGGATAGTGTAGCTTTTTTTTTTTTTTTTAGGGTTCCGTACCTCAAAAGGAAAAAACGGAACCCTTATAGGATCACTTTGTTGTCCGTCTGTCTGTCTGTCAAGACCTTTTTTCTCAGGAACGCGTGGAGGTATCAAGCTGAAATTCATATCAAATACTCAAGTCTATGGTCTCTTGGAGCTGTGAAAAAATCAAACTTCTAAGTCAACGCGATCAAAAGATACTCCCGTTTATGCCGCAAATTTTCGACACTCGCAAGGGAATCAAAACCTACAGGGTACTTCCCGTGAACTCAGAATCTTGAAATTTGGTACGAAGCAACGTCTTATAGCATAGATAAAGGAATAATTACGAAAACCATAAATTTTTAGTTACATCAAGATACTCCCGTTTATGCCGCAAATTTTCGACACTCGCAAGGGAATCAAAACCTACAGGGTACTTCCCGTGAACTCAGAATCTTGAAATTTGGTACGAAGCAACGTCTTATAGCATAGATAAAGGAATAATTACGAAAACCATAAATTTTTAGTTACATCACATAATATATTTTTTTTACGGAACCCTCGGTGCGCGAGTCCGACTCGCACTTGGCCGGTTTTTTTATTATAAATGGGCTTGCTCTTGACTTCAATCTTGCCCTAAGGGCATAGATGATGTCGACGATGGAACGAGCTTACCCAGTAGAAGCCTGTTTACTCGCGACTTAAACAGATTAGGGTTATATGAACTCGGAAAAACCGACGCAGGCAGGGAATTCCACTCCTTGGCTGTGCGCATAATAAAGGACCCAGCAAAGCGCTTGGTTCGAATGTGTGGAATGTCGACTAGGTATCGGTGGTACCCTGCAGTACGTCTAGTCTCCCGATGGAAGAAGGGAGATGGTGGATGATGATGATGATGATGATGCTTACCAACAGTGAAAGCATTTTTCGAATCGGTCCAGTAGTTTTTAAGTGTATTCGTTACATGCAAAAATACAAATCTTTCGTCTTTATGTATAAAATATTGGTATAGATGTATGTGATTTTCTATTTACAATCTGGTGACTTGTACATTCTTCTCTAACTTGATCTCTATTGTTGTCTAGGAAACGGAGTGGTGATCCACCTCCCGGGGCTGTTCGAGGAGCTGAAGAAGAACGAGCTGAAAGGCATGGAGGGCTGGCAAGACAGACTCATCATATCAGACAGGGCGCATCTTGTCTTCGATATGCAGCAACAGGTAACTATCATTTTAATTAAATCGGGCTACTGTAGGATACCCTGGTCTTCAGCTTTATATGATTTCGTTGGTTCATCTTGCAGATACGCGATCACTCATTCGTATTATCATTTGGGAACCAAAAAGCCTTAAATTATAAGCCTTAAATTCTAAGGCAACCGAACTGCGCTGGTACTGCGAGTCTGCGAGTAGGTATAGGGTAGTTGACTGACTAAAAAAAATATGATTCTGTTTAGTCCGTTAGTTAGAATATCGAAAAATATTGGATACGTGTTTTTTGTTTTTATGAAATTATTATAAATTGTCGAAAATAAAGCTTGTCAAAGACCATGGAGAGGGGGCTTTTGACGTCTTAGTCTGGTAAAAATGGACCAACCTGTGACGTTTCACGACTTTTCGAAGCACTTTATCGTCTTCATTTTTTGTTTACGTGAAAAAAGAAAAAATACGTGTTCAATATTTTTTGGAAATCTATCTGACGGACTAATTAGTTTTTTTTTTGTCCGATCTCCTATTGTGTGAGCATAGTATATTTCATTATAAGTGCGGAAAGCCTGTCATTGCAACGAGTTCCGACAAATGTCTAGCCGAGCCGAGGCACAGCCGACGGCGAGGGTAGACAGTCGGAACAAGTTGCAATGACGGTTCCGCACGTGTACTGAACAACTATTTTTAATACAGTTGCGAAAAAATGAAGCAATTTAATAAAATAATAAAACCGTAATTAAACTCGCAAAGAACATTTTTGAAAATGGCGCATAACGTAAAAGAATCGCAGAGATTTTTTTTTTCTTTACCTATTCTGGGTAGGCAAAGGGAACTATGCCCATACAGCCAAGTCTTCAGTAGATTTTTTTTATTGATATGAAATAAAAATGAAATTTAATGAGATGAAATGGAATGAAACCTTTAACTCATTGAATCAAATAATTAAATCTGATATTGAAACAAATTAGTAGCTTCTTTAGAAATATTTGCATGAATCATAAAAACTTCTATGATTTTATTTAGTAAATACTTCGTGGTTTTTTTTTTTTAATGGACATTATTTTGACAGTTGGGAAAGAGAACGCACGAGTTCGGGAAAGGTAAAGAAAAAGCACGAGTACGTAATAGCCCACATCCCGAACGCTATACGTCCCTGCAATACGCCACTTTTTGAGCAACTGTATTAAAAAATACATTCCCATTGTACCAGCTCCCACAATTAATTTAATTTAAGTAACTTAATTTAATGTTAATGCACATACATTAAGTGTATCCTCAATTGCAAATCTCACTTTCGAGATTAGGTTTGCTGTAAGAAAACCCAATTCTGGGTTAAGCTCGCTTTTGTACATAAGCTTTGTAATTTATGTTTATATTTGTTATTTTATGTGTGCAATAAAGAATAAGAATTAAATTTATTTATTTGTTAGAAAACAATGATCCATAATATGGTTAGTAACAATTGAAATTAAGCTTTACAAAGATTTATTATACACCACAGGATATTTACAGTTTGTTTCCAACAATTCTGGATCATTCCAGCCTTTAGCCAGTATCAATTAATGATCACATAGCTCGGGGAAGTCCATACAAGTATACAGTACGATTAGAACAATAGTATTCCTGTATGTTCAATGTAAGGGAGCTACCACACCACACTTGTTAGTGCCGACAATATTCGGGCTATAAAGTTACGGTGGGCCGGTGACAAAATCCCACGCTACGCCACTGCAATTAGGGATTGCTATCCGGCGTCATTGCCAATCCGATCACATCCGGCCGGATTCCCGACGATCCGGTCGGGTCAGGCCGGATCTGACCTGTTACCGGATATTCAGTCCGTGCCGATCAATAAATTCCGTTCGACATCTGCCCTCGCTGTAACGTAGTCTGGGCGCCTAAAATAGTCACTTGAACACAATCATAACATGAATTACTTACTTTATAATTCGAAAAATGGTCGCAAAGGGACAATTCATCATATTAAATGCGTCTGTAACCGTTTTAAATTTTTTAACGTCATTATCACTCTTTTAAGAACCCATTGGCGCAGCGGTCTTCTTCCATGACGAGCAAACTTCTCTATTGCTCGTCATGTTAGAAATCACCTCCTTTCTACCCATATAATCCTTCACACAACCCATCCATCGCTTCTTTGATCGTCTTCTACTTTCTACTCTTATGCCATCTACATTCATACTCAAAATTTCAACGTGATTTTATTATTATTCTATTATGATTCTTCGATGACCTGGTGAAGGTTGCGGGGATCCGCTGGATACGAGACGCACGGGACCGGTCAATATGGCGACCCTTAGGGGAACCCTATTTCCAGCAGTGGACGTCTTTTGACTGAAATGATGAATGATTCTGCTTAAGCGACCATTTTAGAGTCCCTGGTCAGCTCGCCACGATTTGGGCTAAGCTAGCTTCGTCCTAAACATCGTCCTATTGGTTTGTGATTCTCCGATTTGTGCCGAATCATGCCAAGCTGAAGCACGCTGAAGTGTGTAACTTGCTTTATAATTATGCCGCCGGTAGCTACTCTTTTGTATAAGTAAATTAGTAATACCATAACGCGGGGAAGTACATACAAGTATGTGGAATGCAATAAATATGATTAGAACAATGGCGTTTCTGTATGCTCACTGACCATAATAATAAGTAATATCGCCTGGGGTTATTCGTAGTAATGTATTTATGTATTAACTTTGTATTATTTCCTTTGCTAACGTTTTGCAAGAATCATCATTTTTATGCACAAGCAGGAAAAAATACATCTCTAGGTACTAATATTATAAAGACGTAATATTTTTTGTTTTAAGTTTGTATGGAACGAACAGGAACGAATGACCTTTTTTTACTGGTAGAAAGATATAGCTAAAATTATATTTGTAATGATATCATATCATGCATATTAGCCAAGCTACCACAATTTTTGTGGACGAAGTTGCGGACAAAACGCGAGAAATATTATATACTTAAATGAAATAGTCCTTAATTCAGAGAAATCAAAAAAATGCGCTAGGGGACGTGACCTTTCAGCAGTATAAAACATAAAGGTCTCACTGAAAATGCAACCGCGTGACAAGTGACGCGTGCGCAAATAATTGCGCGAGAACGGCATGACGTCAGCAACGGTCAAGGAGGCACGATGACGCGTAGCGCGGAGTTACTGTTAATATCATACAATAATAGATATCGGCTTGTAGTTGACATCATCATCATCATCATCATTTCAGCCCGGAATCACCTTGGGTATACGCCTCCCCTTTTTTCGGCGACTCCTTTCTGATCTGTGCATCTCTCATCCATCCGCAGTTGACATATTCTAGGGCAAATGCCTCTTCTTGTATAGGAAAGGAATGAAAATTCGTCAGCACTCTGACAAGGCGGATTAGAGATTTCATGTCATATTATTTATTTATTTAAACTTCATGCACAAACGTGGTACATAGGCGGACTTAATGCCACAAGGCATATCATCATGTAATAGGGGGCGAGCCTATTGCCGTCAACCGGGCACGAATTCACACTCCGTGATACCGAAAGTTCAAAAACATGATAATAAAACTCCCATACATGTGAGGGCTTATTTGAAATAATATGAGGCGTATTCCATCCGATCACATATCAATACAAATAAATAGCATCATCAATTAAAAACCACACCTACATAGATTACTTAATCATAACGTGATCTCAACATTATCTACACAACAAGTCACGCCCAACATTAAATACTTAGCACACATAGGTACAGACGCCACGCCAGTATATCAAACTATCACAATCTGTAAAAATTTTCAATTTTAGGGCCCGCGTGGATTTTGAAAATACCAAAAATGTAGATTTTCCATACAAGCTTTCATCCCCTATTTAACTCCTTTGGGAATTGAATTTCGAACAATCCTTCCTTAGTCGTCTTCCGTATTGTCTACATTATAAAGAGAACCTCAGTGCAAAATTTCAGCTTTCTAGATCCATGGGTTTGGGCTGGGCGTTGATGAGTCAGTCAGTTATCATTATCAGTCAGGACATTTTATTTATGTAGATTAGGTTCAAGGTCTATGTAGCTGCCGTCGGGGCTGTGGATTGTCGAAAGGTTAACGCGGCTCCGACACAAGGGCGAAGAAGGAACATGGGTTTGGTTTTTAGTCAGTAGAAGTCTGACACTCCCCTTCGCTCTGCCCAAGAGCGGGGGGGTTATTCGATGATTTTCCACCAATCAAAAAAAAAAGGTCTATACTTATAGCTACATATAGTGGTCGTTTGTACGTTCATCTGTGGAACATTAAAATATATATTTTATTATCTAAACACATGGTTTAACGGTCGTTTTATACGTCAATATTCCATATGATACGGTCTGATAATGACTAAGGGCCGGTTTTTCAATCGCCAGTTAACTTTTATCTAACGAATAAGTTTGTCATTTTGACAGTTTTTGTATAGACAATCTGTTAAAACATCACATTTATTCCTCAGATAAAAGTTAACCAGCGATTGTAAAACCGGCTCTTAGTAAAGCAAACTAATTGACATGGTAATGTAAAAGGTAATAAGTCGGTTTTAAATCGGAGTAGTTTGTGGTTTGTTGTATACTTAAAAACATATTTTAGTCACAATACTTAAATGTACTAATTAAGTAAAGTCATAAGAGCTCAGTGGCATTGTTTTCAATTCACAATTTATAGAATGGAAAACATTATTATATTGCAATAGCAACAGTGCATATAAATACTACTATGATAACGCCGATTTTTGTTTCCCGTTGAATGGCAATAGAACCCCCTTTTATCATGTAGCTTTAAGACGCAGTCAACGGGGGAACCGTAAAAACGACCTGTTTTTCGTCGCAGAGTTAGCCGTATTGCTACTTATTACAATTCCAAAAAAAATACAGTGTATAGTCAAATGTATAGGTAAAAGACTTATGCAAAAATATTTTCTAAAAGTAATCAAGAACCTCGAAAAAAAAAATCACAAAATCACAAAAAAATCACACGAAAAAACTTTTTCGTCTCGAAATGCTCAATATTTTGAGTGACAACTGTTATTTATTTTTTTACTATCAGAAAGGAAATTTAACCAACTAAAGACATATGTAAAAATATTTTAACATTACAGCGTATTTTTTTTTTTAATAAATTAAATCTGCGAACTATCGTTCATTTTGGCAGTCACGAGCATCAAACGCGTCGCCATTTTCAACCTTATTTGTTTAGGCGATGAGTTAAACGCGCGCTCAAGGTCGCGGGCAGCTAATGTCGCCTTAACATAGCTGGTGCAATGTGAATTTCGTGGCGTGGGTTATTTTTTATCCAAACTTATAATATACTTGCAAAACTTTACCTCTTTATTATATTAATATAGATTGAGTCCTGTCTACCTAGATGCGGTCGTGTATAAGTAATTAAAACAGAGAGAGTGCTATCTAACCTACGTAACCTAATTAGTGAGGAAAACCGATATCCTGATATTGGCTCGCCAGAATATCGGACGAAGAGTAATTGCTATGATTACATAAAAGCAGATAGTGCCTATATAATTTAGGGTTGTCCTACTTTCGGGATACCTAGGTATCATACCTATATAAGGTCCCATTAAAATAGGTGGACAAAATTTCAGAAATCACTCTGATCACCAAAATAAGGACGATGGTAAAAATAATAATAAGAAAAACGCATCTAAGTACCTACTCATAAGGGATGATCAGTTTGTTCTAGAGTGTAGAATTTATTATTTTAAGTAAAAAAAACAGTTTAAAAATGTTTTTTTTTTGTTTAATCAAATCAAAAATCAAATCAAATCAAATCATTTATTTGCTTGGAATGTAGGTAATTACAATAAAGTTGTTATAAAATATAGTGGAGCCATATAACATTCTGCCTGAGTTTTGGCATGCAAAAGTTTAACAATTAATGTCAGTCTCAATATTATAGTGAAATTATCAATAAAAACAGAAAAAGATTGTAATACTAAAATTCTAGATTAAGCACATAATAAGATATAATGCTTTAATACATTATTATAATGGAATGTCACACACAGAAATTAAATAAAAACACAAATAATCACATAACGAACAACAAGATGTCTGAATCGTAAAAGTATAAATAGCTAAGATTAGGATTAAAAATTTGAATTAAAAAATATTACAACAGGCACAAATACAACATTATAACAAGTCATTATCAAATACTTTATAGTAATACTTTATATAAATATTTAGATATCCTTGCATGGTTAGACCTACTGAACGCTGTGTTAAAATTTGTCCACCTATTTTAATGGGACCTTATATAAGGTCCCATTAAAATATCAAACCAAACCAAAGATATCTAAACAAAAAAAACATTAAATTAAGTGATTTTTTTTTATTTAAAATAACAAATTGCAGGCTCTCTAGAACAAACGCATCCTTTATGAGTAGGTACTTAAATGCGTTTTTATTCTTATTTTTTTTTCCATCGTCCTTATTTTGGTGGTCTGAATGATTTTTGAAATTTTGTCCACCTATTTTAATGGGACCTTATATATGTAACATAAGTAAATAAAATTGAAGTGTCCATCCGCCTGTCTGTCTGTCTCTTTGTTCCGCCTAATCTCCGAAACGACCCTGAACGACTACTGACAGATAGCATATGTTATAGAGTAACTTAAGGTATTTTTATTTTAGAAAAGGGAAGTTATATTTTTAAAAATAAGTAGCTGATGCGGCTTCGCCCGCGTAAATGTCGGAACTAAGCGAAAAAAAAAATCGATGCAGTTTTTGAGTTTATCGCGAACAGACCGACAAACAGACGCGGAGGAGGACTTTGTTTTATAATAACAACAGCTAGTAGGAAATATGACAACCGGGACTTTTGATCTAACACTGGGTAATGTATGTCGTATGCTATCATAGTCCTTTACACACATATATGTCTGGCCTGTTGGTCTAGTGGTTAGTGACCCTAACTGCTACGCCGGAGGTCGTGGGTTCGATTCCCACCCAGGACAAATGTTTGTGTGATGAGCACGATCATTTGTTCTGCGTCTGGGTGTAATTTATCTATAATATGTATGTATTTAGAAATATTTAAGTATGTTTATCAGTTGTCTAGTACCCATAACACAAGCTCTGCTTAGCTTGGGACTAGATGGCGTTGTGTGATAGTAAAAAAAAAAAAAAAAAAAAAAAAATATATATATATATAGGGTGTTTGTAAATGATAATGTCACAGTTATGACTAATGTGCTAATGAGGCCATATGTAGATGTGATATTTATGTACGACTGCCTCGTTGGTCTAGTTGTCTCGTGCGCGACTACTGAGCATGGGGCCCGGGTTCGAGTGCCTCTGGCTTTACATGCCTTCTAGAAATATCTTCCACGATGTTTTCTTTTACCGAAACAAGTGATAATTATACAATACTCACATGCATCCTAAAAATGAGAGGTGCGTGTCTTGACATCGATTTGGAGACTTACGACTTGACAGTCTGACGATTATACTACTAGGCTGTCATCATTCTCCTGCCCTTATCCCAATGTATTTGGGGTCGGCGCAACATGTCTTCTTCTTCCATACTTCCCTATTTCTCGCCATTTCAGCAGTCACCTCCTTTCTAGCCATATCATCCTTCACACGGTCCATTCTGTCAAGTTTCTTTGCTCTTCGTCTACTAGGTCATCACTGCTACTCTCCCCATTTATGTGGCAACTCTAAATATTCACTTCATTATTCCAGGTGGATGGTCTTCAAGAGGCTGAGAAGGGCAAGAACTCGCTGGGCACCACAAAGAAGGGTATCGGCCCGACGTACTCGTCCAAGGCAACCCGCAACGGACTGCGGATTGGAGACCTACTCGGGGACTTCGCTATGTTTGAGGAGAAGTAAGTTTTATTCAGCAGTTTTTGTTGCCATCGCCAGAATACCTTGAATGATGCTCGAACAAAAATGGGATGAGGACACAATCAAAGAGTGGCCTATACCTGGCAGTGTGTGAAGTCGGGCTGTGGATGATGATGATGAAGTTTTAATTAATCACTCTTAAAAAACCGTGCAGCATTTTTTAGTGCTCCAACTTAGTTTTGTCCGAAGTAGGCTTTTAATACTTTTAAGAAAGCTCCACAATGGGCTCATTGCGAAATGATAACAGCCGTATGTCTCATATTTTAGGTAAAGATAGGATTAATTGGAGATAAGTATTTGATGAAACTATTGCCGTTGATATCTCTAGGTAAGACTGGTTGTCAGACGGAATAAGAGTAGAAGACGACCAAAAAAAAAATGGATGGGCTGTGAGAAGAATGATATGGGTTTCTACCCATAATTATCATTGTTCTCACAGCAGGAGGCGAGGATATATAATATTAATATTATTATAATCCTTACATAGTATAAAACAAAGTCGCGTCTGTTTGTTTGTTTGTTTGTTTGTCTGTATGCTTAAATCTTTAAAACTACGCAACGGATTTTGATGCGGTTTTTTTTAATAGATAGAGTGATTCAAGAGGAAGGTTTTAATACCTTTTTTGTACCCGTGCGAAGCCGGGGCGGGTCACTAGTTATAATATATAATTATCATATTATTTTCATTATTTTATATTTATCTAAAAATGACAGCCGGGACCAACAGCTTAACATGCATTCCAGGACAAAGAGGAAACTCGGTAATGGGCGGTCACCCATCCACAAACAAACCTAGACAATTGCGGCTTAACCTAAAGATTGATTCGAGGGACTATTATTATCTAGCCACGAGTATGATATGAGTAGATAAATAATGCGTATCATTAAGATAATATCGCGTGCTAAGTGCCCATCGCAAGTGCATATCATACAACATAACGACTTCCTATATTGTGAAGTGGAAAACAAATTGGTTGTTTATAATGATAAAGATCTTCTCTTTGCGTAGATAGTGTAGTTTTCAGTTTCTTATCGACTTCAGTTTTGTCTATTAACTTTTGTCTATGATATTCTTGCGATTCGAGTCGCCACTCGCTGGGTACCATTTGAACTGTTTACTTTGCCAAGTAAAACTGCTGTTTCATACCATTATCGACATTACTCGTAGATGATTAAGGAATACGAATAAAATTCCTTATCAGTTTGATTGATATTCGACCAGAACACTGCCACGTCGTCTGTTCATAGGAATAAATGATCTTAGAAAAATGAAACCGAAGAGTGATGGTTTCATTCAAAATTCCGTTAAAAGTTGATGCCACAATATGCACGTAATTTCTTTCGCAACGCGCGACGGACGATTTTATTTTCGTATAAATATTACTTATTTTATTCCCACTTTGCAAAGGTAAAATACTGTCCGTGAATTTTACTACTTATTAATCTCACACCATGCATATATGGAACATAACTCCAAACTGTATCTTCCAAAATTATACAGGAATACCCCTACAAACCTTGGAATTAAAAAAACCCCTCAATTTTCCAGATTCCGCACCCTAGCAGCGAACTACAAGCGCATGTTCCCGTCCCTCGAGGTGGACATTGACGGCGAGCTGGGCCGCTACAAGGAGTACGCCACGAGGATCAGGCCCATGGTCAGGGACACCGTGTCTTACCTCCACAAGGCCATCGGAGAGGGCAAGAAGGTGCTGGTCGAGGGAGCTAATGCTGCTATGCTGGATATTGATTTTGGTAAGTAGAAAGATGACCTTTTTCCGTGTCTCAATGTACGTTAAACCGTTGAAGCCGTTGAACCGTTGTTTTGAGTAGCTAGTGGCTCGGACAGCTCGCTATCCCCTGGCTGTCAGTTTTAGGCATTTGGTAGGTTTCAGCCTTGCTAGCAACAATGCTCAGAAGACTTGTTGCTGCCACGTATCCGACGCTGTAGTGAAGCGAATCCTTTAGGTGTGATCGCAAAAAAATATCGATAAGAATATTGATATTATAATTTGTACGAAACAGATAGTAAGAATAGAACAGAATACAGAACAGGTAACAAAGACCCATAGACAAATACCTTTTTTTTTTTGGTGGGTGGAAAATCATCGAATAACCCCCCCCCCCCCCCCGCTCTTAGGCAGAGCGAAGGGGAGTGTCAGACTTCTACTGACTAAAAACCATAGACAAATACCTTAACCTATTAATATACAATAACATTTGTGTTAGTATAAGTTACTTAAAACCATATTAGTAAAGACCGACCGTTGTGTAAAACCTATCTACTAATTTAATATGCACAAACGAGTCTTCTTAAAAATATAATAACTACACCACTGTCTGTATCCCCTAAGAATACAAGCGCTATGTTACAACAGTATGTATTATCCCACAATGAACCGTATTATCAATGTTATCTAAATCGACAAAGTAAATCGCTTTTATCCACGTGCTCTAGAGACAGTAAACAGGGTTCGTCAGATGATAACACTGTTGTCATTCAACTGATAAGTGCAGGCGTACGGAATACACATATCTGGGAGTGACGTGATGTATGTGGCGAATATTTTGTGCAATATCCCTAATGTTTTTCATGCATTGTAATTATGTTAGTTTGAAAAAGGAAAATTATTGCTAGTATTTTCCGCAGCCTTGATGTAATATGTGGACGACGCGGTTGGCGCAGTGGCTGAGCGATTGGCTACTGCGCTGCGTGTCGCTAGTTCGAACAGCGCACGGAACAAATATTAGTATGACCTACAGATAGTTGTTCCCGGTCCCAGTGCTTTGTAATTCTTTGTAAATTTGTAAAGCCTACTGTACTGAGCTGTGATAGTTTTCCTATTATTTTCGTTATATACCTATGCTACTACCATGTCTATGAATTTTTCACACGTCCAAACACAACTCGTATAAATCATCTCCACTTTAATGTGTACTGAAGATACCCTAAAAAATAAAATTCTACATGAACTGGTTTTGTATAGGTTGAATGGTCGCCGATATAGAATTGGAAATGTGGAGAATTCCCGCTAAAAACCTTCATCGGATTTGCCTACATTACTGCTTATCTTCCTATACATAATATATCACCGCTTATGTTTCAGGTACATACCCGTACGTGACGTCATCGAACTGCAGTATCGGCGGCGTGTGCACAGGCCTAGGGCTCCCCCCGCTAGTGATAGGCGAGGTGCTCGGCGTTGTGAAGGCCTACACCACGCGTGTGGGAGACGGACCCTTCCCTACTGAGCTACATGATGTTAGTAATTAACTGAACTATGTATTTATACTAGGTAGATGTGAGTGGATAATGCCGGGAGAGGACGCCGTAGGAAGGATATAAGCCGATCCCAATTTTCTTCTTTATAGTGTGGTTAGCGCCTAACTTGTTATCAGTGTTTTTGTACCACCCCTTTTTATTTGTAGAGGGTGGGAAATCATTAAATGTCTCCTCCCGCTATGGGCAGAGCGGTAGGGAATGAGGATGTCAGAATTCTACTGACTAAAACCAACCATGTTCCTGCTTAGCCCTTGGTGTCGAGGCCGCGGTATCTCTTTGACTTGGCTTTACATGCCATCGAAAAGTATCTCTCAGGCATGCTGGTTTCCTCACGATGTTTTCCTTCACCGAAGCTAGTGATAACCGTATGAAACGCACATGAATCTAAAAAATCATAGGTAGGTATGTGTCTTAGGTTCGAACTCGAGACCTATGCATTGGTAGTCCAACGATATCTGCCTGAAAACAGCGTGAGATGATGTATGATTCCTGCTGGCTGAAATCCGGTCATGGCTATAAGTAACTCCTCTGGCGTACCCTTAAAGGAAACAAGCGTTATAGTGTAACATTCCGTTGGCAGGAGACCGGTCAGCTGCTACAAGAGCGCGGGCACGAGGTGGGCGTGACGACGCGGCGCGTGCGGCGCTGTGGCTGGCTCGACCTCGTCGTCGTGCGGTATACTGCTATGGTTAACGGGTACACCTCGTGAGTACTACTAGCATTGTTATGTCTTATATCACTTTATGGAGAGGCCTCGCGAGTTAAAAGGCTTTTTTGGGGTAACTCTTTCCATCGTCGACGTCATCCCTGTCCTCCTTTTTTTTGTTAGCCTGTGCTTTCCTACTCCTTGGCAAAGGCCTCACTCCCCTCCACTTTTCTCGTTGCTGCACCTTTTCTCGCCAATTAACGAAAAAGCTATCCAAAGCCTCTCGCCATCTTCTTCCCAGCCGCGTTGCCGTCAAGCTGTGTCAGGGCTCCAGTTTTGTGATATGCCCTCAGCTTTGCTTTGCTTTTTTGCGGGGACCCGCTGGATGCGTGACGCACGGGACCGGTCAATGTGGCGACACCTGGGGGAGGCCTAAGTACAGCAGTGGACGTCTTTTGGCTGAAATGATGATGATGACCCACAGATTTACGACATCCGGCCTACCCAGTCCTTTTTACCCGACTACGGCGAAGCCAAAAGGAAGGGTAATGATTTTGGCAGTCTATGTATGTATGTATGTAGGTATGTATGTATGTATGTATGTACCACCGTAGCGCCTAAAATACTGAACGGATCTTAATAAATGAGGTGTCAATAGATTCGTAAGAATAGCCCGGGTGACATAGGCTATATAAATTTTATAAATTCTTTTTATGACGGAATTTAAATGTCAAAAACTTACCTCAAAAATATTAAATTGAGATAATCATAACATGTTTGGTATCAAATGAAAGGTCTTGGAGAGCAAAAACCAATATTTTATTCGTAGTCGGGTTTTAGATTTTTAAACTTGTTTGTCTATCCTCCTTATATAAATAAGTCCGTTCTTCAATTCAAACTACTGAGGAACCTGGGCGTCTAAAATGACCGCTTTAGGAGATCATAATACGAATTGCTTTAAAAGTGTAAAATAAACTTTTTATAATAGTAAGTGCGTCTGTGACCATTTTACGAATTTTAACGCAACTAGTATTATTTTCCTATTATGATCTATTTGCTTAAATTGTCACAGACGCAATAAAAGGTCCATTTTACGCTTTTTAACGCAATTCATATTATGATCTGCGAAAGTGGCCATTTTAGACCTCCTGATATTGTGACCTGTCTTCTTATAATATGCTATGAATGTTCCAGAATATGCCTCACAAAGATGGACATCTTAGACACGTTGGAGGAGATCAAGGTCGGCATCGCGTATAAGTTGAACGGCAAGAAGATCGAGTACTTCCCCTCGTCCATGACCGAGCTAAGCAGTGTCGAGGTAAATGTCTTTTTACAGCTTTTATTAGTTTTACCTGTAACTATGTAAAATAAACCTTAGCCGCCTTATTACAAAAGGTAGTTAGACCTGGTTTAACTTAGACTTGGTTTATCTCGCATGCTGTCACTTTCTTTTGAATATTATTGAAGTGAGACGTCATGCGAGATAAACCAAGTCTAAGTTAAACCAGGTTTAACTACGTTTTGTAATAAGGCGGTAGAAGTTAAAATTAACTCATTCCCGGAGTCCGATTGAGCTGATGTTTTGTATACATCTTTAGTTTGGATGACAATGCATGGTTAGCTAAGCGACGTCATTTTAAATTCAATAAGGACTCACGGACTCACCCATACCTTGTCGATGTTCCACACATTCGTACGAAGCGTTTTGCTAAGTCTTTCATTATTCGTACAGCCAAAGAGTGGAACACCCTGCCTGCGTCGGTTTTTCCGAGTTCATTATAACCCCAATCTATTTAAGTCGCGAGTAAATAGGCTTCTTCTGGGTAAGCTCGTTCCATCGTCGACCTTATCTCTGTACATACCCGTCTCTCTCTGAGTAAGCCCATATAAAATAAAAAAACTTTTTTTGCATTCCCTTGATAATTATATCAAATGATAGAATTTGTCTAAAAGAATACAAGACCATAAAATGACATCACTCTAATCGAAAGCCAGATTAAATTGTCTCAATTATTTATCACTTTATTTCGAGCATTTTATCCGTTTTGTTTTGAAAACGGCATTCTTCTCGACGTGCGTACGTTTTGTGGCACTATAGTAATTACCATCTCCTCCTCAGGTGGAGTACATAACCCTGCCGGGCTGGGCGTGCAGCATAGAGAACGTGCGGCAGCTGGACAAGCTGCCCGAGCAGGCAAGGAACTACGTGAAGGCTATCGAGGATTTCTTACAAATACCTGGTGAGTGCCATTACTATTCATCATCTGCCTAGGCTTTTACCAACTAAGTTGGGGTCGGCTTCCAGTCTAACTGGATGCAGCTGGATCATCATCATCATCATCAGCCTATTAATGTTCCCACTGCTGGGACACAGGACTCCTCTGTTTGAGAGGGAATGGGCTATAATCTACCACGCGGGCCCAGTGCGGATTGGTAGATGTCACATGTCTTCGAATTCATTCATCATCATCATTCATTTATTATTTTATTCATTCTCCTGCTCTCATCCCAATTCATTTGGGGTCGGCGCAACATGTCTTCTTCTTCCATACTTCCCTAGTTCTCGTCATGTCAGCAGTCACCTCCTTTCTAGCCATAATATCATCCTTCACACAGTCCATCCATCGTTTCTTTGGCCTTCCTCTACACTTATAGCCATCTACATTCATACTCAACATTTTTCTCACAACATACCAGTATTTTACATCGAGCGACGGCCTATCAACCCAGTTAGTACAGTCGAACAAGCTAATAAGTATACAGGTAGAGTTTTTTTTATAGTTCTGAAAATATTGACTGCAATTTTGTTTTTATAGTGTTTCGCATTTTGCTCACTCATGTCAAACGCTGTATCGTTTGACATTAGTCTCTAAACTCTAACCCCCTTATTAATAAAAAAAAGTTAAGCCTGCTTAAACTTACGCTTGGTTTATATCGCATGCCGTCCCTTTCTTTTGAATATTTTTGAAGTGAGACGGCATGCGAGATAAACCAAGCGTAAGTTTAAGCAGGCTTAACATTTTTTTATTAATAAGGCCGTAAATGTATCTTTATAATCTTAAAAGTAAATCTAAGTTGGCTGGCTGTATACTTAGCTTGTTCGACTGTACTAGGTAGGTAATATGAAAACCCATATTGAGTGACGAATATAAATGTTGGCGGATAGAGAGAGAGAGAGAGGAAGACTGAATAAAAGAAGAATGGATTGTATGTAGTAAATGATAGCGTAACGATTGACAGACTAGGTGAATGGTACAAAAAACGTGATGTGCCGACATTGTGAAAAATTGCCAAGCATCATTTACTTTTTCAATCATGTACATGAATTTGGATATTTTGGAATTATCCATTAGTAGGTTCTACGTAGCAGTCCGGAGTTTGAATTACGAAGGCTAGGCAAATGATGACTGCATCAGTGAGAGGGGTTCGTGTGGCTGAGTTTTGAACTAAACATATTTTGAACTTTTTGCCATTGATACGCTAAGTAGAACTGTTCACCCACCTGTCAAAAGAACTCATTGATAAACCAGTCATTAATACCATTATTTTCTTCTACAGTTAAGTACATCGGCGTCGGCCAAGGCCGGGAGTCGATCATCAGCACGGAAGCTTAACGTCGGAGCGTTCCCGCTACCTACTGTCACTTTCTTATGTAATGTTGTTACTTGTAACTAGAGGTATGGCTGCCCGGCTAGCAACCTCTTTCGTGCTTATTATACTGGCTGAAGATAGAACCGAAAACTCTTTGACAAGGAGCTAAAATATGAAGAAAAGGTTTTGGGGAGTGACTGTAATAAAAGAGGTTCTATATCCCTGCGATTAAGACGTCATTCGCCTCGTTTTGTTCAAATGAGGTTTTATGCTGCGTCGATTCGCCTGTATGGATATAACCTCTATGGTCACTTCCTTATTCTATATTTAAACGAAAGAAAGAAATACATTCAGATCACAGACAATAAAGTTCGAAGGAGATCGTACCAGTATGTGAATACTCTTTAGTTTGTGTAATGAGCACAAAAGGGCACTGACCTTCAAAGCAGCTTTCCGCTGGCTTATTTACCTAACAGATGTTTTGAAAAGGCAATACATTATTAAATAGTCGAAGCCGCAGTTGATAATACACATTTTTTATAAGTTTAGGGCTTACATACCAATTGCCTATCACAACTGGAATTGAATGTATGTTTATGAAACGGTTTAACAATTTTTATGACAATATACACCATAATATAATGTGTTATAAACCATATTGAGCCTTACGCCTTTGATTAATGGGTTTATTTGTTATCTATGTCAATTTTTGCCCTTCGATGCGATCACGACATACTTTATACAGATTTTGCAGTGAGGCCGGAGTCTATAAACGTTACTTTGCACGTACTTGGACATTAGCTTGTCACTTGACACGTCTTGTGTGACAATGACAGTAATAACGTTTAGCCAGGGTGATAAGTAACGTTTATAGATCACGGTCTGAATATCGTAATTTATAGCTAATACTTACTTTTATAATAGTATGCCTCCGTGTACTTATAGTTTCAACTACCTTCATTAGTGTGCTGTTATAAAAAAATATTGTACTTATTACATTATAGAGTACTTAACAGTGCTATACATTCGGGTCGGCTTCTTTCGGCAGGATTCTGCACAAGTTGGGCGGCAAAGTCGGATGGTTTTTCTGCAATGCCGCCCGGTTGTGCCGAACTAAGTCAACCGAAACATGAGTATAGTACCATATTGATAAAAGGCAACTCAGGAGATATGAAAAAGTGCCCTAAAACATTGAGATGTCATACCAATCTCGAATACAACAATCTCTACACACTAATAAGTAGTTGGAACACAAAATATTTTATATACAAGCTTACATCACTAGTCAATAATATTGAAAGGTGCCGGTTTTATACAAGAAATATAATTCAGTATTGTCCATTGAAACTTCAGTACCTTGGCGTTATAACGGTACATGGGTTTAATAAAAAAAATATCGTAGAGCGCCGTCTCTGTCGCTCATTGTCAGACAGTCTCTTTCTAAAAGCCGATGTGTCATTTTTAGGAAGAGCATTCTTGAAGTTGGCAACGTCGAAAATAACTGTCAAATATTTCACTGTTTTGATTATTTAATCAGTATTACTGAAGGGAATTCTAAAATATTGACTAAGGGCTTTTCACGATGCCCAATAAGCCACCACTTAGCGAATAAGCATCAATCTGCCAAATTAACAGACAATTAATCGTATGATGTGGTGAAACAGGCCCCCAAGTATTGCAATAATAACAGTGCTTAAGGTGTTGAAACAGTTTTAGCTGTAAAAACAGAATTTTAATTATTTCAAAGTGCTTTTGTACACCTAAAACTAAATATTCAGTATAGATTTTCTCATTTTTCATTCAAAATCAAAACTCATTTATTCAAACTAGGCTGATAATCAGCACTTTTCGAAGGTCAGAATTTACTTTACTTTACTATTTACATTTTTATAAGACAGTCACAGACAAGTTTAGTGTTGCCAACTTACAGCATATCCTTAATTCGCGGGTACTGTATACCGTATCGGCTAAGTGTTGATAGATTATCTTGCCTCCTTACTTCTATAGACATGTGTCGTGTACGTGATTTATAACATTGATATTGTATTGGAATTGTGGAAGTATTTAGAACTTTATAAATGTCTTTATCGGAAGTATCGCTTGGGGTGTACTTGGTAGGTGTGCGTTTTGCGATGCGGTGATTCAAATAGTCTTATGCAACTGCAGTCGCAAACTGGCTTAGATGACGTTATGGACAACTGTCTGCGTTTATACAGAGTGTAACATAATGAACGCAAGACTCAGACTAGTGTCTCAGACTACAACCTTTTTAGCGCCACAGTCACGTATAGACGACAAGCCGCTCAAGCAAAAAAGTGCCCTAAGTCGGTCGACTTAAGGTACTTTTCGGCTTGTCGTCTTACTTGACCGTGGCGGTCAATGGGTTAATCAACATCTTTGGTATATGACTTTTGAACTGATCATGTCAGTTCTTAAAGACCAAACTCCATTTTTATATCGAATTTCAAGAACTTGTAGAACCAAAGTCGTTCAGTATTACGATCCCAGAGACCACACGGGATGTCTTGCGTTTATTATATTACACGTTGTTTGGAAATGAAAAGTTACAAAGAAATCAGTCGGGATGATGCGGTCTGAAATTACGATTACATGACGTTGTCACTGTATTAAACAGGTTCAGTACGTAATCGATTTCTGATCTAGATTATCGATTCCTATGGTAAAGAATCGTCGCATCGCAAAACGAAATCCCTACCAATAGTAAAATATTTAGCTAATTTTAAAGTAACGTATCAACAGAACTATCTACAGATAGTTCTGTAGATCTTAAAGTTTATAGAATTTAATTCACAGCGGATTTAGTACAAATTAACGGTTGACGGTATTTATTGGCGGCAAATTGCCAACTTTCCTTTCGCAGCAATAATAGGCTAATTAATGTATAAACAATCTGTTAAGGAGACACGTTATGGCGGAGTTATATACTTGTGAAGTATTATGAGTATTTACGCCGAACGGCATTTCATACAAATTTTCATGTCCTTTTTTTTTAAAAAAAAGAACAGAAATTTCACGTTTAATAACACATTTCGAAAATGTTTTCTACTAACTTAGACCTATGTATCCTGCTTAGGTGTGTCAAGTCAAGTTTCATTAAAATCTGACCATTAATTTCGAAAACCAAGGACTTGAAAATTTGTATGAAATGCCGTATGACGTAAACACTCTTATTATAAAGACACCAAGGCTTAATTATTCCTAAAGTTATTTTTAGTTCACTCGTTCTAAGGTGTCAATTTTAGTTCCAGGATCACAATACTAAACGTTAGCATTTTGCTAACAATAAAGTACTATAGATAGCACGCAATCACAAGAATCCTGGAACAACCACGTCTATTTTTTTTTTGTTTATTAAATTGACTGTCGGTTGGCACAAAAGAAATAGCAGTACTATTGAATAAAGACCTTTTTAGTGTTAATATTATTAACTTTTGTTTGAAATCAATACTTTTCTACTAACTTTTTCATTCAGGGCTAGTTTACAGCTTTCAATAATCATGGAAAGCGTTGAGTTGATTAAGACATTATTTTACTAATTTAATAAAATTTTATGAAGGCCCATTCCAAAGATCTATTCAAATTAAATATTTTATGTACTTATTAATAACGAATCATCGTTTTGCTTCTACATTCTGTGAGTCGTGTTTTTTATGTGATATAATTGTGTATAATTACTACAAATATTTACATTGATATAATATTTATGTATTACGTTAATGTAGGTATTTAATTACAGTTAATATGCCAATAAAACGGTTTATTCTTTTATGAGTTTGTTTTATTCAAGCTATTATTACCCCCTACCCGCCCTGTGCCCACGTGATGGACTCTCATTGAACTGTGCCCCAGGGTATGATACTGGCAGATTATGTGCTTATTTTTAAAGTGGAACCCCAATTTATTCAAAACTGCCTCGTTGGTCTAGTGGTCGCAAGCGCCTGCTGACCATGAGGTCCTAGTTCGATTCCCAGGTCGAACACTTATTTGGATTTTTCCATCAAGAATTTCTCGCCACAGAGTCTGAATACGCACGGTTGGCGCAGTGGCTGAGAGATTGGACTGCTGCGCTGCGTGTCGCGGGTTCGATCCCCACACGGAACAAATATATATTTGTGTAGCTTACAGATAGTTGTTTCGGGTCTGGGTGTCTTTGTGTATGTGAGTTTAAATATTTGTAAACGCACCCACGATACAGGAGAAATTCCTAGTGTGGGGCAACGTTTAAAAATAAATAAATAAATAATTTTCTCAAGGCTTGCGCCTATAACATAAGGCTAAAAACTTTCCATGAACCTCAATTTGTATCAATAATGATATCAAACAACACTGAAGAAAACATAATTTTCAAATTACAAATTCATGTCTCAACCAAATCAGTGTGATTATTTAACACTACTATTATTAATTTACCATTTATTTATTCTAACGACTTTAGGATCAATACTTGTCCGCAGTAAACAGGTTAAAAACAAGCTAGATTAGATTCTAGCGCATGGTGACAGCTGATGTACTTTGTGGCTGGGACCAACAGGTTGCCACTTTTGAAGGCCAAGCTGTTGACTGCTTCGCTAGACAAGTCTGATCTATTATGTCGATAGTCTAGCAACGTCAATTAAATTATAACTGTTGGAGATGGCCGGACAGTTAATTAAACTATTATTGACCTTAAGGCACGGTATGCACCGTATGCACTTATTAGAGGGAGAGAACCTCTCGTCGACGCTCCCGGGCGTCAATGGCCACGTGATGGCTCATCAATCTATGAGTATGGTTGGGCCTTCTCTTGGCCTCAACCTTGTAAGGACAGAGATGCTTAACCGTACTTTTCTGTGGATGCCTTGAGTGTAAGGCCTCCAGCCAGAGGCATACAACTTATAAACAAATTGACAGCTTTTGTTAATGGGGTTGTTTCCTGGAAACTTCGCCGCGAGATGGCGCTGGTGTTTGGCTACACATGTCAAATTTTTTGAAATAAACGTTTGCATTGTGTGGACGATTTTTTAAGTATTTGCGCGGGTTTTTTAACTCAATTTGTCGCTGCACAATGTATGCTACCTGGCGTATCACCCAGTTGAAGAAGGAATTGAAAAAACGAGGAGCAACGCAACAAGTAAAGAAAGCGGAGCTTGTCGAAAGCTACAATAGATTTAACATTTTATTGACTTTTAGCTGTTTTCTGGGCAATATTATGGTTCTACAAGTTGTAAAATAAACTTCACTCACTAACTTTTTGCTTTTTAATGATCTAATACTAAACAAACTAAGGTAATACATCATTTGTTAAAATGTTACAAAATGTATAGTTATTTGAAAAGTACCAATTCTTCTATGTTCATGTCTGGAATAAGATCAAAGCTGGTAGATGGCAGTGGTTCGTTTGATAATAGAGGGCTTGATAATAAGCAACGCCTTGCATTTCTCTGTTGCAATCGCTCAGTTCGAGCTGAGGTGACACTCTGTGATTCATTCCAACAAAATAGGGTAAACATACCGGTTATCGGCCGTTTAAGCGGCTTGCTGACTTCAGAGTTGATTTCTATCATCAAGCTGCACTCCAAGACTTTTCTTTTTTTTTCCATTTCATTCTACAATAGTCTAGTTTCATAAAACCTAACGTTTATAGACGTATCAGTGATACATAATTTTAAAAAAAATATTTTTCGTCAAAATAACAAATATACCGGCTATCGGCCTTTTCACTCAGTTATCGTCCACCAGTGCACTGGTTATCGGCCACCTAATTTACGGTAGAAAAACGACTCATATTCAATAGGTCATAAGGTTTATAATAGTATGAAAGTAAAAAAATATTCAATTCACAAAAAGCGGTATATTTTTACTCTCTTCTACGACTTAAAAATACAATTAGGTAACAGATTAAAATATCAAAAATAAAACAAATAGCTAAAAAAATAAAACTTTTGGCTTTAGCAAAAATCCTGAAGTTTTTGGCTTGGCGCTTTTCGAAGGGTTTTTAAATTCGAAAGATTCTGAATGTCTGGGTGTTGAAGTGGAAGAATGGATTAAACCTCGGGGTGTCTTCGATATCATGTCAGAAGATCCCTTAACCTCAAACGATTTTGAATTTTCCAGGATTGAATCGGATTGTGAAGGTCGGGGTGTCTTCATGGTCTTGTCAGAGGATTGGTTAACTTCAAATGATTTAGAATGTCGGGGGATTGAAATGGATCGTGAAGTATCTGGAGTCTTTGAGGATTTGTTAACTTCTAACGATTTCGAGCGTCTGGCAGGATCTGGATTGTGAAGTTAGTGGTGTCTTCGATTTAGATCGCCGTTTTTGTAAATACGACTCCTTTGTGCGATCAAGTTCACGTAAGATTATGCTTGGATTTATACCCAGCTTACCTATATTCTCTTCCATCAGGTAAAACACTTTTCTGGCTATTTCAAAATGCCTCTCGTTCAGAGGTCTTTGTGAACTTGTTTGAGCAGCAATGGTATTTCGTATCTGAGCGTCTTTTACGCATTTTGAAAAGTCTACTTGTTCTCCGAAGTTGTTCTCCATCAAATGGATATAGGCCGCATTTACGGAATCCATTCTTGACTGTCTGAGTCATATCCATGTCTAGTGTCTCTTTAAAAACTTGGCAGAAATTTGTTTTTGTTACGCATTTGTTTAGGTTTTCAGACCTACTCTGCCAATTTTTTACGGTGCGCTTCCATTCTTGTTTCAGAGGCTTGAAGACACTTACATCTGCTGGTTGTAGAATGTGAGTGGCGTTAGGCGGTAAAGCGTACAGAATGATATCATCATTATCCTTGCAGAACTTACTCAGTGGCATGGACATGTGTGACTTATGTCCATCTACGAAAAAAGTACAGGCTTTTTTCGTTTTGTTTCGTGAGCCAATCGTTGAACCCGTTAAACATGTACTCGAAAAATATATCCGAACGCATCCATCCAGTCTCCGATTTCCCCAAAATCCAATCAGACGGCATGCTGTCGACGACTGCTTTAGGTGGTCTTTTATATGGGAACACCACTAGTGGCGGATATATCTCCCCAGGGGGTCTAAAACGGCCACTTTAGGCAATATCACCAAACGCAATTCCATTGCCGCATTCCCAGCAAATCCTTGGTGATGTTGCTAATTTTCGTAAAATGGTACCACTTGTTAGGTGAGTCATACTGAATTCAATTCCTAACTGAATTCGTTTTCTTGGAAATGTGGCCACGTGAAAAAAATAAAGACCGTATTATTGCCGGAAATTTTTTCATTGAAGATTTTATTATTGAAATTAGTGCTATATTTAAATACTTCTATATTTTAATCGTTATTTCATTATATTAAACTCATAACTGCTAAAAGACTATAAATAAACCCTGAAAAGGGTAATTAGAAATAATAATTAATATCCTCATACGCTGGCAACTAGTTCTGAACTAGTAAAAAAGCAGGCGGGTACAACGAAGGTTGACCTTGGCTGAAAATGCCGTTTAAAAATAAACTTTATGTCAAACAAATAGAGTTTGTATTACTATAATTTCCCTACGATTTTTCAAAGGGGGAGCAAAACTTAAGAGCGAGACAAAATTCAAGGATTTGTCTGTCCTTGTCTTGCAATTGCCAGTGAAAAAAAACAGAAATATGTATAGTAATCGAAAATCACTTATATAGCTAAACTAGCCCATAAAATTTAACGGTACTAATTTAATATTCAAATACTTAATTTTCAATAATAAATACTTGCGAATTAAAATTTATTAGAGCCAAAATTCATAAAAACTGTATAGCCATATAAAAAAAAAACGTAAAAAATATGGCGGAAATATTTTCGTGTTGAAATAATAATTTTCCTTTTTCAAGTGTTTCTAATTGTATAAGCGAAATATTTGTCTTCAAATATGGTGAAATGGTGTTGTGTGAAGGGTTGTAAAAGTGAGGGGTATCCAGGATGTGGGATTTCATTTTTCAGGCAAGTTTTTTTAACTTTGTTTACAAATAACGACTAGGGTGACTATGTTCAAGATCTATAAACGGGAATCATGAAATGTATATAATACCCCTTTCCTATAATCAATATCGGTATTTAAAATCTCATATCTCATCTTATTATAATCTCAAACATAACCAAAACAAACATTTGAATTCTTTCTTTACTTTTTTTAAACTTTTCCATTTTGGTCTTAAATCAAATCCAACGTATCCAAAACTAAAAAAACATAGTCATTCTTATTAATATTTTGAAATCATATTCTCAACATCACACCTGTAATTCCCGAAGGGTTAGACAGAGGTATACATAATAATACAGTCACATTTCACCACCGATATAAATCATATTTTAACCGACTTCAAAGAAGGAGAAGGTTTCTCAATCCGACAGTATGGTTATAATTATTTTGATGTGTGTTCGCGGATAACTTCGTCGTTTATGAACCGATTTTAATGATTACTTCTTTTCTTGGAAAGGAATTAACCCAAGGATGGTACAATGGTAAGGAAACTAGGATATAATGATGGGAATCGGATCCCAGAGAAATCGAGGGTAACCCTTAAATTTAAAGGCATGTATTACGTTTATTACGTTATTTTTTAGCGCATTCGGAAATCTACCTTCACCAATGCTCAAATTAATAATGTAGATGGGACTACAGATTTCACATGCAACAGACTTAACATTTTTTGTACTTAAATACCATCGTATCCTACAGTGTTTGTATTTTTTAAAGCCGTGATATTTTTTAATAAATCCTGAGCTAGACTTGGGGCCATGAACATTGAGTCTGTTTAAATGTTTAGTGACTGAGATTCCCGAGTCAGTCATAGATTTATTTTTATCTATAAAATAATTTTGGGTCAGATACAGTTTCATTATTATAATATCGAATTTTGACAATAGTGTTTTTTGGTATGTTTAGTTTTGTTTGGTTGATTATTTTGTCTTAAATTTATTATTTGAACTTTTAATTTTATGTATATTTTGTGCGCGTTGAGTTAATTATTTTTGTCAGCAATTTTGAATAACTCTTATTTTTATTTATTTCGATAGGTTTTTGTTTGTATAGTCATAATAATTATGTTATAACCCGGTTCATTAAAGAAAGGAATCTAAAATGGCAACACATGGCATGTCCTCTCGCTCGCTCACTATAGTGTGCGAGCGTGAGGACATGATAAAAACCGCCCTTTTAGATTCCTTTCTTTAATGAACCGGGTTATACTAGATATACTTTTTATGTTTTTATTAAGTTTAAGGGAAAAATGTCGTGTTTTTTGTTATAGTAAAGAGTTATCAGTGTTATAAAGATATTATAGAGTTTATAAATAGGTATTTGTTATGTTTTTATTGTTTTGTTTTATTAGAATTAGTAAGTTTCCTTAGAGTACCTATATTTAAGTTAGGTTAGGTTAAGTTAGGTGTGTGTATATTCGTATGCCACCATTTTTTTGGAACATCTTTTTGCCATTAAGAATAAATATCTTTCTTTGTCAGATTTTTTAATTATTACAAATGCCAAGCCACATAATTATATCTGTCCCAAATGTAAATACAAAATGTTTGGTCACCCTATTAGAAAGAGATGACATTCTCTTTCGAGGTAATCTCGCTCGGAACGCTTTTGAGTGGCATGTACACAGTCCAGATAGTATATAACGTCCTTGTAAAAAAGTTATGTCAACAAACTGACAGCCTGACAGGCGCGAACGAAATGCGTTAGTGAAAAATTTTACTCTTTGATTTGAATCAATTATTATTTTGTGCGAGTTGGATTATTTACAATACAAAGTAAGTACAAATTTGTTTATCTGGATCAATATTACATTACATTCTATCGCTGTGTAAAAGTATTCGTAAACAGTGTGTAATTTTTTGTAGGAATGGAAAGACTTGCAGCTCGAGTGTCTAAGACACAGTTTGAGATTCTGCTAGACTTCTTGTAGCGAAACCCAGGTTGAAGTTACGCTAGAGCTCGGTGTTATAATAATTCTGCCTGAGGTCAAGCAAAGATGATGACTATACAAAACTATTACTTATCTATAATTATTGTTTTTAGGTCGCCCTTTGGCCCACACATAGATGAGTCTGAAGAGTTTTATCCCAGGTGGAAATGCAACAGGCTGCAGCCGAGATGGTTAATGCTTGAACAAATAACTTTATAGCACAGAACCCGGGCAGGATTACTGATACTGTTGAAAGATATTTATCCCATATTGGCGTCCCATAGAGGTAAAGTAGGTACTTATCAATCTTTTGTCTAAGCAATAAAACTATCAAGTTTATCATTAACAACATTCATGTAATACAATTATAAATAACAGCAAGGAGAACTATATTCTAACATAAAACAGAAAATCAATGTGTTTTAAATAAAAAATCCACATCAAAGTGGCCTATCTTGATGCAGTTCCAATATACTGTTGCTGTGTACAAGACAATGTTTTTTTCTGTATAATATTGTTGCGAAGTATCCACTATTAGAGTCAGTAGTGTTGGTATTCGGGGACAAACGGGCGGAGTCACCTGAAACATTATTTTTTATTGTTATAGATTAAACAATGATGTAATTTTATTTAAAAATTATGTTAATTATTGTCTGATGATTTTACTTACCTAAATTTTTAAATTTTTTTTTCAGCCTGGTGATCATCCAGACTAGTCTTCAGTGGATGGGGTTTCCATAATGAAGAAGGAGTCATGGTTTGCCCCTCTGTGTCTAGCATCAACACTTTTAATATTCAAATCAGTCGATGAATGATGAACCTGAATGAAAAGAAAAAAAAACTGATTTATTAAATGTTTCTGTTAAATTATATTACCGTGTTTGATTATTGAAAGATTTCTAAGTTATTCATGATGATAATCATGAGACTGATTAATTATTTTATTATGTTTCTGTAAGTTTCATTATCTGATTATTGCAACATTTTTTGTTATGTTACATAAATAAGATGAGTAAATATAATATGTTATGTATCACTATTGTTTTATTTTAGTCCCTAATAAGTATTAATAAAGTCTCTTCTTCTTCTTTTCACGATGAAGAAGAAGATTAATAAAGTTGAGCTTGGCACAATCAAAGAGACCTATGTCCAGCAGTGGGTGGAGTCGGGCTGTGGATGATGATTATGTTGAAAAGTCAAGAAAAATAACAATATTCAACCTTTTTAATGCTGAAGGGTAAAGCAGAGGTTAGCTCTTAGTATCTGCCAGTAGTAGTACGGGTCACAGCTCACAGGTAGATACACTAACCTGGTGCATCTTATAGTGTAGTTCCTATAAACCTATATTATGACCCAGATGCAATAAAGCTGAGGGTGATCAGCACCTAAAATGTAAATAGAAGATTGTAGTAAGTTATTAACTTATTTCCTAAGTATATCGGTAGGTATATTTATTGAAGGGGGTACCGGGTAAACCTCTACAATCACTATCATCATCATCACTACATAGGTAGTATAAAACAAAGTCGCTTCCCGCTGACTGTCCCTATGTATGCTTAGATCTTTAAAACTACGCAACGGATTTTGATGCGGGTTTTTTTAATAGATAGTGTGATTCAAGAGGAAGGTTTTTTGCGCGCGTTTCTGCCGTGCGAAGCCGGGGCGGGTCACTATTACTAAATAAAAGTGTGTATCTGCTTAATTATTATACATAACTTTAATTATTAATATCACAATCCTTTTACTTGCCTTGGAGGTAGTATTTATGTTATCCTGGCGGGCACTTAAGTAGGTACGGCTCCAGCTCCTGGATGAGACCCCGAGCAACACTTTTAGTTGATCTAAGTATATACACCCAACAAACTCTTGTCCAGCATTTCGGTATTTTCAGATTCCGAAGAGTTTTGTTTCGTCCGCGAGTTATTATGGAATACAAAACACGCGTGTGCTCTAAAAAAATTGTCTAAAGCGCTAAATCGGCCATAATTTATTTATTTATTCACCAAATCTATAAATTATGACTCGTAAGATGTTGGTATTTACTAACATTTGAATCTGCTATTTGACATTAGCGCAGCATTGGCGCCTTTCATCAAATGTGGCCATTTTACGAATCTCCATACAAAATTTAATAGTCAAACGAACTTACCTGTAAGTGAAGTTCGATGGTAATTATACTTGTTGTTGTATTGTCCGAAGATGATTAGGAAAACTAGTGTAGTCTCGGCTTTTAGTCACCGACGCCTACATAAGTTTAAAGAAAAAAGTTTATTTCCGAACGCGACTGCCTCCTGTCATCCGCCTCTGAAAATAGCTTCATTAAGTTCATAGCAATTTATTGGTTTTACAACTTAAGGTTCATGCTCATATGACTATATAGCATGAAGATTCTGGGTCGGGTGGGACTAATCATCTTCGGACAATACAACAACAAGTATAATTACCATCGAACTTCACTTACAGGTAAGTTCGTTTGACTATTAAATTATACTTGTTGTTGTATTGTCCTCGATGATTAGGAAAACTAGTGTAGATGTTTAAAGACTAGTTGTAAAATCAATAAACATTTATATAAAATCAATAATCATTTATATAAAAGCATTAAGCATTCATATAAAATCAATAAACATTTATATAAAAACATTAAACATTCATATAAAATAGGTAAACATTTATATAAAACCTATAAACATTTATACAAAATTAATAAACATTTAATTAATAAACATCTGTATAAAGTCATTAAACATTCAGATGAATATAAAATAACTAATAAGTCATTTTTTACAGTTCAGGTTTAATCAGGTTTAATCATTACCAGTGTTATTAAAAATTGCTTCAGAGAATTTTCTATTGTTCACTATTGGTAAATTTTTAAAAAACTAATTCATTCTATCATATCCACAGCTGCAGCTGGGCTTTCATACTCCTATTCTATTGCTAGAGAAAGGAACAGTTATAAAAGGTTGGCATTTGTTTGGCCCAGAAATTTAATTAGCATATCAATCCTTAAAGTAATACGATTTTGTGTAATCACTATACAATAAATATATAATAGAGATATTGTTTGCACTTTTCCACTTGTGGTTATTTATTTATTTATTCAATAGTTGTACAATTACATTTATATACTTAATAAGTTGGTGCAAACATAAACTCATTCGAGCAACAGTATTATTACTGTTGCAGCAACAGTGGTAACAGTAGCAGTTAGTAGTTCTAACAGTAATATAGTTCCCGCTTTCTTGATAACAATTTGTAAATCACGTTGAATGTAATCTAGTAGAGAGAGAATAAAACACTGAAAACATCCCAATTCCCAAGAATTCTCTGGATCTTGGAGGACTTAACTTAAAAAAGTTTCTGAACAGTATTTTGATATTTCATCTGTACCTTTATGTGGTCTTATAGTTAGAGATAGAGCTGAACTAACAGAATATGAAAATAGAGGAAAAAACCTTTATTAATCCTCAAAACGAAAAGACTGAATAACTTCAGTGATGGTTTGCTAATGCATATAATATTTTAATTACTTACAGTATCTTGTCTAGGTATACAATTGCAGGTAATGAGGCAAGCATTAATATTCTGTATTTTTAATGATTGAATTCCTAATAATATCAACAGCTTCATTACTAGTTCCAAAAAACCTAAAATATATTCCTGATAATACTCCTGCAATCCATCCCAGTTTTTTGTGAAAAAAGGGATGTAACTATTTGAAATTATGTAAAGTGCAGGTTCCTGTATCACAAAAGTATTAAATTAAATAATGGAAAAAACCATGGTTGAGTAAGGTATCTATTTCCTATAATACCAGTTGTTTGTCTGTAGTTATCTTTTCTATAGTTTCCAGAGCCATAGAGAATTGTTGAAAAAAGTATAGAATAAATGATATTGGTCTCAATACCATTCCTTCCATTGCCACCTTGTATTGGGCAAGGAGCATCCACCACTTATCACCGCGCAACCCCTGGAGATCCCAGGATCATGATGCAAAAGTGTGATACTTTGTGTTAGTCCATGATACAATTAATCAATTGGAGGTTCACCCAATATGGATATAATATTTTGATTATTTAAAAACACCTAAGATTCCCTTCCACATTCAAAATCTGCTACCATAATATTACCTTTGGTATTTTTGTAAGTAATATCGAGTAAGTAACCATGTAACCATATATACATAGATTCGCACCAATGCTTTTCAGAAAAGTATGTAATTGCTCATCATATAAATGAGTATAATAATGTATCCATTATGTACTATACCTATGTTTAATAAATAAAAATTTTGATTCTGTAGTTATATTTTCAATTCTTGAAAAATTTCACTATCTAGTAAATGACTGACTGAACACTTTAGCCCAGAAAAATGGGGCAGCACTCAATTTTGATATGAAAAAACTGAGCTGAATCTACAGTTCATGGTCTATTAGCAATCTATGGGCCACACCATATTCCCCACTATGCGGGAGAAGCATCTGTGAATATTTTTATTTAACTCAAGAGAACTGGCTATGTTTATAGACCACGCCAAATGATATGATATTGCAGTGTTTATATCATAATTATCATAAAAACAAACTGGCAAAAAAGAGGGTGTACTATTATTAGGTACCTCTCTGCCTAATCCTTCGGGGATTACAGGTGTGATGTTATTTTACCATAACTATCTCTTAGAACAAGGTATTTGTTCCATTCGAGTTTCTTAGTGAATAGAATCCTATAGTAATGGCTGGACAATACTAAAGTTTTAAAACCTTAAAAAAAAATTTAATTCGACTTTTTATCAATAAATTCTAAATTATTTCTCTTTGGTTCTGATGATTGCATGTTTTCTAAACATTATACATCTCTTAAAAAATTAGAAGGCCTCTCTAAGGGTCCTTTGAAACCTGTAATGGGTTTCAATGTTTTTGTTATTTATGTTTATGGGGCTGAACATATTATTGAAAACATAGCATTTGCCTAGTCTCATGCAATAAGCATCCAATCCAATGTGACAAGAAAAAACCATTATTCTGTAAAAATTGGTATACTGTTGTATACTAGGTCATCTACAAGCAAACTAAACATAATATGTAATGCTTTTTACATAAAAAACGGAAAGTTAAATTTTTGTGCCTTTGACAAGGAAAAAATGGTAAGCAATGTTTTTGGGTAACAAACTTCCATTGCTATGAAAGCAATTCACTTCTCTATTTCAGATACTATCTGAATAAATTCAAGTATAGAGATTTTATCATCTAGAGGAGTACAACTCCATCACCACCATCCAATTAAGAATAACTGGGTCGCTTGAGTGACTAGTTTCCAATCATAAATTATATTTTAGTCCACCAACCTGTGAATTTAGGGGGATGATTTCTCCTGGCCACCTGTCTGCTGCACTCGTACTCTTGATGACGCCCCCCCCCCTTCTTTTGCATTTCTGCCAGAGGAGGGCCCCGCCAGTTTAAAAAAATTATTGTTAATTTTAGGAGCATTTGCTCTGGGCACCCATGCGCTCTCTCTAGGAGTGAATTTTATGTTACACTCATCTTTAATCCTCAACCAGATTTATTTATAGATTTTTCTGAGATTAGTTTCTCAGAGTCTTCACCCAAAATATATGTTTCCGTCTATGAATGCAACAAACTCTTGAATGTCTTTGTTGTTTACCAACAATAAGAGTGATCGGTGTCCCCTTGCTTGTATCTAAATGTATACACACATAACAGAAGCATCATTCAGCTTCTTCATCATCATCATCATCATCGGTCTATAATGTTCCCACTGTAGGGACTCAGGCCTCCTCTCTAGGAGAGGGATGGGCTATATATAATCCACAACACCAGCCCAGTGCGGGTTGGTAGATTCAGCTTGTATGTAATGTATGTAAATCTTCTCTTCTTTCTCTGGGTGTATAAGTATCCACATAAAGTATTTCCAGAAACTTGATTATATAATAATTCTTTCTATGGTACTTACCTCAATTCATTTAATTCTTGATCTGCATTTTCAACTTCTATTGTGGTTATCCATATACCAATTCCGGGCAATCATTCTCAACCGATAACGGGAGGATATTTTCTAATGACTGTGGAGGGACAATTTTACTGTCTTCACCCACATAAGGTGACCTCCTTATAAATGGTATTTCACCTTCTCGAAGAAAAACATAATGCATGTTGAAGAACAACATTACACATAAATAACCATGTAAGTTCCCAAAAAACTTCCCGTGAAGGTTATTATTTAACAGTCAACCACGTGTACTCCCACAGAGCACCCTGTGAAGGTTGCTGAGTTCTCGACATAGCCTTTTAGACCGCGTACGCCCCCACAAGACGTCCCAGGCCAGGCAAGTCGTCCTTATTGTATCCATTTTGGACTTCATAGACCGTTGCAAGTCGTTCACTTTCCTTGCAGGTTATAATAGAACAGTCAACCGCGTGTGTTCCTGCCGAACACCCCCCAGGTTGCTTACGGCATTGCCGGTGTAGGCCATGGCCAGGCAAGTTGTTCATAATGTATCCATTTTGGACTTCATAGTCTGTCGCAAGTTCCAACGGAGCGGTCTCAGGTCATGTTAATAGCCAACAAGGGCAAACATTTCAAACTCTCTGTACTCCGATGTAGTGCCCACATGGCAATCATGCCTGGTGGCGCGAAGGGCTAAGTTTAATGGACTGTATTTGCGATACTATATTGAAACGATTGACAAACGCTTTGGCGATAGGTATTTCGAGTTGCGGGGGTGTGGGAAAACAGAATACAACCCGATAATTAGGGAAGGAAAGCACAAACCTTTTACTCCAGCCACGTGCTCGTGTCGTCGCCGGTGCACCGGTTCACTGTCCAGGTTCAGGAGCAGTTGGGCTTCAAGCTATTGTCCTCACACGTTAAGCACAAAACACAAACAGTTTATAATAGTCTTATTACGCGAAACCGCGGTAATTCCAAAGTTATCAATATTTTTCCACGGAGCGGGCCAACGCCATTGCGTACGCGATGCGGTTCAATCCGGAAGTAATTTTGCGACAAATGGCGGACGAATCTTCTTATTCACTCGCGAGGTATGTGCGGGAAAGGGATGGGGATAGGGGATAGCGGATGTCAATCAAATTTTGAATGTTAATGTGAATGGCGCAACCATTCCCCCCGGGTTTGAAGGGTTACCTTCAAAAACAATAAGCAAACTAATCAAATAACTAAATTCTTGTGTAACCTCTAATTGCTAACCTATTCCTAAACTATACATAGAGCGTTACTATGTATAACTACTAAACTAATTTGAAACCTGCTGCTGATTAGGCAGAGGACAGAGGCGAATAACCGGACGTAAATACGAACCGGTTGCGGTTTTAACTCTTACTATACGCGTTACCCCCTTTGCATCAGGGAAAACTTCCTCAACTACACCTAGAGGCCAGTGTAGAGGGGGCGCACTCTCGGTCATTAAAACTACCACAGTACCAACGGTGACTGGATTCGATGGAGTATTCCATTTTTGACGCGACTGCAGCGTGTGCAAATAATCTGTTCTCCAACGCCTCCAAAATGATTGAACTAGTCTATCCAAAAGAGCGTGACGCTGTAGGAGATGCAGTCTGTCTTCGTCAACATCCATAGCGGGCAAATACATAAGAGGAGTCGTGGTTAAGAAGTGAGACGGCGTTAAAGCTAAAGACTCCGACGGGTCACTAGATAGAGTTCGACACAGTGGACGAGTATTCATCACTGCCTCTATCTGAGCGAGTACAGTACTCAGCTCCTCATAAGAGAGAATCTGTACGCCTACGACGCGAAACAGATGCGACTTGAGGCTCTTAATATTAGTCTCCCAATTACCACCAAAGTGACTAGCAGCGGGCGTGTTAAAATGCCATTCAATACGATTTTCGGCCAAAACATGAGCGAATTCACTCTGATAATACTTTGACCGCAAGAATGCGTGTAATTCCGAGATACTACGGCGAGCTCCAACATAATTAGTACCGTTGTCCGAATATAAACGTTTGACGGGACCACGGCGCGAGAGAAAACGCTTAAACGCGGACATAAAACTTTGCGTACTTAAATCACCGGTCAATTCTATGTGAACCGCACGAGTTGTCATACAAATAAATAGACAAACGTAAGCCTTTGTGGAGCGTATACCACGACCACGGGCAATAGTTACTCTAAACGGGCCGGCGTAGTCTGTACCGGTGTGTACGAAAGGTTTAGCCGACTGAACAACGCGGCAAGAGCGATGATCGGCCATTTCAGGCGCGATAAAACGCGGGCGAAGCTTAAAACAAGGCACACATTTGTGCACTCTAGCACGAATCAAATTGCGAGCGGAAAGTATCCAATACCTTTGTCTAAGGATAGACATCAACAAGTCCGGACCTGCGTGACAATTCACCTTATGATGATAATCTACAATCAAATCTAAAATATGGTCCTTGCGGGGTAAAACTACTGGATGCTTTTGTTCAAATCCTAAATCAGAATTTCTCAAACGACCACCTACTCGAATGAGACCATCCTGCAAAAAAGGTTTCAAATGTTGAAATGCGCGGCTACAAGTTTTGTTGGACTCTAAACTACTAAATTCTGATGCGAAATAAAATCTCTGTAATTCACGAAGTACGACTGACTCAGCTCTATCCAAATCAGCGGCTGTTATATTACAGCGTGTGGGTAACAGTTTTAGAAAACGACAGACATACACCACACAACGCAAAAGTCTCGACCAAGACGAGACGCGATTAGACAAAGATAAAATAATCGACTCTTCACGTGGGACCGAAACTACCAGCGAATGTTTCTTCTCCTCGGGTGGTTCTGAAACGGCAGCTGGGTTAAAGGGTTTAACCGGCCATTCCTCAAGCTCACTATGAATCCAAGACGGAGCGCAGAACCACAGAGGATGATCTAAAATTTGCGAAGGGAGCAATCCGCGGGAGAGGCAATCGGCGGGATTATCTATGCCAGCGACGTGAAAGAGGTTTTGTGGTGGTAATTCGGACTGAATTTTAGCCACCCTATTAGCGACGAATGTGTCCCAACGATGGGGTGAAGAATGTGCCCAACACAAAGCTACAGTAGAATCAGAAAAAGCCATAATTCTATCAACAAAAATGCGGTGCCTACAGGCATTGACAATAGAGCTGATTAATTGCACTAACAATAGTATAGCGCACAGCTCCAGGCGCGCTAGAGAAACGACCTTGCGAGGGGAGACCTTGGACTTAGCGCTTATAAGACTAACCGAGACCTTATCAGCATTCAAAACGTGAAAATAAACTACTCCCCCGTAAGCCTTTTCACTGGCGTCTGCGAAGCCTACAACAGTAACTATACTGTCTGACAATATACCAACATGGCGAGGAATTTTTATTTGATTGAGCAATGGAAGCTCTTTGCGAAAGCGAGCCCACAATTTAACAATATTGTCGGGCGCGGGGTCGTCCCAATCACTATTGGAAAGCCAAAGTTCCTTTATAAGTAACTTGGCATATAAAACGACGGGAGCTACAAATCCCATAACATCCCATATACGTGCTACACACGACAGGATAATGCGCTTAGTACAAGTTTGCGGAGTCGAACTAACTTTAAGACTGAACATGTCAGACGCGGGCGACCAACTTAAGCCTAGAACCTTGTGCGTATCATCACCATCAAATTCCTTCACCGAAGATAATTGATGTGATAGTGGAATCGAATCTAGAGCGGTTTGCGAGTTACTTGTCCACTTCACAAGATCAAACTGACCGGCTTTCATAAGACTTATTACTTGAGCGGCGGTCTCAACGGCCTCTGCCTCGCTGGCTACGCTATAAACAAAGTCGTCCATGTATAGCCCAGTCTCAATAGTCTCTTTCGCTTTCGGGAATCTTTCACCCTCATCTGCGGCCACTTGCTTGATAGTGCGAAGCGCATGGAAAGGACTCGACTTAAGCCCAAAACAAACACGATTGAACTCGTAAACCTTCAAAGGTTCTTGAGGCGAAAATCTATACAAAAACCGTTGAAATCTGCGGTCGCATTCGCGAATACCAATAGAAAGAAACATTTGCCTTATGTCGGCGGAAAGCGCAACAGCAAACAAGCGGAAATTTACAATAATGTCAAATAAGTTACCTTGAAGGTTTTGACCACAATACAAAATATCATTGAGCGATACAGAAGTGCTAGTCTTAGCACTGCCGTCCAAAACCACGCGAAGCTTAGTAGTAAGCTTGTCTTCTCTAACAACTCCGTGGTGCGGGATGATGTAAGATGGATGATCGCGAGTCTCGTCAGTCTCGGCGGTAGGCGCAGGTGAGATGTATCCTTTATCTAGGTATTCGATAACAACCTCATCATAGGCTTGCTTCAACTTCGAAGATGCTTGCATCTTACGTTCTAAACAAGAAAAGCGTTTTACAGCGGAAGCGTAGGAGTCACCGAGCGAATAAATATCCCCCTTGAATGGGAGAGCGACAACATAACGACCATCATTACCTCGAGTAGTCGTGCGACAATAAATCTCCTCAGCCACCTTATCATCAGGGCTTAGGATAGGCGGGACATTGACTTCTTCAATTTCCCAGAACCTGCGGATGGTAGACTCCAGGGGCGGCTCAACAGTGCAGCAGTGTGACACAGTCGAGTAACTATCTAAATGTGCGGGTGCGGAACCAACAATAACAAAACCTAGAACTGTTTCTAGGGCGTGCGGTGCGGGGTACGACGAATGACCTTGAACCTTACGCGATAACTGGAGGTGCGGGAGAATCGATGCGCCGATCAACATATCGACGTCTCCAGGGACACCGTAAGATTCATCTGCTAACGGTAGGTCTTTAAATTTAGTCAATAAAGACGTGTCAACCGGGACAGTAGGCAATTGTTCCGTAATTTTATCTACGACAAGCGAATCCATATCAAAACAAATATCGGAATTAAATCGCGATGCAAATTTAATTTTAATCGAACCATGAATGGTTGATTTTAAACCACCGAACCCCTTAACTACTGAGCGGGCTGGCCGGTTATCTATACTATACCCAAGACGTTGACAACAAGTTTGAGTTAAGAAATTACTCTGCGAAGCGCAATCTAACAACGCTCGAACAAGACACGGATTACCCAAAGTATCAATAACAACAACGTGAGCGGTCGCGAGCACCACGGTAGTACACGCACTGCTTGCGGACATCGAACACAAAGTAACGTCGCTCACGGCGTTCGGCGAGCGGGCAACGTCGCGCGCTGGCTGCGGCTGGGAAGCGGCCGCCGCGTTCGCACTGACTGTCTGCGACGATCGCGACGTGTCACCGCTTGATGAGCTAACTGTGCTCACATTGGATGCGGCATTATTATTACCTTTCTCCATGTGAAGTAAAGTGTGGTGCTTCGAAGGGCACTTACGACAACTTTGATTACTATTGCAAGACGCAACCCGATGCTTTTCACTTAGGCAGTTAAAACACAAATTGTTATCTCGAACAAACCTAAAACGTTCATAAGGCGTAAATTTTAAGAAAGCTGAGCACTTGTACAATTGCGAATGTTGACTATTGCATAGAGAACAAATAGATTGTACAAGTGCAGGTGCGGTATTGACATACGTATGTGTCGACTTTTGTGACTTCGAAGGCGCATCCGTTCGACGGTCGGACTTAGTAACTACTTTCTTCGTAGCTTCATGGTTGGATGAAGTGCGTTGTAATATTTTAATATGATCGCGCACAAAACATTCTAAATCATTGAATTTTGGCAGTTTGTTACTGCGATGGTTCATTTCAAATAAACGAACGGTTTCACTATCTAATTTCTTTAAACCCAAATACAAAAACAAAAAGTCGCAGAGGTCATCGACCTTCAGGTTATTTACTGCGCGAACAGATGATGCAAAAGTATCTAAAAACTTCTCTAAATTATATTCACTACAAACTGTAATATTTTTCAATTCGAATAACTGATCTAAATAAGCGGTAGCTACTAATCTCTTGTCTTCGTATTTGGACTTCAATGTTTTTAAAATTAATGAATAATTATCGGCACTAAAAGTAATGCCGGCACAAACAGTTTTAGCTTTACCAGTTAACTTTTCAACCAGATAGTGTAATTTTTCATGATCTGTCAAAGAGGTGTTCTTATCTATGGTGTTTTCAAAACTATCTATAAACAGATTCCAATTGCGAATGTCACCATTAAATTCAGGTATTTGAATGGGCGGTAACTTAGGTCGATCGCGAGAGTAGTTTGCCTGGCTCTGATGGACAGACGGCATCTCCAAGCTTCTCGCGACACGTTTGATGCGACAGAACAAATCATCGAATGACGCCAAAGCTTGATAACTCACAGCGTATTCTGGATTTAATTCCAACTCAAAAACGTTAATATCATGAATTACGGATTCAAATTCCGTGCGCAAACTATCTAAGTTTTCTACAGAACATAAGAACGAATCTCTTATAGCTAGATCAACTGTTTTAAGTGCATTATCACAAATAGATTGCACGCGAGAAAATAGCATGTCTCTCTTAGCATATAAAAGTTTCAATTGAACTTTGTTATCCTTTGGAGGCATCGTGAACAATTATGACACACTATCAATGCGGTAAACAAACAAACAAAGTTATTTTGTTGATGCGATGAAGAACAGTGACGCGGACAATAATATCTAATTACATAAAGTGGGTAGGCAGTTTTAACCGAACTGCGAGTGAGAAAAACGAACTGTAGGTACTTTTTTAACAATCCTAATTTACCCACTAGGTTGCGTCTCTGTTTCTGATATACAAATACTATTAGACTTCCGAATGAATAACTAATACTAGCGATCTATAGCTACGTATGTAGGTATTACGTACCGTACTTACGCAGGTAATAGATGAACAATCTGCATATCGAACAACGAATTGCGTTAGGTATAAGTCTGCGGTGCGGTGCGTTTATTCCCTATGGAATAAATACTAATGCGATAACAACAACAAATAATTAAGTTCTTATTTCAAATACCTAACTGTCCGGCTCGATAGGACCAAAGAAAATGGTGGCGCGAAGGGCTAAGTTTAATGGACTGTATTTGCGATACTATATTGAAACGATTGACAAACGCTTTGGCGATAGGTATTTCGAGTTGCGGGGGTGTGGGAAAACAGAATACAACCCGATAATTAGGGAAGGAAAGCACAAACCTTTTACTCCAGCCACGTGCTCGTGTCGTCGCCGGTGCACCGGTTCACTGTCCAGGTTCAGGAGCAGTTGGGCTTCAAGCTATTGTCCTCACACGTTAAGCACAAAACACAAACAGTTTATAATAGTCTTATTACGCGAAACCGCGGTAATTCCAAAGTTATCAATATTTTTCCACGGAGCGGGCCAACGCCATTGCGTACGCGATGCGGTTCAATCCGGAAGTAATTTTGCGACAAATGGCGGACGAATCTTCTTATTCACTCGCGAGGTATGTGCGGGAAAGGGATGGGGATAGGGGATAGCGGATGTCAATCAAATTTTGAATGTTAATGTGAATGGCGCAACCAATGCCGTTAGTTGCAAATAGGTACGTGCAAAGCGCAAGGCATAAAAAACATACAATATTTTAGATGTAGCGATTATTGCCACATAACAGAGCTTTAGTCTTTTGATTCCAATTCTTCAGCAGTAGGCAAAAAACAAATTAAGGTAACACAAGTGAAGCCATTTTGGTTTCTTACTTCTAGCACTCAAAACAGAGCTAATAGCATTTTATGCGCTTTCCGCAGTATCTTTAATATCTTCAGTAGCTTCGACTTTGTTAACACCAACTTTATTTTCCCATTTAAACGTTAAATTATGACTTATCAACCTAAAAAATAAATAAAAATAATTGGAAAGAATGGCGCCGGTATGACATAAAATCCGAAATGAAGCTATTTTCAGAGGCGGATGACAGGAGGCAGTCGCGTTCGGAAATAAACTTTTTTCTTTAAACTTATGTAGGCGTCGGTGACTAAAAGCCGAGACTACACTAGTTTTCCTAATCATCGAGGACAATACAACAACAAGTATAATTGTCAGATAGAGGAATTGCGTGATATGAATCCTCAGCGAGTAATATTAGGAATTGCCATATTGTGACCATTTTACGAATTTGAACGTGATTCCTATTCCGATTCCTTAGACGATTCTGCCAAAGTGGCCGTTTTAGACCCCCTGATGCTGTTATTACCACTAATATTGTTATATTCTCTTTCTCATTGCCTTTCTTGACAACATACACGTTTTTATAACCTTTAGGAGCTAGAACCTTCCCTGATTTAGGAGACAATGAAACTTCAGTTTCATCAGCGTTAAGAATACGACTCGGATCATCTAATATATCTAATGCATTTCATTCATCCAAGAAAGTGTGTAAGTCTGCAAACCATTTTCGAATTGAACTTTCTTTAATGGCTTCTCGCGCCTTTTTAATAGCTTCTGGCTCTCGGATGCTTATGCTTGGATGGCGTTTGAGAAAGCTGAGATACCATCGTATTCCAGGTTTACCTCCTGGAAAGCGATGGTCTATGCCCAGGTCTGTTTCAAGCTCAGCCACCGTATCCAGAAGGTCATATTTGTTTATTAGAATTCCAGCTTTCTCAAACTCAATTATCCAATCAACGATTTTCTTTTCTCCATCAAATTAACCAAATATAGGGTCTGGGCCAACTTTTCTCCTTTGATCAGCAACACGGCTGGAAAGTGTCCTGTATAGTGGATCTCGGAACTCCGTACTGCCGGCATGCTTCTCTTATGCCGCGAATGTTGCTGCGTATATCTGAAAGCGCACTTGTCAGTGCCTCTTCACTATAAGCAAATCTTCGAAAAGGCTCTTCATTTTTTTTCTTTTTCTTTCCATAACTGACAGGTACCATCTGCAAATAAAATCATAATTCCAACACCAAGCACACCAACCAAAATGCAGCTATTATCACATATTACCGGTAAATAAGCTTGAATAAGTGGCAATTATTAGTAAACTAGCTACGCCCCCGGGGTTAAAAAGTAGGCTTATTCATTCAGAGTAAGGCTATATCTATGCCAAAATTTAATTTTAACCCATCTAGCCGTTGCAGCATAAAGGGGTAAGAAACAAAGTCAAAAACAAATATAACGGCCAGAAATAGGTTACATTATTACCACTTATCGGCCACCTTTATTTCAAACGGCCGGAATCAGGTCTAATCTTTGCTAATTTTCGGCCTTCCTATTTCAAACGGCCGGAGATAGGTTTTGATTTGACTGGTTATCGGCCGTCAAACGGCCGGAAACAGGTTTAGTTTTTACTGGTTATCGGCCGCTAAACTTTACATATTTTAGAAGGTAATATCTTTGAAAATATGAGGTATACTGGCGGCCGAAATCTAGCTTTAAATTCACAAAATTGTAGCTGTTCACAAATACTATGGAATCTATGTTGGTGAATTTAAGGTTTCCGCAATAAAGGCAACGAGAAATGACGTGAATAAACCGGTTTTGCGACCACCCGGTCGGAAACTAGATTTTGAAATTTATCGTTGACGTATTATCCGACCACCAAAAATATCACAAATTATGACAAGTTTGATGAGTTTGGCCACTTAAATAATGAAATTAAACATTCTAAATACACACAAACCAAATCAATCACCAATAAACCAACAGTAGCACTTAAAAACTTACCTTTGAAAATCAATCCACGTGCTATTTTTTTCCCTAAATTTGACACGAGTCTACACACTAAATTTTGAAATGGCGACTGAAGGCTCAGTTTGCAAATTTCGAGGTCCATGCCGTTGGATTATGAACCGTGAAGTTCGTCCCGATCGAATAGCGCGAAATTAGAAAGGAGCGGTCTAAACACTGTCTATTATTCAAAATAACGTGCGAAGTGGCCGAAAAGGGGTAGTGGCTGGTAAACCGGTATGTTTACCCTATAGAGGGCACAGCAGATTTCTTCAAAATTTTGCGTTGGAGTGGAAAGCCTGAAACAATATTGGGTGATGTTAATACTTGGCATATATCAGTGCGGCTTAAATCCCCCATGAGCGAACGTTGACTTGAAGTGGGAGAAACCGAGTCAACGTTCGACCCTTGTTTCTCCCACACATTCAAATTATTAATAAAAGTCCGAATTAATAATAGGTATCGTACTAACCTGTCGCCTTAGAAGTGGTCTCGTAGTCTGTTTCGTTGAAATGTTTCCCACATAACCTCGAAAAATTACTTGTTTTGATTTTTTTTAGTTTCAGTGCCTTTTCCCACTTTCTCTTCATGCGCAAATTTCTTGGAAATCTGACAACGCCTATTTCTTTACATACAAAGGCTACACAACGACTCATAATATTGAAAAAAGTCACAAAATATTAAGATATTGTTCAATTTCTATGGAGTTGACAGTTTGTTTGTAGCCAACGTACAGCGCCCTCAACGTGGAACTATTTGACAGTTTTCTTCCCCATTGTTAAGGACGCATTCCCGATTGATAAGTCAAATCATTACTTTTTTAAACAAAAGTATGTTTATTAAATACAATGCTTTGTATTTTTAAAATGTTTTAAAAATACAAAGCAAATAAATGTACCGAAGTAAATTTTTTTCACTTCGGTACATTTATTGAGAAACTGGACATATCTAAAATTATATTTATAGTTAAGAATTGTACCTTGCACATCTATCTACAATAAGCAGCAAAAACATTTTAAAAATACAAAGCATTGTATTTAATAAACATACTTTTGTTTAAAAAAGTAACGATTTGACTTATCAATCGGGAATGCGTCCTTAAGTAAGCCTTGGAGTTTTAGCGAACGCCCTAATATGGAGAGTTTAGGGTATCGGTAATTCGGTACACCTAGGTTTTAACCCAGAATCCTGGTTAGTACGGTGCCACCGCGGCTTCATGTTATATGTGTTAGGTTTTATTCAACAGGAAGGATACTGAAAAATGCGGTGTCCACGAGGAAATATATAACACTCCACTGCTTTAAATAGAGTTTGAAATAGGTACATAAACACAAGGAAACTTAAACATTTGAATTGTATCGCAATACATGTCTTTATTTAATATTATTAAATAGCTACATCAGTCAAATAGGTATTAACATAATAATACATTACATTTTAAATGATGAATATTTACATGAACACCTTTTATAGTAGGTATATACAAGACGATTTCTAATAGATTGTAATCTCAATAACATTATTTATAATTTTACATCGAATTCAGATTGACACTCGTCATCATGTCTATAAACTAACGTCGACACCCAATAGGAATAACATTGTAACTTTTGTTATACGTTTTTGTTAACTAAGTTAAGTACAATGTTATTCATATTGGGTGTCGACATTGTGCAGGCTCTTAGTGGAGTTGCCAATTTGCCATGACGTCTTAAAGCAGGATTGTTTTAATCTTATTCCATTATGGGAAAAGCGACAGAGCTATACAGGGTATCTCTTTTCCACACTGCTTCAAAACAATTCTGGTTTTAAGACGTCATCTCATGGTAGGCCACCAGGGTCCAGGAGTGCTCCACACTACTTCGGCACGGCATTAATCTATGTTAGCTTTATTCTGCTCGTTTTTATAAGTATTCTGTGTTGAATGTATGCGAAGCACCCAAGATTCGCTAGACTGTTCAAAAGTGTTGCGCATCCACGAAATAAGGTGTAGCACCTCAGGCGGTGGAATCGAGCCAATTTAAAATTGTAATTCCTACCTATCCTTAGTCATATTATTTTCAAAACTATCTAGAATGAAGAGGGTGCATTCTGAAAGTTGGCAAGGTCGCAAATACTTATCTGTCAAATATATCACACAGAAATTTATATTACGATGTTTCCAAAGGGGTTTGAATGAAATGGTCTGCTTTACTTACGCCGTTTTATTATTTCCAAAGTTGCGGTTGCTCATAAAACCTATATTATAATTAATAAACGCTAAAGATGCCATCACTGTTTCCCAAAATTTATATACAGTATAAATCATACCGGTCTTAAGTTAGTAAATCTTATTTCAATCCTCACCGTCACACCAGTGTGACAGAGCAGTGTGAAGGTTAGTCCGGCGCCCTGTGAACGGACTTTCTTTAACTTTGATAGCAATTTTTTCGGAAACGTGACACTATATTTTCTCAAATCAGTGACCGCTATTTTTTAAATAAAATGGCCGAAATTAGGCCGGCCAGGCGTCATACAAAAATCTTCGAACCTCTATCAGAATGCATCCACTTAAGTTCAAAAATACAAGCTCCATACTTTGGATAGATACATCTTATCTATCACGTCATAAGATTTCAGATGAACAATTTACACAAATGCAATCCAATGTAGTGGGATCAACATTTGCGACCGCCACAACCACTAATCACTTTATGCATTTAACGCTAAACGTTTTTAGAAACCTCATTTTGTCTGTGTCTTCTTTAAAATTCGTTTTGTGGCAAATGCATTTATACAGAGTAAAAATCGTTCATAATGGTACAGTACAGGATTGATGAGACGCGGTTTTCACCACCGAAAAACATAATATTGTGAAAATGTCATTGAAATGTACGTTATTTATTGCACAAGAGCATTTATTGTTTAATTGATTGACGCAATGTTGAGTTTAGCAACCGGGAATCGGAAGACGTTGCGTTGGAAGGCCTCCCACAGGTTGCGGGGATCCGCTGGATGCGAGACGGCACCCTGGGGGAGGCCTATGTCCAGCAATGGACGTATTTTGGGTGAAATGATGATGATGAATGTTCATATTTGTTTTACAGTGAAAACCGCGCTTATTCAGGCCTGTACCTTATATCTATTTGCATTTTAACAGTCGTATAGTATAGATAATTCATATTAATAAAGGTAAGTGTTGTGATATAGGTACCTATATAACGGTTTCAATATGACTGAATTCTTACAAACTTTTGCAATAACGAGTCCATATTATAATAAACAAGCTTAACCAATTAAGCTTACATATCACTATTTGAAGTAGTGAGAGCGTAGTATACACTTCGGGTTCAGTCTAAAAGGAATTCTAAGTTATAGGCACCAAAGACCAAAATATTGTATTTTTTATTTAATTTTCTGCATTTAGTAGTGTGATCTACGATAGCAATACTGAATACTTATATAATACAATATACATCCTCCGAAAGTGCGTAATTTGCCAAGCTTGATTTTTTATCGTTTTCTTAAAACCCACACTACAACTTAAAAACCACCAAACGCCAAGAAAAATATTTGAAAAATAAAAATCTTAGTATTCATTTATCATATTGTAAGTCAAAAACACCACGCTGCGCTCCAAAACGGGTATAGTGGACGTGGGCAAGAAGGCTGCTAAGTTAAAGTGGGATCAGGCGGGTCACGTCAGTCGCATGCAAGATGGCCGCTGGGCAAAAGCCTCAACACGATGGATGCCGGAAGACGGACGGCGCCGACGAGGCCGGCCTAGAAACGATTTAGACGCGTACCATGAAGGCTGGTTCGAAGCGGCACAAGATAAGAGCTCTTGGAAGGAGTTGGGGGAGGCCTTTGCCCAGCAGTGGGACAGTGCAGGCTAAATAATAAAAAAAAGGCAAATTTAAAAAATAAGCCTATTATTAAGCAGGTAGTTTTTTGCGGAACTTAGGACTTATGTCTTTCCATTCAAGTCATCACTTAATAACCCTCCTTTTGGGCTTCGCCGCAGTTGGGTAAACAGTTTAAACTCAAATGGCGGTAAAAACGCAAGCCAGAGAAATAAATGTGCTACACGCAACGTAGGTACAAAGTTATGCACATTCAACCGCTCGTGAGTGGTAGCACAAGAACAAATAACTGCCGAGTACATCATGCTCTAGACTTCTAGAGGCAGTATATTAGCATTTACGTACCTACAGTAAATTAACCGCACACCGTCACGACAAAACGCAGTGAAGAAACTAGTCTATAGTTTCTACACGATCATGTATGTTAGTCTGTAAGGTATAAATCTATGGGCCAAACTAGCCTTTAAAGCTCTTCCGTATATGAAAGTGGAAGGAAGAATAGGGGGACGTCTATGCTCAGAAGAAACGGTTTTTGCTAACCAAAAAAAAATATGAATCGCTAATTCTTTATAGTCGTAGTATTAGTGTTCTTTTTGCATATCAAACTGAGGTGACAGTTCAGAATCGTAAAATGTTCGGTATTTTCCCAGTCCGAAATATTCGACAAAAGGGGAAAAAAATGAAAATAAAAGAAAAAAAGTTTGAAAATAAGTAAGTTTTGAAATGATATTGCAAATTGACTTTTATAAGACCTCTCCGTAGGAGTCACTGTATTAAAGTGAGCTTTGTAATTATATTGTAATTGCCAGTGGCAAAAGATGTCTGTCTTGTGTCGATCTGTCGACCCAGCATCAGTTTACTACGAAATCTGCCGTGACGAAACGGAAAATCATTACGAAGAAATTCAAGAGCAAAGTAATGAAAGAAAAATATGCAGAATTTATGACGCTGATGGAAAACAGTGACTGCGAAGAAGTAATCGTTGCGGAGCATCACGAGATTATGAGTGAGAGATGAGAAGATAGAAGGAACTTTCGAAGCCAACAAGTCAACAATAGAAAATCATTATGAAGAAATTCAAGAGCAAAGTAATGAGAGAAAAACGTTTACGAAGTAATAAATCACGTATAATTTATGCTTTTATGAATACAATAAAGAGACATACCCAGAGTTTATTCCAAAGTCTGCCGCAATAGAAAATCATTACGAAGAAATTCAAAAGCAAAGTAAGGAGAGAAAAACGTTGACGAAGTAATAAATCACGTTTAAATGAATTAAATAAAGAGACATACTCAGAGTTTATTCCAAAGTCTGCTGCAATAGAAAATCATTATGATGAAATTCAAAAGCAAAGTAAGGAGAGAAAAACGTTTATGAATTAATAAATCACGTTTAATGTATGCTTTTATGAATAAAATAAAGATACATATCTAGAGTTTATTCCAAAGTCTGCCGCAATAGAAAATCATTATGAAGAAATTCAATAGAAAAGTACCTAATGAGAGAAAAATATGCAGACTTTATGACGCTGATGGAAAACAGTGACTGCGAAGAAGTACTCGTTGTGGAGCATCACGAGATTAAGAGTGAGAAGATAGAAGGAACGTTTGAAGCCAACAAAGATAACCGAAGTATGAACCGAAACGCTCATGCAGTTTACTTCGACCACTCCAGAGTGATCTTACCGAGAGAGCGGAACCGGGGGAACTATATTAATGCCAATAACATAAATGGCTTCGAACACAGCAAAAAGTTCATCTGTGCACAAGCGTACGTGTTACGACTTTTATCGAATGATGTGGATGGAGCACGTACAAATCATTGTCATGTTCTGCCAGAAAAAAGAAAACGGCAAAGAAAAGTGTCACCCCTACTGGAGCGACGCGCGACGTGCTGCAATCATCAGTGAGATTTGGGAAGTTCCGAATCACTACCACTAGTGTGGAGCAGTTTCCTAACTACGTAAAATCAACCCTTGTGACAGATGGGACCACACATTACAACTTCATTGCTTGGCGGGGACAACGATGTGCCGACAAACACCTCAGAATTTTAACTTTGTTCTGGAGGTAAGGCAGTGCCAGAAAGATATGCATGCAGAGTTCCTCAAAATTGGCCACAAAGATTCCCAGCCACCCCCAATCGCTGTACATTGCAACGCGGGACTAGGAGGAACTCCGTGCTTTTGTGCAGTGGACATAATGCTGTCTCTAGTTTAACTTATTACGTTTTCTGTTAAAGAGTTTTAGCAAAGTATATATCTATGGGCCAAAGTAGCCAGGAAATAAATAAATGTCATGTGAAAACCCTTCCGTAGATGAAATCGCTGATTGTTGCATTCAATTGTCCTTAGGTTGACATACAAATTGTCCTTTTTTGTAAGTATGTCAACCTCAGTTCAGAATCGTAAAATGTTCGGTATTTTTCCCAGTCCGAAATTTTCGACAAAAGGGGAAAAAAATGAAAATAAAAGATTTCTTTTTTGAAAATAAGTACTTATTGAAATGATAAATTGCAAATTGACTTTTATAACACCACTGTAGGAGTCACTGTATTATAGTGTTGTAATTATATTGTAATATTGCCAGTGACAAAACATGTTTGGCTTGTGTCGAACCAGCATCAGTTTACTACGAAATCTGCCGTGACGAAACGGAAAATAATTACGAAGAAATTCAAGAGCAAAGTAATGAAAGAAAAATATGCAGACTTTATGACGCTGATGGAAAACAGTGACTGCGAAGAAGTAATCGTTGCGAAGCATCACGAGATTATGAGTGAGAGATGAGAAGATAGAAGGAACGTTTGAAGCCAACAAGCCAACAATAGAAAATCATTATGAAGAAATTCAAGAGCAAAGTATTGAGAGAAAAACGTTTACGAAGCAATAAATCACGTATAATTTATGCTTTTATGAATATATGAAGAAATTCAAGAGAAGTAATGAGAGAAAAACGTTTACGAAGTTATTATCACGTTTAATGTATGCTTTTATGAATAAAATAAAGAGACATACCCAGAGTTTATTCCAAAGTCTGCCGCAATAGAAAATCATTATAAAGAAATTCAAAAGAAAAGTAATGAAAGAAAAATATGCAGACTTTATGACGCTGATGGAAAACAGTGACAGCGAAGAAGTAATCGTTGCGGAGCATCACGAGATTATGAGTGAGAAGATAGAAGGAACGTTTGAAGCCAACAAAGATAACCGAAGTATGAACCGAAACGCTCATGCAGTTTACTTCGACCACTCCAGAGTGATCTTACCGAGAGAGCGGAACCGGGGGAACTATATTAATGCCAATTACATAAATGGCTTCGAACAAAGCAAAAAGTTCATCTGCGGAGAAGCATACGTGTTACGACTTTTATCGAATGTTGTGGATGGACCACGTGCAAATCATTGTCATGTTCTGCAAGAAAACGGCAGAGAAAAGTGGAGCAACGTGCAGCAATCATCAGTGAGGTTCGGGAAGTTCCGAATCACTACAACTAGTGTGGAGCAATTACGTAAAATCAACCCTTGTGACAGATGGGACCAAAGCCACCCAAACAGTGACACATTACAACTTCATTGCTTGGCCCGACGACGATGTGGCGACAAACACCTCAGAATTTTTAAACTTTGTTCTGGAGAGAGTAGCAGAGTTCCTCGAAATTGGCCACAAAGGTTCCCAGCCAATTTTCAATTTCCAATTTTCAACCAATTTTCCCAATCGCTGTACATTGCAACGCGGGACTAGGAAGAACTCCGTGCTTTTGTGCAGTGGACATTAGTATTTCGACGTTTAACGAAACTGAAACAGTTTCAATAGCGTCAATAAAATAGTATCTAACATTCGTCAAGCAAGGTTCCATAGTTTATTTAACCCTTTTCAATATTTATTTTGCTATAACGCTGTAAAGTTTTACATAGAATCAATTCCCGTGAAAGCTGTAGGAAAGATAAGTACAATCCAACAAGCTGTATCGTTTTTTAGGAATTTACTTAAGTAAATCATCGTAAATCATACTATGATCGATACGTTATAAATATTTTACTCAGTTTCACAATTTGATTCATTTAATTGAGGAAAGATTATATTTGCATCCTTATATTGCAAAGGAAACCCCATGATTCATACTATGGTTCAGCCAAATTACGTCAAAACAACGCTGGAAGTAACTGATGGAACCGGTCTAAGTCAAGAGGAGTCGCATTTCGCATTTTCCGTAAGGTCTGATATGGATTTGCCTGGTACTTCTTCTTAGCGTGTCGATGGCAAACCGTCACTAAATAAATTATATTAATTTGGCCCAATAATCAGCTATGCGAACTCCGCTCGCTGATGCAGTCATTAGATCATCAAGTGTGCAGGTGTCAGGGCATGCAGCGCAAGATGGAAGGTGGGCCATTGTCTGTGGAGACACGCCGCACACACACTTGAGATCCGTACCGTCTATGAACCCCCATCTGAAGAGATTGTCTTTGCTACGGCCGACTTGGGTTCGGAGTCTATTTAGAGATTTCCAAGTCGGCCACGGCAAATCATGACCGGGTGGAAGGCTTTCAGATGGCTCGATGAAGTCGTCAGGGGGCTTAAACAGGTCCCGCCAGAGCTCTCGTCTTGCTATGGCGGCATTTCTAATAGCTGGACCAGTACTGTTAACGCACCCAAAAAAACTTTTACGACTTTTCAGTCTCTGGGGCACTGCAACGTGTTTGTGCATTGGGTGTCGTGGGTCAGCGTGTAGCTTCGACCTCTCAGTGCAGCTGGCTATGGTCCTCCGAACCTTTGGGGGCGCAATCCCAGTTAGTGGATACAGCATTCGTACCGGGGTCGGTTTCAGGCAACCACTTATAATCCGGCACGTCTCATTTAGAGCCGTATCCACTAGGTCGGCATGGGCAGAACGGTTCCATACTGGGCAAGCGTATTCACCAGCGGAGAAGCAGAGCGCCAAACCAGTGGTCCGAAGGACTTGAGGAGATGCCCCCCATTTGGTAGATGTCAAGCGCCGCAGCAAGTTGTTTCGGGCATGTACCTTCATTTTTATAGCCTGGCAGTTATTTTTGTAGGTTAACGACCGGTCCAAAGTAATGCCGAGGTATTTTGGATGGTCACAATGGGCGATTGGTAGCCCCTGCCAAGAGATAATCAGTTTACGACCCGCTTGTCTATTTCGGAGGTGGAAGACGCAAGACTGCGTTTTTGAGGGGTTTGGTTTCAAGGCGTTTTCAGCATAATAGTGGCTTAAGTCACTAAGAGCTGAGGCAAGAACGGCTTCAATAACCTCAATGTTGGTATCTTGACAGGTGAGAGCAAGGTCGTCAGCGTATAGGAAGCGGGTTGTGTTTGGACTAACTGGTTGGTCGTTAGTGTAGATGTTGAAAAGTAGTGGGGCCAATACACTACCCTGGGGGAGTCCATTTTTTTGGGCTCGCCATCTACTTTTGTTTTCTAGGAGGTGCACCTGAAACCGCCGATTACTGAGTAGTTCTTGGAGAATTCGTGTGAACTTTAAATCCTCTGTCAGATTGGAGACTTTCCATAACAGGCGTTTTAAATTTACGGTGTCGTAAGCTGCTGACAGGTCTACAAAAACTGCTCCTGTCACTTTCTTGGATTCATACCCGTCCTCGATGTGTTGGGTGAGGTTAAGTACTTTAGCAGCAAGATTTTCCAGGCCTGAATCCAGCTTGTTCAGGGATTAGTTTTGGGTCAACGAGGTGTGTGGTTGAAAACTTTTTGGATTTTGTCTTAGTAGTGAGGCGTACGGCGTACCTAATAACGAGAAAATCAAAACACGATTAACCCAGGAAGGTCGCCAGTTTCATAATCCTCCAATAATTGTACATTCTGAAATGTGTGTGAATAGGTCAAGTGCTTTCTATGCTATTGAGACTGAAATATTACGATTCAATGAAACTGGGATTATTTCGTTACCATCCAGTGACGCGAGTTCGGGGACAAAGACATAATGCTGTCTCTAGTTTAACTTACTACGTTTTCTGTTAAAGAGTTTTAGCAAAGTATATATCTATGGGCCAAAGTAGCCTGGAAGTAAATAAATGTCATGTGAATGTCATGAAATCGCTGATTCTTGCATTAAATTTTTCTTTTTTGTATGTCAACCTAAGGTGACAGTTCAGAATCGTAAACTGTTCGGTATTTTTCCCAAAATTTTCGACAAAAGGGGAAAAAAATGAAAATAAAAGAAAAAAAGTTTGAAAAAAAGTACTTATTGAAATGATAAATTTCAAATTGATTTTTATAAGACCTTTCCGTTGGAGTCACTGTTCTACAGTGACATAGTGTGCTTTGTAATTATATTGTAATTGCAAGTGACAAAACATGTACCTACGTCTGTCTTGTGTCGACCCAACATCAGTTTACTACGAAATCTGCCGTGACGAAACGGAAAATCATTACGAAGAGAAAAACGTTTTCGAAGTAATAAATCACGTTTAATGTATGCTTTTATGAAGCAAATAAAGAGACATACCCAGAGTTTATTCCAAAGCAGCCGCAATAGAAAATAATTATGAAGAAATTCAAGAGAAGTAATGAGAGAAAAACGTTTACGAAGTTACGTTTAATGTATGCTTTTATGAAGAAAATAAAGAGCCAAATAAAGAGACATACCCAGAGTTTATTCCAAACTCAGCCGCAATAGAAAATCATTGTGAAGAAATTCAATTGAAAAGTAATGAAAGAAAAACGTTTACGAAATAATCCAATATGTAACACACACATATGTGTGTACGGGATAGTTTAAAGAAGAAAAAGAAAAAAAATTGTAATCATACAAGAAAAACTGTATGGAGTTAACAAGTACCTTTGTTTTGTACCGACTCAGATGTACATAACGAAATCTACTGCGACGAACCAGAAAATCAATACGAAGAAATTCAATAGTCAAGTAATGGTTGAAGACTTCGAAGAAAAGAGGAAAGAAGTTATTCTCAAGTCTGGCCTAAGTCAAAATCATTACGAATAAATTCAAGTTTAGTAAAGGATAGTTTCAGAGAAAACGTTTATACGAAGTAATAAATTATGTTTACTGTTTACAATGAAAGAAAAGAATAAATGTAAACATAACAAAGTTTAGTAATTAATTGTAATAATGTCTGTTTTTATGGGTGATTATTAAGACAATAGAATATTTTCGAAACAAATCTGCTATCTGTGTTCAGGGTTATTAAATAATTATAAAAACTTTCAATAGCCAAGTCATGAAAGATAAACGTTTACGAATTAATCCCCAACACGTATGTGTGTACGGGATAATTTAAAGCCGAAAAAGAAAATAAATTGTAATCATACAAGAAAAACTGTATGGATTGTAACCTTATGCCGTTACAATAAAGCTGAAAATCTTTTAAAGAAATTTGACATCGATACGACTTTGCGACAGATTTTTAACGATATTTAGTGTGGAGACTGCAGCCCCAGGGCTATTAAATAATTACGAACACATTCAATAGCCAAGGCATGATAAAAAATATTTAGAAAATAATCCGATATGTAAGGTAAGACACGTAAGTGTGTACGAGATACTTTATAGAAGAAAAAGAAAAAAAATTGTAATCATACAAGAAAAACTGTATGGAGTTAACAAGTGCCTTTGTATTGTACCGACTCAGACGTATATAACGAAATCTACTGGGACGAACCAGAAAATCATTACGAAGAAATTCAATAGTCAAGTAATGGTTGAAGACCTCGAAGGAAGAAGAAAAAACATTACCCCTTCTCAGACTTAGCGTACGTCGGGTAAAAATAAATAAAAAGCGTATTCTTGCTTTATACGACATTCCACGATGCAACAACTAACGTCACTTAGTTATTTTGGAAATATAATAAAAATGCACGTAGATTAATCTTCTGCAATTCTCGCAATCGAAATGTAAGAAAATTTGCAGTGTTGACGTTTTTATTCTTATTTTATAATATGAATGCTTGATTTTTTTAAGCCTATCAACTTAAAGCCATCGTCTACAACGCAATCAATTACAAACTAGCTATTAAAAACGCGTTAGTAAGTCGCGTCGTATATGGGCCGCCATTATGAAATACTAGCGCTGTCATATTCTGGCTACTCATTGGTGATTTGAGTAGTAGTGTGAGGAACAAGAAGCAAGCTTACTGCTACGTCATAAAGGTGCAATTTCAAATGGGTATCACAGACAAGCGGTTAACTGTACCAGTAACCATCTTTCATACCCTCAAGTCAAATAAAATTTGTTCCTAGATTCATCTTACACAATTCAGTCCTTATTCCCTTGTATTAGGGGATATATTCCGATCTCTCTTGTTCTTTGTCTTGGGTGGGGCGCGGTGGCGGTCCCTCTTGCGGCTAGATGATGAGCATGATGAAGAGGGGCTGGAGTCAGGGGGGGAGCCGGCCTCTTCGGCGGTGAGGCCCATGGACTGGGACTCTGGGGTCGAAGGTTCTAGGACACTGTTGCGGAGGGCACGACGTTGCTCTTCGGTGTGTTGGGGACAGCGAGTAGATCTGTGAAATTTAAAGTTTTATTTAATGTGAAATTACATCACGCCGATTCACGCCCAACGCTGAAGGACTAGAGAAAAACAGAGGTTTAGGTACACCTCACTATTAACCAAATGTAGATGTGAATGCAGATGTATAATAATGTATAACTATAGGACATCCATATTTAGTCCCATGTTTCATAGCATAACATATTAGACCTAGTGAGCAACCCTTTTAATATCAATCAGTGCTAAAGGACATCCACCACTTTGTATGGCGTTTGGGCTTGAACACGGACATAAAAATATCGCACTATTTTAAATTTTATTGAGTGGCTTACAGTACACAGAAAACATATAGGTAAGAAGTATGGTATCAAATTGATTAGTAAGTATAATACAAAACAAAAAGATATTCAATATTTTGAAATAAATTGTTTATTTGTAAAACTATTCATTTTCATTATGTTAATAAAACTAACTTATAACTAAATAATAATAAATAAATAAATATGAGCGCAGCAACTTACAGTCCTACGACCGACTATGCAGTTGCAGCAATCATGTTTAATAGCTCGGATTCCATTTATTATTTATTTTGACACTCCCAAATAGAGACCAATGTTTTCTATGTATTATTACTAAATTATTAATGAATTTATTTTTTCCCAATACGGCTGTTCACCGGCTTAGCCCATTTTGGTTGATGTCCTTTAATTAAATTCATATTACATTACATTTTGTATGTCGCGTGTTTTGGATACAGGGAACAAATAGGCATGTTAGGTAATAACAGGGTGATTTTCCTTAGGGAAAATATATATCAAAGGTCACGTTGCTAGAAGCCTTATCAATTATCTGGCCAACGAGCTTGTTAAAATATAATTAAATTGTTTACGTAATATAGGGGTCTGTATTCAACGAAGACAGGGTTGCCTAACTCTTAGGGGTACTCCTAATTATATTGTATGACGGGTTAGTGTCTTCAATTCCACGTCCAAATCGCGTATTCTGCGTACGGATGGGTGTATCTAATAGCACACTTTCGCCAGTTAGAGACGGTGGACTGAGCTTGTGAATCTCTTCCGCACACTCACCGAAGTATCTACAGTCTGTAAAGACCGACAAACATGCAACTTTGCGGCGGTGGGCTAGGCTATGATGCTTGAAACCCACCAGCTTACCCTCACCAATGAGCCTCTTGGCGCGTACGAGGTAGGTATTTGAAGAAACTATTGTCGTCACGGCGTCAAGCCTGCTAGCACTAAAGCGGCACTAAAGTGGTTATATCATTAAAATTTTAACGAGATAGACGTTTTGTAATCCCCTTTTGACGTAACAACGTCTAATAAATCGATGAATGCCGGCTGCATGCACGAAAAAGGATGACTCATTGTCCCGTTACGCTCATTGTACGCTTGCGCCGCACCTATCTCTCTTCCACTATATCAATGTTTTGTTATATTATGACGTTGTCACGTTAAACTATCGTCCGTAAACCGACTTAACAAAAAAACAATTTCTTTTTCTACTCAAAAACTCTGGTTCCTTCTAGGTGTTCAAACATTTTCTTACCTAGTGCATAATTTCTTGGTGTGCTCTGACACAACGCCACAGATCTGCTGCAACAAATTCTTCTTCTCGTTAGCGGTCATCGTTTCGTACGTGGCGCCACCGTCGTTCGCGTCCGAGTTCGTAGTGCCGTTGTTGTGCCTGTAGGTAATATACAACGTATACTAACATACTTTCAGAAGAAGAACTAATGTGTTAGTGCATTGGGGTCTTTATAAAGAGAACTTAGAAGTTACCGGTGTAATGGTGGATCGAAAAATAATGGGAGACCATAGTCTTTTTAGTTATTTCGTTCTATAATTATCCCATGGGAATTTTATTCCAAAGAAGGAGGGGTAAGGCCTATAGCCTTCCTCGATAAATGGGATATCCAACAATAACAGAATTTTTCAATTCATACTTGTAGTACCTGAGATTAGCACGTGAAACCAAACAAACAGACTCTTCAGCTTAATAATTTAATAAATAAAAATAGATTTTTAATGACTGGTAAACAGAATGATTTTAATGGTAATTTTTAATGAGAATATGATCATTTTTGTTAACTTGGCACTATAACTATTAATTATTGAAATGATCGTCTTTAATTAAATATTGACATTGCCTGACTGTAAATGCATTTTATTAAAATTCATATTGTTACTACTTAATTAAACTCTCTTTATAATACTAGTACCTATACCTAGATCAATTTACTTAGTTAAAAAACGATGTTTACAAATATAGATAGTGATGAACTTGTTAAAAAGGATGCACTTGGACCGCAAGGGCAACATAGGTCAAAATTGAAATGATATTTGTATACATTGTGATAAGGTTGCGGATCTGTTGCTACTATCAGAGGTGAAATAACTGTTAATGAACCCACCTTTAGAGTAAGTATGTTAAATAGAGTGGACAATACATTTTGTAATTTATAATTAGCCTGTTGGTCCCTCCCATGTTTGCACTGTTTGTTGTATCTGGGGGCTAATGTAATGGGGGCTAATGGGTGCTTGACTTACTCCAGTGTGTGAAAGAGAGGACCAGACGTATGCATCTCTTTGTCACACTAAGGTAAATTAAAATAATACTGCCATCAGGTTCAGAGCACTTTTTAACCTTTTGAGCGCCACAGTCACGTATAGACGACAAGCCGAACAAGCAAAAAAGTGCCTTAGACTGTCGACTTAAAGTACTTTTTGGCTTGTCGTCTTACTTGACCGTGGCGGTAAATGGGTTAAAGTATATTTTAATTGGAGAATAATTCAGTACTAAGACATTCCAAATGCTTTTTAAATAATAACACAAAATTATGACATTTATTAGGTAAATAATAGAGAGTAAGTATATTATACTTTCAAAATACATGCAAGTGCTAGCTAGATTTTTATATATAACAGAAAAATGCGTATGATCTATATTTTTGTTTTTTTCTTTCTAAAAGCTGATTCTTGGAACATATGAACGTACCATGAATACTGTAGCCAGCCAGGGCATAAGTTGTGTGAAACAAAGAACAATTCAGTCTTTATTATATTCAATTGCTAATATAATAAATTATTTTCCTTGAGCTTTTTTGATGAAAAGTAATGAATTACTAAATCTAAACACCCTCTGTTTTGAATGAAAACTAAATGTATTGGTTTCTACTGCTTCTATTACTTGTCTCCTTCACACACATACTAAGTGAGCGAGACGTAAATACACACACATAAGCAAAAAGCTAAAAGAGTTGGATGGAAATCCTCAATGGATGTCCTTCGTTCTGTAGAGAGCAGAGGGTCTGTCAGACTCATACTGACTAAAATCACCGCGGTGTTCTCTGACGGAAGTCAGCCTTCTTGACTTGGGGCTCTTGTCTTGTAAAGGGAGTAGGGTAGCCATGGACGTGGCTAAACTTAGGTCTAAAAAATTTAGTACTTTATACATACTTATGCATCTTGTTCGGCTTCCTATTATTGTTGTTCTTGATCCTGCGCTTCCGCCGCTCGTTGTGGACGGAGCCTCCAGACCAATCGACGTCATCTTCATCATCGCTCAGGAGTCCTGCGTAAGAGGTCGGCTCGCGACTGTTCGAAGCGATACGTCGCGAGGCTATGCGCGAACTGTTGCGCCCCATGCCTAAAAGGAAGTATTTATACTGTTATTAAGCCTGGTTTTTCCTCAGAGGTACCTATAGATTCCGAATATTCACATATTTAGCTGCCTTATTATCACAGGTTACATTTAAAACATTTCCCTGCTTAGCCTTTAACTTAGTTAATTAATTATTTAATAAGAATCTTCAAAGTCATCACGGTTTGTTCTTATTATTATTTATATACTTTATTTAAACACTAGGAAAATAACAATGTAAATCAATTAATTCCTACAGGATATTAATATTAAGGATTTAACCTAAATACATGTGGTTGCGGGTTATTTTTGATACAATAATGTTATTCCATACATTTTCCTGTTTTGTACAGTTATTAATATTAATTAAATAAAATATAAGTAAATAAGTAATAAGTATTGCAGTTAGAATAAAAATAAGCAAAATATTGATATTAATTATTATTTATTTGAGTGAATGTACTAAAATTGCTTAGTTTAATTAGAAATGAGTAATTACTAACTGAATAAATTAAAATCCGTGTGGAAAGATTGCTGCCTGTTAACCCGAGTCATGCCGAGTTTATGGACACAATTAAAAAACAATTGTTTCTTGTACATGTATATGCTGTACTTTTGACACACAACAGGTTAATCTGTGATGTCTGTCTCCTTGGTTTTCAATAGCTGATAATTATCATTGATGATTGAACACTTCACAATCATTAAATCATGGCCAACTCATCATCATTCTCTTGTCCTTAATAAAGTATAGTATAATGGGCTGGTGTCTGCAACTACACGACTTAGGCTGCCTGTCCACCGGAGCGGAGCGAGGCAGCGGAGCGGAGAAACGGAGAAATATTAACCAATAGGATTGCACACTGGGACCGGAGCGGAGATTTTGTGCAGTCCTATTGGTTAATATTTCTCCGTTTCTCCGCTCCGCTGCCTCGCTCCGCTCCGGTGGACAGGCAGCCTAAAGCTCGTACTCTTGCCCTTATCCTCAATTATTTGGAGTTGGTGCAGCATGTTTTCTTCTACCATACTTCTCTATTACTCATCATCATAACCAACTAGCAAATTACTATAATCCCGATATTCACAGACAAGGGATTTTTAATACTTTGCTATGCATTTGTAGTGACTGATAAATTTAGTGTAAAAGGGAATGGTTATTTTACAAAAATATGAGCTGTAAAATCCTTTGTTCAGAATACATTGACAAGGCTCTAAGCCTAAATTTACAAACAATTCAGTGTTTTGACTGTGTTCTTGACTGATTTGCCTTAACAAAAGAAAACAGATCACTGATCTGTTTGTAAAATTGACGAGTTGGGGCCCAGTTTTGTACCTATTGCAAATTACATAATCATGAGGAGAATCCAAAATTGTTTTTCATTGTGTAACAATAAATTTGTGTTGTTATATGTACAAAGAAAGGGTGAATAGAGGTTAAGTTTATACAAATAAAGTAACAGATAGGGAGAACGTTTATTTTTTAATTATTTGTCTGCACTTAAACCAGTCTCATTGATACTGACTTACTTTTCCCAATCGTCTGTTCTTTATAGAGAAAGAGATTTCATTGTGCCTTTTTATGTCAATGGTTGGCTTTACAAGACAGACCCAGATTTTTATTTTATTCTTGTACTTACCCACCATACTAATGGTGATGTTTAATGTTTAATTTAATGAGTAGCTTACAAGGTAAAATAGATCAGAGAATTCTTTGGCTATAATTGGACAAATAACAAAATGAGTGATTGTGAGTTACAAGGAAAATACTTTAGGCATTATTATTTGAGTTACCTACGAGGCAAGGCTATTTTTTTTTAGGTACTTTTCGGCAGACTTACCCATGCATTTTTCTAGATGAGGAGCGAACCTGGTCGCAGAAACTGGCCGCTCACAATTCGGACAGGAACAATTTGAGTCAGGGGTCTTTTTCATCATAGAGAAGCCAAACACATCGCATTCTGGCGTGCTCACAATCTTGTAAGGCTCTTCCTCTTCCTTTTCACCCTCTATCAAGTCCGTCAGACCGGTCTTCAGGCCATGGTGGAACTCGAAGGCAAATCCTAGGGTCACATCGTCGCAAACAGCATCATAGATGTAATTTGCAGCAGCTTCGGCATTATTTTCATTTTGCATTATCTCAAAAAACCTAACGTTCAAATCGTGCATACTTAGCTCGCTTGTTATGGTATTCATTTTCTTGGTTTTCTTAATTTTAACGATTCACTTCACAACAACTTCACAATAAAAAATATTCTTGAAAAATTGATGTTGTGATTGATTGATTGCCTTTTCATTCTATTCATGGGAAAGTGCTATGAGTGCTAGCTATCTCAATATTTCCCATAAAAAATCAATCCATCTCTTTCACACGATGTGTTAAAATATTAATTGTCAAAAAATGGTTTATATTGAGTCAATCACACATTTAATTATTTTAAAAAGTCATTAATTCAAAATGACAGTCGCATTTTCGTCATCATCATTTAAATTAAATCATTACAGAATTATGTATTTATTACTTTACATTGCTTGATCTTATTGTCGCATTTATTATTGTTATTTATATAATTATTGGCTTAGAGGAAGAATGAACGAACGAATCCCGTTAGCGTTCCATTTCAAATATGCATTTATTTGTAGCTTTAAAACTGACAGCAGAATGGCTTTATACATTTCGTATGGTAGCGAAAGAGATAGCCACGCACCAGCTGACATTGACATTGTAATAAAAATCATAAAAGTTTTTAATTCAAGTGATGATGTGAAGAGGTGATAAGAGAGATGTAAACAATCCACTGAGCTCTGATAAGAAGAAGTAAATAGGTATAACAAATTACTCGAGAATTCGAGATAAACTTTTTAAAGTTTCTCATTGCTCGTCTGCCGTGCTAGCTGCGCGGTGTGGTATTGTAAAATACAGAATAAAAAACCATATAAAATGGTAAGTAAAGCTGTAAAGTTTTCTTTTATGGCGGGGTACTCTGATGTGCATCAAATAACGGTCGCTTTCTCTTTGGGTTAACTCATTATGAATAAAATAAGTACTTATCTGTTTAAAACTATTCCCATTTTAAATACCTACCTACCTACCCACTATTTTATTTACAAAGTCCAGTATCTTATCTCCCTTCATGAAACTTGTGATTAAAACTTTCTCATTTATGTTTTTAGTAAGTAATTACGAAGCACTCTTGATTTCTCCTAATCATTATTTTAATGAATATGAGATAACAATTTATTTAAAATATTTCATAAAAAGTTGAAGAATATTACCTATCAAGTAACTTTTTTTTTTTACTACCTACCGATTTGATTATCAACAGGTGTCCTTCACTGCCCGTGGCTTGATGCCCCCAGTCTTCACTCCGCTCAATGATGACCTTACCATCAATTATGGAGCCATCCCCGCCTATGCCAAGTTCTTGGCTGATGCAGGAATTAAGTCTGTACTGGGTGAGTGGTATGTTTTGATAATATAGCTGCTACTATAATGTAGGTTTCACAATAGGGGGCGAGCTTATTGCCATTCATCTGACAGTCAACAAGGTGATGCTGAAAGTCCACCACAATCAAACTTAGGAGCTCTTGGGGCTAGTTTTAATTTATTTAATAAGTAAAAGAAATTAAAACCAAAGCATCAGATCTGCTTGATTCATATTATGCTATATCAAAGTTCACAAAAGGCACACACACTTTCCTCCAAAAAACTTCCTAGCAGTATATCTTTCTATCTGTTAGATTAGTAGAACCAGATTTTATACAGTAATGTGTATGTAAGTTAAGATAAATAAAGAATCCTTGAAATTGAATTACCTACTGTCACAAGTCAGCTAACACAGACCAATAATAAAAAACAAAACATAGGTAATACCTACTCAAGCATAATATAAACTCTTTTGTTTTTTTTGGTGGGTGAAAAATCATCAAATGACCCCCCCCCCGCTCTTGGGCAGAGCGAAGGGGAATGTCAGACTTCTACTGACTAATAACCGAACCGAATGCTCCTGCCCTTATCTCAATTTATTTAGGGCCAGCACAGCATATCTTCTTCATCCCTTCTCTATTAGGGCTCCCACACATAAACATGATACGAAGTCGCGTCGTACAACGATACGGCGTCGTTTCACGATACGACGTCGCGTCGTGGAAATCTACGACATGACATCGTAACGTACTGTCGATGCACGATACGACGTCGTGACGTTAGAAACTCACGATGCAATCCTGCGCAGTTGTCTTGTTACTATAATGAACAAATTAACATTTATTTGGGTTCTAATTTCAAAAGTATTTAAATATTCTTTTCAGAATGCGTCTAGAGCGGTCCATTTTTCGAAATGAACTAAAAAACCACCCCTCTGTTTCGACGGCATCGTGCCGTGTATCGTGCGTGGCACATTACGTTACGATGTCGTGTTTACGATGCTCATCGTAGATTTCCACGACGCGACGTATCGTGTTTATGTGTGGGAGCCCTTAGGCGTCATCTCAGTAGTCACCTTTTTTTAGCCGTATCATCCTGCACACGGTGACACGGTCCACCTTTCATTTTTGTGGTATTCCTTCACTCTTATAGCCACCATCTACATTCATACTCAACACCATTTACTCACTTAATTTTTTCCTTTTAATTGTACATAAAGGTACTTCACTACATAGTATAAAACAAAGTCGCTTTCTCTGTCCCTAATCCCTATGTCCCTTTGTATGCTTAAATCTTTAAAACTACGCAACGGATTTTGATGCGTGTTTTTTTAATAGATCATATAGTGATTCAAGAGGAAGGTTTTAGTATCTTTTTTGCACCCGTGCGAAGCCGGGGCGGGTCACTAGTAAATAAATAAAATAAAAAATAGTTTTTTAAGAAAGGTTCCCCTGGTTCTCTTTACAGTTGGAGGCACGACAGGCGAGCACCAGTCTCTGTCAGTGGCAGACAGGAAGAAGGTGATATACGCTTGGGTAGCTGTCGGTAAGACTTTGGGTCTTCACATTCAGGTGCAAGTCGGTGGAGCTCCCTTCGCTGATGTTGCTGAACTGGTGAGTTTATGGAACAGAAAACCTATATGTGCAGATCATCATCATCATTTCAGCCAAGAGACGTCTACTGCTGGACATAGCCCTCCCCCAGGCCCCTGATTTTTGAATCAATAGAATCCAAATCGTGTACGAAATCGCAGAATTCATCACGTCATTTCCGTCATTTCTACTGGTAGAATATCGGAAACGAGTGGGTCGGACCACTCGTTGCATTTACGGGTATGAATATTCAAAAATAGCGATTTCGTACGGATTCGCATACGAATTCTGCGATTTCGTACACGATTTGGAATTCTATTGATTCAAAAATACGGCCCCTGGTGTCGCCACATTGACGGGTCCCGTGCGTCTCGCATCTAGCGGGTGCCTGCAACCTTCACCAGCACATCAAGCTAAACGAAACTGTCATATTTTCCCAATGAAACTTGAACCTAATGCTTTAGTGATAAAGTTGAAAATCTATTAAACTTTGACAGATTGTGGTTGCTTGATGTGGGTCTGTAAATGTACTAATCCAAAATATCTATGTGTGACGTGACAGGGATGTGTCCTGGGTAAAAACAATATGATTCCGTTTAGTCCGTCAGTTAGGTTTTATCCAATTAATAAAAAAATATGAAGATAAAACGCGTCAAAGATCAGGAGTGGGGGCTTTTGACGGCACTACGTGGTAAAAAATGTAGTGCGTTGTGACGTCACACGAGTTTTCGAAGCACTGTATCATCTTCATTTTTGATTTACGTGCAAAAAGATAAAATACGTTTTCAATATTTTTTGGTTATCTATGTGACGGACTAATTAGAATTGTTTTTGTCAACTACCCTATTGAGGTAGTCTCTGTGTGAAAGAGAAACAAACATCTATTCATCCACATATACTTTCTCATTAATATATGGTATTAAAAAAATCTTAATTTAGAGTAGATAATTAAAACGTGTTGTTAGGCACACGGGAGAGTTTGAATTGTTTTTTCTGATTAAAATAAATGATAACAGCCACTCGGCTCGACCTTCAGATTAAGCCGCGCTTGCCTAGGTCAATACGTAGATGGGTGACCACTGACATACCGAATTTCTTCGTTAAGCCATTGCCTCCGGCTATCATTTGAGCTCTTAGACAATCGTTACAGCTGCTAGTTCAGCTCGAAAAAATGGATCATTCCCACTAGTTCTACTGCACAGTCCTACGATAGAACTAGTGGGAACTTTTTTTATTTTTTTTTTCCCCCTAGTTTACGATTCAATGTGGTACAAAATCGTGGAACTAATGGGAACGAAAAGTCAATATTTTTTCGTTCCCACTAGTAATTCTACGATAAAGAACCAGTCTTACAAAGGAGTACCTATTGTATTACCCAGTATTAGGTAACTGGGTTGTAGAGGTCACATGGGAGTCTCTCTGTGTAAAATATTAGAATAGGGTATCGGACAAAAAAAAAAACGAATTAGTCCGTCAGATAGATTTCCAAAAATTATTGGACACGTATTTTTTCTTTTTTCACGTAAACTTAAAATGAAGACGATACAGTGCTTCGAAAACTCGTGTGACGTCATATGATAGTACATTTTGACGACACAAGTGAAGTTTCAAGCCCCACTCCAAGATCTTTGAAGTGTTTTATCTTCGTCATTTTTTTATTGATTTGATAAAACAAAAACACCCATTTTAAATTTTTCGATAATCTAACTTACGGACTAAACAGAATCATATTATTTTGACCCAGTCCGATCCCCTATTCAGCTGCATCCGGTTAGACTTGGGTTGGGTACCGTTGGCCTCGTGGTCACAAGCGCGACTGGTAATCGAAGGGACTTGGGTTCTCTGGCAGAAAGCTCTATTGGGTTTTTCCATTAGAAATTTTGTAATAGTAGCCCGAAGTTTGGAAGTTAACGGTATGATACCCCCGTGCTTCGAAAAGCATGTAGTCCTGCACCTGATCTCTCTCCGGTTGTGTCGGATTGCTGTCCCATCGGACGAAGAAAGTAAAGGAACAGAAAGTGCATTTGTGCCTGCACTTGTATACTATAGCAACTCCAGCGCCGATGGCTAATCTCCACTATGAACGCTGTGACCGAAAACGGTCAGGTCTATACTTTGTTGGACTAAGGCTAGGCAGATGATTTCGTTGAACTGAGACATGATTCACTAGTCTTCATTCTTTTGGCGCTTTTCTGGTGTTCGACACTGGTGATTCTGGCATTCAGTTCTCGGGTTGCAATTTGCAGTGTTAAAAAATACGGGTAATCAGACGGTACGAAATATAAATAAGTATGTAGGTACTTATTTAATTATAAAACCCCACTTAACTTCTTATGTAATGTCAAGCGATAAAATTATTATCTTAAATGTTGTTGTTGTAAATGTCATTCAAGATAAATTACAATGCTCTTGTATTATTTAAGTAGCTTGTCCAAATATTATCGTCGTAATGTATAAGTGAGTGACAAATGATATTTCTGAAGTGGGTTCTTCCATTGTGGGACTTCCATGTCATAGGATAAGATAGTACCATTGCACTAAATGGAGGTGCAATGTTAAGACATCAGATCATACCTACTTTTCTATTCGCCTGCTTTATAGCATAAGCACACACAACAACTCCTTTTATCTTGATACCACATTATCTCATAAAGATTTAATTACATTGGAAACTGGGCTTTGGGACCAATTGTCAAGTTGAGTTTTGAACCTAAACCTACTGGTCGTATTATAATTACACATATTTAGATTCTTGATAAGGGCCTACCCTTACCCCTACCTATGGGGTCCTGGGTTTGATTTGGGGACTTACATATGACTAGCAGATTGTGAGTGTTCTTGTTAGGTACGCCTCCGTAAAACCTTTCTGGGATAGATGTTTAAGGAGTGATGTTATCATAGAATAAGTACCTCTTTGCGGTATGAACCCAACATAGGGTAACAAGTATGCTTAAATTCTTTATCATGTCCCGATGTTCCGCCTTTCCACCAGGCCCGTTACTCCGAAGAAGTCGGAGTTGACTCTCTGCTGACTCTCCCCGAGCTATACTTCAAGCCGGCTTCGGTTCAAGACCTGGTGTTCTACGTGTCGCAGGTCGCTAAGGCCGCTCCTAAGTTGCCAGTATTGTACTACCATATTCCCAGCATGAGCAAAGTTGAAAGTGAGTATGCATGTCTTTGTTTTAAAATTAAGGGGCTGCGAATTGTTCTAAAGAGATACCGCGGCCACGGACACAAAGGGCTTAGAAGAAACATGGGTGGTTTTTACTTTTTTAGTCAGTCAACAAAAAAGTCAAAGCATTTATTTCAATTAAGTAGACCATTACAGGCACTTTTGAATGTCAAAAAAATAAAATAAAAACCGGCCAAGTGCGAGTCGGACTCGCGCACCGAGGGTTCCGTAAAAAAAATATATTATGTGATGTAACTAAAAATTTATGGTTTTCGTAATTTTTCCTTTATCTATGCTATAAGACGTTGCTTCGTACCAAATTTCAAGATTCTGAGTTCACGGGAAGCACCCTGTAGGTTTTGATTCCCTTGCAAGTGTCGAAAATTTGCGGCATAAACGGCTGTATCTTTTGATTGCGTTGGCTTAGAAGTTTGATTTTTTCACAGCTTCAAGGGACAGTAGACCTGAGTAATTGATATAAATTTCAGCTTCATACCTCCACGCGTTCCTGAGAAAAAGGGTCTTGACAGACGGACGGACGGACGGACAGACGGACAACAAAGTGATCCTATAAGGGTTCCGTTTTTTCCTTTTGAGGTACGGAACCCTAAAAACGGGGAAGCTACAGTCACAGTCACAAGGCATAATAAATTGTGAAAGTACTGTAGTTAAGAAAGTAAGTAGTAGTGTCAATAGAAGTCTGACACTCCTTTCCGCTTTCCAGAGGAGTCATTTGAAGATTGCCAACCCTCTAGAAATGGGTGACCATCCATTACATACCGAGTATCGTCCGTGCTTCGGAAAGCACGTTAAGCTGTTGGTCCCGGCTGCCATATATAGATCTTTGGCAGTCGTTACAGGTAGTCAGTAGCTGGAAAGTCTGACAACCAGTCTTAGGGCTCGTTTACGGAGACGCGGGGCGTTGCGCGGCGCGTGCAGAAGGCTCGTCTCGTACTGTTTAATTAAGAGACGGGTCCACCGCAACAAACGCTGCATTTTAAACTAACGAGCGAAAAATCACTTCTGTAAAATCCACGTTTGTAATCGTTAACTTTTTCATACATTAATAATAATAATAATAATATTCCACAACTATCACACAACGCCATCTAGTCCCAAGCTAAGCAGAGCTTGTGTTATGGGTACTAGACAACTGATAAACATACTTATATATTTCTAAATACATACATATTATAGATAAATTACACCCAGACACAGAACAAATGATCGTGCTCATCACACAAACATTTGTCCTGGGTGGGAATCGAACCCACGACCTCCGGCATAGCAGTTAGGGTCACTAACCACTAGACCAACAGGCCAGTCAACACAGTTACATTACCATGTGTTTGAATTAAAAACGCGGCACGCGCCGCGCGACGCCCCGCCTGTACGTAAACATGCACTTACCATGGCATATCCTATTACCCAGTACTAATTGGTTCTGGAGGTCAGATAGATAGTCGCTCCATGTGCAATCCTGGTATTCAGCTGCATCCGGTTACACTGGAAGTCGACCCAATATCGTTGGGAAAAGGCTAGAGTCTAGCTAGACAGATGATGATGACTCCCTCTAGCGGAGGCCTGAGTCCCAACCGTGGGAATATAGGTCATATTGATTAATAGTAACTTAATCGGCCTTATCATTTTTATTTATTTCTCAGTAAATATGCCATCATTCGTGACTGCGGCTACTGCTGCCATCCCTAACTTCAGAGGCATCAAGTTCACGTCCAACGACCTGAGTGAAGGTGCTCAAGTCCTGAGGGCTCTGAAGGACGGCCAGGAGATGTTCCTCGGAGCTGATACTGTGAGTAACTTCAATTCGTTAAACAATAACAAATTTTGGAACAAAATCAAAATTCATATTTTGTTTCACTTATGCCTACATGGCCACTTATTAAACGAGGACAAAAGGTACACACGGTTTATATTGATCGTTTCCTAAGGAGAACAACCGGCAAGAAACTTAATGGTTAATCTTTTAAAATACTCTGGTTTTACAATATTTTTATGATACAGCATAAAGTCATTCATTCAAATTTCATTACAACTACTTATTCTATACCCTTCCTCCAATACCTAGCTATGTACCAAATGTACTGATCAATAATGTTGTAGCACCGAGTTGCTCTGTCTGGCATACTATTGTTAAACCCGCGATGGTTTCTGTGGTATGGTTGTAACTTTTAAAATATTGTAAGTGTGTTTTAAACAAATAAGTACATAAGATTTAAAAAAAAAATGCCAAATACGCAGATAACGTTCGTCTTAGCAAAATACGACCATATTATTTTCTGATCGTACCTTATAATTATAATATGTTTTACAAACTAAAAATATAATAAATTAAAAAAATTACTCCAGCTCCTCGCGCCAGCAGCTCTACTAGGCATCAAATCCAGCATCGGGACCAGCTTCAACCTGTTCCCGAGACTAGCGCAGGATATCCTGAATGCCGTCGAAAGGAACGACATAGTCAAGGCGAGGGCTTTGCAGGAGAAACTCAGCTTGGCTATTGAAGCTCATACTAGTGAAGGTAACGTGGTTGTTTTGGGCAGATTATTGGTTTCTTTGCCACATTATTGTTTAAAGTATCGGCCCGTCGGGGCTGCGGGTTGTTCGAAAGAGATACCGCGGCCTCGGCACAAGGGCTAAGAAGGAACATGGGTGGTTTTTAGTTAGTAGAAGTCTGAAACTCCCTAGCGCTCTGCCCAGAGCGAGAGGGGTTATTTGATGATATCACAACCCAAAAAAAAAAATCGGTGAAATATAGTAGTGAATAGGATTAGGGGCTCGAGGGGTGAGTCGGTACAGAACCTTGAAATATATTTTCACGTTCATGAAATATATTGGTATGCTGAAACGACAATATTGTTGATTAAAATAAAATTATAATAAATCCAAAAAATATTTGCTCTTCAACGTTGAAATCTCATTCAAAGTTACCTATGTTATTTCGGAATTATATGTGGTATCAGTGTGTCAATATCTCTTTCACCCTCTATAAATACGATAGCTAGCTAATTTAATTGGACTGATGAGTATACCTGTCATCATCATAAATATTATGTAACTCTGTTATAACAAATGTTTTTCCAGGTCCCTGGGTACCAATAATGAAGGCTGGTATGGAAATAGCCACCGGCATCAAGGTCGGTCCTCCCTCCCTTCCGCAAAGGCCCCTCTCTGCTGAGGCCAAGCTGAGGATTCAGTACAAACTGGGGGCCTTAGGACTTGGCAAGTAATTGAACAAAAATGTTCCATAATGTCCATAAAACAGGGTTTCTTCTCGAAAATCATGCATTTCTATTAATCGTAAGTTTACTGCTGTTGACTTATTTTTATTAAAGAGTTTATTTTTTTGAAAATTGAAATTTTATTTGTATTTAGACTAGGTTCTGCTTTGCGTATTGAATAATGCTTTTTCTGTTGTGTGCTACTAGGTTTAAATGTTCGAGGTTAATATTTATTTTACCTTTTTTAATAAATACGAGATATTTCACTATGAAAAACTTTGATATGTCTGAATTGCGAAAAATACGGGTGATAAGCGAATTTGTTACCTGTCAGGAACCTCAGGGAGGGTAACAAATGAAAATATACCCTAAGTTAAGTAATCAGAATTTATTTTCCAAATTAATTTAACAAAAATAACGTACACATAATATATTATATATTTAAAAGGTTAAGTCCTATAATTATTGTAAGGGTTAACCCGTTTATATTTTTAACCGACTTCAAAAAAAGGAGGAGGTTATCAATTCGACTGTTACACATTAAATATTACAAAAAATACAATATGGTGTTCAATAAATGTGTAACTAACAACAAACTCTAAAGATGGTTAAAGACAAATACAATTTTATAAAGTATCTATTAGTAAATGGTTAATCAAACGTATGGGTTACAGGTCTATACGGTTAACCCTTTAATCCGAATAATCGAACTCTGATTACTAATCTACAAAACAGCTATTGTAAGATTTGACGATTGTAATGTTTGCGTCTCTGAGCCTTCGCTCGAGATCTATTTGTTCTTCATTAGAATATGGCACAATGGGACGTAGGACTGGGCCTACATCGACGCCGGTAATCATTGGCATGGCTGCTTTCATTGCCTTCAGGATTGCAATCCTACTACCTGGAGGAAGAAAAACATAAATATTATTAAAAAGTTGAGTAAAAAGCGTAGGGTTCATTCAACCAATTTTTTTATAAACTGTCTTTTCGCCGCATTTTATCCGCTTATTTAAGTCGAAAATGTTTTAACGCTGTCTCATGAACGGAATAGCGCATAGAATATGAAAAATTATAGTTGATGTCAATAGCGGTCATTGCCCTTTCCCTAATATCTCTTCCTACGAACCAAAACAAATGAACCATGCATTGTTTTTTAATAGAAAGCATGTTGAAGATCACATCAAATGACGATTCAAGACATGAACATGCTTATTTTTGGATTTCAAAATTTTCAAAGTTAAGAACTTTAATAATGTATGTGGGTCAATGACCGCTATTGACATCTTAACTGGCAGCAACTAATAAGCGTCAAACAGAGGAGCAGCACTTTGCTCTCAACAGAGTCAAGTGAAGCAGTCGACAAAAGCAACTGCTGGTGTCGACAAAAGCAACTGCTAGTGTCGACAAAAGCAACTGCTAGTGTCGACAAAAGCAACTGCTGGTGTCGACAAAAGCAACTGCTAGTGTCGACAAAAGCAACTGCTGGTGTCGACAAAAGCAACTGCTAGTGTCGACAAAAGCAACTGCTGGTGTCGACAAAAGCAACTGCTGGTGTCGACAAAAGCAACTGCTAGTGTCGACAAAAGCAACTGCTAGTGTCGACAAAAGCAACTGCTTCGTTCGTCCCAACAATCTCCTTCGAATAAAGAAGGATTCATTTCTAAAAATTTGATTTTATCCCCAAAACTGCTTAGGTATTAGATTTTGTTATATTTCATTCCCCTCATATCATTATTCTGGTGCGGCTTTCGTGAACCGAAACACCGGTTGGAGTATCTCTTTAGGGATGTTTTTCAAAACTTACTTATTGTTTGTTCACACGAAGACTCTTCGTTCGACGCGTCGTTACACGTGCGTTTACCTAAAATAGAACATTGAATAAAATTCATCAAGCTTCAAAATCTACCTTAGGGATCAAGTCAACCGCGGAAGGCGCTCCGGGCGTCGTGGGTCACGCGATGTTCTCCGGCCACCGTAGACGCGGGCCTGTGGACGGTGAGTAACGGGCTAGCTCGCCGTCCGGCCGTCGTCATGACGGCAACAGACCGTGTCGGCGGCGCGTACGTGATACACGCGCGCCTCAAAGAGATGTCAGCAATATGGAAGGGGCCCGCAAGGGCCGACGCCCGTCGGGGCTGTGGATATCGAAAAGTTACCGCGGCTCCGACACAAGGGTGAAGAAGAAGGAACATGGGTTTGGTTTTTAGTCAGTAGAAGTCTGACACTCCCCTTCGCTCTGCCCAAGAGCGGGGGGGGGGGGGGGGGGTTATTCGATGATTTTCCACCCACCAAAAAAAAGGGATCAAGTCAATTCCTTAAACAACGAAAACTTCGTCTTATAGAATGCGAAGACGCTGTTTTCAGTATTCTTTGACTTAGGCCGCAAATTCGGAGACGCGTTTTTTAGAGCGTGCAGCAGGGAGATGCATGAAATTCATTCAACTCCCCGCTGCACGCTGTACGCCCCGCCTCTCCGAATTTGTGGCCTTAGATAGGCTTTGCTGTACTCTTTGCAATTTGTTGCAACGTTGCATATAGCCCAAGACACAGATTACATAGTATCAGTTTTTTTTTCGTCATCAAATTACTCCTCCCGCTCTGGGTGGAGTGTCAGAATTCTACTGACTAAAAACACCTATGTTCCTTCTTAGCACTTTGTGTCCGGGGCCGCGGTATTTCTTCCGAACAACCTGCGAACTGACAGGTCTTTTGAGCTCCTTCGGGTTGTATTGAAGAAAAATTCTACCCGAATTAGTCTTCGATGCATTTTGAATGAAACTCTTAATCTGACTGCCTCATTGGTCCAGTGGTCGCAAGAGTGACTGCTGAGCATTAGATCATGAGTTCGACTCCCAAGTCGGGAATTTTGTTTTGGGTATCCCATCAGAAAATTCTCAGTATATAGCAGCCACGTAGTCTGGTTTTGTGCCCGATTGATGAAAATAGGGTCGCCCCCTATTATCTGGGGTTTAAACATGACGGTTGTACCATTAGGTACACCTTTGCCTATAAAGGTACAAGTTGGTAGCCGACTGCACGCAGCAGCAGCAGACGACGTGTCGCGGCGACACGACTGGTTTCTACGTATTTCTATGAAATTCCCTCCGTAGTTAGCGACATATATGAAGCTAGCAACGGTCGCCGAGCGGCAGACGCACGTGTCGTCCGACGGCAGATCAGTAGTGCCCATAGATAACAGAAACAACAGGAGATATTATGTCCTTTAGCCGAAAATGTATCGGAACCTGTGTCTTCAGTTTACACACACGGAACCAACTGGATGACATCTGCAGTTGTCGTCTGCAGTCGGCTACCAACTTGTACCTACCCTTAATGTTAATAGAATAGTGGTTCTTCACCATTTTCAGTGATGACTTCGATCTGATCGACCAGTTTCTGGTAAAGGTTAATAGTCCGGTTCAGGTATCCTTTCTCTCCACTCTCTATGACGTCGATGACCAGATCCGGGAAGACATTGAATTCCATCAAAACTATGTTCTTGAACTGTAGGAAGAGTATTGGTGCCAGGTAGAACTGAAACATCAAGTTATCGGTTAAGTGGGGTACAACGTAAGTTATGAATTCTATGCTTAAGCAAGATATATAAGCAGCAAGATAGCCTTGTGGAGTCACCTTTAGACTACCAAGTCAAAGGTCTTTTTTTTTTTGGTGGGCGGAAAATCATCAAATGACCCCCCCCCCCCCCCGCTCTTGGGCAGAGCGAAGGGGAGTGTCAGACTTCTACTGGCTAAAAACCGAACCCATGTTCCTTCTTTGCCCTTGCGCCGAGGCCACGTCATCTAGTACAAAAATCCGCGGTAAGTCAAAGGTCTCAACTTGAGATAGGTACATGTCTTGGCAATCTCACAATTTAAGTTCAAACCCTAGACCTCTGATTCTTCGGAATGATTTTCGTATTGTATAATTATCATTTGCAGCCTGAGATGTATGCCTGACAGATATTTCTCTACTGAATAAGCTTTTGTTTAAGGCAGAGACTTATGGAAACCCAGGTTAAGCAAAAGTTCCCACTAGTTCTATCGTAGAACTGTGCAGTAGAACTAGTGGGAATGATCCGGTTAAGCATGCACTAAACACACAATAAAGAAGAAGGTACTTTGGATTGCTATCGTGTTGAAACTTTGAACGAGGTAAGCCACAATGGCTCAATAGGTTCACCAACCGAGGAGGCACCTTTAATGCAGCCATGAACTTAAATTGAAAAAATGACGGTGTGCAAGTCTAGTGATTTTTTTCGAGTAGTGCGAGGATACCGGCTGCTTTAACTTTTTCCTTAAGTAGAATCAAATACTTACTACATAGTTCCCGGCGTAAATCTTCTGGTCGCCCGTTGGTTTGTTACGAAGTAATAGCAAGTTTTCGAACTCATCCGACTTCACACCCCTGAAAGTGGGAATCTTTTCCGCTGCCAGATCGAAGAACTCCACTATGTCAACTGTAAAGATACATAGTAGGTAACTGAGTTACTAAATAAATATGGTTGTGAACTGCCCTCAATCAGTCAGCTCCCGATCGATCTCCAACTTCGACCAAAAATATAAAACTAAAATTACAAAATCACCCTGACAAGTGATAACGCTTTGAAGACTCTGAAATAGGAACTTCTCCTTTCTTTTCAGGTAGGTATAGGGTCACAGCTAAGGGTAAGGAAGCACACACGACAGAACGGTTTATATCGAAGAGTCTAAAAGGCTAGTACTTAGGGGGAAGAATAAGATCGGCCTGTAATGCAGCTGCGATTGAAGGTAAATGAAATCGACGCACAAACTGTTTCCACGTATTCACCGAATCATTCTGAACCACATAGAAATGTTCATCGGTAATTTCAAAACATAACCCTCCATCTGGCGAAGACGGGTAAAAGAAAACAGCTGATTCCTACAAAACTACAATAACCTATTAGGTAAGGTCATAATGTACGGAAAGGGCTGATTTTTGTATCGGAGTCCCTTCCACCCATCTGCCTTAATTATATTTGGCAGATAGGTATTTAAAAATCACTTCGTGGACCACTTCATTCGATATCTTACCTTTTACGCGTGTAAACGCAGGAATATCATCATAGACTATGGGAGTGTTGGGTGCGGCTTTAGCGACCAGCAACATGTCATCCACCAGTTCTTCGGCACAACTAGGCCTGAAGTAGATCTCGGGCAAGTAGAAGATGGCATCCACGCCAATTTTTTCTGAGTACTTCGTCTGTAAAGTAAAGAAATAATAGGTAGGTATTTGGACTCGTTTATTCGAATATTCGTGCTAGAATACTTCAACCATGGTTATAGTGGTCGAGGCAATTTTGCTTACGATACGGATCAACTGAGAACCCTAATTGCAGAGTAGGTAACACACTTTTCTAATCATCATCATCAGCCTATAATTGTTCCCACTGCAGGGACTCAGGCCTCCTCTCTAGGAGAGGGATGGGCTATAATCCACCACGCGGGCCCAGTGCGGATTGGTCCAAGTGGTTTAGTCCAAAGTTCCGGTTAGAGGAACTCCCACAAACTTACTGCGCGCCTGCACAGCACGAGCCCGTCTTGGCTCCGTCGTGCGCGCCATTGAGTTCGGCGCAGACTTCCCCCCCGTTGGCCATCCCTGCCACGTGGGCCTCGCCGAGTATATCACCGGGTCGACGCGACCACCTGTCGGCCTTCACCCCTGACATCCAGCGTGGCACCTCGCTGCGGTCATCGCCTCGCCAGCTATCAGGGCAGTAAAGTGCACCCACAGGAAAGCCTTACTGAGTGTGTGATTTGTGAACGTACCCAATTCTCTTTTAAATATATTTTTTATGTTGACAAGGATTACGTGGTTTTATTATATGTATAACCTGCGCCACGCAACCCATTATCGTCACTTTTCTAATAGGTACATTGCCGCATATGTTTAAAATGTTCAAATCTAATCAAAACAAAATGCTGCAGCTGCTGAGTCCCTCAAGCGGCGCAAATACTGTAACCTCATTGGTAATTATAGTTTTGAGCCGTTTGGGGTCGAGACGCTCGGGCCATGGGGACCGAGTGCACGTATCCTTTTCAAGGAACTCTCGCGCCGTCTAGTCGACACTTCGCGCGACCAGAGGGCTGGCTCATTCTTTGGTCAAAGGATTAGCATTGCCATTCAACGTGGCAATGCTGCCAGTCTTCTGGGCACTTTCCCGGTTGTCGGCGATGCGGAGGAGTACTGTGGCGCCTAAGTGTATTATTTGGTCAGAAAACATTTAAATACGTACAGGGTTTATACATAGGTACCCGAGTTTACTTTAATAACTTAAATTAATGTTTAATAAATTAAAGTAATAAATAAATCAAAACAAAATTGATTTGATTTTAAAATGTTCGCCTTGTCTTCAGCATCATCATTTCAGCCGAAAGACGCCCACTGCTGGGCAGTGGGCGTCTTCAGCGCAAAAACTTAAATGTTGAATAGTCGAAATAATATTATTACGAATGCGTGCGCAATCATCCAGCAGTTTTATAAATGAATTGAATGATTTTTTGGCTAAACAGATGCCAGTAAATCAATCTACACGGAACTGTCAAATTTTCCCAATAAACCTTGAACCTAGTGCTTTACGATAAAGTTAATCTTTTAATTGTCAAGTTCAACTTGATGTGCTTGGCATCTGTACATACGCACCATTTCTATTGTAGAAGGTAAGGGCGTGCTGCCCACACTCGAGATGACGTATAAGTTTAGTGACGGTGCGATGGCCATCCAGGCGTCGAGCAGTTTCTTGTTGTCAGTCACGTTCAGGGATCGTCCCTCTCCCGAAGTTGCCGCCACTGGAAAAAGGACCAATATGAAGATCGAGAACGAAACATAAGTTAAGATAATATTTATTTTATTAACAACCACGCAATGGGTCCCAAACAACAGCAAACGACAACGCGGCAGGCCCAGAAGGAGATGGTGGGATGAACTGGATTCGTTTTGCAGGAATTGGCAAATCGGAGCACTGGATAGGGACAAGTGGAAAGAGGGAAGGGAGGCCTTTGCCCTGCAGTGGGACACAAATGGCTGATAATAATAAAATATGTCATACTTATACAAAAAAGACATAGGTAGATAGATACGTGCAAAAATGGTAACAACATTATTAGGTAAGAAATTTTCAAAGAAAACCTAAAAAACAAAACGAAAAGAAAGACTATGTTTTCACTCGGATACGCGTCCAATAACCGTAATCATGACTTCAGCATCGTCATTCAAATATTCGGACACTGTCACTCCTCGGTAACCCTGGTTTGCCACAGCAACCGGATTTAGTTGTTCTATACTTGACGGGGTGGCTAGTCTAACTTGCTTAACACACCAAGGATTCAATGCGCAGTCACATGTTAATGGTCGTCAGCAGGATTATACATAGGGAGAGTATCTTGAGCTTTCTTTAGTTTTCGTACAAAAAGTGAATACGATCAATTTAAGGTACAGAACTACTTGCTTAATTATAACATTTATAACACGCAGAATATTTTTGTATATTTTATCTTAAAGCTTGGTGCAATTTGCGATCTGTTTTGACTAACATACCTACCTATAACGCCGTCGACTCCACCGTCCTTTAAGAACTGTGCGTATTGAGGAATGACACCCAGTTTAAGATAACCATATTGATCTACCGGTGTGAACACTGTAACGAGACGACCTCCCACGTTGTAACACTGGAACAGAAAAATAAATCTTTGAATAAAGCATATGATTGTTTGGTAGGGTCACAAAGCCTGGTGTTGTGACAGCCTGGAATAGTAGCGGTGGCTAAGTCGTGGGTTCTATCCCAGGCAGGCGCATTACTTCGTGTAATTTATTTCATCACTACTGCTCTCAAAAACGGTGAAGTGAAACCATCGTGAGGAAACCGGCATGTCCTAAAATCAAAAAATCGAAGACATGTGACATCTACCAACCCGCACTGGGCCCGCGTGGTAGATTATTGAGTCCCAGCGGTGGGTACATTATAGGCTGATGATGATGATGGTGTTGACAGCAATTGCTGAACAAATAAGGGAAGCGTGCTCGCGTCGTTTGACTTAAGTTTATCGTAAGACCTTCGAAACTGGCCTGGCATACACACTGACCTGCAAATTGTAAAAATCGTTAAAAAATAATAATTTCGCGAGAGTATTTGATTAAAATACTTGGCTAAAACTGCCTCGTTGGTCTAGTGGTGGCAAGCGTGACTGCTGTGCACGAGGTCCTGGGTTCGATTCCCAGGTCGGATAAAAAGTGCTATTAGGAATTTTCATTAGAAATTTCCCAGTAGTAGCCCGGAGTTTGGAAGTTGGCGGTATAATACCCCCGTGCCTCGGAAAGCACGTTAAGCCGTTGGTTGGTGGATCTCTCTCCGGTCGTGTCGGATTGCCGTCCCATCGGACTATGAGAGAAAAGGACACTGGACACAGCACACTTGTGCACTATAATATCTCCCGCGCCGATGGCTAATCTCCACTAAGATTGGCCGCCGTGACCGAAAAACGGTCAGGAGGACTATTTTTTTTAAATTTAAAACTACGTAGGTACATTACTTATTATTACTAATTTAGTTTTTTTACTTACGGTGGCTTCCAGTGTGGGCAAAAATGCCACACTTGAAATTATATTAAATAATATGCCTATAAAAGTAATACCCATTTTCACACCTTGAAATTACAGGTCTGAAGTAGAAAAAACAGTTTCTTTTCTTTTATAGTGGAAGGTACTAAAAGTGATTAAAAAATCGTCGAGATTTAAAGTTATCAATTTATTGCCTTACTTTTCACGTTCAACGTGATTGAATATTTATGACTGAAATATATTTCATTACCACGAAATTTCCAGTATTAACGTGACCAGGACTTTATGGATTTTTACTATCTTTATTTAAACTGTACATTAACATGGCGAATCTCCCTTTTTAGGGTTCCGTTGTAAAGGAAAAAAATCAGAGTTTGTACGTGTCTTGGATTTGAAGCCGCTCCCCCCACCGATGAAAAGGATAATTAAGTATATAATATTTTTTATTCTTATAATCTAAGCTTTGCAACCCAATAGGTCTCTATAGCGCTCGAGTAAATCCCCATTTAGCATCCTGGCCTCCCCTACTGTTGAGACCTATAAACTGGGCATGGGCACTGGCAGTTTTCGCTCGCACAACACTAAGTAGCAGATCTCGTGTTCAATTAAATAACTGAAAAGTTTTAATTTTTGACATTTATTTAACTGTAATAGGTTGAGGCGGCGTCCTAATTGGCAACGATCGTACGATCGAATCGAACGATGCGTTTTCGTCGCACGACGAGATTAAACACACAATTTCTTTTTCATTACTCATACCCACTCTGAAAGTAGGTCAGAACATGCCTGCGGAGCGGGTTGAAAGTACTACTTTTCAGCCCTAGGGAGAATCGCTTTCTACTGACAGCTGTCAAATTATTTGTTGTAATTGGGAGCAAACCTATTGCCATCAACCAATGTAATTAGGAGCAAGCCTATTGCCACCAACCGATGTGGTTAGGAGCAAGCCTATTACCATCAACAAATGTAATTAGGAGCAAGCCTATTGCCATCAACTGATGTAATTGGGACCAAGCCTATTGTAATCAAACAATATAATTAGGAGCAAGCCTATTGCCATCAACTGATGTAATTGGGGGCAAGCCTATTGCCATCAACCGATGTAATTAGGAGCAAGCCTATTGCCATCCACCGATTTAGGTAATTGAGAGCAAGCCTATTGCCATCAACCAATGTAATTAGGAGCTAGCCTATTGCCATCAACTGATGTAATTAGGGGGCAAGCCTATTGCTATCAACTAATCGAATAAGGAGCAAGCCTATTGTCATCAATCAAGCTAATTAGGAGCAAGCCTATTGCCATCAACCGATATAATTAGGAGCAAGCCTATTGCCATCAACCAATTTAATTAGGAGCAAGCCTATTGCCATCAACTGATGTAATATGGGGAAAGCCTATTGCCCCCAACCGATGTAATGAGGAGCAAGCCTATTGCCATCAACCAATCTAATTAGGAGCAATCCTATTGCCATCAACCGATGTAATTGGGAGCAAGCCTATTGCCATCAACCGATTTGGGTAATTAGGAGCAAGCCTATTGCGATCAACCAATGTAATTAGGAGCAAGCCTATTGCCATCAACTGATGTAATTAGGGTCAAGCCTATTGCCATCAACTAATCTAATTAGGATCAAGCCTATTGTCATCAACTAATCTAATTAGGAGCAAGCCTATTGCCATCAACCGATGTAATTAGGAGCAAAGTCTATTCACCGATTTAAGTAATTGGGGGCAAGCCTATTCCCATCAACTTTCCTTGTATTCGTAATGAAAAGCACAGTGTTTACCTCGGGTTAAAGATTTATTTAGTCCCTCGAACTATTAGCGCCCTCGCTGCGCTCAGGCGCCAAACCCCGACTCGGGACTAAATAAGTTCCTTTCACCCCTAAGGTAACAATGTACTATTGTGTGTACTAGTAGATTTGTAAGATCTATGTAATGTAGTAATCGCACGAAAACTGTGAAATGTTTAAAAAGTATCGTTTTTAGTTTTAATGGGAAATATAGTATGTTTAATCTCGTCGTGCGACGAAAACGCATCGTTCGATCGTGCCAATTAGGACGCTGCTTAACGGCATACCCTGCTTGTGGACTATTATGTGGGCAGTCTGCGGTGAGACGCGACGTAACGCATATTTGTTTTGGGTTAAATATGCCGTTGAGTGAATCGCGTTCGTCGCGTTTGCAGCGTCGCGTCGTATTCGTCGCTCACGCAGGACACCCCTTTAGCTTTCGCAGCGTATTAGGAAGAGAGAGTGAACTAAACAAAGACAAAAAAGGTCTTCAATACAAACTATTATTATTATAAGTACTATGTTTATCATAGCAACAAAATAAACACCTCAAATATTTTTGTGACTTATTTGAGGTGTTTATTTAATAATGAAGGCTGGTATGGAAATAGCCACCGGCATCAAGGTCGGTCCTCCCTCTCTCCCGCAAAGGCCTCTCTGCTGAGGCCAAGCTGAGGATCCAGTACAAACTGGGGACCTAGGACTTAGCAATTAATTAAACGAAAAGGTTCCTTATCGTCCATAAAACAGGGTTCCTTCTCGAAAAACATGCATGTCTATTAATCGTAAGTTTACTGCTGTTGATTTATTCTTACATCATTCATACCCGTTCATACTCATTCTTACCCGACTACGGCGAAGCCAAAAGGAAGGGTAATGATTTTGGCAGTCTATGTATGTATGTATGTTCCACCGTAGCGCCTAAACTACTGAACGGATTTTAATAAATTAGGTGTCAATAGATTCGTAAGAATAGCCCGGGTGTCATAGGCTATATAAATTTTATAAATTCTTTTTATGACGGAATTTAAATGTCAAAAACTTACCTCAAAAATATTAAATTGAGATAATCATAGCAAGTTTGGTATCAAATGAAAGGTCTTGGTAAGCACATTACAAATATGTATTATATTATAGTTTAAGTAGACGCAAAAATAAAATTCAAATAAAAAAATTAAGTTCAAAAATCTAAAACCCGACTACTAACAAAATCGCGGTCTTAAAAGTAGAAAACAAGAAAATAATTCTTTCTGATATTCTTCGTAGTCGCATGCCACCTTGCTAATGGCAATTAGCAGCCGACTTCTGTATCAATGAGAACGCCATGAAGGAGCATCAGGTATCAGTGGTATGCGACTACGAAGAATATCAGACAAGAATTATTTTCTTGTTTTCTACTTTTAAGACCGCGATTTTGTTAGTGATCGGGTTTTAGATTTTTGAACTTAATTATTAAAGAGTCTATTTTTCAATACACTTCCTCGAAAACTAGCTCTTATTGAACTATGATTAGGTTCGACATGCAACGCATTTCGCATCTCTCACCTTTGTTTCTTCTTCAACCTAGCGATATCAAACCGCCTCGAATGCAATAACAAACTTTCCGCACTTGTATCAAAATGTACTATTGTATTTAGACAAAGTTCTGCTTTGCATATTGAATAATTATTTTTCTGTTGTGTGCTAGTAGGTTCAAATGTACAAGGTTAATACTTACTATAATTTAGCTTTTTAATATATATAAGAGATATTGCAGACATTGTAGGTGTAAATTGCGAAAAAAAACAGGTGAAATACAGAATTGAACAAAGTGCCTGATGTAAAAGTTTTATAATCTGTTGTATTGTAAGCTTTACTTGTGGCAACACTTACTTCCTCATCCTCTCTGTTCTCTTTTGCTGCGTCGTCGCTCATGTCATGTTAATTAATTTTCTATTTTATAGTAATTGTTTCAATTCTAACTTAACAATTATTTTAATAAATAATTACGTTGAAGTTACTCCAAAACGTTTTAATCATCTGCCCTGTAGCCTGCACACACTATTGGCTTCCATATAAGCGTCATCTTGAACAACTGCTTTCTAACAGGTTATGTGCCTAGCAAACAAAGGGAGACACGTTGACACAGCTTTATACGAAAAGTGAATACTGTACTAAGTCATAGTGTGGTGCCAATACAAGGCACAGGGCTAATTGTTCATTGGAATCATCCGTAATAAATTACTAATGACGGATCAAGATCAACGTGGCGGCGACGGCAGGAGTCATGCTGTGCAGCTGACCATACTTTTGGAACGCCGGGGACAATGTTACCCTACGGCGGAGGTGGCAGCTTTGTGGACAAGCTGGAAGGAGTGGTGAATTACCATTCCTGGAAGTTTCAGGTACGGATGGCACTCATACTAGAAAATTTATGGGGTTGTGTTGAGGGCACGGATACTGATGCGGGACGAATTCAGAAAGCTCTCGCTAGAATATGCCTCTCGATCAAACCACATTGCTACCAATATGTACGGGATTCAACGACAGCAAAAACCGCATGGGATAACCTCAAAACTGTGTTCGAGGATAAATCTCTTTATAGAAGGGTTACATTATTGAGACAACTCCATAAGATTCAATTTAATCAATATAGCAGTATGACTGCATATATTGAGGCAGTCATGACTCTGAGACAACAGTTGGTAGATATTGGTAGAACAATTGAAGACAGTGAAGTAGCGGAATTGCTTCTTGGTGGGCTTCCCGAAGAATATGATGTGCTTGTATCGAACCTGGAGACTGCCAACATCACAAACACTTTATCAAGCGAGCTGGTGCGAAGTAGGTTGCTACAAGAAGAATTTAGAAAAAATTCCAATGGAAATGTGGCTGGTACTCAACAAAGTGCATACTATGCAAGTAAGAAGAGCCCCATAGTGTGTAATTACTGTAAAAAGAAGGGCCACATCAAATCCAAGTGCTTTAAGTTGAAGAGGGACTCAAAATTAAAGAGGAATGATGAGCAAGTTCTTCTGGTTGCACAATCCATCAAGAACCAGTGGATTATTGATAGTGGATGTACTTCGCACATGACTAATTGTAAAGACTTTATGATTAATTTTAGTATTGCAAATAATAGTTCAGTGTATAAAGCAAATGCTGATAAACTCGCTTGTGAAGGTATGGGTGACATAAAAATATGTCTTAATAATAATAATTTTGTAATTAAAAATGTGATGTTTGTTCCAAATTTGTCCAACAATTTGATATCTGTCGGCAAACTCGTTGAGAAAGGCTATGTAGTTAAATTTTTTAATGAATTTTGTAATGTTCTGGATAGAAATGGTAAACTGGTGGGAATGGCTTTAAAGAAAAATGGTGTTTATGTTTTTTTTTGGGGTGGTTATGGGTCTACCTCCTAGCGGTCCACCCCGGGCAACGGCACCACATGTCCTCACGGGCTGTGGTGACGGCTGAAGGATCCATATTTAGCGGTGGTAGGCTTCGGCCGCCTGGCGCGCGACCACCCTCCCGCCGAAGTCCGGCGCCAAACAGCTTGTCTGTGTTCCGTCGGTGTGCGGGAGTGCCAGTGCCATTGGGGAATGGAAATGATCAGTTGCACGGCTCTGGACCAGTCGAGGGCTCTAAGCAACTCTGAACCGGATGACTCATACTGGAGGGTAGCGGGATCCGAGGCACGGTCTTTGTCGTTGGCCGACCGCAGTTAGTAGGGGGCCCAAGTACTGCGCCAGCCACGTGGGAAAGGCTGCCCCGCCAACTCGCGAAAAATCCCGAAATGCTCCACTGTGCCAGTTGGCGACTGGACGGGAGGACCCAGTGGCCATTTCGGGGGGGCTCGGGCGTCCCCGCAGTCTCCAGATGAGTCTTCCACAGTTCGGACGAGCTGAAGAGTCCCGTTGGGTAACCGAGTCGTGTCTCGATCATCTTCTGTTTCCCCACAAACATACTCCAATAACATGAAGAAGCTCAAAAAGAAAACGGTTTTTAAGCGGCTGCACTTCCTCCCACTTAAAGTGCACCTCACTAACATCAGGGGGTTGCACTCAAATCTCGATCCGGTCCACCACCACCTCGAGACCGAGAAGCCGCACCTATTCTTTTTAACGGAGACGCAGATAGCGACTCCGTCAGACGTGGCGTACCTCAACTACCCAGGTTACTCGCTTGAACATAGGTTCGTAAAGCGAGCTGGGGTCTGTGTGTACGTCCGCGATGACGTTTGCTGTCGGCGTCTCCGTTGCTTTGAGGATTCAGGGTTATCTACAATTTGGATACTGGTGGACACCGGGGTCGAGAAATCTCTCTACGTCGGTGTCTACCGGTCGCACAGCGGTGACCAGGAGACGACCAGGCTTTTTGAACACCTGATGGAAAAGGCGGATTGTGCCCAGCAACGGTACCCAACGGCGGAGCTTCTTTTTCTGGGGGACTTTAATGCCCACCACGATGAGTGGTTGTTCCCGTTCCAGAAAACTGACCATGCTGGGAGAGAGGCGCGCAGATTTGCATTGTCGCTAGATCTCACTCAGCTGGTGAATGAAGCTACGCGGGTGCCGGATGTTGATGGACACACACCTAATTGCTTAGACTTGCTGCTGACTACTGACCCGGACAGGCACTCAGTATCGGTATCAGCCCCACTGGGAACATCTGACCACTGTCTGGTGAAGTCTATATCTGACAGCTCCCCTCCAGATGATAGCCCTAAAGGCGAGCGGCGAGTTTGGCGATACGAGTCAGCAGACTGGGATGAGATGCGGCACTTCTTTGCGTCCTTCCCTTGGCAGTCAGTTTGCTTTTCTGCGCGCGACCCCACTTGCTCAGCTGAGGCGGTTGCGGCCGTGATACGGCAGGGAATGGAATACTATATTCCATTCTCCGACATACCGCTCGGTCACAAGGCCCGTCCATGGTTCAATGCGGACTGTGCTCGTGCTGAGGCCCGAAAACAGTCTGCTTATCAAGCCTGGGTGCAAGCTCGTGACCGTAAAGTTCGAGCGCGTCGGGTTCGCGCGAAGAAAAGAGCTTTCAATTCTGCCGCAAAGTCCTGTAAGCGGGTGATCCGAAAGGCGCGTTTCGACCACGTCAGTCGCATAGGGGCCAAACTGGCGTCCTACCCTTCTGGCAGTAAACAGTTTTGGTCCCTATCAAAATCGGTCGAATCTAACTTCTGCCGGTCCTCACTACCCCCCCTGCAAAAACCGGATGGGTCGCTGGCTCACTCCGCTACCGAGAAGGCAAATTTATTTGCATCTCTGTTTGCGAGCAATTCGCGTCTAGATACTGGGTCTAAACAGCCACCAACGATTCCTCGCTGTGATTCTTCGATGCCGGAGATCACAATACACATGAAAGAGGTTCGTAAAGTACTTCAGTGCCTGGACGTGAATAAAGCTAGCGGTCCGGACGGTATACCAGCAAGGGTCTTAAAGAACTGCGCGCCAGAGTTGTCTCCTGTGTTGACACGCTTGTACCGCCTCTCTCTCAAAACCAGAACGGTGCCGAACTCCTGGAAGGTTGCTAATGTACAACCAGTGCCCAAGAAGGGTAGTCGTGCCGACCCCTGTAATTATCGACCAATCGCCATCACCTCCATACTGTGTAAAGTAATGGAAAGGGTACTCAACGGTAAGCTGCTGGCGCACCTTGAAGCGAACGACCTACTCAGCGACCGTCAGTATGGTTTTCGCCGGGGACGGTCAACTGGGGATCTTCTGGTGTTAGCTACGCACTGCTGGGGCGAGGCCATCGAGAAACACGGCGAGGCCCTTGCCGTGTCGCTGGACATCTCGAAGGCTTTCGACAGGGTTTGGCACGCAAGTTTGTTGAGCAAACTTCCGGCATACGGCATTCCCGCTGACTTTTGCTGCTGGATTTCTGACTTCCTGAGTGAACGGTCGATCCGAGTGGTCATTGATGGCTGCTCCTCTGACCTTATGGCTATCGATGCCGGAGTTCCTCAGGGGTCTGTTCTCTCCGCGACACTTTTCCTGCTGCACATCAATGACCTCCTTGTCCCTGGTATTGTTGGGTACGCAGATGACAGCACTGTCATGGAGAGTTATACATCCAGCGCAAAAGCCAGTGGTGATGAAGTACGTTCATTAAGAGAGGCCATGGTAGAGCGAACGAATTCAGCCTTAAGACTTGTCTCCGAGTGGGGTGACGAGAATCTGGTAGATTTCAACGCCACCAAAACGCAAGTGTGTCTGTTCACCGCCAAAAGGAGTCCGTTTAATCTGGCCCCTACTTTCCGGAGTGCGTCTGTACAAGTTACTGACGGTCTCGAGCTTCTTGGCACGAAGTTGAGCGCGAACCTGAACTTCGGCGCCTACATCGAGTCGAAAGCTCAAACTGCGGCAAAAAAGCTGGGCATCCTAAACAAGGTTAAGCGGTACTTCAAGCCTGGACAGCTTTCAGTATTATATAAAGCTCAAGTCCGGTCTGGCATGGAGTATTGCTGTCACCTTTGGGATGGCTCAGCCAAATACCAGCTTGCCACACTTGACTCTGTAGAGCGCAGAGCCAGGAGGCTAATTGGTGACGAAAAGCTGGTTAACAAGCTACATAGTGACCTGGTGAAGGTTGCGGGGATCCGCTGGATGCGAGACGCACGGGACCGGTCAATGTGGCGACACTTAGGGGAGGCCTATGTCCAGCAGTGGACGTCTTTCGGCTGAAATGATGATGATGATGATGATGAAGCTACATAGCCTGGCCCACCGTCGCAAAGTCGCATGTCTGTCGGTCTTCTACAGGCTGTACTTCGGGGAGTGTGCGCAAGAGCTCCACGAGCTGATCCCACCATCTCCCTTCTTCCATCGGGAGACTAGACGTACTGCAGGGTACCACCGATACCTAGTCGACATTCCACACATTCGAACGAAGCGCTTTGCTGGGTCCTTTATTATGCGCACAGCCAAGGAGTGGAATTCCCTGCCTGCGTCGGTTTTTCCGAGTTCATATAACCCTAATCTGTTTAAGTCGCGAGTAAACAGGCTTCTACTGGGTAAGCTCGTTCCATCGTCGACATCATCTATGCCCTTAGGGCAAGATTGAAGTCAAGAGCAAGCCCATTTATAATAAAAAAAAAAAAAAAAAAAAAAAAAAACAACTTTAGATATAGGTGTAATTCTCAGGTACACTCTTCGATGATCCTGCAGGAGGAACAGGATGCACAAAGTGCAAATGCTGCTATCACAGTGCCATTGGAATTGTGGCACAGGCGTCTCGGCCATCTCAGTCAACGTGGTATGAATGCTTTAAGGGGTGGTTTGGTTTCTGGTGTAATGTTTCAGGACAACCAGAAGCACGACATACACAACTGTATCGCTTGCCTTGAGGGGAAGATGAAGGCCAAGTCTTACCCAAAGGGACAGGCTAAGAGAGCTAAGCAGCTTTTGGAGCTCATCCACAGTGACGTCTGCGGCCCGATGTCTGAAAGCAGCTGGGGAGGTGCTCGCTACCTAGTGACCTATACTGACGATTTTTCAAGAAAATCTTTTGGATATTTGTTAAAAGCCAAATCAGAGGTAATGTCCAGTTTTATTGATTTTAAAACTCTAATAGAGAAGCAGGCTGATTTGCGGATCAAAATATTACGTACAGATGGAGGTGGCGAATACTGCAGTGCTAGATTCGCAGACTATTTAAAGATGGAAGGTATAATTCATCAAATAACTATACCTTATTGTCCTGCTCAAAATGGAGTAAGTGAACGCCTAAATAGGACTATTATGGAGAAGGCAAGGTGCATGCTGCAGGAAAGTGGTCTCTGCAAGCGCTATTGGGGTGAAGCAGTTATCACTGCTATTTATTTAAAAAACAGGAGCCCCACAGTTGCTTTGTCAGGATCTGTTCCTGAAGAGGTTTGGACTGGATCTAAAATTGATTTAAGTCATCTCCGTGTTTTTGGCTACATTGCCTATTCTCTTATACCTGAGCAGCAACGCAAGAAATTAGACTCAAAGAGCAAGATGTATGTGTTTGTAGGTTATAGTGAGACTTCTAAAGGTTACAGATTAATTGATCCGTCTAATCCAAGCAAAATTATCTTGTCCAGAACAGTTTCATTTTTAGAAAATAAATTTTATGATATGACTACTGAAAAAGATAATAATTATATTGAATGCAATGATCATTACAATATTTTACCAATTAACAATAATTTTGAAAATAATTGTTATCCTGATAATTCTATAAATAATAATGATATTTTATTAAATGATATTAATCGGGATGTTTCTCAAACTCCAGGTGATGTCCCTGGTGAACACTGCGACACACAGAGCGACAATACCAGCTTCAGATCGCCTGAGAGCGACATTAGTTTCAAGTCCCCTGCTGGAGATAATCTTTGGACTGAGTCATCATCATCTGAGGGTGAATCACCAGTTCCAGAGACAAATCCAATATTACCGGTTGCTACAAATGGCCGGCCTGTAAGAACTACTCGAGGTATTCCACCTCTGAGGTATGGTGACTATGATTTATCTCTGTTAGTACATGGTGGATATTTTGATGAACCACAAACATATGAAGAAGCTATCTCTTGTTCTGATAGTGAGCAGTGGAAAAAGGCAATGTATGATGAATACACATCATTAACTGAAAATGGTGTTTGGGTATTAGTTGATAGACCAGTTGATAGAAATGTAATAAAATCAAAATGGGTTTACAAAATTAAAAATGATGCTTCAGGAAATTTTATTAAATATAAGGCACGCTTGGTTGCTCGTGGTTTCACTCAGAAACCTGGTGTTGATTTCACAGAAACATTTTCACCAGTTGTTCGACATTCCACCATGAGAATATTGTTTTCTCTAGCTAACTCTCTAGATATGGACATTGACCACTTGGACGTTGCTACAGCTTTTCTCAATGGAAATTTAAATGAAACCATTTACATGGAGCAGCCAGCGGGTTTTTCGGAAAATAATAGCAAAGTTTGTCTATTACTCAAAAGTATTTATGGTCTAAAGCAGGCCAGTCGCATGTGGAACTGCAGAGTCCATGAATTGCTCTCCAAAAATGGTTACATTCAAAGCAAGTGTGAACCTTGTGTTTATTTTAAGAAAACAAAAGATTATTTTATCATAATTGCACTGTATGTAGATGATTTCTATGTATTTAGTTTGGGTGCGGCTAAGATAGAATTATTTAAGTTACTAGAATCAGAATTTGATGTAAAGAATTTAGGTCCAATAAGAAATTGTCTTGGAATGAATGTAACCAGAGATAGAGTAAAAGGAATTTTAACACTTGACCAGTCAAATTATGTGAAAAGGTTACTTGCGAAGTTTGGTATGACTGATTGTAAACATGTGTCAACACCTATGTCTTTAGATTGTAAACTTGTAAAATCGGAAAATAGCTTGAATGATGACACATATAACTATAGACAATTAATAGGTGGTCTTATGTATTTATGTATTTGTACAAGGCCAGACATCGCACATGCTTGTAGTAAATTGAGCCAATTTAATAATAATTTTGACAAATCACATTGGCTTGCTGCAAAACGCATTCTGCGTTACTTGAGTGGTACAATGGACTACTGTTTGATGTTTTCAAAAAGTAGCAATTGTAATATAACTGCTTATGCTGACGCGGATTGGGGTAATGATCTCAGCGATAGAAGGTCCTACACTGGTTTTATTGTTAAGCTAGGTAATGATAATGTAAACTGGGAGTCTAGAAAACAGCAATGTGTAGCACTTTCTAGCACAGAAGCAGAATATCTTGCGATGAGTGATGTCTGCAAGGAAGTTTGTTTTATGAGAAATTTATTGTTTGAAATTTTAAATACCAAATTAAATATAGTATTGTATAATGATAATCAAAGTGCTCAAAGACTATTGGAAGTAAAGGAATATTGTCATAAGAAGACAAAACATATTGATATTAGATATCATTTTGTAAAAGATTTAATAATTAATGAACAGATAGTTGTTTCATATTTGCAAACGGATAGCATGATTGCAGACATTATGACTAAACCTTTAGGTAAAAGTAAGCATTCAGACTTCGCAGAACAAATGAATGTAACCAAAATAAAATTGTAATGTTTAAATATATGTAATACTAGAAATAATTCTTTTTTATGACTGCATGTTTATAAACTATAGTGGTGTAGCATTATGTATGCATTAAGTATGATTATGTTTGTATTGCATGTTTCTGTTTTAAACGTAAAGCTTAAGGGGAAGTGTAAAAGTTTTATAATCTGTTGTATTGTAAGCTTTACTTGTGGCAACACTTACTTCCTCATCCTCTCTGTTCTCTTTTGCTGCGTCGTCGCTCATGTCATGTTAATTAATTTTCTATTTTATAGTAATTGTTTCAATTCTAACTTAACAATTATTTTAATAAATAATTACGTTGAAGTTACTCCAAAACGTTTTAATCATCTGCCCTGTAGCCTGCACACACTATTGGCTTCCATATAAGCGTCATCTTGAACAACTGCTTTCTAACACCTGACAGGGAAAATAATAAATGAAAATATGCTTTAATTTAAGTAATCAGAATTTATTTTCAAAATTAACAATACATACAATATGAATGCTAATCTATTTATGTAATTTCCAAACATTCATTAATAAAAAGAACAATGTGGTTATGTGTGAATTCAATATGGTTTTACAAATAAACTTAACGCCATTGAAGTGAAAGTAAATGATCCTTTTTATTTATGACCAATAGGGACTGAAAAGGTTACCCGTACAAAGGTTATATTACGGTTAGGTGAAATACCTTAGAGTAAAGGTTAACCCGTATTATAAGGTTATCATCAATATCTGCCTTCGTCCAACTAATTTTGGGTCGGCTTCCAGTCAAGCTGGAATTCTAATTATTGTTCACGCACAGAATAAAATTTGTAAATAAAAGTATGCAAGAAAGTGACGGAGTTAGTCGGCGCTCAGTGCTTTGTCTCTTTTATTCTGGGAGAAATATTTAAATGGTTAAGTCATAAAATATAATTATTGTAAGGATTAATCCGTTTTTATTTTATACTTTTCCGAGGAACCAACAATTACACAGTAAATATTACAAAAAATACAATTTGGTGTTCAATACACCAGATTATGGTAGAATGTAAGAAATCTTTTAATGAACCTAACACCATACAATGTACAACTGCATTCTTACAAATAAATAAAATTCTAATTCTAATAAATGTGTAAGTAACAACAAACTCTAAAGATGGTTAAAGACAAAGACAATTTTATAAAGTATCTAATTTTATAAAGTATAGTAGTAAATGGTTAATCAAACGTATGGGTTACAGGTCTATATTTAAAGGGTTAACCTTTAATCCGAATAATCGAACTCCGATTACTAATCTTCATAACTATTGTAAGATTTGACGATTGTAATGTTTGCGTCTCTGAGCCTTCGCTCGAGCTCTATTTGTTCTTCATTAGAATATGGTACAATGGGACGCAGGACTGGGCCCACATCGATGCCGGTAATCATCGGCATGGCTGCCTTTAGTGCCTTCTGGGTTGCAATCCTACTACCTGGAGGAACATAATGTTTATTAAAAAGGTTGGATAAGAGAGCTCAATGAATATTCTTTTCAAACTAAGTAGCTTTTCGCCGCGTAATTAGGTCAAAAAAGTTTTATCGCTGTCGCTCATGTATTAATTTAGGCGTCAAACAGATGAGAAGCACTTTGCTGTCACCAGAGCCAACTTCAGCTTCGAAAAGGCAACTGCTACTGTCGACAAAAGCAACTGCTGAATTTGCAACGCCAATTGCTGCCCACCATGTCGACAACATTTCACTATTAACAGAACCAAAGTGCTACAGTCTTTAAGAAACCTTATTATCAGCCATTTCTGTCCCACTGCAGGGCCAAGGCCTTTTTTTTTTGGTGGGTGAAAAATCATCAAATGACCCCCCCCCCCGCTCTTGGGCAGAGCGAAGGGGAGTGTCAGACTTCTACTGACTAAAAACCGAACCCATGTTCCTTCTTTGCCGTTGTGCCGAGGCCACGTCATCTAGTACTAAAATCCGCGGCCAGGGCCAAGGCCTTACTTCCCTCTTTCCACTGATCCCTATCTAATGCTGTTATTCGCTAATCCTTGTGAAAAAAGTCGTTTTCGTCCCGCAGTCTCATAAGAAAAAAAGGAAGATTAATTTCTAAATATTTGATTTTGTCCCTAAAACTGCTTAGGTATGTGTTATATTTAATTCCCCTCATATTGTGGGAGGATTCAACCCCATATTTTCAGATTCAAGATGGTTTTTCAAGACTTACTTATTGTTTGTTCGTCACACGAAGACTCTTCGCTGGATGCGTCGTTACACGTTCGTTTACCTAAAATCAAACATTGAAAAAATGGTAAGTTGTAAAAATTATCTATCATCAAAATCTACCTTAGGGAACAAGTCAATTTGTAAAACAACGATAACTTCGTCTTACAGAATGCATTGACGCTATTTTCAGTATTCTTCGACTTAGATAGGCTTTGCCCTACTCGTTGCAATTCAGAGGGAGTTTTTTAGACTTCTACTGACTAAAAACCAGCCCTGTTCCCTTAGCCCTTTGTGTCCGGAGCCGCTGTTTCTCTTTCGATCAGCCCGCATCCCCCTCCTCCGAAAAAATAATTGTTGTAATCCCATTCGGGGAGTGTTTCAATGTTTTTTGAATTAAACTCTTAATAGATGGACTGCCTCGTTGCTAAATAGCTAAATCTACGTGTAGGTACTATTATGCACCTTTGCCTATAACCGCCGCTTTTCTTATACCTATATAACGTTAATAGAATAGTGGTTCTGCACCATTTTCAGTGATGACTTCGATCTGATCGACCAGTTTCTGGTAAAGGTTAATAGTCCGGTTCAGGTATCCTTTCTCTCCACTCTCTATGACGTCGATGACCAGATCCGGGAAGACATTGAATTCCTTCAAGACAATGTTCTTGAACTGTAGGAAGAGTATTGGTGCCAGGTAGAACTGAAACATCAAGTTATCGGTTAAGTGGAATACAAAGTTAGTAATGAATTCTATGCTTTAGATAAGTAACAAGATACCTTATGCTATACAGACCATCTGATAGTTGGACGTTTTGCTACATGGACATTTTGCTAATAGACTTAGGTACTGCTCATTAGACATTTTGCGCCGTTGGACATTTTGCTACTTAGACCTTCTGATCAGGAGGGTCTGTTTTTTGGGGGGTGGAAAATCTTCAAATGGCACCTCCCGCTCTGGAGTGGAAGAGAGTGTCATACTTCTACTGATTAAAAAACACCCATGTTCCTTCTTAGCCCTTTTTGTCGAGGCCGCAGTATCTCTTTCGAACAACCCGCAGCCCCGACGGGAACAAGATATAGCCTTGTGAAGTCACCTTGTTGGACTGCCCGGTCATAGCTCTCAAGCTCAACTTGAGACCCATGTCTTGGCAATCTCACAACTTCAAACCTTGATTCTTCGTGTGTACCTAATTATCACTTGCAGCCTGAGAGATATTTTTCTACGGCATGTAAAGCCAAGGCAGGGCCATAGGTGACAGTGTCATGGAAACCAGGTTAGGCGCTCACCACACAGTTAAGAAGGTGCTTTGGATTGCTATCGTGGTGAAAGATATAATTGCCTCAATAGGTTCACCATCCGAGGAGGCTCCTTTCATGCAGCCATGTTCTGTCTGTCCTGTTGTTTGCACATTACAGGAGCTGATGCAGATGCTGCTAAAGGTGCCAATCTCGTCGCAAATTTTGGGCCGAATCGATGTAAGTAGTTAGCTAACGACTTGTTAGGCTTACGGTGCTAGGTGTAGGTACGTTACGATTATAGACTTAAACTGTTAACATGTGTTATGCAAGCGTAGTATATTCCTTCGGTGGGTGGAAACCGGCAGCCATAACTTTCCCTTAAGTGGAATCAAATACTTACATAGTTCCCGGCGTAAATCTTCTGATCGCCCGTTGGTTTGTTACGAAGTAATAACAAGTTTTCGAAATCATCAGACTTCACACCCCTGAAATTGGGGATCTTTTCCGTTGCCAGATCGAAGAACTCCACTATGTCCACTGTAAAGACACAGATAAACTAATTATCAAGGATTGAACTGCCATCAATCCCTCACAATTTCGACCTAGCATAAATGTATAGTAATGAAATTACAAAATCATTGCGACAAGTGATGGCGAAATCGATAAAATGGTTGAAGACTCCAAAATATAAACTTTCTTTCCTTGTTAGGTATAGGGTTACACGTTATTGTGCTCCATGGGTTACACAGATAAGGACGAACACGACACACGGCGGAACGGTTTATAATATCATAGAGGTTAAAAAGGTTAGTAAGGAGAAAAATGTGGATCGGCATGTAAGTAAAGCAGCAGCTATTGTAGTTATAATATATGACACTAGCTTTTGCCAGCGGATTCGCCCGCGTGAAAATGACGATTTTCCATACAAACTTTCATCCCCTATTTGACTCCCTTCGGGGTTGAATTTCGGAAAATCCTTCCTTATTCCTTGTCTACATTATAAAGGGAACCTCTGTGCAAAATTTCAGCTTTCTAGGTCCAAGGGTTTGGGCTGGGCGTTGATGAGTCAGTCAGTCAGTCAGGACTTCTCTCTTTATTTATTAGATAGATTACAGGGTGGAAGGGAAGGGCCATCGACGCACAAACGGTTACCACAGTATTCAGTACATCATTCTGAACCACAAAGAAATGTTTATCGGTAATTTAAAAAGATAATGCATCCTATATGGTCGAAATGTATGAATTGGCTGATTTTTGCGTCGGATTGCCTTTCACCTTCGAAAGGTTTGATAGATGTATGAAAATCACTGGTAAGCCACTTCATTCGATATCTTACCTTCTACGCGGGTAAACGCAGGAATATCATCATAGACTATGGGAGTGTTGGGTGCGGCTTCAGCGACCAGCAACATGTCGTCGACCAGTTCTTCGGCACAACTAGGCCTGAAGTAGATCTCGGGCAAGTAGAAAAGGGCATCCACGCCAATTTTTTCTGAGTACTTCGCCTGTTAGACAGTAAATAAATAATAAGTATTTGGACTCGTTTTCTCGAACTACCTGATCAATACTTGGACATAATATATATTTCAACTGATCTGGCGCTGCCTGCATCTTGTGGATTACTTCGACCATGGGTATAGTGGTTGAGGAAATTTTGCTTACGATAAGGATCGACGTCTCTACACTCATAACGACGCTACGAATGTCGTTAAGTCGTAAAATCGTAAACTTTCTTTAATAGATTTTCAGCTTTATTTCAACAACATAAGATTGAAAATCTATTAAAGAAAGTTTACGACTTAGCGACATTCGTAGCGTCGTTATTAGTGTAGAGACTGCAGGCCCAGCGCTCTAATTGCACAACATACATTTTTAATACATTGCCGCATTGATTTGAAAAATCGTTTAGAAAACAGCGTAAAAACGTGTTAGGCAGCGGTGTACCTAATATGTACGGGTATTTTGCCAGTTATGTTCAAATCCCATATAATATGGGGTGAGCATATTGCCATCAACCGAAGCAGCAGGCCCAAAGTCAGACCCAATAACACATTGCCCGATCTGGGAATCGAATGCAGGACCTCGTGCACACCACTAGACCAACGAGGCAGTGGTTGATAGTTTCAATGAATAGCATTGGGAATGCATGTGCTCACAATCACCATCAGCTGCTTCACTATCACTATCACTAAGTACATATTATAAAAGAAAGTCGCTTCCCGCTGTCTGTCCCTATGTATGCTTAGATCTTTAAAACTACTCAACGGATTTTGATGCAGGTTTTTTTAATAGATAGAGTGATTCAAGAGTAAGGTTTAAATATCTTTTTGCACCCGTGCGAAGCCGGAGCGGGTCACTAGTTAAAAATAAAGCGAATGATATATTTTGGCTAGTAGATACGTACGCACCATTTCTATTGTAAAAGGTAAGGGCGTGCTGCCCACACTCGAAATGACGTATAGGTTTAGTGATGGTGCGATAGCCATCCAGGCGTCGAGCAGTTTCTTGTTGTCAGTCTCGTTTATGGATGGTCCCTCTCCCGTAGTTGCCGCCACTGAAGAGATAATATTTATTTTATTAAACTGTATTATAATATATACTTTATGGAAGAAAGACTATGTTTTCACTGGAATGGGGGAAAGAGATTTTACGACACAAGTACACAACACGTCCAACAACCGTTATCATGATTTCAGCACCGTCATTCAGATATTCGGACACTTTCACTGCTGGGTAGCCTTGGTTTGCCATCAGCAAGCCGATTTAGTTGTTCTATACTTGACTTGGGGTGGCTGGTCTAAGTTGCTTACACACCAAGGATTCAATGCGCAGGCGCCATTATGGTCGTCAGCAAGATTATGCATAGGGGGAGTATCTTCACCTTTTTTTAGTTTTGATACAAAAAGTGAATACTTTTTTACCCAATTATAACGCGCAGAATGTTAGCATTGTCTTTCTCTATTAAATTTTCTCATTGTATTCCCTCTATATAATGTTTTTGTATATTTTATTTTAAAGCATGGTGCAAGGGGGCTCACTAGTACACCGCCAGTGTACCTCTCTTCAGGATCCCAATGGTCACTATGACATCTTTACGTAAAACTAAAAGAGTGATCTGTTTTGAAGGATTAACGTAGGTACCTATAACGCCGTCGACTCCACCGTCCTTTAAGAACTGTGCATATTGTGGAATGACACCCAGTTTAAGAGAACCATATTCATCTACCGGTGTGAACACGGTAACGAGACGACCTCCCACGTTGTAACACTGGAACAGAAAAATAAATCTTTCGTAGGGTCATTAAGCCTGATGTTATGACAGCCTGGAATAATAGCGGTGGCCCAGTGTTGGCGGCTCCGACATACGAGTATAAGTCGTGGGTTCGAAACCAGGCAGGCGCATTACCACAGATAATCTGTGGCATTACTTCGTGTAATTTATTTAATTATCATTGCTCTCAAAAACGTCGAAGGAAAACATCGTGAGGAAACCGGCATGTCCTAAAAACTGGGCCCGTGTGGTAGATTATGGAGTTACAGCAATGTTCCCAACATTATAGGCTGTTGATGATGATGGTGTTGCGACAGCAATTGCTGAACAAAATAAATAAGGGACGTGTGCTCGCGTCGTTTGACTTAAGTTTATCGTAAGACCTTCGTAACTGGCCTGGGGCTGCAGTCTCTACACTAATAACGACGCTAACATCAGGCAATGTTCCCAACATTATAGGCTGTTGATGATGATGGTGTTGCGACAGCAATTGCTGAACAAATAAGGGACGTGTGCTCGCGTCGTTTGACTTAAGTTTATCGTAAGACCTTAGCGTAAACTTTCTTTAATCGATTTTCAATCTTATGCTGTTGAAATAAAGCTGAAAATCTATTAAAGAAAGTTTACGCTTTTACGACTTAGCGACATTCGTAGCGTCGTTATTAGTGTAGAGACTGCAGCCCCTGGGGGCTGCAGTCTCTACACTAATAACGACGCTAACATCAGGCAATGTTCCCAACATTATAGGCTGTTGATGATGATGGTGTTGCGACAGCAATTGCTGAACAAATAAGGGACGTGTGCTCGCGTCGTTTGACTTAAGTTTATCGTAAGACCTTCGTAACTGGCCTGGGGCTGCAGTCTCTACACTAATAACGACGCTAACATCAGGCAATGTTCCCAACATTATAGGCTGTTGATGATGATGGTGTTGCGACAGCAATTGCTGAACAAATAAGGGACGTGTGCTCGCGTCGTTTGACTTAAGTTTATCGTAAGACCTTCGTAACTGGCCTGGGGCTGCAGTCTCTACACTAATAACGACGCTACGAATGTCGCTAAGTCGTAAAATCGTAAACTTTCTTTAATCGATTTTCAATCTTATGCTGTTGAAATAAAGCTGAAAATCTATTAAAGAAAGTTTACGCTTTTACGACTTAGCGACATTCGCAGCGTCGTTATTAGTGTAGAGACTGCAGCCCCCAGGGGCTGCAGTCTCTACAGATTAGATTAGATTAGATTATAGATTTTCAGCTTTATTTCAACAGAATGAGATTGAATATCTATATTTCTTCCTGGCCGACGGTTGCTAAATTATTTTCGATTGTCTCATTGTTTCAGGAACTAACAGATTGTTTTTCACTGGATCCAACTCTAAAACGGGATTTCTTAGTTTTTGAATGTGAGAAAACGGTATGTACAACTGAAATTCTTATGAACCCACCCAGAAAGTTTACGATTTTACGACTTAGCGACATTCGTAGCGTCGTTATTAGTGTAGAGACCAGTCTCTACGTTAAACAACGATAGAAATCGGTCGTTAAGTCGTAAAATCGTAAAATTTAATAGATTTTCAACCTTATGCTTTTGAAATAAAGCTGAAAATCTAATAAAGGAATTCGACATCGATACGACTTTGCGACCGATTTTTATCGTTATTTAGTGTAGAGACTGCAGGCCCTGTCATACACATACTGACTGCAAATTCTAAAAAACGTTACAAAAAATTAATTTCGCGGGCTACTTGATTAAAATACTTGGTTAAAACTAAGTACATACATTATTATTAATTTTAGTGTTTCTTACTTACAGTGGCTTCTAGTGAGGGCAAAAAAGCCACACTTGAAATGGAAATAAATAATATGCCTATCCAAATAACACCCATTTTCACACCTTGAAATTATATCTAAGTCTGATGTAGAAAAAAGCAATTTCGCTTCTTTTATATTGTAATAGTAGTTTATGCGACTGTGCATAATGAAGGGCATTACAACACAAGTGTGGGTTTAAGAAACGAGCCGAAGGCGAGTTTCTTAATAGCATCACACGAGTGTTGTAATGCCTAATTATGTATAGTTGCATACACTAATTTATCTACCCGAATATCATAAGGGCTCTATGATGGGCTCAGGAACCATAGGGAAATGACCAGCATTGTTACCAGTGTAATGCAATAAAAAATAAACAGGTTATTAGTTGCATTCGTCGCTGCATTTACGATATCTGGCGGAGTGTTCATGTTAATTTCTGAGTCACTATCACTCATTTTCGACGGAATTATAGAACTTATCAGAAAATTTGTCTACTCAATGAAAGGGAATAAAAAGCTAACGAACAAATGACAGCTTGAAATGGCGGCGTTTCGGATATATGTCATTTTTTTTAAATCATAGGCAAACGAACAAAGTCACTATTCTTGTGTCACTCGAGATCAAAATGTCGTGCGATTTATAATTAAAATCATACTGAATTGGGGTTTCGTATCGATAGGTATCTGTTTTAATGCAGATACTAGAATAGCACACTCACTTGAATTTGACACCTGTTCCAAATTTAAACTCATAACCTACTGTTTTCAGTAGGTTATGAGCTCATTACAGTTCTGTTAATTTCTGCTGGTTGGTAATGCTGGTCATTGCCTATGGTTTTTGAACGCATTAGAGAGGGTTTATGATATTTGGGTAGATAAAGTAATTAACAAAATCATCGTGATTTAAAGTTATCAATTTATTGCCTTTCTTTTCACGTTCAACGTGATTGAATAATTATAATTATTACTGAAATATATTTAATTACAACGAAGTTAACGTGATTTTATTCCTGCATGGGTGTTGTTAATTGTGGTGGGTGAGCCTATTATAATCAACCGGGCATAAAACCATACTAAGGGCCGCTTCTAAGAAATTCGTGGGGAAATAACCTAATAAAAGTACTTGACCCGGCCCTAAACCGATATGATAGAAAAAAATAGAAACAACAGTATAGGCAACAAAAATGAAGACAAAGAACTTACTTGTTCTTCGACTAAAGATTTACGAAGTTAAAACTATGAGCTTATTTATATATTTGACAAAATGTTTTACTTACAGTGGCTTCCAGTGTGGGCAACAATGTCAGACTTGAACTGACAATAAGTAATACCATCCCAATACAGCATGTGACCATTTTCACGCCTTGTAATCACAACTAGGTCTGATGTGGAAAAAAACAATTTCGCCAATTTTATATTAGTTCCCAAAGTGTTTGAAAGTGTAATTAAAACAATTGTCGTGATATATTGAAGTTATTAATTTATTACCTCTCTCTTCACGTTCAACGTGATCTAATCATTATTACTGAAAAATATTTAATTACCACGAAATTCCGAGTGTATTAACGTGACCGCAGGATTGAATGGTTTTTTGCTGTCTTAAAACTGTACAACAACTGTACTTGTAGGGTTCCGTGTAAAGGAAAAAAAACAGCAGGTTTTAGTATTATTCGTCTGTCAGTGTGTTACACAGCCATCAGTTCAAAGGTGTATTTAATGAACGCCTAAAATAAAAGCAGAGCATATTCAAGCGAAAATATAAATTGACAGTTTATTATTGCACTGACTGAAAAATGACGTAACGCAATGCAACGTAAAGCAATCAAAACAATGTTCTCACAAATGCATTGCATGCATTGAAGTACAAATCCAGATTAACATGAAAACTTAACAGTACTTTGTCCAACATTAAGACGAAAAGAACGACACACGAGCATATGCTGAGTTGGTAACCTTTTCGGTATGGGCACGCTCAGCGCAACCTTGTCCATGTTTTTCCGTTCTATGTACCTTTTTTTTTTTTTTTACCTTTGTAATTGTTGCTGTTGTGTTGTGTCTGTTTCGAATAAATGTTTTTCTATTTCTATTTTTTTTTTCACAAAAACAAACAGCTAAAATAAAATGATGACGGACTTTATCTACTAAAAATTTAAGATCACACGTTTGATAGGACTTATTATTATCTAATTTTGAAAATAGATCTACTTACAGTGGCTTCCAGTATGGGCAACAAAGCCAAAAATAGAAATATCCATTTTCAGACCTTGAAATTACAACTAGTTCTGATGTAGAAAAAAAGAACCTAATCTCGTTTATATTGGAAGGTACCCAAAAGTGCAATTAAAACAATCGTGGTGAAACCGTGAAAGTTATCAATTTATTATTTCGTTTTCACGTTCAACGTGTTTGAATATTTTTGTTGTTCTAATTCCTGGCAGTCACGATTTAATTATTATTACTGGAAAACATCTGAAAAAATTATTGGTAAGTAGAACGTAAAAACACCTTTCGACGATGTTGGTCTGGATAATATTTTATATTAAGCTTTTCAGATATACCTAGAACTTTTTTGTGAAGCTGCAGCAGCTACGACCGGAAGCTAGAGGTTAACCGTAGCACCAACCGCCACGACAAGATCACAGCGGTGCATTGCCCAGAATTCTCTGTGCACTCTTCTAGAGTGTGCTGCGTTGTACCGTTGAGGCAGTCTCCAGAGTAGTAAATACCGTGAATTGCGTCGGTGCCCGTGCTGAACGCCACGGGTTGCTATTGGGTAGCTGTTGCTAAATAAAATATCAATGGAATGACTGTTCATAAATGTGAAGAGCAAGAGAGCAAACAATGGCTGCCATCTAAATGGAAAAAAACGTTCATACATTTGGCAAAGGCATATTTAATCAGAATAGTGTCGGCCCCAAAACACTGCCTTGTGGGACAAGCTCACCATTAACTTATCACTGACGTAGTTTCCTCTCTTAACACGTTGCTTTCTATTCTTCAGATACCTAATTTGTTAGCAGAGTCAAATGGACTTTTCTGAATGCCTTTATTTTCTTTACTACGCATAAGGGTGGGATATGAAACGGCGTCGAAGGCTTTTGTTAGATCTAGAAAAACAGTGGATTTGTGTTCCTGAATTAACTTAAAAATATGAGAGGTTAGATTTTAGAGGTTCTGAAACTGCGTATTCTGTCGATACCCTGCCTAAATCCGAAATCCGTATTAAAGGCCGAATAATACGTTCTATATATACAGGGTGCAATTGAAGTCATGGGCAATATTCAAAACTAAGACACTACTCACGATACTAATTGCATTAGGGCTACTATTACGCAAATCAAAAATATTATTAATGCAATTATGAAAAACCTTCAAAATGTAGTAAGTCATACAAAGTATCAAATAGTTGCGCATCGCGCTAGCGAATGCTGCTGTAGGTACACTAGGTACGTCGTACGCGTTATTGTGCGTGAACTCTTTGAACCCGCCCGACTCACGTAAAATAGGCAAGTTGCTAACGATTTCATTCATATTACATTCCAACTTTTCCTTCATACTTTGCCATAAGACGGTCAAAACTACGTCAACTTACAACATTAAAAAAACATTTTTACGTAGGTAAAATAAATTTCCTGTAGGTAGTTTTGGCGTATTTACAAAGTTGGAATCACATTATTTACAATAATTGTTGGTCAGTGGGTCGTCTTAGGGGCGGTTGTTCAGGAATCACAATAATTTACAATAATTTTACTACTACTTAGCTAACTAGCACTTACACGTATTTTAAAAGATGCTCAAAGTGTCCGCCGCCTTTTTCAATACACAACAGCGCTACACAACAATACACAACACTGAGCCCTACGTCTGTGATTGTTTTTCACCCTGTTCAACACAAATTCCTGTGATTTCACGAGTTCGTACTAAATTTCTTGTGCGATCGTAAATCAACACCATTTGTAGGTATTGTTGGTTTGTGAACCTAGCCTGCATATTACGCGGTCGAGGCATCGTCTTTACAAAGTCTCTGACAATTAAATTAGTCCACAATAACACTGCACTGCAATCCAAGGACGAGAGGCGCGTGCGGCGATTACGTCACGGGATTAATATCTTAAATAAACATGCGTCAACGCACCTGCGCAATTGTTATGACACTGGTTCGGGTGACCGTCCCCGCGCGGGGGTGATATTCGCATTTTTGCGAGTGAGGAAGCGAGACGGAGAGAGTTCGGGAAGGGCGGCGGCCATACATCAATGGCGGCGGCATGCCTTTTAGCCTATTGTTAATGCTACTTAAAGGAAATGCCGCGCGCGTGGCGGTCGGCCGCAATGACTAGTTATTAGTATTATTTGATGTTTGTTTACTTTTTTTTCGTTCCGCGTTGTACTGTGCGTTATGATTTTGATACTTCAAGACTTATTGGCGTTTTTTGTAAGGAGTAAATATTTTTTTTTACTACTTTTAGTGTTTATTTACAATAATAATAAGCCTTTTGCAGTATGACTTACTACAATTTTATTTAAGGTTTTCCATACTAACATTAATAATATTTTTGATTTACGAAATAGTAGCCCTAATGCAATTAGTATCGTGAGTAGTGTCTTAGTTTTGAATATTGCCCATGACTTCAATTGCACCCTGTATATATATATTTTTTTTTATAAAAACGTTGCCCCACACCACACTAGTAAATTCTCCTGTATCGTGGGTGCTTTCACAAACATATAAACTCACATACACAAATACCCAGACCCGAAACAACTATCAGTAAGTAGGTCATACAAATATTTGTTCCGTGCGGGGATCGAACCCGCGACACGTAGCGCAGCAGTCAATTGCTCGAGCCACTCCGCCAACCGTGCCGTCATACTATGTATATACACACATCAACACGGTCTAGGGATATTTTTAGAAAAGCGAATTACTATCAATGTGTTAATTATTTATATGACATGTATATATTTAAAATATACGTTATTTAATATTCTACCATTTTTTAATAATGGTTAAGGTACTGATTAAAATTTCAGGATTTTATGGAAAAAAAATTAAGCATAGACGGAAACCGTATATGAATTAACTTTTAATTTGTGAGTAAAAACTGAAAAAAATAGAAAAATCATTTAATTTGTGTTTATAAACTTGAAGTTAGTAGTCTGAGAAAGCGCCCATGATGTTCATAACACATCGGCAACGATTCGGCATGCTCAGAACAAGGTTGTCAATGTCTTGCTGCGGAATATTGTCCCATGTCCTTCTGAGGTGCGCAAAAAGTTGATCTTCTGTAGCCAAATTTTCAGGAACTTCCTTCAGAGCTCTTCTTTGCAGCATATCCCACGCATGCTCAATGGGATTTAGATCTGGCGATTGAGCAGGCCAGTCTAAGGCCCTAACATTATGTGTATGTAACCAAGCTGCTACCGTTCTCGCCGTGTGTGCCCGGGCATTGTCGTGCATGAGCAGGAAATCTTGCCCCATTTGTGTTCTGTGAGGCAAGATTACGGGCCCCAGCACCTGTTGGACGTATCGTTCTGCCGTCATATTGCCCCGCACCCAAACGTGATCCGTCCGTCCTCCAAGACGAATTCCTGCCCAAACCATAATTGTTCCTCCTTGGTATGGGTGAACTTCCTGAGGGTTCTGGAGACGGCTCCATCGTCCAGGAACTCGCCAAACACGCGTCCTTCGTGAATCTGGATGGAAGCCGAACCTGGATTCATCCGTGAACAGCACATTGGACCATTGCTCACGGTCCTAGTCCACGTGGTTCCGAACCCATTCTAATCGTCGTCCACGATTGCCTCTCCGTAAAGGTGGGACCCGGAGTGGTCTACGAGAGCGTAGATTGCTTTCATGCAGTCGCCTTCCTACAGTTTGGTCACTCACAAGCACTTGGTGTTCCACTCGCAGCCTTTGGACCAATTGAGTCGCCGTTGCATTTGGTTGAGCTCGCGCAGTAATTTGCAAAAATCGGTCTTGTCTGGGGGTAGTGATGCGACTTGGCCCCCGGTGCCTCTCCGCTACTTCACCTGTGGCACGATAGCGTGTCCACAATCTTGAAATTACATTTTGATGGGTCCCTATGGCCTCAGCAACATTACGCTGAACAGATCCAGCTTCCAGCATTCCCACAGCTCGTAACATCTCCGCCCTCGTCAAATGTCGGCGTTGCATGGCTACAATACCTCAATTTTAACTTTATCTTACGTTTAAAAATGAAAAAAAACTGTAACTAAACGTAATTCGTATTGTTTTTTAAATTTCGCACAAATGAAAATTCCCTCTCCTATACATCAAGACATTTTTATGCCACCGAAACAAAAGAATTTTCAAAAATTTGAATTTGGAATTAGTCTGAGATAAATTACAAACAAATCGGTGTATTAAATTCGGATTCCAATGCGGCCAGTACTTTTCGAGTTATTTAATTGAGTATGAAATATCCCTAGACCGTGTTGATGTGTGTATATAAACATTCTTTAATAGTTCATGTAATAATAAATTGAGTGTTGATTAGCTTTTCTGTGACTTTTAAGATTACGGATAAGGCTGAGATAGGTCTGAATTTGCTCACATCGTCTCTATCGTAAATTCGTAACCCTTGTTCAGGCGTAATAATGTCTTAATTAATGCGTTAAAACACATAAGTAAACGAAGAGGTCCCTATAGATCCCTATAGTTCCTCCTTACTGGAGTACCATATAATTATAATCTATGATTCTATTACAATTAAAAATCCTTAATTGGCTACTTGAGTAGGTACTGTTAAAAACTCACGAAAATGGTTTTTTTTTTCAAAGAACTAACAGAAATAACACGAAGTGTGAAAAAAGTACTAATATCGAAAAATAAAAAAAATAAAGTTACATACTTTAGAAGTGACGTAACTATGGCTAAGAAAAAACCGTGACGTAGGTAACTATGGCAGAATGAAATATGACATCACGTTTCTATAGCGCTGCTTTATCTCACACGTCATTTAAAATCAGTTATAACTAAGCCATTTTCTGATCGATTTTATATTTTTTTTCACACATTGTGTTATTTCTGTTAGTTCCTTGAAAAAACATAAAGAAGATGGATCAAAATTGCCCCACGTCCTATAACAACGTGACATATCTCAAAAAAAAGATAAAAATGTATAAAAAAATATGGCATACTTCTTATGTTCATTTTTTTACACCTTCATATGAAAAAGTTGCAATGAAAATAGTTCAGGCGCTGTTGTGAAAAAATCGTTCTTAAGAGTATTAATGGACCAATTTTAAAAATTCTTTTTTTGTTGGAAGGTGTATACTTCCCAAATAGTCCCATATTTTTTTTTATCGAAATCAGACCAGCGGTTTTGGAAAAATAAACAAAAAAAAAATACATTGTCCACATTATGACTCATGAACATGTGAACTTACGTGTGAACCACTAAAAAGTGAAAAATAAAAACTTTTTAACAAAAAAACAAAACACAAAAAAGCAAAAAAGTGAAAAAAATAAACTTTAGAAGAAAAATCAGTTTCTGAAGTCGGTGGCAAAAACATGAAATCAAACAAACAGAAGTCACCGACTTCAGAAACTGATTTTTCTTCTAAAGTTAATTTTTCACTTTTTTGTGTTTTTTTTTAAAGTCGGTTTTATTTTTTGTTAAAAAGTTTTTTGTTTAAAAAGGTAGTCCCACGGCCATAAAGTCAGTCTCCGGTCTCCAGGATTCTGAAGAAATGAAAGTAACATCTCAAAAATAAGCTCATTTTTGTACTTCACATTATTAGTTTTTCACTGTCTTGTTGTTTCTTTTGACTTATTGCATTATGATGAGACAGAAACGTCAGTGGTAACGCGAGGGAGTGATCGACAGAGGTTGTTTCACTAACATTAACACAAATGAGAGAGACGAATAACGATAGCGACGCGACGGGGCAAGCGAAGCTAAGGAAATGCAAGTGAATAATGTAATAATTTTTTCAACACACTTGCTCATAAAGTGGCTATAATTTCACCGCAATTAGGCACGTAATGACACCTATAATCAAACTGTGACTTTTTCATTGCTATTATTCACTAGTGAGTTATAGGTTTTTTTTTAAATTTTGTTGGTTGAATTGCTACGTTCATAAAAAAGTTTCGATACAAAAAAGATCGTGTTCAATAGTAAAAACAAATTAATGTACCTAGTGCTTCCCCATTTCATGCAACTTTGAATTTAAATAGATAATTTCAACTTATAAGTTTTTAATAAATTAATCTTTCACTCAAATAATATAACTTTTGTTTTCTCTGTAATAAAGAAAAAAAATCCCCATTTTGTCCGTGGCTAAAACTCTATCCGCGAAAAGTCAAAAATAAAGAAACCACATTCTTTTAGTCTATGGCCGATCGTCATTGTTACAGTAGTGGCGCCACTGGTCAAGAAAAAATGCATCGCTACGTCAAACTTAGTACATTTATTTTAGTTCCGTGTTTTCCCGCCTGCATAGATATCTTGGTAGAACTGTAGATGCGCGCGCATTAATTTTTCCCGCTATTGTGAAAAAAAAAACAGTACTTGTTTTAACTGTTGAAGTTGGTAGAACTGTAGATGCGCGCGCATTAATTTTTCCCGCTTTTGCGAAAAAAAAAAACAGAACTTGTTTTAACTGTTGAAGATGACTTTTTAGTATTATTTTCTTCACAAGTGTGTTGAAAAACGTCGTATGATACACGTGTGTATTGATGATTACCGTCCTCGGCTTTCTTAAAACCCTCACCTGACGGCTCGGGTCTCAATGGCGCCCTCTGCGGTAATCACCAACGTTACACACTTGTACCATAATGTACTATTACAGGTACCGTTTGACGGAACGAGATCAATAATGTACCTAATTCTGGTTGGCGTTTGATTAACCATCGTATAGCCCGACAAGCGGGTGAAGCAGCTCCTGCTCATAACATAGAAGCGCACAATCATTGTGTTTCACATGCCAGCATCCAATACTACGAGGACGTCAAAGACATGTTCCTAACGCGAATATTTTGGAAGAAGCCCATTCCCTCTCTAAAAGAGAAGGCCTGTGTCCCAGCAGTGGGAACATTAATATGCTGTTGATGATGATGACGACGAAATAAATAAATAATAAATACGACGATATACAAAATAACGTTCTGTTGTTCTCAAGTTCTAATCACGGCAGGATTCAATCACGGCATATCCGAAGAAAGGAGTACTACACCTATGTGCCTTATAATAGACGAATTAATGAAAGAAGGAATGCCGTGGTTGAATAGGTACTGTTGTTCTTGTATACCTACATGGACGCAGGACATTATAGGTATGCGCCCATGTAATGAGTGTAATATTTTATTTGGGCTGGATGCGTCAGTCAGGAGACTGACAGCGCCATTTAATTGTTCCTTAGAACTCGCATAAGAACGAGTGAAACAACATTATTCACTTGCATTTCCTTAGCTTCGCTTGCCCCGTCGCGTCGCTATCGTTATTCGTCTCTGTTAGTGAAACAACCTCTGTCGATCACTCCCTCGCGTTACCACTGACGTTTCTGTCTCATCATAATGCAATGAGTCAAAAGAAACAACAAGACAGTGAAAAACTAATAATGTGAAGTACAAAAATGTAAAAAATAAAATAAGAAGAAAAATCAGCTTCTGAAGTCGGTGACTTTTGATAATGATGATGATGAATGATGATGATGAGTTTTTATTTTTCACTTTTTAGTGGTTCACATGTGTTTACCCCTTCACAACGTACCGGCGTGATGTTATATTATGAACTGGTGTAAACGATAGACAGACATGAGATTTCAGCAATCCCAGTCCATTTGCTATCATTTATTGAGGAATTCCGTTGCCTATCTCCGAAGTTCTTCATCAGATCTTCACTAAATAGTTTGTATAACCTTTTTTGTAGTGAGTACAGGCGTGATATTATGTTGGGTGATGGCGTAAACAATGCTTAGATATGCTATAGCAACAATCGCGGTTAATCTGCTGTTATTTATTGAAGAGTTCCCCCGATTTCTACAAGATCCCATCATCAGATATTAAAATGGTGACAATGGGACCACACGGGAAGCACCAGCTTTCAAATAAAAAAAGAATCATGAAAATCGGTTCACCCAGTCGCAAGTTATGAATTGATAACCTCCTCCTTTTTTTGGAAATCGGTTAAAAATGAGATTATTTTTGAGATTTGACTTTCATTTCTTCAGGATCCTGGAGACCGGAGACCTGACTTTATGGCCGTGGGACTACCTTTTCAAACAAAAAAAGAATTTTTAAAATCGGTATATTAATACTATAGCGTGAGACCATAGATACGGCCATAGATACATCGTAGGTAGTATCGTGTAGTTGGCAGCCCCGGCAGTTGTTTCTTGCCGCCACGATAGAGGGCGCGCGAGGGTAGTACGCGCCAATGCGCGCTCTTCGAACCAGTGCTCTACGAGCGCGGCGCCGCGTGGTGACACGATTTCCCCGCGCTTGCGCCTGTTGTAATTTCTGTGTGATTGTCTTGTTCGACTTGTGTAACTGTGTTTAGACAATAAACTGTTTTATAAACTATCAAGCAGTGTTTCAGACCACCCCAATAGCCTACCCAACGCTATAAGTGGCTGCCCAACGTGTGTAGGTATAAACGCGTAGTGAAAAGTTGGTCCAGTGTTGTGCAACGAACACTACAAGTGACTATCTGGGACTAATATCGAACCCTGTGTTGTGTTTTGTTCGGCATTATACGAGTAGCGTGTGTGTTATATCGTATCGAAAATGCCGCAAACACGGTCTGAAGATCGTTCGAAGTCGAACAATGATGGCGGCTCGGCCGCGCCCACCAACATTACAATGTCTCAAGAGACGCTCGCAAGTTTGCTCAATACTATGCAGCAAACCCAACAAGATTTCTGCCAGCAATTATTACGCGAGGTGCGGTCGTCAACGCCGCATAACGTGTCGGAGGTCCAAGCATCGGGCTTCGCATTTGGCGCGAACGGAAACTTCGCGAAGTGCACGACGCGCTATGGCGGACGCGCCGACGAATCGTTGGAAAACTTCATAGATGCCGTAATTACCTATAAAGATTGCGTCGCCGTTTCTGACGAAAACGCCCTACGCGGTTTTTCGATGTTGCTGGAGGGGCCTGCTGCAGTATGGTGGCAAGGTATAAAGCGGTCTACCAAGTCGTGGTCGGAAGCCCTGGAGCGGATCAAGAGTGCCTTCGGCGACCGCGACCCGCCACACCGACTTTACGTTAAACTGTTCTCGTTGACTCAAGGAGAGGAGCATACCGACTTGTTCATCGCCAAGGTACGCGCGCTGTTGTCCAAGTTCCCAAAGGACGACCTATCGGAAAAGGTGCAACTGGATATGGCGTACGGGGTGCTCAGTCAACGCATTAGGAAGCGTGTATGCAGAGAAAATGTCAACAGTTTCGAAGAGTTATTGCACAAGTGCCGTAACGTGGAAGATTCCCTGAAGGAGGCTAGTCCAGGTCAGGCTAGTAGCTCGTCTCTAGCGAGATCGCGTACGCAGACGAGTACGCGCGTAGTAACGTCGTCGTCGCCGCGGAATGTGCCGGCCGCCGGCGCAGCCGCCGCCACCGAGTCCGCCGAGACAGCTCCCGCCGCCGTCATCAAGGAAAAGAAGCAGTTTTGTACATACTGCAAACGTTCAGGCCACGAAAAGGCTATGTGTGAGAAACTTAAGCGTAATAGTGACAACAATGAAAGCAGTATTGACAGTAACTTAAAGTCAAAAAGTGAAATTAAGTGTTACGGATGTGGTGCCGCGAACGTAATAAAATCGAAGTGTAAAAACTGTTCGGGTCAGCAAGCGTTTTATTCAGTTGACAGCACGTCGCATAGCGGAGCCCTAGCTCGCTGCAACGGCCGTTATAAAGCGCGCGAACCCGCCGCCCGCGCCGCAACCGTCCCCGTAGTTCCCGCGCCGTCGCAGGGAATTATCCCGCCAACGCGAATGGTTCAAGTACAAGGTAACCCTGCGCCTGCCGTGGGTGATTTATGTTATTGTAATAATTATGATGAAAACGTCTCGAGTTATTATAACGTTAGTTCGTCTGTTCAAGTTAACCCTACGTGTGCCGTAGGAGATCTAAGTAACTTTAATGTTGATAAAAATGTTTCGTGTTTCAATAACATTAGTTCGTCCGTTCAAGTTAACCCTACATGTGTCGTAGGAGATTTATGTAACTTTAATGTTGATAAAAGTGTTTCATGTATTGATTATACTTGTGTATCTAGTTTAGATGATGGTTATAGTTGTAACTTACCTTTTCGTCGCCCCGTGTTAAATATAAACATTCTGGGAAATTGTGGTACTGCGCTCGTCGATACTGCAGCTACTAGCTGTATCGCTGGTCACACGCTCTACGCTCTCCTACTCAGGTTAGGACACCCGTTAGTGCCGTCAACGCAAAATGTTAGGTTGGCGGATGGTGTTAGTAGGGAGATGAATGTACTTACCACGGAGGTAAAGGTGACACTACACCATAAAACTGGAGTAGTAAAGTTTTTAATTTTTCCTGAAACTAATAATAATGAAAGCTTATTAGGTATTAATTTCCTTACTTTGTTTAACCTTGTATTTAATTTTGGTGAAAGTAAATGGCACTTTGCAGAAAACAATAACCATAAATTCGAAATACAGTTTGAAAAGGTTTCGTCACCTGTATCTTCGTGCGCCGCTTTAGAGGTGCTCCGGGACGATGAGGCGACTTCGCTTGATTCCGAACAACGTCAGGTTCTTGCCAACCTCCTCGTGGAATATGAGGATATCTTTGAGCCAGGGGGAGTCGCGACTCCGTATGCCGAGCACATTATTGATACCGGCGATAACCCCCCTATTGCTGTCCCGCCCTATAGGTTGACGCCTGCAAAGAAGGAGCTTATGCGGGCAGAGCTCGATAAGATGTTGGCTGACGGTATAGTCGAGGAGTGTGAGTCCGCTTGGGGATCTCCCGCGCTCCTAGTGCCGAAAGCTAATGGTAAGGTACGTTTTTGTGTTGACTATAGGAAGCTCAATGCGGTTACGAAAACCGACGTCTATCCGATGCCATTGATAGACGAGCTTGTTCAGTCTACAAAAAAACATTGTTTCATGAGTACCCTTGATATGCGCAGTGGGTTTTGGCAGGTTTCTGTCCGTGAACAGGACAGGGACAAAACTGCATTTTTGACGCCGTTTGGTTCGTTTCGTTTTAAGCGTATGCCGTTTGGTTTGAAAAACGCCCCATCAACGTTCCAGCGTCTCATAGACAGGCTTCGTGCAGGTGCCTCACTGAAAGACGTGACCCTGTTAGCGTACCAGGATGATCTCTTGCTGATTTCAGGTGGTAGCTTCGAGAAGCATGTCTCAGATCTGCGCGCAGTGTTCGAGAGGTTACGTTTGTTCAAGTTACGCGCGAATAGAGAAAAATGTGTCTTTGCACGAGACAAGGTAAAGTATCTTGGTCATGTCATAACACAGGATGGTGTGTCAGCTGATGAAGATAAAGTCCGTGCAGTCCTGGATATGAAGGCACCCTCATCGCTGCGTCATCTTAGGACCTTCTTACAGACGTGCTCGTGGTTTAGAAAATTTATTCCCAGTTTCTCTGCTGTCGCTGAGCCGCTGACACGCTTACTGAAGAAGAATCAGCCATGGTCATGGGGATCAGACCAGGCTTGTGCCTTTCAAGAGTTGAAGACACGGTTGTCTTCGGCACCGATTCTTGTTCAAGCCGATTATAGTAAGCCATTTGTGTTGAGGACGGATGCTAGCAGCTACGCCGTAGGTGCTGTGTTGTTGCAGGGCGAAGGTAAAGACGAACGCCCAATAGAGTACGCTAGCCGTCTGCTCATTCCAGCCGAGAGGAATTACAGCACTACGGAGCGAGAGGCACTCGCTGTTGTGTGGGCTGTCGAACGCTTCAGAGGTTATATCGAAGGTCATGAGGTCATTATAGGTAGCGATCATCAGCCGTTAAAGTGGCTCCTTACTCTGAAATCGCCATCGGGTAGGCTCGTTCGATGGGCTCTTAAACTACAATGTTTTAACATTCAGTTTCAGTATACACCTGGAAAAGCTAATGTGATCGCAGATACACTCAGCCGTCCGCCCTGTAATGAAGAACAGAAAAGTCAGTGTGGAATTTGTTCTGTGGTCGTAGACTTACCTGCTAGAAGTCCAGCTGATCTCCGGCGTGCGCAGCTAGATGACCTGGAACTAAAGAAAATTATTAGTGATCTGGAGGATACATCTGATGCCGAGTCTATAGGAGTTAAGCGTTGGTCAGAAAGAGGCTATTTCTTGCAGCAAAGCGTGTTATATAGGTATAATCCTGATGTGGATAGTGAAGAGCCGCAGTTGGTAGTTCCAGCTTCCCTCCGCTCAGAAATTTTAAAGGAATGCCACGACTCCGACATAGGCGGTCATCATGGAGTCGATAGAACGTACAGTAGGGTCGCTCATGGTTTTTATTTCCCAGGTATGCGCAGGATCATCACAGACTACATCAAGACCTGCACCACCTGCCAAAAGTACAAGTCTTCAAACACGAAGCCATCGGGTCTCTTACAGACTCCTGTTTTAAACCAAAGGGGAGAAGTGTTGGCCATAGATCTGTTCGGCCCGCTTCCTAAAGGAGACAATAATGAGAAATGGATATTGTTGGTAGAGGACACAGCGACCCGTTGGACCGAGCTGTACGCCTTGAAGGAGGCAACCTCGGAGGTGTGCGCACGTACGTTAATTGAGGAATATTTTCTTCGTTATGGTTTTCCTCGACGCATTGTATCGGACAATGGCGTTCAGTTCGTTTCAGCAGTTATGCAGCAATGTATGTTTATTTTAGGTATAGGTCAAGAGTTGTTACCTTTATACCACCCGTCAGCTAATCCAGCTGAACGTAAAAATAGGGATTTGAAGTTTCAGTTGTCACGTCTAGTTGATACCAACCACTCGTCATGGCCACAGCACCTTCCCGCAATAAGGTTCACCATGAACTCGTCGGTGTGTCAAACTACGGGTGCGTCTCCAGCTTACCTCATGTTTGCTAGGGAGCTTCGTTCGCCACTCGACGTGCAGCATGACATTAGGTCGATTCTTAATAAGGACAATTTTGTTCCTCAGATTACGCCCTATTTGGAGAGTTTTATTAATAGTCTAGTTTCTGTAAGAGAAAGAGTTGAAGCTCAGCAGGATCGTCGCAAGGAATGTGCAGACAAGTCTAAGAAGCCTGCCGAAGTTTTCGAGATTGGAGACCAGGTGCTCTTAAAGTCTCATGTCCTTAGTAATGCTGCTAAGAATATATCTGCTAAGTTCATTCCGAAAAGGGATGGTCCATATGTCATTGCAAAAAGGGTTAGTCCTACAGCCTACTGCCTGGCAGATTTAGATAAGCCTGAGGGTATTTTAGGCAAATTTCATGTATCCGAGCTCACGCGTTTTCATTCCCGCGGTGACTCGCCTCCTCGTCCCGTGGTCCCGAAAAGAACCAGAGGACGTCCACGAAAGCACGTTTGTCCCGTTTGTTAATTTGTATGTTTTGCGAGTTCGTGAGCGAGGGCGTTCTCACGACTCGAGGGGGAGTGTATAGCGTGAGACCATAGATACGGCCATAGATACATCGTAGGTAGTATCGTGTAGTTGGCAGCCCCGGCAGTTGTTTCTTGCCGCCACGATAGAGGGCGCGCGAGGGTAGTACGCGCCAATGCGCGCTCTTCGAACCAGTGCTCTACGAGCGCGGCGCCGCGTGGTGACACGATTTCCCCGCGCTTGCGCCTGTTGTAATTTCTGTGTGATTGTCTTGTTCGACTTGTGTAACTGTGTTTAGACAATAAACTGTTTTATAAACTATCAAGCAGTGTTTCAGACCACCCCAATAGCCTACCCAACGCTATAATACTCATTACGAACGAATTTTTCACAACAGCGCCTGAACTATTTTCATTGCAACTTTTTCATATGAAGGTGTAAAAAAATGAACTTAGGAAGTATGCCATATTTTTTTATACATTTTTATCTTTTTTTTGAGATATGTCACGTTGTTATAGGACGTGGGGTAATTTTATATGGATTGTGATCCGTCTTCTTTTTGTGAATATTTAACAGTAGTCAACTAGTCAAATAGCCAATTGGCAACTGGATGACTCTTGTCATTCAAAAAAGTTTTTCAACTTTTAAGTTTGTAGATGGTTTGTAGGTACTTCAATCTGGAACGATACATTCCATAGCCCATTTCACATCAGTAAAAAATCGCAGGCAGCTGGGCCCACATTTGAGGCGAACCGCTGAGGGCACAAGTCCTGCTCACACTTGAGCAAATCAAATCAAAATATTTTAGAAAAGTGTTTTTGTAAAGGTAGTCAGTTAGTGGGCCCTATCGGAATACCAGCGCTGCGGTATTTGTTTTCATTTATCGCAGCATCATGCTGAGATAGGAGCCTTTTTGGCCTCGCACAGGTCTTCTCTTTATTATTTAGTTTTATATTCTTTTTTGTTTTTGTTATTATTATTTTTGTAGTTCCTGTGCTTGTCCCAAATAAATATTTTTCTTTCTTTCTTTCTTTCTTTTAGTGGCCCAAAAGTCTGACTACCAGTTCTAACGCACTAACTGGATTGTGGAGGACAGATAGGCAGTAACTCTATTTAAAATACTGGTATTCAGCTATATGTACGCAAATATTCTATACGACATCAGCAAGCAGATGATGATGTCTTATAGAATATTTGCGTTTTTAATTCATTCTTTAGTTTAATTCATGCTCTCTCTGTTGGTAGTTTTTGGACAATCTTAGGCGTTTTGTGAAGCGTTCAGGGAAGGGTGTTACCAAAATAACATACCAAAATGTGCCTGAAGTCAGAATTTATTTGATAAAATACGTACGACTTTATAATCATTTATAACTAAATAGTTGAAAATGTTAATACGTTTGAAATGTGTCTGTTCGTCTGTAGATATACAGAGTGGAATTTCAAAACGACATCTGTAAGAAAAATAAAGGACGTAGCAAGTCAAAGGAATCATTCCTTTATGTTTAAAAAGAAATAAATCTGGATTCAAAGATTTTCGAACTTGACTCGCCAGACTCGGGAATCGAGCCGGTTAAAATCCGGAAAAATTATACTCTTAATTCTTATTATTGGCCCCATCGATTAATGCCATAAAATAACAGGGTACGATTTTTCGGTTTTGGCCGGCTCGATTCAAAAATGCGGCAAGAGAATTTTCGAAAATGTTCGAAAGTATATTTGTTTCTTTTTAAAAATAAACGAATATCTATCCTCGCTATTTAGAGTACTTTTAAAAAAATCCACCCTGTAAACTGTCCCAAATGTATATTTTGTAAAAATAAATAACAAAAATCTTCTTTTTTCATAATTTGGTATCTGAGGTTTAAATAATGGAAAATGTTAAAAATTTATTTGTCGATCTCATCAAACTGCAAGAAGTTAACGTCAAACTGCAAAAACAGACATAAACCCAAAACCCAATTGTTACGAAAGAAATGGATCCTTCTAGTTTCCTTGATCATAGTATGTCTCAGATGTGACGATCGAAACATTTGCTCTCTGTAGGTTCTGTAGTTGCTCTTCTTTCTCTTCAGCAGTGAGTTCTTCAATGGGCTCAAATGGTGGGCCCACATCGATGCCAGTTATTAATGGCAGGGCTTCCTTCAGGGCTGCGATCACATTACCTGTTGGAAGAAATAATAATATTAGTAAAGGGAGCTGTCGCCACACGATATAGCATCAGCCTTAAGCTTTTGTCGTCACATCAGTCGTTGTTGCGAATTTTCGACGCTGTTAAATTTGACATAGTATTTTTCGAGATCACGTAGGTAGACTTTTACTACTTCGTCAGTCTAGTGGCCTCAAGCACTGTGAATAAGGTACTGGGTTTGACTACCGATACCGGTCGGGCTAAGTTTTATTTTTGCCATTAGGATTTTTTCAGTATCAGCCACGGAGTTTGGATTTGTGCCCGGTTGATGGCGGTAAACTAACTCCATATAGGACTTAAACATAACTAGCGAAATGTAGATGTACTTGTGGGTGCACCTACACATACCCTCTTGGGCATTACAGGTGCATTATTATGTTATTAGAACTACAGGAGAAAAAGTGTTTTTTCTGACCGTTTTCAACGATGATCCCGATCAGATCAACCAGCTTTTGGTAGTCATCTGTAGCCCTCGTCAGGTTTCCTCTCTCGCCATAATTTATAATATCGAAAACCAGGTCCGGGAAGAAGTTGGCCTGTGCCGACACATAGTCAAAGTCACGTAAGAAGACTGCCGATGCCAGGGTGATCTGAAATATGAAGTAAGTACCTAGTTAGTTGAGAAAAAGTGGATTTAAGACATACGATGGTTAAACGAAGAATGCTGATTTATAAAGAAGACCAGCTAAAACAGTTTTAAAACATTATTTTTTCTCGTTAATAACAGATTAATGAGAAAGTATAATGCAGAGCTTCCTAATCCTGAAGATATAGCCCCATTACTAGAACTCTTGGCACAGGCTGCCAATAATGTCATTAAGTATAAGCTTACATAGTCAGCGGTGTAGAGCTTCTGTAGGCCTGTTCGCTTGGGTCTGAGTAACAGCAAGTTTTCGAACTCATTCGACTTCACACCTCTGAAGTTGGGGATCTTAGCTGTAGCCAGTTCGTAGAACTGCACTATGTCCACTGTAAAAATACAGTAATGGTTATTGGTACGTATATTATCGTTATTCGTAAGAAGGTCTTCTACATATATTAGAAATCACGTTTAGGAACTCAAACGGAGATGGGCAGGACACCTAGCAAAGCATGGTGATGGTAGGTGGAGTAAAGATGTGACAGCAGGCGTCCAAGAAATGGAAAAAAAAGTATTGGTCGGCTGGCGGTGAGATGGGCAGACAACATTGTTGCCATCGCGGGAATATCCTATGAGTTTGAGATGAGAGCGTAGAGCTTGGCACAAGCTAAGAAAGGCTACACCCAGCAGTGGGAGAAGTTGGGCTATGCATGATGATGATGAATTGTTAAAATGTTATTGGGAGGTTATGAATTCAAAGGTGATCCAGGAATATGTATCCATCCTGGTGAAAATTGGCACAGTTTAACCTGAAGCCAAAGTAGTGATGGCGGGTCAGATTTTATCTGTTTTCCCGAAAAAGGTAACAAATGAGTAGTCAATAAATAAATCCCAGAACAGAGTGCATTACCAAATACGCCTGTATACTCCGGAAAGTCATCATACACGATTGGAGTGTCTGGAGCAGCCTCAGCGATCAGTTGTATGTTGTACACCAAGTCTTCGGCACACTCGGGCTTGAAGTAAACCTCGGGTTTAGCGAAGATGGCATCCACGCCAATTTTTTCCGAATACCTCGTCTGTAGAACGTAATATACATAAAATATTATACTTATGTTTTGATTTTGTTTCCAATACCAAACGCAAGAGAATACGAGACCAGTTACCAACATGATGGTCTGACCAAGTACAGTGAAACTTCGTTAACTGGGACCTGGATAAGTGAGAAACCTCTATAACTGGAACTCATACTGGGGTCCCATGAGACAGATTTGTATATCTGAGACACTGGGTAAGTGGAATACCTCTATAAGTGAGACAAATTTTCAGGTCCCTTGAGGTCTCACTTAACCAGGTTTCACTGTAAAAAAGCTACGCGTCTCAAGCGAATTTCAGCAGGCGGTGATGGCAACTTTGAACCGGAGTCGACTGAAGCACGTTGTCCGCTCAAGAAGTTCAGTGAGTACGACCCTCAATAATAAAATACCGATTGAAGAACAAAAAAAGAAGCAAAAAGAAGAATATGACAGTCTTATTCCAAGTAACTACAGCTACATACCAATTCCAGTGTATCAGGGAAAGGTACGGCTCCAACACTCGCGATAACGAAGAGTTTTAGCGGTGGTGCGACGGCCATCCAGGCATCAAGCAGTTTCTTGCTAGTAGACACATTTAGGGATGGTCCCTCTCCCGCGGTTGACCCCACTGAGAAAGCAATCGATATGAGGACCTGGTTTAAAGTGATGACATATTCATCAAATTAACTTTGATTTATAGACATGTTGGCGGATGGAGACACTGTTTCCCGCACATCTAAAATAGAAAACATGATTTTCTTAACACTAAAAGACAGCACACTTAGACCATATGGACAAACTTAGACCATACCTAAGTGTAGCGCCAACCAATGGTTTTAGTTGAATTTTACTTCAAGAGGCCGCAGATTCGGCTAGTTACGTGATCACTTCCGGATTGCAGTAGCCAGGATTACTTAAAGACAAAGTATTTTGAAAGAGCCACACACCCAAGACGCCATTAGCTCCAATGTCTCTTAAGTATTGTGCATATTGAGGAATGATATCGTAGTTAACATTGCCATAATCGTCTGACGGGGTGAATACTGGTACGAGTACACCTCCCACTAGGAAACACTGGAACAAAACACAAATAAATAAGTATTTTTCACATTGTAGACAAGCTGTTGCTTGCGACCTTCGTCTGCGTGAAATTATTTAAAAAATAAATTTAATATGTATGTAAGTTAATAATTATGTACTTATAATAAAATAGAATTAAATAATTCTTAAGGAAATAATTAAAGTATGAAACAGACAGACAAAAATGAAAATTTCATTTTTCATTTTCATTTTTTTTTGTCTGTTTGTTACGCATGATCTGCGAAATGGTTTTGACGGGGCTTATGTTATACTCCTTATATTATTATAGATTTATAGCAGAGTTATTTTAGAAAAATTTCAAGGGTATGGGACCCTTGAAAAACCTTTGAAACTATTAACAAAATTCGATTCAAATTAAACTTATATTTTAAAATAATTTCACGCGGACGAAAATCGCAGGTAAAACATAGTAAATAAATAAATTCTCCTCTAGCTACTTACATCATCGATGGCTTCCAGTGTTGGCAAATACGCCACACAAGAAATGACAATGGCAATTCTTATAAAAGTACACATCGTCGCAACTAATTTGCAGACGACTGTATATAATGATCATGGAACAGCTTAATATACTCAAAAAATCGTGATGGATTCCAAGATATCTATATTGATAAGAATTTTCTTTTTTATAGCATTCTTGTGCACGGTGAACGTGAGAGTGTGCAAGTGATTAAACTGAATTATTTGGTTGGCACGATCCCGAGTGTAGGATAATTAAATAATAGTTGACGAATATTTACAAAAACATCGTAAACGCAAATTGCAGTATTTAAAAAAAAAACTGGCCGGACTTGCACGTGAAGGGTTTGACTTCTTACAGGATTTCCTGTTTCTATTCGTCTATTATTATTATTGTTATTTTTTGTATATTGTCTCGTGTTGAACTAATTTCTGTATGTTTTCAGAATTTTAGGCCCAGTAGTTTCGGAGATAGAGTAGAGACAGACAGACAGACACACGGTCACTCGTGTGTCTCAAAAGGAAAAAAAAAACGGACCTTTATAGGATCACTCCTATAAAGGTTCCGTTTTTTCCTTTTGAGGTACGGAACCCTAAAAAGTAATTTCTTTTTCATAAATTACTACAAAAACTACAAATACTTATTGTAAGTATGTTCTGAAATTAAGTAGAACCACAACGGAATATTTCGCGAATTCGCTTGGAAAATCGAATTTCGTGGCCCCCGGGTACGAATAATATAAAATTGATGAATCGAGAGGGACACTAAATAAAAGATTTATAAATGGATGATACAGACATACGATGGCCTGAAAGTCGGACAACCAGTCTTACCAAGGGGTATCGTATTACCCAGCACTAACTGGATCGTAGAGGTCAGTAAGGTAGACGCACCATGTAAAATACTGGTATTCACCCGGATCCAGTTAGACTGGACCCAAACATAGTTGGGAAAAGGCTTGGCAGATTGACATACACATACATACTGTGCAACCCGATGAGATTTCTCATTGGGAAAATGTAATTTTTTTATAAAAATCATCTTCGGAAGTCGGTGGCGAAAATCAGAAAAGCGAAATCAAACAAAGAAATGTCACCAACTTCAGAAGCTGATTTTTCTTCTGAAGTTTACGAAGAAAGTGTAGTTGTTTTTTCACTTTTTTGGGATTTTGATTTATTCACTTTTTTGTGTTTATGAAGTCGGTGTTTTTTTGCAAAAAAGTATTTTTTTTCTGAAGTTTATTTTTCACTTTTTTGTGATTTTGTTTTTATTCAGTTTTTTTTTTATGTTTTTGAAGTCGGTTTTTTTTGCAAAAAAGTTTTTTTTTGTTTTTTTTTTGTGGCATGTGGCTACCTAAACCACTTATACGGGTTGTATTTGGGCGTGTGTAAAAATCATGATATACCAGTAGTAGTATATGTGTAGTATATAACGAAATTAAAAGAAAACTATCACAGCTAGGTAGGCTTTACTTTACGAGTAATAGGCGACTAAGTTATAAAATGTATCTGTACAAAATATTTTCCTATACAATATAATGTGTCTTAACCCTGCGGATAATGTAGTGGGCAGCAATATTGTAATTTTTTAAATTATTTTTTGTCTGTTTCTACACTGTATACTGTAGCTGTTTATTGTCCCTGAATAAATAAAATAAAATAAAAATAAACCCTGCAAATGTAAGTTGGTTTTATTTTTACAATAAAAATCATCATGCAGAGGCAGGTAGCCAGGGTGGTTAATAAGTTTAGTAAGTTCACATATTTTGATGGGAAACTACGGAACCCTACATTGTTCGTGATGGGACATGTTAACTCATTATTTAGTGTACTTCATGCACGGGTTTTAGTTGTAATCTTAAAAATATTAGGCCTTTTTATGAAGCGTTCTATCAGGGAAGGGTGTTTGGGGGAGAATGAGGAACAGGGTGTAAAGTTCCTCATCCCCCGTTGAAAAGGGAGGATCCTCCGACCGGACGGGTGTTGTGTCCGGCGGGCTAACTGCCCGACAGTTGTAAGTCGGGAACTCCTATATAGGCTTATGTCGCGGATAATGTTGATAGCGCGATGTAGGAACTTCTGTCGATCGTTTGGTAGTACGCAGGTGTTGCGATAGATGTCGCTAGTCGCCACAGGTGTTACCAAAATAACATACCAAAATGTGTCTTATGTCAGTCAATCAGAATTTATTTGATAAAATATATAGTCATACAACATTATAATAATATACTAGCTAAATTGTTGGAATACATACTTTGAATATCGATTGGTTGTAGTTCGTGTTAAAAATCGCTAAGCGGTTAGTTCTTCTCTTCTTCGCCAAGTAGTTGGTGACTGCTCTCGTGGTATACTTTTAATCTCCGACCGAAAAAGAGAGGTGTTACTTATAAGTTTGAAGTGTGTATCTGTTTGTCTGTAGATATACAGGATGGAATTTCCCAATGACATCTGTAGGGAAAGTACTCCTAAATAAAGGAGGTAGCTAGTCAAAGTAATCATTCCTTTATCTTTCCTCAATCTTAAAAGAGGAACAGTTCGGTTTCAGAAAAAATAATTAACAACTCTTGCATGTTTCTCGCTTGTTTTGTTTATTTTTTTTTTAAAAACGTTGCCCCACACTAGGAATTTCTCCTGTATCGTGGGTGCGTTTACAAACATTGAAAATCACATACACAAACACGCCCAGACACGAAACAACTATCTGTAGGCCATACAAATACTTGTTCCGCTTGTTACAATGATTACTTCTAGTCTGAATAAGAAAAGACCAATAGCATTGGTATTTCTTGACATGTCAAAAGCATTTGACTTAGTTGATCACAAACTGCTTCTCTTCAAACTTAATTGTAATGGTATTACGAGAAACGCATTACAGTGGTTAAAATCTTACCTAAATAATCGACAACAATGCGTAGAAATATTAAGGCATACCTTGTCAGAAAATAAAACACATAGATCAGCTTATCGTCTAAACTCATGTGGTGTTACCCAGGGCAGTATATTGGGTCCCTTTTTATTTTTGCTCTATCAATGATTTGCCCAAGGTTACCCAGTATTCTTGCATTCTGTACGACGACGATACAACTCTTAGTATTGAACTCACTGATGACATTATCACGAAATACGAATAAGAGATTAATGACACGTTAAACAAAATAATACAAGGGCTAAAAGACAACAATCTACATGGCAATATTAGTAAAACCAAGCTTAAGCAGTTCCAAACTTAGAATAACAATCGTCAACAATTAGATATTAAATATGGATAAGAAGAGGTTGAAAGTGCTACTTTTTTGGGAATAACATTGGATAAATATTGCAACTGGAAAGTACACATTGACAAATGATGCACTAAGCTGCAAAGATTTGTATTCGTTTTAAACCGAATTACTCGCGTAGCTGGTATCAATGCAGTACTTTATGCTTATCATGGTTACGTAGCATCAGTTCTCCGCAACGGCATCATTATATGGGAAAATTCTGTTGATACTATTAATGCATTTCGAGCCCAAAAGAAATGAATTTGATCAATGACTAAAGCCCAACCATTACAAAAAAAATCAAACCAATTGCGGCAAGCGAATTTTCGAAAAGTTTAAAAGTGTGTCTTTCGAGTAAAATTTGCTATCTATTTAGAGTACTTTTAACAAAATTCCACCCTGTATACTGTCACAAATGTATATTTTGTAAAAATAAATAACAATAATATTCTTTTTACATAATTAGGTATAATAGATAATGGAAAATGTATTTGATAATCTCGTCAAACATAAAGACATCTTTTTTCACACATAAACCCAAAACCAAATTGTAACGAAAGAAATGGATCCTTCTAGTTTCCTTGATCATAGTATGTCTCAGATGTAACGATCGAAACATTTGCTCTCTGTAGGTTCTGTAGTTGCTCTTCTTTCTCTTCAGCAGTGAGTTCTTCAATGGGTTCAAACGGTGGGCCCACATCGACACCAGTTAGTAACGGCATGGCTTCCTTCAGGGCTGCGATCAGATTACCTGTTTGAAGAAATAATATTATTAGCAAAGGGAGCTGTCGCCACACTATAGCCTTAAACTTTTGTCGTCACATCAGTCGATGTTGTGATTTTTACTGCCTCGTCGGTCCAGTGGCTTCAAGTGCGACATCTTTGCATTAGGGTTTGACTACCGGTCGAGATAAGTTTTATTTTTGCTATGTTAAATTTTTCAGTAGCAATTTTACATAGGACTTAAACATAACTAGCGAAATGTAGGTGCACTTGTGGGTGCACCTACGCCTAACCCCTTGGGGATTCCAGGCGTGATGTATATTATGATAGAACTACAAGGTAAAAAGTAGGTATTTTCTGACCGTTCTCAATGACGATCCCGATCAGATCAACCAGTTTTTGGTAGTCATCTGTAGCCCTCGTCAGGTTTCCTCTCTCGCCATAATTTATAATATCGAGAACCAGGTCCGGGAAAAGCTGGACCTCCGTCGACACATAATCAATGTCACGGAAGAACACTGCAGGTGCCAGGGTGAACTGAAATATGAAGTAAGTACATATGGATTTAGCTGATACAAAACTGGATTAAAGACATAGATACGTTGACTAAACAAAGAATGCAGATTTATAATTAACTAGCTGACCCACGCAACTTCGTCTGCGTCACATAAATATAGCTTATAACCTTTCTCGATATATCGATTAACCGACATAAATTAAGCTAAATCGTAACAAACAAAAAATCTTATCTTTCCTCTTTATTATAATAGTTTAGTTAGATGGTTTAGATAATAATAATAAATTTATTTTCTCATTTAAACACATTTTTTATACACATACAATGTCAAATATCTACATAGAGACTGGTGTCTGTTTTAGGTAGAACCTGGTATTACAGATCACCAGGCTAACCCTCTAAGATTAGCTTAGATTATATTAAAGTGTGAATTACCATAGGTATCTCTTACTGTTAAATATACGGTAGCACTCTGTACTTGTAAACATTATGATGCAGACATGCAGTAAATATTTGAATTTCCCGGAAAGAATCTCCCTACATTGCGACGCGCGAATTATTTTGCCAAGCGGATATTTTTACATTGCGATATCTTCTAAGATTTTTGTTTAAACTGTATAGAGTAAAGGGTACAAATATTATATATTAAATTTCCCTTCTAACAAACACATTTATTTAGATATAGATTAATACCATATGGGTTAAAGAAGCTACGCAAAAAATAATTATTTTTAACCTAACAGTTTAATAGTAAAAAGGGGTTACAGTGAGTCAATCTTAAAAGATAGATATATGCTGTCGCGGACTTTCTTTTAGAACTTTTAAAGAGGAACAATTTCTTCATACATGATATTTGCGTAACTTTAACCGTTTTCGCAGCTCACGCAGCGGAAGCTCTCAAAAAGGAAATACCTTTTCCCGTTTTTGTAACATTTTTCATTTATGCTCCGCTCCTATTAGCCGTAGCGTGATGTTATATAGCCTAAAGCCTTCCTCGATAAATGGACTATCCAACACAAAAAGAATTTTCCAAATCCAACCGGCAGTTCCTGAGTTTACCGCGTTCAAACAAACAAACAAACAATCAAACAAACAAACAAACAAACTCTTCAGCTTTATAATATTAGTATAGATTAAAAAAAACGCGTTAATAACAGATTAATGAGAAAGAAGAAGAAAGCAGTGCTTAGAAAGCACTGCTTTCTTCTTCTTTCTTTCTTCATCCTGAAGATATAGCCACATTACAAGAACTCTTAGGACAGGCTGCCAATAATGTCCTTAAGTAAAAGCTTACATAGTCAGCGATGTAGAGCTTCTGTAGGCCTGTTCGCTTGGGTCTGAGTAACAGCAAGTTTTCCAACTCATTCGACTTCACACCTCTGAAGTTGGGGATCTTATCTGTAGCCAGTTCGTAGAACTGCACTATGTCCACTGTAAAAATACAAAGTTATTGTATTGGGAGTATTTGGGTGGTTATGAATAGCGGTGATCCAGGAATTTGCATTTATCTTTCGGGGGAGACAAAGCATAATCTAAAACGGGGCCAAAGCAGCGATGGCAGGTCAGGTTTTATCTGTTTTTCCGAAAGAGGTAAAAAAGGAGTAGTCAATAAAGTGCAACAGAGTGCATTACCAAATACGCCTGTAAACTCCGGAATGTCATCATACACGATTGGAGTGTCTGGTGCAGCCTCAGCGATCAGTTGTATGTTGTAGACCAAGTCTTCCGCACACTCGGGTTTGAAGTAGACCTCGGGCAAAGCGAAGATGGCATCCACGCCAATTTTTTCAGAATACCTCGTCTGTAGAACGTAATACACATAAAATACTTATTGCAAGAGAGTACGAGGCCGGTCGTCAACACGACGGTCTGACCAAGCAAAAAGAAGCTTCGCGTCCTCAAGCAAATTTCAGTAGACGGCAACTTTGAACTGGAGTCGACGGAGGCACATTGTCCATTTCGAGAGGTCCAGTGAGTACGACTGTTCGGGGTTGGGGTGAGATTGAGATAAACTAAGATTAAAGATTATAAAGATACTGTATTTCAGTAATAAAGAATAACTATTAGAACTAATGAGGTGAATAGGATGAGATTGAGTCGCGACCGATATGCTGTCCGAAAGCGTACTGACTACTTTACATAAGTAATACATAAAATAATATTCAATGCATATGGCGCGGTGTCGCGATTATGCTGACATGTTCATTTGTTCGGTGATTGACCCGAACATGCTCCCGAGGGAGAAAGAGATGGGGTTAGTACGTATGTAATGTTAAATGGGTAGCGAAATTAATATTAACAAGGTGAAAACAATGTTCTTATAATATTAAAAATATGTAGTAATGTAAGGGTTAATTATGTTAAAGGATGAGATGAAAGTAACATTACAAATTAAACAGAGTCGTTACAGTGTAAATCAGGAAGAGAAAATACACGAAAGATTGGTGAAGAACCTCTATCTTCCTTTTTTTGTAAGCACTCACTAGATAGAGCTAGTCTCTTATGATCACTTTTGAAGAAACCACAATCCATCCCACGCTTGGTACTTTGCGGCGCTCTCTTGTTGTCAAAGCTTATGGGAAAAATCATCTTATCACTTACGAGCTACAAGGTACATGTTTATGGTTGGATTGATTCAACGGCAGCACTAGGTTGGTTAAATGGCGAACCGGAGAAATGGAAACCCTTTGTTGCAAATCGAGTGAGGAGCATCACAGAAATAATCCCTAAAGAAAACTGGAGCTACATAAAATCCAAGGAAAACCCCGCAGATTGCGCAAGCCGCAGTTTACCTGCAGCTCAGTTAGCCAATCACTCGCTGTGGTGGCAAGGGCCCGACTGGTTACCACAATATAAGCCTAAAGAATCTCATAACATGCCGATTTATACAAGTATTACTAGCGAAGAACTCAGAAAAAAGGAGAAAGTAAACACAGTTATTGTTAACCCCAAAAATTCAATAATTAATCAGCTATTAACAAAATATAGCACAATAAGGAAAGTTACTCGAGTATTAGCTTACATCAACAAATTTATCGACATTGTTGTTTACAAGAAACAACGCACCGGTTTCCTTACTCTGCAAAACATGAAAACAGCAAGAAAAATGTTAATTAAGCACGTCCAAAACGAATATTACCACGAAGAAATATCACGGCTGAAAAATAATGACCCACTAAATAAGAAAAGCCAAATTCTTAATCTCAATCCCATACTAGACTCCAATCTAGTAATCCGGCTCGAAGGACCAATGTTCGGGGTTGGGGTGAGATTGAGATAAACTAAGATTAAAGATTATAAAGATACTGTATTTCAGTAATAAAGAATAACTATTAGAACTAATGAGGTGAATAGGATGAGATTGAGTCGCGACCGATATGCTGTCCGAAAGCGTACTGACTACTTTACATAAGTAATACATAAAATAATATTCAATGCATATGGCGCGGTGTCGCGATTATGCTGACATGTTCATTTGTTCGGTGATTGACCCGAACAACGACCCTCAATAATAAAGGACCGATTGAAAAAGAGAATATGACAGTCTTATTTCAAGCAGCTACAGCTACATACCAATTCCAGTGTATCAGGGAAAGGTACGGCTCCAACACTCGCAATAACGAAGAGTTTTAGCTGTGGTGCGATGGCCATCCAGGCATCAAGCAGTTTCTTGTTAGTAGACACATTTAAGGACGGTCCCTCTCCTGCGGTTGCCCCCACTGAGAAAAGAATCGATATGAGGATCGAACAAGATTGAAGGTCCTGGTTGAAAGTAGTTATGACATATTTATCAAATTTAACTATGATTAGGCACGCTAATGGATCGAGACGCTGTTTCCCGCACATACATCTAAAATTGAAATCTTGATTGATTTTTCTAAACATTATCCAATCAAAAAACGGCGCACAGGTGGACGAACTTACACCATACCTAAGTGTAGTGCAAGCCAACGGTTTTAGTTGAATTTTGCTTCAAGAGGTTGTAGGTATGTTCGGCTAGTTAGGTGATCCCTCCCGGTGTGCAGTAGCCAGGATACCTTCGAGAGATAGTAAGACAAAGTATTTCGAAAGAGCCACACACCTATGACGCCGTTAACTCCAATGCCGCTTAAGTATTGTGCATATTGAGGAATGATATCGTAGTTAACGTTGCCATAATCGTCTGACGGGGTGAATACAGGTACAAGTACACCTCCCACTAGGAAACACTGGAACAAAACACAAATATGCAAGTTTCGGAGTTGATTTTCCACATTGCAGACTAGCTGTTGCCTGCGACCTTCGTGTGCGTGAAATTATAAAAATGACAATAATTATAATAAAATTAAACTAAAAACTCATATAGAAATAAACAGAATTGAAGAGTCTGTAATTATTGACATTTTTATAATTTCACATTTGACGAAGGTCGCAGGCAAAAGCTAGCAAAAGAATGAACTCTCCTCTTAGCTACTTACATCTTCGATGGCTTCCAGTGTTGGTAAATACGCCACACATGAAATGACAATGGCAATTCTTATAAAAGTACACATCGTCGCAGCTAATTTGCAGACAACTGTATATGACTGATCATGGAACAGCTTAATATACTCAAAAAATCGTGATGGATTCCAAGATATCTACATTGATAAGAATTTTCTTTTTTATAGCATTCCTGTGCACGATGAACGTGAGAGTGTGCAAGTGATTAAACTGAATTATTTGGTTGGCACGATCCCGATTGTAGGATAATTAATATTTGACGAATATTTATAAAAAACATCATAAACCCAAATTGCAGTATTTACAAAAAGTTATTTCCTTGTCATAATTACTACAAGAACTACAACTTCTTATTGTAAGTATGTAAAACCACAACGGAATACTTGTTTTGTGACTTCGGCGGGCTCTCCAGTCCTATGCCTATACTCTTGGCGGAACGCCCATAGCGATCTGTTCCATTTTTGGTACCTCGGATCGCTTATCTAGCTAGAGGGACAGCGAAATAGACCGGGACGTAACGCACCGAATCAACTCAGGATGAATAAAAGGGCGACAGGTCACTGGAACAACTTGCGACTCACGGATGGCCCTCAATTTAAAGAGCTGTGAAGAAGATGAAAATGTTGAGGTGGATGTGAAATAATGAGGTGACAAGAATGGATAAAGTAAGGAATGAGTATATTAGAGGAAGTTTGAAGGTTGCACCAGTTAAAGAACAGTTGAAAAGGAATCGACTGTCTTGGTATGGGCATGTGATGGAAGAGACGAATCGCACGTGAGTCTAAGAGTAACGTATAATATTGGTGACTAGCTTTTGCCAGCGGCTTCGCCCGTGTGAAAAAAAGCGACTTTCCATACAAACTTTCATCCCCTATTTAAATCCCTTAGGGGTTGAATTTCGAAAAATCCTTCCTTAATCCTTGTCTACATTATAAAGGGAACCTCTGTGCAAAATTTCAGCTTTCTAGGTCTAAGGGTTTGGGCTGGGCGTTGATGAGTCAGTCAGTCATTCAGGACTTCTCTTTTTATTTATATAGATGGATGGATCGAGAGGGAGACCAAAGAAAAGATGGATGGATGGCAACTAGTCTTACCAAGGGGTATCGTATTACACACTAGTACTAACTGGATGCCAAATTGGTAGTCGCTCCATGTAAAATACTGGTATTCACCTGGATCCGGTTAGACGGGAAACCAATATAGTTGGGAAAAGGTTAGGCAGATAGACATACTGTGCAACCCGGTGTGTAGGGCCTCTTAATATCATATAAAACATCAGAGAATGTAAGTAGAGTGAGTTTGATTTTTACCTGCATTAATTTTATTTCTGAGAAAATAAGTTATGTTGGTGGCTCTAGAATCTTGCTCTATAAACTGTAAGCCAAAGTTGTGCTTCAACCTTGCAGGCTTCCTCGAATAAAACAATAATATTATGAATCCGCAAAGTGATAATCACCATCGTGAGAAGTGGACGGAATGATCTACAGTGTAGATCATGGTGTAGATTCTACACCATCGCTTTAGTGCTATGCCATTACGTAGAGGTACACCAACCCGTAGTGCTACGCCACTACGTAGCGCTACACAAACCCGTAGTGCCACGCCATTACGTAGCGCTACACCAACCCGTAGTGCTACGCCATTACGTAGCGCTACACCAACCCGTAGTGCTACGCCATTACGTAGCGCTACACCAACCCATAGTGCTACGCTATTACGTAGCGCTACACAAACCCGTAGTGCTACGCCATTACGTAGCGCTACACCAACCCGTAGTGCTACGCCATCGATTGCGTCGTACAGATCAGATGACAGACATTCACGATACACCAACCCGTAGTGCTACGCCATTACGTAGCGCTACACCAACCCATAGTGCTACGCTATTACGTAGCGCTACACCAACCCGTAGTGCTACGCCATCGATTGCGTCGAACAGATGACAGACATTCACGATATTCGTTGTAAAGGATAAAGGTATTAGTTAATTAAAAAGTGAGTTTATGAGAAAAAAACGTGTAGGACTGTGGCAGGAATCACCTCAATATCTGCAGTGTTTTAGGTATCATCACAACTTTCCATATTTCAGAAAGAGTTTAGTTAGTCTAGTCGAGTTTTATTTCCAGCTTTTATTGCAATAGTAACTTTACTGCTGAACCTATTTAGATCTCAAGTTTCATAAGCTCAACATGGAGAAAACAAAAATGAATGTAGAACTCATATCAAAGAATCTATTACAATTAAAACATTATTTATTTATAGTGTATCTGACAGACAAAAATTAAAAAACTGTTGTTTTTTCTATTTTATTTAACTACGTTTTATTCTTTCATATGCATTCAGTAAAAAGTTGTTATTTTAAAATTACAAACAGACACTTAGATTTTATTTGTAAGTTGCCAAATAGTAAATTTTATTTTCCATGGACAAAAAAAAAACTCAGAAAACGGTTTTCAAGTAATTAATATTCAACATCATCTAATGCAGTATCAATGATCTCAATCTCTGCTTCCGTGAGTCTTCCCTCGAGGCGGAGGACTTCTTCATATGTGAGGCGTATTTCAGGAGGCCTAATCGGTCCCACGTTGATACCGGTTACCATTGGCATGGCTTCCTTCAAGGCTGCTAATTCATTATCTGGAAAAAGAAAATAAGTACTCTTAGTAAAATCATACCGGTAATCCCTGAAGGGTTAAGCAGAGATGTTACTCATCATCGTTCTCTTGCCCCAATTCATTTAGCGTCGGTGCAGCATGTCTTTCTTTTCCATACTTCTCTATTTCTCGTCATCTCATGAGACACTTCCTTTCTTACCATATGATTCTTAATCTTAACACAGTCCATCCATAGTTTCTTTGGTCTTCCTCTACTCTTATACGTTTAACTAATAGTATAATCATCCATTCATATCCGGGCACAAATCTCGACTCCGTAGCTTCTGAGAAATTCCTGATGGACAACCCCAATATTACGTGCGTATTGTTTCACTGGCTTCGGTGAGGCAAACGATCGTGATTAACTTTTTGACCGCCACAGTCAAGTATAGACTACTTCGGCTTGTCGTCTATACATGACTGTGGCGCTCAAAAGGTTAAACCAGCATGCCTGAGAGATATTTCTGATGGCATATAAGACCAACCATCCCCACACATTACTAACCATACTAACACTATAATTAATTATAGATATAAGTTGCTATAAAAATTGTTAAATGATTAGCTACCACTGTCTGAAGCATTATATTCTTTTATTTAATGTATTAAAGCTTAAGGGTGGGGACCTGGTGTCCTGAAATACAGGCCGCAAGCCTAGTTTAGGCACCAGTCTCCCACAATATACCTATAAAAAAAAAAAAAAAAAAGTAAGAGGTGCTGCGGATTGTTCGAAAGAGATACCGCGGCCTCGACACAAAGATCAAAGAAGGAACATGAGTGGTTTTTAGTCAGTAGAAATCTGACACTCCCTTCCGCTCTGCCCAGAGCGGGGGGGTCATTTGATAATTTCCCACACCACAAAACAAAAAAAAAGGCTAAGTAAGGGGCCCAACTCCGACACCAAGTTAAGTTAGGCACTATCCACATAAATAAAGAAGGCCCAGTAACTTGTTTACTTCAGAATGCATCATAGTTTCCAGGTTTACCTTCTTGATCCTCTGTGATGATATCCCTCAGTCTTCTCAGTTCCCTGTAGAGTGGCCTAGCCCTGCTACACATGTCTCTGTTTCCGTAATATACGATATCCTTGACCAGCAATGGGAATAGGCTGATTTCAGTCATTATGAAGTTTTCGAAGCCCATGCAGGCGGCTGGTGCTAGGAACAGCTGGATAAGGAAGAAGATGTAGTAAATACAAGAAATAACATAGATCTAACATTTGGTCCGTGATTTCCGATTATTGTCATAATAGTCCAAGATCCTAGAGCAATCAGACATAACTTATTTTCACACGGATGAAACCTGAAGTTTTCAGTAGCGTCTCGTGTGCCTTGAATACCTACGCGCTTTGTAGAACTTGCCGAGTGACTCCTGGGCAGGTACCAGGTGAGAAAGGTGACTAAAAATAAGAATTATTTAACTTAAATTCACATGGCTGATTTTTATATATGTCATGTAGAATATTATTTTAAAGTAATATCATAAGTGTCAGACACTTTTGATGGACCAGAGCTTTTGTCAGACGCTTTTAAGCTTGGATTTGCGACTTATTTTTAAGGATAATTCCTAAAATATACGTAAAAAACAGCTTGGAGGAAATACTTCACGTATTTTCTCCAAGCTGTTTTTTACGTATATTTTCTACTCCCAGACACTTTCCGTCGGCCGTATTGCTTAACAAACGCTTTAAATAATACTAAACTCCTTATGATTTAATACTTAGAGCTAATTGATCGGGATATTTTTTGACTGGCCTGTTGGTCTAGTGGTTAGTGACCCTAACTGCTATGCCGGAGGTCGTGGGTTCGATTCCCACCCAGGACAAATGTTTGTGTGATGAGCACGATCATTTGTTCTGTGTCTGGGTGTAATTTATCTATAATATTATGTATGTATTTAGAAATATATAAGTATGTTTATCAGTTGTCTAGTACCCATAACACAAGCTCTGCTTAGCTTGGGACTAGATGGCGTTGTGTGATAGTTGTGGAATATTATTATTATTATTATTATTATATTGCCATGCTATATTGGTCATGCGCTCCAAAATCCAAGCTTAAAAGCGTCTGACAAAAGCTCTGGTCCATCAAAAGTGTCTGACACTTATGATACTACTTTATAATATCTACATGACGTCATATACAAAAATCAGCCATGTGAATTTAAGTTAAATAATTCTTATTTTTAGTTACCTTTCTCACCTGGTACCTGCCCAGGTGTCACTCGGCAAGTTCCACAAAGCGCGTAGGTATTCAAGGCACACGAGACGCTACTGAAAACTTCAGGTTTCATCCGTGTGAAAATAAGTTATGTCTGATTGCTCTGGGATCTTACTCTATAAGCCAATGAGGTTGGGATAATAATGATATCCCATTGCAGGGCAAAAACCTCAATCCCTCCTTCCAATTTTCGTGAACTAGTGCGAGTGTACGCCAATCTTTTGAGAAAGAGTGCAGCTTATCCCGTCATCTCCTTTTAGCTTGTCGTGATCTCCGGTAGCTTAAGAGCGTATGCTACCTCAAATTATTAACTCTGTTTGTGGTGGTTCAAACTTCGTTTGAAATACTGTTAGAATAAAGTTCTAATCAGCTTGCACTACAAAGCGGTTGTTACGTCTTTCGCTGCGGCCGAATAGTGCGAAATTAGAGGTATTTTACAGCAAAGTTAGTTGTATTATGTTTTCACAACACTATGTTACTAGCATATCCTGAAGATTATCATATATTTTTCTGATTTTGTTTAATGCAGTGAATCATATACTTTTACGCATTATTAGTCATATACTTTTACGCAGTCAGGTTTAAGTTTATTAAAACTACTAACGAATCCAAAACGGCCAATCTGCCGTTAGGCACTTTGCAGTTTTTAATTCAGTCTAATAGGTATTGTCTGCCATGTACTATTTTCCATTGTAGAAGAAGATAAATTAAATCTAAAGAGTGCTTCTTTTTGTAATGAATACTTACAGAGTCTGCAACAAAAATCTTCTGATCCTTCGTCAGTTTGTCTTGAAGTAGCAGAGAAGTTCCGAAATCTTCCGACTTCAGTCCTCTGAAGTTGGGGATCTGTTCTGTTGCCAGCTGCAAGAACTCCACCATGTCAACTGTAAAACAAAGTATTGGTTTTACTCGCAAAGTTAATGACAGGTAAAAAAACACGAAATAAGTATGTATTTAATTACTTTGTGCAAAAATAGGTTAAAAAAAAGTTCGGGTAAAAAGAAGTAAATGTTTAAGTGAGATGGGAGTTTCCCGTCTTAAAAATCTCAATCACTGCAACTCCTGTAATTCAGAGTCCACAGAACAAACAGAAAATCAACGAGACATTGAAACTTAGGACGCAAGCCTGGTAGACGCTCCCTCTTCGAGAGTCTTTGCTGTGATGGTCTTATTCATAACATTTGATGGAAAAATTATAGACTGATTATGTAATGAAATTCAATGACGGGGCGACTTGTTTTCTTCGTACATGATTTAAGCAATTTCAGTAGATTTTCCGTAGCAAAGACAATCTCTTCAGATGGGGGTTCATAGATGGCTCATACCTCAAGTGTGTATGCGACGTATATCTCTACAGGCAATGTCTCGGGCCACCTTGCGCTGCAAGCCCTAGGCACACTTGACGATCTTATGACTGCATCAGCGAACGCAGTTCGAATAGCTGTATTTTGAGCCTTTATTTAAAGAATATTTGCCATCGACGCGCTAAGAAGAAGAAGTAGTTTTGTTTTCGCGCAGTCGTTACCGCAACATGCATGCTACTTGAGCATACAACTCTTGGCCAAGTAAATGAAAAGATTTGTCCAAAATTACCGTCAACACCAGTGTACGTCGGAATATGATAGTACAATATAGGAGTGTCAGGAGCAGCTTGCGCGACCTGCTGGAGGAAGTACACCAGCTCCTTAGCAGTCTTTGGCTTGTAGTACAGTTCGGGTAACGTCAGGATGGCATCTGCTTCAGCTTTTTCTGCATACGCGGCCTGGAAACAGTAGAAGATAAGTACGAGTATATTTGTAAGGGAAGATACTCGTACTAACTATATAATGTCCATGAAGACGTGAATAGTAGTTAGTAGGTATCTTTCGGTGCTGGGATCCAGGCTTTCTTTGCGAGAGGGAGTTCCTAAATCCATTACGCAGGCCCGGTGAAGACTAGTAGATGTTACTATGTGTTGTTATCTCTCGAATTTTGGTGTGAGGACATGACAGTTACTATCTGTGTTCTCAATATTTCCTTAGTCGTTTTTTAGAACAGGTGCCATGAAAAAAAGTGCACAAAGCAAAGTGCCTGCGATTGCGCACTGTCACCACTTAGCTACCGTTGTCCACACTACTATTCAGCATATTAGCAGTAACTTCCTTTAAAACTTTTCGAAGTTCTCTAATAACTTCGATTCCTATGTTCTTCCTTTTTTTTTGGTGGGTGGAAAATCATCGAATAAATCCCCCCCCCCCCGCTCTTGGGCAGAGCGAAGGGGAGTGTCAGACTTCTACTGACTAAAAACCAAACCCATGTTCCTTCTTCGCCCTTGTGTCGGAGCCGCGTTAACCTTTCGATAATCCACAGCCCCGACGGGTCCTATGTTCTTCCTTACGTTCAATCAACGTTATTGTGAATTTAAACTACCACTCACCAACTCCTGTGCATCTGGCAGGGGTATGCCGCCGACTTGTATAGTGACAGATAGTTGGAGTGACTTGCCGGCCTGCACCCAGGCGTCGATCAAGCTCTTCTTATCAGTCACATTCAGGGTCGGTCCCTCTCCAGCAGTTCCGGCCACTGGAAAACACAGAAGTTATAGTACTGGGAACTAAACTATACACACGTTGGTGTACAGTTTCGAGCAATAATATTTGTGAAAGAACGATTGCAAATTTGAGATATAACCTATTTTGTGATAATATGGGTTCCAAAATATTCGTATTGTTAAGTTACTTAAAATGAAATCAATACAATAGGCGAAAATAGCTTCAAAACGTTGCTAAGGGTTTACATACTAAGTATACTTCCACGGACGCTCATTTTCGCTTTTAGGTACACTACTAAATACGTTTACCTAATAGTTTGGTAGTGTTCAGACGAAATAGCAAATAGCCAATTAGTTTCGACCCCAATGGGGGTGAAACCGCAAGTAAAACTTATTAAAAAAAATTTACCTAGAACGCCATCTACATCTTGATCCTTTAAGAACTGTGCGTATGGACGTACGACACCCAGTTTCAGTCTGCCATCATCGTGTACCGGAGTGAAGACTGGAGGAATGATTCCCTTTACCTCAAAACACTGAAATAAAGGTGTTGAGTTGTAACACTTTTAAGTATCTATGGGACCTGATAAGCTCAAGAACCTTCTTCATGACGCATAATATTTACAGTTCTGTTCAAATGACTAGTCTAATGTTGGAAATCTATATAAATAAAAAGAGAAGTCCTGACTGACTGACTCATCAACGCCCAGCCCAAACCCTTGGACCTAGAAAGCTGAAATTTTGCACAGAGGTTCCCTTTATAATGTAGACAAGGAATAAGGAAGGATTTTTTGAAATTCAACCCCTAAGGGTGTTAAATAGGGGATGAAAGTTTGTATGGAAAATCATCATTTTCACGCGGGCGAAGCCGCTGGCAAAAGCTAGTATTGTAATAATTGCTGATAGAAAAACCTAAATAAGTAACACTTTGCCCGACGTTGGAATCGAACCGAGGAGCTCATGTTCAATCAAAGAGTCAACACTTTCTTGTATTTAAAGTTATTTATTTACAACATTTAAAAACTACTATTTACAGAACTAAGATACCTAATAATAAAATATATACAAGTATCAAAAAGGGGAGTAATTACAGGGCGTCAAAAAATTCGTCCACACCGCTGTCAACAGGAAAAGTGCCAGAAGGCTGGCAGCATTGCCACGTTGGATGGCAATGCTGATTCTTTGCCCAAAAAATATTCCAGCCCTCTGGTCACGTGAAGAGTCGACCAAACGCTTGGCAATTTCCTGATAAATTAAGTGGGCACTCGGACCCCATGGCCCCAGTGTTTCAACCCCAAACGGCTCAAACTCATAACTACCAATTAAGTTATTGTATTGTATTATACTTGTATTTAATGAATTTTAATAAGGAACAATACTTACCAACCTTTTGCTATCCAATATAGGCAAAGTAACTGAAATAATTAGAATAATCCACCCTAACATACCCATACTTGTAGAAGGACAAACCGAATTTGCAGGAAATAACCGAAACCGATTTATATAAGTTCGCTAATTTTATTAAAAAATCGTGTGAAAGTAATAATTATAAGTTTTATGGATTTTTTATGCACGTATAACGTGTGAAACAATGAAAATAACCCCACATATTAACCCCATACTTGTAGAAGGACAAAGCGAATTTGCAGGAATTAACCGAAAGTGATTTATATAGGTTCGCTTATTTTATTGAAAAGTCGTGTGAAAGTTATAATTAACAGTTTTATAGCACATTTGTGCACGAAGATCGTGATGTCAGCAACTATAGATAGATAATATTTTATGATGTTATTGTCCAGAATCGCCCCTTATTACATAGGATATAAACACAACTGGCGAAATGTGGGTGCACTCTGTCCGCCTTATTAATAAAAATAGTTAAACCTGGTTTAACTTACGCTTGGTTTATCTCGCATGCCGTCACTTTCTTTTGAATATTTTTGAAGTGAGACGGCATGCGAGATAAACCAAGCGTAAGTTAAACCAGGTTTAACTATTTTTATTAATAAGGCGGTGTCAGTTTAATGTGGGTGTACACCATCGCTTAACCCTTCAGGATTACAAGCGTGATGTTGTGTGTCAAAATCAACATTTATTTTGTTTAAAAAGCGGAAAATAGCTTTATTTTCGGAAGTCGGTGACTAGTTAGTTACATCGTCCTTTTTTGCCACATTTAGTGTTTTTTTGGAAGCTGGTTGTTTTGTTTATTGCTAAAAAAAAATTCACTGCTCTTGCTCAAAAAGAACGTCTTATTAGCATACCAGAGCGGGCGTAAAATTGCATATATTACCCTAGGGCTAAAAGTAAATCTCGTACGACAACTTGTTCAGCCAGCTGGTGCGTGATTTAGTTTCAAGTAAAAAAAATGTTTTATTTTAAAAAATGGAACTAAACGCGCTGAATGCCGAACTCTTTGGTAGAATGTGTGCGTTGCATTGCAACTACAGAAGAAATAAAAAAAAGGCATTGACGCGAAATTTTTGGAATTGTATTACCTATTAAATTGAATTTAATCCATACTTCCTTACATAGTATAAAACAAAGTCGCGTCTGTTTGTTTGTTTGTTTATTTGTTTGTTTGTCTGTATGCTTAAATCTTTAAAACTACGCAACGGATTTTGATGCGGTTTTTTTTAATAGATAGAGTGATTCAAGAGGAAGGTTTTAATACCTTTTTTGCACCCGTGCGAAGCCGGGGCGGGTCACTAGTAATATTATAAATGCGAAAGTAACTCTGTCTGTCTGTCTGTCCGTCTGTTACTCTTTCACGCCTAAACGGCTGAACGGATTTTGATGAAATTTGGTACAGACATAGTTTGGAACTTGAGTAGGGACATAAGATAGTTTTTTTTTTTTTTTCGCGAGATAAACCAAAAATCTGCCGGAAGTCACTATTCCACGCGAACGAAGTCGCGGGCAAAAGCTAGTTTTTAATAAAATAAACTCATATTGAACATGGTTTTTTTTATTTTGTCGCAATCGTAGTGAAAAGTACAGTGTAACACACGGCGCTAAAATCCCATTATAACTCGGTTCCTATTTACTACCTCGTATATAATGGGTCATTTTAGGCCCTTGTATTACAATGTACTATTTTATTTATATAAAAAAGAAATCAAACTCAAACTCAAATCGTTTATTATCACTTATCACTTTTGAATGTCAGAAGGACGGATGAAGAACGAAACTACGAGTGCAATACGTAATTCCTCAAGCCACCACGCCGAACCACACGCCACCGAATGCCCGCAACAACGGACACTGCGAGCACGAAAGCACGCAGCGACGCACACCGCAACAACGAATGCACAAGACCCCGAATCACGGAACAACGAATGCACGCCACAACGCGCAACCGCCACCCCGCGACCCGGAGCCCCGCGCACCCGCCGCCACGGCGAAATACCCCATGTATGACGGAACATAAGGACTGGAGGGTGGACGGACTTGAGGACTGCTCAAGCGATTTGGTAGATTTGTTGTGTTCCTAATAGCCAGCACAAGGCTTGTTTGTATGAAAGAAAATTTTAATATTTTACCTACTAGAAAATAGTACTCGTGCAGACTTGGGTCGAGTCGCTAGTTAGTATAAAAGTGAATAAATAAATATCAATGAAAATGTATATAACATAAAACTTTTACTTTTAAATAATTTATGAAAGCAATAAATAATTTAAGAGCACAAAATGGCTAATGTTTTGATAAAATATACTTGCAGATAGAAGAACATATTTGTATATTAATTTTATTATGTAGGTACTAATTTTTCAATCATCATCATAATTTGTAAAAAGTCATAAAATATAGGTATCCTTTATCTAAAGAATACATAAGGTTGTGTGATTTATTTTTAATTTACTGTTTTTATTGCTCAAATGAAAAGAATTCTGTCACGATTGTAATTTCCGTCATTTTATTTTATTATTAAAAAGCTGTTATTTTAAAATTACATATTTTTATTAAGATTGAATAAAAAAAAAACATTATTTGTGTACCTAGATAAAAAAATGGAGTTCGATATTGTAACTTAACAGAAGTGCAATGCAGCCATACTGTGCTTCTGCTACTGTGTTCACCAAATGACACAAAAGTGAAGGATTTTTGCAATAAACTACTGCCATCCCAAACTTTTAGACTGTCATTTGGAGTTGGACATCCAAACTGATCAAGGCATCTCCGATTCGCTTTCGTTGTTCACTGGTTAAAGAAGCGAGGGGCTGACGTGTCTGGCCAACCCTGATGCCGGTCACCAGTGCCATAGCTGTTTTCATGGCAGGGACGAAGTCACCTGAAAAATATTAAATTGGTTGGATAAAGAATATAACTTCTAGTTATAATGTAAAATTGATCCTTGACAAGAATTAGTGTGGTATAGGTAAGTACTTAAATATACTACTACAACTAACAACGGTAAATTCAATTCAATTAATGTATTTAATGAGTCAGATACAAAGATTTGTGTTAGTAAGCAGTTAATTCATAAAACACACCTACAGACAAATACACAACCACAACACAAAAAACTTTTTGCAAAAAGGCCACCGACTTTAAAAAAAGGCAATTAAACAGACAAAGCCACCGACTTCCGAAAGTAAAGTCTAAAACATCTACAATAAGACGTTTTTAGTAGGTTTTCTTGCAAAAAGTTTTTCGTATCTGATTGCTAAAACCTGGTAAAAATATTATTATATTGATCACCTTGTGAAGCTATAGCATGGACAAGTTTATTAAGCTTCTGTTGTAGGATCCTGGCCTTCAGCACCTCTCCATCCTTGACTGTATCCACGATATTATGAACGAGCTCCGGAAACAGGTTGGCAACGGTCGCGATGCTGGAGTCGTGGCCCATCAGGACTGATGGTGCGATGTGCTGGAATTTAAATTAAAAAAAAAATCAAATTCAAAATCATTTTTTTTTGCAAATATGGGTATTAACAATATTTAGGTTGTTAAAAATAAAACCGACGACGACAAAAAAATATTGAAAATAAAAATAATAAAAAGTGCGTCAAAATTAAAATTAAATAAAAACTGAGAGGAAAAAAACAAGTGCCGTAGTCTTATATTACTTTGAGTACCTGCTATTGAATAACTGATACCGTGGCAATAATCTATCTATATATATAAAAGAAAGTCGTGTTAGTTACACCATTTATAACTCAAGAACGGCTGGCCGGATTTAGATGAAAATTGGTAGGGAGGTAGCTAAGAACCAGGAGAAGGACATAGGATACTTTTTTTTTAGGTAGGGTAGGTAGGGTAGGTAGGGTAGGTAGGGTAGGTAGGGTAGGTAGGGTAGGTAGGGTAGGTAGGGTAGGTAGGGTAGGTAGGGTAGGTAGGGTAGGTAGGGTAGGTAGGGTAGGTAGGGTAGGTAGGGTAGGTAGGGTAGGTAGGGTAGGTAGGGTAGGTAGGGTAGGTAGGGTAGGTAGGGTAGGTAGGGTAGGTAGGGTAGGTAGGGTAGGTAGGGTAGGTAGGGTAGGTAGGGTAGGTAGGGTAGGTAGGGTAGGTAGGGTAGGTAGGGTAGGTAGGGTAGGTAGGGTAGGTAGGGTAGGTAGGGTAGGTAGGGTAGGTAGGGTAGGTAGGGTAGGTAGGGTAGGTAGGGTAGGTAGGGTAGGTAGGGTAGGTAGGGTAGGTAGGGTAGGTAGGGTAGGTAGGGTAGGTAGGGTAGGTAGGGTAGGTAGGGTAGGTAGGGTAGGTAGGGTAGGTAGGGTAGGTAGGGTAGGTAGGGTAGGTAGGGTAGGTAGGGTAGGTAGGGTAGGTAGGGTAGGTAGGGTAGGTAGGGTAGGTAGGGTAGGTAGGGTAGGTAGGGTAGGTAGGGTAGGTAGGGTAGGTAGGGTAGGTAGGGTAGGTAGGGTAGGTAGGGTAGGTAGGGTAGGTAGGGTAGGTAGGGTAGGTAGGGTAGGTAGGGTAGGTAGGGTAGGTAGGGTAGGTAGGGTAGGTAGGGTAGGTAGGGTAGGTAGGGTAGGTAGGGTAGGTAGGGTAGGTAGGGTAGGTAGGGTAGGTAGGGTAGGTAGGGTAGGTAGGGTAGGTAGGGTAGGTAGGGTAGGTAGGGTAGGTAGGGTAGGTAGGGTAGGTAGGGTAGGTAGGGTAGGTAGGGTAGGTAGGGTAGGTAGGGTAGGTAGGGTAGGTAGGGTAGGTAGGGTAGGTAGGGTAGGTAGGGTAGGTAGGGTAGGTAGGGTAGGTAGGGTAGGTAGGGTAGGTAGGGTAGGTAGGGTAGGTAGGGTAGGTAGGGTAGGTAGGGTAGGTAGGGTAGGTAGGGTAGGTAGGGTAGGTAGGGTAGGTAGGGTAGGTAGGGTAGGTAGGGTAGGTAGGGTAGGTAGGGTAGGTAGGGTGGTAGGGTAGGTAGGGAGGTAGCTAAGAACCAGGAGAAGGACATAGGATACTTTTTTTTTTTTTGTCTCTATGGCGAAGGCGGAACAAAGTTCGCCGGGTCAGCTTATAGTTTAAAACAAAATACACATGTATTGATCACAAAATTATTTAAAAAACGAATAACAAATTCAAAAGCACACTTCACTCTGGTGACTTTCAATCTTCTTAACTCTCTCTTTCTCATGATATAAATTCGGACCATGAAGGAAAACAGAGTATAAAACTTACATGGTTAGCAATGAATATCTTTTGGTCTTCACCCAGCAAGTCTGCGACTTGGTCTGCTATTCCAAGGTCGGCCTTAGCACCTTTGACGTTTGGAACCTTGATGGAGGTTTCGGAGAATAACTCACGCATATTTACTGGAATGTACAATATATCAGAATTTTCAAACTGTTTTGTTGAAGTCTCACCGCAGTTGTTAACCGAGACGTTTAAGATATCGATACACGCACATTGAAGGAGCTTCGTGAGCTAATTTATTTTGATCCTGTATATTTTTAAAATAAAACTTGTGGGTTCGAACCGTAATTTATTTCATCATCACTGCCACCAAAACGGTGAAGGAAAACATCGTGCCAACCAAAATCCAAAGACATGTGACATCTACCAACCCACAGCCCCGGTAGCCCTCATAGAGAGGAGGCCTATGTCCCAGCAGTGGGAAAATTATAGGCTGATTATTTTTATGTTATAATTATGTTTAAAACACGAAACGGTTGAAATCACTTTAAACAATTTTTAAAGTTCAGAAAAACAGTAAAATACCATCGACGCCAGTCATCATAGGAAAGTGATAGTAGATCAGGGGCGTGGTCGGTGCTGCGTCAGACACGCTCTGCAAGTAGCACACCAACTGGTCAACTGTCCTCGGCTTGTAGTACAGCTCCGGGAGAGTCATGATGCCGTCGACTTTGTGCTTTTCGGCGTGGTTTGCCTGGATGAAAAATTTTGAGAATGAGAAGTTGGAAAGATGTGACTTCTTCTTTGTTTGTTGCACTCTCACACACACACACACACACTCAGTTACCATACGGTTAGAGGCGAACGACAAACCGACGCGACTCTGTTCGATATCTGCCCTCCGTATCACTCCCTGTAGTTGTCTAAGTAGTTTTCATAATTATGAATGGATCAAAATCAAAAGTCATTTTCAATTCAAAGTTTACAAGAGAGAGATCTAGCGCCCACCCTTCGAAACTTCCTAGTGTTTTAGCTGGGAAGAAGAAGTGGCGGAATAAAGTAGCAACACATCTGTTAGGTTAGATCATGTTAGGTTAGGTGGACCCTAAAATTATTGTGAAATACCGCTAATTGCGCATTGCGTGTTGATCATCGAAGATTAGTAAAGATTGCACAATGATTGAACAAAACTAAACAGTGAGCGAGCTTCACTATTATTGCACAATGTTTTCAATACACTTCATTAGCTTATTATTGCGAAACATTAACTATGCAATAGTTGTTTGAGACTACACAGCTTTCCTCCATCGGGAGACTTTTATTATGCGCACAGCCAAAGAGTGACACGCGCTGCCTGCGTCGCTTTTCCCGAGTTCATATAACCCCAATGTATTATTATAAAGTTGCGAGTAAATAGGCTTCATCTGGGTTAGCTCGTTCCATCGTCGACCTCATCTCTGCCTCTGGACAAGATTGAGGTCAAGAGAAGGCCCATCACAAATTTAAAAAAAAAAACCTATCTTATCAATTCAATAATACAGGGTTAAAAACATACAGCCTTATTAATAAAAATAGTTAAACCTGGTTTAACTTACGCTTGGTTTATCTCGCATGCCGTGTCACTTCAAAAATATTCAAAAGAAAGTGACAGCATGCGAGATAAACCAAGCGTAAGTTAAACCAGGTTTAACTATTTTTATTAATACGGCTGCTAGAGTTCACGAAGCCGTCAACCAAGCATTAGATATGTAGGTAATATCAAACTAAGTAACCCTGCACAACCTAATTTCTGCAAATAAAAAGAATTCTTTGGGGTGACAAATTTTAATTACGTTCTACATGTCTACAGTTAATAATAGAATGGATTACCAGTTCTAAAACATCTGGTAATGGGGCACCTCCGACTTGGGCGATAACTTTGACACCAAGAGGTCTAGCAGCTGTCATCCAAGCTTCCAAGAGTGACCTCCTCTCGTCCACACTCAGAGACATGCCTTCTCCTGTAGTTCCACCAACTTTGAACAAAATAATATGGTAAACAGAGTGGAATTTTTTAATACTCTACTCTTAATACCAAATGACACTCAAATATTCCTTTATTTTTATAAAGAAACAAAAGAGAATTCAAAGATTTTAGGTAATTCGGCAAGCCAATTTTCACGAGAACCAGCTAAATTTCCGTAAAAAACAGCGGGGCGTATCTCATGATCCGTAATAGGTAGACAGACCAAATGTGTAGTTCTGTTTTCGTTTTTATTATTATTAAACTTTTATTTGCAGACCTTAAGTTCATAGTGTTAGTAATACATGAAATAGACTTACTTAACTAATATTAGTAACACACTACTGAAAGAACAAAACTGAGAAAGGAAGTTGGTGAGTTTGTTTTACTCGTAACAACAAACTTCCTTTCTACGATAGAGCCGCCTTTCCCGAGCCGGCTTGCAGGCCTCTTTATCTAAATATGACTTAGTGGTATACATACCAAGAATCCCGTTCACCTGATACTTGTTCAAATGTGCCATGTAAGTCGGCATGATGGATAGGTCCACGGCTCCTGACTCCGAGAAGGGAGTGAACACCGGTGCCAGTATGCCTTCAACATCGAAAATCTGTTGTCAAAGAAATCAATGAAAGTTTGAGTTACTATTAATACTATGAATATTTACCATGTTTTCTTATTGTTTCGAGTTCCCGACAAAACACACAACACGCATGTTGACATGGTAAATATCCCGTTCCTAGTATTAATAGTAGTGTCAGTGACCATGTCAGTTTAAAAACTTAAGTTTGAGAATAAGAAGAATAAGAATCATTTATTTGTCAAACATGCGTTTACATAAACTGATTAATCAGACATGCAAGGTATTGAATAAATATAGGTATGTTGTGAGCGTCCATGTTTTGCCATAACGGCGTACACATTTTATAGGTATAAAAAGTTGAGTTGAGTTCATTTGAGTTATTATTTCTTTCTTTACCTGTTGTGTGCTTAGTGAGTGTCTATTGACATTGAGTGTCTAGTGTCTCTCTGGTGTCAGAGTTTTATGTCGCCCATGGGCCTCTGACTTGGCTTTACATGCCGTCGAGAAATATCTGTCAGGAACGCTGGTTTTCTCACGATATTTTCTTTCACCGAAGCATCTCGAGACCTATGACTTGGCTATGTACTTGCCATAGATTAGAATAATATGGTTATTCCCCGAGTCCCGGGATTTGGTTTTTAAGTAGTAAAATCATAAAAAAAAAACAAATCTCGCCTTCCGGACTAATTAAAGATTACACTTCCTTTCTGGCGGGTAAATATGAATAACAGTTTTATAGCGATCTGTTGACGTAAAATTTAGAACGTCGCTCACGCGCTTATTGGCTTGCATAAACCATTTTTATACATATGACAAAAAATAATGGTATTCAATAAAATCCCGTAGTATCAGTCGGAATCCCGTGGAATATCCATGTTAACATCAATGTTTGCGGTCAATGAACCTAAATAGCTCGCTACCTTTTCCGATCACTGAACATAACACAATAGATAACAAATGTTTCAGTAATGTGGAGCCTTAATGTCATAGAACGTGTTATAAAACACAAGTTACACAACATGTTACATAATAATATAATCTGTACGAACCTTAGATGTTTATAAAAAAATATTTTAATTTAAATGCCCTAAAAACATGCGTCTATTTGCTTAGATTAAAAAAAACAACCAATGTTGTCTGTGGAAAGAAACTCCCATTATAAATATATAAATGAAAAAAATCCGCGAATGAGAAATAAATTGAATGTGGAATCTAATCATAGTGCGATAAGAGCCAGTTTTCGAGGAAGTCTATTGAAAAATAATTACTTGACAATTTATATGCCTACATACTTAGTACTTACTTTTTATTGTGGGCGTAAGCAAGATAAGCAATCGTGATAAAGATATAAGATTAACTAAGTACCAATACATAATATTTTTGGGGACTTCCCACCCTAGAATACTAGCAACCTTTCGCTATAGATGAATTTAGTCGATTTACAATTTTTTTTGGCATAAACTCTTCATTATTATCACCAATGCTCCTCATCAGTGTCAAAAGGTTGTTGATGGTCCTTTCTTCCCGACTGCGCCGAAGCCCCTATGGAGGGTTATTATACATGTAATTAGGTACTCTTATTATTTTAATCTAGGTACCCATTTAGATTAGACTTCTTTAGTGATCATAAGATCAACAACTATCTATGTCCTCAGTTCGATTCCCAGACCCGCAGTAAATGGTCTTCTTTATCATTTAAAAATTATCAGTAAAATTACAAACCAGTAAAATTACATCCGGTATAACAAAATTTAAGAAATCCCTTAACTAGATAGCTAGGCCAAATCATAATAAACAAACTCAAAATATGTTGAGTATGAATGTAGATAAGATATAACTATGCAGATAGGAGAAGAGTAGGGGAAAACAAAAAAAATGGTGAATGGGCTGTATGAAGGATGATATCACTAGAAAGGGGGTGACTACTGTGATTACGATTAATATAGAATATAGTCCTCCTGACCGTTTTTCGGCCACGGCGGCCAATCTTAGTGGAGATAAGCCAGCGGCGCGGGAGATATTAAAGTGCACAAGTGTGTGCGCAGGCACAGGTGCACTCTCTGTTCCTTTATCTCTCGTAGTCCGATGGGACGGCAATCCGACACGACCGGAGAGAGATCAGGCGCAGGACCGTATTATACCGCCAACTTCCGAACTCCGGGCTACTACTGGGAAATTTCTAATGAAAAACCCAATAGCACTTTTTTTCCGACCCGGGAATCGAACCCAGGACCTCATGCACAGCAGTCGCGCTTGCGACCACTAGAGAAGCGAGTAATAGAGAAGTATGGAAGAAGAATATGTTGCGCCGACCCCAAACAAATTGAGATAAAAGCAGGAGAATGATAATCACTACAAAACAAAGTCCTTCGCCGCGTCTGTCTGTCTGTCTGTTTGCGATGAACTCTAAAACTGCTGCACCGATTTTTAAGCAGTTTTCACCAATGGTTACAGTGGTTATCGAGAAAGGTTTTAGTATACATCCACGCGGGCGAAGCCACGGGCATCAGCCAGTGATGAATAAACAAACTTGCTTACCATTGCAGATATTAATTACTTGATGCAAATTAACTAAACTTGTACACAGATCAGTACCAGAGTAAGCACGCGATTCAACTGAACTGAGTCCGATGACTGTGACATGTGACACTGTAGGAAGCTGATCGTAAGTAGGTTAGGTGGATAGGTTTCTAGATTGCGGCTACTGGGTGAAAGTTACCTCGTACAGGCTGTTCCACTCCAAGAAGCATGTAAATACATACATATTTGGGGGTATGAAGAACAGAGTGTAAAGTTCTTCTTCACCCATAGAAAAGGATCTCGAGTATCCTTCTACCAGACGCGTGTTGTTTGGTAAGCTACTGCCTGAGCCAGTTGTTGTCGAGTTCGATATTTTAAGGGCATAATTATAAAATACTCTCATTCTTTTTTGCCAAATACACGTTTATAATAAACTAGCTGATGCCCGCGGCTTCACCCGCGTGGATTGATGATTTTCCACCCACAAAAAAAGGGTAAACAGAGAGGCTTTCAAATTGCTTAGTGATTTCCCTGAAAAATATACAGGAGCAAAGAAAATAAATATTACTTTTTACTACGCTTTCTTGTAACTATTATAGTAGGGACATTGGTTCTTTTTGTTGTTTTGCGGTGGAATTTTATTATCTGCCAAGCGTTTTTCAACAATGTTGAAGTCGGATTACAGTCTTACGCGATGTAGCCGCATTTTACTTGGAACGACTGCCTGTCTGACCTAGAGGTCAAACAGGCTGTCTCGTATTACCTGGGCTGTAGACAGCCCAGGTAATACGAGTACGACACCTCTTGGTAATACTGGTTAGCACAATCAGCTTATAATGTTCCCACTGCTTGGACTCTTGGCTTTCTCTCTTTGAGAGGAAATGAGTTATAATCCGCCACGTGGACCCAGTGCGGTTTTGACAATATAAAATGCTGAAAATGGTAAACAAAAGAAACTACTTTGAAAGAAAACAAAAAATAGTACATTATGGTATATAAGTGTGTACCGTTGGTGATTACCGCTGAGGCGCCATTGAGACCCGAGCCGATAGGTGAGGGTCATAAGAAAGCCGAGGAGGTAATCATCAATACACACGTGTATCATACGACGTTTTTCAACACACTTGTGAAGAAAATAATACTAAAAAGTCATCTAAACAGTTAAAACGAGTTCTGTTTTTTTTTCACAATAGCGGGAAAAATTAATCGGTTTTCCTATGCGCGCGCATCTACAGTTCTACCAACTTATCTGTGCATGCGGGCAAACACGGAACTAAAATAAATGTACTAAGTTTGTCGTAGCGATGCATTTTTTCTTGACCAGTGGCGCCACCATGAAATTCACACTTAAAATGGTCATACTGTAACAACATGGCGATCGACCATAGACTAAATGAATGAGCGCGATAGAGTTTTAGCCACGTATAAAATGAGGAAAAAGTTTTCTTTATTACAGAAAAAATAAAAGTTATATTATTTGAGTGAAAGTTTCATTTAATAAAAACGTACAAGTTGAAATTTTCTATTTAAATTCAAATTTGCATGAAATGAACAAGCATTAAGCACATTATTTTTATTTTTACTATTGAACACGATCTTTTTTGTATCGAAACTTTTTTATGAACGTAGCAAATCAACCAATAAAATTTTAAAAAAAAACCCTATAACTCACTAGTGAATAATAGTAATGAAAAAGTCACAGTTTGATTATAGGTGTCATTAGCGGTGAAATAATATAGCCACTAGCAAGTGTGTTGAAAAAGAAGTTACTGTCTCGTTGACAAGGCATTGACATTAGTTGACAAAATTCACCATGACGTACTGAACTAGTTAAAATTACAAAGTGAAAAATATCATCCCAATGCTGTCTTTGACGGGTCCAAAAGTGTTAAAGAGTTATGCAGAGACACCAGGCGTCCACTATGTCCAAGTGCTGAACTCCCACAAACAGAATGTTATGAAATCAGTTCTAGTTAAGGCGCGGGCCCACCGCGGCGCATGCTGTGCACGGGCACGCGGCGCATTTTAGCTGCGTGTATTAATTTGTTTGGCAACGTGGGTCAACGTTTCCACTGGAATACACGTATATGACCAACGACTATGTATAGCGTGGCACAGCGCACGGAGAGGCTACGATATAACACAATAAGCGATTGTTCATCGATAAGCGAGCTGTGCATAGTCGTGGGTCATATTCGTGTACTTCAGTGGAAACGTAGACCCACGTCGACAGCGTTGAGCTATGTAACCACCTATTCAAGCAAGCCACGCATGTATCAATGACGTCAATTCATGCGTAGCCTCTCCGTGGGTTGCAGTGGACACAACCACATACATTTTCTTACAAAGCGAAGCATACTACACGTGCGTAGCCTCTCCGTGCACCGCGGTGGGGCCGCGCCTTTATTTACACAGGCGGCACGATTGGCATGGTAAAGACTGAGTGCGGTAAGTAGACAGTTTTATTTTATCCCAGTACTAGCACTTTGCCCACGGCTTCGCCCGCGTGGATGTCGGTTCAACTACAAAAGTGACGATTTTCCATACAAACTTTCATCCCCCTTTTCACCCCCTTAAAGGGTAAATTTCCAAAAACCCCTTCTTAGTGCTCCCCTACATTATAATAGGATTAAGCCGTGTGCAAAATTTCACATTCCTAGCCCCAGTAGTTTCGGCTGTACGTTGATATTATGTCAGTCAGTCAGTTCTCCTTTTATATATATAGATTAACTAGCTGACCCGGCAAACGTTGTTTTGCCATGTCAAAAAAAAAATAGGGGGATGAAAAATAGATGTTGGCCGATTCTCATAGATACCGGATAAGCACAAAAAATTTCATCAAAATCGGTCAAGCCGTTTCGGAGGAGTATGGCAACGAAAACTGTGACACGAGAATTTTATATATTAGATATTAGATTTATCGTAATTACTACACTTTTTTTTGGTGTCAGTTTTGTCCGGATTTGTGCCAGGTTGATGACAATAGGCTCGCTACCTATACATGGGACTTAAGACGAGGTTGCAGTACTTTGTTTTTATGTACGCACGACCTCGCCCCCCGCCCTGCCGCGCGAGCGATATAATGCTTAAATTTTGACTGTTTTTTGCTTCTTGGAGAAAAACTATAAAGAAATTATACAATATGTTTTCAACATTTACTTCAAAATAAAAAAAGTTCTATCTATTGATATAACTTTTATATAAATTCATGATGAAATGTCTTAGCAGTACACGTTTGAAATTGTGATTTAGAGTCATGTTTGATAAAAAAAAGTATCGAGCCGATCATTCTAAATCGCGTTTCTATCTTTACGATTTACTAGAGAGTATGTTCAATTTTTATGTAATGATTTTTATTTATTAAAAAACTCGTATTTAGTTCGATTTTTATAGGTTCAAAAATCTTAAAATTACTGCAACCCGGCCTTAAACATAACTGTCGAAATGGGGGTTGTTCATGCCAACCGCTGGCGCCACCTATCACCGGCGCGCCGAACTTGGTGATCGCTGAGCATTCACGCTGGCACAGGGGTTCATACATTCATCACCACCACCAGGCGGAGCCAGTGTCGCGCGGCCCCTTCCACGGATTGCAACATCGCTAGCTCACCGCAGCTATAAAAACTTTTTGTTTGTATAGAATCAGTCCTTTTTACCTTCTCTCTTCCTTCAACTCACATCCAACATTCATACAGAACCCACAGTGCAGTCTGTAATTATGTAATTTTATATGAAGGAAAATATACGTCTCAAATCATCACGCCTATTCAATTTTTACACCGACGGAACAACTGATCCCCAACATTTTGGTCCTACGAGACGGATTCAAGCATACCAGCCGGAAGAAGACTCCACATACACGGTGCCGACCACGTTGCCGGCACGTTGCGGACTTTGACTCGGACTGGAGCCGGGCGCTGAAGACAATAGCTAGCTGTTAAGACGATCGACCGAGTGCAGCGATCATCACGATCGACCGAGTGCAGCGATCATCACAGCTGGTCCAGTGATCCAGCAATAACATCATACAAGAAGAAAAGGCAAAGGCGTAAGAAACGTAACGGTCAGGTCTCTGTTCCGTCCCGTCAATCCCACCCATCACATCCATATAGTTGCGATTTGTGTTAAAGCTGTGTTTCGTTTCAGTTCACGCGAGTGTGGCAGCCACGTGGACCAGGTGATATTTGCATGTGAGTAACCACACCACATCACACCACACCACATAACGCTCATCCATATTCCGTCAGAATGTCGGTCAAGGCAGTGGACGAAGTTCTTTCCGAATTAAAGAAACGTAGGGGTAACATTAAGGGTCGGTTAACCCAGTTTAAAAATTACGTGGAATCGTTCGCGGGAGCTCACTTAACAAGCTTACAAACAGCTGAGTTAACTTTACGTGTTCAAGCCGCGAGTGAATTATACGATAAATTCGACAACGTAGAAAATGAACTCGAACTACTCCTTCCGGAATCCGAAACAAACGCGAATCTACAATACATAGAAGCATTAGAAGATATTTATTTTACGGCAATAGCCAGTGCAAAGTGTTTAATTAAAAACGCGGAAATTACAAGTCGACTTCCAATTGCATCGGAACCACGTGTCAATATTAAATTACCAGACATAAAATTACCTGCCTTCGATGGAGCCTATGATCACTGGCTAGAATTTAAACATTCATACGTAACCATGATTCACAATCGTTCCGATCTAGACGAAATTCAAAAATTCCATTATTTACGCTCAGCACTTAGTGGAAGCGCGTTACAGGTGATAGCAGCTTTGGAATTCAGCCCAGCCAACTACGTTCACGCCTGGGAGTTACTAGAAAACCGTTATCACAACGAGAGGTTATTAATCAATAATCACGTAAAAGCGTTGCATAATATTCAATCATTAAAACAAGAATCGCCATCGCAAATAAGGAAATTAATCGATACTATTTTACGTAACCTGCGCGCCTTAAACTCACTAAATGAACCCACAGTTAATTGGGATACATTAATAATTTATTTAGTGGTCAGTAAGCTGGATTCGTCTACGGAACGTGAGTGGGAAAGCCACATCGGTGCCACGTGTTTGGGTTTACGAGACAAAATAAAACTTAACGACTTAATAACGTTCCTCCGAAGTCGAGCGGACACGTTGGAAATGATAGGTATTAGCCACATAAAGGAAAAAACACCTCATAGCGATTTTAAACATCAAAACGTGAACGAAAAACGTAATTCACATCGAGTACACAGTTACTCTGCGACTAAAGCGGCACGTTTTAATAATTTCCGTGGTGCTACAAATAAACAATGGGAGTTACCCAAGTGTGTCCTGTGCGATAGGGAACACTCATTATACGCGTGTACAGCCTTTCTTAACATGTCCGTGAGAGACAGAATTAAATTTGTTAGCGATAACAAGGTATGTGCAAATTGCCTGAGAACCGGTCACGCGCTAAGTCAATGTAAATACGGGTCGTGTAAACAGTGTTCAAACAAACATAACAGCCTGTTGCACTTAGACGAGAGGGGTAACAGCGCGTGTGATCGTGCGCCGGCAAGCGGAGCACTCGAACAAGCACACAGTTTGGCGACATCAACAGTGCATTCACGCGACTCGGCCACTACTGTTGTGTGTGAAGCGAACACTACCGAATTCAAGTTAATAAGTACTGTTTTGCTCTCTACGGCGTTAATTGAAGTAGCTGATAATAATAACGTGTATCATACGGCCCGCGCGCTCTTAGATAACGGAAGCCAGAACTGTTTCATAACAGAAAAATTAGCAAAAAAAATAAATGCGTTATATATACAGTCCACTATTCAAATATCGGGTGTGGGACAGTCAGTCTCGCAATCACAGCATTCATGTGACGTCACAATACGTTCAAAATTAAGCGATTTCAATACCAAGCTTCGCTGTTTAATCTTGCCATGCATAACATCCAGTTTGCCTACGATAAACATCGAAGCCGGTAATATATATATACCTGAGTTCTTACAATTAGCAGATCCGACGTTTAACGTAAGTTCAGAAATTGACTTGTTGATCGGCGCGGATAGATTTTGGGATCTTCTAGAAACAGACAAAATACGTCTAGCAAGTGGCCCATTCCTACAAAATTCAAAATTAGGATGGTTATTGTCCGGTCCTGTGCTCGCGAGGAGCCCAAAACCTGCTCACGTTCATTGCCACTTCAGTCAGGAAATCGATAAACAACTCCGGCTGTTTTGGGAACTCGAAAACATTCCTTCATCATCATGCGCACCCTTAACAGATGATGAACGCACCTGCGAAAACATATTCAATAACACTACAAAACGCGTTGAAAACGGTAGATTTTCGGTTCGTATACCGTTGAAAGAGGCACCAGATGCCCTAGGTGATTCTTACACGTCAGCAACGAAACGATTTTTAACCTTGGAGCGTAAACTCGATCGTTTACCAGAACTTAAACATTTATATTCTAACTTCATGCGTGAATACAATGATTTAGGTCACATGTCCAAGTTGGAGACTTGTAGTCAACCAAATTATTATCTTCCACATCATGGTGTTGTCAAGGAATCTAGTTCAACAACAAAACTACGCGTTGTATTTGATGCTAGTGCCGTCACTAGCTCGAATAAATCATTAAACGATATTCAGTACCCGGGACCCGCGTTACAAAACGATATTTTCTCGATTTTGTTACGATTTAGACAATATAAATATGTAGCTTGTGCAGACGTGGAGAAAATGTTTCGTCAAGTTCTTCTCCAGCATGACCAAAGGTCACTACAATTAATATTGTGGCGGGATAACCCTTCAGATCCATTAGATACATATCAACTTAATACAGTCACGTACGGAACTGCGTCAGCACCATATTTAAGTATGCGCTGTATTAGACAGTTAGCTTTAGAATGCGATGATGACGTCATCGCTCGCGTCATCACGGAGGACATATTCGTGTACGGTCCATCCTACTTACATAATAAATTAAATCATAAAAAAAAAAAAAAAAACGAAAGAGATACCGCGGCCTCGACACAAAGGGCTAAGAAGTAACATGGGTGGTTTTTAGCCAATATTCAGCACGAAGACATATTCAAATTCGATAAATACATTTCATTCACTTAAACTTGTACGGGTAGGTAGCTATGTACTTAGATTCATAAATAACTTAAGCCTCAGGCGGGCGGACCGCGCCAAGCGACAAACCGGTTTCTTATCAGTAAACGAGTTGGACGCCGCGCTGAGAATGTTAATTATACTCGTGCAAAGGAATTCTTTTCCAGATGTTTTGAATAACTTATTGGCTCAAATTCCTATCAAGCGAAAATGTAAACAATATAATAGGATTTCAAGTTTAAATGTTTTTATTGATGAACATAAAATAATTCGGGTTGGCGGTCGAATATGTAATTCATCCGACTTCACCTACGATAAAAAACATCCGATTTTATTATGCAGTAAGCATCCATTCACGATTTGTTTATTTAAGCACGAGCATGCACGATTATTACATGCCGGACCTCAACTTTTATTAGCTAACATGCGTGAACGTTGGTGGCCGTTGAACGCTAGAAATCTCGCTAGAAAAATAGTACACGAATGTATAACGTGCACACGTAATCGGGGTAAGACATTAGCACCTCTCATGGGCAACTTACCTTCCGAGCGGTTAGAACCTGGTTACCCGTTTATGCGAACCGGTGTAGACTATGCGGGACCGGTTTTCATATTATCCAGAAAGGGCAGAGGTTCTAGACTAACTAAGGCATACATTTGTCTTTTTATTTGTTTCACGACTAGAGCCATGCATTTGGAACTCGTTACTAGTTTATCTACAAACGACTACATATTAGCACTAAAACGTTTCATTAGCCGGCGAGGTACGCCTCGCACTATCTTCTCCGACAACGGTAGAAACTTTGTGGGCGCGGAAAGGGAGTTTCCTTTATTTCTCCATAAGGAATCGGAGGCCATTATTGATTACGCTTCCACTAATAGCATTGAATTTCGATTTATTCCTCCTTATTCTCCACACTTTGGCGGACTATGGGAGGGCGGGGTGAAGTCATGCAAGTATCACCTGAGACGCATAGTAGGTAACGCGCGACTAACTTACGAGGAATTTTCCACGGCTTTGACACAAATCGAAGCTGTCTTAAATTCCCGTCCAATGTCACCTCTTTCCTCAGACCCTTCTGACCTTTCCCCCCTCACCCCCTCACACTTCCTCATTGGCCGACCGTTAACGTCGCCACCTTCAAGGAATTTTCCAGACCAGCCAACTTCGAGTCTGACACGCTACGAGCGCATCGAGCAACTGCGGCAGCACTTCTGGCGTCGCTGGTCTACAGAATACATCTCTGAGCTGCAACAGCGAACCAAGTGGAAGACCAAGCAGGAGGACATCACCTTGGACAGCCTTGTCCTCATCAAGGACGACCAGTTGCCACCATTGAGGTGGCGGCTCGGTCGCATTCTACGTGTCATTCCAGGCGGAGACGGCATAGCACGAGTGGCTGACATCAGGACAGCTGCTGGCACGATCAGGCGTGCCTTCTCCAAGATCTGCCCGCTGCCTCCACAACCTGTGAGCGGCGACGCCTGACTCCGTGCCGGGAACCATTTTGGAAGCAGCGCTTCCAAGGCCGGGGGCATGTTCATGCCAACCGCTGGCGCCACCTATCACCGGCGCGCCGAACTTGGTGATCGCTGAGCATTCACGCTGGCACAGGGGTTCATACATTCATCACCACCACCAGGCGGAGCCAGTGTCGCGCGGCCCCTTCCACGGATTGCAACATCGCTAGCTCACCGCAGCTATAAAAACTTTTTGTTTGTATAGAATCAGTCCTTTTTACCTTCTCTCTTCCTTCAACTCACATCCAACATTCATACAGAACCCACAGTGCAGTCTGTAATTATGTAATTTTATATGAAGGAAAATATACGTCTCAAATCATCACGCCTATTCAATTTTTACACCGACGGAACAACTGATCCCCAACAGGGGTGTACTATTACTTATTAGGTACATCTCTGCCTTACCCTTTGAGAATTACAGGCGTGATGTTATTATAAAATGTTATTTTTATACGTTTGCCCATTGATCCTTTAGATAAAAATATATCACTTAGTAGACGCAGTTCCTGATGAATAAGTTAGAGCAAAATGCTTGTGCAGTTCATTGCTTTATTGCAAATAATATATCGTTGACTAGCACTTCAACCGCGGCTTCGTCCGCAAAAACTGTGATTCTATGACTCGGATAATTATGCATGATTTAAATATAATGTATAGCTAAAACCTACAAATAATCTATCTTTCTCTTTCTACTAGTGTTTTTGTAGAATTGGTTCATGACGGGACTTTTACTGGCAGGTAGGTAGCTGAAAAGTATTATAAGTAGGTAATTTGTAAAGCTTCTTTTATTGAAAATAAATAACAAATAGGTTTAGATATTTAGTTATATAAAACCTTTAAAGAAGGCAGAGAGGTATATTTTTATACATAATAACTTCGTGCAGACGAAAGTCGTCGTAGGCAACAGCTATACTTATAGTTACCTAAGTCTTATAAAGCAACAAATAATTGGTGTTTTGAAGTAACAACAGAATAGACAAAATACAGAACACTCACCGACGGAGTCAAACTCACACTTGGCTGAAATTCGAACCTGCGTTTATACGCGGGGAAAACCCTGACAAGGAACTGGTGTACCTATACCTATGTATACTAGATACCGACCTAGGTGGTGATATTTATGGAACACTGGGCTGTTGACCACGAGTTTGTTAAAGTAGAAATATTGATATGGGGGGTGTATGAGGAACAGGGTGTGAAGTTCCTCATCCCCCATAGAAAAGGGAGGATCCTCCGACCAGACGGGTGTTGTGTCTGGTGGGCTAACTGCCCTACATAATTATTTAAGTCGGGATCTCCCATACAGGCTGATGTCGCGGATAAAGTTGATTGCGCGATGTAGGAATTGTCATTAGTTCGCACGTGTTGCGATAGATGTAGCTATCGCCACAGGGGACAAATAAATGGAGGAGCTCATGGCTTAATAATAACTGCTGCTCGGGTCGATATTAAGTTGAAGCCGCGCTTGCCTAGGTGGGTGTGTGGACCACCACATTCCGAGTGTCCTCCGTGCCTCGGAAAGCACGTTTAGCTGTTGGTCCCGGCTGCCATTATTGATCTTTGGCAGTCGTTACAGGTGGTCAGTGACCTGAAAGTCTGACAACGAGTTTTACCGAAGGGTACCTATCGTATTACTCCGTTTACTGGGTTATGGTGTTCAGATAGGCAGTCGCTCCATGTAAAATACTGGTATTCAGCTGCATCCTTTTAGACTGGAAGCCGACTCCAACATAGTTGGGAGAAGGCTAGGCAAATGATGAATTTCTCTGTGCGGCAATAGGCTCGCCCCCTTTTACATGGGAATATAAAACATAACAAGCGTTGTGTGTACCTACTAATAGGTACATCTCTGCCTAGCCCTCCTGGGATTACAGGCGTAATGTTTTGTATGTATGTCTATAGTGCATCCTAGTTTTCTACAAATGACTGGACATTTATTATAATCGGTGGGTTTTACCTAGGTCGTAGGTTAATATTCATCCGATAACGTTTATCAATCTCTATAACTATGGTTTCGCAATGAAGTATCAAAGTATGATATGTTATGCAGAATTTATAGCTGTATAGGTATCGATACAGTGGTTATAATTGAATAGAATAGAATAGAATAGAATAGAATATGTATTTATTCGCTAATGGACAGCAGCAACACAAAAGAGCAGCACATACATAAACAAATAACAACAAACAGCTTAACAATTAATTATACAGCTCAACTGCGCTGAGCATGCCCATAACGAAAGGGTAACCAACTCAGCATATGCTGGGTGTAAAACACTCAGCGCTGGTTTTCAGTAGGTCCCCCGCAGTGACACACGGATGAGGGTAGTAGGTAGTAAATAAATAATTTTATTCTATTAAATGGGCATTTTTAAGTGTGTAATAAATAAATAATATAAAATAAATATTTTCTCACAGAGGTTAACATAGTTATTTTAGGTTAATAGATTCTTGATATGGGTCCCGGTTCATATTTTTTTAAATACGAATAGTATTGAAGTCATCATCTGCCTAGCCTTTTCCGAAATGCAGCTTAATGCCAGGTTACATGGAGTGACTGCCTATCTGACCTCCACAAACCAATTAGTATTGGGTAATATGATACCCCTTGGTAAGATCTTGGTCACAACAATCTTCAAATGACAGTTGAGTCCAACCGGCTCAACGTGCTTTCCACAACAATATGAGGTGAAGTAAAAATATCTTATTCTCATAGCGGTTCAGTGGCAGGTTGACCTTAGCAAACGTGACTAATGCCTAATAAATATTATGTCCTCATATGTAAAATGTAGATATTCAAAATATCTACTTATAGTATGTAACGAAATTATTTACTGTCTGTTCATAATTTAGGCTTGCGTATAGCCAAACTGAGAAAAAGTTCAAGGTCAGTACATTACATTCACACTATGATATTTTTTTTCTTTATTTATAGGGCTTTATCGCTGAGCGATAACGTCACCCTGTAAAATTAACAATAACACTGTATCTAACAAAAATTATTTCAAAACAAAAGCTACTAACTTATATAAAATCCGAGCTTGTTCCGATAAAGGACAAGCCAGGATTGCGTTACATACTCCCACATCATATAAACACTATGATGATCTAAGAGGGAATATTCACATCACTAGAGAAGCCGTAAGAGTCATCTGTCATCTATGCACGCACCGATAGCACTCAGGCACTCACTCCGCAACTCGTTTCAGTCTTCAGTCTACGTTTCAGAGTCGCGACGAACGCTCCGTAATCGGAGCGACCACGGATCATCGCGCGTAAAAAAGTTCGATTAAAAAGTGTCAAAAATGGAAGTCATCGGTGATGTGTCAAAAATGGAAGCCAACGGTGATGTTTTAAAAAAGTTAAACAGTGATTTCGATATGTCAAAATTGGGCGCGAATCTGTTTCCGGATTTCCATCGAGGGAGGAGGCTTTCAAGGGCCATTGAGCCAAGTGAAAGACGTGTTTTAGTTATTTATACAGGCGGAACCATTGGTATGGTGAAGACTGACGATGGTGAGAATGTTTGGGCTACATAGTCTTGTTGTTTTTCTAAAAATACGATCTTATTTTAGGCAAATAGGTCGGTCTCTATAATGGTAGTTCCGAGTTTAAAACGGAGCTGGAATGTCGTCCTGTGCTTTTTCTTTTATAATTTTTGTTTGCAACTAATAATATTCAATAAAGCGTTGCCTTTCACACTAGCAATATGCTACAAAAATAATAAAATCTAGTTTGACCGCTTCACTGATTTATAAACCCGTGCGACCGATTACGATTACATCAAGTTACATTGATCTTGAACTCTCTGTTGTAAATATTCATTCTGCTACGATTACGATAAATGTCACACTTCAAAATCTGGTTATGTCAAGTATAGTATCTGTTAGAACTTGTTTTAATTAGTATTCAAACAAATCCTTATCTTGATGAATAAACATCTTAATTAGTATGTGGTCGGTCTTCCCTCTCTATTTTCTCTTCATCTCTTTCAAACGTCTTCTGTTATAAATTACGTGGAGTAGACACATAGTAAGTACTCATTGTTGCGTGTTATGATTATAACCTTGACCTACCTCAGGAGACATGTGAATATATGTAGCCGATGTACGGCACTCGCGCGGAATTTCTGTTATACAAGCGCTAAAACTCGACATGAGTTACTAGAAAAAAAACTGGCCCAGTGCAAGTTGGACTTGTACATGAAGTGTTCCGTACCATAACTTCTTATAGGTTTTCCTGTACGTACTGAACTAATTTCTTTCAGCATTTTAGGCTCAGTAGTTTCGGAGATAATGGGGGGGGGGGCGGGAGAATGGTCGGACATACAGACACACGAGTGATCATAAAGGGTTCCGTTTTTTCCTTTTGAGGTACCTACGGAACCCTAAAAAATACACATGACGATATAGTTGTATTAAAATATTCCTGAGGACGTCCCTCGAGTCAAATACGGTTAAAGAAAACTCTTAAAACTGACAGGCAATGCACGGCTTTAAAAACATGACATTTTGTAAAACGACGAAAGCGATCGAGTGACAGAGAATAATTTTCAGCAGATTCTGCCTCAAAAAGGGAGATAGATGAAAGTTTTTGTAGAAATTCGTTATTTTTGCTGATCTGAGATCATGTTCACCACACGGATTTTTAGTACAATAAAATTGTTTGCAGACTTACGCAGGATATAGGTATATCTAGATCTGAAAGACCCAAGCATAGGGAGAGCTGATTATTAAAAATAAATAGTGTCCGGAAGTAGTGTCCGGGCTTGCTTGCTTTGTATTACATGGGACTTAATCATAACTGACGAAATGTGAGTGTATTATTAGGTGCGGCGATTACGATTTGATAATCCCGCGGACAACCTAATCCTTATTTATTTATTTATTTATGCACACACAAAATACAAAAAAAAAGGATAAAAACATAACAAATAGAAGAGCAGAAAGGTACTGCTTATTTCAAAAGTAATTTCTTCCAGCAGACCTGCGAGAGGGAAGTTTGATTAGAAATGTAGACACAGTGTGTAAATAAGCCTAACAAGATTTTAATTAAAATTAAGAACAAAAGTTTATCCATATAAAATTAATAAACATAAATACTAATATAAACACATATAAAAATAAATACTAGTACTAGTACTTCTGGGGTTACAGGCGTGATGTTATTTATAAGTTGGTCCCATGGGCTATGAAATAAATTATTCAGTTTGATTAGTCTGCACCACACCCTTAATTAAACCACACCTTTCTGACCCATACTGTCTAGGCAACTAGTAAACTGTCAATATATTCGCTCAAGTTTAACAGATGTGTTAATTTATTACATACCACATAGGCTACGTCACGCTAGTTATCGCTAGTCGTTGATACGAAACACACACAATAACATTTACTTAAATACTAATACATACGATTATGTTATGTGTTGTTATGAAACTTGGGTTTACCACAGTGTATAAGTACATCGCAGAACGGATGGCCGATGAGGCCGAAAAGTTCTGGAGTGGCGACCGCGAACCGGAAGACGTTGCGTTGGAAGGCCTCCCACTAGGTGGACCGATGACCTGGTGAAGGTTGCGGGGATCGCTGGATGCGAGAGGCACGGGAACCGTTAATGTGGCGACACTTAGGGGAGGCCTATGTCCAGCAGTGGACGTCTTTTGGCTGAAATGATGATGAATAATGATTATGATGATGAGTGCATATACACTGGTAAAAGTTGTGACTTTCAGTTCTTCCCCAGACTGCAAATTAGTGACCTTAGCGGCAAAGCTGCCCCGCATTTGCTTTGATAAACCGGTATGTTGTATATTCAGGGTAAAAGGGACACCGCAGGAAAACGGTTACCATTCAGTACGGTAAATAAAGTTAGTAATAGACGAGTAAGACTGTGGTTTTACTGTACAAGCCAAGATTGTAACTATTGGTTACAGTACTTACTAAAAATAAATCCGAGTAAATATTTTGATTGCTAGTTTACATAATATGTGATAACTTGGAGATCAGGCGGAGATGTAACTGACGTAGAGTACAATCAGCTGTTTTGTTATTTACTTAGGGTCGCGTGTTGCAACACGGCTTGTAGGTATGACTTGGCAAAACACTTCTATTATATACCTAAAATGTAAGTCAAAATAAAACCACTTTCTCCGGGGTATTCGTCTTAATCTCTTTTTATAGAAACAAGGGAAGCTGTTTCAAAAATGGTTTCATTACAGATTGTGCACTGAAATTATCGTTTCTCCTAATTCGCTGATTTGTTGCTCGAATCTGAATTGCTACATTACAGGCATATGATTCCGGTGATGAACTGAGATGTTATTGCATCCAAAATAAACGCTTGTAGGTAGATTTCTGTTTCTTCTCCTATATGTAAGAGAAGAAACAGAAATCTGCCCCCCCCGTCCTGTATAATAATAATAATAATAAATCTTTATTAAATCGTTGTTACAATAAATTCTTAATCTAACTTAACGTTAATAATAAATGTAACAGTTATAATTAAACATGGTTATGAAACAGAGGTCCCCAAACTAGGCTGTGCCTGTATCTTGGGGGCCAGAGTTGCGTTAATTTTAAATTAATAGGTAGGTACTTATTATCTACGAACAAAAAATAAATGACATTTGAATAGAATAAAAGTTTAAATTAAAAAGTAAAGTAAAAAGTTTATTGATAATAATATATTTAGGTGAATAAGGATTCTAACTTTGTGTATGTTAGTGTGTATGAGTATGACTGGGTGTGTGTGTGTGTAGGTATGTGTATGTGTCTGTGTATATTTATTTTTGGTATAGTTTAATTAGCTTAACATTTCTTCCGTCTCTTCATATGATAGGTCGGCTAACCATTTTATCAAAGCTTTTTTGCATGAAAAGTTGTTCAAGTCTCGAATGTTGCAGCTTTTACTGATTCTATTGTAAATATGAATATGTGAGTAAAATGGGCATCTTCTGGCTAACAGGCTATGTGCTTCCGGAGGGGGAATGTAGAGGACGCGTTTCGAGATAATTTTTTCGTAGTCGGATCTTATTTTTATGGTTTTATGAACATGTAGGGTTGCTTTTAAAATAAATAATTGCCGCACCCTTAAGACATCAAACTCCTTATAAATAGAGTCTGTTGGGTAGCGAAATGGTTTTCTTAAAGCTACTTTTATAACTGCTCTTTGAGCTCTTTCTACCTCTATAAAAGTGGTTTTCCCGGCTGCTCCCCAAATAGAAATCCCGTATTGAAGTACTGACTGACACAAACCGAGGTAAATTGTACGTAGAATTTTAAAGGGTGTACAGTTACGAAGCTTTTTCATAACATGTATCAGCTTCCTAACGCGACCAGAGAGCAAGTGTATGTGAGATTTAAATGAGAGGTTTTCGTCTAGTGTGAAGCCAAGGTATTTAATTGAGGCAGTGTGATCTATGGCTAGGCAAGAACAGTGTGTAAGTGGTGATGTCTGGTAACTGCAGCATGTGTGGTATTTAAGTACAAGATGACGTAGAGGTCGAGAAGCTATTGTTTTGGAAAAGGTTATGAACTTTGTTTTTTTATATTTAGAGTTAGGAGATTTGCGTCAAGAGCCTTAGAGACAGTTATTAGTCCAATCTCGGCAAGATGGTACACTTTTTCCCAAGTTTTACCGTGGAAAATTATCACTGTGTCGTCAGCATAAGATATTATTTCAGCGTCGTTTAATTGTGAGTTTAAAATATCATTCATATAGAAGCTAAAGAGAGTTGGACCGAGTGTGCTGCCCTGTGGAATTCCAAAGGCGATGGGAAGTACGTCACTCGAGTGTTCATTTACTTTGACCAGCTGTTTGCGATCAGATAGGTAACTTGTAAACCATTCAAGTGCAGCCCCTCGTATACCTGCACATTCAAGTTTTCTAAGAAGAAGTTGAATTGAAATTGTATCGAAGGCCTTTGCCAGATCTAAAAAAACTCCTATAGTGTGTTCTCCTTTTTGTGTGAAGGTAGCCACTAAGTTGGTCAGTAATGAAGCAGCGTCTTCAGTTGACCTTCCTCGCCGGAATCCAAACTGCCTGGCTGATATCAGTTTATATTTTTCAAAATAGTTCATTAGCCTGCTGTTAACTAGTTTTTCCAGTACTTTGGACAGAATGGAAAGAAGTGCGATTGGTCGATAATTTTCAGGTAAGTCTGTAGGGCCGCTTTTGTGTATTGGTCTAACGGATGCAACCTTCCAGCACCCTGGAAAGGTACCAGATTCTAAGCTTAAATTAAAAATGTGGGTGAGTGGTTTAAGGATTGCATTTTTAATTTTTATTATAAATCTTGTAGTGATACCATCTAGTCCTGGTGCGCTGTCAATTTTAAGTTGATGGATATATTTAGTTATTTCTGTTTCGTCTGTCGGGTGAAGAAAGAATGAGTGTGGGGAGTTTTCCTGAGGTTTGTAGTTTTTGGCTAGGGATTCTTGGGTCTCAGAAATTCGTGTTAGTATTTGATCCGATAGATTTTTTCCGATCGAGGTGAAGTAAGCATTACAGTTGTTAAGTGAGTTAACTGGATCCGGCGAATTGGAAATTAGGTGAGATGAGTCACTTTGACTATTTGGGCTATATATTGATTTGAGGGTGTTCCATAACTTTTTTGGGTCTTTTTGGCTTTCAGTTATTAGCTGGCTATTGTGTTCTGTTTTTAGTTTGTGTAAAAGGTTTTTACAAAAATTCCTGTACCTATTGTAAATCAGTTTTTTCATCTCATCGTCTGGGTCGGAGTTAGACGCTTTGTGCAGATTGTCTCGGTGTTTTATGCACCTCATAAGTCCTGGAGTGATCCAGGGCTTTAGAATGAATCTATTTCTGCTTATTTTAACTTTGTGCGTATGTTTGATTATTAGATTGTTAATAATAGTTGTGAGTGTGTTCACAGAAGAGTTAGCACAGTTTGAATTAAGGATATCAGACCAGTCAATGTTCAGTAGCTCCTCCGCGATTGCGTCGTCGTCAGTTCTATTCTTCCATCGGGATCTTGTATGAGATTTAATGTTATCGTTTTTTAGAGAAATGTCAGCGAGAACCATATCGTGATCTGTTATCGAGCATTTGGCGATTATTCCTTTAGATCTGTAGTTTGATTTAATAAAGATGTGATCAAGGCAAGTACGCCCCCTGGTTGGTTCAGTAATTGCAGGAAGAAGACCGTGTGAGGCCATCAGCCTCAAGTATTCAGCATGATTTGAGATGGTAGTATTAATTATGTCAACGTTTAGGTCTCCGGCTACTACAATCGTTGGGTAATTTTTTACTTGAGATAAAACAGTGTCTAGGGATGCAATGAAGTTATTTAGATTTAAAAAGGAAGGTGACCTATAAATTCCTATAATAGCTATTTCGTTGTCTAGGACAAGTATAATATTGTCAGCTTCTGCAATGGATGACTCTATCACTTTTACATTTCTACTCGTTTTAGAGTAAATTATGACGCCGCCATTTTTGTTCGATTGTGAGCGAGTGCGATAAACAGAACAACCTGGTAAAGGCTCCAATATAGTCCCTTCACTTAGCCAGCATTCTGTCAAAACAATGGCATCGAAGTCAATTTCTAGTCGTCTAAAAGCTATGCAAAAATCATCGAAGTTGCGCTGGTAGCTTCTTATATTAAACGTGAGTATTTTACAATTATGGTTTTTCTTTATGATAGTCCTACAGTCTTCTAATTGATCGCATGTGTGACAAACTATATTTACACTGTTTTAAGCTTTCACGGTTCATAACTATATTTAAAATGTCACTTACGGGATATCTTCCGTGATTATCATATGTTTTGAGTTCCCGATATTTCGACGCTGTTGCAAGCGCCATGATCGCGGGTTAACCCGCGATCATGGCGCTTGCGTATGTAACGATAACAGATTTGTAAAGTATTGAATATTTCGAGAGATTGTACGTGAGAGGTAATGTTGTTGTTGATAACCATAAGTTTAGTGGCAGTATTTTAATTTTATTAGTATTAAACATAATTAAAAGTTGAAGTGAGTGTTCTTCTGATTTTAGCGGCCTTCAAAAATTCGTCACGCTTGTAGCGCCGCACAAACCGAATAGCAAGTGTGCGCGGTGGAATATCAGCTGAGTCTTTGGGTTGTTGTCGGCGTGGTCCCGCTCTGGTCACATAGTCTATATCTTGTTCCTCAATAGAGACACCTATTTTATGAGCCAATACGCACACGATATGCAGTGGGTTCTCGTTTTTAAACTCGTTGATGCCAAATATCTCTAGCTCATTCTTCAGAGACGATTGCGCTTGGGTGTTCAGCTGTTCTCGGAGATTCAGTACGGTATTGTTGAGGACTATTAATTCTTCTTCACGTTTCTCCAGTGACTTGATTCTCGTATCATATTCCTCGAGACGTGTGTAGCATTGAGTTAGATGTTCAGTCAGTGATGTAATATGAGACTTAATATCTACTACGTCACCTCGAAGTAGTTTTATCTCGGAGCTAAGAGTGCGTAAAATCTCGGAGTCAGTTAGTGTGTTGGTGGATGAGTCAAGTGATGAAGCAGAGTGGTAGCGATCCGTTGAGATAGGCGTCGGCGTCATCGTCTCTTCCGGTATCGGAGTGCTCACGGGGGTGGTGACTCTTTTTGTTGCCTTGCTTTGGCAAGATGGGCAAATCCAGCTCGATTTTGCTTCTCCTGTTAGCTTGGTCTGATTCCCAGCATTGGCACATAATACATGGAACAGCAGATCGCATTTGGAGCATTTTATGTTGGATATAGATGATCTCAGTGCTTTATTACAACACGCGCAATTGTTAACCATTATTATTATTTGGTATTTACGAATTTACGTTTAAAATCTATGTATACAAGAGATGGTATGGTACCTCACAACCCAGTGCAGTATAGAAGAACAAAGGGGTCATTATTTATACGATTCAGCATTGTTAAGGGTGTTTTACTCCCCTTATGTCTAATGAATTAGGTAATGATACAAACAACGTGCTCCTTTTCACCGGCTTCACAAAGTTCATAATTCATTCGCAGGGCTCAGTATAACGGTTTATAACAAACTACCATTTTCTTTTCTAGACTTCCTATTTGATGCGTTTAAAGTCAAAGTAAAATCTAATCTGTGTTGAAAGGCTTACTGTTCCATTAACGACTACCTACTTAAATGATAAGAATAGTTGGTCGCTGAGTTGAACACAAGACAATTTTAATGTTCTTTCTCAAAAGTTAGCTTCCTGTTATATTATATATTTTTTTTATTGATTTGTCTCTAATCAATATTATCATACAGGCACTATTGTTTAGAATCTGGTTCTTCTAACCTAACAGAAGAATGTGTTGCTGGGGAGTTTGTTCCGCCACGCCACTTCTTCCCAACTAAAACACTGGGAAGTGTCGAAGGATAGCCGGGCGTTTTGGGGGACTGTCTCTTGTAGAATTTGACGTTCGAAAAGTGCTGATATCAGCCTAATTTGAATACATGACTCTCGATTGATATTGAACTGTGTCTAAATCAAATACATAGCCTTTATTAAAAACTTATATCTATTACTCTCATGATGAATGAGGTTTTTTTTTTTTAAACATTTATTTAAAGATAATGTAGTACAGAGGTGGAACTTAATTTTAAACTCGCCAAACTATTACGTTTGATGGCGAGCTACTGCTACTACTACTAATAATTAGGTACTTGATCTATGAAGCAGCATGAAGCTTGAAGAAGTGTAGTGGGGACCTCTACCAACAAGATATGCCACTAAGATAATGAGGTATTATATTAGCAATACATTATTACGACAAATAATAGACGATGAATGTAGAGGCAGAGGAAGACCAAGGAACCGATGGATGGATTGTGTGACGAATGTTAAGAAAGAAAAAGGAATTAGTAATAGCGTGACAGCTGACAGGAGAATTGAAGAAAAAAAAAAAGTCGTTTCCACCGCAAGGAACATGGGCAAGAGCAGGAAGATGTCGATAGTGATGAGTGATATTATTATGCGTTATTACCAGGTAGTGACGTAATTGCAGTCATAATGAATACTAAATATGGCATTTTGATGTTATCGCTACTGAATACGTTCACGTCAATTTAAAATGAAGGAAAGTCTTGATTGTTTGATAAGACATCTAGACTGTACAATGACGTTGTGTCTAGGTTTTAAAAGGTGAGTGTTTATAGAGCGGTAAATCCATTTCAAAAGAAGAAGAAGTTCTTCATTCTTCATCATCATCATCCATAGCCCGAATTCGCCCACTGATTGGTGTAGGATCTTTCTGGTGCCAATCCTTACGTTCCTGTGCCAGCCTCATCCAGGTTTTCATCCTCGATGGCAACTTTGTCCTCTGTTCATTTCTTCATTCTTGTTGATGGAAAATACTTAAACAGATGGTTATATGGTCACTCGTGCGGACTTCTTGGAAATAAAACAATCAGTCAAGTATTCGAGAAGTGCATCCCTTTTGTATTCATTCATACAGAGGAAAAGAATACTACATATTTGTTAGAATACAACAGTACCTACCTACATTAATATATTATGCAACTAACTATTTTTACTTCTTTACCTAAGTTATTTAAACTGATGCAATTAATAGCAGCATTATTAATAACATAACGCCTGTAATCCCCGAAGAAGAATTGAAGAATTCCCTTGACGAACCCAACTTAACTTAATAAAAAAATCTAAATTTTTAACTAAAAACCTCTGTTCAGTAGGTACACATTCTAAAAGGACAGAAATTATTTCCGAGGCAAACATTTACATTTCATATAAACTTTTCAATAATGTGTATTAATACTCGTTTTAACGTAAAAGGTAATGTATAATCAAAGTAATTCTGAGAAACAATCTTACTGGAACCTGGTAATTTGGCATAATTTAAATTTAATGTTTTGCTGATGCAAGACAAGTGTTTTGTTAAATTAAATCTTATTTATTTTGTAGGAGTTAAGTTAGCTCTACTTATTTTAATTGCAATATTTGTAATGAGTAAAGTAATGTAATTTTATTTCAATTTCATTTAACTAGTTTCATTTTAATTAATTTTTTATGTAATTTGTTGTTTGTTTTTCGGAAATTTGTATTTTATCTATTTTATCTGTCTGAATTAAATGAATTTTATTTATTTATTTATTAACCAGTAACTCGCACAAGCTACCCTTTGTGTTGATAGCAAAATACATAACTTTTGTTCAATGTTACGCTAGTTTATTTCATCATAATTCTCCTGCTTTTATAACAATTTATTGGGGGTCGGCGCAGCATAACTCCTATCTTCTCCTTCACTTCTCTATTACCCATCATCTCAGCAGTTACCTCCGTTCTAGCCATATCGCCCTGCAGGGCTATTGCGTATCTTTTAACGACAGTGGCTATCATATAGTGTCTATCAAATAACTGTGATTTGGTTAATTTTTAAGAAAAAAATGTACCAAACCATAACCAATTTACAGTTAATTTATGGACACTTGTGATAGCCACTGACATTAAAAAGATACGCAATAGCCCTACAGATAGCCGATGGTTTTAAGGAGTAACTTATTTATTACCGAAAAAAGATTGAGTGATTGTGAATAAAAATAATTCCCTCTATTCAGATGAAGGAAGCGCGCGCTATTTTAAAATAGGTTTATAGATAGACGTTGCGTTGGAAGGCCTCCCACTAGGTGGACCGATGACCTGGTTAAGGTTGCAGGAACCCGCTGGATGAGAGACGCACGGGACCACCGGTCAATGTGGCGACGCCTGGGGGAGGCCTATGTCCAGCAGTGGACGTCTTTTGGCTGAAATGATGATGATGATAGATAGACGCGATAATCCTTCGTTTACTTTTTAGGATGATTTAATTTGATTCCATTTCTTCCATTGCTACAAAATACTTGCTTTGTTGACGACAAAATATCGTCAACGTCGGTCGTTACGTTTGTCACAGTTGTCACCTGCATCAATAAATTCTTGACTTGTAAGTAAATATCGGACAACTGACAATGGAGGGAAAGGTTCCGTTTGCCATGCAATCATGTCTTCGAGTTTGTTTACGGCACCTTCAACTATATAGGTTAAGCTTAACACCATTATTATATAATGTAGTGGAATGAATGTTCTTTTGTTTATGTAGGTACCCTGTGTCCGATGCAATAAGATTGATTTGGAACCTGTCTGGACCCTGTTTTTTTTTTGGGGAGTGGGATTTCATCAAATGACCCCTATTGCTTTGGGCGGAGCGGAAGAGAGCATCAGACTTCTACTGACTAAAACCGCCCATGCTCCTTCTTATGGGCCTACTACACGCTCAAGCCTCACCACACTTTTCGTTCACACTTCACAGTACATCGCGCGTATGGTTGGTAAAACTGTATTACCATTACAAACCGCACGCGCGATCGTGTGCATCGTGTATTCGCGCAGGCAAAACTGTGGGGAAGTGTGAGCGTGTGGTAGGCGCATTAGCCCTTTGTGTTCTGGGGCTGCGGTATCTCTTTCAAACAGTCCCATAGCCAGAGCAGGCGTCGGACATTGTGGGCCCCTTCAGTGGTGCTGACATCTCTCTGAGGCGCGCTTGGAACACGATCGCGCCGATGACACTACAACACAAAGAATCTTCGCTTTCCAAAAACCAAACAATGATAAAACACAACAGTGCAGAAAAACGCCGGGGAAGCCCGCAAAAATCAAATTTTCTTACGTTTATATAGATCGCTGTCAGTTTGTATATTGATAAAAGTATGATTTACAACCGTTACAAATGTGGCTTTACAGAGTTATAATAATCATTATTCTCATCAATACAATCCACTTAGTATTTTCTTGAGTCCCGATAACAAGTGCTACTTAGGCAATTGGGTATTGAAGACTTCCTTCTTACACTTTAGTGAAAATGTGGTTACTCAACCAGACTATGGCCCATTTGCTGGAGTGCCCAAACTGACCATAGCCCCCTACACCTGCCTCTAAGGATCTTAAAAACATTACTGATGTCACTGACTGGGCACCAGTTACTTATTATACAAGATGATTTTTTTGTCATCGTCAAAATTCTGATATATTCATCTTTGGCGAAAATCATTGAATATACTTACGTGTTTTTTCTTTTAGTATATTGAGATTATCACGTCACAAAGTTTTAACGTTTGACGGAGAGCGGATAATTCTTTCGAGAAAGCGATTTAATATAAGAAATACGTAAGTATCGATTTTATTTCAAAACTGGTGTTAGTAAATGATACCTAATGCCTAGAAAAAAGTTGGACGGTGACTAAGAAATCATTTATACTTCTACTAGCTTTTGCCAGCGGCTTCGCCCGCGTGAAAATGTCGATTTTCCATACAAACTTTCATCCCCTATTTAACTCCCTTAGGGGTGGAATTTCGAAAAATCCTTCCTTATTCCTTGTCTACATTATAAAGGGTACCTTTGTGCAAAATTTCAGCTTCCTAGGTCCAAGGGTTTGGGCTGGGCGTTGATGAGTCAGTCAATCAGTCAGTCAGTCAGGACTTCTCTTTTTATTTATATATATAGATACTTACTAATATTATAAAGAAGTAAAGTTTGTGTGTTTGTTAAATTGTAAGGGGTAATCTCGGGATCTACTGAATCGATTTTAAAAATTCTTTCAGCAATAGAAAGCCTCATTATTGCTGAGTGTCATAGGCTACTTTTTATCCCTGTATTCTTACGGGAACGGGATCTACGCGGGTGAAACCGTGGGACGTCCGCTATTCTTGTATATACGAAAGATAACCCGTGTTTTCCTTTATGTTTACCAGGATTATCTTGCGGCAAGAACATGTTCAAGCCGTCGATCAGGAAGTACCCACAGCTGCACGACGAGAACTACTATCAGCGTATGATCAAGAACTCTCCTGCTGACAAGACGCTGGAGTCTTTCTTTGTACTGCCAAGTAAGTTCACCACGGATGTCCGAATTCACTGTCAGACCAATTTTCAACCTTATTACTTAGGGTAAAAAAAGGAGGTTTCATCTGCCTAGCCTTTTCCTAACTATGCTAAGCCTGCCTACGAAAACTAGGTAGCACTTGGTAGACTAGACTGGTAGACTGGATGTCAGGCTTTTCGGTTTGGTTTTGATATCGAGTGCTTTACATTATTATTCCTGTTTTATGCCGTTCGAGAAAAATCTTGTCATAGGTGCGCGTACGCAAACTATGTATATAAAAAAAAACACTGCAATTTTTAACGTAATTTCCACCGTACGCCGAAGGCATAAAGTAACTACTTCCTTCTTTTATACGTTTTTGAATTGACATGGTCAGTTGGTCACTGACATGGTTCCTTTTTTTAATCAAGTTGTCGTTTAAATCAGTAAGTTATTGAGAACTGTATTTATTTTGTCCACTAGAAACCAATGATATTGCCTGGCGAATTCTGTACGAAGTCAAGGAGTATGAATCTCTGCTAGACTCCTCGGACATGACTGAGGAAGAGTGGATCAAAATCGCTAAAGATATTGAGGTGAGGATTTTAATCTCATGACGACCAATCAAGTTTATGTAAAGCCAGTTTATACGGATCTCTAATTTTATGGGAAATATATACATTGAACATGGTTGGTTTTTGGTCAGTAGAAGTTTGGCACTCCTTTCCGCTCTGCCCAGAGCAGGTGGAGTCGATTTTCCACCTTCCAAAACCATAGTAAAACTTGTTCAGCACAATGACGCCCTGATATATGATGCTGATGCAAAACTGCACCTTGTATGATGAGCAACCACTCTTTGGCCATATTATTTATCTCGACGATATTAACTAGTGCGTTTATTACAGAGCTACTACGAAGAATACGACGGTTTCGTGATCCTCCATGGTACAGACACGCTCAGCTACACAGCGTCCGCTCTCTCCTTTATGTTTGAGAACCTCGGCAAGGCCGTAGTGCTCACCGGCTCACAGGTAAGTCTTCAATAGTGCTACGAAGTCTTTCGTGGTCTATATAAGTACTACGAAGACTATCGTAGAACTGCACAAGTGCTACGAACTTTGTCGTAGGTCTATGCAAGTACTACGAAGACTATCGTAGAACTGCACAAGTGCTACGAACTTTGTCGTAGGTCTATACAAGTACTACGAAGGTAATCGTAGAACTACACAAGTGCTACGAACTTTGTCGTAGGTCTATACAAGTACTACAAGGCAATCGTAGAACTACACAAGCGCTACTAAGTTTGTAGTAGGGCTATACAAGTACTACGAAGGCTATCGTAGAACTACATAAGTGCTACGAAGTTTGTCGTAGGTCTATACAAGTACTACGAAGACTATCGTAGAACTGCACAAGTGCTACGAACTTTGTCGTAGGTCTATACAAGTACTACGAAGGTAATCGTAGAACTACACAAGTGCTACGAACTTTGTCGTAGGTCTATACAAGTACTACAAGGCAATCGTAGAACTACACAAGCGCTACTAAGTTTGTAGTAGGGCTATACAAGTACTACGAAGGCTATCGTAGAACTACATAAGTGCTACGAAGTTTGTCGTAGGTCTATACAAGTACTACGAAGGCTATCGTAGAACTACACAAGCGCTACTAAGTTTGTAGTAGGGCTATACAAGTATTACGAAGGTTATCGTAGAACTACACAAGTGCTACGAAGTTTGTTATGATGTTATGTTTTTTGTCTACATCAGTGCTACGGAGACTGTAGTATCGTTCAACAAACAGACACATTCTACAAAATTATATAATTCGTACAGGAAGGAAAAACTCCACGTCAATTGAACTGACATAAGATGACGGTCGTTTCTTCAATTGGCCTTAAATTAAATGAATCAACCCATTATAGTCTATTAAAGCGTAAAAATAATTCAATCATCGCTGATTTGTTATTCGCTTGTTTACGATGAGCCACAGTTTTTGAACATGAATGTGTTTAAATAATGTGTAAGTAAACTTGTTTTTACGAAATGTCCTTGCTATTGACCTCGATCACGCTTGTCATGCGATGGATGAGGTCTACGATGGTCGGTTCAGCGTGCCGAGAAGATGCCTGTTTACTCTGTTTACTTTAAATGTGGGAGGGAGCACAGATGAATGAACACGTTGGCTGTTTTGAATATGAATTAGGAAGAAACAATATTGCTAGTCAGTTGGACAAAAGATCTAGAAAGAAAGAAAGAAAAAATATATTCGTCGCAGCTTAACAAGAACAAACAAGGAGAAACAAATAGAAAATAAAACAATATAACGCTTAATAAACAGTAAAAAAAAAAATAGAAAAAGGATGAATATCTACACACTGCATTGCATTTTAAAACTTCTTTATACTTTATTTATAATTCTTTTCATTGAAAGCAGTATAATAATATACCTACTAACGTTGCCAAACACTGCAGTAGCTGTTGTGAAGAAACCGAGTGAATGGTGCATAAAATTGCAGTTTCCAAGACAGGCCTTGAAAATGCGCGAAAATTACATGCCTAAGTACTAAGAAGACACAACGGTATTATACACTGACCTTATTGGTGGGTTCTTCTGAAAAGACAATTGCGTAGTACTCGCAACCAGAGCGTGCATGTATGACCAGAATAAAATGTATGAATGTGGACGAGGCAAAAGAAGTTTGTAAGGTTCGTGTGTGTTCTGTGGTTTGTGCCTTCTCCCATTGGAAAATGGCGTTACTTTATGTACGTATGTCATATTTCTTACTGTTCATAACAGATCCCGATTTTTGAGCCTCGCAGTGATGGCGTGGACAACTTCGTGTCATCGCTCATCATCGCTGGTGGATTCAATATCCCAGAAGTCTCTATCTTCTTCTACGGTAAACTATTCCGTGGTAACCGGTACGTTTCTATTCATTGTATCAATTTATTTGTCTCATTAATGTAATAGCAAGAACACTGAACGGTAAACTACAGGTCCTTTTGACTTGAGGACCAACTTCGTTTCGTTTCACAACAAAATTAATCAGAAAAGAATTGCAGGGGAGTAGGAGAAGCATAATTTTCCCTCCATGTCAACAGGAGACAAAACAAAACCAAATCAATCAAAGGAATGTTAAGAGCTGGTATAAGCTTAGCACCACGGATAAATATCATCATTATATTAAGGGATCCTATGTTGTGAGCTGTTATATTTGATTCTTAATTTTGTTTTTTTTTTTTGCTCGGGCGCTCGACTGCGACAGACGTCTATTGGGACCTGTGGTTATAGTTATGACGGTTTCTTAATATTTTCATAACTGTGTTGGTTTTGTGGTGTGCTACCTATAAATAAATAGTTCGAGGTTACTTTGTCGTTTCTTTAAAAAAATTAAATACCCTTCTTAGCACCACCATGTAAACAACCACCAATGCGTCCGAGGCATTGTCGATTGCCCCAGTGACTTCATAAACACACACACAACATAAAATGCCTGCAATTCCCGAAGGGTTAGGCAGAGGTACTCAGTATACGGCAAAAGCGCTTGACCGCGCGAAAATTTGTTTTAGTTCTAGGTTATGCAGATGGCTGATAACAAAAAGAAAATAACTCCTTTTTATATGTCTTAGAACCCGCAAGATCTCAGTGAACAACTTCTTCGCGTTCGACTCTCCGAACGCCGTGCCTCTCGTCAAAGTGGGCCTAGACATGGAGCTCAACAAGGCTGCCATCTTCAAACCCAGTGTCATCGAGAAGTTCCACCTTCACGCCTACATGTCGAAGAACGTGGGTCTACTGAGGATGTTCCCCAGTATTAGCACAGCGGCTGTGAAGTCGGCTTGTCAACCACCTATTCTAGGTTTGTTTAAATTTTCTATGTAATAATGGTAACTTGATTGTCTAGATTGCTAGATGGATGGATTATGTGAGGATTGATATGAATGAGAAAGGAGTAAATGCCACCTTGACGTCTAACAGATAACTAGATTGCTGTCAATATTGATGATGGTCCGTTCATAAATCTAAACAAAAATGGATGGCTGCCATCATGTTTGAAATTACCGGATCGATCTGAGGTCTGACATATTTTTACCCGACTGCGGCGAAGCCCAAAAGGAGGGTTATGTGTTAGACGTGTATGTATGTATGTCCGTTTCTTTGTTCCCTCATAACTCCTAAATGGATGAAGGGATTTGAATGAATTATACGTCGTTAGATTTGTCTTGATGGCGCGAATGTTAGGGCGCCTTCAAATTAGCCGCAAAGAGCCGCGCGGTGGCAGCGCGGATTAACAAAACAGCGCGGAGCGGATTAACAAAACAGCGCGGCTGCAGCGCTGCAGCCACGCTGCCACCGCGCGGCATATTTGAAGGCGCCCTTAAAGGCTACATTAAAATTAAAAAAAAGAGAATGCGGATTTTGGGGGCCAAAGCGCGGAGTTCAAAAAAATTTTTTTTTCTAATACCATCGAGTAGGGTATCAAAATAAAGGGTTTTAAAAGGAGATTACAAAAATATATAACACTTATATGTTTAAAAGAAATTCAAAGAGACAAATCCTATATATAAACAAGCACAAAAGTAAGAATTTTACTCGATCAACGGAAGAACAAACACAAATGAACTAAAAATTTGGAAATAAAAAAGTAGTTAAAAAACTAAAAAACCCGACTGAAAAAACTTAAAAGCAAAAAACAAGCACATTTTTAATTAAACAACAAGTCGCAAGTGAAACTGCAGAGTATGAGGTCCTGTTTTCGATTCCCGAGTCGGGAATGTGTTATTTGGTTTTTCCATCAGTAATTTCTCAGTAGTAGCCACGGAGTATTTGTGCCCGGTTGATTACAATAGGCTCGTCCCCATCATAATTCATTTCGCCATTTTCTCCTAGGTCTGGTGATGGAGACTTATGGCGCAGGAAACATCCCTTCAAACCGACCCGACATTCTAGAGGTGATCGAGAAAGCGGTGAAGAGAGGAGTGATCATCGTTAATATTACTCAGTGCAGTACTGGCTCGGTTGCGGCGCTTTATAAGACTGGGCAGGTAAGGTTAAAGGAATTTGACGTTTTTTTCATTCGTAAATCATCAGAAGTTAGTTTAATTAAACTTAGGTTCATACTAACACCCGTATTTATAGTCAAGTTAAAATAATTACTTGATCTTAAGTAATTACTTATGCAAATATTTTTATGCAATGGGCAAGAATTTAAACGAAGTTAGAACCGTCAATGAAAGCAAACCTAAGAATTCTAACCTTTTATAGTTCTAACATCAAGGAATTACTAAACTACAGAGAAAAAATCGTATCTTAAACAATGACTTTTACTCAAGTAATCACTATGACTTGTTTATAGATACGGGTGTTTATAGTATTTGCAAAGAAAACACTCTTTGCAGCCATTATAACAGGTAGACTAAATTCTTATTCAATATGAATCATTTTTCTATTCATTATTATTATATCTACGTAAAATACGAAAATTGATCCTCTTTATAATAAAGAGGAACAATTTGTATGTAAAACTCTTCGAAATACCGATCCGATTCCAAAAAATCTTTCACTTACGGGAAGCTACAATATCCCCGAGTGCTGTGCACATTTAAAATGTTCTTGTGGGTTTATGTCTGTATATTATGCGAGCAAAAGCTAGTTAGGAATTATTATAATTTGTTAGTGTAGCTAGAAAATATCCAAAACGCGGGAAATGCGGTTTATTGAATCGTAACGTTTGTTGAAGAAACTATGATAATTAATAAAATTTAAGTATGATAATTTTAAATTAAATTTACCTGTACCTAATTATTATTATTTTATTATTTTACTATTGGTCTGTAATTGCACCTTTACTCTAATTTGAAAAATCATACTTGTTCAAAACCCTAAATATGTTATCTGTCTTAGTTCCTAATTATTTATTGTAAGACGAAGGAGACTAGTCTCCACGACACAGGGAATCCTAGTGTGGAGACTAGTGATATTAACTTTCTGTAATGCTCTTCTTGAACAATAAAGATTTATTATTATTATAATTCATTTTATGAAGCTGACCCTTAAAAGGCCAAGTGCGCACTACTCGATACCGGTGAGTGAGTAAAACTTAAATATAAGGTAAGTAGGCAGGGAGGAGTGAGTAGGAGAGTAAAGAGTAGGTAGGTGATGATCACCTATGAGAAAGAGGTGTGAGTTTATGTTAACTGTCTGAGTGTAGAAACTAAGCTAAAGATATGATTATTACAGACCTGATAATAAAATAGGTTAAATGATGAAATCATCGTCACAATGCGAGACGGTGGTTTCCTATTAAAACATTGACCTTACCGTCTTGCCTGACCATTGATAACCTCTAATTAAGATAACTTCGCTCTTGGCGCCAAACTGGATGTCAACGAAAATGGTGAAGTTTTAATTAGTTTCTATGGAAGTTTGAACTGTAGATTTGTGCGTTATAATTTTTCTGGAGATATTTGTACTTGATAAGAATGACAGGAAAAAAGTAAAAAAGAGAAAGAGTAAAATAATAAAAACAATATAATACTTGGTCAGTGGCGACTGAACGTCTTCGTGACGACCTGGTTAGCTCTGTAATTTGCCTTCGTTCGTCCTGGAGGGTGCAGGTCGTAATAGGTAGAGCGTGTTGGGAAGGATAGCAGTGTAGCTCGGTCAGTACTCCATACTCACATTTTGTTCGAGAGTGGTAGATTTAGAACCTAGTCAGCTTGGATCTGCAGTGGCTTGTGAGTCCGCAGAAGGTTTTTAGATAGGTTGGTCTTTATAGTTCTTGCGAAGGGCAGCAGCAGTTGTTCTGCTTGAGTAGGAGTATGAGGTGCGGAGGTCGAGGAACGTGAAAATTATAAAAATAAATCAATGATGAAGTTAATGGATAAGCCATAGTCAGCCGAGTATATACCTAGCGTTACTTTCATCAGATTGTTGCTTATTCTCTAGTTGGTCGTAAAACTTGCGTGAGTCTCATGTAATGATATTATCGATCGCTTTGCGATAAATACAGGTTAGTTTATGAGTCTGCGTCGCAATGCACGTGGGGAATGTATAGTCGACCAAGAAATTGGTTTACCACTCTAAGGTTAAATATCATTTGCACGTACAAAACATCAAGTGCTATTTTCACGTCAGAATCTGTCAATCTGTCATCCTTAGCGAATAATTATGTTACTGGGAGATGTCATCAAAAGTGGTAAACCAATTTCTTGGTCGACTATACCTACAGCTTTGCCCGACTGCAATAAAAAAATGAGCAGTAAGGTTAGCAAAACTATAAGAAAATCAGTTACATCGCGCATCGGTCGAGCCGTTATCAAGTGATGGACCTCCATAAATGTGACAATAAATTTTCAATTAAATGGTTTTTTTTCGCCGTCGAGGTAGACTGCGGCAAAGGTGGTGTGACGACCAGCAGGGCTATTGCGTATCTTTTAATGACAGTGGCTATCATAAATTATAATAGTGTCCATCAAATGACTGTCAAATGGTAAGTTTAAAAAAAATGTATCAAACCATAACCAATTGACAGTTAATTGATGGACACTATATGATAGCCACTGACATTAAAAAGATACGCAATAACCCTGCTGATCTTGTTTGCGAGACGAACATGGCCAGATATTGCACAGGATAGGGAGGTTGGAAGGAGGAAACAAAAATAGGATGTCAAATAAAAACTTATGAATCAACGCAGAATAGTCAAGTTAAACAGTAAAAGTGACTTATCATTATCTTCAACAATATTTTAATGTGCACAGTTGTTAAAGTAAGAGATACAACGATTAATGATGAGTTTGATAAGATTAATGTGAGTTAAAATAGTTAATCTACCATCACACATCTACAATCTTTTTAACCGACTTCCCAAAAAGGAGGAGGTTCTCAATTCGATCGGTATGTTTTTTTTGACATTATATTTTTTATCAGTGCAAACCAAACATTCCTCATTAATAAATTATGTTTACAAGGTGTAAACATACTCTTCACAAAGCCGTCAACATAGCATTCTGTACATCAAACTAAATAACCTTTCTTCTAATCTAAATAAATTAAAATAGAAGTCCTGACTGACTGACTGACTCATCAACATAATATTTCAGCTTTCTATGTCAAAAGGCTGGCCTTTGACGTAGAAATCTGAAATTTTGCATAGGTTTCCTTTAATGTAAATCTAAGGGAGTTAAACAGCCCGTCAGGGCTGCGGATTATCGAAAGAGATAACGCGGCCTCGGCGCAAGGGCGAGGAAGGAACATGGGTGGTTTTTAGTCAGTAGAAGTCTGACACTCCCTTCCGCTTTGATTTCGCAACAACCAAAAAAAAAATGTGATGGTGAGGGGGATGCAAGTTTATATAGAAAAACGTTGACTTCCACGTGGGCGAAATGGTTGACTTTGAGAAAAAATGGGTTCAGGACCCTCCATGTCATTTTTAAATACCTCATTAAGTAATTTTTGGCTTCGTTATGGTTATACCATTCAGAAATATAAAGGTTGTGATGTTGTTTGATTTAGGCGATTGCGAAGGCTGGCGTGGTATCAGGCTATGACATGACTCCAGAAGCTGCCCTTACCAAGCTGTCGTACGTGTTGACCAAGACTGAGCTGAGCTACCAACAGAAAATTGACGTAAGTAGCAAATATTTATTGAATAGATTGTTACAATACTCTTGTGCGGATTTATTTATAGTGCGTTTGCATATTAGTGGGCAAACATGTAGGTAAATAATAGTATATTTCATTATAAGTGCGGAAAGCCTGTCATTGCAAAGAGTTCCGTCAAATGCCTACCCGAGCCGAGGCACAGCCGAAGGTGAGGGTTGACAGTCGGAACAAGTTGCAATGACGGTTCCGCACGTGTACTGAACAACTATTTTTAATACAGTTGCGAAAAAATGAGGCAATTTAATAAAGAACATTTTTGGAAAATGGCGCTAACCTTAAAAGAATTTAGGCAGAATTTTTTTTTTCTTCACCCATTCTGGGTAGGCAAAGAGGACTATGCCCATACAGCCAAGTCTTCAGTAGATTTTTTTTTATTGATATGAAATTAAATAGTATATTTCATTATAAGTGCGGAAAGCCTGTCATTGCAAAGAGTTCCGACAAATGTCTACCCAAGCCGAGGCACAGCCGACGGCGAGGGTTGACAGTCGGAACAAGTTGCAATGACGGTTCCGCACGTGTACGGAACAACTATTTTTAATACAGTTGCGAAAAAATTAAGCAATTTAATAAAATAATAAAACCGTAATTAAACTCGTGCAAAAAAATGAATTTTTAATACAGTTGCTCAAAAAGTGGCGTATTGCAGGGACGTATAGCGTTCGGGATGGGGGCTATTACGTACTCGTGCTTTTTCTTTACCTTTCCCGAACTCGTGCGTTCTCTTTCCCAACTGTCAAAATAATGTCCATTAAAAAAAACCAACCACGAAGTATTTACTAAATAAAATCATAGAAGTTTTTATGATTCATGCAAATATTTCTAAAGAAGCTACTAATTTGTTTCAATATCAGATTAAATTATTTGATTCAATGAGATCTCATTAAATTTCATTTTTATTTCATATCAATAAAAAAAATCTACTGAAGACTTGGCTGTATAGGCATAGTTCCCTTTGCCTACCCAGAATGGGTAAAGAAAACAAAAAAAATCTCTGCTTAGATTCTTTTACGGTAGGCGCCATTTTTCAAAAATGTTCTTTGCGAGTTTAATTACGGTTTTATTATTTTATTAAATTGTTTCATTTTTTCGCAACTGTATTAAAAATAGTTGTTCAGTACACGTGCGGAACCGTCATTGCAACTTGTTCCGACTGTCAACCCTCGCCGTCGGCTGTGCCTCGGCTCGGTTAGACATTTGTCGAAACTCTTTGCAATGACAGGCTTTCCGCACTTATATTGAAATATACTATTTAATAACATGAAATGGAATGAAACCTAACCTAACTCATTGAATCAAATAATTAAATCTGATATTGAAACAAATTAGTAGCTTCTTTTTAGAAAAACTTGCATGAATCATAAAAAACTCCTATGATTTTTTTTTAGTAATAAAAACTTCGTGGTTAGTTTTTTTTAATGGTCATTATTTTGACAGTTGGGAAAGAGAACGCACGAGTTCGGAAAAGGTAAAGAAAAAGCACGAGTATGTAATAGCCCACATCCCGAACGCTATACGTCCCTGCAATACGCCACTTTTTGAGCAACTGTATTAAAAATATTATTTACTAGCTGACCCGTGCCCACTTCGTTGGGCCTAATAAGTGGGCTAATTACGTTTCGAAAAATTCAATTTCGGGGACGTCCGCTGCGTAAGGAGCCGACCACGCGACTGAGCCGCGCAGGTACCTACCTCTCAGATCAGATGTAAAAGGCCACGCCCCTTTCTCCCGAAGCGAGCACGAACGCGAACCGAATTAAACCCGAAACCATCCCGCACCCTCCGATGCTTTGGATTTTTCTCCGATTCACTTTGCAAAACGGACTACCACGTAAAAGCCTTTTTATTTTTCGGTTTTTTATTTATCCTATGACACTCAGCAATAATGTGGCTTTCTATTGGTGAAAGAATTTTTAAAATCGGTTCAGTAGATCCGGAGATTACCCCTTACAATTTAACAAATATACAAACAAACTTTACCTCTTTATAATATTAGTATAGATAGTATAGAAGTATAGATAGTATAGATTATGTACTCTTAGTAAAAAAGACCATGGTGTGAAAGAAGTTGTACGTTAAGTAATTTTTAGTAACACTAAAATCTAATGCATTAGTTTTATTTTAAAGTTGAAAATCTACTAAAGATTGACAGATGAGAATAGCTTGATTGTACTGGCGTCTGTAGGTACTTTTGGAGGTACTTCTACTGCATACTCTGTGCTGATATTCTAGTCCTCCTAACCGTTTTCGGTCGCAGGCTCCAATTTCAGCGGTTCGTTAATAACATGTTTTCATTCACAGATGATGTGCCAAAATATTAGAGGAGAACTGACCAACCTGGCATCTATGTCCATCCAAGTAAGTTTACCATTTTATTTTAATTTGATAATCATGGTACAAAGCCTACGATAATTACCTTGCTCTACCGGTTTTACTTCACTTTCTCTAAAATCTATCATCCATCATAATTATTTGACTTTAAGTCCGATCTTACCGTTGGGAAACTGGAATTGCGATTTGCTTCTAATTCTTCGGGTTGATACGTTTCGGTACCTACAGCTAGTCAGCAAAATTGTTGCTAACAAGCGGTACTGTAAAAGGAACAACAATAGTACCTACCACATAATGTATACGCTTCGACTATCTTGTCTTATGTCATACTTTTGTACTGTACAGGCTCGAGCACGATTACGTAAACACGAATCAACTTTTAAGTGATAAAATTTTCACTAACCAAGCATTTTGGAAGCCATCATCATCATCAGCCATAAGACGTCCACCGCTGGACAAAGACCTCCCCCATAGAACGCCATAACGAACGGCAACCTGTCATTTGGATCCACCGTTTGCCCCCGACTCTCACAATGCTATGGAAACCATGCTAATCTGAAAGTAGAAACTGTTACTTTTATTTTAGCTTTTGTATTTTTCCTTCATTTTACTAATCAACTACAATCTTCCTAGGACCAAACCCTCAAAGAAGCGCTGGGCATGAGCCTCAACATCCAGTCTCCGAAGAAGCTGTCGGAAGTGGCGGAGAACGTCTTCTCTTCTCTGCTGTTGTATGGCATCAAGCAGGGAGACGAAGGAATCGTCAAGAAGCTTTTGGGTTAGAACATGTTATTTTTTACTTTGTTTTTGCTAGGTGGTGAACTTAGCAGGAACGGTTTGTATCTTCGGCTGGTCAAGACAGTGACTACTAGATGGTTATGGATGGATTTACAGCCTTCAGCGGCCCTACTACGACGTCTTAAAACAGTTCTTATTCCAGTGTGGAAACGTGACAGAACTTTACAGGGTGTCTAGCGCCATCTCTTTTTCTCACTGAAATAAGAACTGTTTTAAGACGTCATGGTAGGCCTTCTTGTCACCAGAACTTGACAGCACCTAAGTGCTGCACTAATGCTACGTGTTTGAATGACAGAAGCGCCTTTCTGTGTGTATAAACAATAAGAGAATTATTTGTCTGTAGAAAATGTACTCAAAAACCAAAATGGTGGCGTTGTGGTCACGAGTCAAAATAACCACGCAGTTCTGTAAAATCTTTTGTTTTTTTTTTTTCTTTTCACAAAATATTTCATCGAAGGGTTATATAAACCAGTTATGTTTAAGTCCCATATCATAGGGGGCGAGCTGCTACTGAGAAATTACTGAAGGAAAAGCCAATAACACTTCACTCGACCCGAGAACCGAACCCAGGCCCTCGCGCTCAGCAGTCGAGCTTGCGACCACTAGACCAACGAGGGACATTTTATATTTAATTTTGATTATAATCTTTCTTTTTTTCATTCCTTAGGATTTATGCGAAATTTAGATTCGGCGAGTAATAATAATAATTCAGCCAACAATTGAGGAGAAAAGATACATCTACAGAGCCATGGACTTTAGTCTAAGATTTATTTTTGTATATTAAACAGCTAAACTTACCCCCTTACTACTAAAATAACCTTATTAAGCTGTCCCTGAATAGTAGGGAGTTGACTCTATAACTTTATTATTCACAGCCGTATGCTAATATTATTATTATTAAGTATATAAATAAGTAGCGGCCCGACCCGGTTTCGCTCGGGTGGACTTTAATTTTTTAAACTTGTATTAAATGTGTGAGTTACTCAAGGAGAATGAAGCATTCTAATGATGAAAGAATTTTTGAAATCGGACCAGCAGTTTTTGAGTTTATTCGTTTCAAACATACAAATCTTTCCTCTTTATAATATTATTATTATTAGTGTAGATAAATATAGTCGATTTCTAGCTCTCCAGCTCTCCGCAAAGTCATGCGTGAAATACATAATTTACTTGTAAACTTGTAGGTACTGACAAAGATACCAAATTTTAAAACTGTGATAATAATCTGTATACTAACAACTTTCTAATCTATACTAATATTATAAGTATAGATTAGAAAGAGCTATAGATAAGAGCGAGATAGCCCCAACACAAGTATTATCAATTACTTACTGGGGTTGTCTCATTTATAACCATGTAACTGTTTTTGGGACAAATAAACATTTTTAATTTAATTTTAATTTTAATTATAAAGCTGAAGAGTTTGTTTGTTTGTTTGTTTGTTTGTTTGAACGCGATAAACTCTGGAACTACTGGTTGGATTTGAAAAATTCTTTTTGTGTTGGATAGTTCATTTATCGAGGAAGGTTATAGGCTATATAACATCACGCTACAACCAATAGGAGCGGAGCATAAATGAGAAATGTTGCAAAAACGGGAAAAGAAAATTCCTTTCTGAGAGCTTCCGTTGCGTGCGCTGCGAAAACGGTTTAAGTTACGAGAATATCATGTATGAAGTAATTATTCGTCTTTAAGAGTTCTAAAAAAAAGTCCGCGACAGCATCTGTCTATCTTTTAAGATTGACTCACTGTAACCATTTTTTACTATTAAAATGTTAGGTTAAAAAGAATTATTTTTTGCGAAGCTTATTTAACCCATATGGTATTAATCTATATCTAAATAAATGTGTTCGTTAGAACGGAAATTTAATATAGAATATTTGTGCTCTTTACTCTATACAGTTTAAACAAATATCTTAGAAGATATCGCAATGTAAAAATACCCGCGCGGAAAAATAATTACGCGGGTTGCGTCGCAATGTAGGTACGGGGGATTCTGGCTGGCTTCCGGGAAATTCAAATTCAAAATATTTACTGCATCATAATGTTTACAAGTACAGAGTGTTATAGTATATTTAACAGTAAGAGATAGATGTTATAGTAATTCACACTTTAATATAATCTAAGCTAATCTTAACCATATACCAATACCATCTAAACTATTGTAATAAAGAGGAAAGATACGATTTTTTGTTTGTTACGATTTAGCTTAATTATGGTCGGATAGTCGATATATCGAGAAAGTTTATAGCTATATTTATGTGACGCAGACGAAGTTGCGCGGGTCAGCTAGTGCAATGTATAAAACTAAACGGCTATTTCATTAGATTGACTTATGATCATCCTAGACTGGTAGAAAATGTCCAAGAGTCCGCCTATATATATTTTTTACATTTTTTTATTTTAATAAATACAGTGAATTAACGATTACAATTGAACGTAACAAAATATGCAAAATATTGTAAATTCAGTATTGATTATAATGTGATAAATAAGATTATTTGTATGTGATATTTTGTAACTATGATTTTCTTTTTCGGAAATGATATTGTTTTTGATTTTTGGTGTTATGATTGATAAAAATAAATGATATGTTTTCTGACAATATACGAAAAATGCTGCTCCTAGTAGCTTATTGCTTATCTATGGCTTATTCGTATTTTTGACGTATTTAATACTCGTATGACAATTTATTGAGGCTGCATAATTATAAAACTGTGTTTATAGTTATAGCTTTAATCATATAAATTAGAAGTTTTATAAGTGGTGGTGGTATCATTTTTATAAGTAGAGCAGGGTAATAAAATATAAAGTTTTTACGTATTATGTATGAACAATAAGCAGGAAAGCAGAGTTTTCTTTTATCAAATATACTTTTTTTAATTAATGTAGCTATGTATTTTTATAAATCATTATTTACACCTACATTTTGGACAATGTAATTTTTTTTTGCATAATAATGTTTATAAATCTATAGCTCAATTCCATTTGTGCGTATGCATTGGCTAGGCATGGAAATACATTTATTTTCTTTAAATATAACCATAAAAAATTTATACATTCACAACTCTAATCAAATCAAATATGATTACCTATAGCCCATCCCTCTCCTAGAGAGGAGGCCTGAGTTCCTGCAGTGGGAACATTATAGGCTGATGATGATGATGTTAGTTAGTATATGATGATAGCTTTAGCACATTTTCAATTGCGTTTTACTGCATTCTGACGTCGCGTCGTTACTTGAGAAATTGCCAAAAATGTGTGTGCAGTATTGGCATAATTATATATATTTAAGAAAAATATTATTATCCCTAGTATATTTATAGAATGTGAAAATGGGAAAACCCATAGGTATAAATCGCTTATTATAGTTTGTAATAATAAATAGGTGCATGTATGTTTGATATTAAAATAAAGAGATTCTACAAAAAAAATCTACTTTTTTCTTATTTTTCATATTATTTTATTCTATAGAATTGCTCTTGTTAAACAAACTTTTTATGACATTTTATGTATAAAGTATTTGAAAAACAATATATTAAATAATATCGAAATTGTATGAAACTAATGTAAAACACAGGGCAGAAATAAAATTCTATTGAAATAAAAAATAAATTGCATTATAATTTGTTTATGTTCCTTTCTACGACAAATTAATTTCGTACTCATAAACAACATTATGTACAGCAGTCAAGGAATGGAAATGTTATATACCTAACTCGAAGTTAATTTTTACTTGCACTTTTTTATTATTTTTCCGACCATTATTTTTTTCTCTTTTCACTCCTTGACGGCTTGACTGTACTTACATACGCACCTACTAAAGAGTCATTGAACGTTCAGTTCTCAGAAAGTCTGAATTAATCTAATACCTACCTAAATATATTGTGGTTTAAAGTACACCACTACTCACGTGCTAAAGTTATATTTGTAAACAATAATACACACCATCACCGCAACGTATGAATAACCATTTCACGCAAGATTGCAAATCGGGAAACCCCCGAACATCGATACTTCGTATAGAGATGGGAAAAGACTTTTCCGCATTCGAAATAAATAATCGACTAAACGCATTTCGATTTAATTTGTTCTATTGTAATTATATTTTGACGAACTACTTGTTTTTTGTTCGAAAAAAACCTTCATAGTTACATACCTTTCAGTCTGTACTTCTACGTATGAATAACCATTTTACGCAACATTGTAATTCGGGAAATCCCCGAACATCGATACAATTGCATTATCGATCGAAAAGGCTTTTCCGCATTCAAAATTAATAATCGACTAAACAATTATTCGTTGTAATTAGTTCTATTGGAGGATTACAATTATGTACTTTCTTTTAGTTATTTACATATACTTAAATTTTCATAAACTTTAATTATTATTGTGAAAGGTGACCATTATTTATGTTTATGTACGACCAGTATTATCATGTCTCGGTTGATTGATTAGATAAAGGAGATTGGATTTCATTTCATAGACTTTTTATAATATTTTTTCGTCAACAGATATGGGTGCTGATGTCAATGCTGAGGATTCCGAAGGCAAGACTCCCCTGCATGAAGCGATACTGTATGGCAATATTGAAATGGTTGAATGTTTGCTGATGAACGGCGCCAACGTTCATTTTAAGACGAGGTACGTTGAGTTTTTAGATATAATTTTAATTTAACTTTAAGGGTGGTGTCTAATATATTGGAAAACATTCATGTTTTGGCTTATAGTTGTGTGTTACCGTTAGATTTTTTAAAAATAATGTTTGGCCTTGCTTCTTATGAACGCTACGGAAATCTAAAAACCTCAATAATGAGGTTTTTAGATTTCCGTAGCCAAATGGGAAAAAAGGAACCCTTGTAAATTCGTCATGTGCGAGTCAAACTAAATGCTAAACCAACTAAATGTCCAACTAAATGTTTGTTTTGCGCCAATCATAACTAAAAAGGTTCTTACGGAGTCTAAATGAATTACTTAGTAACATGTACCTATTTCCAATTGATTAAACAGAAGTATTTCTTTATTTTTAGGAGGTGCAGGTAATACTTAACTAGCGTAGTAAGCTTACAAAGTCAACTATAAACCTAAAAGTTAACCAAGTAACCCAAACAAATCTCACGATAATATGTAATGCAGCACTCACACAGACAATGATACTCGTTATATTTTGCAAATTGCAATCTTTATGTGCAGACGCTATATAGCACACCAAGCTACTTCAATCTGCCATTTTTTTTTCTTTTTTCTTTTTTAAAAACGTTGCCCCACACTAGGAATTTCTCCTGTATCGTGGGTGCGTTCACAAACATTTAAACTCACATACACAAATACCCAGACCCGGAACAACTACTTATCTGTAGGTCATACAAATTGTTCCGTGCGGGGATCGAACCCGCGACACGCAGTGCAGCAGTCCATTGCTTGAGCCACTGCGCCAACCGTGTCGTCAAATTTCAGAGCTGGTTAAGCGCCATTGACAATTCACCCTGCCGCACTGATTTATTGGGCACCAGAGGGGTATAGTGAAAATCCGGTGATGGTTGTGGAAAAAAAGCGAATTCACGTATATCCACGCCTTAAATACGGCAATTCGACGGCACGGTTGGCGCAGTGGCTGAGCGATTAGACTGTTGCGCTGCGTGTCGCGGGTTCGATCCCCGCACGGAACCAATATTTGTATGGATAGTTGTTTCGGGTCTGGGTGTGTTTGTGTATGTGAGTTTAAATGTTTGTAAACGCACCCACGATACAGGAGAAATTCCTAGTGTGGGGCAACGTTTAAAACAACATATAGATTTTCAACTTTGTCTCTAAAGCTGTAAATGTAAAATTTTACAGTTTCAGGTAGCTTTATTTGCTGACGTCTTTACTAAACTACTATCTACTAAACTAAACTAGATCAATTCTAACTCCCCTCACTCGTTTACTTCTATCTGCACAAAAAACTATTAAGTACAGTTTTTTATTTGTATATTTATTAAAAAAAATAGCTAGGCTTGCAAAAATCTGGCATGATAGATGTAGAGCACGTGAGCGGCGTATGCTTACGAACTTTGAAAGCCTTAGCTTATGTACGATCAGCAACAGAAGTAGCTTAACATTTCTAAATTTCAATTATTTGATGTACAGGACTCCAGCTATTGTTTTTAATTTTTCAGAAGAATATTCTATTAATAATTCTTTAGGAACTGTTCAATAACTTGTTAGTAACGAGTAATATCTAACAAGTTCATAGTAAGAAACCTGATTTAAAACTTTAAGTAGTGTTAGCTGCTTCGGTTTCTGACCGTACAAGCATATTGTGTAAAAGGACTTTTCATGAAGTCGTCAACCACGCAATCTGTACATCAAACTAAGGTACTCTACGCAATTTTTTTTCAACGCGAAATATTCATTTAAAAAGTCAAAACTTCGTCACTAGTTTCGTAAAACATTTCGACGCTAGACAGAAATCACTGAAGTAATTTGAATAGTAAACAAAATACACAATTATACCTTTCGCACAGGAACGGCGAGTGCCCTCTCATCACGGCAGTGCTTCGTGAGGACCCAGTCATCATCAACATGCTCCTCAAATGTGGAGCTCACCTGTCGAGCGCAGACATCTACCCTATCACGGAGATCATGACCACGGCCATTAGAAGCGGGTCTGTCACCAAGCTGGAATCCTTGAAGCTTGCAGGCGCCAAGTTCAACGTTTTTGATGAGCTAAGACAGACGCCGCTGCATAAGGTTATAATTTTTACAAGTTGATAGGAACATCGACCCATCGGGATATGTGATCATGATCACCTAAGGCAATGAGGAAACTCGGTATGTTATGCATACCGAGTTTCTTCATTGACTCAGAAAGGACGTAAAGCTGTTGGTACCAACTGTCAGTCTGACAAACAGTCTTACCAAAGGGTATCGTTTTACCTAGTATTGACTGGGTTGTGGGGGTCAGAAAGGTAGTCGCTCCATGTTAAATACTGGCATTCAGCTGCATCCGGTTAGACTGGAAGCCGACATAGTCGGGAAAGGGCAGATAAAAAAACAAACTAGTTTTGCCTGAAATCGGGTTTGGCCGGTAACTCACGCATTCCTTCCACCTACAACGCTATTCACATTTCACCTTTTCCCATATAATCGGAGTGAGCCTCGTCAATCGCGTAAAAATTCAGAATCCGGTTGGCTACAGATATTTTCTGTTGGTAAATCTAATAACTCTTTGCCCGACTCTAGAATCGAATCCAGGATCTTTTGCAATGCAGTTACAACTGTGCCAACGACCTGTCAACATTGTATTTATTCCAGGGATCCATCTTTTATACCATGTTTATAAACAAATAAAAATTATTCTTATTATTATTATTCTTATTTTAATAGTGAAAAATCTTACTAAAGTATAGCCCACCACTAGACTCGGCCTCCCACCTTACCTGGTGAATCCCCTGTTTCTATGAACATCGTATCTAAAGCAATTGCGTTTGATTAAATAAGTACAAAACTTATCGCGCGGGGTCGAGTGGAAAATGAGTCACTGGTTTTTCCATTTCTATATAGGGAATGAGGAAAAATAGTGTTTAATTTCAAATTAGGTATTGTACATGATGAGTTTGTTGTAGCAACAAAAAGTATTACAGCGACATCTATGACAAAAATGAAGAACTAACAGCAATATTCTGAATCGCGCAGTTACAGTAATTAGGTAATCCCCGAAGCCTCGTTGGCCTAGTGGTCGCAAGCACAACTGCTGAGCATGAATCAAATCAAATCAAATCAATTTATTTCTTTGCAAACATGGGTAATGTACATAGATGTTATTTTTTTATAATAAAGTTCTCCATATTTTACCTTCACATAGGCATTTTTTTTTTTTTTTTTTTGTGGGACAAGCCCGCCACACTATTCCCAAACCACTGTAACTCCTGTTAGCCAGAATCAACAGTGGCGACCACAAGAAAAGCGCCGAGACAATGAAGCTCGACGAAGTCCCAGAGAAATGATTTAACTGTCTTGGATCCCGCAACGAAATTAATCAGAAAAGAATAGCGGAGGAGTAGGAAAAAAACATAGTTTCCACTTCCCTCCATATCAGCAGGAGACAGAACAGAACAAGGCCAATAGGCACACAGGGACGTATACAACTGAGATAAGCCCAGTTGCCTAGCACCACGGATATTATTGTCATTAATATTACTGGGTCCTAAGTTGTGAGCTGTTATATTTGATTCCAATAATAGGTATGACAAAATTGCTTGAACGCACGGAAATTTGTTCTAGTTTCTACAAGGTCCGTATAGTAAATAACTCCGGATGTAACCTGTACACTATTTAACATAATATTACGTTCATTCTGCCAAAGACCACACTCCCATAAAATGTGATGTGCAGTTTGTTCAAATTCGCAGTCAGATGTAGAACATTGACAAAAAGGCGACTCAACAAGCTTGAAGGAAAATAATTTACTCTTAAAGTTAGTAGTTCACATAGGCATGCAAATATTAGGTTTACAAGTTATATAATATTGGAAATAAGTGGCATGGCAATGGAATTACACACATGAGAACCAGGGTTCGAATCCCGGATCGGGTGAAGTGTCATTGGTTTTTTTTTCCATCAGGATTTTTTTAGTGACAGCCACAGAGTCTGGATTTGTACGCAATTGATGACAATAGACTCGCCCCCTATAATTATTTGAGACGGCTGCTTTCACATTAGGACGTTAGCAGCGCGACAGACGCGCAGCAGAAGCACATTCCTTCACATTTTATAAGAACAGCCCGTTAGTAGGTATTTGTTCCGCGCTGCTAACATCATAATGTAACGTCGAAAAGAGGGTGTACCTACCTACTATAAGGCACACCTTTTTAATTTTTTTGGGCGGTGGTAAATATCAAATAACTCCTCCAGCTCTTGGGCAGAGCGGAAGGGAGTGTCAGATTTCTACTGACTAAAAACAACCCATGTTCCTTCTTCGCCCTTGTGCCGAGGCCACGTTATGCCTTTCGATAATCCGCAGCCCGGAAGTGGAAACTATGTTTTTTCCTACTCCTCCGCTATTCTTTTCTGATTAATTTCGTTGCGGGATCCAAGACAGTTAAATCATTTCTCTGGGACTTCGTCGAGCTTCATTGTCTCGGCGCTTTTCTTGTGGTCGCCACTGTGGATTCTGGCTAACAGGAGTTACAGTGGTTTGGGAATAGTGTGGCGGGCTTGTCCCATTAAAAAAAAAAAAAATCCGCAGCCCCGACGGGCAACTATGGCTACATATATATACTTAGGCACAGCTCTGCTTAACATTTCGAGGAGGGCGTGATGTTATGTTAATATTTTTAGTATTATTATCATAAACTAACCCCTGCTTTTGTTCTCCAGGCCGTACTCTGGAACAGGCCGGAAGCAGCGGAATATCTGTTAAAACAAGGGGCCGATAAAGACTTCAAGGACATCTTGGGCCACACACCAAAGGACTACGCCTTGAAACTGAACAGGGGGGCCCACATGATCTCCTATCTCCATTAAAACTTCATTTAGGAACCACTTTAGTATTTTATCTTGGATCTTAGTACATGAAAAAGTTTTTATAGGCATGCAGTTGCGTAATAAAGAGGCATTTTCATACAATTTCAGCATTTCTTGGTGGTCATGTCGAGTGCGGGGCAGTGGTCCAACTGCTCTGTCCTATTAGTTGGACCATGGGTCTTTACTAGGGGCAGTTGTCCAACTTTAAAAATAGTTGGACCACAGCACCTTTTGAGAGTTCCGTGGTCCAATTCATTTAAAAATAACTTACCTACCTTAGAAGGATTGAATTTGATAGTTAATTAATTTAATCCAAATCGATCAAACTACCAGGAGAACAGAAACATTAGGAGGTATTGGAAATTGGAATCTCAAAATCAAATCTATATGCCTTTCCAATACCATGCAGTTTTTTTTTGTTGGAGATGAGAAACAAGGTCAGTAAAGTCTCACAAAGTAGCAGGTGCCCAGAAATATATAGGAGGTATAGAACCATTAGAGAACCTGATTTCACAATTCTTTTTTTTATTTTATTTAAGTTTTTGTCATGCGTATAACTTCTATATCAGTGAAGTTCTCTAATGGTTCTGGTTCAGCCTAGAAATATATAGGAGGTACTCCTATATACTCCTATAGTTATATTGCACACAAGATACAGTTGAGGTTTTTAGTGTTGGTAAGTTATTTTTATTTATTTTATTATTTTTACATCGTTAAGGTTGCGGGAAACACCTGGATGAGAGACGCACAGGATCGGGACGCGTGGCGGAAAAAAGGGGAGGCCTATACCCAGCAGTGGGTGATTCCGGGCTGATATGATGATGATGAAGTTATTTTTAAATGAATTGGACCACGGAACTCAGAAAAGGTGCTGTGGTCCAACTATTTTTAAAGTTGGACAACTGCCCCTACTAGAGAACCATGGTCCAACTAGTTGGACAGAGCAGTTGGACCACTGCCCTGCACTCGTCTTGTCGATTTTCCGGTGGCTTCTTGTGATTTTTATTTTATTAATCGCTCGCCCCGGCTATGCACAAATAAACCTGCCTCTTGAATCACTCTATCTATTGCTGAAAACTGCATTTAAATCTGTTGCGTAGTCTAAAAGATAAAAAAGCGTACAAACAGCGGGCGCTACTTTGTTTTATACTATGTAAAGAAGTGCCGTATTATCTACTATGTAAGGAAGTACCTACATAATAAAAATTGACGGTGTGTCCCAACTAGGCGTTTTTCGAATTTTAGTACTAAGAAACTTAAAATTGTGTAAGTGTGTGTGTGATACGCGACAGAACCAATGTCGTCTCGTTTAGAGAGCCTGGCAATCTTGTGATATTCGCGTTTTGTTTTGTACGGTTTTATCTGAGAAAGAAAAGAAAGAAAAGAAAGAAGAAAGAAAGAAAATGTGGAATGTGTGTGTGTGTGTTGTGTGTCTGAGCGACTGTACTGATGCTAAAATAACCACAAAAGAAAGAAAGAAGAAAGAAATTATATTTTTTCCTCGCTTTGTATACATTTGGCGTACCATGATCTGCATAAATCTGTTTTTATTTTAAAGAGGGTGTAAACTCTTAGAGGTCTTAACTAAGCCGAAAGGTACTTGTTCTCCCCCTTACTGCGATATTTTTTTGCTCTAGACCATTACCTGGGAACTGTCTGGTTACGGAGATATGGGGTTCAAAGTACAAAATTTTTCAAAACTGTATTTTAAATACTAGTTTTTCAAGATTTTTTTTAGTTAAATTACCTCCATGGCCCGTTTACTATTCAAAGCATTAATTAGCACAATGTTTTAAGAATCCCTTAGTTTAATGTACACACGGCTACACATCAAGCTATACATTTCCAGTATAAGCTGGTCTCGCCTTGTTTAGGATTTCTGTACAGTGCGAGATCAGCGTAAATTGGAAATGTACCTATAGCTTGATGTGTAGCCGTGTGTACCTACTTATTGCTTGGTAGATGGCTTTTTTAAGGGTAAGTTAACACCCACCCTGTATAGCTTGAATGGTCATCATGCGTACAGTCGCAAAGCAAAATGTTTTGTATGCAGTGTACTGTTTTGTAAATTATGTTTTATTTAATTGTGACATAATTATATTTAAATATAGTGAAGGTATTATCAAGTAATCAACTTGTTTTATTATTTAGACCTCGTCACACACAACAGAATGAAATAAAACAATTTTAGATATATTCTAAAAAGGAACTTTTATTAACATTATAGTTGAAATGTAATTATCTAAATAGCTTAAAACCTAAGAAAATATACGGGTAACTAACAAGAATTAGTAAATGCATTAAAAAAACAAATTCTTGCTTTAGTAAGTAGTAAATTACACAGTAAATTACTTGAACCTTTTCATATTTTACTCTCTGGCATATTAAATTAAGTGGAGGAGTTCACCATTGATGACAGCATTTTTTTACTGGAGAATAATAAAATATCGTTCCTTAATTTTAATATTGCACTGCGATGTGATGAACTGATGACCATACCCTTCCACTTTTTTCTCTGTGGTTTTCTCTGGTGTATCTATGTATAAATAAAAAGAGAAGTCCTGACTAACTGACTCATCAACGCCCAGCCCAAACCCTTGGACCTAGAGAGCTGAAATTTTGCACAGAGGTTCCCTTTATAATGTAGACAAGGAATAAGGAAGGATTTTTCAAAATTCAACCCCTAAGGGAGTTAAATAGGGGATGAAAGTTTGTATGGAAAATCGTCATTTTCACGCGGGCGAAGCCGCTGGCACAAGCTAGTTTGTCATAAACGCTTCTAAGTCGTCACGCCAGTGAAAAAGATTCAGGATTTGAATCATGCAGCACCACCCGTCTACCCACAAATCAAAACATTTATTTCAAGTCGGCCAGTTACAGGCACTTTTGAATAGTCGAACAAATACATAAATAAAATAAACTACAGTCCCAGCCACAAGGCATAATAACTGGTGAGTGTACTGTAATTGCCCATTTTCCAGCGTAGATCGCTATGGAGAACGAGCAAAAAACTCAATGGACACTCTTTTAATATCAGAATATTAGTACAAAAATTTGGTGATTTGATGATTCATGTCGAGATGGTATATTATGTGAGAACGATGAAGCAAGCCCTTCCAGTCCAAATAAGTACAGCCAGCTGGCGAAAGTTCTTACCAGGTGTCACTGACTTCGATCTAGCTCTTGGACTATACCTTACTAATTGAAATCATTATATTATCTTCTAAACTAAGACCCAATTTAATCTGTGACTTGGCGACAAAATATGGGAGAAAACACATCTTCCCTAGGTGTCCTAGTTTTTGAGATATAAATGTGGCCCTGCTGGGGAGACTCTCCAAATCCAGACCTATAAACCCTTTTATATCTTTTGAACTAGTGACCGACAAACTCTGATATTTGGCGACTAGACAAATCATCAGTGGCACACAAAATAGGCATTAAACAGGTATAACATGCATCTGCATATTCAAATACGCATTGGCGTGCGTCTTCTTATAAGCGTGAAGTGATATAGGTACCTACTTACTACACGTTCTGTAAACAACACTTGCCCAAAGAGTTCAACACCTCTAAGTTTAATTTGCAAACGGATTACACTGACAGCTCTTATAAAAAAACCAGTAGGATCCGCTTCTATTTTTAATTACTTGTCAATAAAATGTCAGTCGAATAAAAGGTACAGACCGAACACCACACTTTCGGGTTACAAAATAAAATTATCAGTGCCAACAGCGATGAATCAATAGGTACTTCTTATGTTACATCGAGCAAACTATTTGAAACGCAGTAAGTACCTTAACATTTATTGAAAATATTTCTTTCTAAGATGCCACATTTCTGTCTTCAACACTTGATACTGTGATGCATTTGCCAAGTTTGCTAATTGATTATTTTGATTTCCTCTATAGTAAATCGCCGTCTGTTCGTAAATTGTTTGTTTCGTAAACACATCATTTTAGTAGTCTTACCACGCGTAAAAAAGCCGATGCCGAAAAGTTCTGGAATGGCGACCGCAAACCGGAAGACGTTGCGTTGGAAGTCCTCCCACTAGGTGGACCGATGATCTGGTCAAGGTTGCAGGAACCCGCTGGATGAGAGACGCACGGGACCGGTCAATGTGGCGACGCCTGGGGGAGGCCTATGTCCAGCAGTGGACGTATTTTGGCTGAAATGATGATGATGACCTCGCGTAATTTCTTAATGTGTTTGTGTTTACAAAAAGCAATCTCCACTTGCACCATTCAAAGTGTTAACAATCATGCACAAGAAATGAAGTGAGTATTCTTACACCAAACTGTTGAACTCGGCAGATCATGGAGCAAATGTACCTGATTGAGATATTCATAGACAAAGTGACCATATACGTAAAAGACCCTCCAGAGGAAGACCCTGAGGAAAGTACTATTGTTATTAGAGTAAAATTTGGGCCTAATGTGCAGTTCATCGTCAAAGAAGGTCAACTAGCAGTTAGCCAGAGGGCAGCAACCACAATACAAACCGAGGAAACAACTGGGCAAAAATATTACGTAAGAATTATAAGAATTGGTAAATCATATCTGTTCCCTTCATTTCCTGATACGCTACTCCATATATTGAGCAAGTTTCCATTAGAAATAGAAGTTTGGAATGATAACGCAAGTAATCCTGAAGGTCCAATATTCGTTGGCGTTGGCAATATGCACTGGCACACACAATTCTTTCATATGGTGAAAGAAACAGCAGATCTTTGTAAAACCCATCAACCGTTGTCTATTAAAAACAAGACTATCATTATGGCTGAATGTTGCTGTGTAAAAGCTGGTGAGGTTGATTTAATTTTTCGACTGAGTGCTTTAGGAGGCAGTATCATAACAGAATTTCAACAATTAGTCCTAGATGATCCTGATTCATTTGTGATTAGGACTAACAAAGCACCAAGCCAGTTTCAATGCATACTAGTCGAACAGGATGACGTCAGATTTAGTATGGAGAATAGTCTGTACGAAACTGCAACGTTAGAAGACCCAAATGTAATCGATAAGGCAAATAAAATTGAAATATGTACAAGACTACAGAGCTGTGGTATGGGTGGCAAAGTAGGGGAGTTTGTGTGCGACCACCCTGAAGAAGGATCTACAAAGGAAAAATACGCCATCGATAAGATCAGAATGGGTGATATTAAAGGTCCTTGTGGTAATACAAACTGTGAATTAGCACATAGAGTGAAAAAGTATATTAGAAATCTAGACACCTACAAACAGAAAGGATTAAGTGTCGATAAAACAAAACCAACAAACGAACGAAAGGTATGTGGAACGTGTGTCTGTAAAGACGACCGGTACCATAGAGACTCATGCCCGAAGGACGTTAAAATGAAGACCACTTGCCCAGGCTGCCAAGGAGTAACTGCACCTGGCAATACATGTGAAGATAAAGTTAATAAAGAATTCGGAACCGGAGCAACACCGAAACCGACACCTCAAGGATCACCTAAATCGACACCTCAGGGATCAGCTAAACCGACACCTAAAGGTAGTGATGTACGTGTCGGTTATGCTTTTAATATTACACAATTTCCGGATTACAAACGAGGTTTGTTTGGACACGATACCATTGTTGAAGATTGTTTCTGTTCCAAAATTAACATGTTCGAAAAAGAACATGTTGATACTAATGCACAATATACTCCATCTTCCAGTGAAGATTTGTCCCGTAGTTCAAATGGCGGGAGTAGTTGTCGCAGGCCATTAACAAACAAATCGAAAACTTTAAATGGCAATTCAACCATCAATACGGGAATTAATACCCCAATGATTTACAATTTGGAATATAGTACATCAAACACACCTCAATGTAACAATTTTTATGGATCATCTTACCAAGGAACATCAACCGTTGGATCCAGTACGGCCAACCATGAACACAATCGTAACATGCAAGTGTATAATGTCACGATAGCGCCGGATGACAAAGATTGCAGCTGCACTCCAAAAAAACCATCACCGCCTTGTAAAACGTTCGATTGCGACTGTTTAGCGGAAAATCTAAACATACGATCTAGGAAAATGCATAAGCCGTACTGTCCTTGTTATAAACATAAAACGAACTGTCCCGTTACAATGATGAATGAGGAGGAAGAACAAAAGAGAGTGGATGAAGATGAAGACGAGGTAGCACCCCTACCGTATGGCTTGCCGCCGATCCAACTGGGTCCGTGCCCTGTCTTAGGAAGGCCATGCTCAGTGCCAGATGGTTTTGCAAGGATGTACAAGAACGCACAATTGCCCACACAGCCATTTAGCTACAGCGATGACGGCAAAGTTTGCTGTTCCAAGGAATACGAAAGAATAAAGAAGGCGATTAGGGAATATATGAAAAACGATAAAGAGAGCGATTATCGTTGCCTAAATACGTTTAACGTAGACACGGAGAGACGCTGTTGTGACAAGGAGCAAGTATTGATGTCTCTCGTTGGGAAGGCTTGCTGCGGGTCGCATAAATTGTCAATTCAAGAAAAGTTCAAAAAAGAAGACAAGAGGCCAACATGTTAAACCAATCATTGATTTTTTATTTTGTAACAATATGATTACACTTTTATGCGACTAACAATAGTTGTTTAATTTACAGCCTGCTACACACGTTACGATAAATCGTTACGATTAGACGGTGAAACTGCAACGATATCTACATGTGTGTATGAGAAAAACTGTACAGTTTATCCGAGTTTAGCACTACAAAAACTGTGCAGTTTAAACTGTACCGTCCGATCGTTAGGATTTATAGTAACGTGTGTAGCAGGCATTAAACTAGTGAATCCACCTGTCGCGTCTGTCCCTGTTAGGACAAAACACTGTAATGTGCAAAACGTCACTTTGAGAAAAACAAATTTGAAAGTTTACATCTTTAACATAACATTTATTTCTCTTCCAAGGTTTTTTGGCCCATAGATAAATACCTGACAGACTAAACATACATAATTATGAAATAATACAGCTTGTGTTAGTAAATAGAACCTTAAAAGCTATACTTACTACCAAATTTTACCCAGTATAGACAAACGTAAAATTGTTTTTTTGTACAATTTGTCATAATATTTACTAAACTTCGTTAGAACTTCATATTGTCGTATTTTTTTAAGGAGACCTCACAATATTAAAAAAAAAAAACAAGTTTTGTGACCGCGCGTGCGTGTTGGCTAGATTCCGATCTAAGCTGCGTCCAGGTTATTAGAAGCTACTCAGCTTCTTGATTCTGATGCAGTCTAGTGGCTAGGACTCATCCCAAAAGCACGTTCCTTCTAGTAGTGTTTCATGGTTAACACTCACTACCGGACTCTGTGAATCGCGCGTTGCATATAAGACGACTCGCGACAGCATCAAAACAAAAAGACACAAAGGGCGAGACGACTCTATAGGTCCAAAACTAAATGCAATTCAAGTCATGAAGTTTTTCATTTTTTAACTAAGAATGATTGTTTAGAATTTCTAATCTACAACCACTATGGAGAAAGAAGAAAATGAAAATGAGAATGGTCAGGATGGCGACAAGAAAAAGAAAAAGAAGAGTACTTCGAAGTATAACTATACCTTTGGCGATTTATATCCAGGTAAATAAATTGTTGGACAGAAAGGTGGAACGAAGTTTATTGTGGTTGAATTTTCATGTGACTTTAATGAGTTCCTAGAGGTGTCGAGAAGAAAGTTGACAAAGTTGCAAAAAACGTCCCTTTTAAATCCAACCTCTTTAAACGTTGTTCCACCTCTTGAATATATTTTGGCTAATTGCAAAATATTAACAATTTTATAAGTATTAGCTGCGCCCAGCATGCGTTACATTGCATCTTTTTCTACATACCCTACCTTTTTTTTTTTGAGTGGGAAAATCCTCATGGATACCCTCCGCCTGGGGCGAGCGGGGGTTATGTTGGACTAAAAACCCACTGTTCCTACTAATACCAATATGTCGGGGGCCCGGGAGATACAAGTACATTCGCGCACACCCCCGACTGGTATCAGCCCACCTTTCGGGCGGGCCTCATCACCAAGTGCGGCCAGCAACCGCACGTTCTCTATGAAAGCGCACAGAGTCCACTGCGCGCCCCTTCTTTGGGCCTGGCTCATCGACCATACAGCCAATAGACGCCTAATACTTGATCTAACGCACGAAACAAATTCTGTCAACTCGCTGAGGTGCGGGGGAACGGGGTACTGCATTCTGATTGGCCCTTTCAAGGTCATTGCATTTCATAGGGATGAGACAGGTTTAAATCAAACAAGAACGTATCGATATTTTTTAATTGTATTTAATAAAATATGTATTTACATTTTACATAAATAACTTGCATTTAAGTACCTTCTTTATTCTGAATATGATTGAATCATGTAAGAACATTCAAAAATCGCTTGGTTGCAATTGCCCATTTTTAGGGTTCCGTACCTCAAAAGGAAAAAACGGAACCCTTATAGGATCACTTTGTTGTCCGTCTGTCTGTCTGTCAAGACCTTTTTTCTCAGGAACGCGTGGAGGTATCAAGCTGAAATTCATATCAAATACTCAAGTCTATGGTCTCTTGGAGCTGTGAAAAAATCAAACTTCTAAGTCAACGCGATCAAAAGATACTCCCGTTTATGCCGCAAATTTTCGACACTCGCAAGGGAATCAAAACCTACAGGGTACTTCCCGTGAACTCAGAATCTTGAAATTTGGTACGAAGCAACGTCTTATAGCATAGATAAAGGAATAATTACGAAAACCATAAATTTTTAGTTACATCAAGATACTCCCGTTTATGCCGCAAATTTTCGACACTCGCAAGGGAATCAAAACCTACAGGGTACTTCCCGTGAACTCAGAATCTTGAAATTTGGTACGAAGCAACGTCTTATAGCATAGATAAAGGAATAATTACGAAAACCATAAATTTTTAGTTACATCACATAATATATTTTTTTTACGGAACCCTCGGTGCGCGAGTCCGACTCGCACTTGGCCGGTTTTTTTTTTAAATCTGGATCGTGTGGGTATCTAAAATTAATCGTTAAAGTTTCACAATTTGTTAGCTGTATCCTGTTGTAATTTTTAATTACTAACAATATATTTTTTACTTAAATAGTTAGGTTTTTTTGCTTTATCGATAACAGGGGTGGTCATGCGATTTGGAGCATCACTAATTATTTTTACTTAAAATCGAGGAAAAGAGATGGCAAAAAAAATACTCTCAAAAGAAAGAGATGCAATCATAAAAGACATCAACGCGCGCTCCAAGAATGTGCACTGCATACAAGTATGACCAGTATAAGATGAACTCCGAAAAATAATGTCAGAAAATTAATTTTATTAAACGGTTTTATTTAGATTAAGGAACCAATAACTTACCGATGAAATGTGATACCGTCTTTCAGGAAACTTGAAGTCCGGCTTTCTTTATCACACCAACGTACTGTACACGGGGCCATATTATGTTTATTTTCTCGAATTTTCAAAGGAGTAGTGCGGAAGTGTTTACGGCTCACAGGTGTGGTCGAAACTAATGCGAACTTTGTGAGTGACGACGGCTATAAGATTTATAGCCCTAATGTGTTGACAGACATTTGTCGCCTGTTATTAGGCGTCTAGTGGCTGTATGGTCGTTGGCCTGGCTGGTCGGGTGACATCTCAGCCCTAACTTTGCCACCCGCAGGCCCCACCTTACGGTGGCCAGAGATCGTTAAGCGCCCTTCGACGCCCGGCTACCCTTCTGGTGCGGGTTGAGTGAGAGGCATGCTCTCTTTCCCTCTCCGCTGCCTCCTTTGCATGCATCACCTCCTCACAAAAAGAGGAGACGACATTCCACGCGTTTTCGCTTGAAAGCGATGTTTGAACCACAGTCGGAAGCGAAAGATCAACCAAACCAAACCTATTCTCATACCTACCGAATACCTACACACAAACATAAAAATCGGTTAACACAATTAAGGCAAATAACACTATGACACGAGAATTTTATATATGTTACGGCTAAAAGCCGAAGTGCGGCTACACCTAGGTTTAGCCGGCTAGAACCTCAGACCAACAAAAAAGCAAAATTAAAAATTTTGAAAAACCCACGACTGTTAAAAATTAATTGAAAAAACAAATAATTAAAAAAATTAAAAAACACGCCTGCCATGTCAAAAACTAAACTAAAAAATTAAAAACAAGTCAACGATTTCAGGTATAACAGAGAACAAGGTCCTGTAAATGTATTCGAAAATGGAAAACTGAAAACTAAAACTTTTATTGCAGTCGGGGGACCTGTAAAGAATTGATCCAGCGAACTGTCCCCCGACTGCAATAAAAGTTTTAGTTTTCAGTTTTCCAAAAAAAACCCAAGAATGTCCGCCCCCGAGGGCTGACATTAAATGAACTAGTTTTGCAATGTTCAGCTCCCGACGGACATTCTTGGGTTTTTTTAAGGTGGGTGTTTTATGTTATTTTATCCTTTTTTCAATTAATTTTTAACAGTCGTGGGTTTTTCAAAATTTTTAATTTTGCTTTTTATTTTAAACTTTTTACTTTTATCTAAGAACATGCACCAATCAAACCTTAACCCATAACTGAAAACTGAATCAAAATCGAACTTGTAGTTTTGGAGAAAAATGGCAATTTTGATTTGCACAAAAAATCTTTGCTGCAGCGCCCCCTGGTGAGTTGTCACCGTAACACCTATCTAAGAACATGCAACAATCAAACCCAAACCCATAACTGAAAACTGCATGAAAATCGGACTTGTAGTTTTGGAGAAAAATGCCAACATGTATTTGCACAAACACACAAACAAACAAACACACAAACAAACAAACAACCTCTCACCCCAAACGCATATACCGTCTCCGTTCCGTCGTGGGTAAAAAAAAGAAAGACGGCGCACCGCGGCACCGCAAAAACCACCGCACCGCACCGCACCAAAAGTAAATTTTCCAAAACCATGCTCCTGGGAATCAACAGTTGCGATCACCAGAAAAGCGCTGATACATTCAAGTTAGACGAAGTCCCAGAGACACAAGTTAACTGTCTTGGATCCCGCACCTAAATTAGAAAATAATGAAGAGTAGGAAAAACGCAATTTTCAGTTCAAAGCCTGTTCTGTCTCCTGCTGATATGAAGAGAACTGAAAATTGCGTGAAAATTCCTACTCTTCATTATTTTCTAATAAATTTAAGGTGCGTATAGACACAAAGGGCGTCAAAGGGACTTATAAGTATAACTGGGATAAGCCCAGTTTCTTTTTATCTTGTTTCGGACTGACATGGCTTATCTGGGGTAAGATTAAAACTAGTTCTAACCGACCTTAGGTAGGATACACCTAGGTTTAACCGCATGTGACTAAACCTAGATGTAGCCGCACTTCGGTAGATAAATAAATCATTCCTAAGACGACAGGCATACTAATGAATCTCTTTCTCAACTTCAGGAGTAGGTATTGGACACAAACACTGTCTTTTGCAAAGGACCGGAATGCCCGTGCCTCTTAGAATGGGTTGGAAGTGGGATGCGCCGGATGTTCCAGGCATGAAGGTACACAATATAAGATTTATCTTCAAATTTTAAAGAAGAATGGACGGATTGTTACACCTCTCCAATAGCAATGACAATTATATACGCCGTTGGATATGCCTTTTTAACTGGAACAATATTTACTGTGACAGCTTTGTTTAAATGATGTAAAGCGATGTATATGTCATTGCTATTGGAAGGGTGTACCAGCTTCCATACATTTTTGACCATTCTCTTTTGGCATTAGCACATCCGGATTTGTGAAATATGTCTGGGGCTTTTTGGCCCCCGTCTGGCCTTTGTCCAGTCCTGTTATTTGTTCGGACTTTTCTTAGGGTTCTTTTTGTGCAAATATAAAGTGTTTAATGAGTTCAGCAAAAATAAATTAGAATTAGAAAAGGCCTTTCACTATTTAGTTTTGTTTTCAAATTATTATCCACCTATAAAGCTTGTGTTTATTTATACACTTCTGGACACATCTATTGGCCCACCTTGTATTTTCAGTTTCGTTTGGTCCTAGCTAACATTTTATATTAGGTCGAGCAAAAAGTTTTTATGCAGTTTTGAACCTGGCACATTCACAATTTCATTCAATAGTCTTTTTTTGAATTTCGAACACAGAATTTAAAGAAACAAAAGACAATTTGGAGCCTGTTTGTGAAAAATCAAACAATCGAATACTAAGAAAACTTGGTTTTATTGGTTTACTTGGATTTAATTCTTGAAAAAGTGATTGATATCTTTGGTTTTGCAACAAACATTACTTATTCTTAACATTAAGGTGAGGTTCTATCAATAATCTATGGATACTTCACCTGAAGTCGCTGCCCAAGCTGTGGCACTTATTCAGGCCGGACACAGCCAAAGAAACGTGAGTGCTCAACTTAATTTAAGTCGATCTGCGGTCCGAAATGTTTATCGGAGGTACCTAAAGACTGGCGGCTTTGTTCGTCGCCAAGGAAGGCCACGATCTCGGGTCACAACTGAAAGGCAGGATCGATTCATCGTGACGACCAGCTTGAGAAATCGTCACCTTACCTCCATTGAGATACAAAAGTCAAAACCAACTTCGCGACTTCCACGGAGTATCTGTGAGCGCTCGAACTGTTCGGAGAAGGTTAAAAGAACGCGATATGGTACCACACAAGCCAGCTAATGGGCCCAAACTAACGCGAGCCCACCGAACAGCGCGCCTTCATTTCGCACGCAGTCATTTAAATTGGGCACAGCAAGATTGGAGCCGTGTACTCTTTTCTGATGAGTCTAAAATTGTGTTACATGGCAATTATGGAAGGAAAAAGGTCTACCGACGTAAGGGAGAGCGTTTCGCACAATGCTGCTTTGAAGAGAGGGTTGCTTATGGCGGTGGCTCATGGACTGTCTGGGGCGGTATATCCGCGAGCGGCAAAACTCAACTTGAGGTTGTTACAGGACCACGGCTGCCAACATTAAATGCTGAAAGGTACATTCGTGAGTGCTTAGAACCTCACGTGATACCATACGCGGACTATGTGGGCCCAAATTTCCTTTTAATGCATCATAATGCAAGAGCCCATGCGGCCGGCATCGTCAGGGAATATCTTCGGGATGTAAACATCACAGTTATGGACTGGCCAGCCAGAAGCCCAGACATGAACCCCATTGAGCACATGTGGGACGAGCTAAAAAGACGTGTTAGGGCTCGTCAGCCAGTTGCCCAGACGATGCAGGAGTTGAAAACTGCCATAGAAGAGGAATGGGAGATGATCCCTCAAAATTTCATAGAGCGGTTGATAAACTCTATGCCTGATCGTATGAGAGCTGTGGTAGATGCCCATGGAGGCAACACGCCTTATTAAATTAAACCTTTATTTGATAAAACATGTTTTTTATTCAAAATTCAATTGCCTTTAACAAGGCGCATATCCGACTTGTTAGGCGTAGCTCCATGTCGTATGGTATTCTGAATTCAAATTAAAAACAATACGATCGAAAAACATGGTAAAATGTATCAGGTTTAAAACTGCGTCAACAGTTTTTGTTCAATCTAGCAATCATATTTCGGTAGGGGCCATCGAAACCTAAACTCTAAGGTGGGCCAATAGATGTGTCCAGAAGTGTAGCTGGCATCAATGCAACAAGTATTGATTAGGGCAAAATTGTCTAAAGTGTCACCGTAAATTTAAGTAGGTACAATATTTTATACATATTTTTGTTTGCAACATATTTAGGGAGTCCGCAAGGGTTGGTCGCCAGGTGTCATTGGCAAGAGTGTGGCAAAACTAATGACGTTCAAGTGTCCACGCGGCGGTGCTGACAAAGATAAAAATAAAAAGAAGAAGAAGAAAGGAACCGGACCAGGCGCTGCCATCGGTGGTGGCGATTCTGAGCCTGAGGAACCTCTTGAACCTAAACCAACGCTCAAGGTTGAAAGGAAAGGCGATGTTTTTACTATTCAGGTAAAACATTGTCCGGTACACTAGCTATGAGTGGTGGCACTTGAGAAGATCTAAATATAATAATCTATTTTCAGGTAAACCCATTAAAAGACTTGACGGACATACTGCCAAATGAAGATCCTTACGTGGACTGTGATCCAATGATTTTCAAAATAATCAAGAAGAGAAGCCCAGAGGAGCAAGCTAAGGTCGAAGCAAGGAAAATGGTTAAACTGAAAAAACAACGAGACGCTGAAATTCGGAAGGCTTTAGCAGAAGCCGTGGAGGACATATGCAAGTGCGCTTACATGGACGTGTACTGTAACGACTTGAGCGCTATAGACAAGGTCATTGACAGCTGTCCAGCTTTTAAAGAACCTGATTGCGTCTGCCGCGAAGAATCTCAGAGTTCTTTGTCAAGTAATGCGACTTGGGATATAGAGTATACTCCTCCATTTGGGTGCTTCGACTTGTCTCCCAGGAAACGGAGGCAGTGCATTCACGTCGAGACGCAGTACATTCCAGCTGACGCGGGCATAGTGGAGCCCCCGCCCGCGCCCCCTAAACCCAAAATATGCAGGAGATCATGCACCTCTCTTCGACCTAGAAAGAAATTCTTTAAGGCTAAGCCTACCTGCTGTACTCCATGTGAATGATATTTGCGGTTGTTTTCAAACTTTTTATTTGAGATGAAGTTAAAAATTATGCTTTTGAAATAAAACTAGATTTTTAATTTTAACCTCCTTGAAACCCTTAAATTCTATAGTGGTACCATTTTATTTTTGTAGAAATTAGTTTTTTTTTTAAATTAATATCTCAAATACGACCAATAAGTGTATTTATTTGTAGGAAGTATTTTCTTAACAGCGACAGCAAAGCCGTCACACCGTACCGCGGTCTATCATTATTATAATGGCTTTGTCGCTGCGACTTGCAGTAAGCAGTCGTTTTTCAAATCGTACCTTTTTACCCATCTGTGGCGAAGTCCAAATGGAGGTAAGCGTAAAATATGGTCTCTGTAAAATAGTCCTTACACTCCACTAACATGTAGTAACGAGTAAATATCTAACAAGTTTTTATTAAAAAAACAGCTTCGAAACTTTGAGTAATGTTAATATACTTCTGAGGCTGACCGTACCTTACACATAGCGGCACACCAAACTATACATTTCCAGTATAACATGGCCTCGCTTTGTATACATTTAGCGTACCATGAGGGATCTGCATAAATCTGGTTTTATTAAAGCTTGATTGGTGCATTTGCATGTGGCTGAAATGAGAATGTTTAGTGTGGTGTAACGTGAATGGATAAAATAAGAAATGAGTACCTACCTACACAACGCTGGTGACTGAAAGCGAAATATGTGACACCTTTTATATTTAAGACCATATTGTACCATATTTCATACAAATAAAGATTCTTGAATCTTGAAAAGTTGTGGAAACCGGTTGTCGTCGTATGAGCATGTGATGCGGAGGAATGAGGAAAATATCGTGAGGAAAGTTTTGGATATGAATGTGGAAGGGTATAAGAGTAGAGGAAGACCAAAGAAACGATGGATGGACTGTGTTAAGAATGATATGACAAAAAGGAGGTGTCTCATGAGATGACGAGAAACAGAGAAGTATGGAAGAAGACATGCTGCGCTGACCACAAATGAATTGGGATAATGGCAAGAGAATGATGATGGTCATCGTGCGTACAGTCTCAAAGAAAAATGTTTTGTATGCAGTGTACTGTCTTTTTTTTATTTTAAAAAAACGTTGCCCCACACTAGGAATTTCTCCTGTATCGTGGGTGCGTTCACAAACATTTAAACTCACATACACAAAATATACCCAGACCCGAAACAACTATCCGTAGGCCGTACAAATATTTGTTCCGTGCGGGGATCGAACCCGTGCGGGGATTTAATTGTGTGTGGCATATATATATTTAAACTAGCTTTTGCCCGCGACTTCGTCCGCGTGGAATAATGACTTCCGGCAGAATTTGGGTTTTTCGCTTAGGTATCAGATCATATCTGAAAGCCAGTCTGTTGCTGTTAGCTAAAATTCGATTGCGAACTCTATTTGTGGACAACTGCTGTCTCTCTGCCTGAGCTCTAAGTCGCTGCGAACGCTCGACACTTGACTCTCGTTCGCGTAAGTCAGAGGTCCTTACATTTTGTTCATGAAGACGTTGGGAACGCTCCAGCCTCGACTCTCGTGCACGTAACTCAGAGGTTCTCAGATTTTGTTGTGCAAGGCGTTGCGAACGTTCGACACTCGACAATCGTGCGCGTACCTGAAAGTTTCTCTGATTTTGTTCAGCAAGGCGTTGTGAACGTTCAGGTGAAGATTCTCCCATACGACGTCTTCTTGCTGCCCGTGCTTGAGAACTATGTTTAGAAAGTTGAGACCTGGCTCTCTTAGGCATTTTCAAATGTTTAAGAAAATGTTAATAGCGTGTAATATTCTGGGTCCCTAATTGCTCACCTAAAGTTCTTTACCCGAGATTGAATTCCGAATAGGAAGAACATTTTCGGATTTCCAATTATCGGAGTTGAAAATTTAGGTGAAATTTGGCGCACCGTAATATTCTAGCTCTGAAAAGAACTGTTGTTTAGCCCTGAAAAGAACTGTTGTTTAGCCCTGAAAAGAACTGTTGTTTAGCCCTGAAAAGAACTGTTGGTTACCCCTGAAAAGAACTGTTTGTTGGTTAGCCCTGAAAATAACTGTTATGATTAGCTCTGAGAAGAACTTTTGCGTAGGTGTAGTTTTAAGAACGAAATCTAAAAAACTCTCGCACGCGCACCGGCCTTAATATTTTAATTTCGCCATAACTTCAAAACCAAACGTCCAATTTTAATCAATAAAAGACCAAATATTATCTACATAAACTGTACTTAGTGATGAAATAATTTATATTGATAAGGATTAATAGCATGAGTAAAATATATGCGTATAAATGTAGTCCGAAAAAAATTCAAGATTTTTAGTTAAAAAAATGGTTGTTGTGCCTCACTCGACATAGATAGGTATAGTGTTTTGCGGACTTTTTTGTAGATATTTATAAGATCTACAATTAATTAGAACATTTTATGGTTCTATCTTATAAAGTTAAGGCAGCGTACGCAAAATTCTGGTTGATTTTTTACACCTTGTCTCCGAAAAACCCAAATATCTTACGGAACCCTATTTTTTCCAAAATAAAATTTAGCCTATATGTTTCGTGGATAATGTAGCTTTCGAATGGTGAAGGAATTTTTAAAAACGATCCAGTAGTTTTTAAGCCTATTCATTACAACCAAACAAACAAAGTTTTCCTCTTTATAATATATATAAGTGTAGATATGATGAAGGTATTATCAAGTAATCAACGATTTTTTTTTAGGTATATAGAACTCGTCACAACAAGTTGAAATAAAACAAAATTCTATAATTTTGTATATTCAATATATTAAAAAAAATAGGAACTTTTATTTACATTGGTTGAAATGTATTTATCTAAATAGCCTTAAATCTAAGAAAATATACTGGTAAATAATAATAATTAGTTAATGTAAAAAAAAACAATTCATCAGCTTTAGTTAAGTACCTATGCGATGAAACTGAATGAAACACCGATAAAAATATAATTATATAGGTACAACATCAATGTGGGTACAACATAAATATGTTTAAGAGAAATTCAAGGTTACAAATCGTGCCCGTCGGGGCTGTGGTTTGTCGAAAGGTTAACGCGGCTCCGACACAAGGGCGAAGAAGGAACATGGGTTTGGTTTTTAGTCAGTAGAAGTCTGACACTCCCCTTCGCTCTGCCCAAGAGCGGGGAGGGGGGGGGGGGGATTCGATGATTTTCGACCAACCAAAAAAAAAAGGTGACAAATCGTAGAAAAAAGGTTAAATCGGCTGCGAAGAATTTTTCGTGGAAATAAAAAAGAAATTGTTATAAAACTAAAAAAAACCCGACTGAAAAAACTGAAAAGTAAAAGGCAGGACAAAACTTGGAAGCAGGCGGTGTCCATACTATTTTCATCATTTTATATTGTTTTTTTCTCTCTGGCATATAACTTAAGTAACATCAACACAGCTAACTCATAAATAATCAGTTTTAAAAGACGGTACATACGTTATAATAATAATTAATACGTTATTTTAGGTTAACAAAATATAATAGTGTTTCAGAATATCCCCTAATACCTATCTAATATTAAAATTTAAATCATAAAAATAATCAACAGGAAATAAATTACACAAACAAATAATTAGAATAACATAACCAATGCCCAGCAATACAATAGAATAGAATATGATGAAGGTCGAGGTTCTTTCTCTCATACAAAGAACCTCTATAAGTAATCTCCTCAGAATGATGGTGATGACGATGATGGAATGGCCTCAGATCGGTGTTGAATCAGTCAACTAGTAAAGTACCAAATCCGGTGCAATACTTGCACGTGAGTTATCCTCAGACCAACAAAAAAAGGAAGACGACGCGCCACGAACATCAAAAGTGAAGCCAACTTTTTATCTATGTGTGTAGACAATGTCTCGTGAAGTCGTGACGTACTAGGAGAAATGCGTGTGGTTTTAGTGTAGGTGTGTGCGTGAGCTTGTATGTTTACTTGCTATAGGCGTGTGGTTTTGTGGCTTCACTGTTGGTGTTCGCGGCGCGCCGTCTTTCTTTTTTTCTTGGTCTGAGGAGTTATCAGTGGTGTGCCCACAGAAAACCAAGAGACAAGGCCCAATTAAACAATTTAACTGATGATATAGGGCTAAACAAAAAGTTTTGTTGGAGTGTAGCCTTAGGGGCACCAAAAAAATATTAACTTCAATATCTCGAAAGCGGAGCAAAAAATAACCAAAAATGAACCCCTCCCCCCTCCTTTGTTACTCCCGTGATAATATTGTAATTTAAAAACTCAAAATAAATATGAACCAATTCGAAATCATATTTGAACACTCATTAAAACTCGCGGTATGCGCAAGTCTGGCGTGTCATGCATGCTCTGCAGCAGAACCACTTTGCCTATAATACGTATACGCATTCGAATTCTCTCTTAAACTTACACTGACTCACACACACATTCAAAGAAAAACCCTGCATTACTTTTCATACCTACCCCCTAAAGTGTAATATAAGTCCGCGTAGGCGCGGAGGGGCGAGGTGGCCCGCGAGCTGAGGAGCAGGTGGTTGCTTGCCTGGTTTTTTTATAGATATAAAATTTATGCCTAAACATATTCAGAGTAATTAAATTATGAGTTTTGAATGTATGATAAATGAGTGTATGCCAAACGAATTTCTGCGAAATGAAGTTTATGCTAACCGCTGACTCTACTTAAATAGTATACAATAGCTATAATTATTAGGTTTTGTGAACAATTTCATATGCGTTTTATTATACTGTGTGAGACTGGTGCCTAAGCTAGACGAAATACAAGCCATTTCAGGACACCAGGTCTGTTCTACCCCGTTGGAAGTACATTTAACAGAATTATGCACTCGTACTCAAATGCGGAAATAGAAGACTTATAGCTTATAGACACTGTATGTACCATGTACTTAAATCGTTTTTCACTTAAGTCCCGAAGTATTAGTCAACATAGCCAGGTTAGTCATCAGCATAGGAACGTGGTGCTCCTGTAGCGGGCAGGGTCCGAAGCTGCTGCAGCTGCGGCCGTGCCTGCCGGAGATCATCGCGTCTTCCACGGCGGACGAATTCACCATTGATGACAGCAATTTATTACTGGAGATTAAAAAATATCGTTTCTTAATTTTAATATTGCACTGCGATGTACATGACTGTCCTATGATCTCGCGGCCTCGTCACAAAGTGCTAAGAAGGAACATGGGTGGGTTTTATCCAGTAGAAGTCTGATACTCCCTACCGCTCTGCCCAGAGCGGTAGGGGGTTTGGTTTAAAATAAATAAATAAATAAAATAAAAATAAAAATAGCCTTTATTAACTTACTACTTATTAACGTACTACTTACATTAACATTACTCTTCCTTTTAAACACAACAGCTTAAACAAATCTTTTTTCTTTTTTTTTTTCTGTTTAATAAATAAATGTGTTTCCTTATCTATATAACTATCTATATATTATGTCTACATAAATATGTGTGTACTAACTATTGTAAATCTATATTTGTCTATCTAAATGTGTATGTAACATAAAAAATAAAAAAATAAAAGTTAAATAGTAACTTAATTAAAGTTTGGTAGTAGTAGTCGCCTCTGCGGCGTAGGCCTCTCCTAAACCCTTCCAAACATCCCTTTCCCGAGCCTTTTGCATCCAGTGGTTGCCACACTTGTGGCTGAAAACATCTCTCCATCTTTTACCAGGTCTGCCCTTTCTCCTTTTCCTGTCCCTTGGTATCCATTCCGTTAAGCGTTTTGTCCATCTGTTACTACTTATCCTGCAAACATGCCCTGCCCAGTGCCACTTCAGTAGTCTAATTCTTTTTCTTACGTCTATTATTTTTGTTTTGTTTCTGATTTCACTGTTGCGAATTTTGTCCGACAATTTTATTCCCAGCATGCTCCTTTCCATTTTTCTTTGACATATTGCAATCTTTTCTTCATCTTCTTTTCTTATTGACCACGTCTGACAACCATATGTTAGACATGGTAATACTGTTGATTGGTAGATTATTTTCTTTATACTAATACTTACTTCGCTATTCTTCATTAATTCCCTCAAGCCCCAATATTTATTCCATGATATAGTAATTCTTCGTTGTATTTCTTTTTCGGTGTTGTTTACAAATGATACTAATTGTCCCAGGTAGATGTATTCTGTTACATATTCGATTTTTTCGTTGCCTACAACAATGTCTTGCGGGTCTCCATTGGTTAGGATCTTAGTTTTCGTTGTGCTCTCTGACCATGATCTCGAGCTCTGCCGCGCTTTCAGCAAAAACCACGATGTCGTCCGCGAAGCGTAGGTGATGCAGTAGTTCCCCGTCTATATTAACTCCTTTCGTTTCTCAATCCATACATCGGAAAACAGATTCGAGTACTGCTGAAAATATTTTTGGCGAGAGCGGGTCTCCCTGACTCACTCCTCTTTTTATGGGGAACTCTGTACCTTTACGTTCTAACCGTACTTTGGCGTAACATTTTGAATAGATGCTATGTATTATATGTATATATATTGGGTTAACGCCTTGTTGTGCTAGTGATGTCCATATTGCATCAAAATAAAGAGAGTCGAAGGCTTTCGTGTAATCTATAAAGCACATATACAGCGTCATCCTGTATTCTTTGGCTTTTTCTATTAATTGTGTTATGACTTGAATATGATCTGTAGTCGAGTATCCTTTACGAAAGCCTGCTTGTTCGCGCGGTTGGTTTTCGTCTAAATTTTTTGTTATTCTGTTGAGTATTATTTTTGAGAATACTTTATATAGATTCGTCATGAGACTGATCGGTCTATAGTTTCCGAGAAGTTTCCTGTCCCCTTTCTTATGAAGCAATATAATTGTAGACTTTGACCATTGCTCCGGCGTGGTTTCGGTTTTTATAATGTTATTGAATAATACTTGTAGAGGTTTCTGAAGTGAATTTGATAGCGACTTAAGCACTTCATTGGCAATGTTGTCACTTCCTGGAGTTTTGTCATTTTTTTGGGTACTTATTGCGTGTTCGATTTCTGATATGAGGATATTTGGTGTCTCTGTGTCCGTATTTACTATGTTGTGGTCGTTCGGTTTCGTAAGATAAAATCCTGAAGGGTGCATGTTTTCGTCGATACTGTAGAGATCAGCGTAGAAGTTAGTTGCTGCCTTTATAATATCTGGACACGTCTATATTGCATAATTCCATGTCTATTTTTCATACTCACTGTCCACTTTGTCTTTACTTATTTAAAATTGGGGGTTTGGTTTACTTATTTAAAATTATGTATGTTTAACGGTTTTTTTTTCTAGTCTATACTGTCCCACTGCTTGACAAAGGCCTCCCTTTTTTTCTTCCTATCTTGTGCTGCTCATTTGTACAAATCCTTACATAGTATAAAACAAAGTCGCGTCTGTTTGTTTATTTGTTTATTTGTTTGTTTGTCTGTATGCTTAAATCTTTAAAACTACGCAACGGATTTTGATGCGGTTTTTTTTAATAGATAGAGTGATTCAAGAGGAAGGTTTTAATACCTTTTTTGTACCCGTGCGAAGCCGGGGCGGGTCACTAGTATCTTATAAGAAAGAAAAGATGGCCTATTAAATCTTACTTTACAATTTGATTGAGTATCACTCTTGGCGAGGCGTATTCTTGCTGTGCAGCCCAGCAGGCGACCCTGAGTGGACATCCTTGGAACCTATGGCTGCCTGACAGCATCTGTTGAGCGAAGTCCAGTACTGCATCAGCTCCAAATTCTGCGTTGTCTAGTACTGGAAAATAATACCAATCATCATCATCACTGTCACTCCTCCTATCCTAATCTAATTGGGGTCGGCGCAGAACTGTGTGCTTCTTACGAGACGAGAAGAGAGATGTATTATAAACTAATAATAATTTCCTTACAATACACAACTTTGTCTACATAGCTTTAGCGGGAAGGGTTGAGCAGAGAGGAGAGCAGATGTCTTACAATTGCTTAGGCCAGCAGAGACGAGAATTAGGCTGAGATTCAGAGACAAGAACATAAGACGGGCGAAGACCGCTCTAAGCCAAGTCGTGGCTAAGCGCATCTTAGAAATTTGTATTCAGAGACAAGTCCCCGTCAAACTTACGTCGGTCCAGGCGGGTACAACGAAGGGTGACCTTGGCTGAAAATGCCGTTTAAAAATAAACTTTATGTCAAAGGAATAGAGTTTGTATTACTTTACTTTCCCTACGATTTTTCGAAGGGGGAGCAAAACTTAAGAGCGAGACAAAATTCAAGGGTTTGTCTGTTCTTGTCTTGCAATTGCCAGTGAAAAAAAACAGGAAAATGTATAGTAATCGAAAATCACCTATATAGCTAAACTAGCCCATAAAATTTAACGGTATTCATTTAATATTCAAATACTTAATTTTCAATATTAAATACTTGCGAATTAAAATTTATTAGAGCCAAAATTCATAAAAATAGTATAGCCATATAAAAAAAAACGTAAAAAATATGGCGGAAACATTTTCGTGTTGAGATAATAATTTTCCTTTTTCAAGTGTTTTTAATTGTATTAGCGAAATATTTGTCTTCAAATATGGTGAAATGGTGTTGTCTGAAGGGTTGTGAAAGTGAGGGGTATCCAAGATGTGGGATTTCATTTTTCAGGTAAGTTCTTTTAACTTTGTTTACAAATAACGAGTAGGGTGACTATGTTCAAGATCTATAAACGGGAATCATGAAATTATTGTAAAGAATACCCCTTTTCTATATCAATATCGGTATAAAATCTCATATCTCATCTTAATCTCAAACGTAACCAAAACAAACATTTGAATTCTTTCTTTACTTTTTGAAACTTTTCCATTTTGGTCTTAAATCAAATCCAACGTATCCAATCCATGAGCTGATGATGGATTCCGTAGCGGTTAGGAGTTAGAGGATAACTGTTTAATAAAATATTATGAGGACGTAGGTATATTGGTTGTAGTCTTTCAAGTTTCAGGTTATTTAGGTGAGCTGATTATGGAATGTAGGTACTACTCTTCAATGGTTAGGAGTTGAAAGCAATAATAAGGGAATCTTGATTGAAGGTTAAGGTTAATGCGACAAGGTATCCCGCGAAATTTGAATTTTCTTACGTTTTCTGCAATTTGCTTGTCAATGTCAGGTTTTATGTTAAGGCACTGAAAGCACCGAAACTAGCGCCACCCACATCTTATTTCTTTTACTCTTAAATCACATTAAATTTGAAATATCCAAAACAATATCATGCTGGTAAATAACCTGTAGTATTTTTAAAATCACTTTTCATGATTATAGACTTGATAAATTAAGTGAATTACTGATTAAAGATAAAAGTGGCCACCTTCTATTCATCAAATAGTCACTCAAGGAACCTTTATGAACTGAGAGGGTTGTATTGGTGATTCTAATCATTATTACTCGGTAAAGTCACAATTTGTTACGGTCGCGAATCCTATTTCGAATTTCGCGGGCTACCTTGTCGCATTCACCTTAAGGGTTAGGTTTCTTCTGTTGAATGTTAAATGCATAGTCAATATTTGTATTTGTAGTGGAAAAATAAAAAGACTTATTTGCAACTTTTTTTTTCTAAACTAAATAAAGCAGACATAAGACACCGACTTTCGAATTAGTAAGTTTCCTTAGAGTACCTATATTTAAGTTAGGTGTGTATATATTCGTATGCCACTTTTTGCAAATATGAATAAATGTCTTTCTTTGTCAGTTTTTTTAATTATTACAAATGCCAAGCCAGGCCAGCCACATAATTATATCTGTCCCAAATGTAAGTACAAAATGTTTGGTCACCCTATTAGAAAGAGATGACATTCTCTTTCGAGGTAATCTCGCTCGGAACGCTTTTGAGCGGCACGTACACAGTCCAGATAGTATATAACGTCCTTGCGTCGGTCTTAGCAAGGTCTTGGCTAAGCTTACACTCTCTTATCTATGGCCATTTTTAAAAGCAAAATGTTCATCGGTGAGTTACGGTTTTTATGAAACTGTGTAGCCAGGCGTAAATAAAAATTAAAGCAGGATCGCAATAAATACAAAATGCTATTGGAGTGAGTGAAACAAAATATTTGAGACACAAACCTATTTATTTATGTTACAATACAACCTCTTTGTAAACCGCGGGAGTTATGAAAGTTTGACAAGTGAGCGAAGATACGGTATCATGGCTGCTAGAAAGGCTCCCTTTTCATCTTACGAAAAAGAATTTCTAAAAGAGTTAATTGGTCCACATGCCGCGATATTGGAATCGAAGAAAATGGACGCAGATTACAATAAAAAGAAATCGATCCTTTTTTTTTTTTGGTGGGTGGAAAATCATCGAATGACCCCCCCGCTCTTGGGCAGAGCGAAGGGGAGTGTCAGACTTCTACTGACTAAAAACCGAATCCATGTTCCTTCTTGACTACTTGGCTTATCTTAGTTCACGCTAAGTTTAAGACGTGTTCCGAACGTCTCTGAATACAAATTTAAGGGTAAGTCGTTGATTTTGACAGATGGAAGTGTAAGTTCAAGCTTAGACTCGTCTCTGAATCTCAGCCTTAGTGTCCTTTGCGGCGTGCGGTAAGACGAGTGCTGTGAGCGGCGTGCGGTGTGACTGGTGCTGTGTGCGGTGTGTTTGGTGATGTGTGCGGTGCTGTTCCAAGTAACAATTTTATTAGCGTTTATTTCATCAAAATCGACTTACAGATGATATTATAGAATGTGCGTGTGGTGTGAGGGCCCGTTTTCACAGAGTTTTAACAAACGGGCCCTCACACCACACGCACATTAATATAGAGATTAATTTTTAAAACTTGGGTAATTAGTAATATTTTGTTTTTCTTTACTTCTTCCATGCAAAGCATGAAAGTAATTAGTACTACGTTGACAATAAAAAATGACATTCAAATATTACTTTTTAAATCTTTTTAACCATGACTATTTGACATAATTATTATTCGTTTAATAGTCGATAAAAAAATAAAGGTGTCAATTGCTTCGATGAGCACCGTACAGACCGTACCGTTACGGAAACTTTGATTAATTAAGGCTGAGTTGCACCAAAAAAGTAGTTAAAGTTAAAGTTTGTGTCAAATGGCACGTCAAACAAACATCAAAACTTCAGTTTTGTATCAGTTATGCCAACAATGAGTTGCGCGATTTGACAAATAGTTAAATTACGTCATAACTTTAACGGTAACTGCAACCACTCAATTTCCGCTGGTTAGTGTTATAGTTTGTGTTAAATTGTCTGTCAATTTTATTGTCAAACGCGTTGAATATAACCTTTAGACATCATGTCCCTGCTCCAAGAAATACTCGCAGAAACCAGTTCTGATGACGAAAGCGATGAAAAGAAAAGTGTGATTACCAGAGCCGATCGTTTTTCCACATGGAACGACGAATGTTTCTTGCCAAGATTTCGAGTCTCTAAAAACGTAGCTTGGTGGCTGACTATACGATTGCATTGCTTAAGGCGTAACAAGGATATTCATCGTAGATAATTGTTTAACCAAAAAATAATACGTGCTATAGACAAAGCAATAAATATAATAGGTACTTTGTTTGAATGTTTGCAAAAAAAAATTTGTATGTATAATTTTTCTATACCCCATACAGTACTGTCAAATTTGACAAAAACCTTAACTTTAACGACTTTTTTGATGCAACTCAGCCTTAAAATTATTAGTCATTTTCTATCATTATTAATAACTAGCCCTTGGCATTGATTGATTTGGTAAATGTGAATATTAAATTGAAATTCATCAGTTCTAGCAGTTGTTATTAATAATTCGCTACTCTAGTCGGTAAAAGTACAGCAGCAGAAGCAGCAGTATTTGAAAGTCAAGACCATTGTCAAGACACTCTGAGGGTCTGAAAGGTGACGTTGTCGGCGTGTCGGCGTTGACGGCCACAACGTCAACTTTAAGTCTTTCGTGGTACGAGTTCCATCCCAGCATCTACAGACTTGCTTGAAGGAGGAATTTTGGCCGAAAGGTGTCGTACATCGACGTTTCCGAGGACGGTTACGTACGCGACACCACGCAGCGAAACACGACGCCAACATTATTACGCGTGTACGTGTAGTCATAGTTTATTAAAGTTTTTAATTTTATATGTATTAGATTATTTTGGTTTATATAGTCCGGTCAATATAGACATTTGAAATAACTATAATTCCCACAGAGCCAAATATTGGTGGACAGATGGGGTATACCATTACAAACAAAGCCTTAAAAAACCCCATCGATCCTATGTGTGCTACAAAAGTTATTCGGGGTCAAAGGTCAAAATTTGAGGATTTTTTAATTTTTCTCGAAAACGGTAAGTTTTATCAAAAAAAATCTCAACCCAAAGTTGTAGATCATAAAATTTTCTACAAAAATGTTCTACATTATTATTTTCTAAGAGTTACCATTCCTGAGATATCGCGATTCTAACAGTCACATTATTCTTCACTACATAGTATAAAATAAAGTCGCTTTCTCTGTCCCTATGTGTCTTTGTATGCTTAAATCGTTAAAACTACGCAACGGATTTTGATGCGGTTTTTTTAAATAGATAGAGTGATTCAAGAGCAAGGTTTATATGTATAATAACATCCATTTGCACCCGTGCGAAGCCGGGGCGGGTCGCTAGTTATGTATAAAAGCGATGGGTAACCCACTCCTCACGAGATCTCGAAAACCGCTGGACGCATAAAGATGATTTTTGGACCGGAGGTAGTTTATAGTTAGTAAACGTCCGCTAAGAACGGATTTTGCGACAGGGCCGTATTAGGGTGATCTTAGGGCCCTCGCAAGTTTGTATGAAAGTCCTTCATTTTTTGTGCTACAATCTTGATTTTTGGCAGAGACGTAGTTTATAGTTAGTAGACGTCTGCTATGCATTAATTTTCTGACAGGGCTGGATTAGGGTGGTCTATGAGCTTTTGCAAGTTCTGATTCATACAAACTTGCGTGGGCCCTTAGATCACCCTAATCCGGCCCTATCGCAAAATTCGTTCTTAGCGGACGTCTACTATCTATAAACTTATACCTCCTTGCCAAAAATCATATTTATACGTCCAGCGGTTTTCGAGATTTCGTGAGGAGTGAGTTACCTTTTGATTTTATATGAAGGCTCTTAGAATTGCGATATCTCAGGAATGGTAACTCTGAGAAAATAATAATGAACGGCATTTTTGTAGAGAATTTTAAGATCTACAACTTTGGGTTGAGGTTTTTTTTGATAAAACTTACCGTTTTCGAGAAAAAATCAAAAAATCTCAAATTTTGACCTTTGACCCCGAATAACTTTTGTAGCACACATAGGATCGATGGGGATTTTTAAGACTTTGTTTGTAATGGTATACCCCAGCTCTCCACCAATATTTGGCTCTGTGGGAATTATTGTTATTTGACCACTACTTTTATGTCTAAATTGACCGGACTATATAATATAATTTTGTGTATTTTGGGTATGGGTTTTCTTTGCCTGATAATTATTATGGTGGTTAATGATTTGATTTGATAAGTAGATAATAAAATAAAATAAGACCCAAAGTTATTTGTCCAGCTGGTGTTTATTTGTTATATTACAGTATCATAATTACATAATTAATAGAAACTGACATGCAAATTTATTTATTATTTGCTGAACTGGGTATTAAAAAAAATAAATGAAATGAAACAATTATAGACTTACTAGCTTTTGCCCGCGACTTCGTTCGCGTGGAATAGTGACTTCCGGCAGATTTTTGGTTTATCTCGCGAAAAAAAAAAAAAACTATCCTATGTCCTTTCTCAAGTTCCAAACTATGTCTGTACCAAATTTCACACAAATCGGTTCAGTAGTTTAGGCGTGAAGCAAAGACAGACAGACAGAAAGACAGACAGACAGAGTTACTTTCGCATTTATAATATTAGTTAGGATCACAAAATCAACACTGCAGTTTATTAAATAATATTTGTTTAGTTGTTGTTATTGTAAAACTGTTTTAGCAGGTGTGTTTATGTATTATTATGTATGCTATGACTGTTGGAGGGTGGGGACGCGGTTCATACAAAATCCATTATTACATTTATCGGTACTAAAATCACCGATAAATGTGATTAATTTCTTAGTTTTACCACGACTTTTGGTAATAATTAATAATGATAGAAAATTATTAATGTTTATTTTTTTTTAACTTTGCCCCACACTAGGAATTTCTCGTGTATCGCGGGTGCGTTCACAAAAAATTAAAATCACAAACACAAATACCCAGTATACACAAAGGCCCGGAACAACTATCTGTAGGTCATACAAATATTTGCTACGTGCGGGTATCGAACCCGCGACACGCAGTGCAGCAGTCCATTGCTTGAGCCACTGCGCCAACCGTGCCGTCAATTAATCACACTTACAGTAACATTTATCACTATCACGTGATATCCACTCAATGTGATACGCAATACCAATGGTATGACATTCTCGGTAGACATCAAAGTTCGGTGTACAACTGGAGTTTTGATAGTCACTGACATTTAAAGCGATACGCAATACCAATGGTATGAAAAGCCGCAACAGCTTTTTAAAGTGTGTACCCCCGCTCACTGGTGAACGCTCTAAGGAAAGACTTAAGTTGTGGCAAGATAGCGTTTCCTTACCCAACCCATTTGTGCCACTTGCCGAAAATCTTCCACCTGGACACGAGTTGCCATGGCTGACCTGGAAGTCTCTAAACAGACTCCGGACACAGGTAGGCCGAAGCAAAGAAAACCTGTTCAGGTGGAGATTCATAGATGACTCTGCCCTGGAGTGTAAATGTGGTAGTGCCCCACAAACTATGGGGCACTTGATATCGTGTCCAGCCTGTCCTGTTACTTGCACATCACAGGAACTGATGGAGGCTACTGAAAGTGCCAAACTCGTCGCCAAATTTTGGGCCGACTCAATTTGAATTGTCATCGACACGCTAAGAAGAAGAAGAATGGTATGACATTCTCGGTAGACATCAAAGTTCGGTGTACAACTGGAGTTTGATAGTCACTGACATTTAAAGAGATACGCAATAGCCCTGCTGTAAAGCAACACTTTCCCAAAAAGTTCAACACCTCTTAGTTTAATTGCAAAAAAAACTAGTAGGTTACGCTATGGTTACGCTTCTATTTTTAAGTGGCATTACTTATCAAGAAAATGACAGTCAAGGACTGCAATAAATATTGATGTCAGTCGAATAAAAGGTAAAGACCGAATACCACACTTTCGGGTTACAAAATAAAATTATCAGTGTCAACAGCGATGAATCAATAGGTACTTCATACGTTACAGGGAGCAAACTATTTGAAACCACAGTAAGTTTATATTCATTGTACATATTTATTTCTAAGATGGCACATTTCTGTCTTGAACACTTGATACTGTGACTACTTTTGATTCTGTGGGTCTCGCATTGGCCTATTGGCAATTATTTTGAATTCCTCTATAGTCACTCAAACGGCCGCTTTGGCGACCTACCATCTGTTCATAACTTGTTTGTTTCGTAAACACATAAATTTAGTCGACGTAATTTAACTCGCGTATTTTCTTAATGTGTGTGTAAAAGCAATCTACACTTTCCCATTCAAAGTGTTTACAATAATTCACAAGAAATGAAGTGAGTTTTCTTACACAAAACTGTTGAACTCGGCAGGTCATGCAGCAAATATACCTGATTGAGATATTCATAGACAAGGTGACCATATACGTAAAAGAAGATGAAGGCTCTGCTAATAAGAATCTGATTATTAAAGTAAAATTTGGGCCTAATGTGCAGTTTATCGTCAAAGAAGGCCAATTACAAGCGGCCAAGGGGACAGACGACATAGTAGTAACTGACGAAACAACTGGACAAAGATATTACTCAAGAATTATAAGGATAGGTAGATCATATCTATTCCCTTCATTTCCTGATACAATACTCCAAATGTTGAGCAAGTTTCCATTAGAAATCGAAGTTTGGAATGATGACAAAAGTAATCCTAATGGTTCAATATTCGTTGGCGTTGGCAATATGCACTGGCATACAAAATTCTTTCACATGATAAAGGAAACAGCAGATCCCTGTAAAATCCACCGACCACTGTCTATTAAAAACAGGACTACTATTATGGCAGAATGTTGCTGTGCAAGAGCTGGTGAGGTTGAATTCATTCTTCGATTGAGTGCTTTAGGAGGCAGTATCACAACAGAATTTCAACAATGTTTTATGCCTGATCCTGATACATTTACGTTTAGGACTAACAAATCACCACACATGTTTCAATGCATTAAAGTCGAAGGCGATGACCCAAACTTTTGTATGATTGGTAGTCTGTATGAAATCACAACGTTAGAAGATCCAGATGTAGTCGATAAGGCAAATAAGAGGATTGAAGTATGTACAGAACTACAGAGCTGCGGTATGGGTGGCAAAGTAGGGGAGTTTGTGTGCGACCACCCTGAAGAAGGATCTGCTAAAAAGAAATACACCATCGATAAGATTAGAATGGGTGATATTATAGGTCCTTGTGGTAATATAAACTGCGAATTAGCGCATAAAGTGAGAAAGTATATTAGAAATCTAGACACCTACAAACAGAAAGGATTAAGTATTGATAAAACAAAAACAACAAACGAACGAAATGTATGTGGAAAGTGTGTCTGTAAAGACGACCGGTTCCATAGAGACTCATGCCCGAAAAACGTTCAAATCAAGACCCCTTGCACAGGCTGCCAAGAAGTAACTGCACCTGACAATATGTGTGAAGATAAAGTAAATAAAGTAGTCGGAACAGGAGCAACACCAAAACCAACATCTCAGGAAACAACTAAACCGACACCTCAGGGATCACCTAAACCGACACCTCAGGGATCACCTAAACCGACCCCTAAAGGTAGTGAAATGCGTGTCGGTTATGCTTTTAATATTACACAATTTCCAGATTATAAACGAGGTTTGTTTGGACACGATACCATTGTTGAAGATTGTTTCTGTTCCAAAATTAATATGTTCGAAAAAGAACATGTTGATACTAATGCACATACTCCATCTTCCAGTGAAGATTTGTCCCGTAGTTCAAATGGCGGGTGTAGTTGTCGCAGGCCAATAACAAACAAATCGAAAACTTTAAATAGCAGTTCTACCATCAATACGGGAATTAATACCCCTATGATTTACAATTTGGAATATAGTACATCAAACACACCTCAATGTAACAATTTTTACGGATCATCTTACCAAGGAACATCGACCGTTGGATCCAGTACGGCCAACCATGAACACAATCGTAACATGCAAGTGTATAATGTCACGATAGCGCCGGAGGACAAAGATTGCAGCTGCACTCCAAAAAAACCATCACCGCCTTGTAAAACGTTCGATTGCGACTGTTTAGCGGAAAATCTAAACATACGATCTAGGAAAATGCATAAGCCGTACTGTCCTTGTTATAAACATAAAACGAACTGTCCCGTTACAATGATGAATGAGGAGGAAGAACAAAAGAGAGTGGATGAAGATGAAGAAGAGGTAGCACCCCTACCGTATGGCTTGCCGCCGATCCAACTGGGTCCGTGCCCTGTCTTAGGAAGGCCATGCTCAGTGCCAGATGGTTTTGCAAGGATGTACAAGAACGCACAAGTGCCCACACAGCCATTTAGCTACAGCGATGACGGCAAAGTTTGCTGTTCCAAGGAATACGAAAGAATAAAGAAGGCGATTAGGGAATATATGAAAAACGATAAAGAGAGCGATTATCGTTGCCTAAATACGTTTAACGTAGACACGGAGAGACGCTGTTGTGACAAGGAGCAAGTATTGATGTCTCTCGTTGGGAAGGCTTGCTGCGGGTCGCATAAATTGTCAATTCAAGAAAAGTTCAAAAAAGAAGACAAGAGGACAACATGTTAAACCAATCATAACATGACATAACATCACGCCTGTAATCCCTGAAGGGTTAGGCAGACGTGTACCTAATAAAACTCCCACATTTCACCAGTTCTGATTAACTCCCATGTATTGTTATCTCTGTTATTACGAAATTAAGAAACCAATCATTGATTTTTTATTTTGTAATATGATTACACTTTTATACGACTAACAATAGTTGTTTGATTTTAAACTAGTGAATCCACCCGTGCTACACATAGGTGCAATGTAGCGATAGATGTCGATCCAACCTGCATTCAGGTTATTAGAATCATAGAATCCCAAAATCACTTTCTTTCTAGTAGCTAGTGTTTCATGTTTTTCACTCACTACCGGACTCGGTGAATTGTGCGTTGCATATAAGACGACTCGCGACAGCATCGAAACAAAAAGTCACAAAAGGCGAGACGACTCTTTAGACCTAAAACGAAATGCAATTCAAGTCATGAAGTTTTTATTTTTTAACTAAAAATAATTGTTTAGAATTTCTAATCTACAACCACTATGGAAAAAGAAGAAAATGAAAATGAGAATGGTCAGGATGGCGACAAGAAAAAGAAAAAGAAGAGTACTTCGAAGTATAACTACACCTTTGGCGATTTTTATCCAGGTAAATAAATTGGGCTACAATTGAAATGCTTACCAAAAAAAAATTATGTTAACTTCAAATAAAATTCTCCCACTCTACCGTCAGGTCAGGTTAGAAGGGACTGGCGGGGACGAGTGAGCGAGCGAATAGACCCCGCCATCCCCATCGTGGTTTTTTTTAAACCACCCAGAAGGTTTATTTTAAATTGATTTATTCTCAGTATCTTCGCCGCGCCCCTGTCGGTGTGCGTTAGGCCTTTAGAATCCAACCCCTTTAAATGTTGTTCCATCTCTTGAGTATGTTTTCGTTAATTGAAATCTGCTATTAAGGAATACTAACATTTTTTTAAGTAAACTAGCTTTGCCCTGCATGCGTTGCATTTCAGTTTTTTCTACCTACCCTATCTTCGGTAGAGGTTAGGAGGGTGAAAAGTACTTTGCGACCTATTCTTGTACCTACTGAATATAGACACAAAATTTCATAAAAATCGGTCTGGCCGTTTCCGAGGAGTATGGCAGCTTAAACTGTGCCATGAGTGCCATGAGTCTGTGACACGAGCATTTTATAAATATAGAAGAGAAGATAAATAGATAAATCATTCCTACGGCGAAATACATACCTACTAATGAGTCTGTTTCTCAACTTCAGGAGTAGTTATTGGACACAAACACTGTCTTTTGCAACGGACCGGAATGCCCGTGCCTCTTAGAATGGGTTGGAAGTGGGATGCGCCAGATGTTCCAGGCATGAAGGTACACAACGTCCTTCAGAATGACATGGACTTAACTCAAAATTGAATTACGGTCATAGAGGGTCGCACTATTAGGTGAATATAAAAGAAACGACGTTTTTTATGGTCCCTATGGCTTGATTCTACGATAACGATTTTTGAATTAAGTCCATAAATTATCATTCTGAAGGTGCGACAATATAAGATTTATCTTCAAATTTTGGCATTAGTTCATCCGGATTCGTGAAATATGTATGGGTCTTATTGGCCCCCGTCTGGCCTTTTTCGGTGCTGTTCGGACTTTTCTGAGGGGTTTTTATGCAAATATATAACAACTATTTTGTTTTATTTTTAAATAATTTTCCACATAAATTAAGCTTGTGTTAATAATTAGCTGGCATAAATGATTAGTAGACCGTACAATATTCAAATCGGTCCAGCCGTTTAGGAAAAGTTCAGTAACATACACACGTACAGTAGAAATATATATAAAGATTTAGCTTTATATAGTATAATAAAGATTCTAAATATATTTTTGTTTGCAAACATATAGGGAGTCCGCAAGGGTTGGTCGCCAGGTGTCATTGGCAAGAGCGTGGCAAAACTAATGACATTCAAGTGTCCACGGGGCGGTGCTGACAAAGATAAGAATAAAAAGAAGAAGAAGAAAGGAACCGGACCAGGCGCTGCCATCGGTGGTGGCGATTCTGAGCCTGAGGAACCTCTCGAACCTAAACCAACGCTCAAGGTTCAAAGGAAAGGCGATGTTTTTACTATTCAGGTAAAACATTGTCCGGTACACTAGTTATGAGTGGTACACACTTGAGAAGATCTAAATATAATAATCAATTTTCAGGTAAACCCATTAAAAGACTTGACGGACATACTGCCAAATGAAGATCCTTACGTGGACTGTGATCCAATGATTTTCAAAATAATCAAGAAGAGAAGCCCAGAGGAGCAAGCTAAGGTCGAAACACGGAAAATGGTTAAACTGAAAAAACAACGAGACGCTGAAATTAGGAAGGCTTTAGCAGAAGCCGTGGAGGACATCTGCAAGTGCGCTTACATGGATGTGTACTGTAACGACTTGAGCGCTATAGACAAGGTCATTGACAGCTGTCCAGCTTTTAAAGATCCTGATTGCGTCTGCCGCGAAGAATCTCTGAGTTCTTTGTCAAGTAATGCGACTTGGGATATAGAGTATACTCCTCCGTTTGGGTGCTTCGACTTGTCTCCCAGGAAACGGAGGCAGTGCATTCACGTCGAGACGCAGTACATTCCAGCTGACGCGGGCATAGTGGAACCCCCGCCCCCTAAACCCAAAATATGCAGGAGATCTTGCACCTCTCTTCGGCCCAGAAAGAAATTCTTTAAGGCTAAGCCTACCTGCTGTGCTCCATGTGAATAATATTCTCAGTTGTTTTCAAACGTTTTAGTTGAGATGAAGTTAAATAATATGCGTTTGTATTGAGACTAGATTTTTAATGTTAACCTTCTTGAAACCCTTAATTTCAATAGTAATTATTATTGTAGAAAATAGTTTTTTTTTTTCTTAAAATTATTATCTCAAATACGACCAATAAGTGTATTTATTTGTAGGAAGTATTTTCTTAACCGCAAAAACAAAGCCGTACCGCAGTATATTAATTAATTATAATTGATAGCTTCGTCGCTGCAATTTGCAGTCTGGAGTCGTTTTTCAAATCGTACCTTATACCCTTCTGTGGCGAAGTTCAAATGGAAGAGATGTGTTTGAACTGTCTTTGTTCACTCGTGATTCCTAAACCGATGATCCGATTTGAATAGATTGCACGTCGATATACATTATGTACTTATTCGTCTTGGTAAAAAAGCTAGTTAAGCAAGCAAAGTTAATATAATTCAACTGCGTTAGGGCTCCCACACATAAACACGATACGACGTCGCGTCGTACCACGATGCGGCATCGTTTCACGATACGACGTCGCGTCGTGGAAATCTACGATGAGCATCGTAAAAAAACACAACATCGTGACGTAATGTGCCACGCACGATGCACGGCATGATGCCCGTCTAAACAGTGGGGTGGTGTCTTAGTTCATTCCGAAAAATGGACCGCTCTAGACGCATTCTGAAAAGAATATTAGAATATTAAACGCCGCATCGTTGTACGACGCGACGACGTATCGTGTTTATGTGAGCCCTAAGAGACCTGTTTAGTTCAGATATAGGTACCTACATATCTAGGTATAGCCCAAATTAAAAAAAAAACGCTACATCGTCTGTACGTGCATGATTTCTTACATACAGCGTGTATAAAAAAGTTGTATGGTCGGTACATACCGTCAAATTGAACAACTTATGGTCGGTACATACCGAAAAATTGAACAGCTGTAGGTAATCGCGGAAAAAAAAGCTTCTTCATAAATCTGTTCATGTTTTCGTAACCAAGTGTTACATAGGCTGTACAGTCCGCAGCTCCAATATCAAATAAGTACACCAAGCAACGTTTAGAACTAATAAACGGTACAGCTACTGATTTCATTTTCATGTTACGTAACAAAACTAATATTTTTAGAACCAAAATCGTCATAAAGTAGGTCATAGCTCAAAGTTGCAAACGATTTTTCACGAGAAATTAGCATTTAAACTTTGCCAGGTGTGTACATTTGTCTTGTGCCTCTACAGTCTTGATATTAGATACTAAAAACGCATTTTTGATACTCACTGTATTTCATTGATTCGCATCTGTACCTATTGGCCGTGTACTCATACAGAAAGAAGTCAGGTCACCAGCGCAGGCATTTTTATGAACAAGTGCCGATAAGCGCCGTACGTCGCTGACAATTTGAATGAAATCTTCCAGCGCCGATAAGCGCTGCTTTCTTTCTGTTTACGGCCTATTGAATGAATGATTACTTACTCCTGCTGTATCGTTCACTGTTCTCGTGCGCGTAGTACTTGAGAATGAAGGGTACTACGATACTGGTGCCTAGGACCACTGCTCCACCCAGCGCCAAAGATGCTGGGTTGATATTTATTGTTGGGAAATCCTGCGATACAATCTCATTTCAGCAAGTTGGAAAAACAGTATTATTTTCAATAAACACATGTTTAAAAAACTAAAAAAAAAAACAGAATGGGTGCGCCAAAAATTAATTAAGTAATTAAAAAAACATCCAAATAATAATTATGTAGGTATATATTAAGATACCAAGGATTATTTAATTCAGTCTCGTTGGAATCATACATACTAGTATAACACGTGGCCAAGGTTGGGCCAAAGAAACCAGGGTCGTCCTAAAGCTCGTTGGGTTGACGATATCGTCAAAGTCGCCGGAAACACGTGGATGAGGTACGCACAGAACCGGGAAGTGTGGCAGAAAAAAGGGGAGGCCTATATGAGTATAGGCCTCCCCTTTTTCTGCCACACTTCCCGGTTCAGTGCAGTGGGTGATTCCGGGCTGATATTATGATGATATGATGATGATGATAGTGATTTTAAATGAACATTCTTCCAGAAGTTCTAAAGCAATATAGTACGTATATGAGTAAGAACAACAATCTTCAACAACGTTGGATGGACTGTGAGAAGGATCATATACTTAGCTAGCTTAGCAGGTCTCTGATGACGCATAACAGTGAAGTATGGACGAAAAAGACATGCTGTGCCGACCTCAAATCAATTGGTATAACGGCATGAGAATGATGATTGAAGTATAAAACTATCCCGTCGGGGCTGCAGATTGCCGAAAGAGATGCCCCGGCCTCGACACAAGGGAAAAGAAGGACCATGGGTGGTTTTTAGTCAGTAGAAGTCTGACACTCCCTTCCGCTCTGCCCAAGAGCGTGGGGGGGTTATTTGATGATTTTCCACCCACAATAAAAAAAAGTATAAAAAAACTATGGGCATGTTTCAGAAATTGAGCAGCAAATATTTTCATAACATGTAGCTATTTTATTTCGAAAGCAAAAGTGGTAATGACAGGAATTAAACTTGTTCAGCAGCTTATAAAATTATACTTAATAACGTACCAAGAATCCAAACGCTGAGTTCATAGTTTTCTTCACTGGAATACTTAGGAATGGGACTGTAAAATCCAAGTCTATCTGGAATAATAATATACACATGAAAGGCATTAGGTACTAAATAACCAACTTGGTTAGTTTTAATTTATAGTTAGGCTTTTAGAATAAAAAAAAAAACATAAACGAATAAAATAAGAAAATAAGTAATCTTGAGTAAAGAAAAAAAAACCTAATCAGTTAAAAAAAGTATTTAGAATTTAGGTAATCTGCAGCTTGGCTCTAACCTCAATCTAAGCTTCATATGTAAGTGCAGCTAATTTAAAACTAGGTTAAACATCAAAGTAAAATGAAATCATAAAAAAAACTCACTCTAATATCCTCATCGAGGGTGTGAAAAGTAAACAGCTTCCCTTTCCTCCCCCCCTCCCCCCTCTTCCGCACATGTTCAGTTTTCACCAAAACTATCACAAAACACAAAATCACGAACAGTTTTAACATTTTGTATATTTGAATCACATTTTTAATTGGGCCAATAAGCGGTGGTGCTCGCGCCAAACGCCAACACGGTTTGTCGCCATTTTTATGTTGTTTTCATTTAAAATGGTGAAAGAAATCAATGGGTGTGACAACAAAATGTTTCCGTGTATTGTTAAACACAATAAAATGTCGCGTTACAAGTTAGAGCCTTGCGAAATTAGTGTGGGTGTGCATGGAGAAAGATTAGACAAGACCTTCCTTATATCCCGTCGGGGCTGCGGATTATCGAAAGAGATAACGCGGCCTCGGCGCAAGGGCGAGGAAGGAACATGGGTTGTTTTTAGTCAGTAGAAGTCTGACACTCCCTTCCGCTCTGCCCAAGAGCGGGAGGAGTTATTTGATGAATTCCCACCCCCGAAAAAAAAAGACCTCCCATATTCTTAATACAAAAAGGCTACAATTAAAAGGCTCACCAAAAAAAAATTATATAATACCCTAGACTAAAGTACCAAATAAAAAAATACCTATGTTATCATTACTTAAAATAAACTTACTCTAATAACGAGGTGCCTAAAGAATAACGTTTTAAGTTCCAAAATAATTATAAACTTATCAGAATAATTATTGTACGTGTTGTTGTATTATATTTATATTCTCTTTGCCTACCAAAACGGATAAATGGTCACCAAATCTTGTTTCTGAACTCTGAAATACTAGTACCTAGTAACATTCATACCTAAAATGGCAGTTCTAAATAGCTTTAGTGTAATCGTATTATCGTAGGGTATGTAAACCCGCTACTAGGAAAACTTGGATGCAAGAGCGAGCGAAGCGAGCTCGGGACTTGGGGCACCCCGACTCGGACAGGTTAGGTTGGGCCCGGTCGACGGAGCCCCACGAAGCCCCTCGTGCCTAGAGAAGTTAGGTTACAATAATTTGTTTTTCCCAAGAACGGTGCGAGGCAGCGCACAATGGGCACAATATTATAATTGATATTTAAAAAAAAAAACGATCGACCGTTAATTTTTTTGCCTTAATAAAACAGACTAATTACAAGTCGTGAAATAAAATATTGGTAACATCTATTTAGCGATAATATAAAATATTTATTTGGTCTGAAGATAACTTAAGACTACAATGCCTTCTCTGAGCGTTGCGTTCGTGAGTCTACTTAGAGACAATTTGTACCATTTTCACGGCTATGAGTAACATGATGTCTTTGCTTAGATTAGTCTACGCAGACATTAAACAAATGATGTATCATAATAATACAAAACGTAGCTATTAGAGCGATCCTTTCACAGATTTCACCGCATAATAATATTATATAGGTATATGTATGATAATGCTAAACCTGATAACAATGTCGATAATAAGCATTCACTGTCCCATTCCTGGGCAAAGGCCTACCCCATGGCTTTCCAAGTTTTTCACAATTTGCCTTCTCCGTCCAATCCGTTGAGAATGAGTCCAGATCGTCACGCCAGCGATTCTTGAGCCTGCCTCGGTTACGTCGGCCAGGCACCCACTGTGTTACTAGGCATGTAAAATAAAAAGTATGTATCATCAAAAGATGCTAAAACTTAGCAGCCTATCTTGTCTATCTTTAAGCAAGGGCTCCTTTGCCTCGTTTGGTCCATGGATGGGTGACACCACCAATTACTTACTGAGTTTCCTTCGTGCCTCAGAAAGCACGATAAGCCGTTTTTCTCGGCTGTCAAATGTAGATTGTTGACAGGTGAACCGAAAGTCTGACAACCAGTTTGGTATCATATTACCGGAATATACCCATAGGTTGTAGAAGTTAGATAGGCAGCCGCAGTCCATATAAAATACTGGTATTCAGCTGCATCCAGTTAGTCTGGAAGCCGACCCCAATTTGGTTGGGAACAGGCGAGGCAGATGATGAAAAGATTTGAGCTGTTTTTAATGAATATTTTTTCTTTCTATAACTTGCTTTCGCGAAGTTTTGATCATATTTTTAGACTAGTACCTATTATTATTATTATTATCAGCCATTTGTGTCCCACTGCAGGGCAAAGGCCTCCCTTCCCTCTTTCCACTTATCCCTATCCAGTGCTCCGGTTTTCCAATCTCTGCAAAAAGAATCCAGTTCGTCCCGCCATCGCCTTCTGGGCCTGCCGCGTTGTCGTTTGCTGCTGATTGGGACCCATTGCGTGGTTGCTTTGGCCCACAGCTCCTCCGGCATGCGGCAGATGTGGCCAGCCCAGTTCCATTTGAGCTTGGCAGCCGTGTGACCTACATCGGCAATTTGAGTTTTGGAACGCAGTATCGAGTTTCTCACGTGATCAGTGAGCTTAACTCCAAGGATACTACGCTCCATTGCTCGCTGACAGACCCCTAGTGCGGACTTTTGATGCTTGGTTAGTGACCATGAGTTTTCTCTTCAAGGAGAGAGGAAGAGGTCCCTTCATTATTTGTTTCATCGACCAATAGCTCTTCCAGGCGTTCTCGGTGCGTCGAGCAACTTCTTTGTCTTGTCTTGCCTGGAAGGAGACTATTTGGCCGAGGTAAATGTACTCATGGACATACTCAATCCTCACACCCCCAACTCCTATGGCGCGCTTGGTGCTGTTGGTCATCACCTTGGTCTTCTCCATATTCATCGCGAGTCCGACCTCGAGGCTGGCACTGCTCAGTTGGTCGAGCATTAGGCCTAGCTCGGCTGCCGTGGAGGAGAAAAGGACAATATCGTCGGCGAAGCGGAGATTTGTTAACCTTCTGCCGCCCACGATGATGCCCTTGTCCCTCCAATTGCTACTAAGTTTTTTGAAGACTTCTTCAAGCGTGGCAGTGAAGAGCTTTGGAGAGAGTGGGTCGCCCTGTTTAACTCCCTTTTCGATTGGGAATGATGGTCCTATGCTGTTAATTCTTATGGCTGCTGTGCTACTTTGATATATTTTTTGCAGTAATTTAATGTAAAGAGGTTCGATGTCTTGATTTTGCAGAGATTCAAATATGGCGTTGTGTGACAAACTATCAAATGCCTTCGAATAATCAACAAATGCGAGGTATAAGGGTAGGTTAAATTCTAAATATTTTTCGATGATTTGATTAAGGGACTGTAAATGGTCGGTAGTGGAGAGGCCACGGCGGAATCCGGCTTGTTCAGGTGGTTGATGCTGATCTAATTGACCAGAAATCCGATTTTCAATTATTTTTATAAACATTTTATAAAGGTGTGAGATGAGGCTGATGGGGCGGTAATTACCTATGTCAGTCCTATCCCCTTTTTTATGGAGAAGAATAACATTAGCATGGCAGAAACCACTTGGAAAAACACCTGTCTGCAGGATTGAATTGAATAGGTTGCAGATGTGTGGCAACAAGATAGGCTCTGCGGCTCGAAGAGATTCGGTTGTAATACCATCTTCGCCGGGACTTTTACTGTACTTCATGCCTCTGAGAGCCTGGTGTACTTCATAGCCAGTAATAACTGGGACCTCTTCAGGGCATGAGTAGATTTCGGTTGTTTGCTGGGATATTTGATCGCTGGAATACAGAGATTTATAAAACTCTGTACTTATTTCAATAATTTTTGCTCTATCTCCTTGTTTAATGCCATTTTTATCTCTCAAATGTGTGATTGAAGACCGGCCTGCATCCATACCACGCATAGCCGATCTTAGGGATCGGTTTACCTATACCTATTACCTAGTACCTATTACCTAGGATTTATGCCCGGTTTCTGAGGCACTTTATCTGTGGTTTATCTGTCCAAATGTACGCATATGAATAGATAAACCACAGATAAAGTGCCTCAGAAACCGGGCATTAATCGACCAGAATACGAACAAGGAGTTTATAGTGAGGTGCGTGCGAAAACCTCTGGGTCCCAATCATGCAATAAAATTCAACTCGACCGGCTGTTAATGGTGGACTTAGATCCAGCAGGTATTCATTTTTTTTAATATATTGCAATCGGATCGAATTTGGAATTATTGGTTGTTGATTGATTTGTCGCTACGTAACTAGAAGTTAGAAGTCCTTTGTTTACAAAAATTAAAGCTTGTCGTCGCGAGGAGTTTTATAGAGTGAACTCAGATGAAACAAAGCGCGTTTGTGGAGCCCCATGAGAAATGATGCCCCGCTCTTGGGCAGAGCGAAGGGGAGTGTCAGACTTCTACTGACTAAAAACCGAACCCATGTTCCTTCTTTGCCCTTGCGCCGAGGCCACGTCATCTAGTACAAAAATCCGCGGCCCCGACGACGGGGAGAAATGATACCTGACTTCTTCATCTCTATAGAGATATGCAGATAGGAATTTGCAGAACCTGTGCTAAAGCCAATGTTAATACCAACGAAAAGACAGAATTCTGAAGCACTACCAAAAGAAAGCGGGCAAGTAGTTTCTAAATCCTTTTTTTTTCAATTATCAAATCTTCCTCTCCTCCCACTCTGGGCGGATCGGAAGGGAGTGTCAGACTTGTAGGTATCTACTGACTAAAAACCCCTCATGTTCCTACTTAGCCCTTTGTGTCCGGGGCCGCGGTATCTCTTTCGAACAACCCGCAGCATATTCTAGATCCTTACACAGATTTCATTCATTCATATTCATTCTCTTGCCCTTATCCCAATTCATTTGGGGTCGGCACAGCATGTCATCTGTAATTACTTCTCTATTACCTACTAGTCATCTCATCAGGCACCTCATAAACTCACCATGTCTGCATCCAAATAAATACATAGGTAAGTAAAGTAGTATCTTTTTGAAAAACTGTATTAAACGTTGTCTTATATTTTTAGATACTTTTTTTTAACATGTTTCATACTTATTACAGTGGACATGTGGATATACGCACGATCACCGATCAAGCAATGCAAAATCTAATCTCTCATGTGCGGGAAACTCCTACAAAGCGAGGTCAGGTTGTACTGGATAACTGGATTGGGCTAATTTGGTGTGTCTCGCCGTGTGTACGTATAATAAAACACCTCTTTTTTCCTTTTGGTAGGGAGTGTCCGACTTCTATAGACTAAAAACCACCCATGTTCCTTCTTAGCCCTTTGTGTCCGGGCCCGCGGTTCTCTTTTGAACAACCCGCAGTCCCGACTGAAAGAATAAAGCACCTCTTACTAACACTTTCGGGATATAAAATTATACTCGTATAGGTATTAGTCTCGATGATGTGAAATAATGTTCTAGCAAGTGTTTCATTTACGTTCTAAAGAGATGAAATAGATTAGAGTTAAAACGGAAATTTTGGGTACGCCTTGAGTCTTGATTGAATAATAGAAAACTGGCGAGGCGTTCATCCGCTGTTGAACTATTTAATGTTCTGCTGCCGGTATATTATGTTCATTATAACATCCTTTTTTCGGGATTACCTGTTCAACTGCTAGACAGTGGCGTGCAGTGGTCCGCCACGGTGGGTAGGCCACGAAATATTGACAGCAAAAAAAAATTGTCACATATTTTGAAAATAAGCCTGTAAAAGTTATAAGTAGGTACCTAAATACAATTCAAAAATTCACCACATTATTCAAGGTTCAACTCATGATTTTTTATCATTATCATTACTTACCTAAACGATAATTGAGAAAACTTATTACCTTTAACATCTAGCAAACACACATTATTAGCACAAACTTCACAAGTAAATACCTACCATTGTTATTATTTGGAATAAACAAATAATACACAACAAAGCTAATATTTACACTACTGTTATTAATGTTATCTAATAACTGACACTATTCTGTACGTTTTCGGCTCAGATCAAATTTTCGGTTTCAAAACAAATCGCACTATAAATTGCTTGTCACAACAATGGCTTCCATAGACGTAAAATATAATTTCTAATTTGCCGATAGAAAAATACTACCAAATAAAATTGCATCATTTTCATATCGAGTTTGTTCACAACAGCGGTCAACAAAATTTTGCAGGATTATAGCTACGAAATCAATCAATGAAATGTGTTGTCAGTGCTGCACTCTATCTGTTGACGGAAGAGCGAAGACCGCAAACGCGCGAAATTCAAATTTCTCAATATCCTTACATTTTTGCAATTTGCGGTTGTATGTAAAATATGATTCGCGGCTGTAAGACGTATGCAGTCAGTATTCAAGCTAGCACTGGGGGCCAATTCTCGGTTTTAGAGATTTATCTCGAGTTCGAGTTCGTAAGTCTATCTCTATGTCTATCAAAAATATCTCTATCTCTACCAAAAAAATTCGAATTGAGCAGAATTCCGTATTCTCAGTCAAAATAGAAATAAATGTCACGAAAATGTCGATTCGAGTGAAGCTAATGTTACCATTACCACAGATAATATAATACTAGCGTCCATTACGAAGAATCGCGCGTTCCGTTTTAGGTAGCTAAGAGTGAATGAATGATTTTGTTTTAAAACGCTGACTAAACCTAATTATTTAAGTATAAAAGAAAGAAAGAAAGGAAGAAAAAGTATTTATTAGTTTCACAAACAAACAAGTACTTAAACATAATTATGAGAAACACTTAAAATTAGGACATAATTTATATATTAAATTTGAATAAGTCCCGTGCAAAGCCAAAGTAAAACGAAACGTTTAGTGTAAAAATAATCAGTTTGACAGCTGACTGTCTGTCAGTGACTAATAGAATTATGAAGCAAACAATTATTTACCTTCGTTTTCGGGTCTATTTTAGTGGTATCCAGTTTATTACAGGAGCCAATAGATCTAAGTATTAGAACCCTTATTAAATCTTTATTTAGTCTGAAGTTTTTAATGACTTCTGTTCCGCTCAAGTCGTAAATATCGACGGCGGGATAGCTGTTGTCGCCGTGTATTGGCCAGTTGCTCGCCACTTTCCAACAACTCCGAGATAAAAATGCTAATAAACTCGTCCATCTTTCAGTGGTTTCAAGTCCAATCGTAGGTACACAAATATTACAGAGTCTGTTATCTGCGCGAAGGTCGTCGTTTCAAGAAAACACAATGCACAAATCAAAGAGTATAAATCGAATTTCCAGTATGAGATGCCAAGCCGTATTTTATTTAAAAACTAAAGAAAAGAAAACAGTGTACAATCCAAAACTCAACAAATTCACTCAGAAATGACTTAGCTATATAATCGACATTACATCTCTACTGCTCAGAAGCACTCGAGATGAACTCGAACGTTAGCCTTCGACAAATGTCGAATTCGACATCCCCAGAATAGCAACTTTTAAAATTTCTCGAAAAAATGACGTCATTAGAAATTTTTCTCGAGTTCGACACCATCTCTAAAACCGAGAATTGACCCCCTGGCCTGCAAATTGCAAAAAACGTTAATAAAAAACAAATTTGAACTTCGCGCCGGAGTTCGCGGGCTGAAGATGGCCGCATGACGCATCCAATCGTAGCCTTGTGTTGTTGCAGCCAATCACAGGCCAGCTCCACTGGCAGGAGTTGACATGCATGTGTGCGGTTCATATACACGGAAATATGCACCGATCATTCTCCGATGTGACGCTGTGTGCGTAAAATTATGAATGGGTTTTAGGCTACTCGAATGCTAGCCTAAGCAAGCCTGTAAATATAAGATTCGTACGCGAAAAATTGCTCTAAGTATTTTAACAGGAGTTTGAACTTTTATAATATTATTTTGTACATGGTGTTATTTTATTACATGGTTAATTAATTAGTTATAAGAAATGCTCAGTTGGTAAGGTAGGCTAAGCCTAAGAGCCTTAATAGAGCGCACGCCACTGCTGCTAGATATAGGCCCCCATAATAACCGCGTCAAGTTCATTATTATTGCATAACATGCGTAGGTGGTGGCTTGGGTATACGTTTTGGAAATAAGTTCCTTAGGTAATCCTAATATCTACGTGTTTGCATAGTCAGGTGTGATGTTATGTTATACAAGTATAACACCACATCTGTAATCCCAGGTGCGTTAGACATAGGTGTACCCAATAGTACAGACATTTGTAGGTACCTAATAGAGCGAATCTTCATATCACTCCCGGGGCGTCTATGTCTATTAACTGGGCCACTCACCCGACCATTAGGGCGGGTGGGGGGTATTAACTAGGCAGTCTGGTCAGGTAAATAATGATTAACTTAGCTTAGTTAACTGTTACTTATGTTCGAAATAAATGTCAAGTAAGTACTTACATTATCCATACTCCATACTATAATATTATAAATGCGAAAGTAACTCTGTCTGTCTGTCTGTTACTCTTTCACGCCTAAACGGCTGAACGAATTTTGATGAAATTTGGTACAGACATAGTTTGGAACTTGAGAAAGGACATAGGATAGTATTTTTTTTTTTTCGCGAGATAAACCAAAAATCTGCCGGAAGTCACTATTCCACGCGAAAGAAGTCGCGGGCAAAAGCTAGTCTATTATAAAATTGTAGGCTTTGCTTGGCAGGGATAGCGCCGCCTAAAGTTCGCAGAACAGTGACAAACTCTAGCGAAGGAGCCAAAATGCAGTGGCGTGCGCTCTATTAAGGCTCTTAGGCTTAGCCTACCTTACCAACTGAGCATTTCTTATAACTAATTAATTAACCATGTAATAAAATAACACCATGTACAAAATAATATTATAAAAGTTCAAACTCCTGTTAAAATACTTAGAGCAATTTTTCGCGTACGAATCTTATATTTACAGGCTTGCTTAGGCTAGCATTCGAGTAGCCTAAAACCCATTCATAATTTTACGCACACAGCGTCACATCGGAGAATGATCGGTGCATATTTCCGTGTATATGAACCGCACACATGCATGTCAACTCCTGCCAGTGGAGCTGGCCTGTGATTGGCTGCAACAACACAAGGCTACGATTGGATGCGTCATGCGGCCATCTTCAGCCCGCGAACTCCGGCGCGAAGTTCAAATTTGTTTTTTATTAACGTTTTTTGCAATTTGCAGGCTGGGGGTCAATTCTCGGTTTTAGAGATGGTGTCGAACTCGAGAAAAATTTCTAATGACGTCATTTTTTCGAGAAATTTTAAAAGTTGCTATTCTGGGGATGTCGAATTCGACATTTGTCGAAGGCTAACGTTCGAGTTCATCTCGAGTGCTTCTGAGCAGTAGAGATGTAATGTCGATTATATAGCTAAGTCATTTCTGAGTGAATTTGTTGAGTTTTGGATTGTACACTGTTTTCTTTTCTTTAGTTTTTAAATAAAATACGGCTTGGCATCTCATACTGGAAATTCGATTTATACTCTTTGATTTGTGCATTGTGTTTTCTTGAAACGACGACCTTCGCGCAGATAACAGACTCTGTAATATTTGTGTACCTACGATTGGACTTGAAACCACTGAAAGATGGACGAGTTTATTAGCATTTTTATCTCGGAGTTGTTGGAAAGTGGCGAGCAACTGGCCAATACACGGCGACAACAGCTATCCCGCCGTCGATATTTACGACTTGAGCGGAACAGAAGTCATTAAAAACTTCAGACTAAATAAAGATTTAATAAGGGTTCTAATACTTAGATCTATTGGCTCCTGTAATAAACTGGATACCACTAAAATAGACCCGAAAACGAAGGTAAATAATTGTTTGCTTCATAATTCTATTAGTCACTGACAGACAGTCAGCTGTCAAACTGATTATTTTTACACTAAACGTTTCGTTTTACTTTGGCTTTGCACGGGACTTATTCAAATTTAATATATAAATTATGTCCTAATTTTAAGTGTTTCTCATAATTATGTTTAAGTACTTGTTTGTTTGTGAAACTAATAAATACTTTTTCTTCCTTTCTTTCTTTCTTTTATACTTAAATAATTAGGTTTAGTCAGCGTTTTAAAACAAAATCATTCATTCACTCTTAGCTACCTAAAACGGAACGCGCGATTCTTCGTAATGGACGCTAGTATTATATTATCTGTGGTAATGGTAACATTAGCTTCACTCGAATCGACATTTTCGTGACATTTATTTCTATTTTGACTGAGAATACGGAATTCTGCTCAATTCGAATTTTTTTGGTAGAGATAGAGATATTTTTGATAGACATAGAGATAGACTTACGAACTCGAACTCGAGATAAATCTCTAAAACCGAGAATTGGCCCCCAGTGCTAGCTTGAATACTGACTGCATACGTCTTACAGCCGCGAATCATATTTTACATACAACCGCAAATTGCAAAAATGTAAGGATATTGAGAAATTTGAATTTCGCGCGTTTGCGGTCTTCGCTCTTCCGTCAACAGATAGAGTGCAGCACTGACAACACATTTCATTGATTGATTTCGTAGCTATAATCCTGCAAAATTTTGTTGACCGCTGTTGTGAACAAACTCGATATGAAAATGATGCAATTTTATTTGGTAGTATTTTTCTATCGGCAAATTAGAAATTATATTTTACGTCTATGGAAGCCATTGTTGTGACAAGCAATTTATAGTGCGATTTGTTTTGAAACCGAAAATTTGATCTGAGCCGAAAACGTACAGAATAGTGTCAGTTATTAGATAACATTAATAACAGTAGTGTAAATATTAGCTTTGTTGTGTATTATTTGTTTATTCCAAATAATAACAATGGTAGGTATTTACTTGTGAAGTTTGTGCTAATAATGTGTGTTTGCTAGATGTTAAAGGTAATAAGTTTTCTCAATTATCGTTTAGGTAAGTAATGATAATGATAAAAAATCATGAGTTGAACCTTGAATAATGTGGTGAATTTTTGAATTGTATTTAGGTACCTACTTATAACTTTTACAGGCTTATTTTCAAAATATGTGACAATTTTTTTTTGCTGTCAATATTTCGTGGCCTACCCACCGTGGCGGACCACTGCACGCCACTGCCAAAATGGCTTCAGAGACACAACACCCTTTTCACCTAATCACCCTTGTATTGCAAAGGCTGAAAAGCCGAAACAGCTTTCTGAAGTGTGTCACTGGCTAGTGGTCTACCACTCACTGGCGAGATGTCTACGGAAAGATTAAAGCTGTGACGAGGTAGTGGATCCTTACCTAACCCATTTGTTCCATCTGCTGAAAATCGCCCACCTGGACATAAGTTGCCGTGGCTGACCTTGAAGTCTTTAAACAGACTCCGGACCCAGGTTGGTCGCAGGAAGGAAAACCTGCTGAGGTGGAGATACACAAATAACTCTGCGCTGGAGTGTAAATGTGGTACTGTTGCTCAAACAATGGAGCACTTTAATATCGTGCCCTGCGTGTCCTGCTGACTGTTCACTACAGGAACTGATGGACGCTACCGAAAGCACCAAACTAGTACCTAGGTACCTAGCCCAATTTTTAGATTGCCATCGACACGATAAGAAGGAAAATATAAACTTGCTAAGTTTATTACCTATTCCTGTTGGCCCAGTATAAGCGTCTGCCGTGCATCGGTGGCAATATTGATTGGTCCTACCGAGTACCTACCGTAAATCTTTTGGTTAACACTGACATGGGGCCCAATGTAGTCAAGTATCTCAAACGTAAGCATAACGATGTTATTTTGCAACACGGCAGAATGCTCAGCCGGCAGCAAGCATTTTGATCTTGAATGCACGTCGTTGTGCCAAAACAATGCCTACTCTTCACGCTCTGAATGAAACGTAGCTATGCAGAGTTATGATTTCTTTTGCGTCCTTACTTTAATGTAGTTTAGCGTATAAATGTCAAAAACGCACAAAAAAGTGTTGAAATGGGCAATAAAGTTTTTGGAAAAATGATCAACAACGGCACCCACCATGAAAAGTTGATAATTTTTGGTGTGCGTAAGTAGGGCGATTGTGGTAGAACTCGGAATTCGGGGAAGCGTTACTTGCAGCGTGCAGCGGGGCATGGACAGCTCCATTAAACGCCCCGCTGCACGCTGCAAGAAACGCCTCAGCTCCGAATTTGCGGCCTTAAACTCGATGAAACCGGGAAGGTGTTTGCTGCCAAAAAGATACTCACTAAAAACTATTAAAATATGCTGCATTTGGTCTAATTCAATCAGTTTTGACCTACGGCTGCACCCGCGTTTAAGTCGAAATTTATCCCACGGGGATGTGCTATCGGGATAAAAAGTATCCATATCCCTAACCCTGATTATGGTCTACCTGCTACCATATTTCATCGAAATTTGGTCAGCCGTTTAGTCGTGATGGCACACAAATTATTTTCATTTTAGTTTATGAAATTAGCTAGGCAAGACATGTTTACTTTACCGCGACTAAAACGAATTGAAATCAACGAACAATCGACACGTTCTCATCATCATGATTCTAAAGCTTGCGTGATCGAACTGAACCAGCAATCATTTTCTGCCTGATGTAGGTAAGCTGAATTTACTGCCTACCTATTTAAAAACGTCCCAATTTTGACAGTAACAACGGGCCATATATAGGTATCCTTAATTGAGATCAGGCGACCGACAGACACGACTACTATGCCCAATAGAACTACCACGGTGGCCGTGGTCGACCGTTCGAAAGCCGTTTTTAACGTATTTTGAACGGTCAACCACGGGTATAATTATGTTGACTGTTGTCAACATATCCCTTTGTAACCTGTTTCGGACCATCATCATACGTTGTTATAACACTATCCTTTCTTTTAATTTTACAAAAAAATGTTGCTCTATTGGAAAATTTGACCTGGAACCCTCCCGTTCCCGCTGTAACCCTCTAGAGTCTAGTCCTTCTGTGCGTTTAGACCAAATTTAGACTCGTACACAAAGAGTCAGGCCAGGAACAAGTAGCCTGTATCTGTTGGTCATACAAATAATATTTGTAGGTAGTGTGTGCGGGGATCAAACCCGCGACAGCGCACAGCAGTCACTGCTTAATGCAGATTGAGTTCAATCTATTTTCTTAGTTTAAGGAATTAGATATCACGCCTAATATCACGGCCTAGGCCGTGATATTTACGGAGCGTGTCGGCACCGGGAATATATCGAGGGGAAATAAGGGTCGATGACGGAACTATCCAGTGGTATGATTGTTTTTTCAGAAGTCAACACTGATAATGTAGCAATTTGCTGTGCAAGAATTCGTCCCAAGTTGTAATAAACTTCTGAACATCCTAAAACCAAGCTACTGAGCAACCAGGAAACAGAAATATGTAAGTCACTAGGGAATTAGCTAGCTTCCTACTTCGATGGTATCAGATAAAAACCGTGACGTTGCTGCTGTCGTAAAAGTATTATGCAATGTAGACCACATGTGACAATGGTGTTTCCCCATGTCATTGTGTCGGGGCACGCTACGGAACGCCCTGTATATAGACGTATGCGGAATTGGAAGACGGCAGTTATTTCCAAGAGCCTGTTAAGATGGGTCCTCAAGCTGTTCCTTGTGTGGTGCTCGTAGCATGCCTGGTATTGGCAGGAGCAGAATACAGGAATGATGGGTAAGATCCTTTATGTGGTCTAGTTTTGGTTTTCAGGAATGAGTTTTACATCAAGGAGTTTGCCTAAAAGGGCATTTAGATGTTTGAAGGGCAAAATGGCAAAACCACACACTCAAACCCCAGACATGAAACAAAATATGCCTATAATACAACCTGGTACAGCTGGTTTCACCTACCCGGCTCTGGTACCGAATCAAAGTAGGTACTTAGGAACCGGGAAAATGACACTTAACAAGTCTAGCAGATTTTTTTGCCATGAAATGCAGGAGACAATATCAATAGGTATCTATCTCAGTTTTGATTTCAGAGGCTTCATGCCGAGTTTCCAGCGGACGGAGGACCAGCTCGCCGAACCATCAGCCAGGATCGAAAAGAACAGAGATGAAAGGGACAACCAGGCTGATAGGACACAGAGATTCGGCATTTCCTCTTATGGAAGCACTGGGGTAAGCATCAACCAACACTAGCTAGGTTTTACAGTTACACTGTTCCAGAAATATGAGATAAGATCGATGGCGATAAGACAGCCTCGGTCATTCGACCACTGATAAACAAAGTTGCTGAGAAATATAGGTAAGGATAAGTTGATTGGCCAATGTTCCAATTCACATGAAGAATCTTCAAAATTCATAAATAATCATAGAATTTTTACGATTCGAACCTATAAACACGATTTTCTCGAAACTATATTTTGTGCAGTTAGTTGGGTTTTGAAGTAAGGGCACGATGGTCTCACGCATTGTCTAAACATTGCCACAAAAACGAGCTTCAACCTCGTTGTAATCATTATACCTAATGTTTGATCCGTTAAACTTTTTGAAAATTTCGGAGATCAGTCTTGGTAATTTTACTTGTCACTAAACTTAGGTTCTGTGCCATGATCGTTTATAAAGAGTGCAGTCTCAAATTCGCCGTCCCATTAAAGTACCGACATTATTGCGATTTTCTGCTTGTTAGGAAAGTACTTAGGACAGTTTCTCTGCACATCTCAGAGCACGATGTGACGAGAAATGTGCTCATTTTCTCGAGCACCCAAGCGGTAAAAGAATCGAGACATTTGGAATAGAGATAGCACCGTCGTGTTATATTGTCATTGTGTCGTATTATATTATTCCGTTGTCAGCAATAACTGTTATTATTGCCATCAGAATCTTTCTTTCAATCGGCTATGTTAGACTCTTTGGCATTCCACGCAAAAGCGGTAGGTAGCCGTTTTAAAATACCAAGATTTACAAAATTAGGATTGATGACTACAAAATGACTGATTGTAGGTAAATAGGGGAGAGCGGGGCTAAAAGTGCCGGGGGTAAATTGTGCCGACGCGAATATCTCGAAAACAGAAAGAGATAGATATACGATCGTATTGTGTCGCGTAATGCCTAACAGTCGGGCACGCGCGGCTGCCATTTTAGTTGCGTCTGCGACGAGGACCGGCTGGCAGTGCATGTGAGGGTCGTCCAGCGCCACGTCAGTAAATATTTTCGTTTCGATACTTTTTGGTCGCAAGCTAGCATTTTTCGTGCTTTTTAAATGAGAGTTTTAGTAAAATGTTTGTTATTTATCCTAGTTTGCTATCCAGTGTAATTCTAATGCTTTGAGCAGAGTGATTTTTATATGCGAGACAAAATTTCAAACTCTCGCACGCGGGGTAAAATGTGCCGTTCATGTGGGGCTGCTTGTGCCGCGGCACAACCAACCCCGACTTAGGGTTTGGTTGTGAAATCTATATGATATTTTGTAATATAGTCCTTAGATACTGATATTTTTAATATTTTTATTGATCTCATTCGCATTTTTAATAATTGATCGCATTCGCATAAAAATAAGTACAAACTTTGGTTTAAAATATGTTTTTAAGTTTGAAATAATTACAAAAGTAAGGGTAATTTGTTTTTTTAATTTATAATACCTAGAAACTGTTGATTTATAGTAAAAATTATAACAAATAAATATATTATTAAATATATTATTATAAAATTGATGTCTTTTAAATTCTAAATTAATTTTGATTTAAGTAAAACACCTAGCACTATCAACGGCACAACTTGCCCCAAAGTGGGGTTGGTAGTGCCTTGCCGCCGCTGTGTAAAAAAAACACTTCTTCTTAAAAACTATTAAAAATGTGCAAAATCTGTAGATAAATTCGTATCATAGACTAAATTTGGCTTAGGATGAACCACTACTTTCAGACTAGTACTTGTTTTATCCGAATCATATAAGGATTTGTCAAAATCGGCACTTTCAGCCCCGCTCTCCCCTACTTAGGACTCCGATCGTAACGTCTTACAGCTCGTATCTCTATAAGTAGAAACATTCGTTTTAATCATCATCATTAATTCATTTTGAAGTGAAACCTCTTACTTTGAATTTTACTTAATACTTACAATTGTTTTGATTTTTCAGAGTGGTGGTGGTTATGGTAGCACCGCTCCAGGGTTGTATGGACCTGTGAAGATAGACCTCGGCGGAGTGCTGATAGGATCTCTACTGGGTTTCGGAGCAGTCATCATTTTGCCAAAAATAATACACGCTTTGTCATACAGCTACGGCGGCGGTTATGGACGAAGTAAGTTTCGGAGAACTTGCTAGCTTTTTTCAACTCGCCCTAGAAAAAAACCCGCTGATTTTAACATAGGTAATGTAATAGCATAAAAACTGAACCTGTTTCCAAGATCACTTATTTATTGGTAAACGACTGCGACTGCCTTCGGCATTACCTACATGTTACAAGTGTTTATTTGGAGGGGGTGCTTCAGATAAGGCATTCACAACCGAAACATAACGAAGAATAAGAACGCATGGCAGAGCAACATTGTTCAAAATCGAAACAACTTCGTCGCACTCGCACGTTGCTAACTTCTTAAATCCTTCTTCCAGGCCTAGAAACTGACTTCGGCCAAGCTTCGGAAGTATTCGGCAAGATCGACGAGATGCTCAGCAGATACAACGTGGACTCCACAGCCTGTATGCAGAGATTGGCCTGTTCTTACGTTCAACTGGCTAATGAGAACATGGTGAACGGTAACGCCACTGACTTTGATGCGTTGCTGTCTTCTTTGTCCAAGTAAGTTACTTCTGTTGAATTTTCCAAATCTTAGCAACCTATCAATACAATAAGGCCTAATGAATATTTTCACTTATTAACCTAATATGTAATCTAACTTTTCTAATCGTAAATCGAAATAGTTCTAACTTTATTTTAAGACTAGTATTTGCGTGGGTGCGCGAGCTGCGCGCAGCTCGCGAGGCGTGGAGAGGGGGAGAGGGGGCGCTTTGAAAAGTGATTTCGACTAACGCATTGCCCCTTTCAATGAATCTGAAAAAAAAAAATGTTCCAAGTCTCTTAACTTCCGAGATCCGCCTAAAAGGGGGGTGAAGGGGGGCAAGGGGTTCAAATTTGAAAAACGGATTTTACTTCCCCGAGCCTCCTCTATATGAATCTCACGTATGCCACCACCTACCTACACCTACCTACTACCTACCTACACCTACCTACTACCTACCTACACCTACCTACTCCTACCTACACCTACCTACACCTACCTACACCTACCTACACCTACCTACACCTACCTACACCTACCTACACCTACCTACACCTACCTACACCTACCTACACCTACCTACTACCTACCTACCTACTCAACCTTCGTTACGCATCACCCACTCAACCTTCGTTACGCTAAGGAGGTCGCCGGCTCGCTTCGCTCGCCACCTCCCCCCTTCGCTCCACTCGGTCTCGCAGGGTCGCTCCACTCAGGACCTACCTACCACCGGAAGGCTATAATGACATTATCCCTACGCTACGGGGGTCGCCGGCTCGCTTCGCTCGCCCGCTCCCCCCTTCGCTTTACCGGTACCACCATTTTACTTCCCCGAGCCTCCTATCCTATACGTATCAGTAAACAAAACAGAACAAAAGGGGTGAAGAGGGGGGGGGGGGGGGGGGTGAAGGGGGGGAGAGGGGGGAGTTTCTAAAAATGATTTCGACTAACGCAATGCCCCTCTATATGAATCTGAAAAAAAATTCGTTCCAAGTCTCTTAACTTCCGAGATCCGAAAGGGGGAGGTGGAGGGGGGCAAGGGGGTCAAATTTTCAAAATGGTTTTTCCTTCCCCAAGCCTCCTCTATACGAATCCCTAAAAAAAAACTTGTAAATTCTCTTTATTTCCGAGATCCGCCTAAAGGGGGGGAGAAGGGGGGCAAGGGGGGCCACTTTGAAAAATGATTTTTACTTTACCGAGCCTCCTCTATACGAATCCGTAATAAAAAAAAAATACCGGTCTCTTAGTTTCCGAGATACGATAGGGAGGGGGGGGAGGGGGGGCAAAAAGGGGGGGTTTGGGACTTTTCCCATACTCACCAGAGTTACTTGTTTACGAATCTGTCAAAATATACCCACCTCCCCATCCAACATCTGGGAGAACAATGATGTCAGTGAGTCAGTCAGTGAGTGAGTGGTAGTTTAGCTTTATATAGTATAACTAGTATTTGCGTGGGTGCGCGAGCTGCGCGCAGCTCGCGAGGCGTGGAGAGGGGGAGAGGGGGCGCTTTGAAAAGTGATTTCGACTAACGCATTGCCCCTTTCAATGAATCTGAAAAAAAAAAAATGTTCCATGTCTCTTAACTTCCGAGATCCGCCTAAAAGGGGGGTGAAGGGGGGCAAGGGGTTCAAATTTGAAAAACGGATTTTACTTCCCCGAGCCTCCTCTATATGAATCTCACGTATGCCACCACCTACCTACACCTACCTACTACCTACCTACACATACCTACTACTTACCTACTACCTCCTACTACCACTAAAAGAACATTACCCTAAAGTTTGCTTGTCGTCGCCCCTGAGTTACGCTTCACCCACTCAACCTTCGTTACGCTAAGGAGGTCGCCGGCTCGCTTCGCTCGCCACCTCCCCCCTTCGCTCCACTCGGTCTCGCAGGTTCGCTCCACTCAGGACCTACCTACCACCGGAAAGCTATCATGACATTATCCCTACGCTACGGGGGTCGCCGGCTCGCTTCGCTCGCCCGCTCCTCCCTTCGCTTTACCGGTACCACCATTTTACTTCCCCGAGCCTCCTATCCTATACGAATCTGTAAACAAAACAGAAAAAAAGGGGTGAAGAGGGGGGTGAAGGGGGGGGGGGGGGAGAGGGGGGAGTTTCTAAAAATGATTTAGACTAACGCAATGACCCTCTATATGAATTTGAAAAAAAAATCGTTCCAAGTCTCTTAACTTTCGAGATCCGAAAGGGGGGGGGGTGGAGGGGGTCAAGGGAGTCAAATTTTCAAAATGGTTTTTACTTCCCCAAGCCTCCTCTATACGAATCCCTAAAAAAAAACACGTAAACTCTCTTTATTTCCGAGATCCGCCTAAAAGGGGGGAAAAGGGGGGCAAGGGGGGCAACATTGAAAAATGATTTTTACTTTACCGAGCCTCCTCTATACGAATTAGTAAAAAAAAAAAAATACCGGTCTCTTAGTTTCCGAGATACGATAGGGAGGGGGGGGAGGGGGGGCAAAAAGGGGGGGTTTGGGACTTTTCCCATACTCACCAGAGTTACTTGTTTACGAATCTGTCAAAATATACCCACCACCCCATCCACCATCTGGGAGAACAATTATGTCAATCAGTGAGTCAGTCAGTGAGTGGTAGTTTAGCTTTATATAATAGAATAGGCGTCATTTGGCTTTTACCAAGCAAGTGGGACACGATGTAGGCTAGTAAAAAAGCGACATCTGAATTCAAACCAAACTAAGTTTAATTTAATTGTATACTTACTGAAAATTTAAGTGGTTTAAGGGCTGGAACAACATAACACCCTTAACATTATTACTAGGCCTCCCGCTTAGCTTAGACGGTGCGTGAGGTAGGTAGGTGCACAGTGATGGAAGGCTAGGATGTCATGATTTAACAGCTGTCTTTCACTAGCTGAAGGGTATCAACACACTCTATTGGGGGTGGGGGGGGGGGGGGATGACTCCTCCCGCTCCCGCAGCCCGACGGGAGTTTGCGAATCTAACTTTACCCTCTAACTTTTATACCTACATATTTTCCTACCAAATGCCGTTATTTTTCTCCCCAGCAACACATTAGTCCGCCGCATGCTGGACGGCACGGCAGTCTTCGAAGCTGTATCAGCAGGCCGGGAGACAGCCTCAGACTGTCACGCCCTCTACCAGAAATGCAAACTCGACAAGAAAACTGTGGTGAAGATTCTCACTCAACTCGTGCCCTCGTAGATTTATTAGAAACTTTTGTTACCTCAATTTTAATATTTTTTTTAAATAGAGAAATTATTTTTGTATTTGTGGTTTTTATTTTTGTTGACAAAGGGCACTTGCTGCATTTTGGAATGTCCTCATCCTTTTTGGTAATTACTATTCTCTACCTCATTTTCAAGGTGTAGGTATCACTACATAGCATAAAACAAAGTCGCTTCCCGCTGTCTGTCCCTAATCCCTATGTATGCTTAGATCTATAAAACTCCGCAACAGATTTTGATAGACCAAAGCCACAGGCAACCAGCCATTCTGACGGAGACGTTTTTTTAATAGAAAGAGTGATTCAAGAGGAAGGTTTATAAGCACATTCCACTCGTGCGAAGCGGGGGCGGGTCGCTAGTATAATATAATTAACTAGCTTTTGCCACCGGCTTCGCCCGCGTGAAAATGACGATTTCCATACAAACTTTCATCCCCTATTTAACTCCCTTAGGGGTTTAATTTCGAAAAATCCTTCCTTATTCCTTGTCTACATTATAAAGGGAACCTCTGTGCAAAATTTCAGCTTTCTAGGTTCAAGGGTTTGGGCTGGGCGTTGATGAGTCAGTCAGTCAGTCAGGAATTCTCTTTTTATTTATATACTTAGATTGAATCGTAAGTCAAATAGAGGAGCTCGTGGCTAAATAAGAGCAGCCGCTCGGGTTGATCTTCAGGTTTAGCCGTGCTTAACTAAGTTGGTCCGTGAGTGAATCACTCATTTTACCGAATTTCCTCCGTGCCGCGTGTCGTAAACCACGATAACCCGTCGGTCCCGGTTGTCAATTGAAGATCTTAGTCGTTGCAGGTAGTCAGTGGCCCGTTAGTCTGCCAACCAGTCTTTGGTAAGACTGGTTGGCAGACAGAAACAATTAATCGAATGCCCTAAATAAGTCACTGCAAACACACTTTCCGTTGAAAGAAGTCACGCATAAGACTTACACAGAACTTTCAGTGAGTGATCAAGATCAAAATAATTCACAAAAAAAAAAAAAACTAACAGCGGCCTTCTGTCGACCTTATACTGAGTTCCAAAAGATAGTTGTTGGACTGTATATCATTTAAGTATCGCAATAATTTTACACAACATAATATTAATCTGAAAAGGAGAAACGAGTAAATGCCACCGTAACGTGTAACAGGGAAGAATGGAAAAAGAATACGTGTTGCGGCGACCACAAATATAATGGGATAGGGGCACGAAGATAATTATGATAATGAATCTGAAAAAAAAAGGTGAAAATGAAGGAATAAGGTTAAAATAAAACCCCTTACAATACAAATTTAACAATTTTATTAAAGTCAACACCAAAACCTATCTACATCTCTGATATGCTGGGCAATGCAATCCTCGAACTATCCATACCGCACCATTGACATAAATATTGTATTCCCTGACATTATTCGTGTACTTCTAATTATTTAACATAATTCATTTATTACCTAAGAGTTTTTGTTTTTATATAAAACTTATGCTTTTTGAGCATTCTTTCATCTTGATCATTGTTTTGATGATCGCTGACTGCTCCTGTTCAGACTGCGATGATACGGTAATTAAAAATGCCAATCCGATTGAGAACCTCCTCCTTTTTGGGAAGTCGGTTAAAAAGTTGGGATTACACACGACCAATATCCCACTGTTCATACGGTTGTAAACAAATGAAGTATGAAACTGCCATATAATCTCAAAATTATACAGTACTAGTTTTTGTCCCCGACTTTGGTCGTGTAATAGTTTCTTAAGCCACTCTGGAATAATGTAGCCTTCCATTACTGAATGATTTTTTGGAATCGGACCTGTAGTTACCAAGATTTTTCCCTACATCCAAACTTACAAACTGTAACTACTTCTTTTTGAGTATTTGTTTAGTATCTAACCGATCATCGCCGTGTGAACGGGGCCTTAAAGGTTCTTACAGATATGCTGGACTCTCGTCGATTGATATTAAAATGTTTAGTCCTCGCCTTTCAAGCGAGACTTTTATGTACCCGTCTTTGTTTGATCGTTATGACCGACAAAAGTGGCAAATCTGCATATACCTTAGTCTTATGGTACCTACACTTATAGGTAAAACAGACGACTTGGGCAGTTCTTGCTCAGATAACAACAAATATTATATCGCCTGCCATCTCAAAACTAGGCAAAGGCTTTAGCACAACAATAGTACAACCCGTTCATAAGAATGCGACGTTAAGACATAAGTTAGAACGTAGCAGTGACCACCAAAACAAAAGTTAAGTCAAGTGCACACAGGAGTATTCGATACACATTGCGTGAAGCCATCAGGCTGTGCGTTCACAAGCGTCCTCCTATGTTTTATTACTAAGCCGTTGGCTGGGCAATTTATAACGCACAGTTTTCCTATATTTTTTTTCTCTAAACCGACTTTTTGGAGACGTCAAGAGTCATTTTTAGTTTTTTTTTTCTACTACCTACGTAGGGACTTCTACTCTGAGTCATGAAAACCGTCTTCTGCAGTTTTCACACCCCTTTTTAGCACCTTCTTTTCTATTCTAAACCCGTCTGTGCATTATAAATGGCTCAGCGTAGACTAATTCAACTATTGTGTACATATTCTTACAATAAACCTAGTTTTCACCAACGTTGGTCGTTATAATTCGTAAGTAGAAATTTTATTGCATTACAACATTATGCTATTTACTTTAGTTTTAAAAATATGACAGCATCAATTTATGGAGTGGCAACTCTTGCGGTTAAAATACGCACAAGTTATGTAATACAATATTTCCCGAAATTATTGTATCTCAATCCAATTCTGATCCCTAACTTTGTTATTAACCGATCAACGGTTTAGTTTCTTAACCTGAGTCTTTGAGAGGGCCAATCACAAGCAATCTTCAAAGACCGCGGGTGAATACTGCAATCGAAATACATTTTTGGCATGAATGATTCCAATAAGGGCTCGTACACATAGCGATCCGTTTTACAGGTCCGTTATTTGATGGCGTATGGAGTTGCATGAGCGAGTTCACACACAAAACAGTATTCCGGATTCAGTAATCATGTCGCTCCGGTCCAATTCTGATCCGTTAAAACGGATCCAGTAAAAACGGACCTATATGTGTACGCGCCCTTAGGGCGCGTACACATATAGGTCCGATCAGGATCCGGTCGGATCAGAATTGGACCGGAGCGACATGATTACTGAATCCGGAATACTGTTTTGTGTGTGAACTCGCTCATGCAACTCCATACGCCATCAAATAACGGACCTGTAAAACGGATCGCTATGTGTACGAGCCCTAACTTAACAGATTCGTTCACGTAAAAACATACGCAAGAGTCGTCACTCCATTTTCTACTTAAATGCGTTTTATCATTTCAATCTTATAACAAAGTTTTAGTATAAGTATCTGGAATAATAAAATGCACAATCGAGTTGGTCAGTAAATTATACAGGTTAAAATAAAGTGGTAACTAAGTGTAAACGCTTATCCAGACATTCATAGACATGCAAAAAAATACTGTTTTTTCATGGTGATGTTTAATTTTTTTCTAGACAAGAAAAGCCGATACCTTAGCTGTTTTGCATACTATAGACAGTAAAGCCGATATCTTAGTTTTATTCATATTCGTCTAATAGAGACCAAACATTACCCTTCCTTGGCAGTCGGGTAAAAGGCCGATATTCAAGTTGTATCTAGTCTATGAATGTCTATGTACAGTATTGGAAAGTAATATGATTGTAACTAAATGCAAGCTTATACGTCCGTACATTGTTCGGTGCCACCTCTACAGATAAAAGTATCAAATATATACATTTTTCATTATTAAATATTTAATCTTTGACATCATTCAGTGATGCGTGAATGGCGGGGAAAATATATATTTTCGTTTGTTTCAAATAATAATTAACATAAAACAAAACTAATTCATTGGCGCTGTTGTCAAAAATAAGTGGCATTGTGCCTTTTTTGTGAAAAGTAGGTTAACATGCAGTCTGGATAAATATTAAGTTAATCTAGTTGTTTTATAATTATTTTGTATGATTGTGACATAGAGTTTACGCAGGTAATAACTTCGATGATAAGACTTAATTCAAGGATTAATTAAGAGTTGTCACTAAGTGCTAGTGATAGCGGAAAGGCCCCTAAACGCGGATATTTAACGGCATTGCACATTCAGTCTAGTAACTTTGTACTGTCCAACCAGTGGAACTGAACCTGGCTTATGAGGGTTGCGCATCATTTGGCAGCATGGAATTTCATTTATCTATGCTCCTATCGTTTAAGCTCAGAACCGCTACTTGCTAGAGCGAGACTGCTATAGCACGAGGCATCTGTGATATTGTGCTCGGCAGCACGCTTTGTTTCCGCTCGTTAGAGAATCAAGGACCGAAAATGCGATTCCTTGCTGATAGATGAGGTACACCCTTTAAGACATCGATCTAAGCCACCGACAATAGGGGATCGGACAAAAAAAAACTAATTAGTCCGTCAGATAGATTTCCAAAAAATATTGGACACATATTTTTTTCTTTTTTCACGTAAACTTAAAATGAAGACGATACAGTGCTTCGAAAACTCGTGTGACGTCATATGATAGTACATTTTGACGACACAAGTGACGTTTCAAGCCCCACTCCAAGATCTTTGACGCGTTTTATCTTTGTCATTTTTTATTGATTTGATAAAACAAAAAACACGTATTCAATATTTTTCGTTAATCTAACTTACGGACTAAACAGAATCATATTATTTTGACCCAGTCCGATCCCCTATTGTAATGCTGGTAACATAAAAATGGCATGGCAAGTATTTTACGTTAACCGACAAAAAATGTTTTCTATCCCTGGCCAGTAGTGATGTACACCACAGTTAAATAAACGCGTACACTTACAGAAATATTCACAACAGCGCGTGAAAATAAAATAAGTTTACGACTAAGACTTATGAATAGAATGTACAAGTAGTTCGCAACACTTGAAAAACATTGCTTCGCTATAGCTACGCGTACGATTGAGGAAACAAGGCTATGTAACCATAAAATTGAGGAATAAAAGAACAAAAACCTTTCATCATATTCTCATTTCCTCAAAAATACATTCATATTGTCTTGGAGAATACCTCAATATTAGTACCCGACGCCCTCCCTTTTCAAGCCCTACTTCTTACTGTAAGCAACCAGTGAAACGCGTTTCATTTTAAAATTATTAAAAACCACTATTTCTAAATTGCATTTTTAATAAGTGTTCCTATTATGGAGCAGTGACTAGTTAGCTAGTTGATAAGATTTGAGCGAAGGCCTTGACCACGGCCGCGAGTTCATTGTTTCATTTGCATGAGTATCGTGGCTCCGCAAGACGGCACGGTATCACGGTGGCAAGACGTGCCTATCGTGGTTTCATTCAAAACGCTTCAGTGAAGTGATTATACTACTCAGAATTGATGCTCCCCTACAATATTCGAATATCAAATGAATAACCACACTCTTATTAACAGATCGGCTTGAGTTTTGGCATTGATAAAAAAAAACTAACCTATTACCCACGATATTCCTTCTTGAGATGTCGTTATTGAAGGTCAAATAAAAGGTACCCACATTTCCTCAAAAATATAAATAATAACAATAAAACGTTTATTTCGGATAACACAATCCATAAATCATTGAGTTACAAAACAGAAAAGTCAAAAAACATGATTAAGTATAGTACCTATTTTTATTTTCATTTTGACGAGAAATAAATTATTAGAGACCTTATTCCCCGAAATGGTTTTACAATAAGCCGACATTTTGAAAACTGGATAATCCCCATTGTTCCATTTAGTTCGGGGCGGTGTAAACTCACATCGCGTCGTCCAAACTAAAATGAGGCGAAAGACTTCATTTTCGGTTTTCGGCTGTACTTGCCGAATGTAAAGCTCTTCCAGACATTCTCAAGCCGATTCCAAGTCGTTAAGTGTGGTCCCTAAAAGACTGCACTAAAACTCTTTATTGCCCGACTTCCAAAAAAGAGGAGGTTCTATGACTGTCTTTGTATATTTTTTTTTCTTGACATTCATTAAAAAAAAAAATTCAAACATTCCGATTTCCTATATTTTTTATTTCATTTACTGATCAAAATAATTCTGCATTATACTTAGACCTTCCGTAAGTTACTTATTTTTTACCCGACTGCGCAAAGCAAAGAAGGGTTATGTGTTTATCAGTCTATGTATGTATGTATGTATGTTTGTTCCTATGTGGCACTGTAGAGGCCAAACGCCTTGGCCGATTTTGATGATCCGTACGTCAATCGATTCGTCTTGACCTCGCGAGTGTCACTAAAAACATAACAGTAAACAATACTCACTATAGTAACAACTAGTCGCCATATTGTCAAAATGAAAAAAAAAAAAAACGACGCACCACGTCAAGTGGGGTATCGTTGAATAGGTATTTGAAAATGAATAGGTTTCCTTTATCATTTTTCATTTTATAAAACCGTTTAGGATATATAACGATTTAAAGTTATTAGAACAAACAATTTCGCATTTCTTACTTATAACCGGATTTTTTTACGTGTACGGAATGAATATAAAATCGAATCGAAATCTACCGTCTTATAATAGTAATAACGAAGTTAATGAAAACTAACTAAAAAGTGTTAAATAAAAAAAAATATTATAAAAACAAAAAACCCGACTGCTTAAAAACAAAACTAAAAAGAATAAAATAAGCCTCAGAATTTAAAAGCAGAATAGAAGGATCAACAGTCGGGACCCATTTAAATTTTACGGGGAGCTCCTTGATAAGTCACAAAAATAAATGGGTCCCGACTGTTGATCCTTCTATTCTGCTTTTAAATTCTGAGGCTTATTTTATTCTTTTTAGTTTTGTTTTTAAGCAGTCGGGTTTTTTGTTTTTATAATATTTTTTTCTCACTTTGATTTTTCACATAATTGTTTTAGATGCCGATCCTAAGTAATTGACTTGTACTGTTTACAAAACAGATAAGACTACAGCAACAAATTAAAAGATTTACAACCCTCAGTCTAACAGCTAAAGTTGAAAATCTCAGCGCGTATTTATTTAGGCAATCATTTAGGTATCGCGTGTTAGTGAATATAGGCATTACGCATCTTCCCCGTCCTTTACCTTGTACGGTAGGTACTTAAACAGTACTTAAAACATGATTGTTTGCCTGCAAACTTAAATGTGTGTAAAATAAAGGAATTTCTCACTAGAAAACAAGCGACAATCGCCACACATTCTAATATCAAACGTTACCACGGAACCAAAAGTCTCGAACGATACCGAGCGATGTTTTAAAACAATGGGACGGGCAACTGGTGGAACTAATGGCGCTAGCACCGCATGAACCTAAGCTCTTCATTGGTTGAATATCTGTCAATGTCATTTTATATTTCAAAATAGCTTGACCTCATTGGTCGGATTGGGACAAGCTATGGACACGCCATCTACAATCAGCTTTCACTTGCCAACCCCATTGAAGGGACGTATATCCAAGGGAAATAAATTAAGTGGTCAGTGAAATTGAAGACCCGAAAATAATTTAACAATAAAAATTTAACTCCTCATTATGAGCAACTTTTACTACGGGACCATACCAGAAATGGCAGAAGGAAAATCAACTAATCCGTACATTTTGTCGAGCTACACGAAAATATTAAAATCATTAGATGTTCGCATGGAACGATGAACACGATTTTCAGCATGAGTGAGCGAGACAATACTATTCTAACGCCATAGTAAATAAAACTAAAACATATGGTATGGCGGAATTTATCTATTAAAATTTTCTTTCAGCCAATCATTAACAATTTGACGTTTAAATCACCTCTATGTCGTAGCAGTAAAGGCGATTTTCGTCGAGATCCGTTTGACTGGACATACCTACTACGTAGCTCAAACTAAAACTTATGTGGTAATGGTCCCGTACCTAACTCTGACAGCCAGTCTTACCAAAGGTAACATAAGTAAGACTCAGTGCTAACTGGGTTGTGTAGGTAAGATATCAGTATTCAGCTGCATCCGGTGAGACTGGAACCGTTCCCAATATAGGGAAAGGCTAGGATGTAGATGATGGTCCATGTATGGGTGGGTAAAAGTTTAATAGTTTACAAAAAAAATCTAATTAATCCGTCAAAAATATAAATATAAAATATAAATTTCCAAAAAATAGTGGACTCGTATTTTTTCTTTTTTCGCGTAAACAATAAATGAAGACGAAACAGTGCTTCGAAAAGTCGTGCGACGCCACAGTTTGGTACATTTTTTACCAGAAAGTGACATCACCAGCCCCCACTCACGATCTTTGACACGTTAATATTTTCGTAAATTTTTGTTAATTTGATAAAACAAAAAACACGTATCCAATATTTTTCGATAATCTAACAGACGGACTAAACAGAATCATATTTTTTTATTCGGGAAACATCCGTATTGTTAGTAAAACATCCAAGTATTCGGGTCTCCCGTCTGACCTTGTGATAGTGTAGGAGGGGCGAGCGTGAGGTACGTTTGCGAGCCCGCGTGCTTCTTGTGGCACTCGATCATTGGCACAGCATGTTGAAGAACGAGTTCGCGTACGCCATCGGCTTCACGTCGGGGTGTGGCTGAAATTACAATGTTACCATTAATATGTGAGGCAGTTTTTTTTTTTACTAGCCTGTTTTGTCCCACTGCTGGGCAAATACCTCCCCCATCCTTTCCAACTCTCCCGATGTTTTGTTTTTTCTGGCCAATCAGTAGGTATAAAGTAAAGTAGTATAAATTGCTAGATAAAAATAAAGAGTGTAGCTAAAAGCAGAAGCAGCCTCATATAGGCACAGCCTGTATTTTCGTGGCCCAAAACGCCACTGAGGTTCCCACTGTAGGCCTCTTCTGTCTTTTGCCGTATATCACAGTAATCATAGCCGGTCCACTGAGGAGACACAGACCTCCTCTTTAAGAGAGGTGGTGGATCGTAGTTCACTGCTCGGCCCCACTGTGGATGTCTAAATTCTTTGATTTTTTGTTTCTTAGACATGCCACTTTCTTCCCTTTTCCGTTTGATTCGTCAATACAACTCAACCCGGGGAATCTGGTTTTACATCAATTTTCCTTTGTATTTTTTCCTTCATGTGCCAGAGGACGGGCGTCGTCGCCGAGGGAGGCCTAGAAAACGCTGGCGTGACGATTTGGATGCTTTTATACAAGATTGGCCGGAGAAAGCCGCACGGAGAGAAGAGTGGAAGACTATGGGGGAGGCCTTTGCTCAGCAGTGGGACAATATAGGCTAACAAAAAAAAAAAAAAAACCTTCGCGCTTATGCGTACAGATAATAACAGACGGGAAACAATCCTTACGGCTGCTTGCACCACAAATCGTTAAATACACGCGGCGCTGCTTCAAATATTTTGATCTCAAAGGGAAAGACACGGAATTATTTTTATACCTTGAGCGTTAAATTTGTTTAGTGGTTTGAGGTGCAAGCAGGCCTTAGACAACAGTAAATATAATATTATTGTATGAGTAAACTTACCACAGCTTCATAAGTTGTGAAGTTTGGTTTCAAGTCTTTACCGTTCATTGTGATGAAAGCACCGAGGTTACCCATAGTATCACTGAAATAAATAATTAAGAAACTTTAAAGAAACCTCCTTTCTATGTTATATAACCTTATTTCTAGGTGACACTGACTATTAATCATTTTAAGTAAACATTGTGATTCCTATGTTACATTGATCTCGAGAAAAGGCTCTTTGACAGGCAGACAAACAAGAAAGATTACAAGTTTCAATTTTCCTCTTCACTTAGGAACCTTAATGAGCTAATCTAATTAAATCTATACTAATATTTTAAAGAAGTAAAGTTTGTGTGTTTGTATATTTGTTAAATTGTAAGGGGTAATCTCGGGATCTACTGAACCGATTTTAAAAATTCTTTCACCAATAGAAAGCCACATTATTGCTGAGTGTCATAGGCTACTTTTTATCCCTGTATTCCCACGGGAACGGGATCTACGCGGGTGAAACCGCGGGACGTCCGCTAGTTATAAATAAAGGGCAACATCAAGGTGGTAGGTTGTCAGAATGACTACCTGTGACAACTGTCAAGAATTTTCAAATGACAGAAGGGACCAACATGCTTTCTGAGGCACGGAGGAAACTCGGTAACATTTATTAGGAATCTTTAAATTATTTATTCGAAAAGATTGTGATTGTATTCAGGCCTAGAATACTATACTACTACTATAATAAGGTACTATGTATAAGATTTTTGCAAGAGATAACAATAAGTTTGTGTAATCTTAAAATCTCGACTCTAATCAGAAATAATAATTTATCATCAATACTAATGCCAATAATTGTCGATTACAATCAATTGAAATCATTATCGTTTTGATCAAACAAACACCGTCATTAAAAAATTGGATCATTCCCACTAGTTCTACTGCACAGTTCTACGATAGAACTAGTGGGAACTTTTTTTATAGTACATTGTTCACCGAGAGAAGAAAGTGACCGATTACCGTCGAGGGTGTCATTTAAAGCCCGAAGCCGTAGGCAAGGGCTTTAAAACACCCGAGATCGGGAATCGCACTTTCTCTCGAGTGATACATAGTGCTTTATACTACACCTACGAAGAAAATAAAAAACGAAATTAAAAATCTAATTCAAATTCAAAATGGCGCCAATGGCGTCTGCGTCCGTCACAAATGTTCTTTTTTCAAATTGTAATCTGAGCGGGAGAGAAAAGTGTATGAAAATCCATTCTCTCCCGCTCAGATGCGTTTTCTCCCCGCATATTTGTTCGATATGCAATGACGTACTTTCTACCGTAAATTTGATAAAGTATCAAGGTACTTTCCAAGCAGGTGTAGTATATACTACACCTGCTTGGAAACAAATATGCGGGGAGAAAACGCATCTGAGCGGGAGAGAATGGATTTTCATACACTTTTCTCTCCCGCTCAGATTACAATTTGAAAAAAGAACATTTGTGACGGACGCAGACGCCATTGGCGCCATTTTGAATTTGAATTAGAATTTTAATTTAGTTTTTTATTTTCTTCGTAGGTGTAGTATAAAGCACTATGTATCACTCGAGAGAAAGTGCGATTCCCGATCTCGGGTGTTTTAAAGCCCTTGCCTACGGCTTCGGGCTTTAAATGACACCCTCGACGGTAATCGGTCACTTTCTTCTCTCGGTGAACAATGTACTATTTCCCACTAGTTCTACGATTCAAGGAGGTACGAAATCGTAGAACTAATGGGAACGAAAAGTCAATGAATTTTTTCGTTCCCACTAGTTCTACGCTATACGGGTGTTACAAAATCGTATATCCAGCGGGACTCAAGTTTCTCATTCGTTCTATCACACAATTTAGGGTACAACTACGGTCCAAACTACCAGGAGTATAGAAGTAGGAAGGAGGTATTGAAATCTTTGAATCAAATCTAAATTATTCCTTTCTAATACCATGCACTTTTTTTTTTTTGGAGATAGTAAACCAGGATAGTAAAGTCTGACAAAGTACCAGGAGAATAGAAGTAGGCAGGAGGTATTTAAAACATATTTTTTGGAGATGAAAAAAAAAACCGGCCAAGTGCGAGTCGGACTCGCGCACCGAGGGTTCCGTAAAAAAAATATATTATGCGATGTAACTAAAAATTTATGGTTTTCGTAATTATTCCTTTATCTATGCTATAAGACGTTGCTTCGTACCAAATTTCAAGATTCTGAGTTCACGGGAAGTACCCTGTAGGTTTTGATTCCCTTGCGAGTGTCGAAAATTTGCGGCATAAACGGGAGTATCTTGATGTAACTAAAAATTTATGGTTTTCGTAATTATTCCTTTATCTATGCTATAAGACGTTGCTTCGTACCAAATTTCAAGATTCTGAGTTCACGGGAAGTACCCTGTAGGTTTTGATTCCCTTGCGAGTGTCGAAAATTTGCGGCATAAACGGGAGTATCTTTTGATCGCGTTGACTTAGAAGTTTGATTTTTTCACAGCTCCAAGAGACCATAGACTTGAGTATTTGATATGAATTTCAGCTTGATACCTCCACGCGTTCCTGAGAAAAAAGGTCTTGACAGACAGACAGACAGACAGACAGACGGACAACAAAGTGATCCTATAAGGGTTCCGTTTTTTCCTTTTGAGGTACGGAACCCTAAAAATTAATGATTGTGAATGTGATATGTGTCAAACTATTCTAATATCAAATACTTAAATTGTACATTTCTTCCAAAGTAAATTGTGTCACAGGATAGTTGGAAAAGTGGCGTTTTATGTGGAAAAAAACCTAGTAACAATTTGCCCGACCCCGAATCGAACCCAGAACCTTCATGCTCAGTAGTCGACATCGCGTCCACTCGATCAACGAAGCAGTCAAATCAAAATCACATACCAGTAATTAGGCGCCGAGAACACAGTAATGCACTTCCCATCGTGAGCCACCTCATAGCCATCGTTCTTGACCTCGTGGCTGCGAATGACGTAGTCCAGGCCGTTGCGTTGGAGGAAGATGTTCGTGACGTCAGGCCCGAACTGACAGCCCACGCCTCTCTTGGAGGGCGCACGGCCTATCATCGGCTGGGGGTCCGACCATAGGAGCTCGCACATTATACCTGACGAAACAAAAAAGGGTTTAATACTTTATACTGTGATACGAACCATAGGAACTCGTGGCTTAATAATAACTGCTACTCGGGTCGATCATTAGGTTAAGCCGCGCTTACCTATATAGGTTGGCCTGTAAATGGATGACCAACTAACCACCCATTACACAACCCATGGACAAATGTTTGTGTGATGAGCACGATCATTTGTTCTGTGTCTGGGTGTAATTTATCTATAATATGTATGTATTTAGAAATATATAAGTATGTTTATCAGTTGTCTAGTACCCATAACACAAGCTCTGCTTAGCTTGGGACTAGATGGCGTTGTGTGATAGTTGTGGAATATTATTATTATTATTACATACTGAGTTTCTTCCGTGCCTCGGAAAGCACGTTAAGCCGTTGGTTCCGGCTGCCATATATAGGTCTTTGGCAAAGGTTACAAGTAGTCAGTGACAAGCCAAAAAGTACCTTATGCCTGTCGACTTAAGGTACTTTTTGGCTTGTCATCAATCAAGCATTATGAGATCAATGATCGATCATTCTGACACTATTGAATAGCAGACTCGGGGCCCTGAAAGTCTGACAACCAGTCTTACTAAATCGTATTACCCAATACTAACTGGGTTGTGCAGGTTAAATAGGCAATCACTCCATGTAAAATACTATTTATTCCGTGTGGGGATCGAGCCCACGACAGGCAACGCAGCAGCCAATCGCTCAAGCCCTACGCTAGCGAAACTAGACATTGACATCCCAGATACAAAGCTGCAAGGTCTTCTTCATCATCAGCATCATTTCAGCCAAAAGACGTCCACTGCTGGACATAGGCCTCCCCCAGGTGCCGCCACATTGACCGATCCCGTGCGTCACGCATCCAGCGGGTCGCAACCTTCACCAGGTCATCGGTCCACCTAGTGGGTGGCCTTCCAACGCAACGTCTTCCGGTTCGAGGTCGCCACTCCAGAACTTTCCGGCCCCATCGGCCACAAGGTCTTACTAGCCAGAAATGACATCAGCAACAATCGGATCACTCACCATCTTCAGGCGGCTGCTTATTTCTGTCCACCTTCCTTATATCATCAAGAGTGATATCGTCCTTAGAGAACAGTCCTCCATGCATCACCATAACCCTGCTATTTATGCAATGGGCCAGGGGCAACCAGTTGTATACCTCGGTGAACAGGTCAGCCATTTGGGAAGTGTACTTAGAGGACACTTCGCCTTGGAAGCCGTACATGCGGTTCATATCGCGGGTCTCATGGTTTCCTAGAAAAATTGTTGAATAGTTATTTTATTAACATAAAATCACACCTGTAATTTCAAAAGAGTTAGGTAGAAGTATACATAATAGTAAGGACTATGACTGATCATGTAATACAAATAAATTAATTAACTTCAAACTTCAATTAGCTTATGAGGATCTCTCATAGTCCCGTCGGGGCTGCGGGTTGTTCGAAAGAGATACCGCGGACTCGACACAAAGGGCTAAGGAGGAACATGGGTGGTGTTTAGTCAGTAGAAGTCTGACACTTCCCTTCGCTCTGCCCAGAACGGGCAGGGTACGGTAGGTACAGGAAATCTATACAAATATAGAATTTTAATTAAGTAGGTATAGGTATTATGTTTGGTGTGAGATCTGATATCTGATAGTGAGCATATGCGTGTGATAGTGTTTAACAAAACTCACCTCTAGACATATAAAAATGATCAGGGAACAACAGTTTAAAGCTGAAAAGAGTGAAAATACATTCCACGCTGAAGGATCCTCGGTCGACAAAGTCGCCGTTAAAGAGGTAAGGGTTGGTTTCCGAGGGCAGGCCGTTAAGCTTGAATATGTTCATCAGATCGTAGTACTGCCCGTGGATGTCCCCGCAGACTGTGAACTTGGCATCATCGGGCACTTTGATGTCGATTAGAGATGGTTGCTTCTGCAGATAGGCTTTCACATCGATGAGTATCTGTAGTGGAGAATTGATATTATTTTTTTTATCGTAGACTAGCTTCTGTGCAGAGCGTCGCCCGCTACGAAATCTAATAAAAAGCATAACTAAGTCTTGTCCATTCGAAAAATAGTCCCTTTGCAATGGTGGTGGTGCCGTGATAACCTTTTGCATACATAAAAACTCGCAAAATTAGCACACCATGCCTCTTCATGATATTACTAGCTGTTAAGAACGTATGCTACCTCAGATTAGCAACCCTATTTGTGGTGATTCAAACTTCGCTTGAAATACTGTTAGAATAAAGTTCTAATCAGCTTGCACTACAAAGCGGTTGTTACGTCTTTCGCTGCGGCCGAATAGTGCGAAATTAGTGGTATTTTGCGATTTACAAAAAAACTATTGATTGGAATAAAAAAGTAAAACACTATGACTTTAGTTTGTTGCTTGTAGAATTATTTGGCAAAAAAAACAGAACGATAACATGTATTTTAGTATGGTTTTTACTCGTTAAAAGAAATTTTTAGAGGTATCTTCGCGATTTTTTTCTATCGAGCAAAGTTAGTTGTATTATGTTTTCACAACACTATGGCACTAGCATATATCCTGAAGAATATCATATATTTTTCTGATGTTGATTACTGCAGTGAATCATATACTTTAACGCATTATAAAACCCGCGTTTGAGGTACCATACGCTCTTAAGAGCCTACGAAATCTTCAGGAGTTTTTGCGGAACCAAAAGTACCTAGCCTATTTGCTATTCCAGACTATAACATACTCCGGGCCAATCACGATTTCATCCAGATCCGTTCAGCTGTTTTGGGGTGATTGAGGAACAAACATCCATCGATCCATTCAAACTTTTGCATTTATAATTTTAGATTGTTTCAAGTGGTTCTATCCAGTGGTCTACTGATCGCCCTATCTTCTTATTTTCTAACCTGCTCCGTCCCACTCCTGGGCAAAGGCCACTCCTTACATTACTCGCAAACCTGCGCGTCCTCCTTCCGGTTCTAAACCTGTCTAGTTCATCCCGCTTGTTACACAACTGGCCCCAAAAAAAGAGTGTCATGTTATTACCCGACTGCGGCGAAGCCCAAAAGGAAGGTTATGTTACTTTAAGCTTTATTAGTCACTAGCTGAACCCGCGCATGCGTTGCAATGCGTTTTTCCTACCTACCTATCTACTACCCTACCTACTATACTACCCTACCTACTACCCTACCTAAAAAAAAAAAAAAGACGGGTTGCACTCCGGGAGTGCCGGCAGAAGTGAAAACTTGATTATTAACGTTGAGCATGTTTGATATTTTGGAATGGTTAGGGAATAATTTTGCACCAATTGCTTTATCAGTATAAAAGTACTATCATTTATTTTTTCTTTTCTTTCTTTTTCATTAATAGATGCACTTTGTTCAATTTCCATATTTTAAGCACTTTACATTCACGAATTTTACGAATACACAACAATGTGATCACTACACCAATGATATTATAGAAAGACTAGCGGACGTCCCGCGGTTTCACCCGCGTAGATCCCGTTCCCGTAGGAATATAGGGATAAAAAGTAGCCTATGTTACTCGTGGACAATGTAGCTTTTAAGCCTATTCATAACAACCAAACAAAGTTTTCCTCTTTATAATATTAGTGTAGATACGCCATTTTCATACTGAATGACGTTCAGATATCGTTGCGTTGTCATTCTTCTGATCTATGATCTTAGAAGAATAAATAATGTTGTAAAAAGGTTCACCACACTGAACGTCAACGTCAGACTACGACAGCGACAGATAATACGGAACATAAAGAGATAGAAAGAGATAGCTAGTTTTAGTGTGTTGCGCTTGCTTGTTGCTTTTTTTTAGTTTCCGAGATATAGCCGTTTCAATTTTGACAGCTGTCATCCGAAATGTAGATCTCATTGAGATCTATCACTTGTCCCTACACACAACTAGTCTAAGGTCGATAGTTTCCGAGATATAGCCGTTTCAATTTTGACAGCTGTCATCCGAAATGTAGATCTCATTGAGACCTATCACTTGTCCCTACACACAACTAGTCTAAGGTCGATAGTTTCCGAGATATAGCCGTTTCAATTTTGACAGCTGTCATCTGAAATGTAGATCTCATTGAAACCTTTCACTTGTCCCTGCACACAACTAGTCTAAGGTCGATAGTTTCCGAGATATAGCCGTTTCAATTTTGACAGCTGTCATCCGAAATGTAGATCTCATTGAGACCTATCAATTGTCCCTACACACAACTAGTCTAAGGTCGATAGTTTCCGAGATATAGCTGTTTCAATTTTGACAGCTGTCATCATTATTATTATTATTATTAATTATTATTATTATTATTAATTATTATATTATTATTAATTATATTATTATTAATAGTTATTATTATTAAGCGCCCTGCGCTGCCTAAACGAAACAGTAGGCCCAGGCATACATTTTCGCCGCGCCGTAGAGAGGGGAAAGCTGTCTACTCTCCATCCGTCTTACGCTTTTTCGATCAGGGTCACGTGGTCACGTGTCCTGACGCGAGTTTAAGATTTTATACCCATCACAGAACAATTTCCCAATAGTGGAGTGCCGTAAGACGTAAATATTGTAAAATCTCGGAATCCAGGACCGGTCAATGAATCTTCATAAAAACTATTGGACTGTATTGCTAAAAGCCCAAATAAAAAAGTTAAAAAAAAAAATTTACGCGCTCGTCATTTTTTTTTTTTTTAGTACCACAATGTACTGAAAAACTAGCTTGTGCCAGCGGCTTAACCCGCTACAACTCGAAAATTATCCCACGAAAAGATAAAATCGGGATAAAAACTATCCTATGTGTTAATCCAGGTTATGAACTATCTGTACACCAAATTTTATCCAAATCCGTTCAGTAGTTTTTATGTGAAAGAGTAACAAACATACACCCTCACAAATATTAGTACTTTATAATATTAGTGTGAAGTGTGATGTGATCAGGGCGCGCCACGACAGTGGCGGTAAGTACCCTCTTTGAGGAGTTGCTGGAAAGGACGCAGTCCTCACCGGACACGTTGCTTCAGGAGGTACGTGCACCAAATCAGGCGGGAGGAAACGACCGGATGTCGCCATTGTGAGGATCGGCCGGAGGACACGGTGGAGCACACTGTGGAGGTCTGCCCCGCTCGGGCGGAGCCCCGCCGTGTCGCGCCCTGGTGCAAGCCATGGTCTGAGGCGAGGAGTAATGGGACGCCGTCGCCTCCTTCTGCGAAGCAGTGATGCTAATAGCGAAGGAGGTGGCGGAATGTGTGAGGGAGAGAACATTTCGACCTAGCCGTCGTGGGAGACGCTCCGGCCTTTGGGGGCCACGTGACGGCTTCCAGCCACCGTAGATGCGGGCCTGTGGACGGTGAGTAATGGGCTAGCCCGCCGTCTGTCCGTCTTATGACGACGACATCAGGCCGTGTCGACGGCGCGTTCGTGTTACACGCGCGCCTCAAAGAGATGTCAGCAACATGGGAGGGGCCCGCCAGGGCTGCAAGTTGGACACAAAAATACCGCGGCCTCGACATAAAAGGCTAAGAAGGAACATGGGTGGTTTTTTGTCAGTTGAAGTCTGACACTCCCTTTCGATCTGCCCAAGAGCAGGAGGGGTTATTTGATCACTTTCCACCAACCCAAAAAACTAAAATTGTGTGATGTGATGAGAGGGACAAGAGAAAAAAATGTTTGAAGCTAATAAATAATATTTGCATAGTAACTTTAATGTTAATTTATTAATATTTCGCAAAACATAACGAGTTATATCCAAAAAAAAAAATTTTAAAAAATGCGAAAGATTTTGTGTGAGTGTGTATGTTTGTTACTTCTTCACGTCTAAACGGCTGGAGCGATTTTAATAAACTTTGGTATGCAGTTAGCTGACACTTTGTATTAACACATAGGATAGTTTTTATCCCGATTTTATCTTCACGTGGGATAATTTTCGAGTTGTAGCGGGTTAAGCCGCTGGCACAAGCTAGTTTTTCAGTACATTGTGGTACTAAAAAAAAAAAAAATGACGAGCGCGCAAATTTTTTCTTTTAACTTTCTTGTTTGAGCATTTAGCAATGCATTCCAAAAGTTTTTATGAAAATTCATTGACCGGTACTGGATTCCGAGGTATAAGTCTTACGGCACTCCACTACAAAGTGCCGCTAAAGAAGTTTTCACTTCAAAAAATTACTTATCAAAAGTTTATGGCAGAGTATGAGTCGTTAGGTCATATGACCGTAAACAAGGAATTAGATTTGAATGAAAATGTCTATTACATACCTCATCACGGGGTACTACGCGAATGTAGTACCACTACCAAACTACGTGTAGTGTTCAATGCTAGTTGCCCTACTTCATCAGGAGTATCCTTGAATGATTTACAGAAGGGTCCTACGGTTCAAAGAACCTTATTCTCCTGGTTCTTAGCTACCTCCCTACCAATTTTCAGCTAAATCCGTCCAGCCGTTTTCATGCTATGTCGTGACAACGGAAAACGGGTTTCATTTTTATATATATAGACTAGCTGATGCCCGCGGCTTCAACCGCGTGAATGTCAAAACTTTCCTCGAGAACCACTCTATCCATTAGTGAAAATAGCATTAAAATTGTTGCAGGAGTTTTTGAGTTAATCGCGAACAGACAGATGCTGCGAAAGTCTTTGTTTTCTAATATGTAGTTATCTATATAAATAAAAAGAGAAGTCCTGACTGACTGATTGACTGACTCATCAACGCCTAGCCCAAACCCTTGGACCTAGAAAGCTGAAATTTTGCACAAAGGTTCCCTTTATAACGTAGACAAGGAATAAGGAAGGATTTTTCGAAATTCAACCCCTAAGGGAGTTAAATAGGGAATGAAAGCTAGCATGAAAAATCGTCATTTTTTATATTTTCCGACATCCACGCGGGCGAAGCCGCTGGCAAAAGCTAGTTATGTATATATTTACTTATGTATAACAATTGTATACTATTATAGCAAATAGTTTACTTCTGATGCTTACCTTATAGGCATATTTCTTATGTAATTTCTTCTGTTGTTTGTAGAACTCCATCAATTCAGTGACAAACTTGAGAGTAACCTTCCCATCATCGAGTGCTGGACCAACATACTCGTCTTCGATGGCTGTAAAAGACAAAAAAAAATTACTAACATTTCCTTCTCTTTGTGCTTAGACAGTAAGGTAAAAAAACTGGCCAAGTGCAAGTCGGACTCGCACATGAAGGGTTCCGTACCAAAACGGTATGCTATAATTTATACAATTTCTTCTACGGGCCAATGAAACTTGACCTCTGGATTGCATAGGCGCTCATACGATTCAGGGACCAAATTATATTGGTTAACTGCTGTTTCCATCTGTTGTTTCCATCCAAGTTCAAAATGATTTTCCTAGAAAGTCCTTATAAAGTTCTACTTTTCAGATTTTTTTCATATTTTCTAAACTTATGGTTCAAAAGTTAGAGGGGGGGGACACATTGATTTTTACTTTTGGAGCGATTATTTCCGAAATTATTGACATTATCATAAAATGATTTTAGTAAACCCCTATTCATTTTTAAATACATTTCCAGCAATATATCACACGTTAGGGTTGAAATTAAAAAAAAAATCACTTCCCACTTTACATATAGGGGGGCTACCCTAATAAAACATTTTTTTCCAATTTTTATTTTACCACTTTGTCGGCGTAATTGATACACATATTGGTACCAAATTTCAGCTTTCTAGTGCTAACGGTCACAGAGATTAAGCGAGGACGGACAGACGGACAGACAGACATGGCGAAACTATAAGGGTTCCTAGTTGACTACGGAACCCTAAAAAAGGTACATCAAAGACTGCTTAAATTCGAAAAAAGGCACTATTTTTTGGTTCTTACCACTACTACTCGAAAATAACTTTTTGAAAAACATAAATGATTACTTTTAAACCACTTGAATAAACACTTGTATGCACAATGAATGGGCAACGTTTTTGTATGAAAAGCTAGTTAAAACCAATGAGATTTGATCACTGCATAAAGACTTAAAAATTGTCTCAACGAACTTCTCATTGCTCATTAAGATTTTCAATGTGAGTGAGATTCAACACAGTCATAAACTGGAAGTTTTTAGACGAGTTTTGGACGATTATAATGATTGAAATCTTGAATCCGCATGTAATTACTACAAGCGTAAACGCGCACTGAAGTTTCTCCCCTTGACTAAAACGTGAGACCAACAGCTGTAAGTACCAAGATAAACATACAAAATTATTGTACACCAATCTTTACAAATCATGATTTCCGAAGGAATTCGTTTTGTTATCATAATAAGTTGAATATAATCATGCGATACCAAGACAATTATGATAATTATTTATATCACACACACAACAGACGAAGTTCAGAATAAGACTTATTTGTACTTCTTTACTTGTTAGCAATACTTATTGCGTTTTATTTAATTAGATTGTTTTTGTTTGCAATAAAGTTTTTAACTTTTTCAGTAACAATTTCACATTGTAACTGGAAGATATAAGAAATCCGCATACAGGAATAAGAAAAAAACACATTATAGAGGATACTCACGAAGCAAAAACTTACTTAATCACTAACATCCGTATTTATAGTCAAGTTAAAGTAATTACTTGGGCTTAAGTAATTACAGGGCCCTGGTGACTTGTAATACAGGTTTTTTTAGAGACCTACGTCAAGCACCAGTCTCTCACAAAGGTAATTCCATGTTCATGCTCCATTGTATTGTAACCCTAGCATTAAGTAACTTGTGTGGAGAAAAATAAACTTTATATTATATTATATTATACATATGCAAACATTTTTATGCAATGGGCAAGAATTTAAACGAAGTTAGAACCGTCAATGAAAGCAAACCTAAGAATTCTAACCTTTGATAGTTCTAACATCAAGGAATTACTAAAGTACAGAGAAAAAAATCGTATCTTAAATAATGACATTTACTCAAGTAATCATTACGACTTGTTTATATACACGGGTGTAACACCCGTAGTCTAGTCATAAAATTTAAAATTCGCGGAGTGCCTTTGTGTATTTAACAAACAAAAATAGGTAGTAGTACACAGCAACACTGAACACAAGATGACCCCAAACGGAAACATTGAGCTGTTCTCAAGACAATTCTTTTTAAGGTCAAACCTTCAGGGTTTTTTGCAATTTGCCAATCAGTGTCCGGTTGTTTGTTAAATAAAAAAGGATTCACGACCCGTAACAAATTTAATGTGACTTTACTGAGTAATAATGATTAAAATCACCAATACAACCCTCTCAGTTCATATAACTGTGCGCAAATCATATTTCACTCGACATGAAACCTGACTTTAGGCAATTTGAATTCCCCACCGGAGTGTTCCCACGTTGCCGTCGTGGTGGGGCTTGCGTGTCTCAATGACCCTTGGGGCTCTGCCGGTAGATATACTCATGCCGGAAAGGTCCAAGGCGAGAGACCAGACAAAGAGGGACACGCGGGGGGCGGACCGCCCGGAGACGTGAGCAGTGTTCTGGTCCTCGGGCCTGTCGCAGGAGGAAACCTTCTTGCTGCTCTCTGGTTCGCGTCTGCTCATCAGACGTGACTGTGAGAGCAGTGAGTAGGCGGAGGGAGAGACGATGGGTGGAGATAGGGACGTGTTCTCGTAGCGGCGATCGGCGGCGGCGACCTCTCGCGTCCGGCCCTGGTGCAAGCCATGGTCCGGGGCGAGGAGGAATGGGACGCCGTCGCCTCCTTCTGCGAAGCAGTGATGCTAGCGAAGGAGGAGGCGGAACGAGAGAGGGAGAGAACCTCTCAACGTCCCAGCCGCCGCGGAAGGCGCTCCGGGCGTCGGGGCCACGTGATGGCTTCCGGCCACTGTAGACGCGGGCCTGTGGACGGTGAGTAATGGGCTAGCTCGCCGTCCGGCCGTCGTCATGACGGCAACAGACCGTGTCGGCGGCGCGTTCGTGTTCCACGCGCGCCTCAAAAAGATGTCAGCAAGGAGGGGCCGACGCCCGTCGGGGCCGAGGATTTTTGTACTAGATAACGTGGCCTCGGCGCCAGGGCAAAGAAGGAACATGGGTTCGGTTTTTAGTCAGTAGAAGTCTGACACTCCCCTTCGCTCTGCCCAAGAGCGGGGGGGCTCATTTGAGGATTTTCCACCCACCAAAAAAAAAAAACTAAAAAGGCAATTTGAATTTTGCGGGTTACACTGAAGGTTTCACCTTAAAAAGAATTGGTGTTGCCATGCCAGGTACATCATAATGGCAATTCACCAGTATCCCAATATGTAACACTTTACCCAGTTTAAAACTTGTTAAGCAACCAGGCACAAAACTTAATTATTATTATAATAACATTGTAAAATTATCATTTGGGCAACTTAACCATTAAAATTTTTCAATTAATGATATTTCAACTGAGGCAACCTTTATGCTGGTGAAGATTAAGGTGAAAACAGGAACTAATTGGAAAAGTCAAGCTAGGCTGGGAAGTTGTAATACAAACTGAACTCTTTTGTGTCAGTATATAATTCATTTTACTAGGAGCACATTTGATTTCATGTTCAGACCCTACATTGCAAATGTAGCATATGTACAAACAAACCTGTGAAATCTTCTTTAAGAGTTAAAATGTAATATTTTTTACTACCTAATACTTACTCATGGCCTCTAAGTTGATGGAATCAGCTATGTTGACCACCTTCTTATCAACGGAGATAGCCTTCTCAAAGGCAATTTTCTTAACTATCTTATTGCATTCAGTATACTTCATTTTTGCATCTTGGTCGCTTGGCCTTACTTTGGTTACCTGTAAAATTCCCATAGAAAAAGGTATTGGGTGAGGTTAGAAGGGTGAAAAGTACTTTACGACCTATTCACTTACCTACTGAATATACACACAAAATTTCTTAAAAATTGGTCAAGCCGTTTGTCAAGGAGTATGGCAACTAATATTGTGACAAAAGAATTTATATTATAGTTAGATAGATAATAATTATGTAACCTGCAATATTACATCATTCTTGATACAAAATTGCAGTTTTACCTTCTAAACAGTTAGCATAATAATATAGAGTTCAGCAAAGTTTGGTATAGTGGTTCACATGCAAACAAGCTAAAAGCATCATAAACTAAAAAAGTAATCAATCGTCATGTATCGTGATCTTCAACATTTTTTCTAATGAAAAACGATACATGTTTCATTTGTTTTGGTTCGTACAAAAATATATTAGACAAAGGGCAATGACTGCTATTGACATCATAGCTGGCAGCAACTATAGCTGTTGCCATCAGACATGAAAATTCTAAGAAGTTAAACTTTGTAGCAAAAATATTTGCTTTGTAACATAATTTTGTACAATAGTTAGTTACAGCTGCATATTGTGCACACAGAACATTGTAAGATGAACTTTATGCTTCTAATATATAAAATTCTCATGTCACATTTTTCGTTGCCATACTCCTACGAAACGGCTTGACCGATTTTGATGAAATTTTTTGTGCTTATCCGGTATCTATGAGAATCGGCCAACATCTATTTTTCATTTTTTTTCTAGGAAATTATTTATATGGCAAAACAACGTTTGCCGGGTCAGCTAGTATCTTTATATATATATATTCTACTGTATGTGTGTATGTCACTGAACTCCTAAACGGCTGGACCGATTTGAAACTTTCTGGGGATATTTCAATGGGTTCTTGAATGGTTTGAAAATACAATCGGACACGGTAGGTGGAGCTGCTGTCCGGCAGGACAACGTCTGCCAGATCCGCAATGTAATATATATTTATGCATAATAATGCCAACACCGATTATGTTAGTTGGGGTATTAATGAATGCAAATTAATTACCATACTTTCAATAAACTGTTACCGCATTGCTGTGGTACCGTACATACCTATTTAATATTTAGGCTAAAAGAAGAGACATGCGAAATGTGGATCGAATATACTATACCCATATTTTTGTATAAATAATGTTTTGAAGTTTTAAGGTTCCCGTTCTATTACCCATTGTTAGTGTGCCTTTGACTTACAAAGCTATATTTCAATACTTACATATTCGAAATCCTTAAGTGCTAATTTGTACTTTCCTAGGGACATGTAAGCCGCCGCCCGTCTGTAATAGGCCTTCGTGTACGACCTGTCCAACTCTATCGACTTTGACGCGTCGGTCAGGGCATAACCAAAGTTTTCAAGCCTCAAGTTAGCTATACTTCTATTCGCGAAAAACACCGCATTCTTCGGATTCTTGTCTATTGCTTTCGAGTATAACTCAATTGCATTATTGTAGCTCTGTTCTGAAATTTGAGGTTATGACAGTCAAATTTTGTTCTATTCTTGTCACGATCAATATGCTATAAATATCACTCATACATTGAATTTTCAGCTAGTTACAGCTATTTTGTTACTTCTGCTATTATGAAATTCTGAAAACTTACTTTTGAAATATTCATTTGCTTCGTTTTTCAGTTTATCCGCTGCCTCTATGTCCTCCTGTGAGATGGGTCCGGTAATTTCTTCGTTATTAGCCATAGTTAAGCTTAACAATGTTGATATTCTTAAAGTGTTTTTGCGAGAAATAATGGCTTATTCATAAGAAATGTGAATTTCTCACATACATTTACATGGTATCCGCAATTCATGAAAAATTAATTGACAGATTAATGAATGAATTTGTCATGTGAATGAATGAAGTTTAGATCACAGAACCAGGCGGGTACAACGAAGGGTGACCTTGGCTGAAAATGCCGTTTAAAAAATAAACTTTATGTCAAAGGAATAGAGTTTGTATTACTTTACTTTCCCTACGATTTTTCGAAGGGGGAGCAAAACTTAAGAGCGAGACAAAATTCAAGGGTTTGTCTGTTCTTGTCTTGCAATTGCCAGTGAAAAAAAACAGGAAAATGTATAGTAATCGAAAATCACCTATATAGCTAAACTAGCCCATAAAATTTAACGGTATTCATTTAATATTCAAATACTTAATTTTCAATATGAAATACTTGCGAATTAAAATTTATTAGAGCCAAAATTCATAAAAATAGTATAGCCATATAAAAAAAAACGTAAAAAATATGGCGGAAACATTTTCGTGTTGAGATAATAATTTTCCTTTTTCAAGTGTTTTTAATTGTATTAGCGAAATATTTGTCTTCAAATATGGTGAAATGGTGTTGTCTGAAGGGTTGTGAAAGTGAGGGGTATCCAAGATGTGGGATTTCATTTTTCAGGTAAGTTCTTTTAACTTTGTTTACAAATAACGACTAGGGTGACTATGTTCAAGATCTATAATAATAATAATAATAATAATAATTTATTTAATCAAAATAACAATGTTAACATCAAATAGTAATTTCTATAAATGCACTTGACTTATTGCTAGTTAACAAAACAGGTAGGTGTTGCAACCAGCACCCTTACTAAGTTATAAAATAACTTGTATTAAGGGCAGTGGTACAGCCCTTAGGTATACAGTATCACATAAGAATTGCAGACAGAACAAGTGTTTAAAACCAAAGTTAACATAAAATTAACTTAAAGATAAACATTGAGATATAATTGCAGAAATTAGAAAATATAATTGATTAATTTAATTTATTGTTTATTTATTTATTTGATTTTCTTGACATTTGGATAATTCGTGGATGTGTATGTGTGTGTGTGTGTGTGAGTAAGTGTTTGTGTGTGTGTGTGTGTAATAATGACAGTGTGTGTTGTGTTGTGTCAGAGCAGAATGTGTGTTATGTTCTCGATGAGAGGGTTTAGGATGGGTTGTTATCAGATAATAGCAAGCGTTCTGTATCCGAATAGTTATTTGTAAGAAGGAAGTTTGTCACAGATTCCTTGACGGCCGAGGTCGAAAGAGAGTAAATTCTCAATATCTTATTGAGTTTATTATATAATTGTGGCCCTTGGAAACAAAGAAACCGCTTCGTAAATGAGTACTTACATCTATAGTGCTGACAAACAATATCATTGCGTCTTTTAGTGATGGTGACATAAGGGGTATATTTGTGTTGTAGTAGGACTGTATTAAGAATATAGAGCTGTCTGACAGTATGTACTTTGCAATTTTTATATAATTCTTCGGTTGGGAAAAGTATAGGACGAAATGTGCTGACCTTTAACACGGCTCTCTGCGCCCTCTCCAATTTCAGCAAAGTGGTCTTCGGAGCACCACCCCAGGCGGAAACACAATATGATAGGAGCGATTGACAAAGGGCGAAGTACACCCTTTTGACAATTCGTGCTTCTGCCACATGGCGAAGAGTCCTAAAGACGAATATAAGCTTTCTAACCCTTGCTGTCAGCAGCTCTATGTGGGCTGAGAAACTCAGATTGTCATCAAGAGTCACCCCGAGATATCTGACTGTGGGGGTACGGGCGAGTTTAGGGCAAGAACATTCTGTGGTGCCTGAGCAGATGCTTGAGTGAGCAACTAGGGAATATGAGTTCGGCGGCTGTGTAGACTGCCGTAGGGTAAAGCAAATTATTTTTGTTTTATCTGTATTGAGGGTAAGTTGGTTGTCATTAAGCCAGTTTAGAACTTGATTTAGTCCTCTCTGCGCCGCGTCAAAAGCCTCGTCCCAGGAATTGCCAATAAAGGTGAGTGCAGTGTCATCAGCAAAGGAGGAGATTTTTCCATTTTGGAGAAGCAGATTACACAGTTGATTCACGTAGACTAGGAAAAGTGTGGGACCGACTACACTTCCTTGAGGAACCCCAAAGGTGACCGGAAGCTCCCCACTCAGAAAATTGGAGATTTTTACGCACTGAGTTCTATTGCGTAGGTAGTCAGCAAATATTCGGAGTGGGAGGCCACGTATTCCCAGTTCCTCTAGTTTCAACACTAGGTTGGGAATAGAAACTGTGTCAAAAGCTTTTTTTAGATCTAAAAAAATTGACACTACTTTCTTTTTGGCATCAATGTTTCTGACTATGTGACCTGTTAAGTTTAGAACAGCATCATTTGTCGACTTATTTCGGCGGAACCCAAACTGATTAGGTGATAAAAGGTTCTTTTCCTCAAGGTATTTGACGAGTCTCTTGTTAATAATGCGTTCCAGGATTTTAGACATTGAGGGTAAGACAGCAATGGGACGGTAATTATTAACACAGTTTCTATTCCCACCTTTGTGTATAGGATGGACAATAGCTTTTTTAAAGTACAAGGGGAATACACCTGTGCTGAGGCAGAGATTAAATAAGTATGTCATTGGGGGGACGAGCAGCTTTTTATAACGTTTCAGAAACTTAGTAGAGATGCTGTCCCATCCAATAGCAGCATCAGTTTTTAAGGACATGAGCAGCGCGTCAACCTCATCTTCATCAGTGTCGACCAACACAAACGAGTGTAGCGGCGCAGGTGTGGCATTAGTAACAAGTGGAGGGCGCCGGTCACCAGTTTGGTGAGTAAAGACACTCGCCAGGGTCTTTCCCATTTCGACAAAAAAGTCGTTCACAGAGTCCACTGACTGTTGGGGAGAAACTGAGGAGCCAAGTAAGTCAGTTGTGGGATTTTTAGAAACTTCAGTGTGTGTGACCCTCTTTATAATTTTCCAAACTTTTTTATTGTCATTGGCAGCCTCACTCAACTCCGCCCTATCGTACTCCCTTTTAAGATTTTTAATAATTTTAGTGCAGTAGTTTCTATATCTTTTAAATGTTATTTTTAGTACATGATTATTTGGGGATAGTTTCAGTTTTGTGTGCATTGCATCTCTGTTACGCGTGCAACGAAGCATACCAGGAGTCATCCATGGTTTAAGTAAGCGTTTGTGATTTGGTACTTTAACTATTGTGGTGTGAGAGTGTATAATATTATTAATAGTGTTGATGAAATATTGAGTGGCTTGATTAGCATCTGTATATTTATAGATTGATTGAAAGTCCACGCTATTTATTTCAGAGTCCAATGAGTTGTAATTGACTCTCGTAATGGTTTTGACGGCATTATTAAGTGGTTTACTTTGTCTGAGACAAAGCAAGACTGGGTTATGGTCGGTCACACAAGAGTCAATTACTACGGTGAGTGCTAATGCGTTTGTCTTAAGCATAACATGGTCCAGACAAGTGGAGTCGCGAGTAGGGTAAGTGTGTGCAGGAAGAAGTCCATGAAAAGCTATCAAGTTGAGATAGTCTGAAATACGATTTGGGCATGGGGTACTAGTAATGTCAAGGTTTACATCACCAAGAATAACTATATTTTTATATGAAGAGAGACTAATTAAGAGAGAATTTAAAGATTGCAAAAAGTTACTAATGTCTAATATAGAAGGTGACCGGTATAAGCATATAAACGCTTTGTCTGTGCCGAACGTCAGTACGAGGCAACTTGCGTCCATAAAATCTGGTTCCACGACAGAGTAGCTGCCCTCATTTTTAACATACAAGATGACTCCATCATTCTGATTTTTTAGTTGAGTAGAGCAGTAGTGCGAGTAATTTTCGATCGTCGGAATGGCGCTGTTTGATCTTAGCCAACACTCCGTCAATACAATAACTTCACATTCAAAGTTGATTCTACTAAGAAGTGTCAGAAGAGAGTCAAAGTTTGCGTTTACTGACCGAATGTTTTGGGTTATAATCTTGAACTGTTTAGCAGGGTCATTAATATAGGAGGAACATTCTTCAGGTTTACAGCGCAATGACGTAGACACTGACAATTGATCAATATGATGGTTTAAATCGCGCATGTTATCCACTTAGATTGATAAAACGGTAGGACACTAATGAAGGGTTCTGGATTTTCGATACGTTCTCTTTGAGGTGTATTGCTTGCTTATTTATATTAATGTATGGTCGGAATTCAGTCTGATGTGGTTTAGTGTAGTTTTTAACATTATGTTGACTTATGTAGGGATTAATCTGTATATAATATGTATATTTAGGAGTTTGTATGAAAAATATCAACGAATGAGTGTTATGTGTGTTGGTTGCAAGTATTTGTTTGCAGGTTACAGGTGTAAAAATGTGGGAATATCCAAGTAAGTGTTCAAGTAGCGAATTATAACGTTTGGTAAAGAAATAAAAATTAAAAAGTAAACATGCAGTGTACAACAATAATATCTTAATTAAAATATTAATAAGACTTAAGATATAGCTTAACAATAGTCAGTCTTCCATATTTATATTCTTTAAATCTAATTCACTATTTAAAGTGTATGCTGTCGCGCCCTCTTTCTTACGAATTAATATCTTTCCATGCGCAATCCAACAAAATTTAAAGCTATGAGTTTTACAAAAATCTCGAGCGAGGTAATGTATGCGTTTTGCCTTAGAGGTTAGACTTTCAGATACATAAATCGGTTTCGCAGGACCTCCTATTTGTAGGTTTACGGTAGAAAATTTACTATCCTGGTTTGATCTATTGTAGGATTTCAGTGATTGAATGATCTTTTCTCTCATAGTTGTCGTTGTGAGGTTAATAACAATTGGTTTATTTACTTCCGATTTGGTCTTTACGCGATAAACGTCTCGAATGTCAGAAATATTTATGGGAACGTTTAGAGCTTTGCCTGTATCAATAACAATTTTCGTTAGATTCTCTTTGGTTTCACGTCCTGCGAGTGGTATGTTCCTTAGTTCCAGACAAGTGGCCTTTTGATATCTTTCAAGGTTCTCGACCTTTTCTTCTAGGACCTGTATATATGCGAGGCTATCGTTTCGTTCAGCGGATAGCTTATTGAATTCCAACATAAGGTCATCGTATTTTTTTGATACAAAGTCGGCAGACTCTTTTAAGGCCACATTAAGGTCTTTAATTTCGGCCACAGCTGCCTGGAGCGATGCATATTTATCGTTCTGTTGCCTTTCAAAATTTGATACGAGGTTTCTCATTTCCGCCATAAACAAGTTAAACGGGAATCATGAAATTATTGTAAAGAATACCCCTTTTCTATATCAATATCGGTATAAAATCTCATAAATCTCATCTTAATCTTATACGTAACCAAAACAAACATTTGAATTCTTTCTTTATTTTTGAAACTTTTCCATTTTGGTCTTAAATCAAATCCAACGTATCCAATCCATGAGCTGATGATGGATTCCGTAGCGGTTAGGAGTTAGAGGATAACTGTTTAATAAAATATTATGAGGACGTAGGTATATTGGTTGTAGTCTTTCAAGTTTCAGGTTATTTAGGTGAGCTGATTATGGAATGTAGGTACTACTCTTCAATGGTTAGGAGTTGAAAGCAATAATAAGGGAATCTTGATTGAAGGTTAAGGTTAATGCGACAAGGTATCCCGCGAAATTCGAATTTTCTTACGTTTTCTGCAATTTGCTTGTCAGTGTCAGGTTTTATGTTAAGGCACTGAAAGCACCGAAACTAGCGCCACCCACATCTTATTTCTTTTACTCTTAAATCACATTAAATTTGAAATATCCAAAACAATATCATGCTGGTAAATAACCTGTAGTATTTTTAAAATCACTTTTCATGATTATAGACTTGATAAATTAAGTGAATTACTGATTAAAGATAAAAGTGGCCACCTTCTATTCATCAAATAGTCACTCAAGGAACCTTTATGAACTGAGAGGGTTGTATTGGTGATTCTAATCATTATTACTCGGTAAAGTCACAATTTGTTACGGTCGCGAATCCTATTTCGAATTTCGCGGGCTACCTTGTCGCATTCACCTTAAGGGTTAGGTTTCTTCTGTTGAATGTTAAATGCATAGTCAATATTTGTATTTGTAGTGGAAAAATAAAAAGACTTATTTGCAACTTTTTTTTTCTAAACTAAATAAAGCAGACAAAAGACACCGACTTTCGAATTAGTAAGTTTCCTTAGAGTACCTATATTTAAGTTAGGTGTGTATATATTCGTATGCCACCATTTTTTTTGAACAACTTTTTGCAAATATGAATAAATGTCTTTCTTTGTCAGTTTTTTTAATTATTACAAATGCCAAGCCAGGCCAGCCACATAATTATATCTGTCCCAAATGTAAGTACAAAATGTTTGGTCACCCTATTAGAAAGAGATGACATTCTCTTTCGAGGTAATCTCGCTCGGAACGCTTTTGAGCGGCACGTACACAGTCCAGATAGTATATAACGTCCTTGCACAGAACATGTATACGGTTTAGATGAACAGTGTTGCTAGCGTTTATTTCATCACGGTCGTAACGCGCGTAGACTAAAAAGTAAATATAATAAAATATACTATGATACGACTAAAGTTATTTACCTTAGTTCGCCTATATTTTTAGTTTTAAGATTCATATTGTATTTACCTCTTTGGGAATCTGAATAAAGTTTTTTTTTTTTTTTTTTTTTAAACGGTTTTGTGATATTTATATATTTTTTTTTGGAATAAGAATAAGAATTAATTTTGTTTGTTAGTAATCATTCCAGTCTTCTTCGTCGAGTCGCTGGCACGACAATTCCCACGACAGTCTGTTCACACAGACCGGCTCAGAGAGGAGATCAGATTTGTATCACATTTAAAACAGAGTTTTGAATCATTAATAAAGGATTTTTTTTCATGTCACTTCTGATAATATTGAAAATTCTAGAGAGCAAACCTAACCCGCTTAATGTGACTGTGAAATAGTAACAGGAGCCGACCGGCTGCCTCTGATGACGTCTCTTTGTTGACATTTTTGTTTTGTTGTCTGGCAACCTAAACCACCTTTGTGGTAAGCTGCGTACATACAGACCGGCCAAACGAACGCCAACGAACAGGTTTCATTGACCTTCGTTGCTGCAATCTGGCCGGTCTGTACGCGCCATGATGCAGTGGTAGTTTTCGCAAAAAAAATTCACTCACATTTTCATGATGATGCTGCGTCATGCTGGCCGGTCAGTACGCAGCTTTAGGGCGTGTGAAAAAAATCATGATAGTAGCATAATTACAATATTCTAACGAAAATAAAAGGAAAACTGTTACAGCTAAGTAGGCTTTACAAGTTTACGAGTAATAATCGACCAACTTTTAAAATGTACTCATAATAAATTATGAAATATTTTCCTTTAAGTTACATAACTTAAGAATTGCCAAACATAAGTGGCAGTGGGCAGGGCACATTGCTCGCAGAACGGATGCCCGATGGGGCCGGAAAGTTCTGGAGTGGCGACCACGAACCGGAAGTCTGGTGAAGGTTGCGGGGATCCGCTGGATGCGAGACGCACGGGCCCGGTCAATGTGGCGACACTTAGGGGAGGCCTATGTCCAGCAGTGGACGTCTTTCGGCTGAAATGATGATGATGATGATGTACATAACTTAAGGGAGCGCAGGTCTCAAAACTGCAAATGTAAAGAACAATGTCCAAAACGTCCCCACCCTTGTAGCACTTTAAAACCTATGTCAATCGAAGGGGTATAGTCAATTTCTCATTTTATTGTATGACACCGAAACTGAAATCCGCATCCGAAAAAAGTTATATCGTTATGAAGAAACCGAAATCAGTCACAATACTCACAATAATAATTATGTTACCAACCACGATACTTTTCTTTTTGTAATTATTACTGTGGAATGATGTCGTTCGGAGTTTTCAAACCTCGGAACTTAACCTTCTCCAGCGAGGTGTGAGACAGGGAGACGTCATATCTCCGAAGCTGTTCATCGCTGTACTGGAGGATGTTTTCTAGGTTCTGAATCGGGAAGGACTAACCGCATCAATGCATCAATGTAAATGGTGAGTACATCAGTCACCTTCCGTTTGCTGACTTTAGAGTGGCTGAGACCTTGGAGGACTTCAGAACAATGCTCGATGACCTCAGTAGAGTTTCCGAAAGAGTGGATCTTAAAATGAACATGATGTAGTGTGTGTAAGACAACCTCCCTATATAAATGTAACTTAGTATGTAAGTGGGGCATTAAAGGTTTATACTTTAAACAAGACGGTTCTTTCATTGGTCCCGAACACCGAACAGTACATGGCGACCCTGCCTGTAACTGGCGCTGGACCACCCGCGACCACCTACCGCGAATTACTCAGAAATTTAAACTAAGTACAATGTGTGTTCAACTCAGTACTTCAAATAACGGACTACAAAGAAACGGACGAGTTTTAATTAAAAATGTGTCAGTCAACCCAAAATAAGGAGGAGGTTTTTCTAAACCAAAACGCAGCTGGCTCCAATAATGGCAATGCGCAGCAAAACCTTGGCTGGCATCTAGGAGTAAATAGTCTGATTATGACCATTTTGGCTGTTATGGGACTGATTGTGTTCCTATACATGGCATACAAATTCTATGAAAAATGCCATAAACAGTGGATAAGACAAGAAGTATTCCACGCTACGTTCCGGAGCTTCCGAGCTTCTTCAGGACGCAGGACATCACCGCCGATTGCTGCTGAGCGTACAGTGGGTGCAGAGCCTACAGGAAAGTGAGTGCGTGAAGTGATGTCAAGTGCGCGTATTATTGCCTCAATGTGCTAGTGCGATAGTGCGATAAATGTTCGGTGTGACCTCTCCATAATTTACCAGGACTTGTAAGGATTTTAACTTTTAATATTACTTTAATATTAGTATGTAATTATGTATCTTGTAGACCTCTTCGATTTTTAAAGCAAATGCCAAGCTTGTTTTTATTTTTTTAAATAAAATAATATTTTTGTTTAAGATTATGTAGGTAAGTACCTATCTTCTGGTATGTTATTATAAAAAGTGTTATGGCTGATGACCTTAATGAAATTTTAACAAAACTCAAATATATAAAAGATTATCTCACGAAGTTGGGACCAGCCAGGAGATCGGTACAAGATTTAAGTGCTAAATATAAACAAGCTAACGACTTGTATGATAAGTTTAATGTTATTTGCACGCACATAGAGTATAAGGTATCGATAGGAGAAATTAAATTATCAGATTTTAAACTTTTAGAAGACACATATGCAAACATAAAATCTACTTTCCTTAAAGTAAAATCACTTTGCTCTGTTGTGGAATCGGAAAACATAAACTCCAACATGGAAAAATTTGATTTAAAAACGGCAATTTCATTGCTGCCTGTAATGACTGGTGACGAAAATGTTACCAAACAATTGATAGCCAACGTAGAGATGTATGAAGCTATGTTAAACGACACAGATAAAACATCCTTAATTAGTTTTTTATTAAAATCAAGGTTGTCGGAAAATGCGAAATTGCGAATGTCTCAAAACTATTCTTCAATTGCAGAATTAATAAGGGATATGAAATGTTTCTTACTGTCGAAAAAGTCCGATACGGCAATCCAAAGTCAATTACAGCGAGCAAAGCAAGGTGGAAAGACTACAGAAGATTTCGGTAAGGATATCGAGACTATGTTTGTTGACTTGACCATTTCACAGGCCGACGGGGATTCTCAGAAGTACGAAATTTTAAAATCAATAAACGAGAAAAATGCGATTAAAAGATTTTCGGACGGCCTGAGAAATAGTCGTGTTAGTACTATTGTAGCGGCACGCAATTATAGCACGCTGAAAGATGCTATCAGGGGAGCAATGGACGAGGAGCTATCGTCGCAACCTGAAAGCTCAATTATGAATTTCGGGCACACTAGAGGTAAGTTTAATAACTTTCAAAATCGTGGATTTGGTCATCTGAGAAGATATAACTATATGAGGAGACCTATGGCGCAGCCGATACGTGGAAGAGGAGCGCGTACGGAAAATAACTTTGGTAACTATCATACGAATAACAGAGGTAGGTCTAATTACTATAATCGTGGTAACCGCGGATACCAAACTACGTATTATTCTCGAGGAAATAGGTTCCAAAATAATAGAAATAGTAATAACCAAATGAATATGGCTCAACCAACGACATCGGAAAATTCTCGGGAAAACCAACAGAAAAATTCGGAAAAAGTAGAATCAGTGCATAGTTTTTTTCGTGCATAATAAAACAAATACGATATGTGACAGCATAAATTCGGTTCCCATGAGTTTATTCGGCGTTACTCAGAATTGGTTAGTTGACACGGGTGCATCATTGTCCGCCGTGAAGTACGAGAAATTAGTTTCGCAAGACATTCCATTTCATGTAGAGAGAATTTGTGTCAAAGGTATTGGTGGGAATATTTATTCTGATGGGTATGTTTATTTGAACTTACAAGTAAACAATACCGAATTGACTCATAAGTTTTACGTATTTAAAAATTTACCATGTCGTACAGATGGAATCTTAGGTCAGGACTTTTTAACTAAATTTAATTGCATATTGAACTACGAATTAAATACTTTGTCCATTCAAACAACTGTAGGTACTATTATCGTAGACTTAAGAATGGGAAAACTTGGTATTAACAACTATATGGTAGTACCACCACGGTGTGAATCGGTACATTACGTCGACACAAATATAGATCGAGATTGTGTCATATTCCCGCAAGAACTTTGTGATGGAATTTATTTAGCAGGTGCGATCGTTTCTCCGAAGTCAGGAGAAATACCTTTAAAGATTTTAAATACCAGGGACAATTCTGTACAACTGAGTTATTTTACACCACACATAGATTATTTAAGTAATTATAATATTTGTAATTTCGAAACAAATGCAGTTAACGCAGATAGAGTGAAAAAGTTATTTAGGCTTTTGCGTTTGGATCACTTAAATACGGAAGAGAGAGTATCTATTGAGAATATTTGTGCGAAGTATTCAGATGTTTTTTATATGGATGAAGATAAGTTCTAATATTTATCAACAAACTATACAACTGAAAGACAATGCTGTACCAGTTTATACTAAACCGTATAGGATACCAAAATCGCTAAAACCAGAAATGGATAGGCAAATTGGAAAGATGTTGGAAGAAGATATCATAGAAGAATGCCAGAGTGAATGGTCTAGCCCAATACTTCTTGTACCAAAAAAGAATGAAAATTCGGACGAGAAGAAATGGCGCGTTGTGATAGACTATAGAAAGCTGAATGAAGTAGTGAAGGACGATAAATTTCCATTGCCTAATATAAACGATATATTAGATTCTCTGTCTGGTTCTGTGTATTTCAGTCATCTGGATTTGACACAGTCATACTATCAATTAGAACTTTGTCCGGAAAGTCGAAAATATACTGCTTTTACCACAAATAAGCAATATCAATTGAAAAGATTGCCAATGGGTTTAAAAATTAGTCCAAGTGCGTTTAGCCGCGCTATGACAGTAGCCATGTCCGGTTTAAATTATGACAAGTGTCTTATTTATTTAGACGATCTTGTTTGCTTCGGCCGTAATATTAATCAACATAATAAGAATTTAATCGATATTTTGGAAAGATTGCGAAAAGTTAACCTTAAAGTTAACCCGCTTAAATGTAATTTTTTGAAAAAGGAATTGTTGTATTTAGGACACGTGGTTTCAGATAAAGGCGTTAGCCCAGACCCACAGAAAACCAAAGCTATTCAAAATTATCCTAGGCCATCTAAATCAAAAGATTTGTAGCATTTGCTAACTATTATCGAAAATTTATTCCTTATTTTGCCAAACTTACTATCCCATTAAATTTATTGTGTCGTAAAGGCGTTCAATTTAAATGGACCAAAGAATGTGAGAGCTCATTTATACAACTAAAACAATCTCTCATGTCTCCACCAATATTGCAATACCCAGATTTTTCTAAGGACAATGAATTTATTTTGCATACGGACGCGTCTGGCGTCGCAATGGGGAAGAAAACTGTCAAATAGTTCCACGTAGAGGGCGCTGTGCGTTGGCTACAAACAAACTGTCTAACTCCATAGAAATTGAACAATATCTTAATATTTTGTGACTCTTTTCAATATTATGGGTCGTTGTGTAGCCTTTGGATGCGAAGAAATAGGCGTTGTCAGATTTCCAAGAAATTTGCGCACGAAGAGAAAGTGGGAAAAGGCACTGAAACTAAAAAATTTCAAAACAAGTAATTTTTCGAGGTTATGTGGGAAACATTTCAACGAAACAAACTACGAGACCACTTCTAAGGCGACAGGTTAGTACGATACCTATTATTAATTCTGACTTTTATTAATAATTTGAATGTGTGGGAGAAACAAGGGTCGAACGTTGACTTGGTTTCTCCCACTTCAAGTCAACGTTCGCTCATGGGGGATTTAAGCCACACTGATATATGCCAAGTATTAACATTACCCAATATTGTTTCAGGCTTTCCACTCCAACGCAAAATTTTGAAGAAATCTGCTGTGCCCTCTATATTTTGTTGGAATGAATCACAGAGTGTCACCTCAGCTCGAACTGAGCGATTGCAACAGAGAAATGCAAGGCGTTGCTTATTAGCAAGCCCTTTAATATCAAACGAACCACTGCCATCTACCAGCTTTGATCTTATTCCAGACATAAGAATTGGTTGGGTGGGGAAATGGGTTCTTTTCAAATAACTATACATTTTTTAACATTTTAACAAATGATGTATTACCTTAGTTTGTTTATTATTAGATCAATAAAAAGCAAAAAGTTAGTGAGTGAAGTTTATTTTACAACTTGTAGAACCATAATATTGCCCAGAAAACAGCTAAAAGTCGATAAAATGTTAAATCTATTGTACTTTTCGACAAGCTCCGCTTTCTTTCCTTGTTGCGTTGCTCCTCGTTTTTTCAATTCCTCCTTCAACTGGGTGATACGCCAGGTAGCATACATTGTGCAGCGACAAATTGAGTTAAAAAAACCCGCGCAAATACTTGAAAAATCGTCCACACAATGCAAACATTTATTTAAAAAAAATTGACATGTGTAGCCAAACACCAGCGCCATCTTGCGGCGAAGTTTCCAGGAAACAACCCCATTGGTTCTATCTTATGTAATAAAAACGATTTACCAATAGCGTATGCAAGTCGTACATTAAATAAAGCAGAAGTTAATTATCCAACGATAGAAAAAGAGTTGTTGGCCATAGTGTGGTCAGTGCGTTATTTTCGACCTTATTTATATGGTAAAACATTTACTATAAAAACAGATCACAGACCATTAGTATATTTATTTAAAATCAAGAGTCCAAGTACTCGTTTAATAAAATTTAGGTTAAGTCTAGAGGAATATGACTTTATGATTGAGTATGTGAAAGGGGCGAATAATGTGGCTGCAGACGCATTATCTCGCATAGTTTTGACATCGGATGAGTTAAAAGAGATGAATAGACATTCAATAACGGTTATGACTAGGCGAATGAAGAGAATGCAAGATGATGTGCCTAGAGATCCTGATTCGGTTGCTAACAATTCTACAGATTGCAAGGCTGATCACCCGAATGTCGTAGAAATGCTTAAAAAACCGAACGCAGGAGTGGAAATGAAATACGGGACTTATAACAATAAAAATAGTGACGAGACATGTGTACAATATGACACATTCTTATATTTACCTTCAAGGTACATAATTTACACCGATATTGATACTCGATCATGTACTGCGCGAGCCGCGTTCGTGAGAGATATACAATCTTTTTGTAATAAAATGAATATTCAAGAAGTATATATTATGAAAGATAAAAATAATATTCAATTAATAGAATGGTTAACCAATGAGATAAAAAATAATTCAAAGTGGTCCGGACCACGACTTTGTGTTATTAAAGGAGTTACTAGAATAGATGATGTTGACGACAGGAGAGTCATATTAAATGATTTTCATTTATTGCCCACTAGTGGACATGCAGGCGTTAGGCGCATGCTAAATAATATTAAGCGTTACTTCTATTGGCCAAATATGTGTGAGGATGCCACTCGTGTGTCAAGCTTGCAAAATAAGCGGTTGTCAAAAGTTCCCCAACTGTCACGTTGCAATATAAGCGGTCGTGTTCCCGCGATTTCTAAAAACCGTTAAAATACTGTCAAAACTATGCCTGTCTTGCTCAAACTTGCCCAAAGTGTAGTGAAATAGACAAGGATGAAAATTGGATACTCAGTTTCGTAGTAATATTCGCCCCCCAACGTGTACCCGCCGAGTCCCGCGTCCAAGCCAGTCCGGTTCAGAGCGCTTTCGCGAGCGGCGCCCGCATCAAAGACAGTTGTATAATTTTAGTGATTTTTGGTGGTTTTTGGTGGCTTGGAGGTGTTATTATTATGAACCGGTAAGTACTGAACTGTTTTTAATAGCTTGATTGTGTGTTTGGCGTGAATTCCGGCAGAAATACCTAGGTCAAAGAACTCGTCCGCTATGCCTACCGTAATGTCAACGTATAAATAATCAACGTCCCATGTCAGGTCATTTGTCCACCTAGTGGAAGGCCTTCCAACGCAACGTCTTCTGGTTCGCGGTCGCCACTCCCTTGCTTTTCGGCCCCATCGGTTATTCGTTCTGCGAGCGATGTGCCGTGCCCTGCTCATTGCCACCACTTGAGTCTGGCACTTCCCGGTCTAAGTCGGTAACCTCGGTAAGCTCAGAAGCTCCGAGCATAGCCCTCTCCATTGCCCTCATACTTTAAACCTTCTGATGAGACTGATAGTGAGCGATCACATTCAGGTCTCGTATGTAATCAATGACAGTACACACTGATCATAGACTTTCGTCTTGAGATACTGCGGTAACTTGGACGAAAAGATCCAACTCATCTTCCGTAACGCTGCCCAGCCGAGTCGGATTCAACGATGGACCTCTTTCTTGAAGTTAGACCTACCTAACAAGACCGTTTGTCCAAGGTAGTATAATCGTCCACAACTTCGAGTGTAGAGTATCCGATCTTGATAGGAGTGGGTGTTACATGCAGTCAACATGACCTTGGTTTTGTCCATGTTCATTTTAAGAACCACTCTTTCCGAAACTTTACTGAGCATCGAGCATTGTACTGAGGTCCTCCATGGTCTCAGCCATAACCACTATATCGTCAGCAAACCGAAGGTGAATGATGTATACTCGCCATTGACATTGATGCCTAGTTCTCTCTAGTCCAGAACCTTGAAGACATCCTACAGTACAGCGGTGAACAGCTTCGGAGATATGACGTCTCCCTGTCTCACACCTAGCTGCCGATGCGTAGGTTCAGAGGTTTGAAAACTCCGAACGATATCATTCCACAGTAATAATTACAAAAAGAAAAGTATCGTGGTCGGTAACATATCATTATTGTGACCGATTTCGGTTTCTTCTTAACGATATAACTTTTATCGGATGCGGATTTCAGTTTCGCTGTCGTACAATAAAATGATAAGATGACTATGGCCCTTCGATTGACATAGGTTTTAAAGTGCTACAAGGGTGGGGACGGTGTCCATACATTTTTGTGCATTGTTCTTTGTTTTATTTTTATAAATAAAGATCATCGTTCGTAGGCAGGTAGACAGTGACAGGCCACCCTGTCACTGTCTACCTGCCTACGAACGATGATTAATCAGTTTAGTCAGGTCACATATTTTGATGGGCAACTACGGAACCCTACATTGTGCGTGGTCCGACATGCACTTGGCTGGTTTTTGATCGTTCTTCAAGGAGTGATAATGATGGTTTAAAAAAATACCTAAGTATTTTATTTTCTACTAGCTGCTGCCCGCGACGTCGTCTGCGTGAACGCTATACAGCACCAAAAATACCTTTCCATTTACCCGTTTCTTTTTTACATTTCATATCTACAGAAAGTGCAGTAACAGAGGGAGACTTTTTTTTTTGTAAAATTGACCTTCAAAAAGTGCTGATTTTCAGCCTGCTTTAGTCATAAGTTGTGACTGAAGCAGATGGAGAAAAAAATGAATTAGGATAAGAATGGGGTAAAAATACATCATCATCATCATTTCAGCCAAAAGACGTCCACTGCTGGACATACCTAGGCCTCCCCCAGGCGTCGCCACATTGACCGGTCCCGTGCGTCTCTCATCCAGCGGGTTCCTGCAACCTTGACCAGGTCATCGGTCCACCTAGTGGGAGGCCTTCCAACGCAACGTCTTACATACTTAAAGGACTTCTCGATAAACCATAGTAGTGGTTTGGCTCTCCGCAGTCAAAATGTTTATAGAGTCAGGACTGGTGACGCGGGAGCAAGCGAAGTACAATTGCCCGTGTGAGAAGCAGTTCATCTGGAGGTCGGTTCGCAGATAGGTTCCGAAGAAGCATAATCGGGACACCGACCTTCAGCTTGATGGTATGCGCTGGAAGTCCACTTGCTGACAGGGAGTTCAGAAATTCCACAGGATAACGTGTGGCGTCATCTTGCTCGACCACAATGTCTATAGATGTGAAGACCACTTCATTCCGCTCAATTTCCGAGAGAATGCATTCGTTAATTGCTGCAGCCTGATCATTTTTGGGCGTCAAAATAGCCCGCTCACACACCCAACAACTCTGTTGGTGCGGTATACGACCGATGTCCCCGTACACACAGCGAATGGGTTCTTCTTAGATGGATACAACTATAATGAGAGATTCTGGAAGCACCACCTGTCCACCTCTCTCCTCTGGTAGAGTGCCTTCGCCAAGACTTAGAAAGACATCGAAGAATTCTTGAGCACGTGCATTGCCGCCGAGCCGAGCTCTCATACTAATGGTCAAGCGCAGAGGGCGATCTCGTGATCACAACGAAGATCGTTTCAATGAAGCATTCACCTCGTCAGCCCTCAATCCCCGCGTCACCACGGGAAGCGTTTGTCGGAAATCGCCACTGAACAGAACTGTGACACCACCCATCAAATGTTCGTTCCTGCGGATGTCCTGCAGGGTTCTGTCCACGGCCTCAACTACCTTCCTATTGGCCATCGTACACTCATCCCATACGATCAGTGAGCAATCCTTGAGCACGGGTGCCTTATCACTGTTACGTGACGCACCACAAACAGGCGTTTCGGCACTCTCTAAATCGATAGGAATTTTAAACATGACATGTGCTGTCTTGCCACCCGGAAGCAGTGTGGCAGCGATTCCCGACGACACTACAGCAATGGCAATTTTGCCTTGCCTCCTGACCTCTGCAAGTATGCCAGTTGTAACAAATGTTTTTTTCTGTTCCACCAGGAGCATCCAAGAAAAACATTTTACCCTGGTTTTGCCCAACGCTTTCAAGGACGGTGTCATAAATTTGTTTTCGCTCTGAAGAGAACTAAGCGACATGGTCATTTCGTATGGTAGTCATTACACCCGGATCGTAAAATGCCTCAGCGTTTTACTCCTGATTTCCGCGGTCTTGATGCGGTAATGATTGGGGAGCTGGTAACCCATATTCGACCAGTGGATTGCCGCCGATAGAAATGACCACGTGTTGAAGTGAACTGCAACAGGTGTTCAGCACGCGTTCATCAGTTACTTCGACTTCGTCTCTAGTAGCACGCCTCAAAAGCTCGGAGAATATCTTCAGTCAGATGATGGCGATACTTCTCCCACAATGCTACCAGGTTTGCGACTCCAAAAAACACCAAGATGACGGCAAACAGATGACGCATGCGGCTGGGACTGTTACTGACGCTCGCCTCCGCGAAGGTGTCATCCCAGTTTTGGTCACCGTCCTGAAGGTGACTTCGAGGCTGCGCGGTAAGTGGGATACTCCACGCCATCAAATGTCCTCAGAAAGGCGAAAGACGTTGGGCCTCGGACCGTGTGAAGTAACAACCGCAGAAAATAGCATTCACCATTATTCAGGTGCACGCACGGTATAAACTCTACCCAATGCGGTATCCTTGAAAATTCCCGGAAAACCTTCCACAGCACGTCCTCGTCGATGTCGGTTAAATACACCCCTTTCCCTTTCTTTTTTTTGAACTGCCTCGTTGGTCTAGTGGTCGTAAGCGCGACTGCTGTGCATGAGGTCCTGGGTTCGATTCCCGGGTCGGACATTAAGTGCTATTGGGTTTTTCATTAGAAATTTCCCAGTAGTAGGCCGGAGTTTGGAAGTTGGCGGTATATGTATCCCCCGTGCCTCGGAAAGCACGTTAAGCCGTTGGTCCTGCGCCTGATCTCTCTCTGGTCGTGTCGGATTGCCGTCCCATCGGACTATGAGAGGAAAGGAACAGAGAGTGCACCTGTGCCTGCGCACACACTTGTGCACTATAATATCTCCCGCGCAGTTGGCTAATCTCTGCTAAGATTGGTCGCCGTGGCCGAAAACGGTCAGGAGGACTATTACTATTACACCCCTTTGCTTGTCGTATGTGTAATATGAAGGCACTTCGTCATACGTAAGGAACCTCGCAAACTGGTCGATTTCACAGAGCCTGAAAAATGCCAAGACAGTTGTTTGGCGCGGATTTTCCAAGCGCTCAGCAACGTTGTCGGGATCAAAATATATGCGCTGGCTGTTCTCCAGGTGGACGTCTAAGAACATGCACAACTCCATCTATGACTTTTAAAAACAACTATTAAGCTCGCCAACATGATCAAATTTAAATTATATAAACCCAAAAAGGCTTACACATGTAATTCGACTTGATGTTTTTGAAATCCCATAGATGGCGCTGCAGCGCTGCTTTGAAAAAAAAATTCGTGGTACTACATAAATTCATTTAATTATGTTTATTGGCCTAAGTTACTTTTATTGCGTGTTTTTTATAGTGTGAAGCTAGCTTATAGCATGGTTAACATAATAACAACATTTAAATATGGGTCGTTAGATTACACGTTCTTACAGAATGCGTTGAAGAAATAAAGGTTCACTGCTCGTTCCCCGTAGGTGATAGCGCGATAATATGTCTATATATATAAAAGGAGAACTGACTGGGTGACGTATCAACGTACAGCCGAAACTACTGGGGCTAGGAATGTGAAATTTTGCACACGGCTTCCTATTATATGTAATGTAGGGGAGCACTAAGAAGGGGTTTTTGGAAATTTAACCTTTAAGGGGGTGAAAAGGGGGATGAAAGTTTGTATGGAAAATCTTATTACTTGTGTTTGGAATGTGAAATTTTGCACACGGCTTCCTATTATAATGTAGGGGAGCACTAAGAAGGAGTTTTTGGAAATTTGCCCTGTAAGGGGGTGAAAAGGGGGATGAAAGTTTGTATGGCAAATCGTCACTTTTGTAGTTGAACCGACATACACGCGGGCGAAGCCGTGGGCAAAGTGCTAGTAGCCTATATGTAGACCCGACTCCTAAGTAATATTCGTGCCAAATTTGAAGTAAATCCATGCAGTACTTTTTGAGTTTATCCCGGACATACATACAGACAAACAGACAAACCGACAAACCGATTAACCGACAAACAGACAGAAATTCTAAAAAACTATATTTTTGGCTTCGGTATCGATTGTAGATCACATTCCAAGTATTCTTTTTAAAAAATATTCAATGTACCTACAGTTTTGACTTTCCTACCATTTTATTAAATGTATAATATAATATAGATATATTTTTTAATTGTCTTGCTCATCTCTGAAACGAATTAACGATACAATGTTTTTAAGAAGAAAATGCACTACTCCATCTATGACTTTTATAAACAACTATTAACCTCGCCAACATCAATCAAATTAAATTATTTATAACCAAAAAGGACTTACACAGTCATGTAAGTCGACTTGATGTTTTTGAAATCCCATAGATGGCGCTGCTTTAAATTGTCTTGTTACTACAATTATAATTATTATTATGTTTATCGGCCTAAGTTACATAAATTGCGTGATTTTCATAGCATGAAGCTAGCTTATAGCATGGTTAACATAATAACAATATTTAAATATGCGTCGTTAGATTACACGTTGTTCCAGAATGCGTTGAAGAAATAAAGGTTCACTGCTCGTTCCCCGTAGGTGATAGCGTGATAATATGTAGCCTATATGTAGACCCGACTTCTAATTAATATTCGTGCCAAATTTGAAGTAAATCCATTCAGTACTTTTTGAGTTTATCCCGGACATACATACAGACAAACAGACAAACCGACAAACAGACAGAAATTCTAAAATCTATATTTTTGGCTTCGGTATCGATTGTAGATCACACCCCAAGTATTCTTTTAAAAAAATATTCAATGTGCAGTTTTGACTTTCCTACCATTTTTACCCACGACGGAACGGAGACGGTATTATATGCGTTTGGGGTGAGAGGTTGTTTGTTTGTGTGTTTGTGCAAATACATATTGTCATTTTTCTCCAAAACTACTAGTCCGATTTTGATGCAGTTTTCAGTTATGGGTTCGGGTTTGATTGGTGCATGTTCTTAGATAGGTGTTACGGTGAAAACTCACCAGGGGGCGCTGCAGCAAACATTTTTTGTGCAAATCAAAGTTGCCATTTTTCTCCAAAACTACAAGTCCGATTTTGATTCAGTTTTCAGTTATGGGTTTAGGTTTGATTGGTGCATGTTCTTAGATAAAAAAAAAAAAAAAATGTAAAAAGTTTAAAATAAAAAGCAAAATTAAAAATTTTGAAAAAACCCACGACTGTTAAAAATTAATTGAAAAAAGGATAAAATAACATAAAACACCCACCTTAAAAAACCCAAGAATGTACGTCGGGAGCTGAACATTGCAAAACTGGTTCATTTAATGGCAGCCCCCGACGGACATTCTTGGGTTTTGGCGGGAAAAAGACAATTTACAGAACTAAAATAATGATAAAATATATACAAGTAGCAAAAAGAGAAGAATTACAGGGCGTCAAAAAATTCGTCCACATTGCTGTCAACAGGAAAAGTGCCCAGAAGGCTGGCAGCATTGACTGTCGCAACCCCGTGCAGGGCACGCCACGATAGTGGCGGTAAGTCCCCTCTTTGAGGAGTGGCTAGAGAGGAGCCACGGCGCCCTCACCTTCCGTCTGACGCAGGTCCTCACCGGACACGGATGTTTCGGGAGGTACCTGCACCGAATCAGGCGGGAGGAAACGCCCGGATGCTTCCACTGCGAGGATCGACCGGAGGACACGGTGGAGCACACTGTGGAGGTGTGCCCTGCTTGGGCGGAGCCCCGCCGTGTTCTCGTAGCGGCGATCGGCGGCGGCGACCTCTCGCGTCCGGCCCTGGTGCAAGCCATGGTCCGGGGCGAGGAGGAATGGGACGCCGTCGCCTCCTTCTGCGAAGCAGTGATGCTAGCGAAGGAGGTGGCGGAACGAGAGAGGGAGAGAACCTCTCAACGTCCCAGCCGCCGCGGAAGGCGCGGAAGGCGCTCCGGGCGTCGGGGGCCACGTGATGGCTTCCGGCCACCGTAGACGCGGGCCTGTGGTCGGTGAGTAATGGGCTAGCTCGCCGTCCGGCCGTCGTCATGACGGCAACAGACCGTGTCGGCGGCGCGTTCGTGTTCCACGCGCGCCTCAAAGAGATGTCAGCAAGGAGGGGTCCGCAAGGGCCGACGCCCGTCGGGGCCGCGGTATTTTGTACTAGATTACGTGGCCTCGGCACAAGGGCAAAGTAGGAACATGGGTTTGGTTTTTAGTCAGTAGAAGTCTGACACTCCCCTTCGCTCTGCCCAAGAGCGGGGGGGGGGGTCATTCGATGATTTTCCACCCACCAAAAAAAAAAAAAAAAAAAGGCTGGCAGCATTACCACGTTGGATGGCAATGCTGATTCTTTGGCCAAAGAATAGGCCAGCCCTCTGGTCACGTGAAGAGTCGACCAACCGCTTGGCAATTTCCTTAAAAATTAGGTGAGCACTCGGACCCCAAGGCCCCAGTGTTTCAACCCCAAACGGCTCAAACACATAACTGCCAATTAAGTTGTTGTATTTGCGCCGCTTGAGGTTTTCAGCACCTGCAGCAGCCGCCCCAGCACAGCTCACCGTGCTAGGAAGATGGGATGGCGCAAGGGTGTCGACGCAAGTTGCGTCCCACACCAAAGGCCTACCCAACTTCCACGGCATTATGGTCATACCATCAGGGCCCCGAGTCTGCTATTCAATAGTGTCAGAATGGTCGATCATTGATCTCATAATGGTTGATTTACGACGAGCCAAAAAGTACCTTAAGTCGACAGTCATAAGGTACTTTTTGGCTTGTCATCAATCAACCATTATGAGATCAATGATCGACCATTCTGACACTATTGAATAGCAGACTCGGGGCCCTCTCGGGGGTCTCTTCCCATCGACGCGTGCCAACCCATTGGGTTCCAAAACAGCAGGCACACCGGCGGTGGCCAGAGCACGTCGGATGAGATCATTAATGCTGGCGTGCCGCGCAATCCGACCTGCGCTCTTGCTGCAGGAAAGGCCATGGTGTCCGAGGCTGTCGACTACTTCACCACATTGACAGCGATGTGGAGCCCCACACGCAGCACCCAAACGCAAACATAAAAAAAGTAATTGTTATTTTGAAAAAGAATGGTGGTGATTATAAATAAAATAAATATTAATAATAAATTATGTTTTTTTTTTTTTAATAATGGCCAGTTAGAAGCATAGACAAAATGAAAAATAAGTCAAAATATTTTTTGTCTGTGGTGTGTTTCGTTTCTTTTTAGGGTTCCGTAGTCAACTAGGAACCCTAAAAACCCTTCCGTAGTCAACTAGGAACGTATCAATCACGCCGACAAAGTGCTAAAATAAAAATTGGAAAAAAATGTTTTATTAGGGTAGCCCCCCTATATGTAAAGTGGGAAGTGTTTTTTTTTTTATTTTAACCCTAACGTGTGATATATTGTTGGAAAGGTATTTAAAAATGAATAGGGGTTTACTAAAATCATTTTTTGATAATGTCAATAATTTCGGAAATAATCGCTCCAAAAGTAAAAAATAAAGCGTCCCCCCCCTCTAACTTTTGAACCATAAGTTTAGAAAATACGAAAAAAATCTGAAAAGTAGAACTTTATAAGGACTTTCTAGGAAAATTATTTTGAACTTGGATGGAAACAACAGATGGAAACTGCAGTTAACCAATATAATTTGGTTCCTGAATCGTATGAGCGCCTATACAATCCAGAGGTCAAGTTTCATTGGCCCGTATTTCAAACAAAAAAAGAATTATTACTACGGAACCCTACACTGAGCGTGGCCCGACACGCTCTTGGCCGGTTTTGTTTTTTTATTTACCGCCAAATTCAGTATTGTAAAATTGAGTGTTTTATGAATTTACATCGGGTGGTCATATTCTTTCAAATATTTTGTCACGATTCACCCTTTCACTAGGTATAGACCAGGTAGGTAGGTACCTACTTGCTACAGATTGAAATTGGTTGGTGAGTGTTTTATTTTATTATGGTTAGGTATGATATTCGATCTGCTACGAGGACGCTTTTAGGCCGAACGTTATTGTATTTTTTTTCCTAAACTATTAAAATGGAAGATCGCTGGAATTTTAATAACATGATAAGTACGTTGGAAGATTTTGTGTTTTATCAATAGTTACGTGAAATAAAACTTGAGTCAAAACCTTATGTACTGCGACGTGGAAAAGAAATGGAAAAGTGAGCAGTAAACACTCTTTTTTTTGGGGCAGTCGTGTAAAAACAAATGACAATCAAAGTCCCGAAGTTAGTGTCCAACAGAGACATTCAAGAGATTTTTAAGTAGGTAGGTCCTGTACGCAAACAGATAGAGCGGACATTGGGACTATTGTTATACAAAATTGTTGATCTTAGGGGTGGAGTTCGTTTTGGTGGTGTCGGCGTCCGCAAAATGTCTAGTGTAGATAACGTTAAACGTAAAACTAAATATATTTCATAGCATTTAACGTTAAACGTTCCTGTCTTCTGTCCACAGCACTGATAAACGAACCAGATTTTTTAACTCTCCCTGGTTGACTCGGAAGTGCCGTGCTTGACCGATGCAGATAACGCCTGGAAAGCCCGGATACGGATCGGCCCGAGAACCCAGAGACAGTGGGATTAGCCGCGCTGCAGGTTGGTACAGAATAACCTTTTTTTTTTTTGGTGTGTGGAAAATCATCATAACCCCGGGGTCCCCGCTCTTGTTCCTTCGCCCTTGTGCCGAGGCCACGTCATCTCTTTCGATAATCCGCAGGCCCGACGGGGTACAGAATAACCTTATTAATGTATAGATACATACGTCTACCAATACTGGTGCAGAGCGTGCCCGCTTTCTGGCTGTGGGTGAGTAGGAGTTCTGACTTCATGCACTACTGTCACCATCATATAATATAGGCGCTTTGCTAGGTGACACAACCTTCTAGCAAGCTAGCTGGTCTACGATTGGGAACTCAGTGGGCGTCTCCACAATCCGTCAATGTGGTGGACCAGTCGACTGCCTCGGACACCATACCCTCGCAGGTCGGTTTTGCCATACTTGATTGCGTGGCATGCCAGCATAAATGATCTCATCCAATGAAACAATGAAATTATACAGGCAGTTTCAATATTCATTATTGATTTATTTGAAAGAATTGGGTAGTATTTAAACGAGTGACTGTAAATGAAAATTTTAAGTTACAAAAATAATTAATTTAGGTCACAGAATTACTAAGTGAGCGACTGACTGTGAGCGACAAGAAATCAACAGACAAACATTAATTTGAGCTACTTAAAATACAAAATGAGTAGCTTCATAATTTTTGAGCGACCCAATATTTGTATGAGTGACAACGTTACGTCCTGCATTTTTTTCAATATTTGGCAAATGATTTATTTATACTGAACGGCATTTTATCTTAAATGAAGTGTTTCGATTAGAAAAATCACTTTGAAAAATACTATAATGAGTGAGTAATGACCGCACTTTTTTTTTTGAAAATGTTCCTACGAAATAACTATTTGAAGAAACACTTTTAGCTAAGAAATTTAATTAATTAAGGGTAGGTTGCATGTATTCCGAAAAAATAAAGCAATATCGAGGGTATAGTGCTCAAACCCAATAAGTGTCGAAAAATCAAAAATCGTTTTAATGTATTTAATATGTAAATAATCAAATGAAGGGTTCTCTATTGTGTCACCTAACTTTTTTATCCGTAATTTAAAATGCCATAACTTTTTTTGTCCTAATCATCATTTGTCCGAATGATAACTTACCCGAACTAAATATCACATAATATCACATGCCATAAAATTGAAATCCCTAAATATAATATGACCTAAATCCATTTGTCTTTTAAATTACAATCAATAATATACGAAAGACATAAAAACGTTTTCCATAAAAGTTGTAAGTCCTAAATTAAAATAACACAATGTTTATTTATCATAATAATATATGTCACGTCACTCATACATGCAACGCATGTACTCCATGACGCGCGCTCGCTTCGCTCGCATATTATATAACACTAATATCTTCTGTCCCCGAAGTGCCGGGCCTCCGCCGGCCTCCTTCGTCGGCCTACGGCCCGGTGCCCATGCCGCCCATAAAGGATACTGTAGCGAGACGGTGATTCATCCACTTAGCGGACGACTAGCAACAAACAATCTGTAGTTTTCATTTAAAAAAACCCACGACAGTTAAAAATTAATTGGAAAAAGGATAAAATAACATAAAACACCCACCTTAAAAAAACCCAAGAATGTCCGTCGGGGGCTGCCATTAAATGAACTAGTTTTGCAATGTTCAGCACCCGACGGACATTCTTGGGTTTTTTTAAGGTGGGTGTTTTATGTTATTTTATCCTTTTTCCAATAAATTTTTAACTGTCGTGGGTTTTTTTCAAAATTTTTAATTTTGCTTTTTATTTTAAACTTTTTACTTTTTTTTATGAACTTTTTTTCTTTTTTCTATGACTTTTGCTCATGAAGGAGCGGCGTGAGATGATCCTGCAGTCTTCGGACGAGGCTCGGCAATGCCGGCAGCTCAATAGACGGATCTCCAAATCCTTGAAGAGCGACCTCCGCCGCTTTAATACCGAGCGTATTAAAGACGCAATTGAACGGAACAAAGGCTCCAAGGTATTTGCAAGAGATCTGGCTATTGGGCAGAGCCAGCTCACGAAGCTGAAAACCGACGATGGCAGGATCGTGTCCGCCAAACCGGAGCTTCTGAGAGAGATCGAGAGTTTTTATGGGCAGCTGTACACGTCAACTAGTCAACCCGTCGAAAATCTAGCGAAAGACCCCAGAGCTAGACTGACCCGACACTATACCGAAGACATCCCGGACGTCAGCCTGTACGAGATTAGGATGGCTCTAAAACAGCTTAAAAACAACAAGGCGCCGGGTGATGACGGAATTACGGCGGAACTGCTGAAGGCGGGGGGCAAACCGGTCCTAAAGGCCCTTCAGAAGTTGTTTGATTCCGTCATACTCGAGGGGAAAACGCCACAGGCTTGGTGCAGGGGTGTGGTGGTGCTCTTCTTCAAAAAGGGTGACAATGCCCGGTTGAAGAACTATAGGCCCATCTCACTTCTAAGCCATGTCTACAAGTTGTTTTCAAGAGTCATCACGAATCGTCTCGCACGCAGGTTCGACGATTTCCAGCCTCCCGAACAAGCCGGATTCCGAAAAGGCTTCAGTACCGTAGACCACATACATACGCTGCGGCAAGTTATACAGAAGACCGAAGAGTATAACCTGCCTCTCTGTTTAGCGTTTGTGGACTACGAGAAAGCCTTCGATTCGATCGAGACTTGGGCTGTACTGCAGTCTCTCCAACGGTGCCAAATCGACTACCGGTACATCGAGGTGTTGAAGTGTTTGTACAAAAACGCCACCATGTCAGTCCGACTTCAGGACCAGACCACGGAACCTATCCTTCTGCAGCGCGGTGTGAGACAGGGAGACGTCATATCTCCGAAACTGTTCACCGCTGCATTGGAGGATGTCTTCAAGGTTCTGGATTGGAAAGGACTTGGCATCAATGTCAACGGCGAGTACATCACTCACCTTCGGTTTGCCGACGATATAGTGGTCATGGCTGAGACCATGGAAGACCTCAGTAAAATGCTCGATGACCTCAGTAGAGCTTCCGAAAGAGTGGGTCTTAAAATGAACATGGACAAAACCAAGGTTATGTCGAATGTTCATGTAACACCCACTCCTATCAAGATCGGAGACTCTACGCTCGAAGTTGTGGACGATTATGTCTACCTGGGACAAACGGTCCAGTTGGGTAGATCTAACTTCGAGAAAGAGGTCAATCGTCGAATCCGACTCGGCTGGGCAGCGTTCGGGAAGCTGCGCGGTATCTTCTCGTCCAACTTACCCCAGTGTCTCAAGACGAAAGTCTATGACCAGTGTGTGTTGCCAGTGATTACATACGGGACCGAAACGTGGTCGCTCACAATGGGCCTTATCAGAAAGCTCAAAGTCACCCAAAGGGCAATGGAGAGGGCTATGCTCGGAGTTTCCTTGCGTGATCGAATCAGAAATGAGGACATCCGCATGAGAACCAAGGTTACCGACGTAGCCCGAAGAATCGCCAGACTTAAGTGGCAATGGGCAGGGCACATTGCTCGCAGAACGGATGGCCGATGGGGCCGAAAAGTTCTCGAATGGCGACCGCGAACCGGAAGACGTTGCGTTGGAAGGCCTCCCACTAGGTGGACCGATGACCTGGTCAAGGTTGCAGGAACCCGCTGGATGAGAGACGCACGGGACCGGTCAATGTGGCGACGCCTGGGGGAGGCCTATGTTCAGCAGTGGACGCCTTTTGGCTGAAATGATGATGATGAATGACTTTTTTTTAAATTTTTTTTATCTAAAAACATACACCAATCAAACCTAAACCCACAACTGAAAACTGAATCAAAATCGGAGTTATAGTTTTGGAGAAAAATGGCAACTTTGATTTGCACAAAAAATGTTTGCTGCAGCGCCCCCTGGTGAGTTGTCACCGTAACACCTATCTAAGAACATGCACCAATCGAACCCGAACCCATAACTGAAAACTGAATCAAAATCGGAGTTATAGTTTTGGAAAAAAATGGCAACTTTGATTTGCACAAAAAATGTTTGCTGCAGCGCCCCCTGGTGAGTTGTCACCGTAACATCTATCTAACAACATGCACCAATCAAACCCGAACCCATAACTGAAAACTGCATCAAAATCGGACTAGTAGTTTTGGAGAAAAATGGCAACATGTGTTTGCACAAACACACAAACAAACAACCTCTCACCCCAAACGCATATACCGTCTCCGTTCCGTCGTGGGTAAAATAGTTATCAAAATAATAAACATAAGACCTCAAATAGAACATCAGTAACCATTAAACGTTGCTCAATCTGAACTTTTTAGTAGTATAAAATGTAAAACCTCAATTGGAAAAATCGTCTCTATCTTAATATTTAAGTTACCCTTTGTGTATTTCTAGTCGCTCACTTAGTAATTTTGTCGCTCAGTTAGTAATTTTAATATCTGAAATGGATTTATCACAACCCACTTTTTGTAAGCTCGTTCCGGATTTTATTATTAATCAATATTTGTCTTTAGTTTAGTTTATTTTTCGCTTACTCAAATTAATACCCCTCAAGTTATAACAACAGTATATCATCATCAGTCGCTTAGTTATTTTTTATTCGCTCGTTTTATAATTCCCCTAAAGAATTATGTGAAATGGAAATTATACACAAGCTATTTAACCTTTTGACCGCCACAGTCAAGTGTAGACGACAAATGAAAAAGTGTCCAATACGCCACCGACGTCTATAAACGACAAAAACCGTATTTATTTTTTACTTAAAAAAAAAAATAATGATTTTGTAGATATTTGTGCCTTGGCGTGGGAGGTGCGCCATGCGTCTTAACGCTCTGGCGTTCAATAGGTTAAATAAAATATTGATAAATAGACGCATACATGTCTGTAGATTACGATAGTTTGGATGCCTTACTTTGGATGATTACTGTATCACGAAAAAAAAAATACGTTGACCTTTATCGCTCACCAGCTTTTGCACCTTATATATCGTGAACTAGCTGTTGCCAGCGGCTTCACCCGAAATTTATCCCACCGGAAGATAAAATCGGGATAAAAACTATCTTATGTGTTAATCCAGGTTATAGACTAGGTATCTGTCTACCAAATTTTATCCTAATCCGTTCAGTAGTTTTTGCGTGAAGAAGTAACAAACATACACACTCACAAACTTTCGCCGTGTGATTATCGAAAATCGACTCCGAAACTGAAATATCAACACTAAACCGTGTAGATTGGGACTCGGCGCTTGTTGTACCTACAATCATGAATCTAAATGGTCAAATGAGAGCCGGACTCGCTACATTATGCCAACATTTAGGCTTGGTTTGAACCAAAGCGGAGAAGAGTGGAGACGAGTGAAGATTATGCGGAAAACGGCCAATCACATTAGGTAGTTGAAATTTACATCTGGTCGTTCGCCCTTCCTGTGATTGGTCAAATTTGGCCCATCTCCTCTCCGTTCTGCTCGTCTCCACTTTGCTGTAAAACGGGCCTTAGGCTGCGGTTCCACTGAGGCGGCGCGAAGCAGAACGGAGACGAGCTATGCCGCTATTTACTAGTCAGTTGGCTTGAAATCCACATCTCAAGGAAACCGCGGCGAATTAAAGGAGCTTTCAAGCCAAGTGATTGGTGAATCGCGGCGCAGCTCGACTCCACTCTGCCTAAGTGGAATCGAAGCCCTATATTGGGCGTAACACTGGTCAGTTTCCCTCACTCATCACTTTATTTAATTCATTCGACAGTTTCGATTAGATTGGTCAGTTTTGCTGAGTGGGCAGTTGTGTGAATTCGACACTTGGGTCATCTCGTCAGTTTCCTTATTTCACTAGTTTCTTTATGCCTACCGTGGTGCAATTAACCGCGATTGTGTCTGAAAATGGAAAGCTCGTGAGAGTGGAGAGCTCGTGATTTAATAGTAACTGCCACTCGAGTCGATCTTTGGGTTAAGCGGCGCTTGCCTAGGTCGTTACAGATAGTCAGTGACCTGAAATTCTGCCAACCAGTCTTACCAAAACGGTATAGTATTACCCAGTATTAACTGGGTTGCGGAGGTCAGATAGGTAGTCGCTCCATGTAAAATACTAGTACTCAGCTGCATCCGGATAGACTTTTGGGGGGATAGAGGAAGAGGGTGTAAAGTTCCTCATCCCCCATAGAAAAGCGGGGATCCTCCGACCGGACGGGTGTTGTGTCCGGCGGGCTAACTGCCCGACATAATTATGTAAGTCGGGAACTCCTGTATAGGCTTATGTCGCGGATAATGTTGATAGCGCGATGTAGGATTTTTCTGTCGATCGTTGTTAGTACGCAGGTGTTGCGATAGATGTCGCTAGTCGCCACAGACTGGACCCCAACATATTGGAAAAAGCTAGGCAGATGATGAGTCCGAAAATGGAACATCTAAGTGGATACAACTCGCCGTGATCCGTAGTTAAACGTTCAATCCTGATGATGTGATCGGTGGAGACAATCCCGTATTTTGACTTACGATCAATAAGCTAAAGATAGCTTTTATTTTGCTGGAAAACAATCTCGCGCTAAAGCTAATGCGAAACTGAATTAAGTAATAGTGCTTAGATTTCTAAGCCAATTTTGTTCTTGGATACTATACCTCCTCCACTGTATCTCCTCAACCTCGTATGCTGTTGTCCTACTGCTCCACTCAGTACCTACTAGTACCAGCTGATTTGTGTATTGTGCTATGTTGACTTATTTCTTGCTTTTATGTCCGTATATTGAGGTTCAGGTACATATATATTTTGTTGCTTATACTTTATAGTAAGTATATTTGAAGATCTTCCGTAAAGTTTTGTTTTGAATTTTTTCTAATATATCAATATTGCTATTGCTTGATGTGCCCCATAGTTGAATGCCCTATGGTCCAGACGTGCTTAATGATGGCTTTGTAAACCATCATCATCGCGGTATGAGTGAGGCATTTTTCAACGAGCAATAAAAAAAATGCATCGCCAAGTCAATCTCCGATCCAAGTATAGACCCAGGTATTTTGCATGATCTTCTTGTGGGATGTTTTCGTTGTTTTATTTTACTGGCGCATGGCGGGCAGGTCTCTTTTCAGAGTGTAAAAGTTTCATGAGTGGGTTTTGTTTGGTTTCCCTTTATTCTGCACTGTTTGAATCACTTATCTATTTTGTTCAGATGGTTTTGTAGTTGGTATGAAGCAGAAGCGGTTTTTGAGTTGGAATATACTGTCTGGACAGCAGTATCGTCAGCATAAGTTGCAATGACTGCAGTGTCTCCATTTGTTGGAAGATCAGCAGTGTTAATCAGGTATAGAACCGGTCCTTATATGCTGCCCTGAGGAACACCTGAGCGTATCTCATATAGTGCAGAAAATTTACTGTTATACATATTTCACTTAAAAGCTTCTTCCGTTCAGTATGTGCAGGTACATGAGTATGTGCAGGTAGAATTAATGTTGAAGTGATTTTTTAAGTTTGTATGTTGGTCCATCGTGTTAGACTTTGTCAATTTATGTCCGGAAAAGCAGCAGAGCTACAGACTGCTTTGCTACTTTCTTGGACATAAGTCCAAATTTATTTTTTCGTGAAGCTTATTAATTATTTAACGTACAACCTGATACAGGACTGATCGGCAAATTGACACTACTATTGACACACTGAACAACACTTTTCATTATTTCTTATTTCCAAAAAATATTGGTAAACAAAATATTTTTACAATCGATTTTGGTTCGAGGCATCTACGGTTCCTGTTTAATTACTGTATAGATCCCAGGGCCCCCAGACGTCACGTATTTTCTGACGAAGGAAATGTGGACGATTGAGTAGTGTTAGTATGAACTAAGAACGCACGACTACCAGCTAGCTTGCTTAGACGGCCAATTTTCAGGTATCAAGGTACATTAAAACATTACTAACTTCACGTATTTTCTGACAGCTGATTTTTACGTATATTGTAGGCAATATCCTTAAAAATAAGTTGCCAACACTCCCAATAAAGAACCTTACTGTTCTCAAGATATTTAATTACGATGATTATTAATTTGATGCTATATTCTTATATACATAAGGCTATTCTATCACGCTCATACGATTCAGGGACCAAATTATATTGGTTAACTGCTGTTTCCATCCAAGTTCAAAATAATTTTCCTAGTAAGTCCTTATAAAGTTCTACTTTTCAGATTTTTTTCATATTTTCTAAACTTAAGGTTCAAAAGTTAGAGGGGGGGGGGGGGGGGGGGCACACACATTGCTTTTTACTTTTGGAGCGATTATTTCCGAAATTATTGACATTTTCAAAAAATGATAACGTAAACCCCTATTCATTTTTAGGGTTCCGTACCTCAAAAGGAAAAAACGGAACCCTTATAGGATCACTTTGTTGTCCGTCTGTCTGTCTGTCAAGACCTTTTTTCTCAGGAACGCGTGGAGGTATCAAGCTGAAATTCATATCAAATACTCAAGTCTATGGTCTCTTGGAGCTGTGAAAAAATCAAACTTCTAAGTCAACGCGATCAAAAGATACTCCCGTTTATGCCGCAAATTTTCGACACTCGCAAGGGAATCAAAACCTACAGGGTACTTCCCGTGAACTCAGAATCTTGAAATTTGGTACGAAGCAACGTCTTATATCATAGATAAAGGAATAATTACGAAAACCATAAATTTTTAGTTACATCAAGATACTCCCGTTTATGCCGCAAATTTTCGACACTCGCAAGGGAATCAAAACCTACAGGGTACTTCCCGTGAACTCAGAATCTTGAAATTTGGTACGAAGCAACGTCTTATAGCATAGATAAAGGAATAATTACGAAAACCATAAATTTTTAGTTACATCACATAATATATTTTTTTACGGAACCCTCGGTGCGCGAGTCCGACTCGCACTTGGCCGGTTTTTTAAATACCTTTCCAACAATATATCACACGTTAGGGTTGAAATTAAAAAAAAATCACTTCCCACTTTACATTTATAGTGGGGCGGGCTACCCTTTTTTTTTTTTGGTGGGTGGAAAATCATCGAATGACCCCTCCCGCTCTTGGGCAGAGCGAAGGGGAGTATCAGACTTCTACTGACTAAAAACCGAACCCATGTTCCTTCCTCGCCCTTGCGCCGAGACCACGTAATCTAGTACAAAAATCCGCGGCCCCGACGGGCGTCGGCCCTTGTAGGCCCCTCCTTGCTGACATCTCTTTGAGGCGCGCGTGGAACACGAACGCGCCGCCGACACGGTCTGTTGCCGTCATGACGACGGCCGGACGGCGAGCTAGCCCATTACTCACCGTCCACAGGCCCGCGTCTACGGTGGCCGGAAGCCATCACGTGGCCCCCGACGCCCGGAGCGCCTTCCGCGCCTTCCGCGGCGGCTGGGACGTTGAGAAGTTCTCTCCCTCTCTCGTTCCGCCACCTCCTTCGCTAGCATCACTGCTTCGCAGAAGGAGGCGACGGCGTCCCATTCCTCCTCGCCCCGGACCATGGCTTGCACCAGGGCCGGACGCGAGAGGTCGCCGCCGCCGATCGCCGCTACGAGAACACGGCGGGGCTCCGCCCAAGCAGGGCACGCCTCCACAGTGTGCTCCACCGTGTCCTCCGGTCGATCCTCGCAGTGGAAGCATCCGGGCGTTTCCTCCCGCCTAATTCGGTGCAGGTACCTCCCGAAACATCCGTGTCCGGTGAGGACCTGCGTCAGACGGAAGGTGAGGGCGCCGTGGCTCCTCTCTAGCCACTCCTCAAAGAGGGGACTTACCGCCACTATCGTGGCGTGCCCTGCACAGGGTTGCGACAGTCGCTGTCTCCATGCCGCCATGAGATCGCACCGGAGGTCTGTCCGCCGCGCAGCAATGTGCCGCGGCAGCAGAGTGACCCCCCGGTGTAGCGCCTCCGCGCGCCACTGGTGTAGGCGCGCGAGGACTATCGCCTCCAGATCCCACGGCGGCAATCCGGCAAGGAGATTCGCCGCCTCGCGGGAGATCGTGCGGTACCCGCGGACTAGCCTTACGGCCATGACCTTTTGAGGCGCGTTCAGGTAGTGGACGGCCCGCTTCCTCACGGCACGTGCCCACACCGGGGCCCCGTAAAGGGCCATGGACCGCACGATCCCCGCATACAGCCTACGGTGCTGTCATGCCTTCTGCACTCATTTTCATCTTGTAAACTCCGTCTGATTGTGACAACCCACCGGCACTTTCATTAGCGCACTTGTTCTGCTCGATTTGCTTAGCTTGGTGTCGCAATCAGCGGAGATGGCTTTACCATCTCTTGACACGCTGGACGTCACGTTCCAGGGTCCCAGGTTCCTGCTGGAGGAACACCATAACATCTCCAAAGTTGCGGTTGGAGCAACGCCCCCAACTCTCTGCGCGCCTGCACAGCACGAGCCCGTCTTGGCTCAGACGTGCGCGCCTTAAGTTCGGCAAGGACTTCCCACGTCGGCCATTCTTGCCACGTGGGCCTCGCCGTGATCTCTCCGGGTCGACGCGACCACCTGTCGGCCTACACCCCTGGCATCCAGCGTGGCACCTCGCTGCAGTCATCGCCACGCCAGCTAACAGGGCAGTAACGCGCACCCCACAAGTGAAATTCCATAGTTCGCCATGAACCTACCCACACCCATAGTCGGTGACTTTATTTATTTATTAATTATATTTTATGTTGACATGTTTCGTGGTCTTATTTTTATAACCTGCGCCACGTAAACCCATTCTGTCACAACATATTGGTGTTAAGAATAAAAACATATTTGAGCGCTATGTTTTGCCGTGTAGGCATACAAATTTTAAAATCAAAATAAAACAAAAGTACTTAAAAGCTAAATAAAATAATCAATAAACAACAAGACTAAAATTAAAATTTCGAAATCGGACAAGCGGTTTTTGACAAATCAACAAAACTAAAAAAAAAACTACATTTTCCACATTGACCCATGAACATGTAAACCACTAAAAAGTGAAAAATAAAAACTTTTTAACAAAAAATAAAACCGACTTCAAAAACAAAACACAAAAAAGTGAAAAATAAACTTTAGAAGAAAAATCAGTTTTTGAAGTCGGTGGCAAAAAAATGAAATCAAACAAACAAAAGTCACCGACTTCAGAAACTGATTTTTCTTCTAAAGTTTATTTTTCACTTTTTTGTGTTTTTTTTTAAGTCGGTTTTATTTTTTGTTAAAACGTTTTTATTTAACATACAACCTGACACTGATCGGCAAATTGACACCACTACTCTCAGAACGGTGAAGGAAAACATCGGGAGGAAACCGGCACGTCTTAGAACCAAAAATTCAAAGATAAGCGACATCTACCAATCCGCACTGGACCCGCGTGGTGGAACAGCCCATCCCTCTTATAGAGAGGAGGCCTCAGTCCCTGCAGTGGGAACATTATAGGGTGATGACGACTATTGACACACTGAAAACACTTCTCATTAGTTTTTAACTTACTTCTTGAGATAGCAATTATCCTTGCTGATGTTTTTTTTTTTTTAATTTTAATTTTTTGTTTAGTTTTGTGTAAAATAGTTTAAGTTACGATGAGGCTGACTTGCCTTTGAGGATAAAAGCCTTCTTTAAAATAAAGAAGAAAAAACTTCTTACTTATTTCACACCACCGGTCACACAACCAGACGCGGGAAGTGTCATTGATGTTATTTATTATTGATGAATTATTTGTTAGGAGGTCGTGGCTTATTAACCTTTTGACCGCCACAGACGACAAGCCAAAAAGTACCGTTAAGTCGACACGACTTAAGGTACTTTTTTGCTTGTTCGACTTGTCGTCTATAAAGGCCGATTTACACTTTGATTAGTGCAAGTGCGAAGTTCATACATTTCCTACTAAGCGCTTAGTAGCGAATGTATGAACTTCGCACTTGCACTAATCAAAGTGTAAATCGGCCTTAAGTGACTGTGGCGCTCAAAAGGTTAAAATCAGCCCGTGGCTGGGTGACCACCCATTACATAAAAAGCCGTTGGTCCCAGCGGTCATTCTTACTGTATCTTTGACTGCCGTTACAAGTAGTCAGTGGCCTGCAAGTTTGACGACCAGTCTTAGGTACCACGGCTTATCACATTATCCGGTATTAATTGGAAGGTGGAGGTCAGACAGGCAGACGCTCCAGGTACAATATTGGTATTCAGCTGCATCCGATAAGACTGGTAGCCCGCCCCAACGTAGTTTTAGATTTTTAGTTTTTTTGGCTGAGCAGATGATGATGATGATGAATAATTTGTGATTCTTTAGCTGCCTAACTTAATAATTAATGCCATGCAATAAAACAACAAATAATGATTTGAAATATTATAATGAAATATTTTTATTAAAATTATCTTATAATTTAGTAACACGGATATTATATATACATCTATAAAAGTTTTCGTGTAAAAAATAGAGCTTATTAAACTTAAGTCTTAAGCTTATATTATTATTGCTATGTTTTATTTACCATACGAATTGCAATATAGTACATACAAATATCACAATAATACTGCTCTTGAATAAGAATGCTGAATTGGGTTCCGGACACTCCTCGTTGTGTGGGATTTCTTTGAAGTAACCTTCTCTTTGCGTAAACTCCTGTCTGCTATTTACGAGTCTTGTAAGCTCTGCTGCGCCTGACGCCGGCCATGACCTTTGACGACTCAACAGCCACACACCAACTGGATGATACAAAGATAACTTTTAGTTGAAATATGTTTTATTTAATAGGCAACATCTACCTTTGGAACGTAAATAATATGAAACTGTACCTAAATAAGGTAAGAAATAGGTATGGTACTTATAATATGCTGGGATTTTGCAAAAGACAAGTTTAGACTTTATATTGGGTAATATTTTCAAGTGGGCGTAGATGTTTGTTGAATCCGAAACTATGAGGAATTTGGGTTCCAAACTAGGCCGTTTGGAACTCAAGTTAACCCGTCGACATTGTTGTTGTTATATCAAGTGACCGACCCGTGGTACAACTGCGATGTCCAACTGGTTGTACTACGGAGAAGTAAATTTACCCATGGTTCAACTGGGTTCAACTGGTTGTTCTATGGGGAAATATCTTTACCAATGGTTCAATTACAGTGAGTTGTTCTTTCCTTGGTCCAACTAGTTGTACTTCTGGGAATTGAATGTATGATCTATGGAACAACTACTGGTAATAAACAGGAAAAGGTTATCTATTAATGCTGAAGTGCAATGCAATTACTACCTCCTCTTTTAACCAAAATTATAATACGACCGTCTCGCGACAGTATCCTTTATGGGCGGCATGGGCACCGGGCCGTAGGCCGACGAAGGAGGCCGGCGGAGGCCCGGCACTTCGGGGACAGAAGACAATAGTGTTATGTAATATGCGAGCGAAGCGAGCGCGCGTCATGGAGTACAACATGCGTTGCATGTATGTTTGTTTTACACGATCATCCTATCCCCGTGGTCCAACCAGTTGGACATAATTCCACAGTTGTACCACGGGTCATAATCATAAATATCAGAAAAAAGAGTTGAACCATGGGTAAATTTACTTCCCCGTAGTACAACCAGTTGGACATCGCAGTTGTACCACGGGTCGGGGTGGTTATATCACCCCTTTCAAGGAATACACCCAAGTACTAATCGCCCTTAGGAAGTACCTATATGACAGATAGAATACATACCTTGTCTGTTTGTGCCACTGTTTTCACAAGTGTACGCTATCGCATATTCAACGTAGTTAGTCGCCACTATATTGAGTGTCGTAGTATCTAGAACAATAAAAAAGAAACATTAAGAATACTGATGATATAATTTAAGGAATTTAATTAAAAAGTGACTCCATCAAGCTAGTTTAGACATTATTTGTATGCCTTGCAAGGCAGCACATAGTGAACTATATATTCTTTTGATAACACCTGATAACTCTTTTACCTATGTGTCACAAATTTAATAAAGATTTTTGAATTTGAATTTATTATTTACCTTCCGATCCAGACCAGGTAAGGTTAAATTGACTATTTCCAGGAGACGTTAACTGGGCTGTGCCTTCTGGTCTATTTTCCACGCCACCAACGAGTTCGACAGAATTAACAATTACGGAATTTCCTTCCTCAGCCAATGTCAATCTGGTACCAATACAGGTCCTGTTTCCAACTTCGTCGTATCTTTGGATATGATACCAAATATCGGTGGCGAACTGTGAAAAAGAAAGATTATAATTTAAAATCGTTCAATATCTATTCACAAGCATTATCTACAACTTGAAATTAAGGTACAAAAAGTTTGTGAGAGACTGGTGTCTGCACTACGTATACCTACATAGACTTCTCTTTTCCGACTAAAAAACTGAAGTCTTAGGCTTTTTACTCCAATACTTGAGGGTTAAAAGACTAGTCTAGTAGTGAGTCTTCAAAAATGATTAGTCTCTTTTAAAAGACATAACGACTGAGTTTCTTGCATCACTATGATAGGTACCTGTATGATCACCAGAAGATTGACAATGAAGCAAAGGTCCGGTCCGGACCGGTCTAGTAATCCGCTTCAAGATTTCCATGACTGTTTATCCCTGTTTTGATCTTTGTTAATATTATAATACCTATGGCAACATGGAGGGTACTTTCGAGTTAAACACAAACAGAAAAAAAAATCTTTCCCGCATGAGTTTTTTTTCAATCTATCTTAATCATTTTCCAAAATTGTTATCGTTTTTCAATTTTAATCATTTGCAATACATTTATTATTGCTCACGTTGCCCATCTTCTATGCAAGAGAATAAAAAATTAATTAAGGCGGAGATTTCAAAAACGTTCAAAAAGGTGGTTTTTTAAAGCAGTGTACTTATCTCATAAACCGTAAATAATTTTGACAAACAAAAAAAATATGACATTTTCAAGACCTTTTCGCATACCGTGATGGAATTCAAGACATAATTAAAAAAGCCGAAAGTAAAATGGCTTTCAAAAGAGCAGTTCGGAAGTACTATTTAAAATCGGACTAAATTGCTCATAATCAAATCTCTGGTCACAGTTAGTGGTGTGCAATTCCGCTATTAGTACATTATGGTATAAGTGTGTAACGTTGGTGATTATCGCCGAGGCGGCATTGAGACCCGAGCCGTCAGGTGAGGGTCTTAAGAAAGCCGAGGACGGTAATCATCAATACACACGTGTATCATACGACGTTTTTCAACACACTTGCGAATAAAAAAAAACGTGTGGCACTCGGAAACTGCCGCGGTAAAGCTATTGCATAGCATTTTTTATCAATTATTTAATTTGACAACCTCAGTTGACAACCTTGTTATTTTCCGTAACCATAGCAACCTGGTTGAAATATTTTCGTTTCGGAATTTCTGGATTCGCTCTCCACGCTCAAGGCCCGCGATAGAAGCTATGCAATAGCTTATTAACACAAGAAAAAACATTTTATTTAGTAGATAAAAAGTTTATTTAAAGAAACAATTAGTAAATGTGCAGTTAGTAAAATTATAATTAATTGTTTTTGATGGCGTAGCGGTCTCTTCAGATAGATTACTGGCCATGGTTCTGTATGTCTTTTACAGTTATAGTTGTTAATTCTTGTATCCTACAGTTACACCAAATATTAAAGCAACCTGAAAAAAAGAAAAAAAATATTATTAAGTTTAACACACAACACGCTGAAGCTGAAGATAGATATTTAAAATTAGTTTAACTAACCTTAGTAACCAGATATTGGTTATCTGGAGCATCTTTTATAAATTCTTCAACATCGTTAAACGATAAAACCTTTGATTTCTTGCTTCTAAATCCATCTGACAGTCTTTTTAGATAAGCTGACAAATTAGAGTATGTTTTTAAGTCCACTCCATTCTTCGTTCGGACTGTGCTTTTTAACATTGAGTCATTAAGTATATACACCACAAAGAGCTAGGTTTGTACTTAGAAGATAATTCTTTAAAGTACGCCAAGAACACATTTTCAGAAAATGACTGCGATTTCTTGGTGTTTTGCCACTGCTTGAAATTTTGGTACGCTAATAGATATTTCTCCTTGGTGTTCTCGGATAGCAAATTTTCCATAACGAAGGGCTTCAAATCTTACATCGGGCGGTGTACAACATGAATCATTTTCTTCAAAACTAGACATTTTAACTAATAAAATAACTATAATAACAGTGAAAACGAGTTGTGTATTTTTTTCGCAGTAGCGGGAAAATATTGTTTTTTTATAAGCGATCAGCCATAGACTAAAAGAGGTTTTTTTTTTTTGCTTGTCGTGGATAGTGTTTGGAGCCACGTACAAAATGGGGAATTCAAATTTTTATTTATCACAGAGAAAACAAAAATTATATTTGAGTGAAAGTTTTATTTATTAAAAACGTACTAAGTTTAAATTATCTATTTAAATACAAAGTTTCATGAAATGAGCAAGCACTAGGTACATTAATTAATTTTTACTATTGAACACGATCTTTTTTGTATAAAAACTTTTTTAAGAACATAGCAACTCAACCAATTAAATTTAAAAAAAAACCTATAACTCACTAGTGAATAATAGTAATGAAAAATTCACAGTTTGATTATAGGTGTCATTATGTGCCTAATTGCGGTGAAATTTTAGCCACTTTATGAGCAAGTGTGTTGAAAAAATAATTATCATGTTATAGACTATTGAATATATTTTTATAACATGTTATTTTATACGTTATCATTATAACGAGTTGAAACAAAACGCGGCAGCAATATGAACGCGGAGACGTTGTCGTTTTATTCGACAACACGTGAAACGGGCGCAATGATGCGCTGTGAATGTTATCACGTAGTGGACGGAATACGAACGAATATAATAATATCGTTATTATTAATATTAAAAACGAATATTATTAGATAGTTTTAAATTATCAGTGAACTTTCCTTCATACTGCACAATTTAGGACTAATAAAATGTTATTATTAAGTAAAGTTGGATCAGTGTAAAATTTTGGTGTTATGTGATTCTCACTTTAATATCACGGGGGTGGCAGAGGGGGGTCAAAATTTTGGTCCTTTTTTGCCTAGGACGCTCCGTTTTCGAGATATTTCAATTTCAAGTTTTTTTAACAGAAACTTTTAGCGCCCATATCTCGGGAACGGTGCATCGTAGGACCGCCGCGCGCCACCGCTTGCTACGTTGTTATACTTATTATATTACCCCGTTCTGGCCCCGCTGTTATTCGTTGGGCGTGTTGTTGAGTTAGACATTATAATGATAACACGTAGGCAGTGTCGGTATAACATACGTTATTCGTTATGAATCAATAACATGTTATGTTTTGGTGTTATTCGTTATATTAACCACCACTAGTCACAGTGTTTATTAAGGTTTCTCGTGTTTTAGACTGTTTTGTATGTATTATAATATATATTAGTTTATTATATTCTATCTATAATAATATGTATTAGTATGTTCTTATTTATGTATATCAATTTATATTACATAGGTACCTAATGGTTTTCTCCTTATTATTATTTTTTGTACTCTACCACAGTGCTGTCTTATTTGACCCTAAGGTTGACTGGTAGAGAATGCCTTGTGGCATTAAGTCCGCCTATGTACCACTCTTGTGCATGAAGTTTAAATAAATAAATAAATAATTAAACATACTTTAATGCACGAAAAAAATCTTCAAACATACCTCTTAACAAATTTTAAAAGCTGTTTATCTCTTCATTCACAAATATAATTATAATTTAAAATACACCATAAAATTTCAAATGCCAAACTGCATCCAGTGATGGATTGTTTTTTATTAAATAGTTAATTTCTAATTTTATACGATTTTATTTGCACTTTTAATTAAAACATGCTCTTGCTGGCAGTGTATCGCTGATCACTCTCACGCACGGGTAGACGCTATTGCTAAGCTCCTCCCACTCGCTCAAGGTCGTTGGCGTATATCTGGGCCTTAACGAAAAAGAAGTATTGCCATGCTGCCAGAACAACAAACTGGTCAAAGCAATCATGATCTCGAAAAATAAAACTATGCAAAAACTTCCACAAATATCTTACCATAGTCATATTAATGTCGGTGTGTCCAGGAATTGTTGCGCACTGACCAGGGATTATAACTTTCTCTCCTGTTTGGACCGGATAGTGGAAGCACGCTTCATCAGCCTGACTTGTGGGCTGGTAATAATTTTCTATAAGACCTTGGGTGTTCGCGACTACGGTATCTATTGTGGCGTTATCTGCGGCGCTCAGTTGTCCTAATTGTTTACTCAATTTCCAACTGCCGACTGTGAAAATGGTACGACAAATTAGTGATCTCAAAATTGCATCTAGGTTTTTTTGGTACCGTCATATAATTAAACATCTTTACCTCGTCGTTGGTTCCCTACAATGTTCTGGCAGCTGTACAGGAGAGCAAAGTTGTTATTATCGGTTGCAAGGACGTAGAGGCGTTGAGGTTCAGCTGCAATTTAAAAACGAAGTTTTAATGTCTTTTAATCACGTTTCATGTTAGAACATTATTGAATCAAAGTTTTAAGCTAGCATGGTCAGTAACATTACTTAACATTAAAAACGGGAGATTAAACGTGTTACCTAACTATTTTTTTTTAAGTAAGTACCCGATATTTCGGGCATCACACATAAATATTGCAAAACAAACATCTCATTACAAACAGTATGTATTGTTAATGATTCTATTACTAAATCTAAAAAAAAAAGTACCTACTATGTTCAATACACAAATTACATTAATAATTCAGAGTGAGTTCATTCTCATAGTAATTAAACAACTTACTGCCACTAGTCAAAGTAACGTCGAATACTCCATTTTGACCTTCGACTGGAGTAGCTTGTCTTAGTATTGTGCTCAAAGTCTCATTTAAAACTTCACGGTTCTCAACAGTGTTGACACCGCCAGTACCAGCCCCGTATGTAGCACGGTTACATTGTCCTGTCTGTGTTGGTGTTGGGTATCTGGCGACTTCGTACCAGGTTCCGACAAACTGGTATCAGATAAAAATTAATATTAGTTTCTTTCATTACTTCAAAAACATCAAGTTAAGTTTTTTACAACAGCTTTATGCAAAAAAAAATGCAAAATTTGGTTTTACAGTTTATATAACAGCTTCAAATTATGATAATTATGTGATGTAGAAACGAATAACTTTTTTTTTTACTTTTTTTTTTCACAATTTCACAGTGAACACAAATTGTCACATGAAATTAACTGAGCAGAGAACAATGAGTAGCTGTCAAACAATGTATCACGCACAGGCACCATCTACTTAAAATATTGGTTTGTAGTACATGCTATGTATCAGAGATGGCGCTGTAAGTCGTAAAAAGATTTTCCCGCTTTTCTGTTGAAATTTTTCCTGAATTTTCTTTGCTATAAACCTCATGGAGCCCGAGACCTTTCCAACGAATGCAAAACCTTGGAAATCGGTTGGTGCGTTCTGGAGTTATAGCGTCAGGAAGTTAAATCAGTTAAACCATTTTTTTTTAAATCTGAACTTACGGTTTGCGCATTGAAGTTAGTTGCGCCGGTTATGGATGTACTGCATGGTCCGGGTAAGTCAATAGCTGCTGGGAGGGTCTCCCACTGTGGGTAGAAGAAGCACGCTTCATCAGACTGATTTGTGGGCTGGTAATAATTTTCTATAAGACCTTGGGTGTTCGCGACAACGGTATCTATTGTGGCGTTAGCTGCGGCGCTCAGTTGTCCTAATTGTTTACTCCATTTCCAACTGCCGACTGTGAAAATAGTATGACAAATTAGTGATCTCAAAATTGCATCTAGGTTTTTTTGGTACCGTCATAAAATTAAACATCTTTACCTCGTCGTTGGTTCCCTTCAATGTTCTGGCAGCTGTACAGGAGAGCAAAGTTGTTATTATCGGTTGCAAGGACGTAGAGGCGTTGAGGTTCAGCTGCAATTTAAAAACGAAGTTTTAATGTCTTTTAATCACGTTTCATGTTAGAACATTATTGAATCTAAGTTTTAAGCTAGCATGGTCAGTAACATTACTTAACATTAAAAACGGGAGATTAAACGTGTTACCTAACTATTTTTTTTTAAGTAAGTACCCGATATTTCGGGCATCACACATAAATATTGCAAAACAAACATCTCATTACAAACAGTATGTATTGTTAATGATTCTATTACTAAATCTAAAAAAAAAAGTACCTACTATGTTCAATACACAAATTACATTAATAATTCAGAGTGAGTTCATTCTCATAGTAATTAAACAACTTACTGCCACTAGTCAAAGTAACGTCGAATACTCCATTTTGACCTTCGACTGGAGTAGCTTGTCTTAGTATTGTGCTCAAAGTCTCATTTAAAACTTCACTGTTCTCAACAGTGTTGACAACGCCAGTACCAGCCCCGTATGTAGCACGGTTACATTGTCCTGTCTGTGTTGGTGTTGGGTATCTGGCGACTTCGTACCAGGTTCCGACAAACTGGTATCAGATAAAAATTAATATTAGTTTCTTTCATTACTTCAAAAACTTCAAGTTAAGTTTTTTACAACAGCTTTATGCAAAAAAAAAAAATGTAAAATTTATAATATAATAGCTTCAAATTATGATAATTATGTGATGTAGATTAGTTATGCTAATTTTTTTAAAATCTGAACTTACGACTTGCGCATTGAAGTTAGTTGCGCCGGTTATGGATGTACTGCAGGGTCCGGGTAAGTCGATAGTTGCTGGGAGGGTCTCCCACCGTGGGTAGTGGAAGCATGCTTCATCAGACTGACTTGTGGGCTGGTAATAATTTGTTCTAAGACCTTGAGTGTTCGCGATTACGTTATCTATGGCGGCGTTTGCTTCAGCGTTCACTGGACCTAATTGTTTACTTAATATCCAACTGCCGACTGTGAAAATGGTATGTTAAATTAGCATTGTCAAAATTACTTCTAGGTTACGGCACGGTTGATGCAGTGGCTCAAGCAATGGACTGCCGCGCTGCGTGTCGCGGGTTCGATCCCCGCACGGAACAAATATTTGTAAGACCTACAGATAGTTGTTCCGGGTCTGGGTATTTGTGTATGTGAGTTTAAATGTTTGTGAACGTAACCACGATACAGGAGAAATTCCTAGTGTGGGGCAACGTTTAAAAAAAAAATAGGTTTTTTGGTAACGTCATAAAATTAAACATCGTTACCTCGTCGTTGGTTCTCTGCTATGTCCTGGCAGCTGTACAGGAGAGCATAGTTATTGTTATCGGTTGCGAGTACGTACAGGAGCTGTGGGACAGCTGCAATTAAGAAAATAAATTTTACATTTATGTTTCATGATAGATAACATGACTGACTCTAAAAAACACATAATTTTAACACACAAACAATGTTCATTAAACAACATTAGTTTTAGTAGGTACTTATATAATAATATGCGAAACCCGAAATACGTTTCTAGTCTTTATAAGTAAAGAATGTATGTTTGAAATTTCAAAACTTTATCATGAAAAGTCACAAAGTTAGAAGCTTGTTCGTTCCCACGCCGCCCGCCCCTCCAGCGTCATCTTGCGCTAATTGATTCGCTGGCGTAACATATTATCAGGATCCGGTCTTCATACTAACAAAATAATTATGTGTTCGTTCATATTCGTTCGTGGTTGTTGGTCGTTGTCTATAGCAGTAGGTACCACGGCGATTGTATTACAATAACTTTGTGATAATAATTTGTTCCTGTGTGTCATGTCAATAGTGTCACGCGGCCTGCAAATTGCAAAAAACTTAAGAAAATTTGAATTTCGCGGGCTGGTTGGAGGATTCACCTTAAGTTAGGACTGTTTTAAGACGTCATAGTAGGGCCCCAGTTAGGTACATAAATTCTAAACAAAGTATAATTATTCAAGTTTCGCATAATAATATAGGTACTACTAAAAATAATGTTGTATACACATTAAAATAATTTTGAGTGTGTCCATTATCATAGAAATTAAACTACTTACGGCCACTGGTCGTTTCCAAAGTGACTTGTAATACTCCATTTTGACCTGGGACTGCGGTAGCTTGTCCTAGTATTATTCTCAAATCCTCATCAACAACTTGACTGTTCTCAACAGTGATGACATCACCAGTACCAGCCCCGTATGTAGCACGGTTACATTGTCCAGTCTGTGTTGGTGTTGGGTATTTGGCGACTTCGTACCAGGTTCCGACAAACTGGTATCAGATAAAAAGTAATATTAGTCTGAAATTTTAATTGTGTATCTAGGGGCACGGCAGTGACCCCGCCAAGTTGAGCAATAAAGCGGCACGGCCGTTCCATCCTTTTCTCCCGCTCTGGGCAGAGCGGAAGGGAGTGTCAGACTTCTACTGACTAAAAACCACATATGTTTCTTCTTAGCTCTTGTGCCGAGGTCACGGTATCTCTTTCGAACAACCCGAAGCCCAGACGGGAGATTTAAGTTGAAACTGAATAAATAAACCTTATGGGGTATGGACATGGACCTCACAACTTTTTACGGTAGAAGAACTGAGTTGCGTGACTTGGTTATTTTTACAAGTTACGTTATGTGTTATATATACCACGGGTCTAAAATTCTTTTTTAAATTGAACTTACGGCTTGCGCGTCGAAGGCATCAGTACCAGTTACGGATGCACCACTACAGGGTCCGGGTAAGTCGATCGGTTCTCCAGGGGGAATCTCGGGGTAGTGGAAGCACGATGCATCTGTCTGACTTGTGTGCTGATAATAAGATTGTTGAAGGCCTTGTGTATCCGCGATAACGGCATTTATGGTAGCATTAGCTGTGGCGCTCAGTGGTTCTAATAGTTTACTCAATTTCCAACTGCTTACTGTGAAAATGGTATGTCAAATTAGCAATTTCCTAGTTTCATTTGTTTCTTTTGGTACCAATGCATGTAAATAATATAAACATCTTTACCTCGTCGTTGGCTCCCTTCTAAGTCCTGGCAGCTGTACAGGAGAGCATAGTTGATATTATCGGTTGCAAGGACGTATAGGCGTTGAGGTTCAGCTGCAATTTAAAAACAAAGGACATTGCTCAAGTTTGTATGAGGTTTGGTCCAAATGCTGCCCAGGAATGGGAGTACCTGCGTTAGGTTCCTGGCACTAAACTATGTCATTAGACAAAATATTTTTAGAATCTATCCCGGGGTTCCCACTTTTTTTTACCTATTTACTCTGATGAATTCATTGTTTTCACATGGTGTTTTTGACGCCTATTGAAGATTTTTACACCCTTTAAGACGACAACTAAAGACATTTTGTATTAAATGTACAGTTTTAATACTTATTCCGTATTTCAAGTGATAGAAAGGAACAAAAAAAACTGAAATGGCTTGTATTATTTATTTCAATTTCAATCATCATCATTTTCATCAATGTCTCTGTATGTACTGTCTAAAGAGAGGGCAGAGGTCTGATAGCAACTTGGTGCCTATTTTTTTCTTTTATTAAGTAGTGTAAAATGCCTAACGCATACCGCACCGTCCGCATCCGGAGAGACGGTTTGGTTACATGGGGCTTGTAAAAACACCGCCGTGAGCTTACTGTCGCTTTGGCGGATGAACTCCGAGACCTGCTACGCATGACGTTCGTGACCCATCCAGCGTAGCCTGCCTCCGGGCTCCAGAATCCTGTGGCGATGTCATGGGCTCACCTAAAACCGCCACTACTCATGAGCGCCGTACAATGCGGCGACGACAGATTCCCCGATCTATCGCCCGCTGGCACCTACTAGGGTGGCATCAGGTTGTCATGGCGGCTCCTGTCCCTGTCCTTCTGCGACTGATCACGGAGGCGGTGGAGCGCGTCAGCTGGCCTTGGCCACGGCCGGTAAAGCGCACGCGAGAGCACGGCCTTCACCACCCATGCAGAGCAATGCTCAAGAGTGTGAAGCACCATGTCCTCGCTGCAGTCGCACTGGTGACACACGGGAATCGCCTCCCGTCTGCGCTTCTTTGTGCAGGTATTTGCCAAAGCAGCCATGCCCTGACAGCACTTGCACTAGACGGAAGGTTAACGTCCCATGTCACTTTCGTAGCCACTCCTCCAGGAAAGGCTAGCCAGCCTTCAGTGACCTTCACTAGGCGTCTCCTGCCTCACCCGCCATTTCCCCAGGGTATGGGTTTGGTCCTCCCTACACCACTTCATGACCACCTTCAGGCATCGGACGCCTGCCGCTCTCCACCTGCAGGTTTGCATCACGCCAGTAGACTTCAGTGAGCACTTGCGCCTCCGAATCCCACGAGGGTGTACCCATACCGGGGCTCTGTAGAGCGCCGTCAAGCGAGTCACCTCCGTTTACAGCCGTCTCAGACCATGTTTGGTCCGGTGCAAGCTGAGCAAAGAGCTCGCCGAAATATGTAACCAGGCCCAAGTATTTAATGCTTGCCCACACCGGTATCGTTGCAACACGATGGTGTACGCAAGCCGGAAGCTGGCGTCGGGTCACTAGAAATACCAGAGCCTCCATCTTCTTGAGAGCCACCTTGAGGCCCAGTGCCTCGATTTGTTACAAGCGAGACTGCAAACGACCTGGACTCTGTTTAGAAAAGCTAACATACCGTCGATTCCAACATTTTTGACATATTATGTTTAAAAATGAACATATAAAACTGTCCATTTACACAAATTGTCTTTAGTTGGGGTCCAAAAAGCGTAAAAAATTTTAAAATACCGTAAAAAATAAACATGTATAAACAATAATATCATCAAAATAAATCTGTAAAAAAAATAGGAACCCCAGGATGGATTTTCAAAATATTTAGTACTAGCTGACCCGCGCAACTTCGTCTGCGTCACATAAATGTAGCTATAACCTTTCTCGATATATCGACTATCAGACATAAATTAAGCTAAATCGTAACTAACAAAAAATCTTATCTTTCCTCTTTATTAAAATAGTTTATATGGTTTAGATTAGCTTAGATTATAATTATTAAAGTGTGAATTACTCTATAGTAATTCACACTTTAATAACCAATTATAATATATAATATATAGAGATACCTATGTATCTCTTACTGTTAAAAATATACTATAACACTCTGTACTTGTAAACGTAATGATGCAGTAAATATTTTGAATTTGAATCCCCCGGGCCCTACCTACATTGCGATTGCGACGCGCGAATTATTTTGCCGCGCGGATATTTTTACATTGCGATATCTTCTAAGTTATTTGTTTAAACTATATAGAGTAAAGTGCACAAATATTCTATGTTAAATTTCCGTTCTAACAAACACATTTATTTAGATATAGATTAATACCATATGGGTTAAATAAGCTTCGCAAAAAATAATTATTTTTAACCTAACATTTTAATAGTGAAAAATGGTTACAGTGAGTCAATCTTAAAAGATAGACATATGCTGTCGCGGACTTTTTTTTAGAACTTTTAAAGAGAAATAATTACTTCATACATGATTTTCTCGTAACTTAAACCGTTTTCGCAGCGCACGCAACGGAAGCTCTCAGAAAAGAATTTTCTTTTCCCGTTTTTGCAACATTTCTCAATTATGCTCCGCTCCTTTTGGTAGTAGCGTGATGTTATATAGCCTATAACCTTCCTCGATAAATGGACTATACAACACAAAAAGAATTTTTCAAATCCAACCAGTAGTTCCAGAGTTTATCGCGTTCAAACAAACAAACAAACAAACAAACAAACAAACAAACAAACAAACTCTTCAGCTTTATAATATTAGTATAGATAATGACATAGAGTAGTGCCAGGAACCCAGCGCAGGTACTCCCATTCCTGGGCAGCATTTGGACCAAAGTTGGGCAATGTCCTTTTAATGGCCTTTAATTCACGTTTTATGTCATGAACATTATTGAATCTAAGTTTTAAGCTAGCATGGTCAGTAACATCAACATTAAAAACGGGAGATTAAACTTGTTACCTAACTGTTTTTTTTAAGTACCCGATATTTCGGTGCAAACACCATCATCACACATAAATATTGCAAAACAAACATCTCATTACAAACAGTAGACGTTGTTAATGATTCTTTTACTAAATCTAAAAAAAAAAATATGTTCACTACACAAATTATATTAATTCAAAGTGAGTTATTTATCATAGTAATTAAACAACTTACTGCCACTAGTCAAAGTAACGTCGAATACTCCATTTTGACCTGCGACTGGAGTAGCTTGTGTTAGTATTGTGCTCAAAGTCTCATTATAAACCTCACTGTTTTCAACAGTGATGACACCGCTAGTACCAACCCTGTATGTAGCACGGTTACATTGTCCAGTCTGTAGTGGTTGGTGGTATCTTTCGACTTCGTACCAGGTTCCGTCAAACTGGTAACACATTAAAAAATAACATTAGTCTGTTTCACGCTTTCAAATTTTAATATGGTATAGGTTTATTTATATTTTCTTCACCAGCATAATTATGAAGTTCCCACTGGAGGGACTCAGGCCTCCTCTCTAGGAGAAGGTTTATTTTTTAACAAATAAAACGTGTACAGATTGTGGTTTTCCAACGTATAGCTTTCCATTGTGATGAATTGTAATGTAGGTATGCCACATCGGTTTCATTTTCTATTTAATCTGAACTTACGGTTTGCGCATTGAAGGCAGTAGCGCCGGTTACGGATGCACCACTACAGGGTCCGGGTAAGTCAATAGGTTCTCCAGGGGGAATCTCGGGGTAGTAGAAGCACGATGCATCATCCTGACTTGTGGGCACGTATGATTCTCGATTGGAATTGAGATCAGAGTTGGCAGTGATGGCGGCATTAATTGCGGTGATGTTATCGTTTGCAAGTGGTTCTAAAGTTTTTCTCAGTTGCCAACTGTAAACTGTGAAAAAAGTTTAAAATTAGCTATCTTAAACATTTGGTATTTTTGGTAGCAATATAAAAATAAATTTTGTTACCTCGTCGACTGTTCGTTTCTAACGGCTGGCAACTGTACAGGAGAGCATAGTTGTCATTATCGGTTGCGAGTACGTAGAGGATCTGACTTCTAAGCTCTGTAAATGAAAGGAGAGCGATTTAGCCGAGTGGAGTTATTTGAACATGGGACAATGTTTAAAGAGATTTTCTTGGTCTTCTTTTATTTTGTTATATGAGGTGTGACTTTTTTTCAATTTTATTTTGAATATATTTAAAAATTTGGTTTTTAAGGACTTTAATTTTTAAGGACCTACATTACTGCCAAAATAAGGACATGGTCTGAAATTAAATGTTATTAATGTTATAGCTACATTATCCTAGGCAGGACAAAAAAAAACTAAATATATTCGAAGGTATAATCGATAAATGTTGAATAATGCTGATAAAGGGTAACTGGGGCCGCTGGCAAATGGACCAAATAGTTGTTTTTATGGCGTAACCATTTGTCACAATTTCTATCTAAAATTAGTTGCAAGCTTGGGACTCATCGCCCTATGCAATAGGTACAATTCATTAATTAGCCTATAATGTTCCCACTGCAGGGACTCAGGCTTCCTCTCTAGGAGAGGGATGGGCTATAATCCACCACGCGGGCCCAGTTCGGATTGGTAAATATCACATGTCTTCGATTTTTTTTGGTTCTATATAAGACATGCCGGTTTCCTCACGATGTTTTCCTTCACCGTTTTCAGAGCAGTGGTAATGAAATAAATTACACAAAGTAATGCGCCTGACTGGGTTCGAACCCACGACTCACTGTTTGTAAGTCGGGGTCGCCACCACTGGGCCACCACTGCTCTGAGCCATGCTCGTGCTCTGATGCACTGGTACCATTACCGCTCCCAAATCTTAGAGATAGATCCCATTGTAATGCGTTACTTTTGGTACTTCATCATTATCTGCCTAGCCTTTTTTCAACTATGTTGCGATCAACTTTTGGTCTAACCGGATGCAGCTGAATACCAATAATTTTGATCCTGCATGGATAAGGCTGGCACAAGAACGTGGAGCTTGGGATAAGCATAAAGGGCTATATAGCATTGAGTGAAGTTAGGCGGTGAATGATGATGTCGAATCATAACTAAATTAGGATGTTTCAGCTATGTTAAGTTTCATAGAATCATAACATCACGCCTTTAATTCCCGAAGGACTAGGCAGACGAGCACGCACACTTTTCGCCAGTTATGTTTAAGAAAATAAGAACCACATCTTCATAGAAACTTTTTGACCAATGGTTTTTGTTAAAGGTTTTCATTTCATGGAAAATATTGGGAGAGCGGAGGTTGGTTTTTGCAAAATATTTTTTCATATAGTTGCCAAGGTCAAAAGGTATAAAAATTGGTCAATTTCACTCATTACACGACTGCCCCAAAAAAAGAGTGTTATACAACTTACCACCACTAATATCGAAATTGACTTGTAATACTCCTGGTCGGCCAGTAAGAGCAAAAGCTGCTCCAGTTATTGTTTGCAAACGTTCATCGTTAACTTGACTGTTCCGAATACTGACGACACCGTTCTCACCAAGCCCATATTCAGCACGGTTACACTGGCCAGTCTGCGACTCTTGTCTGAATCTGTAGGATTCGTACCAGGTTCCTTGAAACTGGTAAGTAACAGATGAAAAAACAATTAATTTATCACTTTTAAAAATGATCAATTTACTTCTTTTCTTAATTGACTAATTAAGAATTGGCTGACAAAAATATCTGTGATTTGACCTGGGGGTCTAAAATGGTCACTTTAGCAGGTGCAATTGTATTCAAATTCATAAAATTTTACGAATTTTAAGGGAATTCATTATTTTCCTATCTGATCTGCTGAATTGACTATTTTCGACCCCCTGTTGTTACTACTCGACCAAAGTGAATTTTAAATGGGACCACCGCTCGATCTTCTTTAACCAAATGAAAAAGAATCACGTGAATCGGTCCAGTAATCACAGAAAAATCGATGAACATCACACATTAAAGTAAAACAACTACATAACCTCTTCCTTTTTTAAAAGTCGGTTAAATTGGTTGCGCAGAACCCAAGTGAAATACAACAAATGCAGGAAGCTGATGACTGATTGTTTCACAATATTATGTGCATTAACACAAACAAAATCATATTATATTATATATATATATATATATATATGTCACGGCTAATACCCGAAGTGCGGCTGCACCTAGTTTTAGCCGGTTAGAACTAGGTGTAGCCACTTACTCTTGGTTAAACCTAGTACGAGCCGATTGTTTTCGGGTAAAACTAGGTCTATCCTTCATCAAGCCGGCTACAACTAGGTTCGGCCATTCCCTGTTGGATAAAACTAGGTCTATCCGATATCACGACCGTCTCGCGGCAGTATGACTTTATGGGCGGCATGGGCACCGGGCCGTAGGCCGACGAAGGAGGCCGGTGGAGGCCCGGCACTTCGGGGACAGAAGACATTAGTGTTATATATATACGCGAGCGAAGCGAGCGCGCGTCATGGAGTACATATGTGAGGATAGACCTAGTTTTACCCGAAAACTACATTTACATCGGCTCGTACTAGGTTTAACCAAGAGTAAGTGGCTACACCTAGTTCTAACCGGCTAAAACTAGGTGTAGCCGCACTTCGGGTATTAGCCGTAACATATATATATTAACTTAAACAGTTGTAGTAGCTATACCTGATACCTACATTTTGAGAGTCTAAAGTTTACGAAAGAACTGAATGCAATAATTTGAACTTACAAGGCTTGCATCGAAATCTGCAGCGCCAGTCAAGGTCGGACATTCTCCTGTTGTCTGAACAAAGGTTGAGCAACCAAATGCACTGTGATCCCTCTTTATGTACTGATTGGCATTTATAGATAGCGCCTCCACTTGGGCAATCTTTGCGTTAATCGCAGTGTTAGCCCCAGCTGATAGAGCCTGTGTTCTAGATAGTTTCCAACTGTTAACTGTAAAAACAAAAATGTTATAAGAAAATAGTATTCAATGGGCAATAATATTTTTAAATGACTCTATCTAATCTCATAAAACAACAGCCTGAAGCCACGTGTACTACTAATCGTGTTTGTATAGCAGACAATTTGTAAATAATAAGTCTTGTATGTACTTACCTCGTCTGTAAGTAGCATTTACGTTGACACACGAATACACCAATGCATAGTCGTTATAATCGACATCCAGAACCCAATACGGTACTGAAATAAGAAATAATTTGGTTTATAACATTAACATAACACAACATTACGCCTGTACAGGGGCAGAGGTGGACTAAATACCAAAACTAGTATAAATTGGTCTCTTATTTTAAGGGTTATATTTAAATGCACATCTGTTTAATTTTTTAGCACACTAGGTAACTTAACTAATTAACTGAATGCATACCAAAAAAACCAATTGATTAACTAAACATGTCCTACAAAAAAGTCTAAAAAATCACACAAAACGAGATGACCTTTTTTATCGAATTCACACCAAAAATGTAGTTAGTACATCGGATATTATGATTTGTAAAACAAAAATACTAATTGCTTATCAAAAATACTAACTTGCACTCTAAATTTATTGTACAATCTTACTACGGAATTTCTAAAACTGATATCTAATACGACCGTCTCGCGACAGTGTCCTTTATGGGCGGCATGGGCACCGGGCCGTAGGCCGACGAAGGAGGCCGGCGGAGGCCCGGCACTTCGGGGACAGAAGATATTAGTGTTATGTAATATGCGAGCGAAGCGAGCGCGCGTCATGGAGTAAATCAGGTGTAGATTTTCCTTAAAAAAGTTTTAAAATGTGTGTTAGACTAAAGAATTAATAGATATACTATTTTGATAATAGTTATTCGTTCAGAAAAAGAGTTCTGCAAATGCCATTAAAAAAGATACTAAATTTGATTTCTTTAGTGTGCATAATTTGAGATAATTTGTGTGCAAGTCAGTATTTTTGGTGTAACTTTAAAATATTTTGTTCGAAAAAAGGGAATATACAGATAACGGTTTAAATACATGCCTTATTTTAAAACTCCGTACTATGCTTGGCCAGCTCAAGCGTTATTATTCAATTACATTTCTGCTAGTGGCCAATAAACCCTGCATCACAAATGTTGCTGGCAGTAGTGTTCAGTAACTTTTGTTTACACGGTGGAGTACGAAGTTTAATCCTACTTCGAATAGTGCCTTAGATGTAACGTTTATGATGTTATGCTTAATGCCCACTGGTTATGTTAAAGTATATACAGTGCCGGATTAACCATATAGCAAAAGTAGCAATTGCTACGGGCCCCGCGCAAACTGGGGCCCCGCGTATCCAACCACCACCTGGTTGTAATTTTATTTGAGTGAAACTTACATGACCTTATGTGGTATATTGAATTAACTTGATGCCACAAAACTGAAACCTGATCCTTTTCCGACAAAGACACTCCACGTCAGACAATTAGTACAATTTTCGAGCTCGCTTCGCTCGCTAATACTTCCTTTCTCATATTTGTCTCCTTGGAAGATGGGTAGGTCTTCAGTGTGGGAAGGTTGTTGTCCCTTTGCAACATGGGGGGAAATGAATCTCTCTCTGGCAGATCAAGGGCCCCTGGATAGAATTAGCTACGGGCCCCGCGCTTGCTTAATCCGGCACTGAGTATATACCAATAGAAATGAGATTACGTTCGCCGCGTTTCATGTGGCACTTAGGTAAAACATTTGAACGATACATTACAAACATAACATCACGCCGGTTTTTTTGTTTCTACATATTATTATACAGTAGCATGTAGGTAGGTAATAGTGGTGGTTAGTCTTTTTAAAATTAATGCGGGTACCAAGAAATTCTTAAACAGAAAAAGGGAATCGCACCCAGGACAATTTCCCTATTTGTACTTGAGCCACCAAAGAAAAGAGGCATCTTAGTAAAATTATTAAAATAGTGGATATTTACCGGGTGTTGGATTAGTGCCGATTGTTACATCAAATTTAGCTTGTCCAGGAGTTATTCCTGATTGTAGAGCAGCTGTGCCGGCTATAGTCTCACGTATCCCGTTTGTGCCAACTTGAGTATTTGATATAATCAGTCCAGTTGAGGTAGGGTTCTCAGTGTATGTGGCTGTGTTGCAGGTACCATCTTGATATGTCGACGGGAAGGATTCAATATCGTACCATGTGACAGCATACTAAACAATAAAGAAATTGTTAATAATAAACATGAATGAGAGAAGGTCGAATTTAACTTATCTGAAATAAAAATCATCAGCGCATCCACATGAGATTATGATTATCAGACGCAGACACTGGAACAGCTTTAGGAAATTTATGAAAAAGGCAATAAGTGTCGATAAAATTTGAGGGATCCCATCATCCGATCCTGACTTGGTGACAATGGAGCCACCTCAGGAGCATATTTATTTGAGTATATTCGTTTGAATACTAAAAGAATTTTGTGAATCGGTCTACAATAATTGACGGAGATATCGGTAAACATACATAAAACAAAATACATACACTTGAAAATAGAGAACCTCCTACGTTTTAGAAGTCGGTTAAAAATGACAATCAATTTGTTATTTGAAGAGTTTTACTGTCGGATTCACTATTATTTTAAAAGGTATCTTAGTAAAGCCACCAAAGAGTACGCGCTACCAAAAAGTACGCGCTACCAAAGAGTACGCAGACTACTATTAATATCATAAACGGGATATTTACCATGTTTGATTTTTGTTTCGAGTTCCCGATATTTCGGCGCTGTTACAAGCACCATGATCACGGATAAACTGACCACCAACCACGTCACCACCAACCATGTCAGTTTAAAAAGTTATAGTACGCAGACTCTTTTCGTAGGTTTATTTTTTCTCGAAATGGCAACACCACCGACACATATCAGTGGCATCTGTTATGTCAAGGTCAAGGACGACAAATTGCATCGCTAAGGTTATTAATAAGAATTTTATAGCTAAAAAAATAGGTAAAAAAACTTTTTAAGTTAAACGGTTTTATGTTAAACATACATTGCAATGTTTAAGATAAATGTACTAAAAACCAAAAAATAATAAAATAGATACAGTCGTGGGAAAAAACCGTGGGGCACGTCAATTGTAATTTCCGCAGCACGACAGTTCCGAATTGACGTGCCCCACGGTTTTTTCCCACGACTGTATCTATTTTATTATTTTTTGGTTTTTAGTACATTTATCTTAAACATTGCAATGTATGTTTAACATAAAACCGTTTAATTTAAAAAGTTTTTTTACCTATTTTTATTTTCTAGTTTTTAGCCGCCATCTTGGATTTTAATTTTATATAGTATATTGTATTCTGCTTGTTGAGCCCTTTCATTTGATACCCATATTGATGGGATTAATAAAACATAAATTATCCGCCATTTTGTAGCGGCGGCCATCTTGAATTTATAATGATAATGAATAAACATAATTGTATTGTCACCAAAATCCAAAGTGTATACAAAATTTCAGATTAATCGGTTGACAGGAAGAGGGTGAAATTTGAATTACTAAAGATCCAAGAATAAAACAAACGGGGTGAGCTAAATAAAACCGTTTAAAAATAGATTTTTGAGGTGATTGATCATAATTTTCTACATTTTAAATCATGATTTGTAAGGGTTGTGATTAATTTGCATCCATCATCGACTGTTATTTTAGACATGTTGCCATTGTATGTACGTGCTTTCTAAAATATTACTTTCCATGCCCAATAATGCGTATTAGCTAAGAGTACGCATGCGTTCTTTTAGCTTGTATGAAGCTAAAATAAACCAGCACGCTTTGGTTTTCAGATTTTTAATTTTACAGGACGAACAAGATGGGGAATTAGAAAAGAAAATCTGACTGAAAATTAGTTTTTACTGAGGAAATCTTAAAAAAAATGGCAACATGTATTTGCACAAACACACAAACAAACAAACACACAAACACACAAACAAACAACCTCTCACCCCAAACGCATATACCGTCTCCGTTCCGTCGTGGGTAAAGAAAAAATAGCAAGAGGTCAAAGCAAAAGGTCTGTTGCGGAATCATTGAAAGCACAGAAAACAGCTTGGCAGACCATTGCACAGACTACTGGGATTTGGGGCCTTCGCTTGTGATAATTGTCAGGGTTGATTTCTTAACTTCGCTCCCTTGCGCACTCTTAGCTTGTATGAAGGGTTGTCACTGCGTACTCTTTGCAACAGAGCACCCTAAGAGTGCGCACGAGACGAGTAGTTAGTTAGTTATGTGACGGATTCTCACAATTCGGGTTCTGTTGTATAATAAAACTGTTTGCTTTGTAATAACGATTATATTGTTCCAATCACTCTTACTTATAGCCTTACATAGCAGTTCTAATTTAAATAAACACTGTAACACTTTTTGTATAAACAATAAAATTAGACTAACAATTGCACAGCATTTCAGACTCAGCTAATATCAGACGTCTGTCTCAGTCGACTTCATAGATCAGAATGCCCACACTTTTTTAAAAAATCACCGACCAAGTACATTTCGTTCCAGACTGAACGAAATGTTTTCATCAATCTGTTCGTTCTTCATAAACTAACAAAGTTATGGCATTTTGAATCAACTGATTTACTAATATCGATTAAGACATTATGAATCAACAATAATCATCGAATAGGGTATTATAAATTGAATATAAATATAACAAAATATTTTAAGCTTGATTTAACTGAGAAATTTGTAAAACAATATTAAATAATCATAAATTCATTACATTCGGCCGTCCGACTACGTGCGGTCTCCTGACGCACGGTATATAATCACTTATATTAATTTTTAAAAACTTAAATAATACTAACTAAATTATAAAGTTTCATTTGAATTAACTGTAAACTAAACATTATAAATGTATTACTATTCATTACATTCGGCTATTATTTGGACTCAGATTGACTCTGTGGCAGTTCATTGTCACTTTTATTACTTTCGCTATCAGACGTACTACTGCTGTTAGCCACTGCATCTACATTATCATTTTGTTCGGACACATTTATATTGATCCACGGTCGAATCCTGTCTACTGCTACCACACTATCGTATTTATTCTTGCGTTTACTAAAACCAGGTATTTCGACAATTTTATACCTATCATTGCCTAAAACTTCTGCTATTTTAAAGGGGCCTATAAATTTTGACATTAACTTAGTACTATTACCTTTATTACTAAAATTGGTTCTAGTTATTTTAATTAAATCCCCTTTCTTATAAGTCGGGGCAGGAACTCTATTTTGATCGTAGTTCAGTTTTTGTTTAATCTGACTAGATTCGATATTTGTACGAACTTCTTGCCTTACTTCTGTAAAATTGGGATTAGGCTCATTGTTAACATCTAACATATTACTCAAGCTATCTTTCAATCTGGTTCCAAATAATGCTTCAGTAGCTGTTTTCTGAGTGGTGGAGTTTGTGGTATTATTAATTCCCCACTGAATTTTGCCTAGACACATGTCCCAGTTCCGTTCGTCCTCACCGTCAGAATATTTTGCAAGTGAACTTAAGATCGTTTGGTTGTATCTTTCGGCTTGGCCGTTGGCTCTGGGACACGCGACAGCATTCAAAACATGTTTTATACCATGAGTATCACAAAAGGACTTAAAAGCTGCTGAAGTGAAAGAGGTACCTCGATCTGATATTATTCGGGATGGTAAACCGAAGTCATAAAAAATATTTAATAATACCTTAACCGTTGTTTTCGTTTTTGTATCTTTAACAGCTCTTACAAACAAATACTTGGTAAATCCATCCACTATGGTGAGGATGTAAGCATTGCCGTTCTTGCTTTTGACAAATGGACCCAAGTGGTCAATGTGAATGGTGTGGAACGGAATGCTTACTTTCTCTATTGGATACAACTGACCATTCTTATGTCGTGACGTATTATCCTTATTATAGGCGCACTTAATGCAGGACTTAACATACTTTTTAACAAATCTGCGTAACTTAGGGAACCAGAAAACAGATTGAATTTTCTCGATTGTCTTCGATATACCTAAATGACCAGCGTCATCGTGGTTAGATTTACATATTTGCCATCGAGCATTACGAGGAATTACTAAACAAAGCTTATCATCAACTCTCTTATACACTCTACTATTCTTAACCACATAATTTTTCCTAATTTCTTTAGCTTCTTCATCTGACTCAGGTTTAAGTATTTTATATATTCGGGATATATCGGGATCTGTCATTTGTAAAGTCAAGAGCCAGTTATCAGTTTCGATACTATAGACTGTGACTGCAGAATTATCGATATCCTCGGGTGTTAATTTTGTGTTACGGCTCAGTGCGTCCACATGAGCCATACGGATGCCTGGACGGTACTCTACGCTAAAATTGAATTCACTCATTAAAAGCCACCACCTAGCTATTCTGGGTATTAAGTCGCGCTTGGTTAGTGTAGTCCGAAGGGCGTTACAGTCTGTCACAATTTTAAACTCTATCCCCAACAAATATACCCTAAATTTTTTTAATGAACATACAATTGCAAGGGTCTCGAGTTCATAAGAATGCAAGTGACGCTCCTCGGGGGTGGTTTGCCGGCTAAAATAAGCTATTGGTTTGAGAGCGCGTGGCTCCGGCTGCCATTGCATCAATATCCCACCCACGCCTAAAGAACTTGCATCCGTATGCAACTCAGTTTCAAAATTAGGACTGTACAGCGCTAAAATTGGTCGGTCAATTAATTTGTCTTTTAGGGTAGTAAACGCATGAGATTCTACATCTGTCCATTTAAAAACATTGCCCTTTTTGAGTAAGTTCGTTAGAGGTCTAGCTATTTCCCCGAAACTTTTAATAAATTTTCTAAAATATCCCGCTAATCCCAAAAACTGACGGATTTCATGTACGTTCTGGGGAACAGGGAACTCTTTAACGGCTAGAATCTTATTTTCATTAGGACGTATGCCTTCAGCGGAAATTTCATAACCTAAATAGTCAAGGGAACTATCAAAGAAACGGCATTTAGATAATTTTAAAGTAAGCCCATTCTGTCGCAACAACTCCAAAACATTCCTCAACCTTTCAAATCCCTCCTCCAAGGTAACCGATGGCACAAGAATGTCGTCCAAATAAGCCAAAGCCGATTCATGACGTTTACTACCTAGCATTGCATTCATTAGCCTCTGAAATACAGCTGGAGCATTTGCAAGACCAAAAGGCATTCTTTTAAATTCGTAATGCCCATCTGGCGTTACAAAAGCAGTTAGCGGACGACTATCTTTCGCCACTGGCACCTGGTAGTACCCAGAAGCCAGATCTAGGGATGTGAAGAATCTATTGCCACTAAGGTTTGTCAACTGATCGTCGATTATCGGCAAAGGGAAACAATCCTTCCTAGTCTTATTATTTAGAGCCCTATAATCAACACACAAGCGTTGTTCCCCTGTCTTCTTCCTCACTAATAGAATAGGACTCGCATAGTTTGAATTAGACTCTTGTATAATGTCATTTCGCAATAATTCATCTATAATCTCTCTAACCTGACCCCTTTCCGAAAAAGACAATCTGTACGGTCGGTAAACTACGGGTTTATCATCTAATAAATCTATTTTTATTTCGGTTGAGCTGATACAACCAATTTCTCCTAGGTTGAATGCAAAGCAATCACGATAACTGAGTAAAAGCGAATGAAGCCTACCTAATGTCTCTTTGTCAATTTGGGGACCTACTTTTATGTCAGATATTAGTAAAGGTTCATATTCTGAATTATCTTTCGTTACTCTATTTGTATAGGTGGCACCTCTCTCAACAACACAAGTTCCTTTAGCAATAGGACATTTCTTGGATAATTTAAGATTTTGACCAGATAAATTAGTCACGGGCAAACAGCACTTCCCATCAACAACCCTATAAACTCCCTGGTGCAAATAATGCTCTTTCCCAGGCTCACAATTGCAGTAACCTTCAATATAAATATCTCCACAGAAGCCAACGTCAGATGCGGTAACTTCAACTAATCCTGATGATGAAATATCGGTATCGTTATCGATATTTAACTTTAAGCACTTCACCGGGTGTACTACGGTATCGGGGCTCTGGTAAAACGTTAGCTGATGGCTATTTTTAAATACTGTTACGCAAGGAAGTTCAGTAACATTTTGACCTATAAGTAAAGCTGACTGAAGGAACTGATTGCTAACTACTAATACCTCTACATTAACCTCAACTTCATCTAATTTCAGATCAACATTGCTCCTATATACTGGAAAAACTTTAGAGTTGCCGAATCCTTTGATTACTGGCAATTCTGTTGTATTTTTGGTTAAATTCAGATTTTGAGCGTCAGATTCCCTGATTAAACTACATTCGCTGCCGAAATCAATAAAAGCAATGAAAGATTTATCGTTTACCCTAACGGTTTTGTAAAATTTGTCGCTGTTGTTATTAAAGGTAGTAATAGTCAAAATTTTTCGATCCTGGTTATCTGTCTGTTTGGATTCTTTTCGTATGATTAATGGCTCTAGTTTACAATTATCATTATTGTGGCCTACACGTTGGCATTTCAAACATTTGACAAGGGGTTTGGGGCATCGAAAGTAAAGGTGTCCCTTTGAGCGGCAATTAAAACAAATAACCGAACTTTCACTTGAGGGTGTAGCAGTGTTACCCGGTCGAACTATCATATTATCACTTCGTTTTCTGTTGAATGTATTATTTTCTAATATAGGACGTTGGGAGCTTAGGAAATTCAATAAGTCTTCTGGTTCGCGACAAGTCAGTGCCTGTGCACTGCTTCTAATCGATTTATCTAGTATTCCAAGGATAATACAATCGACGGCCTTTTTGCCTCTTATTTCACATCTGTTTAATAACGTTAACTTGTCGTAGAAATACTCTCGCAAACTTTCGCTACTACGACTAGTGCGAGCTAACATTTCCTCGAGAAGCCGACCATAATTTTGCTCATTCGGGAAAGCTCTTATGAGTTTGTCCTGCCACTCTGACCAACTGAAAACAACACTAGGAAGGGCTTCAAACCACTTCTTTGCCATACCAGAAAGTTTTTGTAGAGCAAAATGTATGGTCTGCTTCTCATTCCATTCATAGATTACTGCACATTCGTTTACTTTCTTAACCCAACAGTCAATATTCTGAGTTTTACTTGACGGATCAAATTCCGGTATCACATTGTTGAGAAGATTGTTATTTAAATTACTGGTCCTGCTTTTATGTTCTTGAAGGGTAGTAAACATATCAAGTACCTCTTTAGTAGAAAAACTGCCTCTCTCCCTGGATCTTCTCTTACTCGAACTCCGTGAACTACGGGGTGACTCACTGCTGGATGAGGAGGAGCTGGACGACTGCTTACGTCTCTTCTTTGATCGCTTTTTGGCTCTTTTAGACTTAGCTGCTGCTTTGGAGAAGGTTCGTGAACATTTTCTTTTTCCTTGGCGCTCATCTTTACGAGTAGGCGAGCCTTCAGGAGTCATCGCTTCGTCAGAATTCATACCTCAAAAGAATAAAGTCTAATTAGAATCATTTCAGTATATCAATTTATTGTCTAAACGTGTTAAAAACTTCATTTATTTCCTCAATGAATCATCCTTGATTAAAAACAAAATATAATAACCTAGCTTTAACGCTCGAATGAACACAAACCATTCAATAGGCATACTTAATTTCTTATTAAAGTATACTTTGTTTCCTATTCTAGGTAGGTACACATGACCTCTACTGTAACATTCTATACGCTCATGGTTTAATAGGCATAGCCTCTAGTAGCTAAAGCACACTTGGCTTCTTATTGTAGGCACACATAACCTCTAGCAACTAAGCACACATGGCTCAATAGGCATACATAACCTCTAGTAGCTAAAGCTCACTTGGCTTCTTATTGTAGGCACACATAACCTCTAACAACTAAGCACACGTGGCTCAATAGGTATACATAACCTCTAGTAGCTAAAGCACACTTGGCTTCTTATTGTAGGCACACATAACCTCTAACAACTAAGCACACGTGGCTCAATAGGTATACATAACCTCTAGTAGCTAAAGCACACTTGGCTTCCTATTGTAGGCACACATAACCTCTAACAACTAAGCACACATGGCTCAATAGGCATACATAACCTCTAGTAGCTAAAGCACACTTGGCTTCTTATTGTAGGCACACATAACCTCTAACAACTAAGCACACGTGGCTCAATAGGCATACATAACCTCTAGTAGCTAAAGCTCACTTGGCTTCTTATTGTAGGCACACATAACCTCTAACAACTAAGCACACGTGGCTCAATAGGTATACATAACCTCTAGTAGCTAAAGCACACTTGGCTTCTTATTGTAGGCACACATAACCTCTAACAACTAAGCACACGTGGCTCAATACTTCAATAGGCATACATAGCATCTAATCTTAGGTACACGTAACCTCTAATAACAATGCACACGTGGGATGCTAGATTTGTAATTAGTAATAAAATTAATAATCATATAAGATGCTTGCACGTACCTTAGATTGGGTCTTTATCCCACTTCTGAACTGTGACGGATTCTCACAATTCGGGTTCTGTTGTATAATAAAACTGTTTGCTTTGTAATAACGATTATATTGTTCCAATCACTCTTACTTATAGCCTTACATAGCAGTTCTAATTTAAATAAACACTGTAACACTTTTTGTATAAACAATAAAATTAGACTAACAATTGCACAGCATTTCAGACTCAGCTAATATCAGACGTCTGTCTCAGTCGACTTCATAGATCAGAATGCCCACACTTTTTTAAAAAATCACCGACCAAGTACATTTCGTTCCAGACTGAACGAAATGTTTTCATCAATCTGTTCGTTCTTCATAAACTAACAAAGTTATGGCATTTTGAATCAACTGATTTACTAATATCGATTAAGACATTATGAATCAACAATAATCATCGAATAGGGTATTATAAATTGAATATAAATATAACAAAATATTTTAAGCTTGATTTAACTGAGAAATTTGTAAAACAATATTAAATAATCATAAATTCATTACAGTTAGTAGTTAGTTTGAGACTAAAAAAATATATTTGGGACCGGTTACCTTAAATTAAAGTTTAAAATTGTATTCCTAAATGAACAAAGCTTAAAATTAATAAGAAGTACGAGGTGTAATTTTTAAGTTGATTTTTTAATAAATAAAAGTATCTAAAATGCGCACTCTTTGGTGGCTCTACCCTATATATTTTAACGAAACCGAAAGGCCCTTTGTTCTCCCCGTCACTGCGATAATTTTTTTGTTCTATTTTTGTATTACGGAGATATTGGGGGTCAAACGTCCAAATTTTTCACAACCTGTTTTTAGGGTTCCGTACCTCAAAAGGAAAAAACGGAACCCTTATAGGATCACTTTGTTGTCCGTCTGTCTGTCTGTCTGTCTGTCTGTCTGTCTGTCAAGACCTTTTTTCTCAGGAACGCGTGGAGGTATCAAGCTGAAATTCATATCAAATACTCAAGTCTATGGTCTCTTGGAGCTGTGAAAAAATCAAACTTCTAAGTCAACGCGATCAAAAGATACTCCCGTTTATGCCGCAAATTTTCGACACTCGCAAGGGAATCAAAACCTACAGGGTACTTCCCGTGAACTCAGAATCTTGAAATTTGGTACGAAGCAACGTCTTATAGCATAGATAAAGGAATAATTACGAAAACCATAAATTTTTAGTTACATCAAGATACTCCCGTTTATGCCGCAAATTTTCGACACTCGCAAGGGAATCAAAACCTACAGGGTACTTCCCGTGAACTCAGAATCTTGAAATTTGGTACGAAGCAACGTCTTATAGCATAGATAAAGGAATAATTACGAAAACCATAAATTTTTAGTTACATCACATAATATATTTTTTTTACGGAACCCTCGGTGCGCGAGTCCGACTCGCACTTGGCCGGTTTTTTTAATACTAGTTTTTCAGGTTATAACTACGCAGGGGTACTTAGTTTTTTAAACATAACTAGCGACCCGCCCCGGCTTCGCACGGGTGCAATGCTGATTTATATTATACATATAAACCTTCCTCTTGAAACTACGCAACGGATTTTGATCCGGATTTTTTTTTAATAGATACATCTATTAAAAAAAATTCTCTTTTTTGAAGTGAAACGTCATGCGCGATAAACCAAGTCTAAGTTAAACCTGGTTTAACTACTTTTTGTAATAAGGCGGCAAAAGTCTGTCGAAGGTTTGTTTCAATTCAGCATCTGATTAAGTAGATAAAAATAGACGTTATTTTATCCATCTAGGTATGTTGAATACATTTTATAGAATTACTAGCTGATACCCGCGGCTTCACCCGCGTGGATGTCGTTCAAATTATATACTAAAACCTTCCTCTTGAATCACTCTATCTATTAAAAAAAACCGCATCAAAACCCGTTGCGTAGTTTTAAAGATTTAAGCATACAGACAAACAGACAAAAAAGCGACTTTGTTTTATACTATGTAAGGAGGAAGGAAGAGAACCTAGCCTGCAAGAGAGAGTAAATATGAGTAGGAACGAAAACTAGCACCCTACCGCAGATTGTTTCTCTTATGACAATTTTCACCGTATAAGCGCCACTATACCTTCTACTCATGTACCATGCACTATACAAAAACTAATTAAGTGTGAATCGTACTTTAGAAAATAACGTGAAGTTATTATCATCAGTACCTACCTACCTAATAACATGTACGTGCAAATATGTAGATAATCACCCCCCAGTGATAAACGATTAGGGAGTGTCAAGGCTTTATTATCTACCACAGTCAGTTATATCAATCTAATTTATTTATAGAAATGATGATACTTTATGTTTTTAAATAATTTCACGAATGTTTGTTTTTATTTCTAGATACTTCGATTTATTCAAATAAATAGATTGACTTTGCCAACGCATCACATTGGCCAATGCGATGGCGATTAGCGATTAGAATGACCTGGGGCCCTACTATGACGTCTTAAAACAGTCCTAACTTATTCTTATTCCAGTGTGGAGGAGAGATGGCGCTAGACACCCTGTATAGTTCTGTCACGTTTCCACACTGGAATAACATTAAGTTAGGACTGTTTTAAGACGTCATAGTAGGGGCCCTGTTTAACATTGGCAAATGCGATGCGATGGCCAAGTCAATCTATTCTTCTTCTTCTTCTTTTCGAGTCGATGACTAAACTCTGTCCGCCCAGTACGTGGCAAACTGGACGACTCTACTTTTTGCTTCAAACAAGTCTTTGAGCGTGCAATTAGTTGTGCAAAACGGGCACGAGAGGAGGTGTGGTGTGGCATATCTAGATTGACAGGAATGACTGGATTGTTACGGTAGAAGAACTGAATTGCTCGACTTGAATTTTTTACAAGTTTTGCTTTTAGTGGGTTATTAAGACTTAGTTGACCTAGAAAAGTAACGAAGTCAAAAGGTGCTTGATTTCCGTGATATTGAAGGTGAAAGTTCCGAATTTTTCACAAGTTATTTTTAAAATATCAATAATAAATTATTCTCACTTTACTTGAATGGTGTGGTCACCATCTGCGGCATCGCCGTCAAAGTAGGTAACCGTATCTGATCCTGATTTTCCTCGACTTTTAGAAAAGTCCAAGTAGTAAAAATATTAAAGATATAATATAGTAGTTTTAAGTTTTTAGAAATTGAATTAAATATTTCTTCACATAAAATAATTCAATGCATGTATTTCAACATTTTTGTACTACTCAATAGCTTAAACTTAAATGATCGTACGCTTGTACGATTATAAATAGGATTTAAGAGATTTAATATCTCAATAGCTTAAACTTAAATGATCGTACGCTTGTACGATTATAAATAGGATTTAAGAGATTTAATATAGGTACCTACTCCCTTCCTTTTACGATAATTCCATAGGTTAGTGAAAAATGTTTTCAATTCACTAATACCTAAATTAAATTTTATTAACTTTGTGTTCAGCCATTTTACTTGAGAAAAATTTATATAAAAGTAAGAAAAAGTGAAACAAAATGTAAAATAGAAGGCAAGAACGAACAAAAATTATAACATCTAATATGGGTTATATAGCAGATTTGATAGTTTTCTCCCTATAAATATTCGAAAGCATTGATTCTGACTTGAGTGATGTTTTATTATTCAGGCCTTCGTGATTGAACTTATAAAATGACTAAGCAAACTTACCTGTTCCAGTTGAAAACCTTCAACTACAGGTATAGTTTGAACACACTGTCCCGGTTGTTCTATGCCTTGACCCACACACGCACTTATAAGACCAAGGAGGCTAAAAACGACTATAGTTAATTTCGACATATTGGGATCTGCATGTCCCGTCGCAACACAAACCAAATATCGATAATTCCGTTATTTTATATAAAATCTTATCTCTCATTTATTTTATCGTTCTTTTAATCTCGAAAATCGTATTGCCCGATTGATAGATTGTCCGTATTAATGATATGATTTCATTAAACTATCAAAATAATATGAGACATACAGCACGCTAGCGATGTGAGTTGCTTTTGTAGTGCATTTTTCGATTGCAACCTAATTTGGCGCCAGGAAACGACTGGAATTCGACTGGAGATTAATCTTTTTTTTTTTAATCTATTGCATAGATTCTATCGCGGGCCTTGAGTTGAGCGTGGAGAGCGAATCCAGAGATTTCCTAACAAAAATATTCAGTGGCAAGTGGGTTGCTATGGTTACGGAAAATAACGAGTCCCTATAATGCCCGTCACAGTAATGCACATAGGTACCAGCAATGCACGACATGACAATGTACAACATTGGAATTCAAAACACTTACACTCCTATGTCGCGCGTTCTCGTGTCGTGCATTCCTGTGTTGGGCATTGCTGGTTCACGTTATGACACTTACGTCAGGCTGTCAATACTTTTTCTTTTAAATTTTCTGTCATAGAGTTTCTTACTAGCTTAGTTAGTTTAAGAAGGTTAGTTTTGATTTATATAATGTACATCGCGCGAAATTCGAAGATCAAACTCTTAATTTAATATCGTTATTTTTGTTCAAATTTTTTGAATGAATAATTATTTTGGTGTGTATTATTACACTATTAATACCTAATTATTTATACCTATTATTAAGTTGATAAAAAATGCTATGCAATAGATTTACCGCGGCAGTCTCCGAGTGCCACACGTTTTTTTTTTTTTTATTATAATAGGGGCCTGCTCTTGACTTCAATCTTGCCCTGAGGGCAGAGATGATGTCGACGATGGAACGAGCTTACCCGGTAGAAGCCTGTTTACTCGCGACTTAAACAGATTAGGGTTATATTATATTATTATGAACTCGGGAAAACCGACGCAGGCAGGGAATTCCACTCCTTGGCTGTGCGCATAATAAAGGACCCAGCAAAGCGCTTCGTTCGAATGTGCGTGTGTGTGTCTTGTGCTGGTTTTCACATTCATTCATTTAGTTTTGTTTTTTTTTTTTGGGACAAGTTCGCCACTCTATTCCCAATCGCTGAAAGCCAGAATCAACAGTGGTGATCACCAGAAAAGCGCTGAGACATTGAAGCTCGACGAAGTCCCAGATAAACAATTTAACTGTCTTGGATCCCACATCTAAAATGTATTAGAAAATAATGAGGTGTACGTAAAACTTAATTTTCAGTTCTCTTCATATCAGCAGGAGACAAAACAGGACAAGACCTATCGACACAAAAGGACGTATAGGTATAACTGGGACAACTCCAGTTGCTTTTTTTTTTTGGGTGGTGGGAAATCATCAATGACTCCTCCCGCTCTGGGCAGAGCGGTAGGGAGTGTCAGACTTCTACTGACTAAAAACCACCCAGTTTCTTCTTAGCCCTTTGTGTCGAGGCAACCCAACAACCCGCAGCAAGTCCAGTTGCCTAGCACCACGTTTAAAATTTGTATTAATGGGTCCTAGTCTCGATCTCAGACTGATAAAGTTTATAAAATTAAGTAAGGTAAAGACGCTTGAACGCACGGACGGATAGTTCTAGTTTTTACAAGGTCCAAATCAATAATTTAGATAAATAACACCGGAAGTAACATTGAGGTAAAATGTAGGACCCGTCGGGGCTGATGGATTATCGAAAGGATAACGCGGCTCCGACACAAGGGCGAAGAAGGAACATGGGTTTGGTTTTTAGTCAGTAGAAGTCTGACACTCCCCTTCGCTGTGCCCAAGAGCGGGGGGGGGGATTGGGGGTTATTGTTAGGAAGAAAAGAGTTTCATGTCCTAGCTTTTCTACCTCTTTTATAATTTCTTCTTTTGATATTGACTGTATTCCTTTTGACATGTTTTTCCTTTTATATTTTCTCTTGTCTTTTTGCTTATCCCGATGTGTCAACAATAAAACGTTGAATATAACATAGAGTTATTTTATTACTAGCGTGATAAAATATTAACAGGTTATGGGCCCAACATGTAAGTGATCATAAAAATCGCAGAAATGTCGGACAGCGGAAATGGTAACGGGAGTTCCCAGAGAAATGAAACTGGAATTTCAAGCAGTAGTGGCATGCTATCAATCGAAAAACTCGACGGTAATAGTAATTATGCAACTTGGAAATTCTTGATGGAGCTATATCTAATACACGACGATCTTTGGGAGTACACGAGTGTTACACCTGAAGCCACGGATGTACAAGGTATGAGAAGGGATCAGCGAGCTCGAGCAAAGATTTGCTTAATGCTCAGGCCCCATTGCTTAGTTCATGTGCGCAAAGCGAAAACAGCTAGGGAAGCATGGAACGCTCTGAGGAATGCGTTTGAAGACAAGGGCCTTAACAACCGCTGCCACTTATTAACAAAGTTGGTAAGCATGAGACTGGAGCAATTTTCAACGGTTCGAGAATATGTGACGTCAGTTATGGCCACGTCACAGGAGTTGCATGACCTTGGAAAGGAAGTCGACGATGAACTGTTGGCTGCACTTTTATTACAAGGACTAACCCTGGATTTTCATCCAATGAGATTAGCCATAGAGAATAGTAATATTGAGCTTACTACCGACTATGTGAAGACGAAGCTCTTTCAGATGGAAGACACTTTCTCGGCTAGCTCAAGTGTAAGACAGCCATCAGCATTGCTGACTAAGAATCACAAGAGCAAGGCTACACACAAAAAGAAACCGAAAGTGAAGGTTAAGTGCTTCATTTGTGAAGGACCACACAAAGCACACGAATGTCCAGATAATCCGAAACAACAAAGGAAGGAAGCACTACAAGCCTATGCGTTTGGCGCACGATCAGAACCAGATGGTTCATCGACGTGCTGGATCATAGACTCTGGAGCTTCAACACATATGATGAATTGTAAATCGTGGTTTAAGGACTTGAAGGACACTTCAAAGCCTTTGAGGGTGACATGTGCTGACGGTAATGAGGCATTGGGTAAAAGTAAAGGAACGGTTGTATGTGAGTCAATAGGTTTGACTATCAACAATGTTACTTATGTACCTAAGTTATCATCTAATTTACTAAGTGTGAATGCGATCGTGAAAAAGGGCCACGTGGTGGTATTTACAGAAAAAGGTTGCGACATCTATAAGAGTGATGGTTGTGAGATTCGAGGTAAGGCTGTAGTGAAAGGTGTGGAAGAACGAGGCATATACAAAATTAAATGCTGTTCACAGGGTTCTGCTCTAGCTACTACAGAAGGGGACCCAATTATGCTATGGCATCGGAGGATGGGGCATTTGGGTATCAACAATCTCAAACTACTAAGAGATAAGATGGCGACAGGGGTAAGTTTTCCCAACACTTCAGCTCAACTTGAGTGTATACCATGTATTATGGGGAAGCAAACCAAGAAACCATTTAAAAAGTTGAATGCTACCCGAGCTAAGGAAGTGCTAGAGCTTGTGCACTCGGATGTGTGCGGACCTATGGAGGTGCCTTCCGTTAGCAAATTCAGGTATTTTTTGACGTTCATTGACGATTTTACGAGAAAAACTTTTATTTATTTTTTGAAACAAAAGAGTGAGGTTTTCGAAAAATTTGTAGAGTTTAAGGAGTATGCCGAAAAACAAAGTGGTAAGAAGGTGAAGATCTTACGCACCGATAACGGCACCGAGTTCGTCAACAAACAGATGGATAACTATTTGAAACAATTCGGAATTCAGCGTCAACTAACGGTGGAATATACGCCAGAGCAGAATGGCGTAGCTGAACGCGCAAATAGAACTATCTGTGAGAAAGCAAGAAGCATGCTTCAAGATGCTTATTTGGCGAAACGCTTTTGGGCAGAGGCTGTCCATCATGCAGTGTTCTTGAAAAACAGATCACCAACGATTGCGGTGAAAAATGTTACGCCAGAAGAAAAATGGTCAGGTAAGAAGTGCGACCTGAGTACAGTGAAGACTTTCGGATGCAAAGCTTTTATGCACATTCCTCAACAGAAGAGAGGTAAGTGGGATCCGAAAAGCAGAGAACTGATTCACACAGGTTTTTGTGATAACGCAAAAGCATATCGTCTTTTAGACTTCACTACCGGCCAAGTATTTAAGGCAAGAGACGTGGTGTTTTTTGAAAACCGAAAGCATTATGAGCAATCGAATTTAGAAGAACATCCAGAAGAAATACTCCAACTTTCTGAAGCTGAAAAAGAAACCGTGATAGGACACAACGGAGGATCTGATATTCTGCAAGCACCAGAGGGTGAAGCCGAAGCAGACATTGACCCTAGGGTAGATCAAGGTGAAGATGGCGATAGTCAGAGAGAGGATCAACCAACTGAACCTGAGGATCATGGAGATCCGGAGCCCATTGTGGACGATGTGGATGTATTCGAAGACTGCGAATCGATTTCAAATGTCGACGAGGAATCTCAACAAAGTGGACGGAGGTACCCACTCAGAGATAGAAGACCCAAGCAGTTCCCGGATTACATCCTGTATCAAGCTGCTGAATTAGATCAGAATCCAACTACGGTTCAAGAAGCACTGTCAAGAACTGACAGTAAAGCATGGAAGTCAGCGATTCAGGAGGAGCTGGATGCGATTAAGAAAAATAAGACCTGGACCTTAATCAAACCACCAGCCAAATGCAACGTCGTTGATTCTAAATGGCTTTTTAGAATCAAAGAAGAGGCGGGAAATAAGAAGAGATATAAAGCTCGACTGGTTGCAAGAGGCTTTAGCCAGAGATATGGGGTGGATTATGACGAGACCTTTTCTCCAGTTGTTAGACATAGTTCACCTTAGAGTTCTTTTAGCGATGGCTGCTCATGAAGGCTTTAATGTTGATCAGATGGACGTGAAAACAGCGTTTTTGAACGGAGACTTATCTGAGACTGTCTATATGAAGCAACCAAACAAAGTTTTTTAACTTACACCCGTGCTATTTACCTATATGTATATTATATTGTCTTGGTTTGCTTTATACACTCACCATAATTGTTGTTCATAGTTTGTTTTACTACTAACCCATTGCTTTTTTATGTATACCTATTTAATTTTTAATTTTATTGTATACACCTCGATTATATATTTAAGTACGTATTCACCCCCAACATTGACACAACATATAATAATAATATAATAATAATAGGTTTAGGTTCAGTTGAAAACCAGCGTCGGGCACTAGTTGCCCGGCATTTTGCTGAACTGGGCCTTTTTGGCGCAGCCGTGAGGCACACAGTGGGACGATTTGTTTAGTTTTAAGTTCTTTTTTTATATTATTTTTGTTTTACATTGTGTGTATTTGTGGCCTGTGCCAAATAAATGCATTTTCTTTCTTTCTTTCTTCTTTCAACCGGAAGGATTTGAGGAGAAAGGAAAAGAAGATTATGTGTGTCTTCTTAATCGATCGCTTTATGGATTAAAGCAAGCTCCTAGAGCTTGGAACAGCAAATTAAATAATGAGTTGTTACATCTTGGCTTCAAACGATCCAAGAATGAACCATGCGTGTATACAAGATCCAAAGACAAGAAGGTCATCATTCTAGCGGTATATGTGGATGACATGCTTATTTTCTGGAATGATGCACAGGAGTTGCGCAAAGTGAAAAAGGACCTCATGTCTAAATTTGAGATGAAGGATCTTGGTAAGGCAGAACTAGTCTTGGGGATGCAAATAACGCAGAATGAGACAGAAATCAAAGTTGACCAAGAGAAGTATGTCAATAAAGTTTTGAAGATGTTCGGGATGGATGACTGCAAGATTGCTACAACGCCATCAGTTACCGGTCAAAGACTGGAGAAGCCAGGACCAGAATATAAATCGGATCCGAGCATTCCGTATCAAAATTTAATTGGTTCTCTGATGTACTTGTCTGTTTGCACGAGGCCAGACATAGCACATGCAGTAAATTATCTGAGTCAATTTAATAGTTGCTACAGTGACGAGCACTGGACAGCCGCAAAACGGGTACTCAGATATTTAAAGGGTACTAAAAGCCTTGGACTAAAGTACAAGAAGAAGAATAATAGCAATGATTTACAGTGCTATGCAGATGCAAGCCATGCCACATGCTATGATAGGAAGTCATACACCGGAGTAGTTTTCCTATGGAAAGGAGGAGCAGTGTGTTGGGAGAGCAAGAAACAGAGAACAGTAGCTCTTTCAACTGCAGAGGCAGAATATGTGGCAATATCTGAAGCTGCGAGAGAAGCAATATTTCTTAAAAGATTTATTGCGGAGATCAGTGGTCTACCAGAAGTGATTGTCAAGATCTGCAGCGACAGTCAATCTGCAATTGCTATTGCACAGAATCCTGTGCACCATCAACGTACAAAGCATATTGACGTACGCCACCACTTTATTAGAGAGGCCATTGAGAATGGCCATGTTAGGTTAGAAGTGGAGACGACTCGAATGGTGGCTGACAGTCTGACTAAAGCTTTGTTGAGAGGAAAGTATGAATGGTGTGCGAAAGGAATGGGTCTGGAAGAATGAAATTCAGGAGGAGTGTTAGGAAGAAAAGAGTTTCATGTCCTAGCTTTTCTACCTCTTTTATAATTTCTTCTTTTGATATTGACTGTATTCCTTTTGACATGTTTTTCCTTTTATATTTTCTCTTGTCTTTTTGCTTATCCCGATGTGTCAACAATAAAACGTTGAATATAACATAGAGTTATTTTATTACTAGCGTGATAAAATATTAACAGTTATTCGATGATTTACCACCCACCAAAAAAAAAAAAGGTATAATGTAGGAGGTACTACCTAGTACATTGTACATTTATACCTCAATGGGTAGTAACCTTTCAACTATCCAGTATAATACCTATTGCGTTCATTCTACCAAAGACTACACTCCAGATTGTTCATTTCATTCGCAGTCAGATGTGATGGAAATAAATATTTTACTCTTTAAGCAGCTAACAGGCGCAAAACGCAAGTTTTATAATGCGTTAAAGTATATGATTCACTGCAGTAAACAAAATGAGAAAAATATATGATATTCTTCACGATAAACTTTTGCTGGTACTCCCTTACTTCTCCTAAAATTGTTTTTCCGAAAATCATTATCCATAACACGTTTGCCATAAACTTCATTAACCATAATGTTCAAATTGCCGAAATTTTGTTTAACATAATTATCTTTAGTTCTAAAAGTATTCTGTCCTATTAACGATTACTATAATAATTGAATCTCCTAATTTTACATGACCTAAATTAATATGTCCTAACTATTGCTTTAGGTACCTAAAGTGTATTATTCCGAATGTTCGTTTATAATAAATTTTATAGTTCTAAAAAAAATTCGAAGTGTCTTGTCGTCCGATTAGCGGATGAATAAAATTAATTAGTCGTGCGATTAGCCGGATGAATCACCGTCTCGCGACAGTATCCTTTATGGGCGGCATGGGCACCGGGCCGTAGGCCGACGAAGGAGGCCGGCGGAGGCCCGGCACTTCGGGGACAGAAGATATTAGTGTTATTTAATATGCGAGCGAAGCGAGCGCGCGTCATGGAGTACATGCGTTGCATGTATGAGTGACATGACCAAAAGCTTTGTTATACTTTGTTCTAATAATATTATTATGATAAATAAACATTATGTTATTTTAATTTAAGACCTAAAACTTTTATGGAAAACGATTTTATGTCTTTCGTATATTATTGATTGTAATATTTATGACAAATGGATTTAGGACATATTATATTTAGGGATTTCAATTTTATGGCATGTGATATTATGTGATATTTAGTTCGGGTAAGTTATCATTCGGACAAATGATGATTGGGACAAAAAAAGTTATGGCATTTTTAATTATGGTTAAAAAAGTTAGGTGACACAATTTATAGAGAACCGCATTTACGATAATTGGCGGAGTGTTCATGTCAATTTCTGAGTTATTATTACTTTTTCGACAGAATTATAGAACTTATCAGATTTGTCTACTCGTAACCGGAAATAAAAAGCTAACGAACAAATGACAGCTCGAAATGGCGGTGTTTCGGATATCTATCATTTTTTTTAAATCATAGGCAAACGAACACTATTCTACTATTCTTGTGTCACTCGAGATCAAAATGTCGTGCGATTTATAATTAAAATCATACTGAATTGGGGTTTCGTATCGATCGTATCTGTTTTTAATGTAGATAATATCTAGAATAGCACACTCACTTGAATTTGACACCTGTTCCAAATTTAAACTCATAACCTACTGTTTTCAGTAGGTTATGAGTTAATAACAGTTCCGTTTATTTCTGCTGGTTGGTAATGCTGGTCATTGCTTATGGTTTTTGAACGCATTAGAGAGGGTGTATGATATTTGGGTAGATAAAGTATTTTCCAATACATTTCCTCGAAAACTGACTCTTATTGCACTATGATTAGGTTCGACAAGCAGTGTATTTATCCAAGGGCGGAAAAGAAAATTACCACGGATAACACTGCAGCTATACCTTATACTAAGTTCAAATCGATAAAAAAATAGGAAATTAAAAAAATAACACCACCAACTATAGAGTCGGCGGTTTTTTTTTTAATCTCGTCATTTTGGTTTACGTTTTTACAGCGTAATTATTTTTTTAATAATTGAATTGTGTTTATAAGCAAAAAGTATACTATAAATAAATATGATTATTTTAAACTACCTAATATTTAATTACGGCTAGAGAGATTTGCCGTTGCCGGCAAAATTGGCAAAATTCCCGGGAATTTTACCGGAGTGGAAATATTCGGAGAGTATTTGTTAATTATAAGTCAAATTAAGTACGGAAACTATGTAATACACTTATAATAATTAGCATTGATAGGCCTTAATCTACATTGACCGGAAACGTTGGCAATCTTTCCAATGCTGCTGTCAATTTTGGTATTTTACCGGCAGTGGCAATATTCCCACCAGGCACATCACTAATTACGGCAACCTGCCGTTTGCATCCACCGGTTGCCCGCGACTATGGAGAAAGCCTTCGGAGGACGTCTATGGCTGATGATAATGATGATGACCTAATATTTACTTTTCATTACTCATACTCTGAAAGTAGGTCATGACATGCCTGCGGAGCGGGTTGAAAGTACTACTTTTCAGCCCTAGGGAGAATCGCTTTCTACTGACAGCTGTCAAATTATTTGATGTAATTGGGAGCAAGCCTATTGCCATCAACCAATGTAATTAGGAGCAAGCCTATTGCCACCAACTGATGTGATTAGGTGCAAGCCTATTGCCATCAACAAATGTAATTAGGAGCAAGCCCATTGCCATCAACTGATGTGATTAGGAGCAAGCCTATTGCCACCAACTGATGTGATTAGGTGCAAGCCTATTGCCATCAACAAATGCAATTAGGAGCAAGCCCATTGCCATCAACTGATGTAATTGGGACCAAGCCTATTGCCATCAACCAATGCAATTAGGAGCAAGCCTATTACCATCAACCGATGTAATTAGGAGCAAGCCTATTGGCATCAACCAATTTAATTAGGAGCACGCCTATTGCCATCCACCGATTTAGGTAATTGGGAGCAAGCCTATTGCCATCAACTGATGTAATTGGGGCAAGCCTATTGCCATCAACCAATTTAATTAGGAGCAAGCCTATTGCCATGCATCAACAAATCTAATTAGGAGCAAGCCCATTGCCATGCATCAACAAATCTAATTAGGAGCAAGCCCATTGCCATCAACCGATGTAATTAGGAGCACGCCTATTTTCATCAAGAAATCTAATAAGGAGCAAGCCTATTGCCATCCAACGATTTGGGTAATTGGGGGCAAGCCTATTGTCCCCAACCGATGTAATTAGGAGCAAGACTATTGCCATCAATCAATCTACTTAGGAGCAATCCTATTGCCATCAACCGATGTAATTAGGAGCAAGCCTATTGCCATCCACCGAAGTGTTTCTCTTATGTTTACTTTTATATATTTTTGTCAATTTGTTTTGTCCTGTGTGAAACCAATAAATACTTTTTATTTCTTCTTTCTTTCGATTTAGGTAATTGGGAGCAAGCCTATTCCCATCAACTTTCCTTGTATTCGTAATGAAAAGCACAGTGTTTACCTTGGGTTAAAGACTTATTTAGTCCCTCGAACTATTAGCGCCCTCGCTGCGCTCAGGCGCCAAACCCCGTCTCGGGGACTAAATAAGTTACTTTCACCCCTAAGGTAACAATGTACTATTTATGAACAAGTTAACATTTATTCAAAATATTTGCTGTGAGGTTATTTAGCGGCTTCATATCTTTGCTTCACCCTCGCTATATGGCTCGAGTGTCCATTGCCTCGAATGCAGTAACATATAGTTTCCGCACTTGTATCTTTGCTACTATTTTCCGCAATCACCCGTAGATTTTCTACCGAATTCATTCAATTCAATACAATTTTTTGTTTTTTTTTTTTTAAATTCTTTTATTTAAAGGTTTTCGATATGACATGTGTTATATAATATAGATATAACTAGGTTTTGCTCGTTTCTTCGCTTCCGTTGTGTAGGTACAGACAGACATTAAACCATTCTCAAACTCAAATATTTTATTTCAATTAAGCTATTACAGGCACTTTTGAATGTCAGAAGGACGGAAGAAGAACGAAACTACAAGTGCAATACGTCATTCCGAAAGTCACCACGCCGAACCACACGCCACCGAATGCCCGTGTTATATCTTTAATTATTTTTGTAATTTTAGCACTATGTTTTGAATTGTTCAAGTATGTAAAATAGGGATTTCCTTGATTCAGACCAAAATAACGTAGCAACGTCGGCTGTCAGATGTCAAGTGACAATGACGTAGGGCGACGTTGAGTCAAGTATATTGTTGATTTAATAATCACCGAAAATATCTTAAAAACAAAGGTTCTAATTTCAAATAAACCTAATTTACATTATTCAAATGATATATTATATCCCGACGTATTTTATTGAAGTAGCTTTTATTGTAGCTTAAAAGACTTGGTTTCCGAACCACAATACTATTGTGGTATTTGGAATAGTTAAGTCAAGTTAAATGTTTATTTATTATAAGTTGCCAATAAATTATATAGTTATTATTAAAAGATACTTATATTGTTTCCTACATTTTATCTTGCAATTTTAATAAATTAAATAGTTTCAATCAAATTCTCTGAACTATCGGTGGATATTCATATTTTATCTGATAGTCGTAAAGATTACAAATAAAAACATATTATATTGCTAAATTAACTTAAGACGTTTTAAAATAGTTTCACTACATAGGATTTGTTAATTATTTATGTTATTAGTTATTTAGCTATAATGTATAACCATTTGCCATTGGTGTATTATGGCGGTAGTCGTTGATTAACTTTTTAAGATTGGACGGTTATAAAAGTGAAAGGACCGGCAATTCAGGTCGAGTTACGCTGCAACTGTTGAAGGGTAAAGACAGACCCAAAGTAGTATATAAATTGTGTATAGAGAGAATTAAGTTTACATAAATTGTGGCCTAGTTGTGAAGATACCAAATGTGTAAAAGCTGAAACCTATTTGTATTACTCTAAAGGATCTACAATGTTCATGTAAGTTAATTGATATTATGCTATGAATATTACTGATGACTATGTGTTAGAAATATGTACTATAATATGGTTCATATTGATTGTTGTTTATGTAAACTGATAAATTGCTGTAATTTGAGACAGTCCAAGACAATGTCAGGTTGTCTTTGCTTATTACTTTAAAATATGTTCCCGTGGAGTTTCTTGTCCATTCTTCTCCACGCAGACTAGGAACCTAGCGAATGGAATCGAGTTTGATGTAGTTGACAAGACCAAAAGAAATAAAATGAATAGTCTTGTCTTTTGTGCTTTTACTTCATAAAACCCCTGTTCCCAACACACATTTCTTTAGAGGTACTTTCGAACACAGTAAATAACTAGTAATCATCCTGACAAGTTTAATAATTGGTGGATATTAATACATATACATATAGATTTACATACACTTTCTAACATCAGAAGTGGGACAGTCTCTGGCTCTCTGATATAATTTCTAATGGTCTTCCTGTTTTATTTTCATGATCAATGCTGGAGCTGCTGCTGGTGTGATGATGAAAGCTGTGACGCCGATAGCTCACCGCCTCGACTTGGCTATGATGAGAACGTCGACAGCACGTACTCCGACAGCGAGATTGAGAAGCTGCTGGAACCACTTGGCAGCCAAGCCATGGCTTAAATCAAGCAGCAGTACGAATTCGCTAATGTCGGTAAAGGCCTTTAGAGGCTTTGTTTTATTTTATTTATTCTCTAATAACGTAGTGATAAAAGATCCTAGAAACTGTAAAAATAATACTAGAATAATTTAGGAAATTGTTGATTCAAAGTTAAGCTTCTTTCTAAAAGTTTTTAATGTACTTACCAGACATCCAAAACTTGTGATGAAAATATTTATAAATTTTTCGTAATGCAAAGCATTACCCTGGCTTGGTTAGTACCCCCAAATTCATGCAGATTGTTAGTTTTCACGAAACAATAATACAATAAAAGATAAATAAGTATCTCATCTTCAATTCAATTAGTGAGATTATGGGATTGGAGATATTCAAATATCTGACGTTATTTTTGAACCTCGTCTTGTAAATAGTATTAATGACAATGTCAATATTTGTTTCCTTGATAATTCTGGTTCTCGCAAAATAAATATTGTGAATATAATGTATAAACGTTACGTAGTATGAAGTTTGAAACTACAATAAAATTCTAATACGACCTAAATAGATAAGATTGAATCATTTAACGAGGGTAGAATTTTTTTTTTCTCGAAACGTATTTATGGGTCAATCGGTCTAACTGAGTTAATCAATACAAAAGACTTGTTGATTCATACGAAAACATGTTTAAAAAAAAAACTAATACCATTATATTAGCTAATGTATTAAGAACTTTATTATTCTTCAATGCTCAGGGGTTTCCTCATCAAGAATAAACAATAATTCACTTGCTGATAATTTAAATTAAACAATAAAAAAAAAAACGTGTTTATGAAAACGCAGAAATTAACGTACAACTAATTTGAGAATAAACGATTACAATAACAACACAAATGTCTAGTAGCTAATAACCAGCCAAGCAAACACTGACACAAACCAAAAGTGGGTTCCATTTTTTTTACTAGATGTGGCAATACATGGCAAAATACTAATTAAGTTGTATTACTAATTGAGTATTTTTATTATTTAATATTACCAATGTGATAATTATTCATTTAAATGATTACCTATTTGTTTAAACTTGATTAGGTAGGTTAAACCCTTCGGGGATTACAAGGCGTGATATTAATCTAAAAATTTAAGATAATATGTTAAAATAATAATAATCTGTATTTATTATGGAATAGTACAAAATGGTAAACTAGATTCGCAATGATATTGTCAGATTGACCGAGCGGTGACTGTTTGGTGTTGTAAATGAGATTTGTATGATTCAATGGTTAGAGTATACTATATAATACGATCTGGGTACATTTTACAAAATGGAAGTCAAAGAAACGGTACACGATAAAGTCATAGATGAAAGGCAAAAAAAAAAAAAAAAAAAACTGCTGTTGAGAATTCTATGTGGACAGAAATTTTGATGTGTTATTCAAAATGAAACAATAATTATTGTAATTTCTAAGGACAAGCTACGATTTTGGCAAGGCGAAATGGTCTATGAGAATGCTATTGTTGAAGATGCTATTTAAGTCTCTTAATACTGATTAATTATAAATAAATAATCAAATATGGCTGTGCCTGTGCCTGTAGCTGTGCCTGAGGCTGTGCCTGTGGCTGTGGCTGTGCCAATAATATACCATTTTAAAACCAAAGAATTAGATTGCCAGAAATGTACTTCAAGGACAAGGTACATAGCAAAATGACCATGTTATATCTTAATGAAAAATGTATAAAGATGTTCTGTGATTGATGAATTGTTTTATCAAAAAATGTACTTCGAGAACGAAGTACATATCAGAATGGCCGTGTTATATCTTTAATTATTTTTGTAATTTTAGCACTATGTTTTGAATTGTTCAAGTATGTAAAATAGGGATTTCCTTGATTCAGACCAAAATAACGTAGCAACGTCGGCTGTCAGATGTCAAGTGACAATGACGTAGGGCGACGTTGAGTCAAGTATATTGTTGATTTAATAATCACCGAAAATATCTTAAAAACAAAGGTTCTAATTTCAAATAAACCTAATTTACATTATTCAAATGATATATTATATCCCGACGTATTTTATTGAAGTAGCTTTTATTGTAGCTTAAAAGACTTGGTTTCCGAACCACAATACTATTGTGGTATTTGGAATAGTTAAGTCAAGTTAAATGTTTATTTATTATAAGTTGCCAATAAATTATATAGTTATTATTAAAAGATACTTATATTGTTTCCTACATTTTATCTTGCAATTTTAATAAATTAAATAGTTTCAATCAAATTCTCTGAACTATCGGTGGATATTCATATTTTATCTGATAGTCGTAAAGATTACAAATAAAAACATATTATATTGCTAAATTAACTTAAGACGTTTTAAAATAGTTTCACTACATAGGATTTGTTAATTATTTATGTTATTAGTTATTTAGCTATAATGTATAACCATTTGCCATTGGTGTATTATGGCGGTAGTCGTTGATTAACTTTTTAAGATTGGACGGTTATAAAAGTGAAAGGACCGGCAATTCAGGTCGAGTTACGCTGCAACTGTTGAAGGGTAAAGACAGACCCAAAGTAGTATATAAATTGTGTATAGAGAGAATTAAGTTTACATAAATTGTGGCCTAGTTGTGAAGATACCAAATGTGTAAAAGCTGAAACCTATTTGTATTACTCTAAAGGATCTACAATGTTCATGTAAGTTAATTGATATTATGCTATGAATATTACTGATGACTATGTGTTAGAAATATGTACTATAATATGGTTCATATTGATTGTTGTTTATGTAAACTGATAAATTGCTGTAATTTGAGACAGTCCAAGACAATGTCAGGTTGTCTTTGCTTATTACTTTAAAATATGTTCCCGTGGAGTTTCTTGTCCATTCTTCTCCACGCAGACTAGGAACCTAGCGAATGGAATCGAGTTTGATGTAGTTGACAAGACCAAAAGAAATAAAATGAATAGTCTTGTCTTTTGTGCTTTTACTTCATAAAACCCCTGTTCCCAACACACATTTCTTTAGAGGTACTTTCGAACACAGTAAATAACTAGTAATCATCCTGACAAGTTTAATAATTGGTGGATATTAATACATATACATATAGATTTACATACACTTTCTAACACCCGCAACAACGAACACTGCGAGCACAAAAGCACGCAGCGACGCAAACCGCAACAACGAATGCTCGAGACCCCGAATCACAGAATAACGAATGCACGCCGCAACGTGCAACCGCCGCCCCGCGACCCGGAGCCCCGCACACCCGCCGCCACGGCACACGCCGCCGCGCGCCCCCGCACCCACAGCACTCGCCGCCGGTAACATCCGGCGCCGCGCAGCCCGACGCAGCAACTCCCGAAACGACGCATTGCACTCCTACGCTACAGTCACAATCACAAGGCATAATAACTTGTGAAAGTACTGTAGTTGCCAGTTCCCTAACGTAGATCTCATGAAGAAGAACGGGCAAGAAACTCCATGGACACTCTTAAAACAGAATTTGTTACAAAATCTTGGTATCTTGGTCTTGGTTGATTATTATCATTCATGTTGAGATGGTATATTATGTGAGAACTATGTAGCAAGACGTGCAAGTTAAGAGCGTCCAGAGTAAAAAGATATAAAAAACAAATCAAAGAAAAATATATAAACCATGGCAGCTAAGAGATGACCAGTCTCCACTGACAGCGCCCGTTCACGAACATGACGCATGGATCAGCACCATCTAACTCAACCATTTTGAAGGGAACTAAATGATCCGACACACCCGCCACCATCAGCGAGACATTTGAGTGAGCATGACATACTCCCAGCCACCAGGGCAACGTCACTAAAATATAACTAAATGTAAAAAGTGGCTTTATAGTACATAGTACTCACACATGTGCCATGCAATTATACAATAATTATTTAGACATTGAATCTATACAATTCAAAGATATTTTTACAATCTTCTGCAGCCTCTACACTAACTTCACATGATAGTCGATTTATTTGCCCCTAAGGTTGTGGAGCAGGACCAGCATTGAGCCAAGCATTTTTATCATCAATGTAATCCCCCAACTTATAATATGCTTGCCTACATAGTGTGCGTTTTACACAAGTTTTAAATTTCGTCTCACTCAGTTGAAGAATGTGAGGGGGTATTTTATTGTAACATTTTAAACAGTACCCCATGAAAGATGAGTCTACTGTAGCTAGCCTGAAACCTGGCTGAACTAGTTGGTCCCTATTTCTCGTATTATAGTGGTGTCTCATCATTCATCATCATCATCATCATCATTTCAGCCGAAAGACGTCCACTGCTGGACATAGGCCTCCCCTAAGTGTCGCCACATTGACCGGTCCCGTGCGTCTCGCATCCAGCGGATCCCCGCAACCTTCACCAGGTCATCGGTCCACCTAGTGGGAGGCCTTCCAACGCAACGTCTTCCGGTTCGCGGTCGCCACTCCAGAACCTTCCGGCCCCATCGGCCATCCGTCCTGCGAGCAATGTGCCCTGCCCACTGCCACTTAAGCTTGGCAATTCTTCGGGCTATGTCGGCAACCTTGGTTCTCATGCGGATGTCCTCATTTCTGATTCGATCACGCAAGGAAACTCCGAGCATAGCCCTCTCCATTGCTCTTTGGGTGACCTTAAGCCTTCTGATGAGGCCCATTGTGAGCGACCACGTTTCAGTCCCATATGTAATCACTGGCAACACACACTGGTCATAGACTTTCGTCTTGAGACACTGGGGTAAGTTGGACGAGAAGATACTTCTCAACTTCCCAAACGCTGCCCAACCGAGTCGGATTCGACGATTGACCTCTTTTTCAAAGTTGGACCTACCTAACTGGACTGTTTGTCCCAGGTAGACATACTCGTCTACAACTTCGAGTGTAGAGTCTCCGATCTTTATAGGAGTGGGTGTAACATGGGCATTCAACATGACCTTGGTTTTGTCCATGTTCATTTTAAGACCCACTCTTTCGGAAGCTCTACTGAGGTCATCGAGCATTGTACTGAGGTCCTCCATGGTCTCAGCCATGACCACTATATCGTCGGCAAATCGAAGGTGAGTGATGTACTCGCCATTGATGTTGATGCCTAGTCCTCTCCAGTCCAGAACCTTGAAAACATCCTCCAGTACAGCGGTAAACAGCTTCGGAGATATGACGTCTCCCTGTCTCACACCTCGCTGCAGAAGGATAGGTTTCGTGGTCTGGTCCTGAAGCCGGACTGACATGGTGGCGCTTTTGTATAAACACTTCAATACCTCGATGTACCGGTAGTCAATTTGGCACCTTTGGAGAGACTGCAGCACAGCCCAAGTTTCGATCGAATCGAAGGCTTTCTCGTAGTCCACAAACGCTAAACAGAGAGGCAGATTATACTCTTCGGTCTTCTGTATAACCTGCCGCAGCGTATGTATGTGGTCTACGGTGCTAAAGCCTTTTCGGAATCCGGCTTGTTCGGGAGGCTGAAAGTCGTCGAACCTGCGCGCGAGACGATTCGTAATGACTCTGGAAAACAACTTATAGACATGACTCAGAAGTGAGATGGGCCTATAATTCTTCAGTCGGGCATTGTCGCCCTTCTTGAAGAAGAGTACCACCACACTTCTGCACCATGCCTGCGGCGTTTTTCCCTCGAGTATGACGGAATCGAACAGCTTCTGAAGTGCCTTAAGGACCGGTTTACCTCCCGCCTTCAGGAGTTCGGCCGTAATTCCGTCATCACCCGGTGCCTTGTTGTTCTTAAGCTGTTTCAGAGCCATACTAATCTCGTACAGGCTGACATCCGGGATGTCTTCGGTATAGTGTCGGGTCAGTCTAGCTCTGGGGTCTTTCGCTAGATCTTCAACGGGTTTACTGGTTGACGTGTACAGCTGCCCATAGAAACTCTCGATCTCCCTCAGAAGCTCCGGTTTGGCGGATCATCATTCATCATTTCAGCCAAAAGACGTCCACTGCTGAACATAGGCCTCCCCCAGGCGTCGCCACATTGACCGGTCCCGTGCGTCTCCCATCCAGCGGTTTCCTGCAACCTTGACCAGGTCATCGGTCCACCTAGTGGGAGGCCTTCCAGCGCAACGTCTTCCGGTTCGCGGTCGCCATTCCAGAACTTTTCGGCCCCATCGGCCATCCGTTCTGCGAGCAATGTGCCCTGCCCATTGCCACTTAAGTCTGGCGATTCTTCGGGCTACGTCGGTAACCTTGGTTCTCAAGCGGATGTCCTCATTTCTGATTCGATCACGCAAGGAAACTCCGAGCATAGCCCTCTCCATTGCCCTTTGGGTGACTTTGAGCTTTCTGATGAGGGCCATTGTGAGCGACCACGTTTCGGTCCCGTATGTAATCACTGGCAACACACATTGGTCATAGACTTTCGTCTTGAGACACTGGGGTAAGTTGGACGAGAAGATACCGCGCAACTTCCCGAACGCTGCCCAGCCGAGTCGGATTCGACGATTGACCTCTTTCTCGAAGTTAGATCTACCCAACTGGACCGTTTGTCCCAGGTAGACATAATCGTCCACAACTTCGAGCGTAGAGTCTCCGATCTTGATAGGAGTGGGTGTTACATGAACATTAAACATAACCTTGGTTTTGTCCATGTTCATTTTAAGACCCACTCTTTCGGAAGCTCTACTGAGGTCATCGAGCATTGCACTGAGGTCTTCCATGGTCTCAGCCATGACCACTATATCGTCGGCAAACCGAAGGTGAGTGATGTACTCGCCGTTGACGTTGATGCCAAGTCCTCTCCAATCCAGAACCTTGAAGATATCCTCCAATGCAGCGGTGAACAGTTTCGGAGATATGACGTCTCCCTGTCTCACACCGCGCTGCAGAAGGATAGGTTCCGAGGTCTGGTCCTGAAGTCGGACTGACATGGTGGCGTTTTTGTACAAACACTTCAACACCTCGATATACCGGTAGTCGATTTGGCACCGTTGGAGAGACTGCAGCACAGCCCAAGTCTCGATCGAATCGAAGGCTTTCTCGTAGTCCACAAACGCTAAACAGAGAGGTAGGTTATACTCTTCGGTCTTCTGTATAACCTGCCGCAGCGTATGTATGTGGTCTACGGTACTGAAGCCTTTTCGGAATCCGGCTTGTTCGGGAGGTTGGAAATCGTCAAACCTGCGTGCGAGACGATTCGTGATGACTCTTGAAAACAACTTGTAGACATGGCTTAGAAGTGAGATGGGCCTATAGTTCTTCAACCGGGCATTGTCACCCTTTTTGAAGAAGAGCACCACCGCACCCCTGCACCAAGCCTGTGGCGTTTTCCCCTCGAGTATGACGGAATCAAACAGCTTCTGTAGGGCCTTAAGGACCGGTTTTCCACCCGCCTTCAGAAGTTCGGCCGTAATTCCGTCATCACCCGGCGCCTTGTTGTTTTTAAGCTGTTTCAGAGCCATCCTAATCTCGTACAGGCTGACATCCGGGATGTCTTCGGTATAGTGTCGGGTCAATCTAGCTCTGGGGTCTTTCGCTAGATTTTCGACGGGTTGATTAGTTGACGTGTACAGCTGCCCATAAAAACTCTCGATCTCCCTCAGAATTTCCGGTTTGGCGGAGACGACTGCCATCGTCGGTCTTCAGTTTCGTGAGCTGGCTTTGCCCAATAGCCAGATCTCTTGCAAATACCTTGGAGCCTTTGTTCCTTTCAATTGCGTCTTTAATACGCTGGGTATTAAAGTGTGGTGGTGTCTATCACCTCTTTTACTAAACAAATGCAGATTTTTCCTAACGTACATGATGTTTTCATAGATGTATTGACAAGGTACTGTCATGATGTTAATTTCCTTAAACAGCTCTCTCAGAGAATCGCGCCTTCGTAGACCATATATGGCTCTAATAGCTCTTTTCTGCAGAATAAAATATATAGACTCGATGTCTGCAGCCCGTCCCCATAGTAAAATACCGTATGACATAACACTATGAAAATAGCTAAAATAGACTAGTCTCGCGGTATCTACGTCAGTAAATTGGCGGATTTTCCTAACAGCATAATTATGCTGCTGAACTCAGCCGTCCTGCAAGAGATGTTAAATGCGGACCCCACTGTAGCCTCGAGTCAATCGTTATCCCCAAGAAAACAGTTTCATCGACAAATTCTAGTGTCTCTTGATTCAATACTATGCCACAATCAGTACTTTTGACATTTGGTAGAGCAAATCTTATGCACTTCGTTTTTTTCCCATTCAAGACCAAATTATTGACAGTGAACCAATTATGAACCTGCAGTAGGGCGTTATTTACGTCATCAAGATTTGTGGCACGTCTGTTTACCTTAAATATTAAAGAAGTATCGTCGGCAAACAATACCATTTCAGGTTGGTTTTTAAATAAATGGGGTAGATCATTAATATATACTAAAATGAGAAAGGGACCTAATATCGAACCTTGTGGCACACCCATACTTACTTTTAAGCCCGTTGAATTGACACCATTTATTTGTACTTGCTGATGTCTATCGTTTAAATACGATTTCATTAAACTAAGTGCAAGTTTCCCTAAACCGTAATGTTCAAGCTTTTTGAGAAGGGTTTCGTGGTTGACGCAATCAAATGCTTTCGAGAGGTCACAGAAGATCCCTATGGCATCTTGTGACTCTTCCCAAGCAGTAAATATATGTTTTAATAAGGTGACACCGGCGTCAGTCGTACAACGTCCTTTGGTGAAACCATACTGTTTCTCATGTAAGATTTTATTGGTGTTAAAGTGGATGAGCATTTGATTAAGCATTACCTTTTCAAACACCTTGCTGAAAACTGGCAAAACGGATACGGGTCTATAGTTATTAGTGTCTTTACTGTCACCGGATTTGAAAAGTGGTATTACCTTGCTGTATTTCATAAGGTCCGGGAAGACTCCCTGGTCCACACACAAATTAAATATTAAGGCTAAATACGGAGCTACAGTCTCAATAATAGCTTGACAAACTTTAATCGACAGTCCCCATAGATCTTCGGTTAATTTGACTTTAATTTCCTTAAAAGCTTTAATGACTGCTATGGGGTTTATATGTTTAAATTGAAACTCAACCGGGCAGGCTGAAACGTTCGCAACGTTCAACGTTCGCATTAAAAGATGATGAAGCTTATCGTTAGTGAAATAATTTTCCGTACCGGATAAGGACAAGAAAATGATGATGATGAATAAAAGGATTATTTAGTAAGATAAAACATGCTGCGAATAAAAAAAAAGCCGGTCTTCAAAGCAAATTTCTGCTTGTAGAACGTAAAAAAAACGCATCAATTTCATTGAAAATTGATTTGAATTTAATTTGATATTTCGTTACTTTAATTCAACTGTTTTGTATGTTTGTAACTCCGTCAATAATGAACCTTTTGAAAAAATCTTATTCGAAAGAATTTAATAATATACTCCCGAGGTGATCCCATTGTCACCATGTCGGCCGTGGATTTTTGTACTAGATGACGACCGTGGCCTCGGCGCAAGGGCAAAGAAGGAACATGGGTTCGGTTTTTAGTCAGTAGGAGTCTGACACTCCCCTTCGCTCTGCCCAAGAGCGGGGGGGGGGGGGGGGGGGTCATTTGATGATTTTCCACCCACCAAAAAAAAAAGGGTCTGATGATGGAATCCCAGGAAAATTAAGAGCAACCCTCCATTTTTCGAGGCACTTGTCACATTTTTTTATGTAAGTAAGTATTTTTTAAAGCTGAACAAGTATTTTGCGTCTGATAATCATAGCCAATTTTATGTGAAACACCTTTTTTGTTTAAATGGTATAAGTAGGTACTTCCCAGCAGGTTTGATTTACATTTTTAACCGACTTCGAAAAAGGAGGAGGTTATAATAATATGTTCGTGTGTATGTATTTTTTTTTTTATGTATGTTACCTGATTTCTCCCCCATTTGTGGACCGAATCTCAAAATTCTTTTTTTATTTGAAAGAGTATACTCTTGAGGTGGTCCCATTTTAATTTGGTGAAGATCTGGTGCTGATCTTCGGAGATATACAGTGGAACTCTTCAAAAATAGACGGCAAATCTGTCGTAATTGCTGGAATCGCTTGAATGTGTATTGAATATACATTATCATGACGTAACATCACGCCTGTATGCTCTGAGGGGGTATGCAGATGTGTACAATACACATTTTTTTAGTTGCTATATATTAATTTCATAGACACGTATTACGTGTTTCGTACTTTTTCTGACGCTATTCAAGTATTCGCATCTAGCAGTCATCACTTGTCTTCATGCTCTTAACCGTTGAGGAGTAGTATATACCACTCCTCAACGGTTAAGAGTTGAAAGCAAAAATAGTTGAATCTTGAAGGTTAAGGGTTAGGTTTCTTGGTTGAATGTTAAATGCATAGTTAATATTTGTATAGGATATATGTATACCTATATAGGTACTTATTACAATTTACAAGTAAAAATGAAAAAATAAAAAAACTTTTTTGCAAAAAAAACAACCGACTTCAAAAACACCAAAAAGAGAAAAATAAACTTAAGAAGAAAAATCAGCTTCTGAAGTCATGAAGGCAGGCAAAAACATGAAGGCAAACAAATAAAAGTCACCGACTTCAGAAGCAGATGTTTCTTCTTAAGTTTATTTTTCTCTTTTTGGTGTTTTTGAAGTCGGTTGTTTTTTATCAAAATCAGTCGATCGGTTAAGAAAGCCAAAAGTGAAATAAATGCAAAGCAAATTTTTAAGTCTAAAAGTCAAATTGGGAAATTAAGGAAATTTTAACAAAAAATAAAACCTACTGTAAGTAGTGTAAAATAAATTTTATAAGAAGAATCAGCTTCAGAAGTCGGTGGCAAAATAAAACAAAGTTAAGTAAACAATGGCCACCGACAATTTATATTTGACGATTCGTTAATCAGCAGTAAAACACATAACCCTCCTTTTGGGCTTCGCCGCAGTCGGGTAAAAATAGCGTTAAAAACTTTGTGTGGCCGGCTCGCACTTGACCGGTTATTACCTTAAAGATTTTATTATAGTAATCTAAGTATATCGATGGACAGATTATTTTTTATCGCCCACAAACAAAACCGCAAATCTCAAACAATAATATTTATGTCCATAATCAAAATAATATTTTATTGATTGACTCACTCAAAAAATTAAATAAGGTTGGGTGGTAGATAATGAGTTGGACCTGTAAGTCCCCTTAGGTTAATAATTTACCTATTGCTGGTGCTTAAGAATACCTATAGGGTGAACTCATCTAATCCTGTGATTCGCCTAATTCGGTGATATTTGGTTTGAGCGGTATCATAGGGCTGTATGAGTGCACAAATGCCTTTATCACGAAGTTAGATGAGTTCACTATACTGACTATACTAACTTACCTACGTAGGATTGATTGTGGTTTTTTTTAGTTCTCCTGAGTCGTAATTGTACATTCCGAACAGGACAGTTCTTTTTTGCTAAACAAAAGAACCGACCGTCAAAAAGACACTAATAAGTCTTAAAAAACTTTACTTTCGGTCGGTGACTTTCATTGTTTCATTGACTTTTTTGCCACCGACTTCCGGAAGTAAGTAAAGTGGAGTTAAACCTGACATAGTACACACGGCTACACATCAAGCTATACAAAACCAGTCTAATCTGATCGTTCATTGTGCGAAAAGATCTACTAAAGTGAGGCCAAGATTAACTGGTTTTGTATAGCTTGATGTGTAGCCCAGGGTTCTCTATTGTGTCACCTAACTTTTTTATCCATAATTTAAAATGCCATAACTTTTTTTGTCCTAATCATCATTTGTCCGAATGATAACTTACCCGAACTAAATATCACATAATATCACATGCTATAAAATTGAAATCCCTAAATATAATATGTCCTAAATCCATTTGTCATAAATATTACAATCAATAATATACGAAAGACATAAAATCGTTTTCCATAAAAGTTTTAAGTCCTAAATTAAAATAACATAATGTTTATTTATCATAATAATATTATTAGAACAAAGTATAATAAAGCTTTTGGTCACGTCACTCATACATGCAATGCAACGCATGTTGTACTCCATGACGCGCGCTCGCTTCGCTCGCATAATACATAACACTATTGTCTTCTGTCCCCGAAGTGCCGGGCCTCCGGCGGCCTCCTTCGTCGGCCTACGGCCCGGTGCCCATGCCGCCCATAAAGGATACTGTCGCGAGACGGTGATTCATCCACTTAGCGGACGACTAGCAACAGCCTATAATTTTGGTTATTCATCCGGCTAATCGGACGACTAATTAATTTTATTCATCCGCTAATCGGACGACTAGACACTTCGAATTTTTTTTAGGACTATACAATTTATTATAAACGAACATTCGGAATAATACACATTAGGTAAAGCAATAGTTAGGACTTATTAATTTAGGTCATGTAAAATTAGGAGATTCAATTATTATAGTAATCGATATTATGACAGAATACTTTTAGAACTAAAGATAATTATGTTAAACAAAATTTCGGCAATTTGAACATTATGGTTAATGAAGTTTATGGCAAACGTGTTATGGATAATGATTTTCGGACAAACAATTTTAGGAGAAGTAAGGGAGTACCGTAGCCCAGTGTACCCGATATATATAGACCGATATCTACCCCATTTATTTAAAAACCAACCTGAAATGGTATTGTTTGCCGACGATACTTCTTTAATTTTTAAGGTAAACAGACGTGCCACGAATCTTGATGCCGTAAATAACGCCTTACTGCAGGTTCATAATTGGTTCACCGTTAATAATTTAGTATTAAATGGGAAAAAAACGAAGTGCATAAGATTTTCTCTACCAAATGTCAAAAGTACTGATTGTGACATAGTATTGAATCAAGAGAAACTAGAATTTGTCAATGAAACTGTTTTCTTGGGGATAACGATTGACTCAGGGCTGCAGTGGGGTCCGCATTTAACATCTCTTGCAGGACGGCTGAGTTCAGCAGCTTATGCTGTTAGGAAAATCCGTCAATTTACTGACGTAGATACCGCGAGACTAGTCTATTTTAGCTATTTTCATAGTGTTATGTCATACGGTGTTTTACTATGGGGACGGGCTGCAGACATCGAGTCTATATTTATTCTGCAGAAAAGAGCCATTAGAGCCATATATGGTCTACGAAGGCGCGATTCTCTGAGAGAGCTGTTTAAGGAAATTAACATCATGACAGTACCTTGTCAATACATCTATGAAAACATCATGTACGTCAGGAAAAATCTGCATTTATTTAGCAAAAGAGGTGATAGACACCACTATAATACGAGAAATAGGGACCAACTAGTTCAGCCAGGTTTCAGGCTAGCTAAAGTAGACTCATCTTTCATGGGGTACTGTTTAAAATGTTACAATAAAATACCCCCTCACATTCTTCAACTAAATGAGACAAAATTTAAATCTTGTATTAAACGCACACTATGTAGGCAAGCTTACTATAAGTTGGGGGATTACATTGATGATAAAAATGCTTGGCTCCATGCTGGTCCTGCTCCACAACCATAGGGGCAATTAAATCGATTATCATGTGAAGTTATTGTAGAGGCTGCAGAAGATTGTAAAAATATCTTTGCATTGTATAGATTCAATGTCTTAATATTGTATAATTGCATGGCACATGTGTGAGTACTATGTACTATAAAGCCCCTTTTTACATTTAGTTATATTTTAGTGACGTTGCCCTGGTGGCTGAGAGAATGTCATGCTCACTCAAATGTCTCGCTGATGGTGGCGGGTGTGTCGGATCATTTAGTTCCCTTCAAAATGGTTGAGTTAGATGGTGCTGATCCATGCGTCATGTTCGTGAACGGGCGCTGTCAGTGGAGACTGGTCATTCCTTAGTTGCCATGGTGTAAATTTATTTTTCTTTTTGATTTGTTTATTATATCTTTTTACTCTCTGGACGCTCTTAACTTGCACGTCTTGCTACATAGTTCTCACATAATATACCATCTCAACATGAATGATATAACATGAATGGTACCAAGATTTTGTAACAAATTCTAATTTAAAAGAGTGTCCATGGAGTTTCTTGCCCGTTCTTCTTCATGAGATCTACGTTAGGGAACTGGCAACTACAGTACTTTCACAAGTTATTATGCCTTGTGATTGTGACTGTAGCGTAGGAGTGCAATGCGTCGTTTCGGGAGTTGCTGCGTCGGGCTGCGCGGCGCCGGATGTTACCGGCAGCGAGTGGTGTGGGAGCGGGGGCGCGCGGTGGCGTGGGCCGTGGCGGCGGGTGTGCGGGGCTCCGGGTCGCGGGGCGGCGGTTGCACGTTGCGGCGTGCATCCGTTGTTCCGTGATTCGGGGTCTCGAGCATTCGTTGTTGCGGTTTGCGTCGCTGCGTGCTTTCGTGCTCGCAGTGTTCGTTGTTGCGGGCATTCGGTGGCGTGTGGTTCGGCGTGGTGGCTTTCGGGATGACGCATTGCACTCGTAGTTTCGTTCTTCTTCCGTCCTTCTGACATTCAAAAGTGCCTGTAATGGCTTAATTGAAATAAACTATTTGAGTTTGAGTTTGACATGCACTGACGCACGATAGCTCCTAACAAATAATCGAAATATATATTATAAAAGATAAATATAATTATATATTTATCTTGGCCAGAGGCTAAGTGTGTTGCCATACAACGAGGCAATGCCGCCAGTCTTTTGGGCACATTTCCGGCTGACAGCGTTGAGGAGCAGTATTTCGATGCCTTTTTATAGTTTATTGTTAGTTTAGTTTATTTTATAGTTTTTAATAATCTATTTTTTTCTATAATAAAAAGAGAAGTCCTGACTGACTGACTGACTCATCAACGCCCAGCCCAAACCCTTGGACCTAGAAAGCTGAAATTTTGGACAGAGGTTCCCTTTATAATGTAGACAAGGAACAAGGAAAGATTTTTTTTGAAATTCAACCCCTTTTTTGTTTTTTTTTTTTTGGTGGGTGGAAAATCATCGAATAACCCCCCCCGCTCTTGGGCAGAGCGAAGGGGAGTGTCAGATTTCTACCTACTGACTAAAAACCAAACCCATGTTCCTTCTTCGCCCTTGTGTCGGAGCCGCGTTATCCTTTCGACAAGCCACAAGCACACAGCAAGGGAGAAAGCAAGGGCAGGGAGGCAGCAAGCAAGGGAGTTAAATAGGGGATGAAAGTTTGGATGGAAAATCGTCATTTTCACGCGGGCGAAGCCGCTGGCAAAAGCTAGTGTAATATATACTGTTGAGAATATAACTTTAGTAATCGAAACTCGTATTCACGTGAAGCTTTTACGAGGAGAGGGCTGACTGTAGGGCGGCTAATAGAGACCGTACGTTTTGTATTTGTTTTGGAAATTCTTTTATAGACCTTTGTCCTGGCAAAAACGGACTTAATTTTTCTTCAAAGTCGAGCTTACAGTATTTGCTTTCACGGTTTTGTTCTATTTATCATAAAGGTGCCAATGAGCCAACTATAAGTTTAAAACTAGTTCATGTAAAAGAATATTATTCAGATCTTCGGGCAGAATTACCATCATCACCAATACTGGAACTATTGTGAGCCAACGTAGCCATGACTTCCTGTTTCTTTGATCCAGGATTAATGACCACCGTCCGGTCTGCGGGTTGTTCGAAAGAGATACCGCAGCCTTGAAACAAAGAGCTAACAAGGAACATGGGTGGTTTTTAGTCAGCAGAAGTCTGACACTCCCTACCGCTCTGCCCGGAGAGGGAGGAGTCATTTGATGATTTCCCACCGTACAAAAAAAGAAAAAAGGGTTAGTGAGCAGCCTTGACCCGTTTGACCTTCTTCTGGGACGCCTTCTGGCTGTGTGAGGGTTCCAAAAAATGGCTATTCTGGCCCACAGCTCATTGGGCATGCTATAATCATGGCCGGGCTAATCTCACTTCTGTTTAGCGGTTTTTTTGAGACACCTCACTAATTTGTGTTTAACATAGCAGTGTGGTATTCTACTCCGTTTGCTTGCGGCCTGGAATGCTGCGGTCTATCACCAATAAGCGACACCTAATTTATAAAAAAATATAAGTTCAAAAATCTAAAACCCGACTACTAACGAAATCGCGGTCTTAAAAGTAGAAAACATGACCATAAATAATTCTTGTCTGATATTTTTCGTCACTATCACACTGTCATGATAAATTACGCAAAAAATTTAAATGTAAAACTTAATCTGCGCTCTGCCACCGTTGTGGGTGGAACCTGTGTCGTTTTTTAGCTGCACTTCGTGTTGAAAATCATAGCTCTACGAACACAAAATATTTGTAGTAGCATAACTAAAAAAAAAACAAATTACCGCGAGAATCCGTAAACGCGACCGCGATTTTGTTAGTAGTCGGGTTTTAGATTTTTGAACTTAATTTTTATATTTGAATTTTATTTTTGTGTGTACTAAAAAACTATAATATAATACATATTTGTAATGTGCTTGTCAGGATCTTTCATTTGATACCAAACATGTTATGATTATCTCAATTAATTTTTAATCGATGTTATAATTTTTCATTTAACTTCCGTTATAAAAATATTTGATAAAATTGAAATAGCCTATGACACCCGGGCTATTCTTACGAATCTATAGACACCTCATTTATTTAAATCCGATCGGTAGTTTAGGCGCTACGGTGGAACATACATACATACATACATACATAGACTGCCAAAATCACCCTTCCTTTTGGCTTCGCCGTAGTCGGGTAAAAAAATGTTCTCGGAATTTCAACTTTGGGCCCAGCACGTAGCAACGAGTGACACATCTATCTACATTATTATCTATTTCATATCAAGTAGGACAAAAATATTTATGATAATTAGTGATTACGCGGCTCACAAGGATTTGCCTAGTTCATTTTTTTTCTTTCTTGGTTGTTGAAAATTTTTTCAATGCAATTGCTACTTTTGTTTATATCGATTGGGCAAAGTGTCATTTGGTTTTCTCCGTAGTAGCCATGGAGCCTGGAGATGTGGCTGGTTGATGGCAATAGGCTCGCCCCTATTAACTTAACGTAAGTCGCGATATGTGGGTGTACTAATTAGGTGCAGCTCTGTCTTACCCTTTGGGGATTAAAATTTCAGGGCTGATGACGTCATCACTGAAAAAGATTTAAGTGTATTTCGCGATAAGGAATATCGCGAAATACACTTTAATCTTGGGATAACGTCATTGAAGGTCAAATAAATGTTAACCACATTTCTTCAAAAATGTATATGAATATAAGTAGGTAGGTACTGAGAGTTATTTTCTGTTTATGGAAAAATAAATGATTTGCGACCTTATTCTCCGTAACGGTTTTGCAATCACAATTATTGGAAACTGAACAATCCCGATTAGGGTGTATAGGGTCGTTAGACCTTACTGCCCACACGATAAGAAGAAGAAGATCCCGATTTCCTACTGGGATGTTGGTTCTTGGTATCATTGTCATGCAATATATTATACATTCCGAGCAATATTTAGTAGTTGCTAAGTTTTCTACGACAGTCTATTATCTTTAAACTCCAATAATATGACTGTATCTTATTATCTTTGTTAAGTTGTTAACTTTTGTACAAAATGTCCAAAATCATATATTTTCAATTACCTACCCGCGATAAGCACGCTTCCTATTGATTGTCTTATCTTCGCATGACGATAGTGTTAAAGAATTCAGTTTGTAATTCGTCCACAATTTATTTTTAGGCGTTACGTTACTTTAGGTAGAAGACGATACTTTTGTTTTCATATAAGTTTAATTTTCAAACATATTCTTACCAAATATTTTGGCACGCAGACAAACAATTTAGACTTACAGGCACTAAGAAACAAGTACCTTTGCCTTTAAGTGCAGTCGACCGCACGTCATAGCTAAAATAACCAGTATTAGTTGGCCTTGGCATCATTATCTCCCTAGCCTTTTGCCAACCATGTTGGGGTCAGCTTCCGGTCCAATCGGATGCAGCTGAATACCAGTATTTTACATGGAGCGACTGCCTATCTTACGTACACAATCCAGTTAGTTCTGAGTATTCTAGTTACCCCAAATAAGGCTAGTTTTTGGACTTTCGGACCGCTGACTACGACTGTCAAAATTGATGATTTTATTTCGTGGTGATCTTCAAATAATTATTATTGACATAGTAGTAATCCCTTACGGCACGTATTTAACCTCGCGATTTTAGATAAAGAAAATGAATATTTTTTAAAGATTGCAACATTTGCATCTTACTTTCCCGTCTTTGACACATGAAACGAACAGTGTTGCCAACTTAGTGGATTTTCCACTAAATCTGGTGGTTTTGACTTACCTTTTAGCGGACAAATATCGGTTTTAGTGGCTAGTGGATTTTTCTAGTGGAATTATTTGGTACCAAACAGTCGTATCAGTCCGAGATTAACGATGATGATACGGACGGAAACGACTCATCTGAAGATAACTTAATAATATAATTTGATTGACCTCTTTTAAAAAATAGGTTTTATTAAGTATTTTGTTCTTCCACAAAAGCCATGAATTAATAGAGAGTTGAAGTTGAAGTATTTTGTTACATTATATGTAATTTTCATGTTATTGCTTTAATAAACGTTTCAAAAAAATATTATTTCCTTTAGTAAAGACCAAAAATCTGCCAGAAATAAAGTTAGTGGAAAATTTAGCGATTTTTTAAGAAGGTGCGATTTTTTTAGTGGATTTCTGGTGGTTTTAGAGGTCGATTCTGGTGGGGAGCTTGAAACTTCGATGGCAACACTGGAAACGAAACGTCACTTTTCTTTTTCGCGCGTAACGACATCGCAAGAAAAAAGTTCTTTCTCGTCCAATTATTCGCTTAAAAATAAGTTTACGTTATAATATCATCGAAATAACAAAATACTGAGTGACAGGAAGTGTATTTGTGCATCCTTAGTGAAAATTGTAAACCTGAGACGCAGAAATCTGAGCAAATACCTACAGACAACGCTCGCACAGGATTGAACTTGGATGTAACCCTTGTAGCCCTACCATTAGGCGTAAGAATGCCTGGCTATAACTGACCTCCGGATACGTGATATCTACAGTGCTTAATCAAGCGATACGATGGTCATTAACACTGTTTACCTATGTGCCGTAAGCTTCATAAAGTTTTTTCCAGTGGGTGCGCGACACCCCAGTTACATATATTTCCTATGTACTAGCTGGAACTTGAACTGTCAGTGCGTGACACGCGATGTCCTGGGCAATGTCATTGGACTATGCTCACACTGAAAATACCTATACTCGGCATAGCAGGTGAGTTCCACTTTCATGTTAATTTAGAGCATATACGCTATGTTATTTGCTATAGCAGACTGTCAGTGCGTAGCACGAGATGCTCTTGGCAAAGTCATTAGACAATGCTAACACTGAAAATACCTATAATCGGCATAACTGGTGAGTTCCATTTACATGTGTTGTTTGTGCGCAAAGAGCAATCATCAATCTCTTGCCCTTATCCCAATTCATTTGAGGTTGGCGCAGCATGTCATCTTCTTCCATACTTCTCTATTATTCAAATGATTCCAACGAAAAAATTACCACCCAGAAGTATACTATTACTATGATTTTACATGAAAACATAATTATATTCCATGTTACTAGCTGCTTATCAAACCATCAGTGTGTGACACAATATGTCTTTAGCTAAGTCATCGGACAATGCTAACACTAAAAATACCACCGCATGTGTAGACATCACAGTGGAACCCTATTGCCTGACTTCGGCCAGCAAAATTTTATAAATATGTTCTTTAATCTATGAGCATGATGGTTGCGAGACAACCTTGTTTGTGCATGTGCATTATAGTCTTGCTAACGCAAATACTTGCAGTGGATGGGGGACCATACTTTGTCACCTGGACTGGCTGACACACATTGTCATAATCGCACATGCTTTAGTACGAGATACTCTCTGTTATGGTCACATTAACTTAGCTAAGAAGAAGAAGATTAAGCGAAATCTCTTTTCACAGTAAATCTTCACCGAGTATGATATTATGGAAGCATCATCGGTTCTAGATCAAGGTTACATATGCACATAACTAACCAAATGCAAACAATATTTAACGGATAACCGTTTATTTTTTGAATAAATTCAATAAAACATGGTGGTCAATACTTATGCGCTGTAATGTCCCAATACTAAAAAACTATTAGTATTGAGAGGGAAAAGGTCTATAGACTTACAACGCCTTAACGGCCTGTTAATGAACAAATGACTTTATCAACCAACCCCCTTTTAGTTCCAAATTGAATTATTTCCTCTCTGACCCCCACCCCCTTTTAGGAAAAGATAATATTAACTTTATATTGTATAGGCCCAATCTAAAAGAACATCCCCAAAAGTAACCCATTGCTATACCTACCAATATATATATATTTATTTATTTTTCTTACCATGATCCTTAATCTGGTGGTCTGAAAGATTTCTGAAATTTTGTCCACCTATTTTAATGGACACTTTAAGGGTACAATATTAAATTAATCATGTTGAGATTTAAAATGTTAAGAATAAGAAACTTTATTTGCTTAAACTTGTGAATAAATAATACAATAAAATAAAATACACTCATGCAAGATAATAAACGCATGTTGATAATTTATTTATGCCTAAGAGTAATTTCAGAGAAAATCACTCAAACCTAACCTAATAATAACAAATAACTTGTCCTGTCTGAATTAGTCATCATAGACACGCAAAACACTCATGTGTTGTAATAAGCATGTAACCTGCATTAAATAATATTTAATACCTGAGAAGATGGGATTCACAACAGAATAAAGAAGAATTTTAAATTCTTATTCTTATTACCTGGGTATCGGTTTTCTTTACTACTTTTGTGTTCAGTGAAACGACATAACATAAAACAAAGGGAGGGGGGGGGGGGGGGTGCATGGGAGTGCGAAGGGACTGTGGTTAGATCACCAAGACATCAGGTGCCATACATTTCATGTAACTAATTTTCCGGAGCTTTTATTCATAACATTATTATGTCATGGAGAACTCAAATAGGCAATATGTGGGGGAAACTTAGTAAGTTTTCCTATGTTCTTACAATTATGCTGAGTAAGATTATAAATAAAACCGCACTGCTGGTGGCTTAACAAGGTTTGGTTGTCTTTACTGTGCATAGACTTATATTTGAGGCAATACTTTTGAGGCATTACTAAGATAAGTATTTCATGAGCCTGTATTGGAACTCATGCAAAACAAAATTCACAAAATCATGCCGACAGCATTTTAAAAATATCAACAGTAGACACTGTACATTTATGAAAAATGTAGTTTTGCCAAATATAATATAAATAAACTTGTTGAAAGCCTATGTTGTTCAGATAAACTGAAAACACAAAAGTGTTAATTTTGCAATCACCCAGATTGTACACTAAAATATCTACACAAACCAAAGATAGTGAAAGCCTCAATAAATTTAAAAACTGACTCTCACTATTATCGTTAGACAAAGTTTGCTACTAATTTATTACTCTGTTAGTGAAAACTGTTATAATATTGACATTTTATTTATCCAGTTGTTGGTCTTCTGCCTAATTGACCTATGCATTGCAAGCACCGCTGAGAATGAGTTCTACTCCTGGATCATGCAAAGTACTATTGGGGTTTTTTCCATCAGGAATTCCTCAGTACACCACACAGCCACAGAGCCTGAATTTGTGCTCAGCTAATGACACTAGGCTCGCCCCTTGTTACATGGGACTTAAGATGAATTCTATTTACCTATACATTGACATTTTTACTTACATTGTCAAAACTTTGACATTTGATGCCATGTAATTTTAATATTTAGTGAACCAGATTATATGGTTATTTTTTGATTTCATTCTTTGAAGCAATTTAATCTTATGTACCTAATTGAAGAAACATTAAGGGTGCTAAATGGCAAGAACTTAGATAGTTTCAGAATTTTGTATATTGCACCACATTTGAATCCGATAGAATCTATCAAAAGTGTTCAATCTCATTTCAGGGTGATATTATAGAACAAAGTTTAAAACAAATATATTCGTTGTTCTGCCAGCTCTAATTTTAACCCATTGGAGTAATGATACAGCTGTTAGGAATATCAACCACCAATATTTTAAAGTTTCTTATATTTCGAGTGGGTTTTCTGAACCCCATACTCACTGTACAACGACACAAACAGCAGATCAAATCAGAACTGTCAACACATTGTTGATTTATAATCATTATCTTATTACAGTTACCAAACTCAACATGCATTATATACTTATGGTTATAATAGTAAAGCAATAATATACCTAAAGTAAGGAAGTCATAAGTATGTAGGTGTTATCACCAAAGAGTGACGTAACTGCTCGTACTATTAAGGGTTTAAACAGAGCAATTTGCTTCTATAAGATAAAAGAGCATTTAAGTCTTCTATTTTAGCTGTTTAAAACGCTTACAGGACCATACAAATAGAAAAATGTTGCATTGTGACAAAAAAAAAAAAAAAAAAAAACTACTTTGGTACTACTTAGTACTAAAGACGACCTAAGAAGCACTTATTTATCTATTATGCACTAATAATGCGTCAAAATAAGTTTTACAGTACAAGCACTGTAACAGTAGGTATCGAAAATACTATTAAAAGGCCAATCGACACTGTAAAAGTACCTTACTCAACCACTATGTAACCTTTTAACTTCTTAAAAGTTCCCTCAACGTTGTTATGGGGCTAGTTCTGTAAAACACAACAACTCTTCCAGAATGGATCACTGTTATCTAATTTGAATAAATAAATTAAAATTGATCAAAATAGCATAACTCTTTTAGAATACTAAATAGGACTCTCGGTGGAGCTGCTACATAACTTAATAGCTCTCGCGAGTTTGTGTTACCGCTATGAGACAAGCGGCGATCTAATTCGTTTTCGGTGAAAATATGGCTGATATCTTCTGCCATGATAGCACATTGGCAACACGGTAGGAACCAATGTGTACTATAGCAGCCATAGTCGGGACAAGTTTTAATTTATTTTCATTTCATTAATTTAAATTTAATAAAAACATTAAAAAAAAAAAAAAAAAAAAAAAAATAATAATAATAATACAGAAGGCACTGTCAAATTAATATGAAATCAGCATAATGATTTAATTGATACAAATTCTTCCGCAAGTGCAAGTTATGGCAGAGTAACGGTCCATAATTTTTTTGTGTTTTATTCTTTTCAATGCAAATGGTATGTTAAACAACAATGGGAAATGACATAAACATAAGTTACCGATATTGTTTTCCTAAGGAACACTCACGACAAGTGTGATAAAACATAATATCACTGGAATTGTTTACAGTGCAAAATACAAACATATTTGGTTCCTTATTTATACAGTAGAAGTCACCATGAGAGCCTATTTGGGGTTTTGTAAACGTTTACAACACCACTATAATGCAAAGCATGAACACTAATGAGTACGCTAATACATTCTCAGGACTTTTATAAGTAGTAGGTACCGTTTGTTAATGAGGTAATTATCACAAAGTGTCATCCAGAATTGTTTGTATTTTAATTACTTAATTAATTATTGCAGCAAACTCTAAACATCTACTATGTCAATAATAATTATTTGAAGATCACCACGAAATAAAATTGGGAATCAAACGAGCTTACCTGTTAAGCGAAGTCTTGATTCTAATTTTATGAGTGGTGATCTGAAAAATAATTATTACCCACCCACCACTACTAACAACCCCAAAGCTGCAATAATTAGTCTACCTAATTCAATGTTAACCTTTTCAGGACAACAAAGCGAATGTAGGCATTTGGAACTACTCTCTGTATAGGAAACAGAGTTTGTTCCTAATGACGATCTCTAAAATAAGTGACGTTTCGTTTCATGTGTCAAAGACGGGAAAGTCTTAATGCAAATGTTGCAATCTTTAAAAAATATTCATTTTCTTTATCTAAAATCGCGAGGTTAAATACGTGCCGTAAGGGATTACTACTATGTCAATAATAATTATTTTTCAGATCACCACTCATAAAATTAGAATCAAGACTTCGCTTAACAGGTAAGCTCGTTTGATTCCCAATTATACATATTTGTACTCTAAATTGTAAAACGCGCAAATTTAACACCTACTTGTAACGACCTATACACACATACATAAACTCACGCCTTTTTCCCATGGGGGTAGGCAGAAACCACAGAACGCCACCTGCTACGATTCTTACATACCCCTTTTGCCTCGTCCACATTCATACATCTGGTCATACACGCACGCAGGTTGCGAGTACTACGCACCTGTCCTTTCTGAAGAACATCACCAATAAGGTCAGTGTATGTCTTTCTAGGGCGTCCCCTCCCGGCGTTGCCACTCACATCCTATCACGACCTATGTTAACAAATAAACAATCTGAATTCGAATTTGATTATCTGACTCGATCTACTAATGACAGCATAATGGCGACAGCCTAATAGCAGACTAACAGCTTAATGTGCTTTCCGAGGTACGGAGGAAACTCGGTAGGAAATGGGTGGTAGGCCATAGACCAAGCAAGCGCGGTTTAACCTGAAGTTTCTTCCGAGCGGCTGTTATTATTTAACCTCGAGCTCTTGAAATCGATTATAAATACTACTACGCCACACGCTCAAGGTCAAAGTTTCACCACTTGTGTGTGACGGAAAGTATCTTATAGAATTATAAATCTATCTAGAAGAACAGTCCAGTAAGGGTAGTTATTTCGGGTTGCGGGTTTGTCACACAGATACCGCGACGTCGACATAAATAGCTCAGAAAGAACATGAGTGGTTTTTAGTCAGTAGAAGTCTGACACTCCCTTTCGCTCTGCCCCAAGAGCGTGAGGGGTTATTTGATGATTATCCATCCACCCAAAAAAAAGGGTAGTTATTCCCTGTTGTACCATATTGGTAAGTACTTATACCATCGCATCGTTGCATGCCAGTGGGTCTAAAGTCCGAGAAATATAGTCTTGCTACATGCTTTTCGCGTTAATTGCTAAAATAAGGAGCTGTGACTGACTTTTCACAATTTTGATACGGAACCCTGAAAACTAAAATATGTGTGGTTCGTGTTCAGAGATCAGAATCGGCCGTAACTATTTTCATTATTTTTTAAGGGACAAGCCCGCCACACTATTCCCAAACCACTATAACTACTGAAAGCCAGAATCAACAATGGTGGCCGAGAGTATTTGCCTAAACTTCAAACTAAACAATAACATGTGGCTAACATCCGTGTTGAATTCCTGAATTATTTTTCAGTTTCGAAATAGCCCTTCCCCAAGCGAAGCAATATTGTCTGGTTCTGTGCTCGAACATCCAGCACCACCACATCTTACACGCGACCTTTACTAGGTTATCGGCCCACCGCTTCATTCATCGATTAGGATTACGGCGTGCTGTCGCCATTTTAGAATCTTTCGACTATCCTTTCCACGACCAATATGTTCACCGAAGTTTGCTAATTCATCAGGCTATGTTGGTCACTGTTTAAGTTCCCTTGCGAATTTGTTAATTTCTGATTGGATCCCGCAGGGAAACTCTAAGCCACTCTTTGAGTTTTGAAATTTTTTGTTCGGAGATTGTCGGTAATACCTGGCAAACGAATCATCACTACATCCTTCCTTACATCCTTACATAGTATAAAACAAAGTCGCTATTTTTGTCTGTTTGTCTGTATGCTTAAATCTTTAAAACTACGCAACGGATATTGATGCGGTTTTTTTTAATAGATAGAGTGATTGAAGAGGAAGGTTTATATGTATAATAACATCTGTTTGCACCCGTGCGAAGCCGGGGCGGGTCGCTAGTTAATAATAAAATAGAAACTGGGCCCCTTTGTTAGGCGTCCGAAGTAGCTGCAGGTTGTTCGAAAGAGATACCGTGAGCCCGGAACACAAAGGGCTAAGAAGAAACATGGGAGGGTTTTAGTCAGTAGAAGTCTGACACTTCCTCTCCCTCTCCAAACTAGGTACCTACTTCAAGTCAGAAAAGCTTGCAAAACAAGTGATTTAAAAATAATAATGCATTAATGTTTTCCTTAATATAATGTGTTTCGCTAATGTATTTCCCTGAACTTATAACCATAGATAGTAAAACAGTCACGAATCATATCTGTTTATCGTTTACATTAATCGCCTTTATCTAGAATCAAATAACGTGAGCAACAGTTGAGCCGACAGCGGATATAGTTTCGTTGTGTGTCATCACTCGCGTTCATGCTAACGCACGTGAAATAATATGTAGCTATGTGGCCTTGTGAAGAAGAATCCTGATTGTGTCTGGTGTCAACTTCGACGAAGCGTCTGTATACGGATGTTTTTCGAGCTCGCTTCGCTCGCTCTTGCATTTTTGCCAGCATGAAGCAGTGTACGTATAAGTCGTTAAAAACTTCTATATCTACCTATCTCTATGTATGAATGGTTGAAATAAAATCATCTCATCTCATTTATCCGATGTGCCAAAATTGTTTGGGCTCGCCCGCTGTTTTTGTTGATGTTCGAAAAGGTAAATCTTTACACTTAATATAGCTATTTGGGCAAGCGAACATGACGTTTATAAAATTAATAAAAGAAATATTTAAAAAAAAACCCAAAGTGTTGAATTAATAAAAAAATTATTTGGTCTTCTTGCTACCTTTCTTGTGATGAAAATAAAGGGGGCGACCAAATTAGGGTTGGCCCCCAGCGGCAACAATTTTGTGGAGAACAGATATCCGTTCCATTAAAATTTAATTTTACTGCTTATTATATAAGATCCCATTGAAATAGGTGGACAAATTTTAACACAGCGTTCAGTAGGTCTAACCAAAGATATATAGACAAAAAAAAACATCTATTTCGGTAACGACGACCCTTACAAGCTATTTCCTAGCGTTTGCTCGTATATGGCTGACCAGGCCAGACTAAGCTTTTAAATACCCGGTCACAGCTTGAAGCAGTAGACTAGTAGATTTAACCGACAGAGTTGTAGGTATTGGTGTAGGAGGGCTTAGATCTCTCTTTACGTCATCATCATCATCAGCCTATAATGTTCCCACTGCAGGGACTCAGGCCTCCTCTCTAGGAGACTGGAGAGGGATGGACTATAATCCACCACGCGGGCCCAGTGCGGATTAGCAGATGTCTCTTGTCTTCGAATTTTTTGGTTCTAAGACATGCCGGTTTCCTCACGATGTTTTCCTTCACCGTTTTGTGAGCAGCGGTGATGAAATAAATTACACAAAGTAATGCGCCTGCCTGTGTTCAAACCCACGACCTACTGTTCGTAAGTCGGGGCCGACACCACTGGGCCACCGCTGCTCCACCGTTGCTCTTTACGTATTTGGCGCTTTTTACTTTTTACTGCATATTACTCTGAATATCAATCACAAAGTAGTGAGATTATGCCTACACTATGAAAATATTGATGTTTTGTAGTTCCTCCGTCTAGGTCTGTTTGTCCATCACAAGTTGTGTCGCTAGTTCATAACACTACTGTTAACGGTGTCAGGTCAAATGATACACAGTCTTCAATTTCCTGAAATGCTTTTAATCAATACTACTACTGTTTATTACAATTAAATATGTTAACAACAGTTAGGCCTAACGTTCCCATTGGTAATGGCCGCCGGCACCGTACCACAGACTATTTGACAAATCAACGACTTGTTTTTTTTTTAATTATTTGTTAAAAATGTGGGTATCGCTAACAGACGGCCATTCTGCAATAGGAATGTCCCCATTCCAAAATTCCACTCGGCCATTCTCCCGTATAGGTATGACCTCATACCAAAACAAAAATAGCGTAAAACAAAAAAACATTAATAAAAAATAAATATTACTTCCAACTTAGTAATTAACAATTTAGATCTAAATTTAATCTACATACATTGACTATACATTTCATAAAATAAAGTTACTTTTATCTAAATAATAATATAATCCGAGTTTCACAATAGTTACAATAGCAATTTAGAATGTATTTCTACTCAGGAGATATTAAGTATAATTCTATGTTGTTTCATCAATCAAAACCATTAGTGCAACAGCACAACTTAAGATGCTAATAAAAAGTTGTAGTCTTCATATGCCATCCGAAGGCCCATACAGTTCCGTAACCACAATTTGTAGGAAGCTCCCGTTTAGCCATCCGAAAGCCACGGTCTGCTCACCTTCTTGGATCATCACATGTATTAGGCCACCCGAGAGCCATTAATCAATAATCTGCCGTTTAGCCACCCGAGAGCCACGGTCTGCCAACAGCTCATCTGCATCAGCGCTGTCTCATCAGGCTCTCTGTACGAATAACTGGATTGTGCCGATTATCCGTTATCGACCCCAATCTAAGCTGTAAATGACATGGAAATTGGTTTAAGGGCTACCGGCCATTACAACTTTAACTACTACTTTCTTTACTGCATTATCCTTATGTATACAAATTCATAAATAATAACATAAAATACATAACGCTTTTCTACTATTCGTCAAGCGAATCCGAATCGCTATTATCACTTTTATCGCTAACTACTGGTGATAAACTGAGATTAATCCACGGTTTTAACTGATCAGCCGCGAAAATATTCTTATAATGTCTCTGAGGAAACCCCTTAATGCTAGATACTTCGTACCGGTCTTTCTCCAGCACTGCTGTTACTTTGAAAGGACCTTTAAACTTTGCAGCTAACTTTTTGCTTTTACCCCTGTCTGGATTGTTATTAGGAATCATAACAAGGTCACCTTCTTGAAACGCCTTAGTTGGAGCCCTTGTTTTATCAAAATTTTCTTTCATCTTTTTCTGTCCTTCTATAATTTTTTCTTCCACCGCTTTCCTCAATTCATCTCTATTAGTATTTGAAGTCTGTGCGTCTATATCTAAAGCTCCTTTGATAATTCCTTCCGCCTGGCATGTGGTTCTATGCCCAAATACCACCTCAGCTGGTGATTTTCCAGTACTTTTATTTATTGTATTATTAAGACTCCATTGCAATTTAGCAACATTTGCGTCCCAGTCTCTCTCGTCCAACCCATGGTTCATAGCGGCTAGCGAATTTAAGATTGTTCGATTGTAGCGTTCAATTTGCCCATTTGCTCGAGGCGTTGCTACTGCATTAAGGACATGTTTGGCTCCAATCGACATTACATAACTTTTGAATTCGCCAGACGTAAAACTCGTACCTTGGTCTGATATAATTATTTTTGGGCATCCAAAAGTTGCGAAAATATCTTCGAGGGCTTTAATTGTCGTTTTAGATCTAGTATTCTTAACAGGTTTAACAAATATTAACTTGCTGAACCCATCAATGACACCGAGAATATATGCGTTTCCTCTTTTACTTTTAATAAATGGACCCAAATGATCCATGTGTATTGTGTGAAATATTTCGTTGACCTTGGGTATTGGGTTTAAGTACCCTGACTTTTTCCCCGACATTTCTTTGTTATAGGCACAGTTGATGCAAGCATTAACATACTTCTTGATGAAGCGGTTCATTTTTGGGAACCAATAATCGGCTCCTATTTTTTCAATGGTTTTTTCAGTTGAGAAATGACCCGCTTCGTCATGATTAAGCTGACAAATTCTCCACCGTGCTGAATTAGGTACCACCCATTTTAATTTGGATCCTATGCGCCTATATATTTTGCCATTTCGCAATACGTAATTATTAGATACGTCCTTTATATCCTCTTCACTAGTTTCTAAAATAGTTTTAATATGTTTTAATCGCGGATCTGTCATCTGTACCGTGTGAAGCCAGTCTTCAGTCGTAATAGTGAAGACTTCCAACTCTTCTAGATTATTTTCTTGCGAGATGGGGTTCCGGCTCAAAGCATCGACATGCTGCATGTTATGGCCGGGCCGGTACTCAATAGTAAAGTTATATTCCTGCAGCATCAGCCACCACCTTGCAATCTTAGGAATTAAATCTCGCTTTACCAAGGTGGCGCGTAATGCATTGCAGTCTGTTATAACTTTAAATTCTAAACCAATCAAATATACTCTAAATTTCTTTAAAGTGAGGACCACTGCCATCGTTTCCAGTTCATAGGAGTGCCAAAAAGCTTCTTCACGAGTCGTTTGACGGCTGAAATAAGCAACTGGCCTAAAAGGGTATTGTTCATTAAGTCTCTGTAATAAGATACCCCCAATTCCCAATTTACTGGCATCACAGTGGACCTCTGTCATATAATCTGGATTGTATAACGCTAAAACAGGTCTAACAACCAATTTAGATCTTATATCTTCAAATGCACGATCTTGTTCGTCGCCCCAATTCCAAGGAACGTCGGCTTTGGTCAGTTGAGTAAGGGGTTTCGCAATGGAAGCGAAATTAAATACAAAACGCCGAAAATAACTGGCCAAACCAATAAATTGACGAACTTGGTGGACATTGGTCGGTTTGGGGAATTCAGAAACTGCTTTTATTTTTTTACTTCCAGGTTTAAGACCAGCTTCGGAAATCTCATAACCAAGATAGTCGATTTCCGATTGGAAAAAGAAACACTTTTCTAGATTAAGGGTAAGATTGGCATTACGTAAAAGATGTAAAATAGCTTCCAACTTACCGAATGCCTCTTTAAATGAATTACCCGTAGATACTAAATCATCCAAATAAGGGATAGCCAGCTCGAATCGTTGGGCTCCCAGTGCTTTATTGATCATACTCTGAAAGACTGCAGGGGCATTCACAAGACCAAATGGCATCCTCATATACTCGTAGTGGCCGTCAGGAGTCACGAAAGCTGTTGCATGACGTGACTCTTCAGCCACTAAGATCTGGTGATAGCCGGACGCCAAATCTAAGCTTGTGAAGTATGATTTCCCGCTTAGACGATCGAGCTGGTCATCAATGACTGGCATCGGATAGCTATCTTTTACTGTCTTTTTATTTAATGCCCGATAGTCTACGCAAAGCCTGTATTCATTATTCGTTTTCCGAACCAACACTATGGGGCTGGCATAAGCCGACTGTGATTCTCTTATAATATTATTAGCTAACATATCACCTATCATTTCCCGTACCTTTGCGCGCTCACTAAAGGGTAGTCTATAAGGTCTATAAATCACAGGTGTATCATCGTTAAGACGTAATGTCATTTCGGTTATATGAGTCAGCCCAAGCTCCTGCATATTAAAAGCAAAACAGTCCCTAAATTTGTTCAGGAGGTCTAATAACTGATCCTTTTCAGTGTCAGTCACTTTGGGGCCAATATGTAACATATCCAAAGTAATAGGATTCTTTATGGGGTTAGATTTATCACAGTTTTCAGACAACCGAGAATTTACATGAATAGAATCCACATCCAAACTTTCATGTTTTGATGTAAATGAACCTTGATCGTTAACTTTTATTGCTCGTGATAATAATTTAGAACTGGTAAAAATAATTGGATTTTCAGACAAATTCATTACTAGACATCGACTCTTTCCTTCATGAAATTGGTAGACACCTTGCAATAGAATGTATTCGTTACCGGGTTTCATGCATGCACTGCCTGGGACAAATAATAATCCTGAGAACGTATCTGGTGTATGTACTTGTATGTCCTGTAACCCTTTGATCGCGATGTCGTTGGTATTGTAAATATCCATCCTCTCTACTTCGGAATCATCACAGTAAAGAACTAGTTTAGTACATGTCTTATGTACGGTAACAGTGGGCAGCTCTGTTAAAGACTGCCCAATCAGAACATCTGTCTTAAGTAAATTATCCGGTACGATAAATGCTTCTATATCTGCTTGGACAGCATCTACTACAACAGTTACAAATATCCTAGCAATTGGTACGACACTTCCAAAACCAAACCCCCTAATAATGGGAAGTGCCATCTTATTTTGGACTACGTTAAGATTTTTGACAACCGATTCTCTGATTAAGGTACATTGACTCCCGAAGTCTATATAAGCTGAGACCGATATGTCATTGACAGAAATAGTTTTGAAATACTTACAGTTTGACTTTTCGTTTGTTGCTATTTGTAGAACGCTTTGTGTAGGATTTTGATTCGTATTTTCTTGTGTTCGATCGGTTTTTGGTCGAGAAACTATCAGCAGAGGCGTCTTTACCTATAGTGCAGGGTGTGCGGCGCACACGGGCGCCGGGTCTAAGGGGGCGCCGAGCGCCCTCTAGTGCGACACCTCCAAACAGTAGCGGCGTTAGGGTAGGGCGCGGTTGGGCGACGGCCCAGGGCGCCAGAGATACAGGGGCGCCAGGAGATTCCATTAAAATATTATCGAATTCGTTCGATCGGTTTTTGAAAAATCAAATGTGGGAAAACCACATGAATTGGTATCAATGTAAAATAAATGCATAGAAAATATTTGTGTAAGATATGTTATTACAACTTAAACTGGCAAAGGCGTCTTTACATATAGTGCAGGGTGTGGGTAGTACCCGGGCGCAGAGTCCATGTGGGCGTCGATCAGCGCTCGCTACGGAGCGCCCAAAGAGAAAAATCGAAGACATGTGACATCTACTTAACCAACCCCCTCTGGCCTGTTATTTTATTTATTCCATGGCCCCCGGCGGCGCGTTTCAGGGGGCGGCACAGAGCGGAGTCAAGCGGCAGCGTCAGGTCATGGTTATGTCATCAGACAATTAATTAAAATTCCGGTCTGCCGCCCCGCAAATCTAGAAAATCTATACCTATTACTATATTTCTTCTAACCCGCCACCCACTAGTTCCCTTGTCAGTTTGTTAGTATTGGTTAAATCTTGCAACTGAACTTCAAACCAGTTCCCCTCATCCGATTGAGCTGAAAGGTTGCTCACAGTTCATAACTTTGGTTCTGGTGACACTACATTGATTGAAAAGATTGTTTTTTAAATTATTATTTTATTTAAATCTGTATTCACGGTAAAAAGAAAATCTAACCCATCTCATAATTGGAATGCTCAAATTTTTTAGCTCGCTTCGCTCGCTCTTGCCGCCGAGTTTTTATTATTGCCCCATTTTTCAATGCGTTAGTAGTAAAAGTAAGTTAAATATAATTTTATTGAATGATGAAAACAACCTTTCCGAGGCGGGGGCTAAAATTTTCGAGCTCGCTTCGCTCGCTCTTGCTTTTTTCATACAGAGGCCATTTTTATCTATATGTATGAATTTCTCATTTATTCGATGTGCCAAAATTGTTGGGTCTGTCTCCACAGTCTCCACCGATCCCGGGATCTGATTTGGCGTAACACGGATCCCGGCGATTTGTCTCCACGGATCCCGGGATCCGTTTCTACAAAAAAAATAATTAAATTTTTTGTCCACCGATCCCGGGATCCGTGGCTACATGGGGTCGGCGCAACATGTCTTCTTCTTCCATACTTCCCTATTTCTCGTCATCTCAGCAGTCACCTCCTTTCTAGCCATATCATCCTTCGCACAGTCCATCCATCGTTTCTTTGGTCTTCCTCTACTCTTATAGCCATCTACATTCATACTCAACATTTTCCTCACAACATTTCCTTCATTCCTTCGCATCATAATAATATGTCCATACCACGACAATCGATTACCAATCAACCATAATACACTATTAGCTATAATGGCTATCGAATATGACGTAGGTACATAGAAACTACTTAGAACCAATGAAATTGAATTAAAAAAAAAATTGACTTTGAAAAATAAACACAAAGTGTAAATTGTCTTTTTGCTACTTTTCTTGGCTAATGATGAAAATAGAGGGGGCGCTAGGATAATGTTTGCACACGGGCGCTACATGGGCTAGAGACGTCTCTGACTATCAGCTCACAATTTTGTGTCATATGTCCTATTCGTGAACACTTATCACATCTTCTTAATGGTTTAGAACAGTTACGCGCGGTATGCCCAGTATCACCACAATTATAACATTGAAACGACCTAGACTTTGCCCGGCTAGTTGTGGGTATAGATCTATTTGAGATATTGTTGCGACTATTATCCGAATCTTTTATATTTTGCGAATCTTGTTTAGGAAGTAATGAGTCTCTCTTTGAAATCAGATTTCGTTTTGATATTCGGCGCAAATATTTTAGCAAGTCCGATGCCCTCTTAAAACTGGCTCCTTGGGCGTTTAAACTCACGCCATTATCAAATATACCGCTAATTATGCAATCCACAGCGTCTCTTCCTTTAATGCCACACATTTTCACTAACCTAGCCTTCTCATGGAAATATTCTTCCATCGATTCCTCTCTCCTACTCCTTCTGCTAAGCATTTCGGTCAAACGATCGGCGTAGTTACGATCGTCTGGAAAAGTTTTAATTATCTTTCTTTGCCATTGTTTCCAACTTAAATCAATGGTACTCCTACCTTGGTACCACTTTTTGGCTTGGCCAGAAAGTTTTGGTATAGCATAATAGATAATTTGCCTTTCTGTCCAATCATAAATTCTTGCCGTTTCGTTCACCTTACGAATCCAGTCTTCGGCCGACTGTGAATGTGCGTCAGGATCGAATTCTGAGATCACATTTTGCGATCCTTCAAAACGATTGCCTGTAACTATTCTAGAGAATCTTTTTAGAAACTGGTTTTCTTTGTGAGCACTGGATCGACTTTTGCAGTGCGAGCGAATTCTCGAACGGGATCGTTTTCGTTTTGCAAACGAAGAATTATCTGACAGGTCGGACGAATCTAGCTTTCGCTTATACCGATTGTTGTGTTCAGAACCGGAAGAGCTGGTATCATCACTGTGATGACGCGATGCGCGAGATTTACGTTTCCGGCACCGATAACGTCGGGTGGAACGAGACCTGCGATTCCGAGTATGATAATCGGAAATGCTGCTTTTTGAAGCCGTACTACTGCTACTGTGACGCCGCCGATATGATAACGAGGACGAAGAATGAGATGGCGTTCTGCGACGAGATCGGCTGCGGTATGTATCACGTTTACGTTGTCTTTGATGAGGTCTTGTCGTGGAACGTCTCCTTCTTCTAGCCTCCTGCCTACGCTCAGGATTGCGTGATGATCTTTTACGTATATTCGGTTCCAAAGGCGGAGTATAACCTGACCTACCACTGGAAGCCATTGTTCAGAACTATGTTTATTGGCGGAGACTATGATAACCAATAAATAAATATTTAAAGTATAAATTTATTTTAATTTTGTTTTTATTTAGCCCATGGTAAAGTGGATACGTGGTTTAAGTTAGTATCGTGCGGTAGGTGTTAGTAAGGAAAAGAGAAACAGAGAGAAAAAAGAACAATGATGAGTACTTAATCCATATTACGGCGGCTGATTCGCTATTGTACCTATGGAAATGCACATAAAACAACCCATTTTGCCTCACAACTGCTAAACCATAGAATTCTTCGAATAAACAAATAAATTATCAACAGCAACACTTTTGGGATGTGTACTTATAGATAACATCAGATCATCTATAAGACGCTTAAACAAAAATTACTAGTGAAGAGGTACCTAGTCTAAGTTCGTATCTGCTGTCCTTAGAATAGGTAGGTACATAATAACCACATACCTATATAAGCGGTTAATCTGTGAAGAAGTACTTATGTAGGTAGTCCATAAATCAATCATAAGAATCATAAATAATTAACGAGAATCCAATAAATAGTTCATACAAATCATATAAAACAATATACGATCTCCGTAATCAAATTCTTAAATAAAGAACGAAATCTTCAATAGTCCATAACATTCAAATATCATAATCTATTAAGCATAATATACTTTCATAATATTACGATGTCTCATTATTAAAACTCAGACATAAACAAACCGGGCGAACCTGTGACCTACTTTTAATTTTTACCCATAAAGTGAGGTACCCACGCCACGCAGTTTATCGAATATCGCGTCTCGGTGTTGAAAATCAAACCGTAAAATGTATATTATTATTGCATAATAATATGCAGTACAAGTAAACAAATCACATTAAATTGCTTAATGAAATAATATGAACTCGAATGACAAATACTTATTTCATTTCAACCATTAAATTACCAGACATCAACAACCGTCAGTTCTTTAAAAATAATTAGGTCAAATAAAGTAACATACCTGAGAACTTCTCCAACACTCTTAGTTCTTACCACTTCTGACTGTTAACGGTGTCAGGTCAAATGATACACAGTCTTCAATTTCCTGAAATGCTTTTAATCAATACTACTACTGTTTATTACAATTAAATATGTTAACAACAGTTAGGCCTAACGTTCCCATTGGTAATGGCCGCCGGCACCGTACCACAGACTATTTGACAAATCAACGACTTGTTTTTTTTTTAATTATTTGTTAAAAATGTGGGTATCGCTAACACTACGTAAATCTGAGATAGACTATCCTAAAGCCCGATGCGGCGATGAAAGTCGATTAGTGTAGTTCAGAATCAGAGTTTTCCGCTGATCTAAGAATCCTGCCTACTCTGCCTATGAAGAAAGTACTGCTATGATTTTTTTACACTACACGCTGCAAAAATAACCAACTTTCAATTAATATTTTATTTACTTAGCGTACTTACTTAGGGCATAGAATTTTAATATCCATCCTTGGTGCTTAACGTCGCGTCTTTACAAAAGGATCTTATTTGAAAAAACTTTATACATACCTAGATAAGTATATTCCTATCTTTGTTCTAGATCCAGTGCATTATTGTGAGTAATTAGTCTGACTTATGTAACCATATTTATCTGTTATTTGATATCAATTAATACTTTCACAATATAAAATCGATCACCTTAAGCGGTCATGCTGAATATTACCTACTGTTTTCACAGGGAGTTCCTTGATTGTTTTGGAATATTCCTGAACATTTTAATTACTTCTCCTCAGCGTATCGCTGTCAAAAGTTCAGATGTGTACTGTTCAAAACTCAGCCACGCGAATACTTAGATCATCAAGGGCTTGGGTGATGGGGCATGCGGAGCAAGATGGAAGACGGGCAGTATGTCTGCGGGAAGGCACTTAGGCAGGGGCGTATTTTGAAATTTGGCGCCCCGGGCCAATAACTTTTGCCACCCCAGACGTCAAGAAAAAAAATACCATATTTTTTTTTGCTTTCTTATTTTCTACAGCAGTTTCAAGTAAGTAGTTAATCAATGAGTCGTAGAACTTGGAAACAACCTCTACGTCTGTGTCGACCCCAGTTTCGTGGCGTTTTTGCCGCCGGGGGTCCACCACCATAATTTAGTCGCCCCTTCTAATATCATTATTAGCCAAGAAAACTAGGTAAAAGTCATTTTTTATTATTATTTGTAAATGTTACACTTCGGGTTTATTTTTAAAAGTTTAATAATTATTTTTTTGCTTTTGTTTGCCAACATAGCTAATAGTGTGTTAGGGTTTGCCGTTCCGAAAATTAACAATAACAGCGAACGACCTCAAACAATGTTGACACATCGGAATTTAATTCATATAAATTATGTAGATAGATATTTTTTTAAGAAGTTAAGCATGATTCAGACTCGAGGGCAAATGTAAGAGCGAGCGGAGCGAGCTCGAAAATTTTTGCCCCCTGCCTTTGAAAAGTAACTGATTTTCTTTTTAACGTTAAAAAAATTTATTAAAACTTACTTTTACTACTAATGCATTGAGCGATTTTATTGGACAATGAAGAAACTCGGTGGCAAGAGCGTGCGTGGCGAGCTAGAAAATTTTTGCATTCCAGATAGGTTAGATTTTCTTTTTGCCGAGAATAGCAAGCGGTGGGCGGCAGATTAGAAGGATATAGTGCTTGTTCACTTGATTTTTGGGGCGGCATATGTATGGCAGACTATGACTGACTATGGCTAATTCGAAAAACCGCCCCAGGGTGGCGGCAAGAAAAATAGGTATGCATCTGCTTGGTTGTCTTTATTTTTACAACGTCGTCCATCTGGACAGAGAATTACTATAGTCATCTGACTATAGTAATTATCTGATCTGTACTGGCGCCCCGGGCCATGGCCCGGATGGCCCTATTGTAAATACGCCCCTGCACTTAGGGCGGAGAAGAGCCAAGCGGAGAGGAGACGTCGTGCCAAATTCGACCAATCACAGGAAGAGCGAAAGCCCAGATGTAAATTTAAACTAATGTGATTTGTCGATTTTCGCACACCTCCTCTCCGCTCCGCTCGTCTCCGCTTTGGTGGAGTCCCGACCTTTAAGTCTGAGCCATCCATGAACCCCAATCTGCAGAGATTGTCTTTGCTCCTACCGACTTGCAACGGCAACGTGTGCCTAGGTTTTCTGATGGATCGTTGAAGTTATCAGAAGTTATCACTCCTTCCAGAGATTGTATCTTGCTGTAGAAGCGTTGAAATTGGCTGGGGTAGCTGGGCCTATGCTACCAACAAAACTTTTACGACTTTTCAATCTCTGGGGCACTGAGACGTCGTAGTTGTGGATTGGATGGCGTGTAGCAGCTTGTAGCTTCGTGCCGTATAGTGCAGTGGATACAGCATTCGTACCGGGGCGCGGGGTCAGTTTAAGACAACCAGTAATATTCGACACGTTTAATTTAGAGCTATATCCACTAGGTGTGTGTGCCCAGAACGGATGTAATATAAATTTTAATTACTGTGATTGAGCTAATTTCGACGTGATTAAAAGGCGGGGTTGCAGTAATTTTAAGATTTTTGAACCTAAAAAAATCGAACTAAATACGAGTTTTTTAATAAATAAAAATCATTACATAAAAATTGAACATACTCTCTAGTAAATCGTAAAGATAGAAACGCGATTTAGAATGATCGGCTCGATACTTTTTTTTATCAAACACTAGCTGAACCCGCGCATGCGTTGCAATGCGTTTTTCCTACCTACCTATCTACTACCCTACCTACCCTACCTACCCTACCTACCCTACCTACCCTACCTACCCTACCTACCCTACCTACCCTACCTACCCTACCTACCCTACCTACCCTACCTACCCTACCTACCCTACCTACCCTACCTACCCTACCTACCCTACCTACCCTACCTACCCTACCTACCCTACCTACCCTACCTACCCTACCTACCCTACCTACCCTACCTACCCTACCTACCCTACCTACCCTACCTACCCTACCTACCCTACCTACCCTACCTACCCTACCTACCCTACCTACCCTACCTACCCTACCTACCCTACCTACCCTACCTACCCTACCTACCCTACCTACCCTACCTACCCTACCTACCCTACCTACCCTACCTACCCTACCTACCCTACCTACCCTACCTACCCTACCTACCCTACCTACCCTACCTACCCTACCTACCCTACCTACCCTACCTACCCTACCTACCCTACCTACCCTACCTACCCTACCTACCCTACCTACCCTACCTACCCTACCTACCCTACCTACCCTACCTACCCTACCTACCCTACCTACCCTACCTACCCTACCTACCCTACCTACCCTACCTACCCTACCTACCCTACCTACCCTACCTACCCTACCTACCCTACCTACCCTACCTACCCTACCTACCCTACCTACCCTACCTACCCTACCTACCCTACCTACCCTACCTACCCTACCTACCCTACCTACCCTACCTACCCTACCTACCCTACCTACCCTACCTACCCTACCTACCCTACCTACCCTACCTACCCTACCTACCCTACCTACCCTACCTACCCTACCTACCCTACCTACCCTACCTACCCTACCTACCCTACCTACCCTACCTACCCTACCTACCCTACCTACCCTACCTACCCTACCTACCCTACCTACCCTACCTACCCTACCTACCCTACCTACCCTACCTACCCTACCTACCCTACCTACCCTACCTACCCTACCTACCCTACCTACCCTACCTACCCTACCTACCCTACCTACCCTACCTACCCTACCTACCCTACCTACCCTACCTACCCTACCTACCCTACCTACCCTACCTACCCTACCTACCCTACCTACCCTACCTACCCTACCTACCCTACCTACCCTACCTACCCTACCTACCCTACCTACCCTACCTACCCTACCTACCCTACCTACCCTACCTACCCTACCTACCCTACCTACCCTACCTACCCTACCTACCCTACCTACCCTACCTACCCTACCTACCCTACCTACCCTACCTACCCTACCTACCCTACCTACCCTACCTACCCTACCTACCCTACCTACCCTACCTACCCTACCTACCCTACCTACCCTACCTACCCTACCTACCCTACCTACCCTACCTACCCTACCTACCCTACCTACCCTACCTACCCTACCTACCCTACCTACCCTACCTACCCTACCTACCCTACCTACCCTACCTACCCTACCTACCCTACCTACCCTACCTACCCTACCTACCCTACCTACCCTACCTACCCTACCTACCCTACCTACCCTACCTACCCTACCTACCCTACCTACCCTACCTACCCTACCTACCCTACCTACCCTACCTACCCTACCTACCCTACCTACCCTACCTACCCTACCTACCCTACCTACCCTACCTACCCTACCTACCCTACCTACCCTACCTACCCTACCTACCCTACCTACCCTACCTACCCTACCTACCCTACCTACCCTACCTACCCTACCTACCCTACCTACCCTACCTACCCTACCTACCCTACCTACCCTACCTACCCTACCTACCCTACCTACCCTACCTACCCTACCTACCCTACCTACCCTACCTACCCTACCTACCCTACCTACCCTACCTACCCTACCTACCCTACCTACCCTACCTACCCTACCTACCCTACCTACCCTACCTACCCTACCTACCCTACCTACCCTACCTACCCTACCTACCCTACCTACCCTACCTACCCTACCTACCCTACCTACCCTACCTACCCTACCTACCCTACCTACCCTACCTACCCTACCTACCCTACCTACCCTACCTACCCTACCTACCCTACCTACCCTACCTACCCTACCTACCCTACCTACCCTACCTACCCTACCTACCCTACCTACCCTACCTACCCTACCTACCCTACCTACCCTACCTACCCTACCTACCCTACCTACCCTACCTACCCTACCTACCCTACCTACCCTACCTACCCTACCTAAAAAAAAAAAAAAAAAGTATCCTATGTCCTTCTCCTGGTTCTTAGCTACCTCCCTACCAATTTTCATCTAAATCCGGCCAGCCGTTCTTGAGTTATAAATGGTGTAACTAACACGACTTTCTTTTATATATATAGATGACTCTAAATCACAATTTCAAACGTGTACTGCTAAGACATTTCATCATGAATTTATATGAAAGTTATGTCAGTAGATAGAACTTTTTATTCTGAAGTAAATGGTGAAAACAGATTGTATAATTTCTTTATAGTTTTTCTCCAAGAAGCAAAAGAACAGTCAAAATTTAGGCATTATATCGCTCGCGCGGCAGGGCGGGGGGCGAGGTCGTGCGTACATAAAAACAAAGTACTGCAACCTCGCCTTAAGCTGCTTCTGCACTATATACGTGCTACCCTTTTGTAAGCACGTGCTTTAGACTGATTCAGAACCTAACAACATCCAACTATCGGTATTTATGAATTTCTAGGAAATGATGGCTGGATTCTATCCTTCTTCTTCTTTACGTGTCGATGATCTCAAATCTCAAATTATGTTAGACCAGTATGTAGCCACCTGCACAGCTCTATCGCTTGCTTCGAGTAAATCCTGAAAGGTGCAAGTGGTTGTGCAGGCTGGGCAGGAAAGGAGGTGGCGCATATCCTGTAGAGGGGCCCCACACTGGCAATTTGTTTGGGATGGGTCTAGGATACCCCATTTAGCCAGATTATATCTACAACGGCCAACCTGGGCTCGCAATCGGTTGAGAGATTTCCAGATTGGCCACTGCAGTTCATTTCCGGGCGGCAAGTGTTCTTCCGGGTTGATGAAATATGGAGGGATTGGATGTTTTTTTCGCCACAGTTCGCATCTCTCATCCGACGCACCGTCTTCTAAGGAGATCGTATGTCTTAAGAAGCTTTTACGGCTCTTTAAGCGTGAAGGTGGTAGTTCATGCCCGTTCTATCCTGGCTGGTGATGACAATCCGCATGTCGGCACTGACCATTACTGACCAACGTACGTGTCCCAGCATTGGGCCGATTATGATGACAATCCTTGGCTCGTACTTTTCCGCATGGGAAAAAACATTACTGGCAACTTTTTGTAGAGGCCGCGGTATCTCTTTCGAACTCAACCAAAATTGGTATGTAGTATGAGGTGAGTGGGGGTAGGTATTTTGTAAAATATTTATTTTAAGTTTCCTTTGGTATAATAAGGTACTAAGTATCATTATCAGTAAGGCATTCACAAGATTATCGTTGTTGGACATAGGCCTTATCGGGGCTGTGTTCTTCTGCGTTTGGCGAGAGACGGTACTAAGAGACAGGCAAGAAAACTTCACTTGAACACTAAGTCACTGCACTTCCATGTGACACTTGCCCGCGGAAGCACGGAATACCACTCCCTGTGGCCAAAAGTCCGCTACCAAGACGAGATGCAGAAAACATGTTGGTACTCTCACCACGAACAACCTAAAGTTGACGTCGCGGCGCGGTACGACTCTAGCAACTGCACTCTCACCGCTTACCTACTTGGTCTTTTTTTTTTTTTTTTTTTTTTTTTTTTTTTTGGTGGGTGGAAAATCATCGAATAACCCCCCCCGCTCTTGGGCAGAGCGAAGGGGAGTGTCAGACTTCTACTGACTAAAAACCAACCCATGTTCCCTCTTCCTCGCCCTTGTGTCGGAGCCGCGGTAACTTTTCGATATCCGCAGCCCCGACGGGCGTCGGCCCTTGCGGGCCCCTCCTTGCTGACATCTCTTTGAGGCGCGCGTGGAACACGTACGCGCCGCCGACACGGTCTGTTGCCGTCATGACGACGGCCGGACGGCGAGCTAGCCCGTTACTCACCGTCCACAGGCCCGCGTCTACGGTGGCCGGAGGTCATCGCGTGACCTCCGACGCCCGGAGCGCCTTCCGCGGCGGTACCTACTTGGTCTTCGCCGTGGTTCATGATGGTACGGACGGTACTTAAATAGCTAACAACTTCTGCATTGCATCCTGAAATTTCGGATAAAGTCAAGCGATTCCTACATTTTTTGAGTAAGAGGTATCACAAATGAAAGTTACGGATGATTTCATATTGGAAAACTTTTCGCTGTAGCCGAAGATGTTCTTTTTTTTGGCCGAAGCTGAAGTTTCGGTCGGTCAATAATTTCAAGTAACATGACCTGCCTTCTTCCTAGCCTCGTTTTACCTCTCTTTTTAACCGACTTCCAAAAAGGAGGAGGTTCTCTATTCGTGTGTATGTATTTTTTTTATATTTCCACTGATAGGTGATCATAAAACTTCATCAATATTGTAGACCGATTTTGAAAAATTTATATTAAAACTTTTATTTATATTCGAAAGAGTTTACTCCCAATGTCACCAAGTCAGGATCTAATCATGGGATCTCGGGGAAATCGAGGGCATCCCTCATTGGCATTCTTTAAAAAATAACTGGCCAAGTACAGTGCAGTCCGGTTCCGTACTATGACTTCTCATAGGTTTTCCTGTTATCTATAAGTGTTGAACTATTTTCTGTATTTTTTTCGGAATTTTAGGCTCAGAAGTTTTGGAAACAAGGGAGGGGGGAATGGGGTTCCGTTTTTAGGGTTCCGTACCTCAAAAGGAAAAAACGGAACCCTTATAGGATCACTTTGTTGTCCGTCTATCCGTCCGTCCGTCCGTCTGTCAAGACCCTTTTTCTCAGGAACGCGTGGAGGTATGAAGCTGAAATTTATATCAATTACTCAGGTCTACTGTCCCTTGAAGCTGTGAAAAAATCAAACTTCTAAGCCAACGCAATCAAAAGATACAGCCGTTTATGCCGCAAATTTTCGACACTTGCAAGGGAATCAAAACCTACAGGGTGCTTCCCGTGAACTCAGAATCTTGAAATTTGGTACGAAGCAACGTCTTATAGCATAGATAAAGGAAAAATTACGAAAACCATAAATTTTTAGTTACATCACAAAATATATTTTTTTTACGGAACCCTCGGTGCGCGAGTCCGACTCGCACTTGGCCGGTTTTTTTTTCTTTTGGAGGTACGGAACCCTAAAAAAACTAAATAAAACAACAACATTAAAATTTATTCATACTTATTGTTTTGTTTTTATTAAAAATACAAATAATTTAATAACACAAGTAAAAAAAAATACATGGTCGTTAAAAATACTTTTTAAACTTAAACCTAGATTTTTTTGTTCAGTGAATCTTTATTGTTACCATAATAAATGTAATACAGTACATACAAATATTAGAATAATACTGCTCTTAAAGAAGAATGCTGAACTGGGCTCTTGACATTCTTCATTTTGTGAGATTGATTTGAAGTATGGTTCATGGAGTTCTGGTCGTTCATTGATTATCTCTGTGATGGCAGCGTTGCTAGCTTCCGACATGGTCCTCCCACGGCTCAACTCCCACGCACCAACTGGACAAGTAGATAAAAACGTTTTTACAAAGGTAGTATTATTACTTGACTAGGTGTTGCCAGCGGCTTCGCTCGCTACAACTCGAAAATTATCCCACGGGAAGATAAAATCGGGATAAAAGCTATCCTATGTGTTAATTCAGGTTATAAACTATCTGTGAACCCATTTTTTTTCAAATCCGTTCAGTATTTAGTCGAATTTTGCGTGAAAGAGTAACAAACTACATTCATCCATCCATACATGCACACTTACATACTTTCGCGTTTATAATATTAAGGTGAATCCTCCAACCAGCCCGCGAAATTCAAATTTTCTTAAGTTTTTTGCAATTTGCAGGCCAGTGATAGGTTGTATGTTGATGAACATATCAACATACAACCTATCACTGGCCTGCAAATTGCAAAAAACTTATAGTCCGGTCAATATAGACATTTGAAATAACAATAATTCCCACAGAGCCAAATTTTGGTGGAGAGCTGGGGTACACCATTACAAACAAATCCTTAAAAATCCCCGTCGATCCTATGTGTGCTTCAAAAGTTATTCGGGGTCAAAGGTCAAAATTTGAGGATTTTTGAATTTTTCTCGAAAACGGTAAGTTTGATAAAAAAAACCCTCAACCCAAAGTTGTAGATCATAAAATTCTCTACAAAAATGTGCTCAATTATTTTTTTCTAAGAGTTACTATTCCTGAGATATCGCGATTCTAAGAGTCACCTTATCCTTTATATTATAAAAGCGAAAGGTAACTCACTCCTCACAAAATCTCGAAAACCGCTGGACGTATAAGTATGATTTTTGGCAAGGAGGTAGTTTATAGTTAGTAGACGTCCGCTAAGAACGGATTTTGCGATAGGGCCGGATTAGGGTGGTCTAAGGGCCCACGCAAGTTTGTATGAATCCGAACTTGCAAAACCTCATAGAACACCCTAATCCGGGCCTGTCAGAAAATTAATTCATAGCAGACGTCTACTGACTATAAACTACGTTTCTGCCAAAAATCAAGATTGTAGCACAAAAAATGAAGGACTTTCATACAAACTTGCGAGGGCCCTAAGATCACCCTAATACGGCCCTGTCGCAAAATCCGTTCTTAGCGGACGTTTACTGACTATAAACTACCTCCTTACCAAAAATCATCTTTATACGTCGAGCGGTTTTCGAGATCTCGTGAGGAGTGTTACCTTTCGCTTTTATATAAAGAACTAGCGACCCGCCCCGGCTTCGCACGGGTGCAAATGGATTTTATTATACATATAAACCTTCCTCTTGAATCACTCTATCTATAAAAAAAACCGCATCAAAATCCGTTGCGTAGTTTTAAAGATTTAGGCATACAAAGGGACATGGGGACAGAGAAAGCGACTTTATTTTATACTAGTAGTGATGATGAAGTGATAGTGATAATGTGACTGTTAGAATCGCGATATCTCAGGAATGGTAACTCTTAGAAAAAAATAATGAAGCACATTTTTGTAAAGAATTTTATGATCTACAACTTTGGGTTGAGGGTTTTTTTTATCAAACTTACCGTTTTCGAGAAAAATTCAAAAATCCTCAAATTTTGACCTTTGACCCCGAATAACTTTTGAAGCACACATAGGATCGACGGGGATTTTTAAGGCTTTGTTTGTAATGGTATACCCCAGCTCTCCACCAAAATTTGGCTCTGTGGGAATTATTGTTATTTGACCACTACTTTTATGTCTAAATTGACCGGACTATTAAGAAAATTTGAATTTCGCGGGCTACCCTGGAACATCAACCTTAAGTAGGATAGCTAATTACTATATAATTAAAAAAATATGATGCTAAACGAACTTCAAAATGATATTTTACTTTATTTCATCAACCGGCTACAAAGGCAGACTTCGTGGCTGCTACTGAATAATTTATCATAGAAAATCCCAAAAACAGCAGCACAGCATTCACGATTTCGATCATTAGACCAAAGAGGCCGTCGCAGTTTTCTTTTGTATTAATTAATATTATTAAAATCTATGTTCAAAATGATTGAACTAAATACCTTCTCTTTCGTTGCTGTTTTTATTTTTGCAACTGTAAGCTAGTGCGTATTCATCGTAGTCAGTGCCCAAAATATATATGGTCGTCTCCGTATTTTCATCGTCTTGACCTAGAGTTATTAAAACAAATTAAATATTGGGTAAAGAAAAAAAATGTAGCATTATTCCTAAACGCTATGGTAAAGACAGCTTCTTAAAATAAATATATTTTTTGGGTACCTTCAGAATCATTCAAAACTAGGGAGAAAGTTCCACTGCCATCATTTGAATTGAGACGGCCTGACCCTTCTGTAGTCAATAAATCTTCAGCAACAACTTCAAAGTTAAGGACTGCAATGTTCCCAGTTTCATCATCGAATGACAATCTAGTTCCCACACAGGACCTGCCTCCAACCTCGTCGTATCTTCTGATCTGATACCAGGAATTGTTTGCGAACTGTAAGAAGAAATAATGACGAAAATGAACATACGTGTGGTCGAGTCGTGAGCCCACTAGAAACGCGCCTAACTTAAGATTAGTAGGGTTGAAACCAGATGGACAATTAGCCAGTTCCAGTTTATAATGCTCCAAATTTCTCCAGCCAATGTTGGAGAAATTAACACAGAAACGCAAACTCAAAGTATTTATTTCAATTAGACAAACCAAAAAAAGCTATGTTAGTGTCACAGTCACAAGGCATTTTATTACTTCCAGCCAGCTTTTTTGCTTGCAAGCGGCTTCGCCTACGTGATAATGACGATTTTCCATACAAACTTTCATCCCCTATTTAACTACCTTAGGTGTTGAATTTCGATAAATCCATCCTTATTCCTTGTCTACATTATAAAGGGAACCTCTGTGCAAAATTTCAGCTTTCTAGGTCCAAGGGTTTGGGCTGGGCGTTGATGAGTCAGTCAGTCAGGACTTCTCTTTTTATTTATATATAGATAGATGAAAGTATTATAGTTAGGTACCCATTTCACAGCGTAAACCTCGTAGAAGAATGGGCAAGAAACTCCATTGACAGTCTTTTAAATCAAAATATTGTCACAAAATATTGTTGAGATTATAGTTATGTGAGAACAATGTAAAAAGACGTGCAAGAGAGAAGAAGATTTTCAGGAAGAGTTTTACCCAGCAGTAGTAATATTCTTTAACCATAATAGTGCACGCAGAGTGCAAGTAAGTAAATAATATCTTACTCTAGCCACATTGAAGGATTCCACTGCAGAAATCTCGGTGTCGCATTGGCCAGGTAGTACCACTCTGTCCCCAGTCTGTGTTGGATAGTGGAAACAAGCTTGTTCAGAGTGACTTGTGTGCTGGTAATATTCATGTCTGAGACCTTGGGTGCTATCGATGACGTCATCAATCGTGTTATTAGCTTCCACGCTCAGCTCAGTGTTTCGGCTTAGTTTCCAACTGGAAACTGTGAAAAAGAAGTTTCTTCTTGTAGTTATTTCATACTTTGGGATGTTTATGTAGATACATCTATATATATAAGAAAGTCGTGTTAGTTACTCCATTTATAACTAAGAACGGCTAGATGGATGGTAGGGAGGTAGCTAAGAACCAGGAGAAGGACATAGGATACTTTTTTTTTTTTTTTAGGTAAGGTAGTTAAGGTAGTAAGTAGGGTAGTAGGTAGGTAGGGTAGTAGGTAGGGTAGTAGGTAGGGTAATAGGTAGGGTAGTAGGTAGGGTAGTAGGTAGGGTAGTAGGTAGGGTAGTAGGTAGGGTAGTAGGTAGGGTAGTAGGTAGGGTAGTAGGTAGGGTAGTAGGTAGGGTAGTAGGTAGGGTAGTAGGTAGGGTAGTAGGTAGGGTAGTAGGTAGGGTAGTAGGTAGGGTAGTAGGTAGGGTAGTAGGTAGGGTAGTAGGTAGGGTAGTAGGTAGGGTAGTAGGTAGGGTAGTAGGTAGGGTAGTAGGTAGGGTAGTAGGTAGGGTAGTAGGTAGGGTAGTAGGTAGGGTAGTAGGTAGGGTAGTAGGTAGGGTAGTAGGTAGGGTAGTAGGTAGGGTAGTAGGTAGGGTAGTAGGTAGGGTAGTAGGTAGGGTAGTAGGTAGGTTAGTAGGTAGGGTAGTAGGTGGGTAGTAGGAAGGGTAGTAGGTAGGGTAGTAGGTAGGGTAGTAGGTAGGGTAGTAGGTAGGGTAGTAGGTAAGGTAGTAGGTAGGGTAGTAGGTAGGGTAGTAGGTAGGGTAGTAGGTAGGGTAGTAGGTAGGGTAGTAGGTAGGGTAGTAGATAGGTAGGTAGGAAAAACGCATTGCAACGCATGCGCGGGTTCAGCTAGTTATTAATATTATTTAAAAAAAACGAATTTACCTCGTCGTCTGTTTGAACTTGGTATATTAATGCAGGTGTAGACAAGAGCAAAGCCGGTGTAGTCGGTCGCGAGTATGTAGTAATCATAAGACTCTGGAATAAAGTAAAACTTTAAAGACTTAGTTGTTTTCTTTCATGAAGATAATTTCGAATGAGGAAATTAAGACGTGTTTCCCGTAGGTAACACGTCGGTCGCTACGGAAGAGTCCATAGATATAATGGTGTTGTTTATATTTCTATGGTAAAGCCTAATTGATTTATGAATCAGATATACAAAAAAATATAACTACAAAGATATCTTAGTGATAACGCAAAACATAGAATACACGGTCTACAAAAGTAATCATCACGCAAGTACTTTAATGTGTATGTTCTAATCGATATAAAAGATCGGCGATCGATGATAGAGCCAGTCGGTCGTAGACAATAGACATAGGGAAACTCAGAGACAAGACAAACCCAGCGATTTAAAAAAAATAGAAATTGGTACATTTCGACACCGGTAAGTTTGACCGCGTCAAACGTCCGCATTCTTAGGACATATAAACAAAATATTAAAAATAAAACAAACAAACTGTCCTGCAGTTTGACAGAAGATTTGTATTGTACCCACTGATGTAACTTTGTTGAAATAAATAATTAATTATTTAATGTTGAAATCGCCAGCCAAGTAGGTAAGTTAAAGATAAAAAGACTATTTAATCGTAGGTGCTGAAACATACCCTTAGTATTTTCAGTTAGATTATCAAACAGAAAGCGCATACACTGCGGTAATATTTTTAAAATAAAAAATAAACTTACGGCCACCAGTATAAGTAACAGTTAATCTCCCAGAGCCATCACTGCTGGCGATAGTAGCTTCTCCAGTTATTTCCGACAAAGACACGTCAACAATTTGGCTGCTCTTTATGGAGAAGCTACCACTAGCGCTTCCAGCCACGAACTCAGCAAGGTTACACTGCCCCGTTTGTGCAGGTTCTGGGTATCTGGCGACTTCGAACCATGTTCCAAGGTACTGATATTGGAAAAATACGATTAAAAATCGAGGTCCAATGAAATTAGGTAGGAAAACTCTGCAGACGTGATAGGTGTCGATATCTTAACATGATGAAGCAAAAATAAAAATGTATCGTATATTTTTTGGGGTCTTTGGTAGTCTTGAGTAATAAATGTATTATAGTTGAGATAAACGATTTTATGCTTTAACGCGTTTAGGTATCGAGCCACCCATCACTAAAGCCGCAAATTCGGAGAGGAGTTTCTTGCAGCGTGCAGCAGGCCGTTTAATGGTACTGTCTATGAAACACCCCGCTGCACGCTACAAGAGAATTTGCGGCCTAAGAGTTTTGCCAGCTAATTGAATTTGACGTTCATTATGGGCTTGTCTCCATTTTAAATAGCAAAATGCGGTCTTACATTTTCAACGTTGAAGTTAGGGACGCCGGTTATAGATTGATCGCACTGTCCGGGCAACTCGATATACTGTGGAGGTTCAACGAACTCTGGATAGTAGAAGCACGCTGCATCAGACTGACTTGTATCCTTGTAATACTGTTGTCTGAGACCTTGGGTGTTGGTAATAATGTTATCCATCGCGGCATTAGCCTGAGAGCTTAGTTCTGTCGTTCTGCTAAGCTTCCAACTGCCAACTGTGAAGTTTATCAAAAAGGAAAACCATGAGATTCTGGGTATAGGTATATTAAAAACACAGAAATATATGTGGGATTGTGGGCTCAGATAAACACTTGGATAACTTTACTACTTCTATTTACTATATTCTTAGGCCCAGATTCAAAGACCACACTTTGACTTTACTTTGATGGAAAGATCTACTTTCACGCAAAAATATATTTCTTAGGCCCAGATTCACAGACCACACTTTGACTTTACTTTGATAGAAAGATCTACTTTCACGCAAAAATATATTTCTTAGTCCTGTCAAGCTGGTCTTTACTTTCCAAAAATCATACTTTACTTAGTAAAGTCAAAGTGTGGTCTGTGAATCTGGGCCTTAGTCTCTATCGCCATTTTTCATCTCCCCTCTCTCCCTCACTCCTGATACATACGTCCCTTTCACTCACTCTTACGTTCCATATCCCACATATACTTTAACGTCCCACTCATTAAATAAAATAACTGGTTTACCTCGACGTCTTTCCCCACCGTCTATGTTAACACAGCTGTATATAAGAGCATAGTTGTTGTAGTCAGTTGTGAGTACATAGTACTGTGCAGTTTTGGTCTCTGTAATAAAATTTAAAAAAATATTAATATAACTTTGATTGGACGGATCTTATTTTACACGTAACATCAAACTTTTAATTCTGGAAAGAGAAGACAAGTCCTATGTCATAAGCGGCAATATGTTGCCATTAACCAGGCAATAATTAAAAGCCAAAAAACATGGAAATGGAACCGAGTATTGCGACCTCTACATCAACGAGGCAGTCATAAGTATCGTATAAGTAAGTATTAGTACCTATAGGTATCTTATCTGTGTTAATGTTTTATTATAACAAAAAATAGGATAAGTAACAATCGCGAATCCTATTTAAGAATTCCCCTTTCTGTTTTTATACAATTTCATACCATGAATATTTTTAGACCATCATTTTCTAAAGCCAATATTGAACAACTTACCCTCGCCAACATTGAATGTAACTTCTATCTGTCCATCATTGCCTGTTCCTGCAGCTTGTCCAGATATCTCACCCAGAGCTTCATCAGTAACTTGGCTGAGCACAAAGTTAAAGACACTGGTCGTGTCTCCAGATTCAAATACAGCACGGTTACACTGGCCAGTCTGTGTTGGTTGTGGGTATCTGGCAATTTCGTACCAGTTGTCGACAAACTGTCATTTGATGAAAAAGGATTAGAACTTAAAAAGATTACAATGAAATAGATCGAATGATGAATTTACAACATGGGATTCTGCGTAGCATAAAGACGGACACACTCGAAATGTGGTTCTTTTCTCAAAATACCACCTCCTCAGGCATTTCACTGCGTTGTCTTAATAAGACTTGTCTAAATAATGTCTGGTCTTCGAAAGAGGTTATTACCATTGAGTTAGTTTCGGTGTTTCTTCTCAGAGTTGTTAGATATGAAATAATGAGCTCAGCTAGTGTAAAGAACTGACGTAGAAAAGTGTTTGTCAAAACCAATTAACAGAATAAACGCCCTATTATGTCGTAATTAATTAGTTCCATTTTATCGTAATATTTGATTCTATGCCTTGTGAGCGCCTGGTTCATATCTAGTACAAGCTTACGACAATCTATAGCGAGTAGCGCTTCGACATTGTGCAAAACGTTTTCACCAGGCGTCTACATTTGTCCGTCCCGGTTTCACCGAATCTTTAGTAGATTTAAGTTTTTTTATTTTTTTGTTTCTTAACTTTATTTAAAAGTAGAATATATAACACAAAAGGGTGTAAACCCACATTTTGCTAGTTATGTTGTTTTTATGAAGTCCCATTTCAATAAAGGGCATAAATCTAGACTTCATGGCTGCTATTAAGAAATTTTCGATGGATAAACACAAAATAACTCTGGTACACCCGGGAAACGAGCGCTTATAGACCAACGCGACAGTACTAGATGAGCAACAGCTTATACTATTTTCATTTTTCGAAGTTCAGCAAACTTACAGCATTCATATTTAAATCAGAAACACCGGTAATGGATTCGTCGCAAGGTCCTGGCAGCTCGATGCTTGGAGGATCATCAAACTCTGGATAGTGGAAGCAGGATGCTTGGTCTTGGCCTGTCTTCCGATAGTAGGGCTCATGGAGATCGATGTTTGTGCTGATTAACTCGTCGATAGCGCTAGTAGCTGCTTCGGACAGTCCGGCTCGGGACCTACTCAGTTTCCAGCTGTATACTGCGTAAAATAAGAGTTGTGTTAGGCTAAGCATACTTTTAATCTTTTAAAAACCTGAGTTAATGTCCATACACGTATAGGAACGTTTGATATAGTTGATTATGTGCATTAACTTCGTAGAAATATTGTGTTTTTGTTTCGAATATGAGTCTATTGAAGATTTTTTACTAAAAATATATTTCGTCTGTCAAGTAAACAATCAACGATGATTACTAATGTATCAACTCTGAAATATACGCTTTTCCATACATTTTCAATGCTGGAACAACTGATTTTCATGAGTACTAAATACACTGAACTTGCGTCAAGTATTTTACTTGGCATAATTATTAAAAGGTAGGCGTTGGTAGGCCTCCAGATGGACCGACATCGTGAGAGTTTCAAACGGCTGGTTATGTCGTTATATGGGGGAGACCTTTGTCCAGCAGTGGACGTCTTATAGCTGATGATGATGATGTTTTTTATTTTTTTATTAATTATTAAAAGAAAAAAAAGAGTACTTAAAGTGAATAGAAAAATCTTACGTTGCTTCCTGCTGTCAACGAGGTTTCGACAGCCGTACAATACCGCATAATCCGTGTTTACGGTGGCCAAAACATACACGTTGAATGGTACTGCAAAAAAACAAAAGTCAAAAATACTCATTTAATTTTAAATGTAAGTACCTGCAGGGCTATCGGCTATCTCTGTTGACAGTTGTTTTGATTATCACTTTCGCTCTGTGTGCTTTCATTAACTGTCAAAAGGCTATTTTGGTATCGGCTATGTATGACCAGTTGTACAACGCGTATGACGTCAACGGAGACCATTGTTGTTGCTGCGGGTTTGCATAAGTGGAGTTCGGTTATTGCCTCACGGAATCGTACAACTGGGACGAATCATATCATACTATGTAATATAGGGTAATATAGGGTATGAATCATCTGTGTGCTAAATTGCATCCAATCCATTAAAACCAGATTTTTATAAATCATGGCGCAAAAATCCGTTCCAATTAATTTTTAAAAGAAAGCGTTTATTAAGTTGTTTCATAGTTTACCTTGTCCAATTCTCTTAACAGATCTTCAAATTTATTTTTTTATTTTGTGTTGTTTCTATGACACTTACCTCCATTAACATTGATAGTGATGACGCCTCTACCATTAGAAGCGACTGAAGCCTGAGTATCTGTCCTCAACTCTTCCTCGTCGACCACACTTGTGTGGACAACATCGAAGATATTATTAACACTATTCATAGTTGTAGTCGTACATTCACCATTTTGGAGCTCCGACGGGTATCGAGAAACTTCGTACCATGTTCCAGAGAACTAAAAACATTTTAAGTGTGCAAATAGTGTGAAGAATGGAAGAAAATAAACCCACAGGTGATATCATTATTTTGTCACTTTTGTGCAAGGCATTTTGAGTGAAAGATGCCGAATGAAAGATTACAAATAAAGAGACACTAAAATTTCAAATGCCTGGGATAATAATGGTAAAAAAGTCAAAAATGAATTGTATTTACATAAGTTACCAAAACCAACCTAGTTTTACGAATAATAAGTGCTTGCATGCCATTTTTATCTGTCAAGCACACTTAAGGTGTGGAGATGAGAATGGGAGTAGGTACTATTCCCGATTCAAGAATAGAAAACTTACTGCATTAGGGTTAAAGTTGGTAACCGCTGGCACGTCCGCATCAGAAAGACATTGGCCATCCATTATCACATCTCCGCCATCGTTGGGAGGGTAATGGAAGCAGGCTGCCTCGGTGTGTGTTCTCGAGATAAAGTAGTCTTCATCTAGCACTTGTACTTTCTCTATTAATTCGTTGATGGTGGTCTCAGCGTGTACTGGAATAGTCGGGTTTCTACCCAACTTCCAACTGTACACTGCAGAATGATTCAATAATTAATAACTCTGTATGAATTTCATATCATTCCATTTGTGACCTATTTATAACATAACATATCCTCACGCCAGGAACCCATGAAGAGTTAGGCAGACATTTAGTTGTACCTAACAGTATACCCACATTTAGAAAGTTGTGGATAAGTCCTTTATAGTAAAGGTGAGCCTATCAAACGCGCACAAATCCACACAACAGTGGCTGTTATTGAGTCATTTCTGGAAAAACTCAAGAAAAGTTTTAGACCTCGTTGAGTAAGTTGTCGGGCCTCTTAGCTACACGTTAGTTCAGGTAGATCAGAGACTAACTTATTTCAGAATCTCAATCATATGAATAGGTTTTGCCACTGTTTCATATTATATTAGCGTAGCTATCGATGACTTAGCTGCTTTGTGTTAAACTGAGGACTTCACTTTTATTGTAATGACTAACAATAATTTCATCATATGCCTAGCCTTTTCCCAACTAAGATTTGAATGGCTTTCAGTCTTAAATGCAGCTGAATACCAGTATTTTACATGGAGCGACTGCCTATCTCACCTCCACAAGCCAGTTAGTCCTGGGTAATACGATACCCTTTGGTAAGACTGGTTGTCAGACTTTCAGGCTGTTACTGACTACCTGTAACGACTGCCAAAGATCTATAAATATGGCGGCCGCGAACAATAACTATTGATAACATACCTTCTCTGTATTCGTCATCGACCTCTCGGCAAGAGTACACTAGTGAATATGAAAGATAATCTGTAGACATGACCCAGTACTTCATTTCTGTAACAGAAAACGATAAATTTATATTAAATCAAGCCTATGGGTTTATTAAAAAACTAAAAAAGAGTTATGCATAGTGACATTCTGGAGGAACGACGTTTGTGCCGCAAAGATAAAATAAAACTATAAAGTATCATTTTAGATTACGAAGCAACGCCCTTTTCGTGCGTGGTCGAAATACGTGTTGACCAATAGTGGCCAACCTATCAACGTCGTCCAAACGCCAAAATAATTTCGTAACAATCTAGAAATTTCAAAAGAGATAGAAGATAAAAGTTATCTATTATTGTTATGGTAAAAATAAGACAAATAATTACCAGTGCCGTCACTTAGAGTCACATCAAATTTAGCAGATCCATCATTTGTAGTTGGAACTGCGATTCCGGTTACAGTTTGTTGAAGTTGGTCTACTACTTGAGTATTTTCCACAGTAAGTGTTCCGTTGGGGTTCGAAATGTAGCTAGCGGAATTGCAGGTACCCCTTTGTAAGTTCGATGGGTAGGATGCAACATCAAACCATGGGCCGGAATACTGAATGGATAAGAATACAGTTATTTAATACCTACTGATATTTTGAAAGAAAGAAAGAAAAAAATGTTTATTTGCATTTTTTTGCATTTATGGGTCACCAAAATAGCTGTTGTTACCGAGGGATTTTATAATCGAATCACTTATTTCTATATAAACAAAATTACTTTCCCAATAAACGGTTTTATTTATTGAATCATGCTTGATGGCACAGTTCTAATTTAGTGGTCCAGGCGTGAAAAATTAAGAAATACGCAGACTAACTTGATTTTGCTTTAATAATGTAAGCAGAAATTTATTTTATTTTTCTATAAGCTAAATATTTGAAGACATAGCAGATACCTACTTAGATGGAAAATATTAATGAAGTCGAAGATACGAGTAACTATGAGGCGAACTTACCGATTCAGCGTCGAAATTATCTTCAATTGGGATGTTTTCCTCACACTGCCCAGGGAACCTCAGGCTGTAAAACATGCTTTCTTGCGTTGGAGGAGGTGGGTAGTAGAAGCATCCAACTTCTGAACGATCAATATGTTGATAGTAACGGGCATGTAAGACATCGACGTTGTTTATTATCCCATTCATAACGTTATTTGATTCTACGGAGAAACTGCTTAATCTACTCAATTTCCAGCTCCACACTAGAAGAAAAATATTGTTATATTGATTGTATATTAAGGAAGGAAAGAAAAAAAACATCTTATAGGGCAAAAAACATCAAAAAACCGCAGTTCTAACATGCATAAATTAAAGTAATTACTTACTTTAATTTAACTATTTTACTTGGTATTAAAAACTATAGAAATATAAAAACTGGCCAAGTGCAAGTCGGCCTTGCACATGAAGGATTCCGTACCATCGACCAAACTTACATTGTAATTGAAAAACATTCACTCCAACTGCAATTGTAAGTTTGAACGCATAATGCTGAGAAATTTTCCATGTTATTTTAATACCATAGACTTCTTATAGGTTTTTCTGTGTGTATTTTAGTGTGTAATCTGTTGAACTAATTTCTGTATTTTTTTCAGAATTTTAGGCTCAGTCGTTTCGGAGATAAGTCCGGTGGTCAATTTTCGTCTATTTTCTTAAATATCTTTAAAAGTGTTTATCTTAAAATTATTTAAAAAACATATTTGAGGTCCTCACAATAAGCCTTTTCATTTAATATATCACACGGTACAGATTGCAAAACTTTACAGTGTACAGTTTAAAAAACCCAACAGTAAAGTGACCCCCATATTCAAAATTCTTTAATTTATATGTACTAAATCTCAACTTAATCGGTCCAGTAGATTCGGAGCAAATTGGCTGTGACTGACAGACAGACATACGAGTGATCCTATAAGGGTTCCGTCGTTTTTTCCTTTTGAGGTACGGAACCCTAAAAAAGGAATAGAATAAGATAACTAAAAAAAATCAACTATTTCTCATTTTATGCAACACAGAAATATTGCTATATTATAAACAAAGTCATACCTCTTCTTTGATCGTTGGGTAAGTCGACACAGGTGTAAACAAGCGCGTAATTGTCATAGTCTGTGGCCAAGATCCAGTATTCTTCTGGGGAACCTGAGTACAATAGCAAAATTTTGAAGTAATTAAGTACAAGTTTAGTTTAATATTTCTTTTAACCCTTTAAGTCGCAAGGATATAAAATTTATATTTTTGAGTTTTTTTTTGGTTTATATGTATTATTAGGAATCAGAAGTGAAATACGTGAACAAAATAAACAATGTTTAATATCTTTTGAATTACACTTTTACAAAAATATCAAGACAAACATTTTAAACAATAATCAAATAGAAATAGCACTAGCAAATGGAATAATCAGTACACGAGCAAAAACATAAACCAAAATTAGAGAAGCACACGATAATAGTCGGGTAGCAAGTCCTTTCCGAGCGCCGTCCAAGCAAAAAGTGCCCGTTGCACCGCCGCTCGCCTCGTTTTATGAACTTCTGTCGGTTGCCGCACGTCGACCTGACGCTAACCGCACGGTTACTGGCTGATGTCGTGACTTTGAGCCAACACGGCCTCTCCTGACGCTCTGACGTCCTCGTCAGCTTCCAACAAGGCGGCTGAGTCTTCGCTGTCTCCTTGATAGCGTGTCTCACAACGCCAGTGGGGTGTGCTGGCACCGTGGAGTGCCACGCACAACTGCGCCTGTGGGGCGCGCTGGCACCGTGGAGTGCCGCACACAACTGCGCCTGTGGGGCGCGCTGGCACCGTGGAGTGCCGCACACAACTGCGCCTGTGGGCGCGCTGGCACCGTGGAGTGCCGCACACAACTGCGCCTGTGGGGCGCGCTGGCACCGTGGAGTGCCACGCACAACTGCGCCTGAAGGGCGCGCTGGCAGCCCGGAGACTCTCGCTGTACACGCCAGTAGCGCGCTGGCAGCCCGGAGCCTCGCGCTGTACACGCCAGTAGCGCGCTGGCAGCCCGGAGCCACGCGCTGTACACGCCAGTAGCGCGCTGGCAGCCCGGAGCCACGCGCTGTACACGCCAGTAGCGCGCTGGCAGCCCGGAGCCACGCGCTGTACATGCCAGTAGCGCGCTGGCAGCCCGGAGCCACGCGCTGTACACGCCAGTAGCGCGCTGGCAGCCCGGAGCCACGCGCTGTACACGCCAGTAGCGCGCTGGCAGCCCGGAGCCACGCGCTGTACACGCCAGTAGCGCGCTGGCAGCCCGGAGCCACGCGCTGTACACGCCAGTAGAGCGCTGGCAGCCCGGAGCCACGCGCTGTACACGCCAGTAGCGCGCTGGCAGCCCGGAGCCACGCGCTGTACATGCCAGTAGCGCGCTGGCAGCCCGGAGCCACGCGCTGTACACGCCAGTAGCGCGCTGGCAGCCCGGAGCCACGCGCTGTACACGCCAGTAACGCGCTGGCAGCCCGGAGCGACACGCTCGACAACGCCAGTAGGGTGCGCAGTCAGCTCGCAGCGACGCTCTCGGCAACGCGGGTATGGCGCGCAGTCGGCTCGCAGCGACGCTGCCGCGCTGTCGGCAACGCCAAGAGGGCGCGCAGTCGCCCTGCAGCGACGCGCTCAGCAACGCCAAGAGGGCGCGCAGTCGTCCTGCAGCGACGCGCTCAGCAACGCCAAGAGGGCGCGCAGTCGCCCTGCAGCGACGCGCTCAGCAACGCCGGTAAGGCGCGCTCGGTAACGCCAGTAGGGCGCGCGGTCGCCCTGCAGCGACGTGCACGTTCACGGCGTCACTGTGGCAAAGCCCTGGCAACCACTGCTAAGGCCAAGCAGCGTTGCGTTGCGTCCAAACACACGCCACACATCCTTGTGTAATGGTTAGGTACTCTGCAAACAAACTTTACAATTACAACAGAATTTTGTTCCGCTCGATCACTCCTGACCAAACTTTAGTTCCATTGGGTGGCACCAAATTCGACTCTCATTAATATCAAATGTACTGGAAATTATCGAAAATACAACACTCAACTACCTTGAGTCATATACCATAGTGCTTCACACCAACCTTAAAAATTCAATTGCAACAAAAACTGCTGAAATCATCGAGTAAAACCTTTAACACCAAGGCTCTCTAACCGAGTAGTACAACAAAAGAGTAATCTCATTCATTAAGGAACATTCAAGTCGAGAATCAAATTCAAAGAAACATTCACCAAACAAAACTTGTCAGACAAGAATACCAATAGGAACATAGGGATGTATAAGCACATTGTTAGCATATCACACAGACTTCTTCCACATCACTGTAGGCATAGGCTCCAAGTTTGCATACCCCTCAGATGTCGACTTCCACACACACTGTAGGCATAGGCTCCAAGTTTGCATACCAGAATCAACAGTGGCGACCACAAGAAAAGCGCCGAGACAATGAAGCTCGACGAAGTCCCAGAGAAACTATTTAACTGTCTTGGATCCCGCAACGAAATTAATCAGAAAAGAATTAAAAAAATCATTATTATTGACAACTGTCAATGTCAACGTTAACTTCGGCTCCGTAATTAAAATTGTTTTTAAATTATTTAAATCATCTTCAAGTGAGAACAAGTAGTGAAATAGCATCAGTGTATTCCAGTAAATAAGTGACATTGTTAGCAAACAATCCCGATAACTGTGCTTAACGTATGTTTTCACTTAAACATACATCATCACGCATCACCATAAAACCAGGTTTGGCTGTAAACTATCTTTAAAAATAAGTCTACGCACGGAATACTGGGTCACAATAACAACAATTCCTAGCAATAAACAGTCGTGCATAAAATTTTTACTAATGTAAACAAGATACAGATGACTCATTACCGGTGCATTTGAAGAACGAAATTGACAAACTATTGACCAATCAGAGAAAGTTGACTGCGACTTGACATAAGAATCTTCGTTCGGAAACCTGACTTCACTGTACTGAACACCAGCGTTTTGAGACGACGTTCCGTTACACGAATAACTAATAAGAAATAGAATATTAAAATTTAGAAAATTGATATTGTCATCTTGGTACAAAATGGAGGCATACAGCAATATCACATATCGTAAAATACAAAGAACCAGTTCTCTAAATGACATCAGCAGAGACTGTTCAATACTATTCGATGCGACAATGACCAGTTTGCCAAACACCTCATTGAATACTAGTCAAACTGTAATAGACTTAAACGAAAAAGTTAAGCAATTATCGGACGACCTTCTGATAGCTCATCAAGAAATTGAGAACCTTAATTCTGAAAACTTTCGTTTAAAATCAGATCTACAGAAATATGTTAAAGTTATAGATGCATACAAAACTATAAATCTAGTAGACAAAAATAAGGTTACGCCTAAATCTGGACGAAAAATTAAACTGAAACAAAAGACTGACAGAACACCGAGATTAAAGACAGTTCCATATGAAGATGAAATGACTACGCCGGTAACAGAATGTAATCTGACTTCAAGCACAAAATCAAATTCTGCCCACAACATAGAAACCAAATCTACGCCGCAAAAGAAAACTATACCTCTAAGCAGCAAGCCGATAAATTCTCAAGATATCAAGCTAAGAAAATTGTGTGTGCTGAGTAATAGCTCACAGAGGGGGAGGCTACAAACTGTAGAAGATAACTTCGCCAGCGACTTTAATTATTGTAGTTACTCTTTACCCAATTGTAATATAAAACATCTTTTAGCCGGCATAGAAGTAAAATTAAGAGATTTTAACTTAAATGACTACTGTATTATTGTATTAGGAGAAACTGACATCAGAGACAATGATAACTTCATTGATTTAGTGAGAGAAATCAATGAAGGTTTAGCGAATTTAACACATACTAATATAATAGTTAGCGCACCCACGTATATACGGGGGGCACCCATTTATAATTACAAGGTAGAATTATTCAATAACCTCCTCTGCAGGGACATACAATATAATAAATACGCATATTTTTTCGACTCCAACTATGATCTAACATTTGACATGTTTTCTAGCATATCGGGTAAATTAAATAAAGCTGGAACACTAAATATATTTAAAAATATTATGGTTAGAATTAAAATTGACATTACATTATTCCCTGTAGAAGTCCATCCACTACATGATAGCACAACTGGACAAACCTCTCAGTTTTTTCGTTCATAATAATTTGGATAGTAATTATAGTAATAATAATGTACGTATTAATATTTTTCATCAAAATGTATGTGGCATTAATAATAAAAAAGATGACCTGGAAATATATGTCAGTGAATTATCAAAGGAACTTAACTTTTTATGCATATCTGAACATTTTCTAAACGACACTCTCGCAAAACAATTTAATTTCTTTAATTACAAAATAGGGTCCTACAATACTAGACACAAAAAGAACAGGGGAGGCACGATGATTTTGACATTAAATGATAGAAATGTAGAAGAATTAGAAGTGTGTAAGAAATTATATAAAATGAATACTTTCGAAGTGTGTGGAGTTAGAGATACTGAGACAAATTTGTGTGTTGTTTGTTGTTATCGAACTCCTACAATAAGTAATTTTAACGATTTCCTGGACAGGCTTGAACAACTGCTGCAGCTTTTCCTCAATAAACTATGCATAATTTGTGGTGACTTCAACATCGATGTTTTTAAAAATGATCCTAGACATGTTTCTTTTGTATCGTTACTAACTTGTTACAATTTCAAATATTTGATAGACTCTCCTACCTTTCGGAGAAATAAATCTGAATCATGCATTGACAACTTTTTGACTAACTTACCTGACAGTTACGTAGAACATACGTCTGTTGATCACAATGGATTATCTGACGGACATGCTGGTCTTTTCTGTACATTACGCTTGGAAGAAGTTACGTATAAGAAGCGGATAAACTACATTCGTCTTTCCAAAAGAAAATATAATGACAAGAACAAAAGTGACTACAGGAAAAAACTATCAGAAACCGACTGGAGCGTGGGTGTTAACACTTTTATCACTCAGTTCAATTATATACATTCTTCAATCTTTAAAAAGTGTAGAGTGAAAATTAATGTCAAAAGGAATAAATGTTCCAAGTGGATAACAAATGGGATAAGGATAGGTAGTAAAGTAAAACGTTTCCTTAACACTATAAATAAGATGCAATGCGACAATTCTATTCTAGAATATCGGAACAGGTATATCAGAATGTATAGAAAAGTAGTTAGCTGTGCAAAAAGGAATGCTGTTGGGAAACAAATTGAAATGGCTCCTAATTCTAGCAGAATGATATGGAAAATAGTTAATCAACAGCGCAATGCTACAATAGACCGGAACGAGGACCCCATTATACTTAAGGTTAACAACACTGTTACTAAAAATGCTCTAGACGTGGCCAACATATTTTCCAAATGTTTTGACAATACAGTTCACTTAGAAGCTTGTGACCAAAGATCGGCAATGACATATCTAACTGAAAGTGTCAGCCGCGTAGAATCCAACATGACCTTTGACGTAGTAACACCTTTAGAAATTTTTAATATGATAAAAAAGATGGTCAATAAGCCCTCAGCTGGCCATGACGAAATTCCTTTGACTATAATTAAAGAAAATATTGACTTATTAGCGACTCCTTTAGCAACTTTTTATAACGAATGCATTAATGAAGGTATATTCCCGGATCAACTCAAAATCGCTCGAGTGCTGCCAATCTTTAAGAAGGGTTCAAAGATGGATCCTGGGAACTATAGACCAATTTCCCTGTTACCTGTTTTATCAAAAATATTTGAAAAAATTATTAAAGAAAGGCTTTTGAAACACTTGAAGATGCACAATGTCTTAAATAAACGACAATTTGGATACCAAACATCATTGGGAACGAGTGATGCTGTTGAGGCCTTAGTTGACGAGGTTATATGTAACTTAAATTGCAAGCATAAAGTGGCCGGTATTTTCCTTGACCTCAGTTCTGCCTTCGATACAGTAGACCATGACATTCTCCTGGCCAAATTGGAACACTATGGTTTAAGGGAGAATGTATTAAAGCTTTTTAGCTCTTATTTGCATAATAGGCGTCAGTACACAGAGATAAAATCGGTGGTAGATGGTGAGGAAAAAATCTTTAAATCCAGTCTAGTCACTGTACGCCGTGGGGTCCCGCAAGGCTCTATTCTGGGTCCAATCTTTTTTATAATATTCTTAAATGACTTGATTGAGTATATACAAAGACATTTTAATGACATAAAATTAATAATTTTTGCTGACGACACAAATGCCATAGTTTCTGCACACGACATATTAGAATTAGAATCCAAAATTAATACTGTGTTACAGGCTTTTGAAAAGTGGTTTGGCACAAATAATTTAAAAGTTAATGTAAATAAAACAAAGTGTGTATTATTCAAGCCGACGGTGCGAAATAACGCTAACATTGAGGTGGTATCTTGTGGTAACAAAGTCGAAGTAGTTGATAATGTCAAATTCCTAGGTGTTCATATTGACGCATTATTAAATTGGAAGGTTGAGATATTGTCTATCACAAAGTCAATTAGCTCTGCATGCTATGCAATCAGAACCCTGAGGGAAGTACTAACTTTACCTCAACTTAGGAGGGTGTATTTCGCTTTGGTTGAGTCTAGGCTCAGATATAGCATTCAGTTTTGGGGCAACAGCTACAAATACAATATCCAGTCAGCATTTGTTATTCAAAAGAGAGCTTTAAGGACAATGCTTCGCATGAGACAGATAGAATCGTGTAAGGAACACTTCATAAGACTAAAAATTCTAACCGTGCCATGTCTCTATATTCTTGTGTTGCTAACAAACTTTGTTAAGAATTTGCACAAATACGAAACTGAAGAGCAAAGACTGGCTAGGGATAGTACTCGTAGGAAGGACTTACCCTACTACACAATTCAACCAAAATTGAAAGTTGTTCAACATAGTCCCAGATACCAATCGGTGTGGTTATACAACAAGTTGCCAATAGAATTTAAAAGCATTACCAGTGTAAATTTATTTAAAAACAAATTAAGGAGATATTTATTGAGGAAGGGCTACTACAGTATAGAAGAGTTCATTGACAATTAAAGTTGACAAATGTACTTACTTATATGCGATATTTACTTATCTTCATTTTAAATTATTATTATTGTTCTGTGTTTTTGTTTAATTTTTTCGTATGTAGCCAGTACAATCTTATTGTTGTTTGACATGAATTTATTTTGATTTTAATTATTTTTTTATCATCACTATCTAATATTAATATAATTTTAAGTTTTTTTTCTACACAATGTATTTTGTTATGAAATAAATGACTATGACTATGACTATGACTATGACTACCCCTCAGATGTCGACTTCCACACACACTGTAGGCATAGGCTCCAAGTTTGCATACCCCTCAGATGTCGACTTCCACACACACTGTAGGCATAGGCTCCAAGTTTGCATACCCCTCAGATGTCGACTTCCACACACACTGTAGGCATAGGCTCCAAGTTTGCATACCCCTCAGTAGCTGTTGACATAGGCACATTGTTAGCGTATCACACAGACTTTCACACACGCAGCTGAGGCCGCGCGCTTCACCAAACCACACGTTCTTATGTAATGGTTACTCTGCAAAGAGACAAATCTACGACAGAACCTGACCAAACATCCATTAGGTCCCACTCTCGTTGATAAAATCAAACGCGGCTAAACTGGAAATTATCGAAAATACAACAATCAACCACCCTGGGTCATGTACCTACCATTGTCGTTTAAATCGATCTTAAAAACATTATTGCGTCAAAAAAATGCCAGGTTCACAAAAATCATCGAGTAAAACCACAGATCACTAACTGACTAGTAAACAAGTCTATCTCCCGTGTGTATCACTATTTGACTTAACACTACGGTCTTTCCAGATCCTGAACTCAACGAGAGCTAAACGCACAACGCACAACATACAACAAACACACCCACTGTCTACTCGAGTTTCCTCAAAAACCTTCAATTTTAATCGGACTACGACTACACAATAATTACTGGTACTGTCTAACACAATACAGCCGATAGAATCTCTTGGCTTGCAACCACAACTTTACTTCATCAAAATCCTTATAAACATCAACTGAAAACTGATACGTAACTCATTGGCATCTTTCTTAGCCTATCATGTGTAATAAAAAGCAACTTCTATAATAAAGCAAAACTTATCAGACTTTACAGTGCACCTGTATACGGCCTACGTCTTCACACGAAAACAAGTCAACTGATCATATTGCGTAGGGGTTTGCATTTACGCAGACCATGATTATTCGAGTTTGATGTGCCAACAACTGCACTTTTTGGTTTCAAATATACGGAAAACGACTTTTGACTGTATTTTGTTTTGTTCATAATTGCGGCTTTTATTTGAGCATCAGATATCACAAATCACAACGTTGCCCCTCACCAGGAATTTCTCCTGTATCGTGGGTACCTTCACAAATATTTAAACTAACATACACAAGTACCCGACTTAAAAAAAAAAACTATCTGTAGGTCATACAGATACTTGTATTCATACCGTCATTAAAGCACAGTGACCATATCGACTTCACGCGGACACAATGACCGAAATTCGTGTTTAAAATGAGTCCACGTGCTGTTATTGGTCAACCAATCGTTAAGCGACGTATTAGCACCACCATGTAAATAACCACCAATGCGTCCGAGGCATTGCCAATCACCCCAGTGACCTTATAAACACACACATAACATCACGCCTGCAATCCCCGAAGGGTTAGGCAGAGGTACCCAGTATACCCACATTTCGCCAGTTATGTTAAGACATAAGCTTAACCATGTAATAGGGGTGAGCCCATTGTCACCAACAGGGCACAAATCCAGAAAATAACACTTTGCCCGACCCGGGAATCGAACCCAGAACCTTCATGCTCATAGTCGCGCTTACGACTACTAAACCAACGAAATATTAAAATGGTTCGATCTTACTTGTATCAGGAACGAAAGTAAACCAATCCTGTCCGGAGCGTCGCCTCAACCGCGAGAGCGGTTACACAGGACTTCGCGTCCTCACGCGGCTCCTACGACGATCTCATTCGCGCTTGGAACGGCGATCGGATCCCGAAACTTGCTATACGTGACCTTCCACTCCACTTATGGTGGCTACGAGATCGCTTAGAACGCAAGGCACTAGTTTTTGAACGCGAACAACTCGATGTATCCATTGCTAACTACTACCCGCTTTTATCTAAAATTAAAAGCCTGAAAACTAGTTTTTAACTTGTGGGCGAAAAGAATCTTTATCCCACTTCTGATATTAGGAATCAGAAGTGAAATACGTGAACAAAATAAACAATGTTTAATATCTTTTGAATTACACTTTTACAAAAATATCAAGACAAACATTTTAAACAATAATCAAATAGAAATAGCACTAGCAAATGGAATAATCAGTACACGAGCAAAAACATAAACCAAAATTAGAGAAGCACACGATAATAGTCGGGTAGCAAGTCCTTTCCGAGCGCCGTCCAAGCAAAAAGTGCCCGTTGCACCGCCGCTCGCCTCGTTTTATGAACTTCTGTCGGTTGCCGCACGTCGACCTGACGCTAACCGCACGGTTACTGGCTGATGTCGTGACTTTGAGCCAACAGTATCTAAATAGTGTAAACATGTACAAAAAAATAAAATAAAAAATCTACTATGTGTAACTTTTGGAAAAACATACGTTAAGAATACTCAACATTGCGAAGTATTGAGAAAATTAGGTAGTAAAATGAACGTTGAGTATTTTCAACGTTGCGACATATGTAGGTTTTTAAGATTTTTATAAAATAAACACTTATTTACAATTATAATGCATTCATTACAAAAAAAATATAATTGAAAAAGACATTAAAAGGACAATCAGTCATTATGTATTATAACAAGTGCGAGTCGGACTCGCGGACGAAGGGTTCCGTACCATTATCTATAATTTGGCAAAAAAATCACGTTTATTGTATGGGAGCCCCCATAATATTCATTTTATTCCGCCTTTTAGAAATTGCTGTTATTGAGGCACCTAAAATACATAATCTGTGAAAATTTCAACCGTTTAACTATTACGGTTCATGAGATACGGACGACGGTGACAGGTGGACAGACCACTCCACTCCTCTTCAATTGCGATTCGCAGCTTTGGAAGCCTTGTTACAGCAGGTATTCGGGCTCCAACCCGACCTGTTTTAGGTCATCCCATACCTAAGTGTTCTATCGTATTAAGGTCCGGGCTTCGAGCTGGCCAGTCCATCGTACGAATGTTGATGTCGCGTAGATACTGGGTTATCACATGAGCAACATAAGGGCGTGTGTTATCATGCATGAACTGCATAGTATACCCGATATATCCTATCTAAGGTACCACATAGTCTGCGAGGATTACCGTAATGTAGCGACGAAAAGTCAATCTACGAGTACGGCCTGTCGGTTCGATAAAAAACAACGCAGTATGTGCGGTTATCGAGGTGCCGCCCCATTACCGATCCTCCTCAGAAACGCCTCAGCAAAGCAACAGTTTCCTCGGTGCAACACTGTGAATAACGTTCTTCAGGGCGACGATATACTCTCTGACGTCGATCACTGAAATGTAGACTTACCCTGGTCTCATCATTAAAGCCCACATTTACCCCACTGCTCTAACGTCCAATCCCTATGCTCTCGAGCAAATTCAAGTCGTGATCGACGATGGGCTACCGTTAATGCTGGGCCTGTTGCAGCTCTCTTTGGAGACAGATTCCATTCAGCAAGCCTCATTTTCACGATATCTGAACTTGTGGCCACTGCGTTCGTCACGCAGGCTTTCTTGGACTTGAACTGCTTTGAGGCGAGGCTCATTTCCAGACCTATCAATGTGCACAATTCATTCAGTGAAGAAGGGCATGACCTAGATTGGGTGATCCAATCAGAGTTTCCACGTTCTCTCGTCTTGTCTTCAATTAAAAATAACTTCATCGTCGTAATCCATCAGATATTAGCGTTTGTAGTACTGCTACTATCTGATAGAGAATTCTCTGGAGGTACGGCCAGCATCAGAAGTATATTAACATTACTCAAAGTTTCAAAGCTGTTTTTTTTTTAAAACTTGTTACAAATTACTCGTTATTATATGTTATTGAAGTGTAAGGACTATTTTAACGAATAATCTTCTGAAACATTAAAAATATTAGTTAGAGTCCTGTACATAAAAGAATTAAAATTCCGAAATGTTCAGCTACTTCTGATGCTGACCGTTTCTAGTGCCAAAATTTATCCTGTTTTTTTGCGATATTGGCTTATACTGAAGCAAGCAAAAAAAACATGCAAAACCACACCCAAAGCATAACAAAACACCAAAATATATAATAAAATGTTAATAAATACATGCTAAGTTAATCGTTAGTACAGCCGCAATGTTGAACATGCTCAACATACATCTTACGAAGTACTTCACTGATTACGTCGCAACGTTGAGAATGCTCAACGTATCACTTTATGAACGCTGTGCTCGTAAGTTTCTCAGTACAATGAATTTATTTGTGAACATAATAATTAAATGGCTTATTAAAAATGAAATGCCGGTGTCCCACTAACAGAAAAACTCTTAATAATATTTTATATAAAATTAAATTAAATGCGATCCGCGGAGTCGCTGCGACCGTGACGCCATTTTGCACATTACTGACGTAAAATACGTTTACAAATGCCAAATTATATTTTTTAACCGACTTCTAAAAAAAGAAGGAGGTTCTCAATTCGGATGTTTGTTTGTTTTTTTTTTTTTATGTTTGTTCGGGCATAACTCCGTCACTTGCTAACCGATTTGAAAAATTATTTTTTTGTTGGAAAGGGTATACTTCCCAAATGGTCCCATAATTTTTTTATCGAAATCGGACCAGCGGTTTTTGAAAAATCAACAAAACTAAAAAAAAATACTACATTGTCCACATTAGGTGAACCACTAAAAAGTCAAAAATAAATCAGTTTCTGAAGTCGGTGACAAAAAATGAAATCAAACAAACAAAAGTCACCGACTTCAGAAACTGATTTATTTTTGACTTTTTTTTGAAGTCGGTTTTATTTTTTGTTAAAAAGTTTTTTTACAATTGAGTTTAGTTATTGGTTGTAGGCATTAAATAAAATCTTATAAAAAGTTCAAAATTTTTGAGCAATATTTTTTTGAAGTGAACGTTGAGCCGGCTCAACGTTGCAAGCTAAAGGGTTAATAAGGGGTCCATGTATCCACACCCTAATATCTACGAATTATAAATTCAATATAACTGAGTGTAAGATGACAGTGACTCTGTTGTAAACCAAGACGTAACGACTTCACAGATAACTTTTTTAAGAAAAGCGCCATAACTAGGAAAAAATAATTTAAACAAGACCTGCGGAGCTCGAAGGACCTGTAGTATACCTACCACTCACTCTGTCACTCAGAAAATAGGCCTGTGACCCTGATGTGGGAAAGTTATAAGCAGGTTATGGTGATGCATAAAAATCTTACTATTAGGGAAAGTGACGGTCAGTTTCCCGCTTCCGCTAGCGTCAGGAACGGCTGTTCCTGTGATGCTGATCAGTTCTTCATCCACAACCTTCGAGTTGACTACAATTACTGAACCATCATCGGCTACTGAGTAGTTAGCAGCATTGCATGCGCCTTCTTGGAATTCAGAATAATACGACTCCAGTAAACGCCAGCGCCCTTGGTACTAAAGTAAAACAAGAAATATACCTACATGTTTAGAACAGAACACTACAGTAAATCATTATAAAACGACATCTTATTGTACGTAGTGTGGGTAAGCGTGTACGATAGAGACGGAAAGTCTCAATTAAAGCAAAATGTTTAATATTCATTTTCGTTCGTGGCTTAATGAACTAAAACAGACCAATGAAATTCATTACATACCCGAGATGCGTCGAAATTTTGCACAACGGGAATATTAGGATTACACCGTCCAGGGAACACAACCGGATCAGTAGGGCCTAATTCGGGGTAGTAGAAGCAAGCAATGTCAGTCTGCTGAATGTTCTCGTAGTAATCGTTCCTCAGTACGTCCACCTTCGCTATGGCGTCGTCGATGGCCAAGATGTGCTCATCTGACAGTTGTCTAGTTTTACTCAGCTTCCAACTCCACACTAGAGCAATAACGATATTAATATTTAGAAAGATGTTCACCACAAAATAGTGTGAATAGAATTAATTAAACTGACCTCCTCTCGTATCTTCGTCGATATTCATACAACTGTAGGCCAACGCATAGTTATTGTAGTCCGTGCTCAGAATCCAGTAAGGTATCGATTGTGCTGGAAAATTAAAAACGGTCTTCATATAAATTACTTGACACATGTGAAAAAGTTTGGTGCTATGATGTGATGCCAGAAAGATTGTTGTCTTAACGAAAACTAACGCCCACCTTCTCCATCGAGCCAAAAGTTGATATCCAATTTGCCACTAAGGTCATCATCGCTGGCAAATGTGACGTACCCCTCAGTTGCGGATTGAGTCAGGTCAAGTACACTGAATGAATCTAGGCGCATGCTGTTGGTGGCATTGACAGCAAACTGTTGGCTGAAGCACTGTCCATCTTGGTTTGCCTTGGGATATGCTGCTATTTCATGCCATGTACCTTCGAACTGAAAAACAAATGCATTTGTTGAACAGGTGCTCTTAGGATTTGCGTGTAGAGTGAAGTAAATAATAGTAAATGTTTAATTGCATTCGTCTTACGAGATTCATGTCAAAGTCCGGCACTGCTTCAATGCTTTCATCGCACTGTCCAGGGAACACGACTGGCACGCCGGGTTGGGGTTCAGGATAGTAGAAACACGCTTCGCGGGATTGATCACGTTCTATGAAGTATTGCTGGTCTAAAGTACGAATGTCGTTCATCGCTTCATCGATTTTGGTTTTATCTTCAGGCGCTAACTGTCTCGTTCTACTCAGTTTCCAACTGGCGACTGAAAAAGTAAGTTAGTTACTGCAATGGCTAAATCGAGGAACAGTTTATCGAAATTCTTAATGTGGAAGAAATCTCACCGTTCATGTAGTCTTCACCATCGTTGGTACATGAATAAACAAACGCGTACGATTCATAGTTGGTAGACAGAACCCAGTAGTCAGAAGCAGCTGCAAGTTACAAGAAAAAGAAAAAATCAGTCTCTGCACACATGTCATGTCCACTTCCGATTTATTCAGTTTAAAATTCTTACCGTCGGGATTTTGTCCATCGAATGTTACTTTAAGTTTTGCGCTTCCGTCCAATGATGCTACCGTAGCAACGCCGTTTATAGTGTCCAGACTCTGATCAACAACGTGGGTGTTGTAAACAGAGACAGTGTTGCTGTCAAGTGCAGTGTAACGAGCGTTGGGACACTCGCCATTTTGGAAGATCACGGGGTATGATTCGATGTCATACCATACTCCCATATACTGCAAATTAATATGAATAGTTTAATTAAATTGTAAGGTCGATAAGACAGTGATCACATCAGGAAATAACATCGAAATTGAAAAACGGAGTCGGTATAAGCCTCATTCTTGTATGTATCAGTGTGGCGAAAGAAATGTACAAACTAAACCGCATGCCCTATAGTGATGCCATTGATAATCTATTAAAATAATCCTATTTCTTGGGATAAACGTAATTGAAAGTTGCAGGCTTACCTTTTCGACATCAAATTCCGGAACCACAGTTACACTGTGGTGGTCGCATTGCCCGCGGAATCTAACAGGAGTGTGTCTATCAGGCTCAGGGAAGTAGAAACAAGCATAGGGGGAGCGGTTCACGTGGTAGTAGTACGGTTGGTGTAAGACTTCGATGCTATCGATGATTTCATTTATTTTGTTGGTTGCTTGTGTGCTCAAGGTGTTAAAACGGCTGAGTTTCCAGCTGGTCACTAAACAAAGAATATTAAAATTACTCAGATTTCAGACTTTACAGATCTTTTCAATCCAATAATGTAAGAGAAGTGCATGCAAAAAAAGTTGGCAGTCAGAGATCCTGGTTATGGGATGCAACTATAAAAAGGCCTATGGCCAGCAGTGGACTAAGATGAAAGAGCCCGATTGAATGATCGACAACATTTATCGTAGAATAGCATTATATAATTATGGAACAAATTATCTTCACTCGGACGTAATAATTATCAGAATAATGTTGGTATTTGTTTTTTGTTGAAACAAAATAACTTTATTTACCTCTTCTTTGGTCGTCGCCTACATTGTAACAACCGTAGGCTAGTGCAAATGAGTCGTAATCAGTATCAAGGATGAAAAAAATATACTGCTGGCTTCCTGCAAAAAAAAAACAAACAAATCAATGTACTATACTTGCTGATTGAACACAAAAAAAAGAAAAGCGGCGGTCAATGCAACAATCTCATGTTAATTAGAGTTAATTTACTAAGTATTAAGCGAAAATCGTAAACTAAAGTCTTGCTTCACAAATAAAAAATGTCACAAAGGAAGCGATTGTCGTGAAGTCACGCCATAATATCAACCAACATCGTACTTACCTATACTGAAAGTTAGTTGACCACTTCCATCGTTGCTGGTAACAGTAGCAGTTCCAGAGATAGATACCAGTTGGCCATCCACAACCTGGGAGTTAGTGATGGCGAGTTCGTTACTGGCTTGCTGGGTGTATCGCGCAACGTTGCATGTACCACCATGGTATGGGGATCCGTAATTCTCAATAAGGCGCCATTCTCCAGCATACTGTTAAATTACATTCATATTATAAACTTATTTTAACATGAAAAAGGGGGAAAACTGTTTTGGTTCCTGAACTGACTCCAAGTTTCTTACGTTCACAATGTTACAAGCATTTTCCGTATCATCCTTCTAATAATAATATGTTTTAACCCATAAAATCTGTACTCTTACCTTCGAAATGTCAAAGTCGGCCATTCCTGTAATGCTAAGGTCACATTGTCCAGGGAGAACAACATTTTCACCGGGTGTAATGTCAGGTAAATGGAAACAAGCAGTGTCAGTCTGCTGAATGCTCTCGTAGTAATCGTTCCTCAGTACGTCCACCTTCGCTATAGCGGCGTCGATGGCCAAGATGTGCTCATCTGACAGTTGTCTGTTTCTACTCAGCTTCCAACTCCACACTAGAGCAATAACGACATTAATATTCAGAAAGATGTTCACCATAAATTAGTGTGAATAGAATGAATTAAACTGACCTCCTCTCGTATCATCGTCGATGTTCACACAACTGTAGGCCAACGCATATTGATTGTAGTCCGTGCTCAGAATCCAGTAAGGTATCGATTGAGCTGGAACATTAAAAACGGTCTTGACATAAATTACTTCACACATGTGAAAAAGTTTGGTGCTTTAATGTGATGCGAGAAAGATTGTTATCTTAATGAAAACTAACGCCCACCTTCTCCATCGACCCAAATGTTGATATCCAATTTGCCACTAAGGTCATCATCGCTGGCAAATGTGACGTACCCCTCAGTTGCGGATTGAGTCAGGTCAAGTACACTGAATGAATCTAGGCGCATGCTGTTGGTGGCATTGACAGCAAACTGTTGGCTAAAGCACTGTCCATCTTGATTCGCCTTGGGATATGCTGCTATTTCATGCCATGTACCTTCGAACTAAAAAACAAATGCATTTGTTGAACAGGCGGTGCTCTTAGGATTTGCGTGTAGAGTGAAGTAAATAATAAGTAGTAAATGTTTAATTGCATTTGTCTTACGAGATTTATGTCAAAGTCCGGCACTGCTTCAACGCTTTCATCGCACTGTCCAGGAAACACGACTGGCACGCCGGGTTGGGGTTCAGGATAGTAGAAACACGCTTCGCGGGATTGATCACGTTCTATGAAGTATTGCTGGTCTAAAGTACGAATGTCGTTCATCGCTTCATCGATTTTGGTTTTATCTTCAGGCGCTAACTGTCTCGTTCTACTCAGTTTCCAACTGGCGACTGAAAAAGTAAGTTAGTTACTGCAATGGCTAAATCGAGGAACAGTTTATCGAAATTCTTAATGTGGAAGAAATCTCACCGTTCATGTAGTCTTCACCATCGTTGGTACATGAATAAACAAACGCGTACGATTCATAGTTGGTAGACAGAACCCAGTAGTCAGAAGCAGCTGCAAGTTACAAGAAAAAGAAAAAATCAGTCTCTGCACACATGTCATGTCCACTTCCGATTTATTCAGTTTAAAATTCTTACCGTCGGGATTTTGTCCATCGAATGTTACTTTAAGTTTTGCGCTTCCGTCCAATGATGCTACCGTAGCAACGCCGTTTATAGTGTCCAGACTCTGATCAACAACGTGGGTGTTGTAAACAGAGACAGTGTTGCTGTCAAGTGCAGTGTAACGAGCGTTGGGACACTCGCCATTTTGGAAGATCACGGGGTATGATTCGATGTCATACCATACTCCCATATACTGTAAACATGAATAGTTTAATTAAATTGTAAGGTCGATAAGACAGTGATCACATCAGAAGTTAACATCGAAATTGAAAAACGGAGTCGGTATATAAGCCTCATTCTTGTATGTATCAGTATGGCGAAAGAAATGTACAAACTAAACCGCGTGCCCTATAGTGATGCCATTGATAATCTATTTAAATAATCCTATTTCTTGGGATAAATGTAATTGAAAGTTGCAGGCTTACCTTTTCGACATCAAATTCAGGAACCACAGTTACACTGTGGTGGTCGCATTGCCCGCGGAATCTAACAGGAGTGTGTCTATCAGGCTCAGGGAAGTAGAAACAAGCATAGGGGGAGCGGTTCACGTGGTAGTAGTACGGTTGGTGTAAGACTTCGATGCTATCGATGATTTCATTTATTTTGTTGGTTGCTTGTGTGCTCAAGGTGTTAAAACGGCTGAGTTTCCAGCTGGTCACTAAACAAAGAATATTAAAATTAGGTACTCAGATTTCAGACTTTACAGATCTTTTCAATCCAAAAATGTAAGAGAAGTGCATGCAAAAAAAGTTGGCAGTCAGAGATCCTGGTTATGGGATGCAACTATAAAAAGGCCTATGGCCAGCAGTGGACTCAGATGAAAGAGCCCGATTGAATGATCGACAACATTTATCGTAGAATAGCATTATATAATTATGGAACAAATTATCTTCACTCGGACGTAATAATTATCAGAATAATGTTGGTATTTGTTTTTTGTTGAAACAAAATAACTGTATTTACCTCTTCTTTGGTCGTCGCCTACATTGTAACAACCGTAGGCTAGTGCAAATGAGTCGTAATCAGTATCAAGGATGAAAATAATATACTGCTGGCTTCCTGCAAAAAAAAAAACAAACAAATCAATGTACTACTTGCTGATTGAACACAAAAAAAAGAAAAGCGGCGGTCAATGCAACAATCTCATGTTAATTAGAGTTAATTTACTAAGTATTAAGCGAAAATCGTAAACTAAAGTCTTGCTTCACAAATAAAAAATGTCACAAAGGAAGCGATTGTCGTGAAGTCAAGCCATAATATTAACCAACATCGTACTTACCTATACTGAAAGTTAGTTGACCACTTCCATCGTTGCTGGTAACAGTAGCAGTTCCAGAGATAGATACCAGTTGGCCATCCACAACCTGGGAGTTAGTGATGGCGAGTTCGTTATTGGCTTGCTGGGTGTATCGCGCTACGTTGCATGTACCACCTTGGTATGGGGATCCGTAATTCTCAATAAGGCGCCATTCTCCAGCATACTGTTAAATTACATTCATATAAACTTATTTTAACATGAAAAAGGGGGAAAACTGTTTTGGTTCATGAACTGACACCAAGTTTCTTACGTTCACAATGTTACAAGCATTTTCCGTATCATCCTTCTAATATGTTTTAACCCATAAAATCTGTACTCTTACCTTCGAAATGTCAAAGTCGGCCATTCCTGTAATGCTAAGGTCACATTGTCCAGGGAGAACAACATTCTCACCGGGTGTAATGTCAGGTAAATGGAAACAAGCAGTGTCAGTCTGCTGAATGCTTTCATAGTAATCGTTCCTCAGTACGTCCACCTTCGCTATAGCAGCGTCGATGGCCAAGATGTGCTCATCTGACAGTTGTCTGTTTCTACTCAGCTTCCAACTCCACACTAGAGCAATAACGACATTAATATTCAGAAAGATGTTCACCACAAAATAGTGTGAATAGAATGAATTAAACTGACCTCCTCTCGTATCATCGTCGATGTTCACACAACTGTAGGCCAACGCATATTGATTGTAGTCCGTGCTCAGAATCCAGTACGGTATCGATTGAGCTGGAAAATTAAAAACGGTCTAGACATAAATTACTTCACACATGTGAAAAGTTTGGTGCTATAATGTGATGCGAGAAAGATTGTTCGCCCACCTTCTCCATCGAGCCAAAAGTTGATATCCAATTTGCCACTAAGGTCATCATCACTGGCAAATGTGACGTACCCCTCAGTTGCGGATTGAGTCAGGTCAAGTACACTAAATGAATCTAGGCGCATGCTATTGGTGGCATTGACAGCAAACTGTTGGCTGAAGCACTGTCCATCTTGATTCGTCTTGGGATATGCTGCTATTTCGTGCCATGTACCTTGGAACTAAAAAGAAATGCATGTGTTGAACAGGCGCTCTTAGAAATTGCGTGTAGACTGAAGAAAATAATAATAATATGTTTAATTTCATTCGTCTTACGAGATCCATGTTAAAGTCCGGCACTGCTTCAATGCTCTCATCGCACTGTCCAGGAAACACGACTGGCAAGCCGGGTTGGGGTTCAGGGTAGTAGAAACACGCTTCGCGGGATTGATCTCGTTCTATGAAGTATTGCTGGTCCAAAACACGAATGTCGCTCATCGTTTCGTCAATTTTGATTTTTGCTTCAGGTTCTAACTGTCTCGCTCTACTCAGTTTCCAACTAGTAACTGTGAAGAAGCAGATTACTCGATGACTCAACTTGCTTAAAATCAAGAGTATACTATGTTAAGCGTTTTTGGTAATTTGATAAACGTACCTCGCACGTATTCATCATCAACGGGTTGACAGGAATACACAAGTGCGTATGACTCGTAATCGGTTGCCACTACCCAATAATTTGAAGTAACTGTAATACAATTGTAGATATTTGAGTACATGCGCTAAAATTTGTTTAGAAAAAGTAAAAAGATTTTGTTTGTCTTCGTTCTTACCAACAGTTCCTCCTACATTGAAGGATACTGTGAGTTTAGCACTTCCATCAGGACTAGGATCCTGCACCGCAGTACCTCTTATAGAGATGAGAGCTTCATTGATTACTTGCGTATTATACACATCGACATCGATACCTGCCTCAGGGTGTTCACTATACGTGGCAGTGTTGCATTGTCCATTTTGGAAGTCTCCTGGGTACGATTCAATATCGTACCATGTACCTAAATACTGCAAAAATAAAACAAAAAACCAATTAATATATTTTGACACTTGTATGAAACTGAACCCGATAAAGAACAATCCAAAATTATTTGTATTCGTACCAGCTCAGGCTTGAAATCGGTCACTACTGGTATGTTTTCACATTGTCCTCTGAATTTCACACTAGTATTCGGGTCGGGTGTAGGAAAGTAAAAACAACCTGTGTCAGTCCGGTTGATGCGATAGTAGAAATGGTTGTTCAAGACCTGAATCCTGTCAATGATTTCATTCATACTGTTTATCGCATCTTCGCTCAGGGTATTTTCACGGCTCATTTTCCAGCTGTAGACTAAATTTAAATATTATATTATTAGCAATTTGTTTGGTGAACCTTAGAAGTGTGCTTTTTGAAATATATTTATTTATTTCAGGTAAGTTTATGAATTTAGTTTTTGTGATGCATGATTAATAAATGTAAGAAATTAATAAATTTACGCTATCTACCTCTCCTTTGATTGTCAGGTAGGTTGACACACCCGTAGCCAAGCGAGTAGGACTCATAATCTGTGGCAAGTATTATTACATCGAAGGATTCGCCACCTGCAATAAAGCAAATACATAGTTAGCACCTTGAATTTGTTTAAATATTTATTTATTTATTTATTAGGCTTCTCAACAATGAGTACACTGTTACAATTATAATTTGTACATTGCAAACTTAAGACTAAGCGCCTCATTACTTACAGAGAAGCACAGCATGCACTACCTTACGCACATAGAATTACACAATTAAATATTAATATTATATTAAAAACAAAAAAAAAGTTGAATACATTGAATTTAATTGAATTAAATAGTTTAATTATATTAAATTAAATTAGAACAAATTAAATTAAAATGTAAAGGATGGAATTATTTTATTATTTAATTATTTTATCCGATTATCTGTCGTTTAATCAAGGTACATTCCCGGAGGCGACCGCAGCGATCACGTTTCTGTAGATGATGACACTGGCGCCTATTGCCGTTTTCATAGAGTTTCTAGAAACCGGTAACAGGTATTCAAGAGCGCAAAAGTCTTAAAACCAGTACTTACTGGGTTGTGGAAATCAAGTAGGCAGTCGCTCCATGCAAAATACTGTTATCCAGGAACACCCGGTTTAGCTGGAAACGGCGAAAGACTAGGCAGTTGATGAATACATAGTTTATAGAAACCAGTTGAGACACTACTGTCTGTCATAGCAACTGCAGTCGCAATGTTGTTTGCGATTGCGGTTACTTACTAGTACGCGCCATTACTATGAAATGATAATGCTGTCTAAGTGATAGCTTATACTACTGCGACTACCGTTACATTATAAGTTAAATTACTAAACCTACCTAAATTGAAAGTTAGTTGACCACTTCCATCGGTGCTAGTAACAGTAGCAGTTCCAGATATAGATTGCAATTGTCCATTCACAACCTGAGTGTTGGTGACGGCGAGCTCGTTACTCCCTTGCTGCCTGTATTGAGCTACGTTACATGTGCCTTCTTGGAAATCAGCTCCATAGCTGTCAATGAGGCGCCAACGGCCAGCGTACTGAAAAGTTAGTATAACTTGCAAATCAATCAAAAAATGGTTCGTCTTTAACACGTTCGCTGTCCAATGGCTCCAAATGGAGTCACATGTGTACCTTACTCATATGTCAATGACTCCAGTTGGAGTCATAATCCAAGAGTAAATTTTATGTTTTTAATAGACTGGACGTATGAATAACAGCAAAAAAAATATCATGGACGTATGGTTAGACAAAATGCTTGCAAGTTAGGATGAAATCGTAGGTGGACGTACGAATACGTTTTATGACTTTGTACTGGGACAGTGAACGTGTTAAAGTTTTTGTCCTATTAGATATTTTTTGTTCAGCGATAGCTACTAAACAAAGAACAGTTGTATGATTCAGGTTCGTCACTCAGTCGTTACGGTAGGTAGTCAGCTACCTGAAAGTCTGACAACCAGTCTTACCAAAGAGTATCGTATTAGCCAGGACTAACTGGCTTGTGGAGGTGAGATAGACAGTCGCTCCATGTAAAATAATAGTATTCAGTTGCATCCGGTTAGACTGGAAGCCAAACTTAACATAGCTGGGAATGGGGCTATAGGCGGATGATTATCAGGAGTAAGTAATTTTTAGGTAGGTACTCAATCAGATAAATTATAACGGTGATTTGAATTCTATTCAGATTAATTCTAGTACTAAGAGACATCTTACGTTTCCAATGTTGAAATCAGGTACTCCTACAATACTTCGGTCACATTGACCAAGAAGTATCACGGGTTCCCCAGGTACAAGATCGGGTAAGTAGAAACAAGCGTCATTTGAATGGTCAATCTTCTCGAAGTATTCGTCTGCCAATATAACGTTTGTCGCCATAGCGTTGCTTATGGCTGTAGTTGCTGCTGTAGACAATTCCGTTGTTCTGCTGAGCTTCCAACTCCAAACTAAAAAAAAATATTCGTTTTTCAATATAATATCATCATCATCATTTTAGACCAAAAAGACGTCCACTGCTGGACATAGGCCTCCCCATCGGCCATCCGTCATTCTGCAAACGATATACCCTGCCCACTGCCACTTATGTCTGGCAATTCTTCGGGTAACCTTGGTTCTCTTGCGGATGTCTTCATTTCTGATGCGATCCCGCAAGGAGACTCCGAGCGTGACTTTGAACTTTCTGATGAGGCCCATTGTGAGCGACCATCACGTTTCGGTTCCATATGTAATAAGTAAAAACTGGCAACACACACTGGTCATAGACTTGAGACACTTTAGTCTTGAGACACTGTGGTAAGTTGGCCGAGAAGATACCACGCAACTTCCCGAACGCTGCCCAGCCGAGTTGGATTCGACGATTGACCTCTTTGTCGAAGTTAGACCTACCCAACTGGACCGTTTGTCCAAGGTAGACCTAATCGTCCAATTTCGAGTGTAGTCTCCGCGGATCTTGATAGACATTCAAATCAAATCAACAATATCAACATTCGATATAATATAGTTGTATGTATTTTATGAATGGGCCTCAGTTAGTAGCCTGACAATAAAATGATTGTTTTTTTTTGCTGGTGCGCTCAAAGATTTTGCGGTCAGCACGTACCGAAAAGCACTGTATTGGTGAAGGAGGACTTAAAAAGGGCGTGAAAATCCACTTGAACCAGAAGACCGGTCGATGAGACGATGCATGTTCTTCTGTCCAGAAGTCTTACGGTCGATGTTATGATAATATACATGATAAAGTCAAGTCAATACAGTTACCTGCTCTAGAGTCATCATCGATGTTTTCGCAACCATATGCGAATGTGTAGTCGTTATAAACCGTACTTAGGACCCAGAATGGTATATTTTTAGCTGAAAGAAAAGCATTTGTTTAGTTACAACTTTACAAGTACTGGTTTTGCCACTAGTACTTATATTAAATTGGCGTGAATTATAAAAGACTTGTAAAGAAATCATTTTCATGAGAAGGACCAGTCGTTAACACCGGCTCGGCTTCTTACGCAAGAGGCGGGTTTACAATCGAGGTATATTTTACATATAATATCATGTTCTTCAAAGACCAAGGAATATGATCGTAGCAGGTCTGTGCCTAAGTAAGAACTTCAATCTTATGTATATTGTTTGTCCTCATACCTTGACCATTATCATCAGCAATGGTAATCGTAAGTCTGCCAGTGTTGTCAGTAGAGCTGCTCCGACTAACAACTCCATTCAGTTCTCCTCTGAACTGGTCGGCTACAGACGAGGACACCAGGTTTAGACGTGTGCTGTCTAAGGAACTGAACTCATGGTTGACGCATTGTCCGGTCCGCTCGTATTTAGGGTACGATTCAATCTCATACCATGTACCTAGGAACTGTAATAAACAAGCTATTTAGAACTTTAAAAAAAAAGATGTTATGATTTTAGGCATTAGACAGGGTAAATTTATATAAGCTACTTAAACTGCACGACTTTAGCCAGTTAGAGACTGCCAGACTACTTTTTCCACCTCATGGCTGAGAACATCCATTAGTATTTATTTCCAAACGCAAGAAAAATAGGTGATGAGGTATTGATATTTCCCGTCGGGGCTGCGGGATATTCGAAAGAGATTCCGCGTCCTCGACACAAAAGGCTAAGAAGGAACATGGGTGATTTTTAGTTAGTCAGTACAAGACTGAAACAGCCCCCATAAAAAAGGCATTGGTATTGGCAGAAGATAAAACAGAAAAAACAACAGAGTTGTTTAGATATTTATATTGAGTTTTTGAAAAGATTTGAATTACTTGCGTGAAGTCGAAACTTGGAACAGCGACGGGCTCCTCGCATTGTCCAGGGAACACCACGGGAACATTATCCTGAGGCTCAGGGAAGTAGAAACAACCGGTTTCGCTTTGATCTTCATCGTTGTAGTAAATATTATTTAGGTACGGTATGGAACTTATGAAATCGTCGATAACCTGTTCATATTGCGGCAGAAGCTGCTTTGTTCTGCTTAATTTCCAAGTATTCACTGTGGAATTAGGATTTAATCATCACCATCATCATCAACATCATCACCATCATCATCACATCTCACATAATCATCATCATATTTTTACTAGTAAATGAAACTGAAGAGTTGGATTTGAGAAATATTTTAGTATTTGATAGCCCAATTCTTGAGTTTTTTTACTCAGCGTAAAACGAGTAAGGGCGGGTGCCACCACAGGGGAAGACCCAGTAGGTATGTTTATTATATTAGACAACGGATGTTCATTTTACAGAAGTTTTTATCCTAGAACTAGGTATAAATTACAAAACTACAGTTAAACATATTATTATACCACATTTAAATGTTACTATATTTGTTTAAATAATGTATTCGTTAATATACCTTGGATATCGTTTTCATTCAAATTCTGACAAGAGTAGACAAGAGCGTAATTGTAATAATTGGTGTCCAATATCCAGTATTCGGTAGAAATAGGCTCTGAAAACAATACAAAATGTAAAGAAATTGATCAAGGAAAATCAGCGCATTCTTTAAGACTACTGGGTGTAAAAAGGCCCATTAAAAAGAGTCCTCTTAATAATATAAGGTCCCATTAAAATAGGTGGACAAATTTTAAGACAGCGTTCAGTAGGTCTAACTAAAGATAATAATCTAAACAAAAAAAAACATTAAATAAAGCGATTTTTTTTACTTTAAATAATAAATTACCGGCACTCTAGAACAAACTCATCCTATAAGAGTAGGTACTTAAATGCGTTTTTCTTACAATTTTTTTTACCATCGTTCTTTTTTTTTTGGTCTGAATGATTTCTGAAATTTTGTCCACCTAGTTTAATAGGACCTTATATATTCATCAAAAATTAGGGAACATTAAGACCATTGGGTAATGATTTTGCCCCATGAAAACAAAACGAAAAAAGAGGACGAGGTCCAATTAGAATTCAACAAGAATATTTTTTTTTGGGCTGAAAAATCGCGGTGTAGGCATTTTAAAGTGGTCTAATGTCAGTAAGACTGCGTCGAACACAGGACATTCCAGCAAGTGGACCATGTTCATTGTTCAGACGCACATCAAGCTACCCGAACCTATCAATCGACCAATCAATCGCCCAATCAACCTTGAACCTAATGTTTTAGTTATAAAGCAGAAAATCTATTGAAATACATTTCACAGGCGTAGCTTGCTTAGTGCAGCTTCTTAACTTATGCAACGGTACCTGGGATGTGGCACATTAAAAACCTATATTCGTTATAATTCAGGAAATTTGTTCTGTAAAGTGATCCTAGTAGGAAAGTTTTGGGTTAGTTCTGATTTTTTCATTCCATATGTGTTTTGGGGTGCTAAATCTGAATCTGAGGTTTGCGGACAAAATTTCGTGACGCAACATTAAAAAAACCAGAAGAAACCGGTTTTTTTTTTGCTTTTTTCCGGTTCTTTGCTTAAAACTCGAAAACTGTTAACTTTTAGTAAATGGTCTGTTTACAGAAATTAAAGTACTTAAAGTTCTCTACAAATATCACTATTTTGGTTATTGTACAGACGAAACGTTCGGTCTCAAGTGCAAGTTGAAAATTGGCAATTTGTACCGGTGTGACTGCAAAACCCACTTTTTTGATTTGTATTGAAAGGCTTTTAAGTTAATTAAAATAAAGACCGAGACACACGGATAATTCACGTTTTGACTCAAATATTATAGCTAGATTGCAAAAAAGCAGAATAACTTAGTTAAAAAGCAGTTAAATCCTATTGGATCATATATTATTCCTGCATGCGATGAGTGGTTGTGATGCTACTTCTGCATTGTTTAATCAAGGGAAACTGAAATTTCTAAAAGTCCTGCAGAAGAACAAAGATTTGCAATCGGTAATTGAAGCTTTCAAAGACCCTAATTCAAGTCAAGATGAGATTGCCACAGCAGGAAACATGTTTCTCACGGCTCTATATGGAAAAAAAGAGACAAAACTAAAACTGTGGAAAACCAGGTGACATTTATCAAATGACAGCATCCATAAAAATTTAATATTGAAATGTAAAAAGTGGGTTTTGCATAAACTGCTAAAAATTTACAATTTTCAACTCGCACTAGAAACCGAACGATTCGTCTGAAAAAAAAAAAACTAAATACTGGTATTTGTAGAGAATTTCAAGTACTTTAATTTCTGTAAACAGACCATTTACCAAAAGTTAATAGTTTTCGAGTTTTAAGCAAAAAAGCAAAAATAAAACTGTCTTTTCTGTTTTTTTTTTAATGTTGCGTCACGAAATTTTGTCCGCAAACCTCAGATTCAGATTTAGCACCCCAAAACACATATGGAATGAAAAAATCAAAACTAACCCAAAACTTTCCTAGCAATAATACAATTTAACTGAACTATTAAAACGTTTAATAAATTGATAACTGCCACTATCAATATCTTGTTATCAGAAGGTTTCTATATACCTATTGGTTAGAATATCGCAATCACGAGACGAACAATTGACTTCCTGCTTCATCAAGAATCTTACCATCGGATCCAGGATTCGGGAAGGTGACAACCAGCTTAGCTGAGCCGTCTGAAGCAGGAACGCCGACACCATTCACGGTTTCCAGCCTCTGGTTTTTCACTTGAGAATTAACCACGTTCACCTGACCATCCACTAAATCGTAAAAGGCATTGCTGCAGGTCCCATCTTGGTGGCGTGAAGGGTACATTTCAATAGTGTGCCATGTGCCCATGTACTAGAAAAAAAACTTAATTTAGATATGATTTATTTGTACACACGGTGAAACCTAAAACATATATTTCGTAATACTATATAATATGGAATAATAATGGATTGTGTGAATGATAATACAAATAGAAAGGTGCTAAATCTTGCAATGACGACTAATGGAGAAGAAAGCAAGTAAATTCGCTTATGGACTTAGTTCAACTTACTCTATCGGCTGCAAAGTTTTCCATCGGCTTTAAGTTAACGGATTCACATTGTCCTCTAAAAACAACGGGTTCGTTCGACGGTTCAGGATAGTAGAAGCAGCCTTCGTCACTCTGATCAGTTGGTCGGTAATACACGGAGTTCAGATCTAAGTAATTCCTAATTGCTTCGTCGACATCTAATTGGGCTGCTGGTGACAGTCGCCGAGACCTGCTCAGAATCCAGCTGTACACTGGAGACAAATTTAATTTGAATGAGTTCAATCAATTCAGAATTAAATTAAATTAAAGGGCTAGTCATTTATGGCATTTAATTTTCGAACTGTTTGTATTTCTTTACAAACGGAAGAAAAACAATGGGTAGACATAAATAAAGTGGTACAAGAATCTTATTAGCACTCCGCACCGTCTTGTAACATCTTTGGGGTGCAAAACCGGTTTTTTTCCGATTTTGGTCATGAGTCAAAAGATTCTTGTTCTTGTGTGATAAGCTTTTAAAAGTTAATGCCAATCTTATCAATGTCAACACTGACAAAAATATCACTTTGGAGTTATTCCGGACTGATCCCCTAAAACTGATACCCTAGGGGATCCGTTTTATTATGAATTATTTTCTATTCCGGTCTGATCCCCCGTAAAAGAATCGGATACCCTGACACATTTTTAGGACAGTCAGCAACAAAATATTTGTACAGCTTCTATTAGATTATGTTTTTATTATATAAATTAATTGTAAATGCGTTTGTTTGTTTTTTTTCCTGAAAATAAAGGATAGGTAGTAAAGTCCCACAAACTACCAGGAGAACAGAAGTAGGAAGGAGGTATTGGAAATTGGAATCTTCAAATCAAATCAATAATAAGCCTTTCTAATACCATACATTTCATTGTTGGAGATGTGATATGACACTTATGTATGTGTGTCTTAATAATTCACCATTCTGGCCTCCTGGTAGTTTGTGGGACTTTACTATCCTGGTTTCCTATCTCCAACAAAAAAAAGTGCACGGTTTTGGAAAGAAATAATATAGATTTGATTTAAAGATTCCAATACCTCCTTCCTACTTCTGTTCTCCTGGTAGTTTGTGGTACTTTACTATCCTGGTTTCCTATCTCCAACAAAAAAAAGTGCATGGTATTAGAAAGAAATAATATAGATTTGATATAAAGATTCCAATACCTCCTTCCTACTTCTGTTCTCCTGGTAGTTTGTGGGATGATCGTACGATTGTAAGTTATAGAAATAAAAACTGATTATTTTTTCATTAACAACTGTTTTTCGGTTGACTGTACTTCACTTGTACTTGTGTCAAAAAGGGGATCAGAACGGAATGATAAATTACAGGGGATCAGAAAGGAATAAACAAAAGAAAAATATTGGCAGTGGATCGGTTTGGGGGATCAGACCGGAACAACTCTCACTTTGCCTGGTCCTCTGGAGTAGGTACTTTATAATTATATTTGATAAGAACTACCTCTACGGGAATCGTCGTCATTAACACAGGTATACGCTACCGCGTAGTTCTCGTAGTCGCTTCTAAGAATCCATAGATCTCTGGGTTCAAGCGCTGAAACAAAAACATAATTTATTTCTGGAAAGTTGGTATTAAAGCGTAACCGTAAAGCACTACCGCGAAACTTTTGTAACAAAATACAGCAATTAGCACGAAAGTAGCCAGTTTATCCCAGAGTTAGTTATTTCAATGCCAGCCGCCCCGTACATGACGCGATTTAGTACGTTTTTATATGAACTTAGGAGTGTCATCAATTCATCATGTACAAAGAGTTATATTAGGTAAAAATTGCAAGACTTTGGTCTTGCAATCTTATGCGACTTCGTATCTAACGTTGCAATAACAGACAAATATGTTTTTAAGCTAGAACTAACAGAAGACTGACAGGTGTAACAGTGGGTCCCAAACTAGGCACAACCTGTTTTTTCGTGACCAATACAACAATTTTTGACAAAATAACTAGATGATAGGGAAGTACCATACCAAACTTATCGACTGATTCTTATTTGGGTTCAAAATGTAGAAGATAAAGCAAAATCAGTGCTGATGCAGTCCTATCAATATCTACTTGAAATTATAGTATTAGAAGTTATTTAAAGCCTGAAACAAGTGGGGACAACAAGATTTAAATATTTTATCATTCAACATTTTCTCGTTCTTTTCGGTAAGTTTAGTAATATTAATTTATAACACATTTGCTCGTAAAGGGCCTCTTATTTCACCAATTTCAATATCGTAATGTATGTCATTACGTACTTGTGCGTAATCGTAAAGTAAAACGCACGAGTTTCTTTCTAATAAGGTAACACGTACGGTTTATCATGCTCCGTCTAAAACCAACGGTACTTTTTTAAATCTTAAGAAAAAAAAAGCAAAGAAAGCAAATCAAAAAGTTTTTATGTCAGAAAAGTGGTCAATATTTTATGAATAAAATTAACTTTGGGAGATATAAAAACTTTTTAACAAAAAATAAAACCAACTTCAAAAAACAAACAGAAAAGTCAAAAATAAATCAGTGTCTGAAGTCGGTGACTTTTGTTTGTTTCATTTCATTTTTTTGCCACCGACTTCAGAAACTGATTTATTTTTGACTTTTCTGTTTGTTTTTTGAAGTTGGTTTTATTTTTTGTTAAAAAGTTTTTATTTTTCACTTTTTAGTGATTCACATGTTCATGGGTCATAATGTGGACGTAGTATTTTTTTTGAGTTTTGTTGATTTTTCAAAAACCGCTTGTCCGATTTCGATAAAAAAGATATGGGACCATTTGGGAAGTATACCCTTTCCAACAAAAAAATAATTTTTCAAATCGGTTAGCAAGTGACGGAGTTATGCCCGAACAAACATAAAAAAAAAAAAAACAAACATCCGAATTGAGAACCTCCTTCTTTTTTTAGAAGTCGGTTAAAAATATAAAAAATAAACATTTAATTCTTTAATTTAATTCATTTTGACAGTAAATTACATCTGTAACAGAAACAAAAAAATATTAATTTACTTTATTAGTAATACTGGCTGTTTTTGTACCGTTGCCTTAAAAAAAAAGCACTGATGCCCGCGCATCGCTAATTTGCGAACAAATAAAAGATTTATTCGTTTAAGAAAGTCCGAGTTTTATTTATTTCCTCGCAAATGTGTTATAAAACGTCGTATGACATACGTGCGCTTTGATAATTACAGCCTCTGCTCTCTTGTAGCCCTTGCCTACGGCTCGGGCTAGCAATATCGCCTCGGCTGTAATTTTCAACTTACCGCACTTATATCATAATGTACTATAATATTATGACTGCGAAACATAATAATAACAATCAATGTAATAATTTTAGCTACTTAATAGCAATATTATTATGCCAAGAATAAGACCACTCTTATTTTTTGACAGACTTTAGTCGTAGCAATCAAACAGGACGAAAGTAGCGATTATTATTTAATGATAAAATAACTCAAAGGTTAATGAAATTGAGGAAAAAAGATACTCACGAGATCCTGGAATCTCAAATAGCACACTTAGCTTCGCTTCAGAGCCAAGAAGTGTTGCTTCTCCTTTGATTGTTTCTAATTCCTGGTTGACCACTTGACTGTTGATTATGTCCAGAATTCCTTCTCTACTTCGGCTGAACTCCGCCCTGGCACAGGCACCGTTACCATTCGGAGTTTCATAACTTGAAATTTGATGCCAGAGGCCTGAAAACTGAATGGCAAAGTTAGTTAAGGATTCAAGGAACAGTTATTAGGTACATAAACTGCATCTGCATTTTAATGTGCCCACAAATCAGTTAGTTTTTTTTACGAATTAGGCTTGCGTTTGGCCGATGTTGAGCGATGAGGCCTGGGGTACGCTGGCCTCGAAGAAACCGTGCCTTTCGAATTTTGAATAAATGCAGACTATAATGACCAGGGAACAGAGAAGCCGCAATGAATTCTGGAGATTCGCATAATAAATGTGGAAGCATATCGTTTTGTTTCGACAATTTGAATACTAGAAATTTTTGTCTATTAGTTTTTTGATGACCTAGAGTTTTGATTAGTCCCGGTTAGTGGCCATCTTGCTTATGGCCAGTTAAAACTCGTTTATGTAGCTTAAATAAATTAATAATGAGAGTAGATCATCCGATCTACAAAAATACTTTTGTCTACTCCTTGGGGAAGTGGAAACTAAAGGCAGATATTACGAGTTTTTAATAAAATTTGTGATGTCAATACTTACTTTATCTATATCAAACTCTTGAACAACCGATAACTTTGTGTCACACTGCCCTGGGAAAATAATTGGTTCACCGGGCTCAATAACTGGTAGAACTAAGCAGGTTGTATCAGCGTCATGGTTGATAAATCTCAAGGTTTCTAACTCGATGCCAAATGCGTTCATGAGTGCTGTGTTTATGAACCAAAAGGTACTTGTATTAATTTCTGTTTCTGGTCGTTTAATCACCCATATGTGAACTGTAAACAAACCATTGCGATAAGAAGAATGTTTTTGAAGCACACCGAGTAAAACGAATTGTGCACTGGTGGACGATATACACTAATTATGTTAAAAATCCCTGTCCGATCCGCTACAGTATATTATTAGGTATCGAAATTAGATTATTTTTATGTAAACCTTATTGGTGAAGAACTAACAAAAAATACACCGATGAAAATTAAATAAAATGTACTAAAATGAGAAATATAATCTATAAAATAAAAAGTTCCAATCGTCACCACTGGGGAGGAACGAAACTTTTTTTTCCCATTCGTCCCTATAGGTGGGGACGACCGGGAATAAACGGGGACAGCTAGTATGAAATAGTGTATTTGCACCTAAAATCACGCGTGTAAAAATTCATAGATTCATATTTAATTTGGTAATGTCATTGATATACCCTATATCCCCCCATCGGACCGGATCGGATAGTTTTTTTTAAACATATTGTAATATTTCGTCTTGTGTGATAAAAAAACTTACTTTGTCTTTGAGTAGGCGAAATATTTCGACATGAGAATGTAATCGCAAACGTATTATAAATTACCAGGTCTGAGTGTAGTACCGAAAAGTCAAAGGCTGAAAAAAGATTAAAAAATATTGTTACTCTTAATTATTTTTCATTACACTTTCTCGAAAACAGGCTCTTATTGCACTACGAATAGGTTCGACATGCAGTGTTTTTCGCACGCTTGCGTTTTTCTTATTTCGCTACCAAAAGAACAGCGGAAATAGTACATTTTGATACAAGTGCGGAAAGTTTGTTATTGCATTCGAGGCAGATTGAACACCCGAGCCGTATGGCGAGGGTGTTCATGGGGTCGAGAAATGCAATAACAAATTCCCACGTGTATCAAACGACGTTTTTCAATACACTTTCGAAGAAATTAACTAAAAACGTTATGTGTTTTTGTCAACAAATTTGATGAGACTATGATTTAATTTACTTTTTTTCCGCGGTTTGATTTCGCCAGGTTGAAAAAGAAGCAAAGGTATAAAGCCGCCAAACAGCCTCACAGGAAAAATATAAAATTTAAATATTTTTTAATTAAGAACACAAAAAAATGCTTACTTGTTCATAAAAGTAAATAATTGTTTAAAATATTTACGTTTATTAGTAGTATTCTTTTTACAAACACAATTTAAATATTCAAAAAATATTTACGCTGTAAAGACGCAGATCAAAATGGCGAGATTAAAAAAAAAACACGCCTGCTCTATAATAGTCAGTGGTGTTTTTTTTTTAATTTCATAAGTTTTAATCGAATTACCGCTGCTCTATGATTACAGCGTGCGGTAATAATATTACAGCACGCTGTATTCTTATTACAGCACGCTGTATTCTTATTACCGCACGCGTGCGAAATATGATGCATGTCGAACCTAATCGTAGTGCAATAAGAGCTAGTTTTCGAGGAAGTGTATTGAAATAGTACATTTTGATACAAGTGCGGAAAGTTTGTTATTGCATTCGAGGCAGATTGAACACCCGAGCCGTATGGCGAGGGTGTTCATGGGGTCGAGAAATGCAATAACAAATTCCCACGTGTATCAAACGACGTTTTTCAATACACTTTCGAAGAAATTAACTAAAAACGTTATGTGTTTTTGTCAACAAATTTGATGAGACTATGATTTAATTTACTTTTTTTCCGCGGTTTGATTTCGCCAGGTTGAAAAAGAAGCAAAGGTATAAAGCCGCCAAACAGCCTCACAGGAAAAATATAAAATTTTAATATTTTAAATGCTTACTTGTTCATAAAAGTAAATAATTGTTTAAAATATTTACGTTTATTAGTAGTATTCTTTTTACAAACACAATTTAAATATTCAAAAAATATTTACGCTGTAAAGACGCAGATCAAAATGGCGAGATTAAAAAAAAAACACGCCTGCTCTATAATAGTCAGTGGTGTTTTTTTTTTAATTTCATAAGTTTTAATCGAATTACCGCTGCTCTATGATTCAGCGTGCGGTAATAATATTACAGCACGCTGTATTCTTATTACCGCACGCGTGCGAAATATGATGCATGTCGAACCTAATCGTAGTGCAATAAGAGCTAGTTTTCGAGGAAGTGTATTGAAAAGAAAATTATCACAGATGAAATTTTTAATCTTGTCGTAGTGATTTGCGTCTTTATAGCGGAGAATAGGGTAGTTGACAAAAAGAATAATTAGTCCGTCAGATAGATTTCCAAAAATATTGAACACGTATTTTTTCTTTTTTCACGTACCTAAACAAAAACTTTTTAATAAAAAATAAAACCGACTTCAAAAAAAAAAAACTAAAAAGTCAAAAATAAATCAGTTTCTGAAGTCGGTGGCAAAAAAATTAAATCAAACAAACAAAAGTCACCGACTTCAGAAACTGATTTATTTTTGACTTTTTTGTTTTTTTTTTTTGAAGTCGGTTTTATTTTTTATTTTTCACTTTTTAGTGAGTTACGTGTTCATGGGTCAATGTAGTATTTTTTTGAGTTTTGTTGATTTTTCAAAAACCGCTTGTCCGATTTCGATAAAAAAATTATGGGACCATTTGGGAAGTATACCCTTTCCAACAAAGAAAGAATTTTTCAAATCGGTTAGCAAGTGACGGAGTTATGCACAAACATCCGAATTGAGAACCTCCTTCTTTTCGGTTAAAAAGTGAAGGAGATACAGTGCTTCGAAAAGTCGTGCGACGTCACAACTCACAGTTTGGTCCATTTTTACCAGACTGTGACGTCAAAAGCCCCCACTCCATGATCTTTGACAAGCTTTATTTTCGTAAATTTTTATTAATTTGATAAAACAAAAAATACGTATCCAATATTATTCGGAAATCTAAGTGACGGACTAAACAGAATCATATTTTTTTAGTCAGTCAACTACCCTATTCGTTAACGCACTTCTCGGCCCACGGCTCGGATATTCATTCCATCTCCAATGCAATAACAAACTTTTCACACTTGTATCAAAATGTACTGAAAATAATGTCGCAATTATTTTTATGTCATCACAATTATTGTGCATATTTGTGATGACATAAAAAGAATTAATTTCACAAAAATAATATCAAACAGTATTAATATTATGTTGTCAATTTGATTAGAAGTCAGTTTAAAAAACTTTCAAAAGTTTTTATGTTGTGACGTTTACACGAGGTGTAAAAAGAACTCAAAAAGCTGTCATTTATACATTCTTAAAAAATTAAGAAACAAAACAATTCCTGGGAAACCTTTGTTACATTTGGAGTGATTGGTGCCCTCAAAAAATCACAATGACTGACGAGGACGACAAGAACACAATCTTGGCACACAGCTTCGAAAAGAGTATTTTTACACCTGTTTGTGTTTTAGCAAGTTAGGAACTTGATACTTACGATCCGGAAACGACGGTATGGTGACCCTAAATGTGGCAGTATTGCCTTCCTGGGTCACTGTGCCCGTAACTTCTTCTAAGAAGTTATTATTGACCGCAGAGTAAACCACTCCTAGTCCATTAGTATTCGTAAATTGAAATGTGGAACATTCTCCTTGCTGGTTCGTGTTATCTGTCCGAGCATATTCCTCCCAAGTACCTAAGAACTGAAAAAGAGAGTCAATAAGTTTCAAATATTCACAGACAGAATGAGGAATAGACAGTTATCTTTAGCATCATCAGCCTTAATAGCGGTAGCGGCTATAATGGTTTAACGACATTGGGCAAGTCGGATTTTCGTCAAATTTGATATTGGTCAAAGCTTTAGTTCGTCAAATCGTCTGTTTGTCCAATGATGAAATTTGCCAAATACGCTACTGGTCTAGTAATTTAAGTACAATCAATGCTGATTCGCGTTCTCTATTCAATACTCGCCAATGGTCATTGTTCCGGCAGTTAACATGGCCGGCCATAAACATCGGTTAACCTACTAGTCAAAGAGAGCACGGTAACGCTCAGAGATAACGAAATAGAATTAATGCAATAACGCAAATGTAAGTTTTTTGGGCGACCCCCGTTGTTAAGCCAACGGCTGTGGTCCAACAAAACGGCTGACAAGCATCTTTGAAAAGTACTTTATTATCCGACTACATCGTACAGGGTGTATGAGGCAGCCCTCCCAGACTGGGGTGAATGCAGTATGACGTCATACTCAGCGCTCCCGCCCACAACAGACTTTTTGTCGAACCGATTTTTAAATTTTTTCGCAAAAAAAATCGGTCGCCGATTTTTTACGAACAAATTTAAATCGGTCACCTACAAAAAGTTTGTCGTGGGCGTTCAGCCTAAATTGGTCAGTCATCTTATTTCTAGTACAAGAAATTTCAGGAACGTGATGGGAATCCAATTTTTTTATCCACGTCGTAAACGGCAAGCGCGATAATAAGTTCAATGAACTCTGTACCTAGACAGAAAGTGAATAGCTGATTTGACAGACGATCGCATGAGCGATTGATTTAGTGTTTGTATTGATGTCAGCAGGCTATCGATCGATAAAAAAAAATTGTCTCATCAAATCAAAGTTGTACAACTCAGTTTCAAATGGCACCTCATTTGAAACTTTAAAACCTTTTGGCTCATACAATAACTTATTTGTATTCATATACCAGCTGTCGATTAATATATGTCATCATGTGTGCCAGCCTTTTTTTTATGGGTGCAAAATCATCAAAAATAACCCCTCCGCTCTTGGGCAGAGCGGAAGGGAGTATCAGACTTCTACTGACTAAAAACTACCCATGTTCCTTCTTCGCCCTTGTGCCAAGGCCATGGCATCTCTTTTGACAACCGCAGTCCCGACGGGAATTGTGTGCCAGCCTGATTAAACAAAACTTACTAACTAAGCGACTACACGCTAAGGGCACCCACTGTCGAGCCTCGACTTAGACCGTCACCGGGGGAGGATAGCAAGAGGACAGGCTGGATCATTGTTTAGGGGCTGATTTAAAACTACAGGCTCAGTAAGGCCCAAACGTCGATAAGCGCCGAACGTCGCCGAAAACTTGTCGGCGTCTATCGGCGCTTGTTCATATAAATGCCTACGCCGGTTACCTGCATGGACCGGTTCCTATAAGCGCTGGTAGATCGGCGCCGGCTACCAGCTTTCTTTCTGTATGTGTATACGGCCTAATGCGATCTGGCTTGGGGTCGGAGAGGGTATGAATCGCAGTTTTACGACGGGCCTCAAAGGCGAGTACAGAATGCATCTGTGCTTACTTGCTCTCCGCTTCAGTCGATTTTGTGCGAGACTTCTTGGTAGAAATATCGACAAGGATCTTGGTGGAAAGTGTGCAAACATCACAGTTGGACATTCAAATTTCGTGTACCTAGTGCGCATTTGACCGACAGTGGCCTTCTTATCGCTGGCAATTGTTTTAATCAGTTTCGTTTTGTGATATTTTATTAAGATTGAAATGACGCTAATTGATACTTGCACACGACAATTATGGAATTAGGACTTGTCCTTCTAGAAACCGCTACTGAATTTGTTTATTTTACATCGTAGTACCTAGTTCGTCTTTTTCACATTGCCATAGTTTGCGTTACGTTAACTGTTACGCAAAGCACGCCGTTTTGAAAATTCTCGTTTGGGAGTTTGAAAAATGATATAATCTTTAGCTGATTCTTTATAGGTACATACATATTTATAGTTGCTGGGTGCAAGTTTCTAGCGCTAATTACGCCAAGGCGCGACCTTCGTTCGCGTGAAATTATTATAAAAATGTTACTTCCCTATTTGAATCGGATTTTTTTTGAAGGGTTTTATTTTTATTGCACATAACCCTTATTCATTATCTAATTTAAAAGCCTATAACATCAGCTGTTTGGTAGTTCTATCAAATCGGTTCAGCCGTTTCGAAGAGTAGCCTGAACAAACACAAAATTGAGAAAATGGATTTTATTGTTATGTATTTTGAAATTACAAACAGACACTTTAATTTTATTTATTTGCATAGAATGTCTAATAAACAGGCAAGGTTTGCATGTAGGGGTAATCTCCGGAACTAATAATCCAATTTAAAAAATGCACTTTATTTAAAGATTTATTATTCGTGGTTTATATCAGGTAAATGCGCCGAGATATATATAACAATTTTTGCGGACGAAGTCGCGAAGGAACTGATTGCAGACGACAAAATTGTTCGGATTTACGTCCCACGTTCTGACTAGGGAGTACTAGGGACTCTTGTCATTCTTCGAAACGTAAACGGAATAGTGTTTAAGTAGGTACTTACTCTTTCAACGTCAAAATTTTGCTGCAAAGGAAATTCACCACACTGTCCATCTTGTATCACTTGACTAACACTAAAACTAAATAGTCCAACAAGACTAAAAACTAACACAATCACTTTCGACATCATGAGATCATGTTTCTCCCGCACATCACAATAGCCAAACTAATCAAATACTTTATTATCTGTTAATTTATATAAAACCTTATCAAAGCAATATTTATCATTTTTTAATCGCAAAAATCGTGTTGACCAATATAATTGGGAGTGTGTAGGTAAAACGATTAATGTTAATAATCCCAATCACTTCATTGTGATTTTTTATTTATCGACTATGTACAATTATATTATTAAGAACTTGAATAAAGGTTTAGATTTTGCAATTTTCGATTTTCTGACACGTGTTTGTAAGTTTGTGTGCTTTTAAAAGGAACCCCGACGGCGCGTTTACTTTGCGAAGTGCAATTTCGTGTGTATTTGCTGAATACAATCTAGGTATTTATGCATAGTTATTTTTTTTTAATTGGCTTACTCTTGACCTCAATCTTGCCCTAAGGGCAGAGATGAGGTCGACGATGGAACGAGCTTACCCAGAAGAAGCCTATTTACTCGCGACTTAAATAGATTGGGGTTGATGAACTCGGGAAAACCGACGCAGGCAGAGTGTTATCCACTCCTTGGCTGTACGAATAATGAAGGATTTAGCAAAACGCTTCGTACGAATGTGTGGAACATCGACAAGGTATGGATGTTAACCTGTAGTACGCCTTGTCTCTCGATGTTTACATTACATTAGTTTACATTTACAGAGGCCTATGTAATGTCCAGCAGTGGACGTCTTTCGGCTGAAATGATGATGATGATGACATTTACAGCTTTTAAAAACAGTAAATGTTGCCGCTTTTATATTTTGCCGACCATTCTTGTTTAGCATCATTACCTGGCCTTGTCCCCTGTTACTTGGGTTAAATCCTTGGTTGAGAAATAACTTATTTTAGTAAAACAAACTGTTCTAGTGCCACGTTTCCGAGATATTAGCTATCAAAGTTAAAGTCCATTCACTGATCGCATCTTCAACACAGTCATTTTTGATTTGATTAGCCACTCATAAATCCTAAATCAGTTTTTATGCGTGGCTGCAAATTAGTAGAAAAAAAGTTAAATTTTGCGTCGGGTAGTCCTCATACCAAAATCTTCCAAGCTCTTTTAAGTGGCTATCATAATAGTAATTGAATTTTCCATCATAATTTTTCGGTAGCAGCTGCGGGCACCTAATACAATATGTGACAGACAGACCAACACGACAGCGGAGCAGTAAAATAACGGAAAGTAGTAATAGGTATTATAGGGTCCTGTTGGCACCGTTTGGGTATAGGTTTGGGTATGGATCTCTACATTAAATTTAGGTATTTGTATATTAGCTGTTATGTGTCCCATTGCTGGGCAAAGGCCTCTCCCATAAATCTTTTCAGGTAAATACTTTTTCATGCATCACCCTCATCGCAGAAAAAAATGATCAACTAAATCCTTTCTATCGTTTCACCAATGAATATTCGTCACGCATCAAACGCATAAAACTAATTTGTCGAGTGAATATGCTAGTGATCAGTGATCTTGAAACAATATCATTCACATGGTCTTATGATGTTGAAAATGCTGTATCTGAGCAAAGTCCAAGCATCATGCATGACGCAGATACCCTGGCTACCAGTTTTCATGGAGATCATAAATCATTGCTTTGGCAGGTGAAGATATACCAATGTTATGATGAGTGTTGTTTCTAATCTTGATAGATAAATGTCTTCTATGGTTTTTGTTTGTTTGTTCGGCATTTGATCTATTTAAAGATTAGTTGATAGTTTCCCCATATCAAACAATCTATTTAGGCGATATAATAATATCTTTAGCGGTTCATAGACGTAAAACATAGTTGCTAAGCAGATGGAATAAATATTTGAAAAAAAAATTGGTTGTCTTTCTATCTATTTGGTCTGGGAAATCTCCGGAACGGCTCGGCCGATTTTGTCGGAACTTTACTGACCGATAGCTGATGTTTGTTAAGGAGTACCTTCAGTTCAGTTACTTTTATTTTAGAGAAATAATCAAGGTTCCGTGGAAAAACGTTAAAACCCTTGAAATTGTTAACAAGACCTGATTAAAAAAGTCATATTATTTCTATAATGACTTCACGTGATCGAAAGTCGCGGACATCAATTAGTAAACAATAAAAATTTATCAGTCACCACTGTATCAAGTTGCAGCGACAACTGGATTCAGTTACACAAGAAAGGGATGTGGCTCATGCTGTAAACAATGCATAATTCGCTTATTTTTGCACATGTGGCAGTTTCTCAAAACAATCAAGTCTGGTCTCTTCCCGCTCTGGGCAGAGCGGTAGGAAGTGTCAGACTTCTAAACCACCCATGTTCCTTCTTAGCCCTTTTTGTCGAAGGCACGGTATCTCAAACAACCCACAGCCTCGACGGGCGTCGACCCTTGCCTAGATGTCAGCAACATGGAAGGGGCAAATGTTGCTGAAATCTCGTTAGGGAGCGCGTGGAACACGAACCTCCGTCGACACGGCCTGTCGTCGTGATAAGACGGACGGACGGCTTTGATGCGTGTTGAAGGCAGAAAACGTCATAGTTTGCGCGCAGAACAAGTCCCATAGTCCCATAAGAGAAGATGAAAAAGATGAAGAGAATCGATAAACCACTTGATATCAAGCAATAAACAATTGACTGCCTCGTTGGCCGTCGCAATCATGATTGCTGAGCTCGGTCTTGGTTTCGCATCCCAGTTTGGGAATATTTTTATTGGGTTTAACAATCAGGAATATTTCAGTAGCCACGGAATCTAAATTTGATTGATGACAATTGGCTCGCCCGCTATTACATTGGATTTAAAAATAAGTGGTGAAATGTGCGTGTACTACTAGGTACCCTACAGCCTATCCTTTCGGAGATTACAGGCGTGATGTTATAATGTTATATACCGACATTAGCAGACCATTGTAACGTACCATTAACATTTTATGTGTTTACGGTCAAAGATGTTAATTTCTCAAAAGAATTACTTACAAAGAAAAACATAATTTGTTTACAATTTTATCTGCCAGTAAGTGTAAATAAAAACAAAAACTGGCGAAGTACAAGACTCACTCTCTTTTTTAGCACCATCAACTTTTTATAAGTTTTCCTGTAATCTAGTGTTAAACTAATTTCTGCATATTTTTCGGAATGGTCGGACAGACAGACAGACACACGAGTGATCCTTTAGGGGTTCCGTTTTTCTTTCCTTTTGAGATACGGAACCCTAAAACTAACTAACTTAACACTTAAATCACTGTTATCACTTATATCATCGCACTTATAATTCGCGACTCGGAGTAGGTAGGGGTCTCGAAGTGTTTCAATGGCATTGACCTTGTATGAGATAATATTCGAAATAACAAACATCGCCGTGTTGCTAACCAAACCTTCTGTTTACCGCGAGTGGCTTTTCATACCTAAGTGTTAAGTTCAACAGTAAATATGTACTTAGAACGATTATCCTCTAATATTAGAAATCTTTAGACGTAAGTATGTAAATGAACAGGTCCGTTTCTGATTCACGTTATTTTTTAACATCACTAATCTGTACAATGTAATCTGTACGAGGAGCTCGTGGCTTAATAAGAACTGGCACTCGGGTCGATCTTTAGGTAAAGCTGTGCTTGCCTAGGTCGGTCTGTGGATGGGTGACCGCCCGACATACCGAGTTTCCTCCGTGCCTCGGAAAGCACGTTAAGCAGTTGGTCCCGGCTGCCATATATATAGATCTTTGGCAGTCGATAAAGGTAGTCAGTGACCTGAAATTCTGACATCCAGTCTTACCAAAGGGTTTCGTATTACCTAGTGTTAACTGTGTTGTGGGGGTCAGATAGGCAGTCGCTCCATGTAAAATGCTGGTATTCAGCTGCATCCGGTTAGACTGGAAGCCGACCCCAATTTAGTTGGGAAAAGGTTAGGCAGATGATGACTAATCTGTACAATGCATGAGACCCTGGGTTTGTTTCCCGGGTCCATTGAGGTGTAATGTACTACGTACAGTACATTATACCTCAATGCCCGGGTCAGGCAATTGTTATTAGAGTTTCCATAAGTATTTTCTCAGTTGCAGCAGCGGAGTCTGGATTTGTGCCCGGTCATGGTCATGAACCACATGGGACTAAAACTTAACTAGTGAAATTAATGTTGGGTGCACTAGATATACCTAATCCTCTGCCTTACCCTACGGAGACTACAGTCGTGAACCCACACTCCTTTAGAGAGAAACCTTGTGTCCCTTGTGTCCTTGTGTCATCATCATCATCATCATCAGCCTATATTGCACTGCAGGAACCCAGGCCTCCTCTCTAGGAGAGGGATGGGCTATAATCCACCACGCGGGCCCAGTGCGGATTGGTAGATGTCGCATATCTTCGAATTTTTGGTTCTAATATTAATAATTTTTAATAATTTTTCCTCACGATGTATTCCTTCACCGTTTTGAGAGTCTGATGGATCACGCATTGGATTAAAATATTTATAAAATATCAAAAAAAAAATACATGCGTAAGTTGTTGAATTAACCAAAACCAGCTCTTAATTTATCATGCTTACATTATCAATATTACCTATCATATTATTAACGACATAGCTTGACTACAATATGGCACAAAAAAAACTTAAATATAAACTGTATTACACAACAGAATGGAACTAAATCCATCTAGAAGCATCGCGGGGTGCCGGTAGGGTTGCCAACTTTTTTACCCGACATCGGCAAAACCAAAAGGAGAGGTCGTGATTTTGGCAAACCATGTCTGTATGTTTTTAACATTTTTAACACGACGGAACGGAGACGGTATATGCGTTTGGGGTGAGAGGTTGTTTGTTTGTGTGTTTGTTTGTTTGTGTGTTTGTGCAAATACATGTTGCCATTTTTCTCCAAAACTACAAGTCCGATTTTGATGCAGTTTTCAGTTATGGGTTCGGGTTTGATTGGTGCATGTTCTTAGATAGGTGTTACGGTGACAACTCACCAGGGGGCGCTGCAGCAAACATTTTTTGTGCAAATCAAAGTTGCCAGTTTTCTCCAAAACTACAAGTCCGATTTTGATTCAGTTTTCAGTTATGGGTTAAGGTTTGATTGGTGCATGTTCTTAGATAAAAAAAAAATAAAAAAAAAGTAAAAAGTTTAAAAAAAGTTTAAAATAAAAAGCAAAATTAAAAATTTTGAAAAAACCCACTACTGTTAAAAATTAATTGAAAAAAGGATAAAATAACATAAAACACCCACCTTAAAAAAACCCAAGAATGTCCGTCGGGAGCTGAACATTGCAAAACTAGTTCATTTAATGTCAGCCCCCGACGGACATTCTTGGGTTTTTTTTCGTGTCCTTGTGTCGCCCTGTGACATCATCATCATTCTCCCAATTCATTTGGGGTCGACGCAACATTTGTCTTCTTCTTCCATACTTCTGTGTTACTCATCATCCCTTCAGGTACCTCCTTTCTTGCCATGTCAGGCTTTTTTTTCTTCCATGTTTTAGATGAATTTAATACTAAGTACCTACATGTATTGTAACATGACAACATAAAATGTAATCTATATATAAATAAAAAGAGAAGTCCTGACTGACAATATGACTGACTGACTGACTGACTCATCAACGCCCAGCCCAAACCCTTGGATCTAGAAAGCTGAAATTTTGCACAGAGGTTCCATTTAAAATGTAGACAAAGAATAAGGGAGGATTTTTTGGATTTCAACCCCTATTTGAGTTAAATAGGGGATGAAAGTTTGTATGGAAAGACGTTTTTTTTTCACGCGGGCGAAGCCGCTGGCAAAAGATAGTAGGTATATTATATTTTAGTAAAAAATAAAACGTTATTATTATACACATATTTTTATGATAAAACTTACAAGCAGCATATTACAGTACATTTGACAGCCCTAAGTAGGTACTGGTCGTTGGGAGTCAATTGGTCTCATCCAAATTGTAACCACTCTCATCCTTTAAACTTTCCACGATGTCGAGTGCACATGAATTGTAGCGCGACGGGCCGATGGGCCCATCAGCCGCTATTCTTACGAAAATATGTAATTCGATTGTTGTGATGGCAAATATGATTCATTGGTCTTGTTAGCTGTTGGCTTGTGGTCTGGTGGCCATTGTTGTTTGGTTGTTTATTCCGTGTTTTGGAACATCTATGGTTAGAAAAAATTTAATCCGCCTTATATTTCATTATATTTCAGTAGCCTGTACCTCGCCTGTACTAATTGGGTTGTGGAGGTTAGATAGGCAGTCGCTCCTGTTAAATACTGGTATTTAGCTGATTCGCATAGTGGTCCAGTCGTTTCGTAGACTAACTGCAACAAACACACAGACAACAACAACAACAACGACGAAACGGAAAAAAATATTTACAAATAGCTACATAAATGAAGTAAGACTAAACAAATCGACATCACTCCTAATCTCACTCATATACATACACACACACACACATACACACACATACACACACACACGTACACACACAATTACGCACGCACACTCAACTAAGCTCATTCTTGTTTGAATGAGTATTGTGACAGAGTTTTTGTTTTCTTTTTCAGTTTAATTTTAATTATTAAAAAAAAAAAAAAAAAAAAAACACGCTCTTCAATATTGTTTATTTTTCTTCTTCTTCTAAGCATGTCGATGACAATTTCAATTGCATTGAAATTGACATTTTCAGTAACATCCAACAACTCCTACGATATGCAAGCAACAAGACAGGCAGAACTTCGTTTGTGTTTTTATTTATTTTTAAAGTATACTTGTGGCATGTTATTCGATTTAGTACAGTGAAACAATATTGACAAAAATTATTCAATCATAGCTTCAACTCAGATGTAATATGTGAACAGCTGTATCAAGGAAAAAAGCATAATAAACACTTAACTGGAATTAACATCAAGCAGTGTGAATAGACCAATTCTCGGAACGCTAATTTAATTGTGAATAGATTGGGAAAAACAGTACAGAATTAGAACAGCGTGCGTAAGTACTTTGCTGTGTACATTTTTCTTTTGTGGTTTGTAAAACATCAAATGAGTCCTCCCTCTCTGGCCAGAGCGGTAGGGAGTGTCAGACTTCTACTGACTAAAAACCACCCTTGTTCCTTCTTAAAAAACAGTTCTGTTAATTCGAATAGTATAGGTAAGAGGTGCCATATTGTATATTATGAAAAAAAAAACATTTTGTACCTAATTGGTTTCTTGTGTCTATAAATCATGAACTACCTATTCATAATTATGTGATTGCCTTACCAGGTTGTAGGTATTAAAAAGATCACAAGAGCGTAACTGGTAGTACAATAAATAAGTGAATAAACATTGTGAAATACTCACATTTTTAGTGTGATTAATTTCGTCGCCTTGTTCTGTCGCCGAAATGGAGTTAAGTGCATTATCGTACTCACAAAGAGCTATACTTTACATTAGACAATACATCTAATAGATATCATAACTGTAAGCAGGTTACTTTTAAAGCCAATAAATGTAAGTGTAGTTTTAATAAGAGTCAAAAAGTGTATGCAGCTTAGATTCATTGTGATTACAATATGGAAAATAATTATTAAGTGGTCAATAGTTGTAAGAGCTCATAGAACTTTTGAACTTCAAAATTATGACATCGTAATACTGTATCCTAGACTAGGAGTTACGTGACTTACACCCCGGGCCGCACTACGAGTAATACATTATACATATTTAATAGTAGTCAACAGGCTTAAGCCACATAACTTAAAAACCATGATATTTAGGTATTTTTTAGTTAAAGCATTCAATGGTTACACTGTTTAATCTAGGGTAAAAATTTGAACCCTTTACTACAATTTGACACTGATTTATGTTAAATTAACTATTGGACGCGCATCCTTTATTTATTAAACGTCCATAACTTAGAAGTGTATAGTTCTGTGGAATAGCTCCATTGGCCTCCATGGCGACTATTTGACGAAATTATGATCGATAATTTGCTAATGATTAATGTGATATTTATTTTTTATTGTTTAAATAGTAGATTGTACATCAAGTGCATAAAACGCACCATATTGCGGGAGACGTTTATCCAAAACATTTTGAGCAAGCCTATTGCCATCAACCAATCTTATTAGGAGCAAGCCTATTTCCATCAATCAATGTAATTAGGAGCGAGCCTATTGCCATCAACCAACCTAATTAAGAGCAAGCCTATTGCCATCAAGAGATTTAGGCAATGGGGGGATCGATGTAGTTAGGAGCAAGCCTATTCCCATCAACTTTCCTTGTATTCGATTCGTAATGAAAAGCAGTAATCCGTTGTTCTTAGAATACTAACGAAACGAAACGAATTAAATTAAAGAGGTTATTCTATGAAATTGAAGTTGTTCGTGTGGCTGTTGGGCTGAGTACCTTGGTCATCGACGAAGATTTTACTTTATGCTCTAGAGCATAAAACGCGACTTTATGAAACATTATCTATAGAATGGTGAATAGTGATAGAATGGACATTATCTATGAATAGGTTTATAGTACCGTTCCCCCCGGCTGTCATTTGTAGGTCTTTCCGACAGTCTAGCAACCACTCTTACCGTTACCGAAGGGTATATTACCCAGTGCTAACTGGGGGTCAAATAAGACAGTAACTCTATCTATAGAAGATAGAGTTACTGTCTTATTTGACCCCCTATTCAATATCCATTGAATGGGCAGAGATTCTTCTTCCATCTAAGATAATAATACATAGTATTCATCTATTATATATATCTATATAAATAAAAAGAGAAGTCCTGACTGACTGACTGACTCATCAACGCCCAGCCCAAACCCTTGGACCTAGAAAGCTGAAATTTTGCACAGAGGTTCCCTTTATAAAGTAGACAAGAAATAAGAAAGGATTTTTCGAAATTCAACCCCTAAGGTATTTAAATAGGGGATGAAAGTTTGTATGGAAAATCGTCATTTTCACGCGGGCGAAGCCGCTGGCAAAAGCTAGTATACAATACTGGTATTCAGCTGCATCCTGTTAGACTGGAAGCCGACCCCAACATAATTAGAAAATGACTCGGTAGATCATCATCATAAATATCTTTTCAACACACAACACACTTGCTCATAAAGTGACTATAATTTCACGGCAATTAGACACATAATGACACCTATAATCAAACTGTGACTTTTGCATTGCTATTATTCACTAGTGAGTTATAGGGTTTTTTTTCTAATTTTATTGGTTCAGTTGCTACGTTCATAAAAAAGTTTCGATACAAAAAAGATCGTGTTCAATAGTAAAAATTAATTAATGTACTTAGTGCTTGCTCATTTCATGCAAATTTGAATCTAAATAGATAATTTCAACTTGTACGTTTTTACTAAATGAAACTTTCACTCAAATTTTTTTTTTTTTTTTTTTGAATTCTGCTTCATGGCAATCTGTTTTCCAACAATAAGCCACTTCTTTGTCTGATTTCTCAGTTTATGATTTCCTCAAGAGCCATACTTGTATGAAAATTCTTTTCACACGACTCTCCTGTTGTCAAGTGGTAAATCTTTTATGTAGGCTCGGTATGTCACTTCTTTTTAGCCGGGTATGCTGAAGAGCGTCTTCACTCAGAGTGTGTGCCAGTTTGTTTACATGGACGGACAGTTTCTCCTGATATTTCAAGCTGTTTTGAGCTATTTCCTGCCGAACTGTTTTTAGGCCGAGGTCGAGGTATATGTATTTATTACTTATACAATGAGGGATGCCAAACATTGTTCTCAGAGCTTTGGTCTGGAATCTCTCCAGGATATCGATGTTACTGTTGCTGGCCGTTCCCCACAGTTGTATGCCGTAAGTCCATATTGGTTTTAGGCTAGTTTTGTACACTAGCATCTTGCTGTTAGGATTTAGTTGTGATTGGCGTCCCAATAACCAGTTCAGTGACCGCAGTTTTCCATCTAGTTGTTTGCGCTTTGTCCAAATATGTTTCTGCCATGTAAGTCTCCTGTCTAGGTGCATGCCCAAGTATTTTGCGCTATTATCTTGAGGGATAACTTTGCAGTTTAGCGTTACCGGTGGACATGTTTCTCTCCTAAGTGTAAAAGTTACATGTACCGATTTGCTCTCATTGGCTTTAATTCTCCAACGCTTCAGCCACATCTCAACTTCTGTCAGGTGATTTTGCAACTGTGATGATGCCGTTTCTGGGTTGCTATGAGCCGACAGTAGTGCCGTATCATCAGCGTATGTCGCAGTCGTGGTGTAGTCAGTTGTTGGGATATCTGCTGTAAAAATGAGGTATAGTATAGGACCCAAGATACTGCCCTGAGGGACACCTGATTTTATTTCGTGTACTTCTGAAAGATCATCGCTGTACTTCACTTGGTAGCATCTTTTATCTAAGTAGGATTTAAGTATTCGGAATAGACAATGCGGGAGTTGCTTCTTTAGCTTGAACAGGAGGCCGTCATGCCATACCTTATCAAACGCTTGGCTGATATCTAAAAACACGGCAGAGCAATATAATTTGTTTTCAAGGCATCTGCTAATAGTGTCAATTATACGGTGTACCTGTTCAATTGTCCCGTGTTTTTCCCGGAATCCAAATTGGTGGTTCGGTAATACTGTACTTAGATGTTCTTTCATCCTGATAAGCAATATCCTCTCAAACAGTTTTCCAATAACTGGTAGCAGGCTGATAGGTCTGTATGAAGTAGCTTCTTGTGGGGGTTTACCAGGTTTCGGTACCATGACTACATGTGCAATTTTCCATTGCCCAGGGAAATGTTCGAGTCTTAAGCTGGCATTAAAGATGTTAACTAATTTCATTACCCCTTTATGAGGCAGGTTTTTAAGTAATGTGGCATCAATAAGGTCATAGCCGGGTGCTTTACCTTCCTTGAGTTGCCTTATTTCTTTCACAATTTCTTTTGGGCTGGTACTTTTTAGTGGAAGACACATTTGATTCGCAGATTCGAGGTATTCCTTGATTTCCATAGTTTGTTCGGGATTGTTTTCAGGGAGTGGTTGGAAAACTGTTTTCAGATGTTCCGCAAAGATAGTTGCCTTTTCTTTATCTGATCTAGCCCATCCTCCTTTTCCATCATTGATAGGTGATATGTGGATTTTCGGGCGCTTTAGACTCTTGGTAGCTTTCCACAGAGAGTAGTTTGTGTCTTTCGTTGAATCTAGATTTGAGAGATAGTGTTGAATATTATCATTTTCTAGCGTGCTGATAAGGGCTTTGAGTTCATTTGAGAACCTATTGAATGCAGCTTTATCACTTGGGTATCCTGTAGTATGCCAGACTCTTCTCAAACGACGGCGCTCTTTAATATCCTTTGGATATGAGTTATGTTTCAGAGGTTGTCCTTTACCTGTCCTTTTTGGAGTTGCGGAATTGGCAGCATTGTGGATAGTCATATTAAATTGTTCCAGTTGTATTTCAAGTTCTTCTATTGTGTTAATTTTGGTCTTTAGTTCGGTCTCTGTCGTGATTACATTTTTATAGATTTTCCAGTCTGTAGTGTTCAAGTTGTATATTCTTAGGGGCGGTGCTACCAGATTAACTGTTGTAGTAACATTCAGTATAACTGGTGTGTGGTCAGATGTGAGATCTATTCGTGGTTCTATGTGTAAGTAGTTACTATCTATGTTTTTAACAATAAAAAAGTCCAATAAGTCTGGGATCCCCAATTTAAATGTTTAGAGTTCCAGTCTCCTGCACATATGAATCTGTTGCCCAGTGTAGAAAAATATTTTGCGAAGTCGTTGGCAGATATAGTATGTTTTGGAGGACAATACACAGCGGAGAATACCGTTCTGTTCTGAGAAAAGTTTCTAGTTCTTGACGTCGTTCCGTCAAGCCGTTGGCGTTCCAAGTGACTACTTGGAGGTTTCGGGTCATTTTTTAACCAGGCTGCTGACTAACTGGACCATGCGGTCCATCATTTTGTCCATGATTTTTTCCATCATTGTCAACATTGAATGTTGTAGTTTTTCAAACATAATGTCCATTACGTCATTAAGGTCGGTCAAGTCGTTCTTTGTGTCTTGTTGAGTATGTTTTTTTGTTTTCGTTGCTTCTGAATAGGTTTTAATTAAGTTCTGATTATCTGTGCGGTTAGACTTAGAACCCGGGTGGCGATCTGAGTTTTTGATCTCTACATTGTTTGGCATTGGTTTTTCTTTTGACTTAGAGTCTGATTTAAGAATTCTTTCTCTATACTGTTTGTACACTTTGCATCCTTTGTAACTAGCGGGGTGTTTTTCGTCACAGTTCGCGCAAGTAGCCTCAGTGTCTGGTGTTTTAGTACATGTTGCTGTAGGGTGATCGCTACCGCATTTAACACAGCGATAGGGCCTAAAACATTGGTTCTTGGAATGCCCAAGTCTCTGACATCTCTTACATTGAATGATTTCCTTTTTCTTATACGGGGCCTCAAAAGTAATCTTCATGTTATTCAAGTATTTCACATCGAAAATGGCTTTGTTGTTTAGCTTTGGTTCTAAATTGACATAAAATACAGGCAACGGTTCCTTTGTACCTCGATGTCTGATATTGACTATTTGTCTTACTTCATGTCCAATATCATACAATTCTTTTGAGATTTCTGTGGTATTTTCTGATGCGTGGAGTCCGCGTAGTACTACTCTGTATGCTCTCTCACTTTTAAGCTGGTAAGTATAGTGTGAGATATTATTGGCAATGAAGTTCTCTCGAATCGTTTTGTATGTCTGGATGTCTTTAGGTATGATTTTTATGACGTGTCCAGATCTAAGTGTGGTCATGAGGTAAAGATCGCTTTTTACAAATTTGTTTAGTACATCCTTAAGAGAATTTACATTAATTACGCCCGTAACAAAGATGGGTTCTGGCTTTGGTACATATACTTTATCTGTATTGTTGGTTTTATCCGTAGGCTCCATATCAAGTAGTTCAAAACTATTGCGTGTAGGGATCACAAAGTCTGGGGAATTTTTCTGTTTTTTATTCCCGTCGTTGTGAATTGGACTTGTTTCTTTCCTTTTCTTTCTTCTGGTGGGAATTTCATCCCTTTGCCATTCTTCATGGTCTGAGGTTATGTTGTCACTGGCCGATTGGGTCTCGGTCTGTGAATCCAGATTGTCTTTCTCCTTGTTTTGTTGGTTGTAGTTAAAGTCATTAAGTTGTTGGGAGAGACGATGTAGAGTAGAGTTGCTTCTGTTCCGAGTGAAAATGCTTTCATGCAAAGTTTGTTGGATCATGCTGTTAGGGTTGGTCGGTTTTTTAGAGTTTGGTAGAGTTTGTTGGTTGTTTGTAAATACAAACAACCAACAAACTCTGTAGTAAATTTGGTTCATTTTATTCCCACGAGTAAGGCCGATATAACAGGTCGCTAGGAAGGTGACGGCTATTCTCCCTAGAAGGCTAATACAACGACGTTTGCCAGGTCCGTCGATGTGGAATCGTTTGCGACTGGTCTCCCACCAGCCATGCAGTCTCTTGGCACGAATCTCACCGTAGACTTAGGGTGATTTTTTATAGAAGTTGTCTTCTTCATAGTCCGGGCAATTAAGCCAAGACTACCGATCCTGCAGGCATCGCTCACAGGGTTGCGGTTTGTGGGAGTCATTTCCTACTCTCACTGTTAGACCAAGCTGGTTAGGCTGGTTTGGTCGGGTTAATTTACCACCGCCCGAGACCCGGTGTTGTTATTCATTTAGCACCACCCAGGGGGCACGTGTAGGGTAGTGGTTTGGTAGTTCCTACGGACGCGAATAACTCTGCCCCCACTCAAATAATATAACTTTTATTTTCTCTGTAATAAAGAAAACTTTTTCCTCATTTTATACGTGGCTAAAACTCTATCGCGCTCATTCATTTAGTCTGTGGCCGATCGTCATTGTTACAGAATGACCATTTTAAGTGTGAATTTCATGGTGGCGCCACTGGTCAAGAAAAATGCATCGCTACGTCAAACTTAGTACATTTATTTTAGTTCCGTGTTTTCCCGCATGCAGAGACAAGTTGGTCGAACTGTAGATGCGCGCGCATAGGAAAACCGATTAATTTTTCCCGCCATTGTATTTTGATGGGTTGACACTCCAGAGGTTAACTGTTGAAGATGACTTTTTAGTATTATTTTCTTCACAAGTGTGTTGAAAAACGTCGTATGATACACGTGTGTAATGATGATTACCGTCCTCGACTTTCTTAAGACCCTCACCTGACGGCTCGGGTCTCAATGGTGCCTCAGCGGTAATCCCCAACGTTACACACTTGTACCATAATGTACTATTATTCAGTAAGATATTATATTTTAGATATTTATTTCAATAAGCCCCAATATCCTACTTCCTACTAATATAATAAACGCGAAAGTTAGTATGTATGTGTGTATGTTTGTTACTCTTTCACGCAAAAACTACTGAACGGATTTGGATAAAATTTGGTACACAGATAGTTTATAACCTGGATTAACACATAGGACAGTTTTTTATCCCGATTTATCTTCCCGTGGGATAATTTCCGAGTTGTAGCGGGCGAAGCCGCTTGCAACACATAGTTTATAATTTTAGTAGGGATAGTAGGGAGATTTATTTCAATAAGTAGGTACCTAATGTTAAGAAATCACCAGTCCTTTTTCCATGATTGACTTCACTTAAGGCTCGTTGCACACAGGCAGATCCCAGGGGCGTATATGCAATTGTGCCATTTATTAACAAAGCAGAGTTCACGAAGCAATTTGTTTTTGTCCATTGCTTACGTCCTGTTGTCTCCGTGTGCACTGTACCTAAACTGACCGCGAACAAGTACCCATATAAAATACTCATTTTTTAGTCAACTGCCTCCGTGGTCGAGTGGTTTAGGCGTTTGCCTTGTGACCCGGTGGTCGTGGGTTCGATTCCCACGGGAAGCATACTTTGTAAAGTTGTTTCCAGTTTGGTTAGGACATTGCAACCTTGAATCACCTGATTGTCTGATAAAAAGATGGTTCCGTGCTTCGGAAGGCACGTATAAGCCGGTGGTCCCGGCCGCCAAACGGCGGTCGTCAAACCATGTCAGAGGCCCTTGCGACGGTTTAGAAACTCTGCCCACACGATAAGAAGAAGATTTTTGAGTCGTAAACTAACTATTATTTGAGTATTAAAAAAGCAGTGATAATCCAGTAATGTGATCGTTGCATCGGACTGACAAGTCATAGGTTTCGAGTTCGTATCAAGACACGCACCTATGTATTTGGGATTCATGTGCATTTTGTTTAATTATCACTTGTTTCGATGAAGGAAAATACCGTGAGGAAAGCAGCTTGCCTGAGAGAGACTTTGGTTGTGTCTTTAGAGAGACTTTTTTAGTCTTTTTTTCCTACCTACTTTTCTCGATGGCATGTAAAGCCAAGTCAGAGGCCGATGGGCGGCATAAAAACTCTGACACCAATTAAGTCACTAACCATTCGACGAAGAAGAAGAATATTTCAGTATTTAGAAACAAAGAAAATATCCAATAGCAAGATAACATTATTTAGTAGGTAGATAGAACGTTTCAAATTTATATAAAGACTCAAATTAATTAAAATTTTGTAGGTAAGTTAATTTTAATTGATATCTTACAACACAGATAATGAATTGAAATTGACGTGCAAGATAATAAACAAAAAATTCAATTATCAATTTTATTCATACCAACACGATTTGTTATGATTTGTAGACATTGATAAGAGCAAGTATTTTGTATGACTGTTTGGGGTTCTTTCCGTTTCGTTTACTGTTATATTTTCAATGATACCGTTTGCTGATGTACAGTATTGCCATTGATTCAACGTTTTATTTAAAGTTCGAATGAATCTGTTTATCCTAGGCAAGCGTGCTCCACCCTAGGCCGCGTCATCTTTTCACATCGGGCGAGTTCTAAACGCAAGCCTATTCAGTATAAAAAAACACGTTATTCGTCATCTGTTTTCCACTGCTGGGCGAAGGCTTCCATTGTCTCCTTTCATTCATTTCTATCCAGTGCTGTTTTTGCCCAATCTACTCATACTTATTTAAGTAGGTATTTATTTATTTTATTTTAAAGAAAGCTTACAGACTAATAATATAATTATAAATATCATGCATAAGTTTGCACATTTGCTTATTACAAGCTTCCACATGTATAGACACATATTATACTAATATACTAAAGCGTAATTTTATTTGTTTTGTCACCTTGAAAAACACTGTTTGCATTTGATAGCTCAATTTTTGAGGAAGGTTAAATAACTTAACACCATGCTACAACCTTTAGGGCGGGTGAAAACACAGGGTACCGTTAGTCTTTGAGTTAGGAAGGTTGAAAGTTATTAACATCATGCTACGACCTATGGCGGGTGAAACCACAGGGTACGTTATAGTCTTTGATATAAGAATCGACTCCATCCCTCCATCTCCTCCAGGGCATATCGTATTGCCACTGTCTGCTGCTATATAGTCTCTTTCCATTGATATCACTTTTTATATGAATGCACCTTTGTGTTGTCACTACAATAGGACTTGTAGTTTGCAATTAGTCTTGCCTTTATACTCATTTTACGCTCTATTTCTCATGAACATCATAATTGGTTATGGATGATCTGCGGCCCTTTGTGATCACAATGATTTTGTGGGAAAGCTCTCGATGTGTCAACGTTGTAATCCATAGCTATTTATAATCTTGACAGGATGAAAATGATAAAGAATGAAGAGTAGATAATTTCAAGGTTTCGAAGATACCGAAGATATCGGCGGATGAATCGATCATGAAGATCATTTAAGACAAACATGATCTAAACAAGTAATAAATCTGATTGAAATCTAAACCTTTGAGCAATTTTTGTTTGGTTTTCTATAGTTGGGAAAAAGCTTTATGATTTCAGAGTTTGTCGCAAGCATCAGTGCCATTTTCATTCTGTAACGGTGTCGCGTTGTTGTGTGACTGCTGGGTATGAGGTCGTGGGTTCGATTCCAGGGTTGGGCAAAATATTAATGACTTTTCCGCCAGGAATCCACGGAGTCTGGATATTTGTGCCCGGTTGATGGAAAAAAACTCGCCCCGTATTACATCATCATCATCATCATCATCAGCCTATATTGTTCCCACTGCAGGGATTCAGGCCTCCTCTCTAGGAGAGGGAGGTCCGTATTACATGAATCGTAAAAATAACTGATTAAATGTGGGAGCACTATTTGGTTCGCCTACAGTCCTACACCAAGACAGTTTGAAATAAATTAAGGCAGATGATTTTAAACTGAATAAAGTTTGAAGAATGTACATGAATAAGAGAGATAGGTCAGTGATAATATAACTTTAAAATGATGAAACACTTTTTTATCAACTTGTGCAGAAACTGAGTCATTTCACGTGTCCATCACATTCATTATCTACTCAGAATAACAAATTCCTGTATTGATAACAATCGGATGATCGAGTTAAGAGGTCGATAGATATAACCTGATAAAAGATTCTAATGGAATTAGACTTATGGATGATGTAAATTCTGTTATTATCTCAATCTACGATAACAAAATAAAATAAACTAACCTTAAAACAAACTAACTATAAAAGGGCATCGAAAAACTCCTCCTCAACGCTGTCAGCGGATAAAGTACCCAAGAGCCTGGCAGCGTTGCCGCGTTGTATGGCAACACTTATACCTGGCCAAAGAAAAAGCCAGCCCTTGGGTCGGAGGAAGCGTCAACAAGGCGTTTTTCGTTATCTACGATAACTATATGAAAATAACATTGTTTATATAATACATTTTAATTAAATTTTGATGCAGATCCCACCCCCACAAATATAGTTATGCTTTTTTATGCTAAATTTTTTCTGGAAAAGCTGTTTTGAGATGGGGTTTCCATCATCACAATTTATTTGGAGTCGGCGCAGCATAAATTCTTCTTCTATTATTCTGTATTACTCGTCAGTTACCTACCTCCTTTCTAGCCATTCTTCGCTTTCACACAGTCCATCCATTATTTATTTGATGTTCCTCTACTTTTATAACTACCTACATTCATATTCAACATTTTTCTCATGACATTTTCCTAATTCCTCCGCATCACATGTTCATAATACAATACCCATGAATTACCTACCACTGTCACATAACTTTCATGAAAAGAAAATCAGCAGAAAATTACGAACTTTTATACAAGCAAACAAGACAAAATCCGTAGTGTTCACTTTCGTCACAAACAACTCTTGTGGATCATTTCAAGCTTCTAGATCCAGTAGTCAAGGCATAGTCAGTCAGTGAATATTCATTCAGGTGATTTTTATTGTTACACTGTATGGTATTCAGTGTACCCAACAATAAAAATCGCCTGGATCGTTAAACTGTTACCATGCAACTATCGTGCTGATATTAAAAAAAATAGAAGTTGCACGGCTACTCCATATGACTAAACGGGTTCGAAGCAATTACGACAGATATACGACGAAAACACATGAAATGGATATAAAACTCCATTAGGTACCTATAATTATACGTAGGTTATCACAAAAAACGAAAACACCAAAAACACATTAGTGAACTTAAACGTCCCGACCAAATCAGTGAAAATCTAGAAGCTTCCACGATGCAATCACAACGTTCAAGAAAAGCACATACAAACGCATAGCACCCGATGTCTCTAGAACTTTGATCGCTTCATCCTCCTCATTCGCAATTCTGTCAATTAAATAATCCTGAGATACGAATTGTGTCTGTCCGTGACCTCTGTGGCTCTGGGTATATAAGGATGAGTCTGTACCACAGCCGCCAGTTTATCTCTGACTACCGTCCAAGCACCAGAGGCGTATACTTAATTTTTTTTACCAAAAAATATTTTAGTAATTTCCAAAATGTTCAAATATTTCGTTTTATTCGCTGTCGCTGCCGTGGTGGCGGCTGATTCTCATGATGGAGCCTGCCCTGAAGTCAAGCCGGTTGAGAACTTCAACCTTACAGCCGTGAGTATAGACGTTTTTATCGATATTTTTTGTATTAGTATGACGTGATAATTATAATTATATTGTAAATCTAGTTCACCACAGATATTTTTTAATTCAAGTGCAACGAGTACACACACATTTTATGTTCAAATTATCTTTTCATGATATAATTTTCACCGAGTTTATGTAATTCGGTTGCCGTATTCACGATGGGCGGGCGTTTTGGGGGACTGTCTTGTGTAGGTAATTGATGTTCAAAAGTATTGATTTTGAAACTAGTTTGGATAGGTACATTACTTTTGTTTTTTTAAACTCCTATGGAACATCTCAAGAAAAATTATAGACTCGTTGGTACCTCTGCTCCAGCATTTTTATTCTGTATACGGTTCGTGCTTTACGCAATACACATTATACGAAATTGAGATTAGTCAAAATATAATTTATATTGTTGCTTACGGGTTTAATCCGCGTTGAAATCGTACATTACCTCTCACGGGACCTTACCCTAGTTGGTCTAAGTACCTTTTTTTTTGGGATGTGGTAAATCATCAAATAACTCCTCCCGGAGTAACAGACTTCTACTGACTAAAAACCACCCATGTTTCTTCTTAGCCCTGTGTGTCGAGGTTTTGATGGAAGATGTTTCTGCCATAAAGGTGTGGATAGGTAACAGACAGACATAACTGGTTTTTGTTTTTGCATAGCAACTCGAATTTCGCAGGATTAGGCAAAATATAATCTCCTATTAACTATTCAATTTTGCATCATTGCGATAAGAACTTTGTTTCTATATTTATAATTTCAATATTAATTTGTTTTATTTTATCTTAAATAAAACTTTCAATGTAAACATCCAAAATTTTATTTGTTTAACATATCATATGAACACGCCTGTAAGGGGTAGGCAGGCGTGTACAGTCAGCAGCACCAATATGTATACACTTAACAACGTTTAGAAGCAATTTTCGCCTACTGTATTGATTTCATTTTCATGTTACGTAACGAAACTTATATTCTGGTAATTATCGCAATCCAGGTAATATCTCAAAGTTGTAAACATTATTTCACGAGAAATTCGCGTTTGAATTTTGCCAAATGTAAACATATTATTATTGCTCGTGTACCTATTAGTATTCCCACATTTCGCCTGTGTGTTTGGCTTTTGTTATGTTAGTAATAGGGCTAAACATATTGCCATCAAAAGAGCACAAATCTAGACTCCGTAGTTACTACTAAAAATTTCTTGAAAGTAAATCCCAATAACACTTTGTCCGACCCTAAAATCTAACCCAGGACCTCATGTTCATTCGCACTTGTGGCCACTAGACCAAAGAGCTAGGTTAAGTTATGTTTTTCCTTATAATGAAAAAAATGGTAAAGTTTCTTTGAATTCCAAATAGACTTTGTCATTTAAATTATCGTTTCTCCTTTATTGGTTTTGTTTCGTAATCGTCATAATGTCAACAACTATAATATTTCCCTACCTTGTTATCGTCATATACCTATACAAATAACAGTTATTTAACGTTATACTTATAATATGACTGTTGCTAACGGGATAGTCCAAGATTGAAGAAGAGGTGTGGTCATGGTGGTTCGATAATATGATTACTATTACTTACATACTTTTTAAATGACTGTACCTACTATAATTATGAAGCGTTTGGTGATTTCATAATCTGACTTTTTTAATAGTAAAAACTTATGAATGTTCCCATTTGCTGTATAAGTTTATGCATTATGAGTTTTATTGCATTAGAGTACCCTAATTTCCATATTTATTCAGTCTGAAAGTGGCGCCGGTGACTGAAATGTTGTGTGAAAATCGGTTGTCGTGGTATGGGCATGTGATGCAGAGGAATGAGGAGAATGTAGTGAGGAAGGTCTTGGATATGAATGTGGATGGGTATAAGAGAAGAGGAAGACCAAAGAAACGATGGATGGACTGTGTTAAGAATGATATGGTAAGAAAGGAGGTGTCTTATGAGATGACGAGAAACAGAGAAGTATGGAGGAAGAAGACATGCTGCGCCGACCACAAATGAATTGGGATAAGAGAATAATGATGATTTGTTCAGTTTCCTAATCATTAATTTTATCGACGTATCAGTCTCAGCCCTACCATCTTCATTTTGTCAATAGAAAACCTCATCCGTATTAGGCTGAGGCTACAGTAGGCAGCGATTTGCGATGCGACTGGAAGAGCGAAACGAGAAAAACATGGTATGGCTACATTACAAGCGAAATTCCGGCGTATATTCTTCAATTTCGCTCATATGTTGATGTAGCCGATGCCGTGATTTCAGTAATGTTGTTCCTATCGCATAAAGAAATCAAAGATCGCTAGTAATATTTGATGTACGGTGTAGCCATATATGTGAGCTTTCATTTACTTGTTTTAATCGCTCATGTGTCGCAGGTCGCGTCGCGGCCTAATGTAGCCTCAGCCTTAGGTAGGGTTGCTCTTATCACTATTTATAATATTGTGAATGTGAGGATCATGTGGGTCTTTCTTTAATTTTAACGACTGTCTGGCAGTTTGAGTACTATAAGCGACCCACCCAAATGTCCTTTCTTTGGTACTGTTCGTCGTGACGTTGAGCTCCTTGCGTTATAAGTTGAGCTCCACGATAACTGACAAATGCTTGCACTGACTGGACGGGTCCACTCAAATCTGTGTGGTGATTTCTTCAAAAGACCATCTCAGACACTAATCTGCATAGTCTTCATGTATTTTATTATTTTTATATTGTGAATGTGAGGACCGTGTGGGTTTTTATGTAATTTTAACGATTGTCTGGCAGTTTGAGTATTCTATGCGACCCACCCAAATGTCCTTTCTTTGGTATTGTTCGTCGTGACGTTGAGCTCCTTGAGTTATAAGTCGAGCTCCACGATAACTGACAAAAGCTTGCACTGACTGGACGGGTCCACTCAAATCTGTGTGGTGCTTTCTTCAAAAGACCATCTCAGACGCTAATTTGCATAGTCTTCATGTGTGTATTATACCAAGATTATGTCTGTACCTTCAACATATTGTAAACCCAAACGATTTTAAAAGAGTGTCCATGAAGTTTCTTGCCATTCTTCTCATGAGACCAACGCTTTGGAATGGGCAACTACAGTACAATCACGAGTTATTATGCCTTGTGACTGGGACTGTAGCTTAGTTTATTTAGCTTCAGTAGTTTACTGCCGCACTCGGAGAGCTTCAGTGGTTGCTTGGGACGTCGCTTGGTAAAGGTTTTTGGCAGTTTTGTCATACAAAAGTATGTCAAGCCTTTGCTGGGTGGCGGCTTGAGTAATCGTTGGATATCTCTGAGTGCCGCAGTTAGTTTAATTCGACTATTCAAAAGTGCCTGTAACGGCCTACTTGAAATAAATGCTTTGAATTTTGAATTTGAATTTTATAGAAAAAAGTTGTCCCACTCCTCAGTTTCCAATAATGATGGGTTAAAAGACTCTACTAACTAAAGCCGAACGTACACTAGGCAACTGAGTGCATGCTTGTTGTGGTCTATATTTTTATATTTAACCGACTTCCAAAACCGGCCAAGTGCATGTCGGACCACGCACAATATAGGGTTCCGTAGTTACCCATCAAAATGTGTGAACTTACTAAACTGATTGACCACTCTACCTACCTGCCCCCGAACGATGAGTTTTATTGTAAAAATAAACAAACTTACATTTGCAGTTTTAAGACCTGCAGTCCCATAGGTACATTATGTATAGGAAACATTTTATACAAGTACATTTTATAAGCTAGTCGACTATTACTTCTAAACTTAAATGATATGGAACAAGGGTTCCGTACCATCGTACCATCGTAACTTGGCCAGTTTTTTATTAACTTATTCCGCTTTATTCCAAAAGGTAGATAAACCTGGTTTAACTTAGACTTGGTTTATCTCGCATGCTGTCACTTTCTTTTGAATATTATTGAAGTGAGACGTCATGCGAGATAAACCAAGTCTAAGTTAAACCAGGTTTAACTACTTTTTGTAATAAGGCGGATTGAGTTTTGACTGCCTCGTTGGGCTGGTGGTCGCAATCACGACTGAGCACGGGGCCCTAGGTTCGATTACCGGGTCGGGCAAAGTGTTACTGGATTTTTCCATCAACGTTTCCTCAGTTCCAGCCACGGTGTCTGAATTTGTGCCCCGTTGACAGCAATAGGCTCGCTCCCATACATGGGACTTAAATATAACTTGCAAAATGTGGGTACACTATGAGGCACACCTCTGCCTAACCCTCCGAGCATTACAGGCGTGATGTTATGTGTTGAGTCATTTCTACTATTTAGCAAACAGTTTATACCTCGATTAACTAAACTAAATAACCAACCCACCTTTCAAATCAGCAGAGGGTGAACCGCGGAACAACAGACCACGTCACGTAAATACAAGATCAAGGCCAAAGCAATTTGACCTTAATCCATTAAACTATTAAACCTTGCTGATTCACATACAATAAACTAATCAGCCGATAAACGGTGATCAATTAGGTAGTTAGTTACGGTGCGTCTGCTCAGACCGCGGAATTGAATGATTCGAGGTGACCTGCCGACACAAAGTTGTGAACAAACCGTGAAGGACGAATGGAATTTACTTGCATTTTACATTATGTCATAGTTTTAGTATAGTTTCTGGACCTGAGTCACCATTTGCCTAGCCTTTTTCCAATTATGTTGGCTTCCATTCTAGTTCCAGCTTAAATACAGTTGAATACCAGTATTTTACATGGGGTGACTGCCTATTTGAACTCCACTTACATAACGGGTGATTTTTTAGGAGGTATAGTTTTGATTTTCAAAAAAATCACAAAAAATTGAAATATTTGATGAAATCTTTATTGGAATCGATAGAACGATCAATATAATTTAATGTTTGAAGATGATTTCATGCAAATGCTGGCCGCGGCTCCGGTTTAGATGGCCCATTCGCAAGGCCCAATTTCGGCACACTCTCTCCAACATATCAGCCGGTATATCACGAATAAATGCTTCAATATTGGCTCCCCGTGCGTCAATCGTTGCTGGTTTATCCCTGTAGACATGAGCCTTAACATGGCCCCACAAGAAATAGTCCAAAGGCGTTAGATCACACGATCTAGGCCTGATCTAGGCGGCCAATTGACGGGCCCAAAACGTGAGATAAACTGTTCACCGAAGGCGGCTCTCAATTGGGCCATTGTTTCGCGTGCCGTGTGGCATGTGGCACCGTCTTGTTGAAACCACATGTCAATTCTTCCATTTTGGGCAGAAAAAAATCGCCAATCATCACACGGTAGCGGTCGCCATTCACAGTAACGTTTCGGCCATTTTTTTTTTTTTATTATAAATGGGCTTGCTCTTGACCTCAATCTTGCCCTAAGGCCAGAGATGATGTCGACGATGGAACGAGCTTACCCAGTAGAAGCCTGTTTACTCGCGACTTAAACAGATTAGAGTTATATGAACTCGGAAAAACGGACGCAGGCAGGGAATTCCACTCCTTGGCTGTGCGCATAATAAAGGACCCAGCAAAGCGTTTCGTTCGAATGTGTGGAATGTCGACTAGGTATCGGTGATACCCTGCAGTACGTCTAGTCTCCCGATGGAAGAAGGGAGATGGTGGGATCAGCTCGTGGAGCTCTTGCGCACACTCTCCGAAGTACAGTCTGTAGAAGACCGACAGACATGCGACTTTGCGACGGTGGGCCAGGCTTTGTAGCTTGTTAACCAGCTTATCGTCACCAATTAGCCTCCTGGCTCTGCGCTCTACAGAGTCAATTGTGGCAAGCTGGTATTTGGCTGAGCCATCCCAAAGGTGACAGCAATACTCCATGCCAGACCGGACTTGAGCTTTATATAATACTGAAAGCTGTCCAGGCTTGAAGTACCGCTTAACCTTGTTTAGGATGCCCAGCTTTTTCGCCGCAGTTTGAGCTTTCGACTCGATGTAGGCGCCGAAGTTCAGATTCGCGCTCAACTTCGTGCCAAGAAGCTCGAGACTGTCAGTAACTTGTACAGACGCACTCCGGAAAGTAGGGGCCAGATTAAACGGACTCCTTTTGGCGGTGAACAGACACACTTGCGTTTTGGTGGCGTTGAAATCTACCAGATTCTCGTCACCCCATTGCCATTGTCGTCTAATCGTCAAATTCAATAATTTGCAAGCGTTGTTCGTTCGTAAGTCGATTCATGGTTAAATTATAGACCAAACTGAACAAGTTAGACAATGACACAAGACACGATTCACGCGTGATCTGTCAAAAACAGTGTTGCCAAAAAGATACCAGCAAAAAAATCACCCTTTAGTTAGTACTGGGTACTACCTACGTCACCCGTTGGTAATACTGTTTGTCAGACTTTCAGGCCACTGACTACTAAATATGACTGACTAGTGGTATATATTAAGTATATTTTCGGAAGAAGCTTCATTCATTCTAGTAGAAAACAATTCATCATAATTATATTATACAGCAACGGATACCAAACGTTGTCACAGGCCTCCCAGCAGGTGGACCGACGACATCGTGAGAGTCGCGGGCAGCTGGTGGATGCAAACGGCATGCTGCCATTCTGTATGGCGTTCTATGGGGGAGGCCTTTGTCCAGCAGTGGACGTCTTATGGCTGATGATGATGAGATACCAAACTGTGCAGTCTTTTTCAAGGTAACCTTTACCAGAAATCTAATAAATCTTCTCTTTTCAGTACCAAGGCCTCTGGTACGAGATCTCGAAGCTGCCCATTGCTTCAGAAGGCAGGGGCGCCTGCGGGCAGGCTGAGTACACTTTGAACGGTGATGTGGTCACCGTGAAGAACTCCCACGTTCTCGACGGTGAAAAGAAGTTCATCGAAGGAACTGCCAAATACGCTGCTGACGCCAACGAAGCCGCCAAGTTCGTTGTCTCTTTCAAGTTCGGAGGTAAGCTATGTTCCTTAACATACCTTTCTTTTGTATGGTAAATGGTTTACCGATGGGCCAGAGTCGTCACGCAATGGGTGCCAGAAAACCGCTGTTGTCGCCGAGGTAGGCCTAGAAAACACTGGCGTGGCGACTTAGAGGCTTTTGTGCGAGATTTGCCGGAGAAAACCGCATGGTGAAAAGCGGGGAAGGCTATGGGGGAGAGACCAGCAGTACGACAATATAAGCTAATTATTATAAATGGTATATCTGATGGGTCATATCTGTTTAGTGTCGGGCAGAGAGCACTGTCAGACTCTTACTGACTAAAGCCACACGGTGTACTTCAACTACCTTCAGGCATTACACAGTTCGTCACGCTGCTACGACAATATAAGCTAATTAAAAATGGTAGATCTGATGGGTCATCTCTGTTTTGTGGCGGGCAGAGAGCACTGTCAGACTCGTACTGACAAAAGCCACACGGTGTACTTCACCTACCTTTAGTTGGAGCTTATACGCAGTTGGTCACGCTCCCCTGAGTAGAAGCTCTAATTACCATGACATAATACAATTGTTACATTTTACGCGTTACAAACCTCATTGTTATAAATATTAGGTTTCAAGGTTTTCACTTAAATAGAATACAGTATAGGATACATTTTGACACGAGTACCATGGATTCAGTACATGATTTGTCACTTAACAGCGTTGGCATTGACTTTTGAATAAGGTTTCGTACCAGGTAAAATGTCAACAATGTCAAAATCTATGGAACAGTAGGTAGTTCTTATTTTACTTCTACGTAATCGACAGTCATACGCTTTTAAACTGGCATGCTCACTTACATAAACCGGGTTAGTAAACATGCTAAATATCCCGGTTTTGAGAACAAAACAATTTAAGTATATTGGGGACTAAAATTCTATATTAAAATCCATGCATAAAGTTTGTTTCACGATGTATGTGTGTTACCAAATTCATGCTAAATAGCTGAAGAATAGTTCATTTAATACTTATCTTAAATTACACAACTTTCGTGAACACTGGTGCCACTAAGTGCATGTTTACGTACAGGCGGCGCGTCGCGCGGTGCGTGCTGCGTTTTTAATTCAAACACATGGCGATGTATGAAAAAGTTAACGATTTCAAACTTTCATTTTACGAGAAGCGATTTTTCGCTCGTTACTTTAAAATGCAGCGTTAGTTGCGGTGGACCCGTCTCTCAGTAAATTATTAAAAAAAACACGAGACGAGCCTTCTGCACGCGCCGCGCGACGCCCCGCGTCTCCGTAAACGAGCGCTTATACTACAATGCTGTAAGCCTTAATCGGGGAAATACCTAGCCTAGTAAGCCTAAATCCATTTTTTTAAGCTTATCTTACTAAGGCATTCATATAAATCTGGATTAGTGTTAATGATAATGCATTCTTACTGATTTAAAATTATCTACTCAGATAATAATTTAAATTTTTCGGATTTTTGTGAATTGTAAACTGTCTTCAAATGTGTACAATGATTGAAATGGTATCTTACATATCTAAGTTGTATTCTTTGAAAGTAACGTTGTATTGTACTGTATTGTATAATGGGGCAAGGCAACTCTACGCCAAAATGCTTGTTTAGCGTACGGAGAAAGTAAACGTTATGATTTTCTTCCAGATTTCGTCTCTGAATCTCCCCTGCTCATCCTTGCCACCGACTTCAATACTTACTCCATTGCCTACAACTGCAAGTACAACGAGAAGACCAAGACCCACAACGGTAAGTGCACATTTTAACGACCATCTGTTTCCTTCTTCAGATTTTAGAAAGAGATACCATTACAGCAAGTTTGCCTAATGGATTTTGGCATCTTTAGTTTCAACCGCTACTAATGAGCATGAGGTTCCAGATTCGATTCCGGGTTGAGCAAAGTGTTATTGGGTTTTACTTATAGGTTTTTTTTCGTAGCGACTTGCAAGTTGCAATCCTAATTGGTGCCTTGTTGATAGCAATCAGCATGCTTAGTGAAACTTTAACTGACAAATTGGCTGTACTTGGTATAGGTACACCTCTGTCTAACTAACCCCTCGGGCAGGTATCATGTTATTATGTGACTAAAGTAAGCTAGTTATTGAAAATGCTCGATGTCACTAATGAGGTTGAAGTCTCTTTCCGAATATGTCTCATCACGACTATGAAGCCTTGGAATCCGCTGTCATTAAGTAGATCAAGGGCTCAATGTATCTATCTTATCACCAGCAGAATCTACCTGTATCGATAGTCATTTGTTTGTTTTAGCTTGTTGCCATACAGGTAAAATATCGTTAGGAAACCAGTTTGTCGAAAAATTCTTATCTACAAACCTGCACTGGGTTTTCATGCCTTCCCAGTAGTGGGACCATACAAGGCTGATTAAACATGAATTATGTATTCAAGTACAAAAGTCTGTTCAAGTTTTGATCATCATTCTCCTGCCCTTATCCCATTTTTGTCATACCTATTATTGGAATCAAATATAACAGCTCACAACTTAGGACCCAGTAATATTAATGACAATAATATCCGTGGTGCTAGGCAACTGGGCTTATCCTAGTTGTATACGTCCCTGTGTGCCTATTGGCCTTGTTCTGTTCTGTCTCCTGCTGATATGGAGGGAAGTGGAAATTATGCATTTTCCTACTCCTCCGCTATACTTTTCTGATTAATTTCGTTGCGGGATCCAAGAGAGTTAAATCATTTCTCTAGGACTTCGTCGAGCTTCATTGTCTCGGCGCTTTTCTTGTGGTCGCCACTGTTGATTCTGGCTAACAGGAGTTACAGTGGTTTGGGAATAGTGTGGCGGGATTGTCCTAATTGAAAATGCCCTTATCGGAATTTATAATGGGTAAGCACAGCATGTCTTCTTCTTCCCCACTTCTCTGTTACTGGTCATCTCAGCAGCCACCTTCTTTCTAGCGATATCATCGTTCACACAGTAGATACTTCCACCGTTTCTTCCACATCCACATTCATACTCAACATTTCTCTACGTTTCTGCTAAAGCTCTTAGTGCGTGTTTATGTACAGGCGGGGCGTCGCGCGGTGCGTGCTGCGTTTTTAATTCAAACACATGACGATGTATGAAAAAGTTAACTATTTCAAACGTCGATTTTACGAGAAGTGATATTTCGCTCGTTAGTTTAAAATGCAGTGTTTGTTGCGGTGGACCCGTCTCTCAGTAAATTAATAAAAAAAAGCACGAGACGAGCCTTCTGCACGCGCCGCGCGACGCCCGCGCGTCTCCGTAAACGAGCCCTTAGGTTTTTTAGGTCTTTTCAAATAATAATAATAATAATAATATTCCACAACTATCACACAACGCCATCTAGTCCCAAGCTAAGCAGAGCTTGTGTTATGGGTACTAGACAACTGATAAACATACTTATATATTTCTAAATACATACATATTATAGATAAATTACACCCAGACACAGAACAAATGATCGTGCTCATCACACAAACATTTGTCCTGGGTGGGAATCGAACCCACGACCTCCGGCATAGCAGTTAGGGTCACTAACCACTAGACCAACAGGCTAGTCAGATAAATGATCTGTTAATATGTCGTAGTTATTGCATAGTTCTAGTTTGAATAATTCTCCTGATTTAACTAAAACTTAAGTACTAGGTACTTGTGTTGTGTATTGAAACGTTTTGGAGAAACGAAATGTCGGTACCAAATCAATACTTATCTAGTTGTTTTATCAAAGTTATCGTGGACAAGATAAAATAATACAGATTTGTTGTGTGACGCACATTGTTATAATAATATAATAATATGCTGAAATTTGGTTGATAATAAAATTTATCAGGAACCCAAAATTATATATTCATACGTTTCTAGATTACTGACTACGATTTCTTTATATCCGTGTGGAAGCTAAAATGTCAATTTATGATAAAGATTTATAATTCTGTCTTTACTGAACACTGAATTATATCCTTAAAATAAAATAAACAGAAATTCTTGTCAGATTTATGATACAAGAATAAAGATGAAGCTGACATGCATTTGTATTTACAACTGTAAAGGCATTACAAACAAATAAACACATTGTTTTTGTGTTCAGTTGTTTAGTTCACAGTTCTGAGGTGCATTTTCTTCAAAGCATAATTTATAAAATTAGAAGCCACAGCTTAAAGCGGAAAATGTAGCTATTTTTAAACAAGAAAGCTAAACAAACAAGCTAAAAGTTTCCAGAAGTACCTACCTGCAATAGTTTCTAGATAAATTCTTTGATTCAACAGCTTTTTAAATCCATTTCGTTGTCGGTTCCAAGAGTTGATATTTTTTCCAGAAATCGTCGATTTTCGTACTCATGATCGATACTGAGTAATCGGGCCTACAGGAGAGTCGGTTGTCTGAAATTGTCGAGAGCGGGCTCGTACATTTCTGGATCCCTTGATTTGATTACCTAACAAGAGGTCAGGTGAATGTCAAAGTTATACTAACTTACAAATACGTACAGTAGCTATCATTCTTTTATAGAAATCAAATTTATTGGGACCTCGTAAAATATATCAGCAATTTATTGACGACTGATAAGGTATCACTTGGTTTACAATGTCACGTACTGGGAGTAGCGATGTAATTCCAGCTATTAGATTCTTAATCTTATGAGGCGGCAACGGCTACTCTGAACTTTTCATTGACTACAAGAAAAGTTCTTCCAGACAATAATCTATGTCTGTGTCAAATTGCAGGCAGATTTTTCAGTTTTTGCGTGGTTGAGTTACAAACATCCATCCATCCAAACACTTTCCAATAGTATTAATTCAAATCGAAGATCCAAAAGGAAAAACGTGACCTATAATTTCTAGTAATAATAAACCGATAGACCGTTTGTGTTAATAGCTGAAACGTGGACACTGACGATACGGTTGGTCCATAAATTTAAAGTCGCTCAGCGAGCTATGGAGCGAGCTATGCTAGGGGTCTCTCTCAGGGATCGCATCCGGAATGAGGTGATCCGACAGAGGACCAGAGTTGTCGACATAGCTCACAGAATAAGTAAGCTGAAGTGGCAGTGGGCCGGTCATATTAGTCGCAGAACCGATGACCGTTGGAGTAGACGTGTTCTTGAGTGGAGACCGCGAATCGGCAAGCGTAAGGTGGGACGCCCGCAGGCTCGGTGGAGCGATGATCTTCGCAGAGTGGCTGGTAACAACTGGATGAGAGTTGCCGAAAATCGAGTTGAGTGGCGTAAGATTAAAGAGGCCTATATCCAGCAGTGGATTGCAATAGGCTGATGATGATGATGATGAGACCGTTTGTGTTAGGTAAATTTGCAATCAGCTGACGATAAATTGGATGTAATAACTTACCTTAAAATATCGATTTATTTACGATGTCACGTATTTAGGGAAATGACCACATAATCCTAGCAATTGTTACTCATATAGTAATCATATACAATCCCAGAAAATCAGTAATAATACTAATTTGCTCCGTATTTATTTTATTTTAAACTAGCTTTTGCCAGCGGCTTCGCCCGCGTGAAAATGTCGATTTTCCATACAAACTTTCATCCCCTATTTAACTCCCTTAGGGGTTGAATTTCGAAAAATTCTTCCTTATTCCTTGTCTACATTATAAAGGGAACCTTTGTGCAAAATTTCAGCTTTCTAGGTCCAAGGGTTTGGGCTGGGCGTTGATGAGTCAGTCAGATTTATATAGATAGATAGAACGGCCGAAGCTAATTACACTATTTAAACATATATAATTTATTTAACTCAGTCATGCAATCTTTTAATCTAATAATGTATGGAATAATATTTAGACATAATATCTTCTGTCAGTAATAATAATATAATATAATAATATTCCACAACGATCACACAACGCCATCTAGTCCCAAGCTAAGCAGAGCTTGTGTTATGGGTACTAGACAACTGATAAACATACTTATATATTTCTAAATACATACATAGTATAGATAAATTACACCCAGACACAGAACAAATGATCGTGCTCATCACACAAACATTTGTCCTGGGTGGGAATCGAACCCACGACCTCCGGCATAGCAGTTAGGGTCACTAACCACTAGACCAACAGGCCTGTCAGTGCACATAATTATTACATCAATTATTGTTGATACAATGCGTAATATTAGCGACGAAACTGATTAAACTAGCGCGCCAGGAAATGTACATGTTATAGAATAAAAAAAGCTATTTATGACAATTAAAGCTATATATGACCACAGTATATGACACTCATTATGGTTTTAATAACCCGCACTGGAATCGCGTGGTTCCTAGGCTTCGTCACTCATGTTTGCGGGTTATTAAAACTTTTTTGTCACTCATTTAGTGGCCATCAATGTTTGAAAAGTATTTCATTTTCTAATTTACCTGCTCATCATCTTTCTGCCCTTGTACGATATTACTTGAATTCGGCACAAAACGCCTTCTTCCGTTATTCTCTGGCAATCGTCTTTCTACAATAATTCACTCCCGTATCGTTCATCCTACCAATATTATAATAGGGAATATTCATGTTTTTCTTTTTTGTCTTAAATTAGTAGTTTACTATTTTATAACGTAGAAAAAAATATTAATGGGCTTCAAAATACTCTAGATATTTTTAAAAATCAGATTTAAAACTTTAAAAAAATTTAAGCAGTTCAAACGCCGCCATTTCGCGCGCGCTTTGCGTGACGTCACATGACACGTCCAGTGGGTGTTTCACAGAACATCTAAATACCCTAACGGGATACAATGTCGTGTCAGATGACGTCACATTTCGTTCGAACAATGGTGGCGCGTTTTGGAAGTTTGAATTTCGCTCCCTTATTTTGCACTTTTTGAATATTATTTTAGGGGTTTAAATAATAAGTAAATAAAAAAAATCCTTTTCATTATAATATTACGATAATAAGTATTCGAGAAAAAAATATTTTATCTACCCAAATATCATAAACCCTCCCTAATGCGTTCAAAAACCATAGGCAATGACCAGCATTACCAACCAGCAGAAATTAACAGAACTGTAATGAGCTCATAACCTACTGAAAACAGTAGGTTATGAGTTTAAATTTGGAACAGGTGTCAAATTCAAGTGAGTGTGCTATTCTAGTATCTACATTAAAACAGATACCTATCGATACGAAACCCCAATTCAGTATGATTTTGATTATAAATCGCACGACATTTTGATCTCAAGTGACACAAGAATAGTGACTTTGTTCGTTTGCTTATGATTTAAAAAAAAATACAGATATCCGAAACGCCGCCATTTCGAGCTGTCATTTGTTCGTTAGCTTTTTATTAACCGACTTCTAAAAAAAAAAGAGGTTCTCAATTCGGATGTTTGTAATTTTTTATTTTTTTTTCCCTTTCATTGAGTAGACAAATTTTCTGCTAAGTTCTTTATTTCTGTCGAAAATGAGTGATAGTGACTCAGAAATTAACATGAACACTCCGCCAGATATCGTAAATGCAGCGACGAATGCAACTAATAACCTGTTTATTTTTTATTGCATTACACTGGTAACAATGCTGGTCATTTCCCTATGGTTCCTGAGCCTATCATAGAGCCCTTATGATATTCGGGTAGATAAATTTAGTGTATGCAACTATACATAATTAGGCATTACAACACTCGTGTGATGCTATTAAGAAACTCGCCTCCGGCTCGTTTCTTAAACCCACACTTGTGTTGTAATGCCCTTCATTATGCACAGTCGCATAAACTACTATTAGGCCATTTCAAATTTTATGCATATTCCCTATTGCGAAAGTTTGTGAGTGTGTGACTGTGTGAGTGTGTATGTTTGTTACTTCTTCACGCAAAAACTACTGAACGGATTTGGATAAAATTTGGTACACAGATAGTTTATAACCTGGATTAACACATAGGATTTTATCCCGATTTTATCTTCCCGTGGGATAATTTTCGAGTTGTAGTGGGTGAAGCCGCTGGCAACAGCTAGTATTATTATAATTCCTGCTCTCTGCACCCCAGGTATGTATGTGCCTTAGCAGGCATTGCACAGAGAAGGCTCCGGAAAAATCTTAAAACGGTCTCTTGTGCTCTTCTCTATTGCAACCATCGAGGATGTTTTAGTGAGGTAAATCTACACTCCCCGGTTTCCCCGAAGACTGGTCACCTTTCAAAGCTTTCCTCGGAAAACAAAAAAAGGTAGCTTTTGTCAAACAGAATATCTGTGAAATGACTGTACCTATGATTTTTCACAAAATTATGGTGATGTTTATTCTGGCTGAAATATCTAAGGAGGTTAAGTTTCTTCTGTCGCTGGTAATAGTGACAAGGCTGTCATGTCAGGTAGCTTGTATGCGAAGCATGGCAAGCCACGTGCGAATACCTTCGTATTTATCAATACTTCACTTTTTTTTATATCCCAAATAACGTACGATAGATAAATATTAATCCTAAAGCATTGTTGTGTAATCGTAGATAAGTAGAGGATTTTGTTTGCGAATATTTTGTAAATACTTCAAGGTATTATCTGCTGGGAAGTGACAGCCTGTTGATTTATCGCTCATAAGACTGAAGGGCTCACTCACCGCGTAGGTACGTCAAGAATTTCAATTTTACAGGAGAATGAAAAAACTTAATAGTTATACCTAGGTAATTGTACAATACAATTTGTATTCACTTTAAATTAGATAGAAAAATTGCTTGTTTCTGATTGACAGCATCGTTAGCTTAGTGCTGAGCGTGGGTACGATTCCCGGGACAGGCAAAGTTTTGTTTGGTTCTTCAATAAGAAAATTCCAAGTAGCAGCCCTTTTTTTTTTTTTTGGTGGGTGGAAAATCATCGAATAACCCCCCCCCCCCCCGCTCTTGGGCAGAGCGAAGGGGAGTGTCAGACTTCTACTGACTAAAAACCAAACCCATGTTCCTTCTTCACCCTTGTGTCGAAGCCGCGTTATCCTTTCGACAAGCCACAGCCCCGACGGGCAAGTAGCAACCCTGGAGTCTGGATTCGTGCCCGTTTCATGACATGGTCTAAATCTAGTATCTGATACAGAATACGAATCAAATTGCAGTCTTGACTGATAGCAATGATTCCCCCAATTGCAGCGAGGTCGGCAAACTGTAATCAGGCAATTAATCGAAGTTTGATTACCTGTGTCGACGTTGACACATATCTTAGTACAAGGAAGTAGATTATTTGTTAGCGAGACTCATTTATTTTGATAGAGATTTTGGCAATGATTGTTTATTAACATTGCCCTAAATTCTATAATATATGCAAGGATTGCCGAGATTGATATAATATATTATTATTACTGCTTTACTTTGATATATACAGGACTTTTATTACTAGCTATGCTGTTTCGTCTTTTGAGTTCCTTCATCAAACGCAGATTGATGCATATCCTTAATTGCGTACGAAAAGAAAAGAAAGAGAAGCCGAAAATAATAAAGTACCTGAAGTACCAATACCGCTAGGTACTTCTCTTTGTACGGTTTTATTATTGTTTTAGCCTTTTTCTAATTGATATCGGTATCTTGATATTCTAGTTCAACCGGATCCAGCTGAATACCAATATTTATCATGCAGTGACTACTTCTGTAGGATTTGTCAACCGAAAACCGTTTCCGACTTACAGATGTCTGGTAATCCTACATAACAATCCTTTTCTCTTTACAGAGCAAGCCTGGATCCTGTCTCGCGGCAAGGCTCTGGAAGGTGAAGCCAAGACTTTCGTCGAGAACTTCCTGAAGGAAAACGCCAAGATCATTGACTCCACCAAACTGGTTCAGACTGACTTCTCTGAGGAGGCCTGCAAGTTCACCAGCGAAAGCGTGATGACCGGACAGACTGCCAAGCCCTAAACATTGGACCGTAGAAGAATAAACTAGCCTTAAAAGACCTTCGTGATATCTTATGACCTTATTTTTGACACAAATATGTTTTGAGTGTAGCATTTGGTACTCTATTTTGGATGTAGTAGATCGTAATATGTATTGTAGTTTTTCCTTACGTATATTTTGGCAATCGCTGTGATTACTTAGCATTAGTGTCAAAAATGAGGATTCTTTATCATACTTTTTTGACGTCAAATTGTAGTTGAACTTGAAAAAGCAACGTAATTTTTCGAATAATTTATTATGATGGAATATTTTTTTGTTTTTGTTTATTTTTATACAATTTGGCGTCAGATCTTAGTCTCAGTTTAACAGTATTAAATGACAACCATATAAGTGTAATATTGTATGTTATTTTTCCACATTTTCTACTTGTTTTCTTTCTTAATGATGTATATAGAAAAGCTAACCATTATCTTTTATAACATTAAGTCTATAAATATTTGGAATAAGACTAGTGTGTGTTTGGACGATACGTAATTAGTGAGATATTAATGAAGAACAATAAAACGTCTGTTTTGGGAATAATTTACCATACATTGTTGTTTATTTTGTTGACCAAACTGTATGTAATGTACCTATTTCTAATATTCCTGAGGGTATAATATAACTGAACCCTTTATAACAACACTAATTATATTTAAATAACTTTAATTACATAAATAATACTGATTGTAATCGGTCTAATATGTGATAAAATAGTTAAGCACTACTGTGTTTTGCTGTTTAGTCTAGGACTATTTATGGGATAATAAACTTTTCTATATAATAATTTGTGTAGTTTTTGTCATTATTGTCCCAAGATTTGAGAGAAGTTATCTGGTGCACTAACAAAAAGCCAAAAAGCGTTAGAGCTATACAGGATGTCTAGTGCTATCTCTTCTTCACACTGGAATAAGTATGAAAACATGACTGCTATAGGCTAGAAGTTGTGATATAATTATCATCATCATGAACAGCCTATTAATGTTCCCACTGCTGGGACACAGGCCTCCTCTCTTTGAGAGGGAATGGGCTATAATCTACCACGCGGGCCCAGTGCGGATTGGTAGATGTCACATGTCTTCGAATTTTTTGGTTCTAAGACGTGCCGGTTTCCTCACGATGTTTTCCTTCACCGTTTTGAGAGCAGCGGCGATGAAATAAATTACACAAAGTAATGTGCCTGCCTGAGTTCGAACCCACGACCTACTCTGTTCGTAAGTCGGGGCCGCCACCACTGGGCCACCGCTGCTCCTAATATAATTATAACTTGTTGGAAAAAAACATTTGTACTACTAAGAAGAAGACACCCTTCACAGAAGGACGTGACAGCGTCCCATTCTCTCTCGCCCCGGACCATGGCTTGCTTCAGAGCCGGGGACATGAGAGATCGCAGGTTGTAGGGGTCTCAAGTTCGCACCTCACTCAATTTTCGTATTGTACAATTAATTATCAATGGCTTCGGTGAAGTACAATTTCTAGTAAAATGCAGCATGCTTCAGAGATATTTTTCGTTTTGACCGTAGTCCACCTGGGTGTACCACGGGAAAAGAAGTTTTGCTCGTGGTCCACCCAGGTGGACTACGCAGGTGGACCACGGGCAATAAACGTTTTAACTATATCCAAGGACTGCCTCGTTCCTGTCGGGGCTGCGGGATGTTCGAAAGAGATACCGAGCCCCAGACACAAAGGGCTAAGAAGGAACATGGGTGGTTTTAGTCAGTAGCAGTCTATGTCGCTCTTGGTCGGTTTATTTTTTGAAGAATTTGCAACAAAAATAAGTTCTTTATTTTATAAAAATCTATTTAATCAACTCATTGAAACCTTCCCTAATGGAAGACCACAGGGTATCTAAAAGTCAGAGGCTCAGCCTGACGATCTTCGTAGTACTTAGGAGAGCACCGGGACCAGTCATCTTTGACCAACTTCTTAGGATCCACTCCAATTCGGGACAGAGATTTGATGGCCAGCTCTTTGGATACGTCGTTCAGGATTTGATTTCTTGATAAGATCCATACGTAAACTGAAAATTATAAGTGGTTTACTTTTTAAAACTAGAATTATTTGCATAATTGTTTTAGTGGTAGGGAGTCCTCCATTTGACGAACTGCATAAATAGCCTAAAAGGGTAAGCTGACCGCTCAAGAAGCAGCAGAATGGCAGCACAGTTGACTTACAAGTCAGTTGTTGGGCCTTCTCGTGACTACAATCTTGACCAGAACAGAAATGAGGTTGACGATGGAATGACCTAATCCAAAAGAAGACTACAACTCGCGACTTTGTGTTATATGAACTTGGGAACGCATGCAGCGAGTTTCCTTGGTTGTGCGCCTCACCTTTGCCCCTGGGGCAAGATTTAAGTCAAGAGTACACCTATATCTTATAAAAATATATATTAAAAGACGTTTATGGTATACAGAAAGTATTCATTCTCTGTCTCATCATCATTTTAAGCCGAAAAACGTCCACTGCTGGAAATAGGCCTCCCCTAAGTGTCGCCACATTGACTGGTTCCGTACGTCTCGCATCCAGCGGATCACCGCAACCTTCACCAGGTCACACAACCTCCACCAGGTCATGCAACCTTCACCAGGTCATTCTCTGCCTAATTTATGTATTTTTTTTTTAATTTAAATCTTATCATAGAAATATAAAAATATCTATGAATCTTACAACCAGTCGGGGAACGTACTGCGCTTCATCATGCAGAACTTCTCTTAACGACCACTTTTGAACTCGCGAAACCTTCTTATTAAAAATATTGCGTGTAATTAACAAGGTGTGTTTACAGTAATTGTATACTTACTGAAATGTTTATTGATAAGCTGGCTGTACTCGCAAGTGTAAATAGTGGCGTAGTAGTTGTAATTGGTGGCCAACACGTGGAAAGGATACTTTCTGTTCATTACTGAAAAATAAAAGATCAAGTTAAATGCAATTATGTGATGATTAAATAATGTTTTCACTTCTCATGCTCTGAAAGTGCTTATTTGTGCAGGATATAGGCTGCACAAAATCGAATTTTGTGCACAAGGGCATTAACGTATTTACTCATAAATGTATCTTTATTAAGGCAAAGAAAATGAGCCATACAGCCAAACACAATAAGAAGTTCATAGATAGAATTTGTTATTTTTGGTTTGTAATATTATTACTTTAATTTATTTGCCATACGTGTTTTTCAAGACTTAAAAGATATTAAAATTTAAATTCAAGTACGGTAAGTTATTTAATTAATGAATAAAAAATATTGTTTCAAAATTAATTTAATAGTAGGCTGTATAGGCCTAATATCAATATCGTAAGATTAAAAAAAAAATCAATTTCCTTCAGTATTCAAAACTGTACAAATACTTTGAATTTTAATTAAAGAAATATGTATGTTAGACTACTGTTTTATTTCCTCGCATTCGAAGTGAAAAACATAGTTTATAACTCGTCCACAAAACCATTTTTATCCTCGACATTACTATCAGCCCTCGCCTTCGGCTGCGGGCTGCTAAAAGTCTTGGATAAAAATGGTTCGTTTTGTGCACTTGTTGTAAAATCTACTATTATTTTAATAAACAGTCAACACAGCGAGCTTTAGAAATCGGCAATCGCCGTCATGGTTTATGAGGACTCGAATCGCATGTGACTAAAAGAGACGAGAGGGCGACCAAAGAAAAGATGGCTAAATATAGTGTGAGAAATAAATTTACAAAAAAAAGTTTTTTGTACCTCAAATAATTTAATTATAGGTAATGCAATACTCACGTCTCCTAGGCGCATCTTCAAACCTAAACGTAACGTCAAGCCTAGCACCATCTTCAATCCTGATGGGTATACCAAGCTTCCCAATGCTGTACCGGTGGAACAGCCCCCGGTCTACCCTGGACTGGTTCAGGTAGATGCCAGTGGGCCTGGTCTGCAGTTCGATGACTGAGCAGTTGTTCTGGTTCTGGCCATCGCTGGAGTAGTGGTAGGCTTGGTACCATTTGTTGAAAAACTGTCAGGAAGAAAAGGTGAGAGGGTTATTAGGAGTTTCAAAGTTAAAGTTATTTATTTTCTGTAAATGTGGTACAGCAGCGGTGGCCCAGTGGTGGGTCAGCAGCGGTGGGCCAGTGGTGGCGGCCCGACTCGCGAACAGTAAGTCGTGGGTTCGTACCCTGGCAGGCGCATTACTTTCTGTAATTTAATTCATCACCGCTGCTCTTAAAATGAGAAGGAAATAATTGTAAGGAAACCGACATGTCTTAGAACCAAAAAAATCGAAGACATGTGACATCTACCAAACCGCACTGGGCCCGCGTGGTGGATTATTATTATAGCCCATCCCTCTCTTAGAGAGGAGGCCTGAGTCCCTGCAGTGGGATCATTATAGACTGATGATGATGAAGAAATTTGGTAGAACAGATGGTAAAATAATATCTGTGGTGTAATGAACTAATGACACATTTCGCATGCTAATTTCAAAACACAATAACAAGGTCATCATTTCAGCCGGGTTCCTGCAACCTTGACCAGGTCATCGGTACACCTAGTGGGAGGCTTTCCAACGCAACGTCTTCCGGTTCGCGGTCGCCATTCCAGAACTATTCGGCCCCATCGGCCATCCGTTCTGCGAGCAATGTGCCCTGCCCATTGCCACTTAAGTCTGGCGATTCCTCGGGCTACGTCGGTAGCCTTGGTTCTCAAGCGGATGTCCTCATTTCTGATTCGATCACGCAAGGAAACTCCGAGCATAGCCCTCTCCATTGCCCTTTGGGTGACTTTGAGCTTTCTGATGAGGCCCATTGTGAGCGACCACGTTTCGGTCCCGTATGTAATCACTGGCAACACGCACTGGTCATAGACTTTCGTCTTAACAAGATAAAAGGTTGTGATTTGCAATTTTGGTGGCGCAATATTTTCACCTTCGTATTCGTCGATATAGACGCCTGTAGCCGTTTTCATACATGCCTGTCGGGTGGTTTTCTAAGGGGTATTGGATTAGCCAGTAGGTACTTACTTTATTGTGGATTTCAGATTGTATTTAACCGCTGCATTCGGCAGATTGGAAAACAATCATACCATAGTTGCAGAAAGGCTGAGCAGATGATGACTATTATCAAACTAGAAAACTTACATCGGGTAGTCGAAACTCTTCGTGAACTTGAACACCCTCAGGGCATTTTCCGGGCAAAGTGAAATACCCGTAAACACTACAAACAAATAACGAAATTGTAAATAACTTTAACATTATAACTTCACAGTCGTTGAATCTGCGTGAAGAAACAAACAGTAATGATTTAAATAATAATGTTTTTGTTTTATTAAATCTATCCAGGGGTTATCTGGTAGTTCAATTAGTGTAATCATTTAATTTCTAAGAAGAATTAAGAGTGTATTTTTAAAGCGATGTGGTAATTAGCAGTACAATTAAATATATCAAATTACTGAGATTAAAAAAATGGAATGGGCCGAAATTAAGCTACCCTTACCTATTATGATGTTTATACAGATGACTTAATAATTATATTATGTTCGTCAGGTAAACACCAACCAAAAAATATGTTGGTCAAAGATAAATTGACACTACATGAAAGACATACATGATCTTTTTTTCCTCATAAGCTAATAAATTCTCACTTATCATAACTAGTTTTAAAAAACACTTCTTAGTAATACTACAATTTGTTTTGTTTGTTAACTCTCTGTTCTGCGAACCTGTAATCTGTTGAATTAAAAGTGTTAATGTGGGCTTGACCCTATTATTGTAAAGTAGTGTACATAATATAGCAGGAATTTGAGATTGTCTGTAACAGGTATAACTTATTGTTTTGCCCAAACAATGATACTGTGCTAGCAGTAAATTCTGCCACTATTAATCTTGCTGAATCTTGTCACCACAAGAGAAGAAGACTGGCACTGCACTGTGTTTGATAAATTCTTGTGGAGATAAATATGATGATGCTGATGTCCGATGGAATAAGGTACTGTCCAAATGGTGGCCATGGTTGGGCCTAAGAAACCAGGGTCATCTTAAAACGAGGTTGACGATATCGTCAGATTCGTGGATACGAAAATGGATGGGGGAGAGACGACATAGACCAGGGAAGAGTGGCAGAAGAAAGGAATGGCCTAACAGTGGGTGATTCTGGGCTGAAATAATGATGATGTAGAAATGAATATAAAAAATATTATTTATCGTTTTGCCAAGCTTGTTCCATTGATTGGCTGTATTAACAAAAAAAATATCGGCAGAAGTGCTGCACTGTCACCATTTTCAAACTTGTTGCAAACAGTAGAACTTTAACTAGCAATTGATAAGAATTAAAGGAAAACCGAATATTTCAAACCAAAAATTCAGCAGGTGTAAACCCACTTTACTCTACCTGACTTTGCCCCACTTACGTACAACAAGCTAACATTAGCACATCCTATCCTGCAACGCAAAAACTTACGTAAACACATAAATCAGACGAGAGGAAGTCCACATTACTTCGCAAAACGTGGTCAATTCACGTCCATTGCAGTATAAAACGTCTTTATACGACTGGGGTCAGAACATTGGATAATTACCGCGTAGGACGGGAGAGCTCACTTGTTATCATATTCTCGGACCATCCAGTTGTTTTAAAATGTTATTTTTAGTATTTGGACTGTGTTTGGCAGCAGTTTGTGGAGCTGAGTATAACTTGACTGGTGAATGTCCTGATGTGAAGCTGCAAGAAAATTTGGATCCTACTAAGGTGAGTTGGCACTTAAAATGGTGTAGGAAAATGTCTTGATAAAATTCATGTCCTTGAACCAAAACTTTGAAGACGAGATACTGCGAGTGTAGAAGACTGCCTGCTACTTTACTTTTAGCAGTGTGAACATCGTGGGCTGCCTATACATTATTATTCAAGGTGAATTTGACTTGTAGCAAAACAATTTAGTACTTGTATCTAATTTGTTTTTATTTGTTTAACAGTAAGCTAATTTGTTTAAATATCATCTTATATCTTGCAATGCATGCCCTGACACCTGATTACAGCGAGCGTAGTTCGCACAGCTGAATTTAGGCTAAATTCCATCACCACGCTAAGAAGAAGAAGCTAATTTGTAGACCTATTAACGTGAATTCAATTCCGCCATATCGCGACCATCTTAAAAATCACCGATTTTTTTTATTCGGAGCGAATGATACGTTACTACTTAATGTATAGGTAATATTGTGTAAATTTTGGTAGTATAAGAGTAAAAAAGATCATAGAAACGATGAATGGAATGTGTGAAGGATGTTATAGCTAGAAAGGAAGTGAGTGCTGAGATGCAATGTAAAAGAGAAGTATGAAATAAGAAGACATGAGCCACCCCAAATAGTTTGGGATACGGGAAGAATGATGATGACTTCTGTTTCTCGAATCACTATTAAGTTAATAGAGTAATCGCCTATCTTTATTTAATAAATTTATTGTATGGAAACGGTTCTCCTGAATACTTGGTAGAAAAAATCAGATAAATGCAAATATTTCCTATGCCTACTTACTGTCGGCATATTATTACACAAAAAGATTGATGTTAGTAATAATGATTGTGTGTTCGATAATAATCTTTTGTTTAAATATACTGATTGATCAACGTACTGATTAAATCTGCGGTACTTTTTTAACTTTCAATTAAACGACCTTTGTTCAGCAAACAAAGTATGATAGTTTTTTTTAACAAAAAACACATACTATCTATCTTTTCTTAGGAATTTTCTATATTGTAGGTATTTGCACTGGTTGCTGTTATTTTTTTGATAAATATATACTTTGTTATAGGCTAAGTGGTCCGTTTTTATTCTTGGTTTATATTAATGATCTGTCATATTATTTAAAGGGTTTTTGTGACGTTGTACTATTTGCAGATGATACCTCTCTTATCTTTAAAGTAGATAGGAATAGACACGATTTTGACGACTCAAACAGCGCGCTATCAATGGTCACGGATTGGTTCACAACAAACAACCTTGTTCTTAATGCCAAGAAAACTAAAATAATTAAGTTCGCTTTACCCAATGTTAGAAATCTAGGTCCCAATATTATCCTCGCCAATCAGGAGCTGGAAACTGCCGACTCTGCTGTATTTCTGGGCATACCAGTAAATTCAAAATTACAATGGTTTACACATATCAAGCCTAGTGGGAAGGCTAAGTTCAGCCGCATACGCCGTCAGAAAAGTAAGACAATTCACTGACGTTGATACAGCACGGTTAGTCTACTTTAGTTATTTTCACAGCGTTATGTCCTACGGTATTCTGCTGTGGGGCAAAGCTGCTGATATTCAAAATCTATTTGTACTGCAGAAGCGAGCGGTTCGTGCAATTTATCAGCTGGGTGCCCGAGTTTCCCTTAGAGATTTTTTTAAGGAGATTGGTATTCTCACGGTTGCTTCTCAGTACGTCTTTGCGAACGTTTTATATATTAGACAAAATATCCACCTGTACTAAAAACAGTGACATCCACAACTTTAACACTAGAAATAAGCATAAACTACGCGCTCCTTTTCACCGGCTTCACATGCGCGGCTTGTATATAATAAACTGCCATCTTCTTTTCTAGACTTGCCATTTACCTAATGAGTTTAAAGCCAAAGTTAAATCTAATCTTTGTTTAAAAGCTTACTATTCTATTAACGACTACTTAGATGATAAGAATAGTTGGTCGCTGAGTTGAACACAAGACAATGTTTGTTATTTGTGTTCTTTCTCCAAAATTAGTTTACTGTTATGTTATGTATTTATTATTTTATTTTTACATTGTTTATTCTTAGATACTTTTGTTTATTACTGATTGTGTCTGTAGTAAATCTTAAATGTAACTGACACCTTGCTATTGTATCGAGTCTGGTTCTTCTAACCAACCTAACAGACAGATGTGTGCTGGGGAGTTTGTTCCGCCACTTCTTCTTTCCAGCTAAAAACTAGGTAGTGTCGATGGGTGGGCGTTTTGGGGGACTGTCTTATAAAAATGTAAATACAGTGAAACCTGGTTAAATGTGTCTCAGATATTCAAATCTGTCTCATGGGACCCCAGTATGAGTTTCAGTTATAGAGGTTTCTCACTTATCCAAGTCCCAGTTAGCCAAGTTTCACTGTAGTAAAGTAAAGTAAATTTTGACCTTCGAAAAGTGCTGATTATCAGCCTAGTTTGAATAAATGAATTTTGATTTGATTTGATTCGATTTGATTTTGTTAAAATCTGATTAGTTAGGCAGTCGCTCCATACTAGTATTCAGCTGCATCGGTTAGACTGAAAGCCAACCCGACATAGTTGGCTAAACAGATGATGACTTATTTTTAATGTTTGTCTTCGCATCTCCTAAAAGTTTCATCATCATCCACAGCCCGACTTCACCCACTGCAGTGCTGCTGGCTGCAGGCCTTTACTTGTGCCAAGCTCCACGCTCTTCTAATAAACTTTTTTTTTGAAGAGTGGGAAATTATCAAATGACTCCTCCCACTCGGAGCAGAGCTGACTAAAAACGAGTTTGTGTCGAGGCTGCGGTATCTCTTTTGAACAACCCGCAACCCCGACGGGTGTCGGCCCTTGCGGACCCCTTCAATGTTGAAGACATCTCTTTGAGGTGCACGTAGAACACGAACGCGCCGTCGACACGGCCTGTCATCGTCATAAGACGGACGGACGACGAGCTACTCTTGTACCAGCCTCAACAGTAACAATTTCGTGTGCCCATCTCGCCACCTAAAAGTTTACTGGTAGAACATTATAATGTCTATGGCATCAAGCTCTACATGTGTGTACTCTTTTATTCTTCAAAATGGATAACATTTTGCATTACCGAGACGTTATTCATTTTGAAGCGAAATTCTTTGTCATCGTCTCATAAAGACCCTCCTAACAGTTTGCAGGCCTTTGGTACAACGTAGCCAGCTACGCCAGCGATGGAAGGGAGATCAACGACTGTTCCACCATCGAGTTCCAGGAGGACAACTTGGGTTACATGTATAAGGAGACTTACGTTCAAGTGGAACAGGGCAACAGGACCCAGAAGACGTACCAGGCTAGGGTAGACCCTACTTTTGATGCTGGGAAGCATGCCGTGTTTATCATGAGCCATGGTGATGGTGGTGAGTAGAATACCTCTTTCTATAGATATTTATGTGATAAGTGGCCATACGAAACGTGTGGGTATGGCCGGGCCATTAGTGCAATATGCAATTAATTGATGCATAATTTAAGTAGTAAAAATTATTTGATTTTATACGATATACGTTCGTTGCTACGTTATTTCGGGGTCACGTGATTCGGTGTGACGATTTTCGTTGTAACGTGCATTCGTTGTACCGTGATTCGAAGTCTCGTGCATTCTTTGTTGCGGTATGCGTCGCTTCGTGCTTTCGTACTCACAGTATTCATTGTTTCAAACATTCGGCGCCGTGAAATTCGACGTAGTAACTTTCGGAATGACGTATTGCACTCTGAAATCCGCTTGCTTGTTTGATCATTTTAATTTCATGTTGTTTCGTTTTTTTGTTTTTTAATAAAATACATTTTTAAAAGGACCTTATTTTCATATTGGCTTTGGAGCAAACGTTTGGGAGCAGAGAGGAAAGAGATTCAATTCACTCTCAGACATCGCCGACACGCGGTCATGTTAGTCCTCTAAAGTTTGACCTGTGTCCATACCGCAGCGATCGTCACTTTTGTATGATGTCATTCAATTGTCTGGAAAACCAGAACGTGGTTTCCTTTAGTTAAGAGTTACAATTAGCATTGCAATTTTACTGACATTTATTGCATACAAAAAAAAGCAAATCTTATACTTTTACTTTCCATTTGCCCAAATTAAACCAACCTAAATAAAATTTTCAGATAAAGTTCTCCAGTTCCCGTTCTTCATTCTGGCTACAGACTACGACGGCTATGCCATCGCTTACACTTGCAGATGGCTCAAAGAGAAGATCAGGATGCACTACGGTATGGCATTTTATGGCAACTTTATGTAGATACTAGGTGTTGCCAGCGGCTTCGCTCGCTACAACTCGATAATTATCCCACGGGAAGATAAAATCGGGATAACAACTACCCTTTGTTTTATTCCAGGTTATAAACTATCTGTGTGCCAAATTTTATCCAAATCCGTTCAGTAGTTTTTGCGTGAAAGAGTAACAAACATCCACCCATACACACATACTTGCAAACATTCACGTTTATAATATGAGTAGGATAGCTACTCTTCTAAAAGCACATTCAGAATCAGATGCAGTAGACCGCGCTTCGGTGGCAAAATTAAGTCCTTGTCCTGGTTTAGACCCAACGGTCTGTGCTTTTATGGGACCAGTTTTGTTACTTACTACTTTGAGCCGGAATATAAATGGTCCACTGAAAAATAATGGTATAATGATCGGCACGATTCTTGAGCGCTGACGTAAAAGTGAGTTATTGGGTCCCTTTGGTGGTATGAAGTGAGACGCGGAGTGGGGAAAGTGCAGTGATTGGCCCGTAGCGCATCGTGTCATAGCTCACTCGGGATTTGTTCTTTACTTCTGCTGCACTTACCTCACGACCCATAAATAATATACGGGTGTGTTTTATTTGTCATAAAGTGTGCGATGCGCACAGCGATCCCCACTCTTCCGCCGAGCGCTCAAGAACCGTGCCGGTAATAATATCTTACAGAACATATTAGAGCTATTTGATTTGGGCCTACTTTATAATAGAATCCAGATACAGTGATAAATAATAATAAATCATCATCATCTGCCAAGCCTTTTCCCAACTATGTTGGAGTCGCCTTCCAGTCTAACCGGATGCAGTTGAATATCAGTATTTTACATGGAGCGACTACCTATCAGACCTCCATAACCCAATTAATACTGGGAAATAGGTACGATTCCCTTTGGTAAAAAGGGTTGTCAAACTTTCAGGTCACTGACTACCTGTAACGACTGCCAAAGATCCATATATAATTGGCAGTCAGGACCAACAGCTTAACGTGCTTTCCGAGGCACGGAGGAAAATCGCACTTGCACACTCGCTTATAGCCCGGCGACAAAACTATCGAAACTACACACTCGTTTCCCGCTGTTTGTCAACTCGTTTATAGTTTCTAGTTCTACTCGTTTTTCGTTAATCGTCGGCGGTTGAACCACTGCCTAAACACGGCGGCGTAGCAGAGATGTGCATCTCTTTACAATGCCTCTTGATAATGTCAACCTTTCTATATTTTCAGTATTCACATGGGTATTGACTCGTGCCAAGGGCAAGCTCGAAGGAGAACTGCTGAAGAAGGTCGAAGACAAGCTGTCCAAATACACGGACTTGGCGGAGCACAGGCAGTCATTTGTTTTCAAAGATTTCTCCGATGCTAGCTGCGCTTATACAAACAAACTTGAGACAGACTTCTTTACTAACAACTTTTGGTGAAAGTTCACCATGATTTTGTATTAGATTGTGATTAATAAAAACTGTTTGGAATAGTTTGGAAATTTTATTATTTGAATCCTACAGAGTGCAGTGGCAGTGGTTCCAGTGGCACCAACTGACGTGTCTTAAGTTCGAACCCAGGTACTTTTTTTATTAGAATGCATTTCCCCACTGCTGGGCAGAGACCTACCTCAATTCTTTCCAACAGCTCTTATCCTGTACTTTCTCGATTTTTCGAATCAGCCTTCGCGATTCAAGGCACTTTACCTTTATTTATTTCGTCGCCACAGCTCTTGAAGTAATAAAAAGAACTCACATCATCGCATTGGGCGCGCGAGGGAAATTCTGGCTAATTCCTTCTCTTTTATAGGAGTGCTAGATCCCAGCCGTGGTAACTTTATAGAGCACATCAAGGCAAGAGACTTAAGTAAAAGGGGTGACAAATATCTGCTTCTTCTTTATCATGTATGTAGTGCCTAACCTAATGTCCGAGTTCTTATACTGCCCATCGACCTCTGACTTGACTTAACATGCTACATGCAACTTAAGAAATATCGTTTATTGCCCGTGGTCCACCTGCGTAGTCCACCTGGCTGGACCACGGGCAAAACTTCTTTTACCGTGGTACACCCAGGTGGACTACGGTCAAAAATAAATTCCCGTGGAACACCCAGGTGGTCCACGGGCAAAAATAATTGCCCGTGATACACCCAGGTGGACTAAGCAGGTGCAATAAACGAGTTAAAATAAAATAGATAGTACTTCTTGGTAGGCAGCTTTGATTTAAATAAGATAATATTATAATTAAACATATATAGACTTATCAGTAATAATCACTGTGTTTAAACAGTGAATTTATTTCATTGCCCTTGAGTTGATTAGAAAGTCTTATCCTTTGTTTTATCGATATAAAACAAATCAGTGATAGAAAATATTTTAATTTACAAACATAAAATTATCTTTAGGAATTTAAAACCTATTTAAGTATTTAGATTAAATATCTGTAATTAGAAACGAAATGTATTCTTATCTTGTTTTAGTAAATGGAATTATAATCTGAGTGGACACTCGGAACCCACGGTCCTATCGTTTCAACCCCAGACGGCTCGAAAATGTAGTTTTCCACGCTGCCTTTTTTTTTTTTTTGGTTGGTGGAAAATCATCGAATAACCCGGGGGGGGGTCTCTCCTCCTCTTCGCTCTTGGGCAGAGCGAAGAGGACTGTCAGACTTCTAATGACTAAAAACCAAACCCATGTTCCTTCTTCGCCCTTGTGTCGGAGCCGCGTTAACCTTTCGATAATCCACAGCCCCGACGGGCGTCGGCCCTTGCGGGCCCCTTCCATATTGCTGACATATATTTGAGGCGCGCGTGGAACACGTACGCGCCGCCGACACGGTCTGTTGCCGTCATGACGACGGCCGGACGGTGAGCTAGCCCGTTGCTCACCGTCCACAGGCCCGCGTCTACGGTGGCCGGAGGTCATCGCGTAACCCCCGACGCCCGGAGCGCCTTCCGCGGCGGTTTCCACGCTACCTGGGTACATTACACGATTCTCTGCTATATGAACATCAATAATACAATAGTATTTCTAAAATATTAAATTCCTCTTCCTACTCATCCTCACTAAAAGTAACAGTATCAACGTCAGTGTGCCTAACATCTCACAGCGCTCTGGTTGACCTTCTCCAGGTAGATGGAGCTGACTGACGGCAGCGAGTTTATTTCTAGGTATGCCCTGTGAAAGTACTCGTCAGGTAAGGTCGACTGGCGGGACAGGATCCAGGCTGAAACTAGGAAAAGGAAAACAATTTATCGTTTGTAATTTACAGAGAGCAGTGGTGGCCCAGAGCTGGTGGCTCCGACTTGCAGACGCATTACTTTGTGTTCTTTATTTTATCACCACTGCTCTCAAAACGGTGAAGGAAAACATCGTGAGGAAACCGGCATGTCTTAGAAACAAAAAATCGAAGATATGTGACATCAACCCGCACTGGGCCCGCCACGTGGTGGATTATAGCCCATCCTCCCCATCCCTGGGTACGTTATATAAGGCTGATGATGATGAATAGTAGCAGTGAAGGATGGAATAAGGCTGTCACTGAATGCCGTTCAAGAACTGGGAAAGACCACATTTCTCTAAAAAAAGTGTAATGCGGTAGGTACACCTAAATGATTTGCCAGTTTACTTTTATAAAGTCCCATGTAATAGGGGCGAGCCTATTGCCATTAACCGGGTACAAATTGAATAATATCAGAGAAGTAATTAGCCAAAATTTCCCACGCGCGCCCATTGCGATGATGTGAGTTCTTTTAAAACTACAAGAGCTGTGGCGACGAAATAAATAAAGATAAAGTGCCTTGTATCTCGAAGGCTGATTCGAGAAATCGCAGGATGGAAAGAATTGAGGTACGTAGGTCTCTGCCCAGCAGTGGGAAAATGCAACCTAATAAAAAAGTGCCTAGGTTCGATCCCAAGACTCGTCAGTTGGTACCATTGGGACCGGGTTACCATCACTCTCGATGGTATTTAAACAAAAAAACTTCTAAACTATTACAAACAGTTTTTATTAATCACAATCCAATACAAAGTCATGGTGAACTTTCACCAAAAGTTGTTAATATAGAAGTCTGTCTCAAGTTTGTTTGTGTAAGCGCAGCTGGCATCGGAGAAATCTTTGAAAACAAATGACTGCCAGTGCTCCGCCAAGTCCGTGTATTTGGACAGCTTGTCTTCGACCTTCTTCAGCAGTTCTCCTTCGAGCTTGCCCTTGGCACGAGTCAATACCCATGTGAATACTGAAAATATAGAAAGGTTGACATTATCAAGAGGCATTGTAAAGAGATGCACATCTGTGCTACGCCGCCGTGTTTAGGCAGTGGTTCAACCGCCGACGATGAACGAAAAACGAGTAGAACTAGAAACTATAAACGAGTTGGCGATCAGCGGGAAACGAGTGTGTAGTTTCGATAGTTTTGTCGCCGGGCTATAAGCGAGTGTGCAAGTGCGATTTTCCTCCGTGCCTCGGAAAGCACGTTAAACTGTTGGTCCCGACTGCCATATATATAATTAATTAATTTAATAATTTGTTCATCAGACTACAAAAGAGGTCCACTGTGTTATTAACAATATAACTTAGCCTATGTTATTACTTAATAACTAGGACAGATCGAATGCTGCGATTGGTTAGTAACACAATAACTTAGCCTATGTTAGTACCTAACTAAAACAAAACGGGTGCGATTGGTTAGCGCCCACACTAGCGGGCTATCTGCCCGGTTGGCTATAGATTGCAGTATAGTGTTATGAATGCCACGCAGCCTGCGGAGTAAAGAGGCAGATTTTTTACGCCACAACGCATCAAAGCCGTCAGTGCGTGCGTTGGAAAACATTTCCGAGGCACTACAGAAACGTGGGAGTCGCAACTATATCCTGAATGCATTATTATACTGGATACACAGAGCATTATAAGCCTTTTGGGTATATGTGAACCACAGGGCTCCCGAGTACAGTGATGTGCAATATGCTTTAAAAAGTACTATTTTAATTGCGGCTGTACATCGAGAGAACCTGCAAGCCAGCATATTCGCCCTGACAGATAATGCTGTGCGCTCCCTTTCCAAATCCAGGTCATTTTCAGATCATCCGTCACCAGGTGGCCCAGGTATTTAAATTTGTACACCCTGTTCACCGGGTTACCATTCATAAAATAGGAGGGACTGTAGTGGGACACCTGGTACCAGACCTGGAGACCATGAATTCTGTCTTATTACAACAGACTATAGACTAACCCATGAGTCACAGCGCACGACTCGCAAACTTTCAGTAGCTTTCGGAGAGCACTGATTGAGGGAGCCAGCAGCACCATGTCGTCCGCATAGCTAATGTTGTTAAAACAAACTCCATCCACGTAGCAACCGACACGCGTGCTGCTGAGTCGCTCAATCAGCGCATTGACATACAGACCGAAGAGCAAAGGCGAGGATAACCCCCCCTGCCTCACCCCGCACTCCGGCCGACATGGCTCCGATAGCTCACCCGCCCAACGCACCTGAGTCTCCTGGTTCAGATACCAGTGCCAGTGATAGATTTTTGACAGTCGTTACAGATAGTCAGGTGGTCAAGGGTTGTCAGACCTAAAAGTCTGACAACCCTTTTTAAAAATTGAATAGTATTTCCTTATAGTATTAATTGGGTTGTGGAGGTCTGATAGGTAGTCGCTCCATGTAAAATACTGGTATTCAAACTATTCAACTGCATCCGGTTAGACTGGAAGGCGACTCCAACATAGTTGGGAAAAGGCTAGGCAGATGATGATGATTTATTATTATTTATCACTGTATCTGGATCTATTATAAAGTAGGCAAAAATCAAATAGCTCTATGTTCTGTAAGATGTCATTGTTTTTCTGTGGACCATAAATTCCGGCTCAAAGTAGTGGTAACAAAACTGGTCCCTTATAAGCAAAGAACGTTGGGTCTAAACCAGGACAAGGACTTTATTTTGCCACCGAAGCGCGGTCTACTACATCTGATTTTGAATGTGCTTTTAGAAGAGTAGCTATCCTACTCATATTATAAACGTGAATGTTTGCAAGTATGTGTGTATGGATGGATGTTTGTTACTCTTTCACGCAAAAACTACAGAACGGATTTGGATAAAATTTGGCACACAGATAGTTTATAACCTGGCTTAACACATAGGATTGCTGTTTTCCCGATTTTATCTTCCCGTGGGATAATTATCGAGTTGTACACCTAGTATCTACATAAAGTTGCCATAAAATACCATACCGTAGTGCATCCTAATCTTCTCCTTGAGCCATCTGCAAGTGTAAGCGATGGCATAGCCGTCGTAGTCTGTAGCCAGAATGAAGAACGCGAACTTGACAACTTCATCTGAAAAATTTATTTAAGGTGGTTTAATTTGGGCAAATGGAAAGTAAAAGTATAAGATTTGCTTTTTTTTTGTATGCAGAAAATGTCAGTAAAATTGCAATGCTAATTTATTGTAACTCTTAACAAAAGGAAGCCACGTTCTGGTTTTCCAGACAATTGAATGACATCATACAAAAGTGACGATCGCTGCGGTATGGACACAAGGTCAAACTTTAGAGGACTAACATGACCGCGTGTTGGCGATTTCTGAGAGTGAATTGAATCTCTTTCCTCTCTGCTCCCAAACGTTTGCTCCAAAGCCAATATGAAAATAAGGTCCTTTTGAAAATGTATTTTATTAAAAAACAAGAAAACAAAACAACAAGAAATTAGAATGATCAACCAAGCAAGCGGATTTCCGAGTGCAATACGTCATTCCGAAAGTTACTACGTCGAATTTCACGGCACCGAATGTTTGCAACAACGAATACTGTGAGTACGAAAGCACGAAACGACGCATACCGCAACAACGAATGCACGAGACTTCGAATCACGGTACAACGAATACACGTTACAACGAAAATCGTCACACCGAATCACGTGACCCCGAAATAACGTAGCAACGAACGTATAACGTATAAAATCAAATATTTTTTACTACTTAAATTATGCATCAATTAATTGCATATTGCACTAATGGCCCGGCCATACCCACACGTTTGGTATGGCCACTTATCACATAAATATCTATAGTAAGTGGTACTACTCACCACCATCCCCATGGCTCATGATAAACACGGCATGCTTCCCAGCATCAAAAGTAGGGTCTACCCTAGCCTGGTACGTCTTCTGGGTCCTGTTGCCCTGTTCCACTTGAACGTAGGTCTCCTTATACATGTAACCCAGGTTGTCCTCCTGGAACTCGATGGTAGAACAGTCGTTGATCTCCCTTCCATCGCTGGCGTAGCTGGCTACGTTGTACCAAAGGCCTGCAAACTGTTAGGAGGGTCTTTATGAGACGATTACAAAGAATTTCGTTTCAAAATGAATAACATCTCGGTAATGCTAAATGTTATTCATTTTGAAGATTAAAAGAGTACAAACATGTAGGACTTGATGCCATAGACAGTATAATGTTCTACCAGTAAACTTTTAGGCAGCGAGATGGGCACACGAAATTGTTACTGTTGAGGCTGGTACAAGAGTAGATTATCGTCCGTCCAACTGATGACGATGACAGGCCTTGTCGACGGCGCGTTCGTGTTCCACGTGCACCTCAAAGAGATGTCAGTTCCAAAGAGATACCGCGGCCTCGACACAAAGGTCTAAGAAGGAATATGGGTGGTTTTTAATCAGTAGAAGTCTGACACTCCCTACCGTTCTGCCCAGAGCGGGAGGAGTCTTTTGATGACTTCACACCCTCCAAAAAAAAAAGGCTGCCACAAGAGCTTGAAACAAGCAAAGAGAGGCATACCCAACAGTGGGTGAAGTCGGGCTGTGGATGATGATGAAACTTTTTAACCGACTTCTAAAAAAAGAAGGAGGTTCTCAATTCGGATGTTTGTATTTTTTTTTTTTATGTTTGTTCGGATAACTCCGTCACATGCTAACCGATTTGAAAAAATCTTTTTTTGTTGGTAAGGCTTCCGAAATGGTCCCATAATTTTTTTTCGAAATCGGACAAGCGGTTTTTGAAAAATCAACAAAACTCAAAAAAAAACTACATTGTCCACATTGCCCCATGAACATGTGAACCACTAAAAAGTGAAAAATAAAAACTTTTCAACAAAAAAAAAACCGACTAAAAAAAAACACAAAAATGTGCAAAATAAACTTTAGAAGAAAAATCAGTTTCTGAAGTCGGTGGCAAAAAAATTAAATCAAACAAGTCACCGACTTCAGAAACTGATTTTTCTTCTAAAGTTTATTTTGCACTTTTTTGTGTTTTTTTTTTAAAGTCGGTTTTATTTTTTTAGGAGATACAAAGACAAACATTTAAAATAAGTCATCATCTGTTTAGCCAACTATGTCAGGTTGGCTTCCAGCCTAACCGATGCAGCTGAATACCAGCATGGAGCGACTGCCTAACTAATCTGTTTTTAGCAAAGTATTTGTCAAAAAATAACAGGAACTAGTGCAAATACCTACAATATAGAAAATTCGGAAATATAGATAGTATGTGTTTTTTGTTAAAAAAACTATCATACTTTATTTGCTGAACAAAGGTCGTTTAATTGAAAGTTAAAAAAAATCAAATAATTAAAAAATAATTAAAAAAATTAAAAAACACTGTAACGTGGTGATTATAAATAGACCACAATTTGAATTTTCGCGCCTTAGCGCAATTACAACTCAGTTCAAGGTTAGATCTGTGGGTCCGCCCCTTTCACCCTATTGGTTGGAATTTTACATTCACAGCAATTAAATATAGGTTCAAACCAGGAAATAATTTACACAAGGCAGTGGCGTGCAGTGGTCTCCCACGGTGGGTAGGCCACGAAATATTGACAGCAAAAAAAAATTGTCACATTTATAAAAATAAATAAGCCTGTAAAAGTTATAGGTACCTAAATACAATTCAAAAACTCACCACATTATTCAAGGGTGCAACTCATGATTTTCTAACGATGCAAACAGAAGAAAGATTCGGCCACCTTAAATATCTCATCCAAGTGAGTGGGTGATAGGTAGTTACAAAAGTACAAAACACGTCACGCAAGATAATATCCGAAGTGGCTTTCACACATCTACCTTTAGATACAATTTGCACCTTATCATTACATTACTTATACGATAATATCATAATTGAGAAAACTTATTACCTTTATCATCTAGCAAACACACATTAACAGCACAAACTTCACTTTGTTATTATTTGTGGGAATAAACAAATAATACACAACAAAGCTAATATTTACCTACACTACTGTTAATAATGTTATCTAATACTGACAATATCTGTACGTTTTCGGTTTCAAAACAAATCGCGCTATAAAACAACAATGAAACAATAAATAATAATGGCTTCCTCGCGTAAAATATAATTTCTAATTTGCCGATAGAAAAATACTACCAAATAAAATTGCATAATTTTCATATCGAGTTTGTTCACAACAGCGGTCAACAAAATTTTGCAGGATTATACGAAAACGATCAATGAAATGTGTTGGCAGTGCTGCACTCTATCTGTGGACGGAAGAGCGAAGACCGCTAAGCGCGAATTTCAAATTTCTTAATTTCCTTACATTTTTGCAATTTGCAGGCCCGTGCTAGGTTGTATGTTGATTATTAAAATATGATTCGCGGCTGTAAGACGTATGTAGTCAGTATTCAAGCTAGCACTGGCCTGCAAATTGCAAAAAACGTAAAAAAAAAAAACAAATTTGAACTTCGCGCCAGAGTTCGCGGGCTAAAGATGGCCGCATGACGCATCCAATCGTAGCCTTGTGTTGTTGCAGCCAATCACAGGCCGCCTCCACTCGCAGGAGCTGGCATGCATGTGTGCGGTTCATATACACGAAAATATGCACCGATCATTCTCCGATGTGACGCTGTGTGCGTAAAATTATGAATGGGTTTTAGGCTAGTCGAATGCTAGCCTAAGCAAGCCTGTAACTAAAAGATTCGTACGCGAAAAATTGCTCTAAGTATTTTAACAGGAGTTTGAACTTTTTTATTATTATTTTGTACATGGTGTTATTTTATTACATGGTTAATTAGTTATAAGAAATGCTCAGTTGGTAAGGTAGGCTAAGCCTAAGAGCCTTAATAGAGCGCACGCCACTGACACAAGGGTGTTGAAACTATATCTGAATTGGAATCCACAAAAAGACTTTCAAAGATCCCTGTAGTTTTTCTGGAAACTATAATTTTCTGGAACGCGCCAAGACTATCCACCAATGAGATGCTTGACCAATCCTGCGCATCGATTTGAGTTACTGTGTTGCCAGGCGAAGGCTGGTTTTTCTAACATTGCAAATGTTCCAAAGTTGGGGAAATACTTGTTGTGGATTCAAACGTCGTTTAGTGGTAAATATTTCAGCTAGATTCATTATAAGTTATTCAGTAATATTATTTCGACTGAGTAAGCTTAAATTGCTGTGGTATGTCATCATCATCATCATCATTTCAGCCAAAAGACGTCCACTGCTGTGGTATGTGTTCGCTTTCAAAATTTAGATTAGGAAGAATTCCTGTATTCCGGGAGTTAGGTCGGAATTGGAAATTGAGGCGGGTAACCCTGAGCTCTTGACGGGTTGACGTTTGATTTGCAAAGACTTCGTTTTGAGAAGCATTTTATTTTATTTTTCATTTAACGACGCTAGTCGTCATTTCCATGAGTTTTTTGGTTTTATCGTGAGGTGAGTTTCTTTCTAAGATATTCTTGGAAATCCCGGATTAGGGAGTTTTCGTTTCGTTACGTTCAGTGTTGATTTTGGTTTCCAGGTTACGATAGCATTATATCCTCGAAAATTTCTGAAGGAATCCAGGTGGACCCTAGGCCTGATTTTTATGTCACAAGGAAGTGACAGGGTTGGATGGGTCAGACATCGGAATATACTCCAAACTCTGGAACAATCGATGATCTGGTAAGCTTCCTTTGTCTTTTCTTTGTCACGCCATGTGCTTTGCGCACATGGGCGGTTTTGGGTCTTTCGTTATTTTATCGATACTTATTGGACTCGTGTCATTTTCAGAACGGGAATTTAAAGAGTTAAGGAAGAGCTACGAAAGATTTTTATATTGAAGAAAGAAAGGATATAGAGACTGAATCCCTTTTGGGACGTTATTGCTGAGTCGAGGACTTGCTCGTCAATCTGCCACCGGCTGCATCGGCGGCGCTTTCCGGATTGCTAGCTCGTTACCTGGACGGATCCTCTGTCAGGTCTGCGAGCTTTTAACTAGAACGCACTGGAGCGTCGAGGTCGGTGCATCTTTCTTTAATTTTAATGTTAAGTGGTATTATGCTGTAGGAACCTTGTGAAACCTGTAAAACCTATAATTAAGGAATCTACCACCACACACCAAAGAACCCATTTTAGTTTTAAGCGACCCCTGTCGCTGAGTTAGTTTTCTTTTTTGTATTTACAAAAGTGTTTTGCGTATGTGTAACTTTGTTTTTGTATTACACATATAACAGAGATTTTTTTTAGTTTTATTTATTTTCTTTGCCACGTGGCCCTCCAGGGCAACATTTAGAGAGGTCTACGTGACAAATGGCGCCCAACGTGGGGCGTGGGACAGTTCGGTGGAACAATTCTTTACAGGTCCCCCGACTGCAAGAAAAGTTTTAGTTTTCAGTTTTCCATTTACGGGACCTTGCTCTCATTCATCACTGAAATTGTTTGACTTGTTTTTTCGTTTTTAGTTTTCTTTTTGTCATGGCAGGCGTGTTTTTTAATTTTTTTAATTATTTGATTTTTATTTCATATTTTTTTGTGATATATCGGTATTTTGACCTTTATCCAATATGCCACGATATATAAGTTTATTTTTCAGGAAAGCAATATCGCGCTAAGTACAATGCGATACTAAATCGATTACTTTTTATGGACTTTGAGATCTGAGGTGATTTAGTTCTTGTAGTGACACGTAAATTAGAAACCTCTTAACTGTGTCAGGCGTCTCGATTTACTATGCTTCTGTCCAATGTTTTAACTTTTGCAGCTTGTGTAGGTCTACTGTGTCTATGTGCACTGTCACAGGTCAACATAATAATTATGAGTGGTAGCTTGCGCGGCTTGATAGTACCTTCTCCATTAATCGTTCTGTTTTATTAGGTGCTGGCCAGAGCAATAAACCGTTGGACATGTTTTTCTGGATGGACAATTTAGAAATAGAAGTAGATGAGCGTTTTAAGCGAAACAGAACGCACAAAGAACAGGATGGATGCGCGAGCGAAGCGAGCGCGGCTATTTTTGTATACCTTTTATAGGTTAAAAATTGGAGGTGGGGGGGGGGGGGGGGCAAATATACCTATTGTCATCGCGAGGGAAGAGAATAACGGACTGTTTTACTTGGTTTCAAGAAGAGAACTACTTACTCTTATCATGATTGACATTAATCCTCCACTTTCGGGATCAAGCGCCTAAGACGGAGGTTTGGAAGATGCGACTGATACCTTCTCGACATCGATCAATAATTATTGATTATTATGAAAAAAATATTTGTGTGTACTTTGATAATGTGTGTTTGTAGTGGTTTATGGTCTGTAAATGTGACCATTCTGACCTAATCTTGTAAAGGGTAAATTGATTAACACTATAACTACATCTTTAAACTGAAACTTAAACACAATTTTAGCTTTACGAAGCTCAGCGACGAGTAACTTATTAAAGTAATCTGAGTCAAAAGGGACTTGGGTCATTCCTGTTCAGGCCCCCAGAAAGGAAAATGTATGGATGCGCGAGCGAAGCGAGCGAAAAAAAATTGTTTTATTGTTTTTATATATGGGGGGGGGGGGGGGGGGGAATTGTTCATATAGGTTACTGAATTTGTTGTAGGTACGTAATAAAATGTGTTTTTTTTAATTTCTTAGGATTCTGATCTGCAAAACCCTTATATACAGTACACTAAGGCATCGTTCACACCAAACGTCAGTCAGTCAGCGGCGGACAATACGTTTGGTGTGAACGATGCCTAAGTTTTCCGCATGCCTATACGTCAGTCAAGACCCTGTTCCTCAGGAACGTGTCAAAAGATCTGAATTACTTAATTGCGTAATTTATAGGTACCTACAAACAATTTTCATTTCATGAATCTATTTGTAAACAATTACGCTGAATTTAATAAACATGCAATTTACATACAAATGAAAAGAGCTATGAATTATTTCGTTAACATTCTAAGAAATTCAAGTGAAGTGCCAAACAGTTTTAAGTATAGTAAGTACTTAAAAAACTTGTACAGAACCCTTGGTGCGTGGGTTCAACTCGCACTTGGCCGGTTTTTTATTAAAATATTGTTTTTAACACACGTAATTCTTTATGCATTTTTGATAGTAATAAGTTTCAAGTTGAATCTCGTAGTAAGATTTTTTCATACAAAATTCAACCATGGTCTTCTTTTTCCACCCTTTAAGGGGTGCTTTTGAAAAACCTATGATGGCAAACATTATTATTCCCTCAAATTCATACTCAATATAATATTAATATAATTTTTATTCTCAAACAACAACTCCTGTCATGTTTCTAGAAAATTGATTCACGTAAATGATTTTTCATACAAACTTTAAAACCATTTAGCTGCCGTCGTGGATAGATTTGGGAGTTGTAACCTAGCCAGTTTTATTCCTTTCATTACAAGAAATCTACTGATATAGCTTGTTCGTATCGATTACCGAATTTAAAATGTCACCATATCATTTGTTGAGTAGTATTACTAGTAAACAATAGATATTGAATACTACTGTGGTATATTTTTGTAATCTACTTAACAAGTTCTAGACGATGATTATAGTTTTCATTGAAACTTTAATAAAAAAAAATCGAAAGTTGTTTTTATTACTAAACCATGGCCACCCTATCATATTTTTCAAAATTTTAACTAGCCTATGTCACCCGGGATAACGCAAAGAATCTAACGATACCACATACATCAAAATCGGTTAAGGCGTTCAGAAGTTACGGTGGAATAAAGAAACTCACAGACAAACATACATACATACATGAACGCTTTTTTTTGGGGCAGTCGTGTAAAAAGTACCGCAGATTTAATCAGTACGTTGATTAATCAGTATATTTCAACAAAAGATTATTATCGAACACACAATCATTATTACTAACATCAATCTTTTTGTGTAATATGCCGACAGTATACGTAGGCATAGGAAATATTTGTATTTATCTGATTTTTACTACCAAGTATTCAGGAGAACCGTTTCCATACAATTAATTTATCAAATATAGATAGGCGATTACTCTATTAACCTAAGTGCGTGTTTACGTACAGGCGCGCCTGTACGTAAACACGCACAGGCGGGGCGTCACGCGGCGCTTTGTGCGATTTTTATTTAAACACATGGCGATGTATGAAAACGTTAAAGATTTCAAATGTCGATTTTACGAGAAGTGATTAATCACTCGTTAGTTTAAAATGCAGCGTTCGTTGCGGTGGATTTGCCTCTCAGTAAGTAATTGAACAAGCACTCGACGAGCATTTGCACGCGCCGCGCGATGACGTCCCCGTGTCCGTAAACGAGCCCTTATAGTGATTCGAGAAACAGAAGTCATCATCATCGTTCTTCTGCCCGTATCCCAAACTATTTGGGGTGGCTCATGTCTTCTTCTGTCATACTTCTCTTTTACATTGCATCTCAGAATTTGATTTTCCATTTTTGTGCCCAGTCATGAACTTCATTTACAGCAATTTGTACCTTTCTGATTGCTTCCGCATGGCATGACCCTGTAGCCATAATGGCAGTGTCGTCCGCAAAGGTTGCAATGGTATTATTTTCCAGCTCTGGTATATCATACGTGTACAATAGGTAGAGGATTGGACCCAGCACACTTCCTTGAGGGACGCCAGCTTTAATATTTTTTAACTCAGAAAAGGCTCCCTCGTGCCTTACTCGAAACATTCTATCTGTAATATATGATTGCAAGATATCGGCAAAATCATTGGGCAGCATTAGTCTTAGCTTGTATATCAAACCCTTATGCCAAACTTTATCAAAAGCTTGTGCTACATCTAAAAAAACGGTGGAGCAGACTTTTTTATCTTCAAGCGTTCTCTCGATGATGTTGGTAATTCTGTGTACTTGGTCTATTGTTGAGTGTTTCTCTCTGAAACCAAACTGATGGTCAGGGATCAGGTTTTTCTCGTTTATGATTGGTTTTAGGCGTTTTAAAAACAGTTTTTCAAATAGCTTTGAAAGTATAGGCAACAGGGAAATGGGTCTGTATGATGATGCTTCGTGAGGTGGTTTACCAGGCTTTGCAATCATTATCACCTTAGCAACTTTCCATGGCTCAGGAACATGCTTAAGCACGAATGCAGCATTTATGAGCCTAGTAAGCTTAATTATGGCTTTACGCGGGAGCTGTTTCAGGATTTCTCCCGTAATAAGGTCATATCCTGGCGATTTCTTTAGGCTAATGTTTTGAATTTCCTTTGCAACTTCTTTCGGGGTCACAAGCTTAATTCTTTGATCTTGCAGAATGTTGGCAAACTGTAGGTTGTCCACAGACTCGTCATTTGGCTGAAAGGTTTCTTCCAAGTGATGTGCAAATCTTTGAGCTTTCTGGTCATTGCTTATGGCCCACTTTCCGTTATCATCTCTGATAGGGGGAATTGGTACAATTGGCCTTTTGAGTGACTTTGTCGCTTTCCAAAGAGAGTATTGGGTTGTATGGTCGCTGGTTAACTGACGCAGGTTAGTATCTAAAGCCTCATCTTGAAAGGTTTGTATCTTTCTCTTCAGTCTTTTGGTAAGGTTATTCAATACAGTTTTATCTTGCGGGAATCTAGTTTGCTGCCACCTTTTTCTTTGAGTTCTTTTTTCATATAATAGGTCTATTATTTCTTTTGGATAGGTATTTCCTTTAAACTTGTTTATAAGCTGTGGTGTGTTGTTCCATGCACATTGTTGGATATTGATGTTAAACTGGTCTACTTCAAAATCGAGCTGATCTTTGCTTTTTAATGAAGTTTTTAGGTCAATAATATTTTGTAGCTCTAAGCTAAAACTTTCCCAATCTGTATACTTGTTAACTAACGTCAGGTGGTTTTCTCTAAGTAATATTTTGTGACTTAATTGTAATAATATCGGAGAGTGATCGGAGTTCATATGGTACCCCTCTTCTACATTCAGATAGTTGGTTGATATATTTTTGACTATGAAAAAGTCAATAAGGTCTGGTAGTTTCTGGTGGTCAGTCGGCCAGTAAGTAGGTTTTCCAGTACTTATGACCTCACAGTGCATGTCTTTCACTGCGCTTAGAAGCTGTCTGCCCTTAGTTGAAGTTAATCTCGATCCCCAATGAGTGTTCTTAGCGTTAAAGTCACCGCCAAGTATAAATCTCTGTCCGAGGAGTCTGAATAAGTGTATATATTGTTCTTTGTTTATCTTGTGTCTTGGGGGACAGTATACGGCCGCTATTGTTACATTAAATTTATTTGTTTTTACTGATATCGCCACAGCTTGCGTGTCTTGTTCCTCGTATTTACATTGTTCGTAGTGACTGATATTTTCTTTAATAATAACCGCGCTACCTCCTCGCGCCGTGTTGCTAGGGTGCAGCGAGTGATAAACCTTATAGCCTCTAAACTTTACAAAAGACTGTTTAGTGAAGTGCGTTTCAGAGATCAAACACACATCAATATTTTCTGTGTCTAGGACTACTTGCAACTCATGTTGGTGTTGCAGCAATCCGTTAGAATTCCACGCCATTATTTTTAGTGTGTTATTCATGACTGATTTGTATGGTGCTTGATTCTAATTTCTCTAGTCTCTTGTCAAATGAGGATATGCACTTCAAGATCTGGTTGAGCTTGTCCTCAAGACTTGATGGCTTCGTGCTTGGATTTACTGCTTGTGCGTATGAGACACTTTTGGATGTATGTGCATTTGCCACGGTTGTCTTTGCAAACGGTGCACTTTGTTTTGTTGCCTGTTTGTCGGTGTTTCTAACAATTTGCTTAGCGGCAGGGTTGTTAGGTGGATTATTTTTAGATTTTTTGTTCTTAATCATTTGCATCTCCTTGGCAACTAAACACCCCCTGTAGTTGGCTGGGTGAGGTAAGCCACAGTGAACACACTTAGGTTTTTCTTGCGCAGGTTTGCTGCAATCAGCTGTGAGGTGTTTTCCTGTACATTTAACACACCTTGGCTCTTTTGAGCAATACTTTTGAGTATGACCATAAGCCTGGCATCTCTTACACTGGGGTATTATTTTTGACGTCTTAAGCGGGTTAATCTCAACTTTACACCCTAGAATATGTTTAATGCCGTATATTTTACTGACATCTTCATCATTCTTGAAAGATAGAATAAACATGTTCAGCGGTTCTTTTGTTCTCCAGCTTAACTTGTTAATAGCATTTTCTATCTGAAATCCTTGCAATGTTAAATCATCTTTAATCCGATCCGGTAGGCAGGAAGAATGCAATTTTTTCGCCACTACTCTTATTGGCCTGGTCTGCTTGTCCTCATATGAGTGCCATAAACAGTTATTTTCTGTTAAGCGACGAGCGATCACTCTGTAGGACTCTTCAGTTTTGGCATTTACTTTCACACTATTACCGCTCAACATTTTGGCGGTAAATGTTTCTACTGGCTGAGATTCAGTCAAAAAGTCGTAGAACGTTTGATAATTCTTAACACCGTCCACTACGATTGGAGGCGGTGCCAGAATTTTTTTAGTAGTTGCCTTCTCTTTGTTGTTGAGTTGCTGCTGCTGAATGCTAGTTGTAGCTTGTTGTGGTTGTGGTGGAGTAAGGGAAGTGTTCAACTTCCTTTTCTTCCTATTTTTCACCCTAATCCACTCAGTCTCTTTGGCGAGTTCTTCCTCATCCGTGCAGTACTCAGCGTCAGTTTTAGTAGGCTGAGCAGGTGTTATGTTCCCACTGGCCTGTTTATCTGAGGGTTCTTCTTTTTTTTGTACCTTTAAGCATTTTAATTGTCCTTGAAGATCTTGAACCTGTTCCTGCAAGCTTTGTATATGGCTGTTCAGTTGACGTACCATTTGTTGCAGGTTTTCTCTGTCCGATTTCTCCTGGATGTAACAGTCATACAACTGCTTTTCCAGATCAGTTTTGATTTTAATAGACTGTTGTGCAGCCATTATTTAGGTTTAAGGTGAGCGTGACACCTAAACAATTATAATAAACACTTCATGGCGATTTCCGCACTTGTAACTGGGTCATCACAGTGGCCCCGATAGATCGACGTACACCGCGACGACGGTGTTATGATGCGTCTGCAAAATACTCTTAACTAGAGCACGCGCTCGCGACCGGTACGTCCGTTCACAGTAGCAGTGAAACACGCTATGAAATGGAAAATCAAATTGAATGAATCAAAGTCACTTCACATTGATTTTACCAACAGGAATTGTGATTACCACCCAATTTTCATAAATGGCCAACAAGTGCCATACGCAAATACAGCCAAATATCTTGGCATAACGCTTGATGCGAAATTGCGCTGGAAAGCGCACGTTAAAAAGAAAAGACAGGAACTGGACATGCGTTTTAAAAACATGTATTGGTTGATTGGACGAAATTCCTGCCTGTCGATACATAATAAAATATTATTATATAAGCATATTCTTATGCCAATATGGACATATGGCATCCAACTGTGGGGCTGTACTAAACCGACCAACATCAAAATTATTCAAACATTCCAGAATAAGGTACTCAGGAGTATTGTTAATGCGCCCTGGTATATAAGAAATGACGACCTCCATCGTGACCTAAAAGTGGAACCTGTCACCAAAATAATCCAAAAATTTGCTGAGGCCCATGAACACCGACTCCACCAACATGTGAACATCGAGGCAATTCAGCTGCTAGACCAGACAAATATAGTGCGAAGGCTAAAACGAACAAAACCTTTTGAATTAGTGTAGTGTAAATAATGTAGAAATAATAGTGACAATGACACTCATATAACACATGAACAAAGTGTTTATATTATAATATTAGACTCTAAGAAAGTGGAACGGACTTGTATAAAGTACAATCAGCACTATTCTGTTTTAAAATAATTATCACGTAAAAAGTTAAGTTAGATTAAAATTGCTTATTAGTCTTGTAGGCTAGATTGTAATTAATTATTAAGAACCTGGTTCTTTTAATAAAGGATAAAAAAAAAAAAATCTCAGAACTCACTTCCTTTCTAGCTTTATCATCCTTCACACATTCCATTCATCGTTTCTATGATCTTATTTACTCTTATAGTGCCAAAATTTACACACTATTACCTATACATGACGTAGTACAGTAACGTATCATTCGCTCCGAATAAAAAAATCGGTTTTTAAGATGGTCGCAATATGGCGGAATTTAATTCACGTTAATAGGTCTACAAATTAGCTTCTTCTTCTTAGCGTGGTGATAGTAAATTTTCATTAAATATAATTTAGCCTAAATTCAGCTGTGCGAACTCCGCTCGCTGTAAGCAGGTGTCAGGGCATGCATTGCAAGATATAAGATGATTTAAAAACAAATTAGATACAAGTACTAAATTGTTATGCTACAAGTCAAAATTCACCTTGAATAATAATGTATAGGCAGCCCACAAATGTTCACACTGCTAAAAGTAAAGTAGCAGGCAGTCTTCTACACTCGAAGTATCTCGTCTTCAAAGTTTTGGTTCAAGGACATATTGAATTTTATCAAGACATTTCCTACACCATTTTAAGTGCCAACTCACCTTAGTAGGATCCAAATTTTCTTGCAGCTTCACATCAGGACATTCACCAGTCAAGTTATACTCAGCTCCACAAACTGCTGCCAAACACAGTCCGAATACTAAAAATAAAATTTTAAAACAACTGGATGGTCCGAGAATATGATAACAAGTGAGCTCTCCCGTCCTACGCGGTAATTATCCAATGTTCTGACCCCAGTCGTATAAAGACGTTTTATACTGCAATGGACGTGAATTGACCACGTTTTGCGAGGTAATGTGGACTTCCTCTTGTCTGATTTATGTGTTCACGTAAGTTTTTGCGTTGCAGGATAGGATGTGCTAATGTTAGCTTGTTGTACGTAAGTGGGGCAAAGTCAGGTAGAGTAAAGTGGGTTTACACCTGCTGAATTTTTGGTTTGAAATATTTGGTAATCTACTTAACAAGTTCTAGACGATGATTATCTTTTTCATTAAAATTTCAATAAAAACAAATTAAAAGTTCGTTTTATTTCTAAACCATGGCCACCCTATTATGTTTTTTGAATTTTTCTATAGCCTATGTCACCCGGGATAACGCAAAGAATTTAATGATACCACATACATCAAAATCCGTTCAGGCGTTTAGAAGTTATGGTGGAATAAAGAAACTCACAAACATACATACATACATACATACATGAACGCTTTTTTTTTTTTTTGGTGGGTGGAAAATCATCGAATGACCCCCCCCCCCCGCTCTTGGGCAGAGCGAAGGGTAGTGTCAGACTTCTACTGACTAAAAACCGAACCCATGTTCCTTCTTTGCCCTTGCGCCGAGGCCACGTAATCTAGTACAAAATACCGCGGCCCCGACGGGCGTCGGCCCTTGCGGGCCCCTCCTTGCTGACATCTCTTTGAGGCGCGCGTGGAACACGAACGCGCCGCCGACACGGTCTGTTGCCGTCATGACGACGGCCGGACGGCGAGCTAGCCCATTACTCACCGTCCACAGGCCCGCGTCTACGGTGGCCGGAAGCCATCACGTGGCCCCCGACGCCCGGAGCGCCTTCCGCGGCGGCTGGGACGTTGAGAGGATCGCTCCCTCTCTCGTTCCGCCACCTCCTTCGCTAGCATCACTGCTTCGCAGAAGGAGGCGACGGCGTCCCATTCCTCCTCGCCCCGGACCATGGCTTGCACCAGGGCCGGACGCGAGAGGTCACCGCCGCCGATCGCCGCTACGAGAACACGGCGGGGCTCCGCCCAAGCAGGGCACACCTCCACAGTGTGCTCCACCGTGTCCTCCGGTCGATCCTCGCAGTGGAAGCATCCGGGCGTTTCCTCCCGCCTGATTCGGTGCAGGTACCTCCCGAAACATCCGTGTCCGGTGAGGACCTGCGTCAGACGGAAGGTGAGGGCGCCGTGGCTCCTCTCTAGCCACTCCTCAAAGAGGGGACTTACCGCCACTATCGTGGCGTGCCCTATACATGAACGCTAATAAAAACATAACACTCTTTTTTTTGGGGCAGTCGTGTAATAAGTCATCATCTGTTTAGCCAACTATGTCAGGTTGGCTTCCAGCCTACCCGATGCAGCTGAATACTAGTATGGAGCGACTGCCTAACTAATCAGTTTTTAACAAAGTATATATTTATCAAAAGAATAACAGCAACCAGTGCAAATACCTACAATATAGAAAATTCCTAGGGAAAGATAGATAGTATGTGTTTTTTGTTTAAAAAAACTATCATACTTTATTTGCTGAACAAACGTCGTTTAATTGAAAGTTAAAAAAGTACCGCAGATTTAATCAGTACGTTGATCAATCAGTATATTTCAACAAAAGATTATTATCGAACACACAATCATTATTACATCAATCTTTTTGTGTAATATGGCACAGTACGTAGGCATAGGAAATATTTGTATTTATCTGATTTTTACTACCAAGTATTCAGGAGAACCATTTCCATACAATTAATTTATCAAATAAAGATAGGCGATTACGCTATTAACCTAAGTGCGTGTTTACGTACAGGCGCGCCTGTACGTAAACACGCACAGGCGGGGCGTCACGCGGCGCGTTGTGCGATTTTTATTTAAACACATGGCGATGTATGAAAACGTTAAAGATTTCAAATGTCGATTTTACGAGAAGTGATTAATCACTCGTTAGTTTAAAATGCAGCGTTCGTTGCGGTGGATTTGCCTCTCAGTAAGTAATTGAACAAGCACTCGACGAGCATTTGCACGCGCCGCGCGACGACGTCCCCGTGTCCGTAAACGAGCCCTTATAGTGATTCGAGAAACAGAAGTCATCATATTTGGGGTGGCTCATGTCTTCTTCTGTCATACTTCTCTTTTACATTGCATCTCAGGGCCCCTACTATGACGTCTTAAAACATTCCTAACTTACTCCTAATCCATTGTGGAAACGTGACAGAACTATACAGGGTGTCTAGCGCCATCTCTTTTCCACACTGGATTAAGAATAAGTTAGGAATGTTTTAAGACGTCATAGTAGGGCCCCTGAACTCACTTCCTTTCTAGCTTTATCATCCTTCACACATTCCATTCATCGTTTCTATGATCTTATTTACTCTTATATTGCCAAAATGTACACACTATTACCTATACATGACGTAGTACAGTAACGTATCATTCGCTCCGAATAAAAAAAAGACGGGTTGCACTCCGGGAGTGCCGGCAGAAGTGAAAACTTGATTATTAACGTTGAGCATGTTTGATATTTTGGAATGGTTAGGGAATAATTTTGCACCAATTGCTTTAACAGTATAAAAGTACTATCATTTATGTGGTAGAATACAATATTGATTTATTGCGCTATCGTACACAAACATGACAATTTATATTACATTAAAAATTTAACACTTTAAAACTATTACAATTATTTTACATTAAAAAGTTTATCTCTCCGAAAAATCAACTTTCATCCATAATTTCAACGACTTTTTCACCATCATCATTACCAGAACTATCATCGCCAATCTCTAAAACTGATACGATAGGTTTATGGTAGCTGAAGTAAGAAACGAACAGTTTTGATTCGAACCTATTTAAATGTCTAATAAAGACCGCATCAATAGTAGTTTTGTATTTCGTTGTGCTAAGATTGCGATCATTCGACATAGTTAAACCAAATTCATTATTTAAAAATTCAATTATTCCGCCATAACTATGCTAACCCATTTATTTTGTCTTTCCCTGTCCTCCGATCGGAACTCCGATTGGTAGGAGGAGCGGGAATATTTTTTCCCATGCCTCCGATTAAGCATCATAAAAACATTGTACAGTCTAGTTCAAAATAAATTATTTTTGTATTTTATTGACTGTACAGTCGACATCGTTAACGTTCAGGGTCAAAATGTCCAACTCCCACACGACTAGTCTAAGATCGATAGTTTCCGAGATATAGCCGTTTCAATTTTGACAGCTGTCATCCGAAATGTAGATCTCATTGAGATCTATCACTTGTCCCTACACACAACTAGTCTAAGGTCGATAGTTTCCGAGATATAGCTGTTTCAATTTTGACAGCTGTCATCCGAAATGTAGATCTCATTGAGACCTATGTATCACTTGTCCCTACACACAACTAGTCTAAGGTCGATAGTTTCCGAGATATAGCCGTTTCAATTTTGACAGCTGTCATCTGAAATGTAGATCTCATTGAGACCTATCACTTGTCCCTACACACAACTAGTCTAAGGTCGATAGTTTCCGAGATATAGCCGTTTCAATTTTGACAGCTGTCATCCGAAATGTAGATCTCATTGAGACCTATAAATTGTCCCTACACACAACTAGTCTAAGGTCGATAGTTTCCGAGATATAGCCGTTTCAATTTTGACAGCTGTCATCTGAAATGTAGATCTCATTGAGACCTATCACTTGTCCCTACACACAACTAGTCTAAGGTCGATAGTTTCCGAGATATAGCCGTTTCAATTTTGACAGCTGTCATCTGAAATGTAGATCTCATTGAGACCTATCACTTGTCCCTACACACAACTAGTCTAAGGTCGATAGTTTCCGAGATATAGCCGTTTCAATTTTGACAGCTGTCATCCGAAATGTAGATCTCATTGAGACCTATCACTTGTCCCTACACACAACTAGTCTTAGGTCGATAGTTTCCGAGATATAGCCGTTTCAATTTTGACAGCTGTCATCCGAAATGTAGATCTCATTGAGACCTATCACTTGTCCCTACACACAACTAGTCTAAGGTCGATAGTTTCCGAGATATAGCTGTTTCAATTTTGACAGCTGTCATCCGAAATGTAGATCTCATTGAGACCTATCACTTGTCCCTACACACAACTAGTCTAAGGTCGATAGTTTCCGAGATATAGCCGTTTCAATTTTGACAGCTGTCATCTGAAATGTAGATCTCATTGAGACCTATCACTTGTCCCTACACACAACTAGTCTAAGGTCGATAGTTTCCGAGATATAGCTGTTTCAATTTTGACAGCTGTCATCATTATTATTATTATTCCCTTTATTCATTATATTAACAAATTTGATACATTTTTAAATATTTCCTATAAAACAATAATAAAAAAAACATTTAAAAATATAAAAAACTGTAGCCCACCGGTATCGGGAACAGGGTCCAAGCTACCGGCGGTCAGGGCTCCAGAGAAAGGAACCTCCTAACAATGCGAGCCGTGTCCAGGAGTACCGCTTTCTGCATCAAGCCCTTGATCCAGCTGCCTAACGAGAGCCTCCTCAGGTGTTGGTCGAGGCTCTTGGCAATTAAGCCATTGGCTGTTACGACTATCGGCACAATGATCGCTGAGTCCACATCCCACATGTCGACAACCTCGCGAGCCAAGTCAAGATACTTGATTTGTTTATCTTTCTCGGCTTTCACGAGGTTCTCGTCATGCGGGACGGTTATGTCAACAATCATTGCGCGCCGCTCTGATCGATCCACCACCACTATATCAGGCTTATTAGCGATAATAGTCCTGTCAGTGATGATGGATTGATCCCAGTACAGTGTGATACTGCCATTATCGAGAACTGGGTCGGGCACATACCTGTAGTACGGCACTTCCGATTCCACAAGGTTGTATTTCAGAGCAAGTTGCTGATGGATAATCCTGGCTACAAGGTTGTGTCTATGCAAGTATTCTCCGTTAGCCAGACGAGAACACCCGGAGATAATGTGACGGATTGATTCGCCCGGACGGTGGCATGCCCGACATATGTCAACCGTACCGTCCTTCACAATAAATCTCCGGTAGTTATTCGTCATCATAACTTCGTCCATAATTGCACAGACAAAACCTTCGGTTTCTCCAAAGAGTTCCCCGGAACGTAGCCAGGCTACGGACGCTAGGAAGTCTACATCGGGCCCGTGTAGGGCCCGGAAAAAGCGCCCGTGGAGCTCCTTGCTCTGCCATACCTCCATGCGGTCTTTAGTGTCAAGCACTACAGGTTTGCGCCAGTTCTCTTTAGCCAAGGAGAGCGGGGTGAGGCCCTTGTCCACCGCGACAACATCTCGATGCATCCCCACGTCGGCTTCCAGGAAATATTCCCTGAGACTGCATATCTCACGATTGTGGAGAGTCTTAGCATTTAAAAAGCCTCGACCTCCACATTTCCGTGGGATATACAGTCTCATAACCGAAGAACGTGGGTGATGCATTCGATATGCCGTCAACAATTTACGGACCCGTCTATCCAGGGCGTCTAGCTCTGTTTGAGTCCACTTGAGTATGCCGAAAGAGTACGTCAAAACCGGCATGACCCAACCGTTGAAGGCACGCACCCTATTTCCGCCTGATAAAAGACTGTTACATACTTTTCTCAGGCGACCAAAGAAGCGCTCCCTCAACGATTGCTTCATGTCGGCAACGTTAATACCCAGCGCTTCCGACATACCCAAATACTTGTAGGTTTCGGTTGCTGAGAGGGATCTAAGATTTATGGAATCTGTGAGCTGGGTTCCCACAGACTCCACAATCCCCCCTCGCTTTACATGCATGACCGCACACTTATCTACACCGAATTCCATTCTGATGGCGCCACTGAAAGCTTCAGTAACCTTCAGTAGCTCCATCAGGTGCAACTCGTTGGTGGCAAAAAGTTTTAGGTCATCCATGTAAAGGAGGTGAGATATAATCTGACCACCTCTCCTCAACCGATAGCCCAGACCTGAATCCTCCAGCAGCGTGCTAAGAGGATTCAAGGCTAAGCAGAACCAAAGTGGACTCAAACTGTCGCCCTGAAATATACCCCGCTCTATCCTTATCGGTTCGCTATTCCTCTGAATCTGCCGACATCCTGGATAGCGAAGGACTGTCCTCCATTGCCCCATACACGACATCAGGAAGGTGCGCAGGGTTGTATCAATTTTATACAACTCTAGCACCCTCATGAGCCATGTATGTGGCACCGAGTCATAGGCCTTCTTATAGTCTATCCAGCATGTCGACAAATCCTTTCGGAAACGGCGAACCTGTTGGCTAATGGCCATATCAATGAGGAGTAGCTCCTTAGTACCACGGGACCCGTTCCTACATCCATTTTGAGAAGCAGACATAACAGAATTTTCGTTAATATGTTTATTAATTTTAGCTCTCAAAATGGAGGTAAGAACTTTATAGACCGTTGGAAGACACGTAATCGGTCTATAATTTTTGGGTTCCGCAGTACTACCCGATTTATGGAGCAGGTGGGTTATTCCAGTTGTCAAGAACTCTGGTAGCGACCCTGACTCTAAGGCTGACTGGAATAGGGCTGCCAAGCAAGCATGCGATCTTGTAAACCATTTAATCCAGAAGTTGTGCAGTCCGTCCGGCCCTGGTGATTTCCAATTAGGCAACGGACGAACTGCACAACTTACATCTTGGGGGCTGATCGTTATTGCCCCCATTTCTGTTATTGGATCGCATGCTCGCTCGACCTCCCGAGTCCATTCACCCTCGGAATGACTGACAGGTACCGACCAGATGTTGCGCCAAAATGAACACATGGCGTTGTCATCCGGTAGGCACGTGTCAGTCACACCTTGGTCCGGTCGCTCCCATGCTCTGTAGACCCACCTTTCATCACTTTGGAAGGTGCGATTTAGAGTGAACCGTTCCACCCGACGCTTATACCTACGAATACGGTTTGCCCATGCATACACTTTCTGCTTCCAGAAGTCGATGCGCTCTGTGATACGGGACATGTAGTCTCGAGGACTGATATCGGTCCCCGCAAATGCCCGCCTCACAAAGCGCATCACTCGAGGGCGATTGTTGCCCTCCCGGAAGCAGGATAGTTTGCCGATGAACGCTCTGGCCCCAGCAATGCGTCGTTCAATCCTGTACTGCCAAGCCGGAACGGTTGGTTTCGGTCGTGTAGCTCTGTCATTCAGAAATTTGACATGAGCTACACGACATGCCGCTACAGCTGCGCAATACAGGATCGAATGAGCATCAGTGAGGTTTTCGCAGTTATCAAAATAGCTTGACAACTGCGAATCCAGAGCAGCCACCAGCGCCCTATTTCTGTTATGCATGGGCAAACGAGGTAATCGTGGTCTAAGTTCGGGCGACATGAAACGATACTCTCGGATCGCACCCTCCAAAGTACTCCTCATCTCCTCACTGCACTGTGTACTTACGTTACTAACCATGTCATTACTTACGTCGTTTTCACTGATAAGTATTGTGGTAGAATGTGGTGGTACCACAGCCTGTGACGACGCAGTAATGACATGGTTACCCTGCGTTTCAGTCCGCAAGCGATCAAGTACGGTGTCATCTAACATACGATTACGCTGGATGACTCGCACCTGATCCGACAGTCGTTGTGCCGATACGTTGACAGCCGGCTCAAGTACCTGAAACAGAGAAAGCATCCGAACACGGTACGCGGTCAGGTTGTTTCCTCCCTCTGTAGCCCCATAGTATGAGCGCATGACATTTTCGTTGATGGCTTGCGTCCATCGCATGCGCTGCACACTTCCGCCGGGAGCTGGGACCCTATCAGAAGCCGGTGGGCCTCGAGGTCCTAAGCCGTCCGGTGGCCGGCGTCCTCTTTGTCGACGAACAGGTGTTGGCGTCGGAGACGAAGAAGAATACTCGTCGCTCGAGCTCGACGCGACTGCCACGGCCGGTGTCACAGCACTCACGGAGAGACTGGGTTCCGGCGGCGGTGAGGCGGAGCTGAGCGACGAGCCCGGAGCTGGTTGTCGTGCACGTTGAGCGGCCCTCGTAATCATATTTTCATCATAATTTCATGAGATTTCATTTTCAATTTTTTCATTTTCGTGTTGACGTTATTGACATAATATGTCATTCTGGAAATTTTTGTGACTATTGTATTTTTGTCCTTTCTGGTTTTCGTTTTAAACGTTGTCTATTTATTTTCCAAATATCTCCTTCCAAAACCGTTTTAAAAAATATAATACCAAGTTTCAATTATGTATATTCCAATATTTATAGTTAAATGAAAATAAGAGTATAGATGATTGACATGTTTGATACGGGGTATTATTATATTATTATTAATTATTATTATTAATTATATTATTATTATTAATAATTTTATTATTATTATTATTAATTATATTATTATTATTAATAATTTTATTATTATTATTATTAATTATATTATTATTAATAATAATTATTATTATTATTAAGCGCCCTGCGCTGCCTAAACGAAACAGTAGGCCCAGGCATACATTTTCGCCGCGCCGTAGAGAGGGGATAGCTGTCTACTCTCCATCCGTCTTACGCTTTTTCGATCAGGGTCACGTGGTCACGTGTCCTGACGCGAGTTTAAGATTTTATACCCATCACAGAACAATTTCCCAAAGTGCTCAACGCCGCTAAAGAAGTTTTCACTTCAAAAAATCGGTTTTTAAGATGGTCGCAATATGGCGGAATTGAATTCACGTTAATAGGTCTACAAATTAGCTTCTTCGTCTTAGCGTGGTGATAGTAAATTTTCATTAAATATAATTTAGCCTAAATTCAGCTGTGCGAACTCCGCTCGCTGTAAGCAGGTGTCAGGGCATGCATTGCAAGATATAAGATGATTTAAAAACAAATTAGATACAAGTACTAAATTGTTTTGCTACAAGTCAAAATTCACCTTGAATAATAATGTATAGGCAGCCCACAATGTTCACACTGCTAAAAGTAAAGTAGCAGGCAGTCTTCTACACTCAAAGTATCTCGTCTTCAAAGTTTTGGTTCAAGGACATATTGAATTTTATCAAGACATTTTCCTACACCATTTTAAGTGCCAACTCACCTTAGTAGGATCCAAATTTTCTTGCAGCTTCACATCAGGACATTCACCAGTCAAGTTATACTCAGCTCCACAAACTGCTGCCAAACACAGTCCGAATACTAAAAATAACATTTTAAAACAACTGGATGGTCCGAGAATATGATAACAAGTGAGCTCTCCCGTCCTACGCGGTAATTATCCAATGTTCTGACCCCAGTCGTATAAAGACGTTTTATACTGCAATGGACGTGAATTGACCACGTTTTGCGAGGTAATGTGGACTTCCTCTTGTCTGATTTATGTGTTCACGTAAGTTTTTGCGTTGCAGGATAGGATGTGCTAATGTTAGCTTGTTGTACGTAAGTGGGGCAAAGTCAGGTAGAGTAAAGTGGGTTTACACCTGCTAAATTTTTGGTTTGAAATATTTGGTTTTCCTTTAATTCTTATCAACTGCTAGTTAAAGTTCAAGAATTCATTCCTACTGTTTGCAACAAGTTTGAAAATGGTGACAGTGCAGCACTTCTGCCGATATTTTTTGTTATTACAGCCAATCAATGGAACAAGCTTGGCAAAACGATAAATAATATTTTTTATATTCATTTCTACATCATCATTATTTCAGCCCAGAATCACCCACTGTTAGGCCATTCCTTTCTTCTGCCACTCTTCCCTGGTATATATCGTCTCTCCCCCATCCATGTTCGTATCCACGAATCTGACGATATCGTCAACCTCGTTTTAAGATGACCCTGGTTTCTTAAGCCCAACCATGGCCACCATTTGGACAGTATCTTATTCCATCGGACATCATCATCATCATAATTATTTATCCCCACAAGAACTTATCAAACACAGTGCAGTGCCAGTCTTCTTCTCTTGTGGTGACAAGATTCAGCAAGATTAATAGTGGCAGAATTTACTGCTAGCACAGTATCATTGTTTGGGCAAAACAATAAGTTATACCTGTTACAGACAATCTCAAATTCCTGCTATATTATGTACACTACTTTACAATAATAGGGTCAAGCCCACATTAACACTTTTAATTCACCAGATTACAGGTTCGCAGAACAGAGAGTTAACAAACAAAACAAATTGTAGTATTACTAAGAAGTGTTTTATAAAATTAGTTATGATAAGTGAGAATTTATTAGCTTATGAGGAAAAAAAGATCATGTATGTCTTTCATGTAGTGTCAATTTATCTTTGACCAACATATTTTTTGGTTGGTGTTTACCTGACGAACATAATATATTATTATATAGAAACGTCCCATTCCATTTTTTTAATCTCAGTAATTTGATATATTTAATTGTACTGCTAATTACCACATCGCTTTAAAAATACACTCTTATTTCTTCTTAGAAATTAAATGTTTACACTAATTGAACTACCAGATAACCCCGGGATTGATTTAATAAAACAAAAACATTATTATTTAAATCATTACTGTTTGTTTCTTCACGCCGATTCAACGACTGTGAAGTTATAATGTTAAAGTTATTAATAATTTCGTTATTTGTTTGTAGTGTTTACGGGTATTTCACTTTGCCCGGAAAATGCCCTGAGGGTGTTCAAGTTCACGAAGAGTTTCGACTACCCGATGTAAGTTTTCTAGTTTGATAATAGTCATCATCTGCTCAGCCTTTCTGCAACTATGGTATGATTGTTTTCCAATCTGCCGAATGCAGCGGTTAAATACAATCTGAAATCCACAATAAAGTAAGTACCTACTGGCTAATCCAATACCCCTTAGAAACCCACCCGACAGGCATGTATGAAAACGGTTACAGGCGTCTATATCGACGAATACGAAGGTGAAAATATTGCGCCACCAAAATTGCGAATCACAACCTTTTACCTTGTTATTGTGTTTTGAAATTGGCATGCGAATTGTGTCATTAGTTCATTACACCACAGATATTATTTTACCATCTGTTCTACCAAATTTCTTTATCATCATCAGTCTATAATGCTCCCACTGCAGGGACTCAGGCCTCCTCTCTAAGAGAGGGATGGGTTATAATAATAATCCACCACGCGGGCCCAGTGCGGTTTGGTAGATGTCACATGTCTTCGATTTTTTGGTTCTAAGACATGTCGGTTTCCTTAAAATGTTTTCCTTCTCATTTTGAGAGCAGCGGTGATGAAATAAATTACAGAAAGTAATGCGCCTGCCAGGGTACGAACCCACGACTTACTGTTCGCGAGTCGGGCCGCCACCACTGGGCCACCGCTGCTGACCCACCACTGGGCTACCGCTGCTGTACCACATTTACAGAAAATAAATAACTTTAACTTTGAAACTCCTAATAACCCCCTCACCTTTTCTTCCTGTCAGTTTTACAACAAATGGTACCAAGCCTACCACTACTCCAGCGATGGCCAGAACCAGAACAACTGCTCAGTCATCGAACTGCAGACCAGGCCCACTGGCATCTACCTGAACCAGTCCAGGGTAGACCGGGGGCTGTTCCACCGGTACAGCATTGGGAAGCTTGGTATACCCATCAGGATTGAAGATGGTGCTAGGCTTGACGTTACGTTTAGATTTGAAGATGCGCCTAGGAGATGTGAGTATTGCATTACCTATAATTAAATTATTTGAGGTACAAAAAACTTTTTTTTCGTAAATTTATTTCTCACTCAATATTTAGCTATCTTTTCTTTGGTCGCCCTCTCGTCTCTTTTAGTCACATGCGATTCGAGTCCTCATACACCATGACGGTCGATGGCCGACTTCTAAAGCTCGCTGTGTTGACTGTTTAATAAAAGGAATATTATTTGTCGGCGCACATTAAGATGCCAATGTCAAGAGTGACAGCTTGTCACTGTCACTCTAGCGGAGCGTCGAGTCGATGGTAGCGGGGCGGCCATCTTGGTACGGCAGATCGTACAGAGCGGTCGCAAGCGCACCACGTTTTCGACGAATCGCTATCCATCCTCTTATTCAAAGTTCTTTTTTTGAAGTGATTGAGTGTTAATTATAGCCTAAGTGATTATTGTTACGTAATTTAATTATTATTTCAAGTAAAATCGTTTAAGTTATCAAGAGAACGGTTTTAATTCAAATGACCCTACTTGGACTACCCACATACCCACGCTGCAAGTTGAATAATTCTGATGAAGGCCGTCCTGAGCTTACATATTTATAACCCCTTAATTGCTTTTTACTTGATCTTTTATTTTCAGTGATGAACAGGAAATATCCTTTCCACGTGTTGGCCACCAACTACAACTACTACGCCACTGTTTACACTTGCGAGTACAGCCAGCTTATCAATAAACATTTCAGTAAGTATACAATAGGGGATCGAACTGACTCAAAAAAATAGAATTCTGTTTAGTCCGTCAGTTAGATTATCGAAAAATATTGGATATGTGTTTTTTGTTTCATCAAATCAATAAAAATTGACGAAAATAAAGCGCGTCAAAGATCATGGAGTGGGGCTTGAAACGTCACTTGAAGGTACAAAATGTACTATCATAATTATGACGTCACACGAGTTTTCGAAGCACTGTATCGTCTTTATTTTTTGTTTAAGTGAAAAAAGAAAAAATATGTGGTCAATATTTCTTGAAAATCTGACGGACTAATTAGTTTTTTATTGTCCGATCCCCTTTACTGTAAACACACCTTGTTATTTACACGCACATTTTTTACACGCATTTTTTTTTAATAATAAAGTAGTCGATAAGAGAAGTTCTCCATGATAAAGATCAGTACGTTCCCCGACAGGTTGTAAGATTCATAGATATTTTTATATTTCTATGGTAAGATTTGAGAAGGGCAGAGGTGAGGCGCACAACCAAGGAAACTCGCTGCCTGCGTTCCCAAGTTCATATAACACAAAGTCGCGAGTTGTAGTCTTCTTTTGGATTAGGTCATTCCATCGTCAACCTCATTTCTGGTCTGGTCAAGATTGTAGTCACGAGAAGGCCCAACAACTGACTTGCAAGTCAACTGTGCTGCCATTCTGCTGCTTCTTGAGCGGTATAAATAGCCTAAAAGGGTAAGCTACCCTTTTAGGCTATTTATGCAGTTCGTCAAATGGAGGACTACCTACCATAAAAATAATTATGCAAATAATTCTATTTTCAAAAAGTAAACCACATACTATTTTCAGTTTACGTATGGATCTTATCAAGAAATCAAATCCTGAACGACGTGTCCAAAGAGCTGGCCATCAAATCTCTGTCCCGAATTGGAGTGGATCCTAAGAAGTTGGTCAAAGATGACTGGTCCCGGTGCTCTCCTAAGTACTACGAAGATCGTCAGGCTGAGCCTCTGACTTTTAGATACCCTGTGGTCTTCCATTAGGGAAGGTTTCAATGAGTTGATTAAATAGATTTATATAAATTAAAGGGCTTATTTTTGTTGCAAATTCTTCAAAAAATAAACCGACCAAGAGCGACATAGACTGCTACTGACTAAAATCCACCCATGTTCCTTCTTAGCCCTTTGTGTCTGGGGCCGCGGTATCTCTTTCGAACAACCCGCAGCCCCGACAGGAACGAGGCAGTCCTAAAGAAAAAAAAAAGAAAAAAAATAGAATAGAATAAAAAGTTAGTTAGTTAAAATAAAATAGTGAGATAGTACTTCTTGGTAGGCAGCTTTGATTTAAATAAGATAATATTATAATTAAACATAGACTTATTAGTAATAATCACTGTGTTTAAACAGTGAATTTATTTAATTGCCCTTGAGTTGATTAGAAAGTCTTATCCTTTGTATTCAATCAATCAATCAATAAGCCCTTTATCCTGAACTTCCGTCTGTTTTTTTTTTTTTTTTTGTTTGTTTTCCTCTTTTAGAGGATAATATCTCTAAGCTCAGTGTGCCTCTTGGCAAAGGCCTCCTCTAACAATTTCCATTGTGATCTATCTTGTGCAACCCTTCTCCAGTAAGGGCCCGCTGTAAGCTTCAACTCATCTTCCCATCTCTTAAGTTGTCTTCCCCGGTTCCTTTTTCCATCTCTGGGATACCAGTCCGTCACAATCTTACTCCACTTTTCCTGAGTACTCCTTAACATGTGGCCTGTCCATCTCCATTTTAGTTGATCTATCTTCGTAAGTACATCCACAATCCTTGTTTTGGCTCTTATATAGGTGTTTCGTTTCCTGTCTTGCTTCTTGATGCCCAACATGCTTCTCTCCATCGCTCTTTGACAGTATTGCAGCTTATCTCGGTGGTGTTTTGAAAGAGACCATGTTTCACAGCCATATGTGATGCAAGGTAGAATGCAAGTGTTGTAGACTTTCCGTTTTGTACTGATGCTAAGGTCGCTGGCCTTCATGATTTCTTTGAGTGACCAGTATTTCTTCCAGCCGTTTGCTATTCGCCTTTGGACTTCCTTGTCTGTCTGATCCTTGAACGAGATGATCTGTCCCAAGTATATGTACTCTTCCACGTATTCAAGGGGTTCATTATTTATTGTTATGATTCTGTTATCAGAGTTTGTCAGAAGCTTGGTCTTGGTGATATTTATGGATAGTCCCACTCTCTCGCTTTCCCTGCTTAGGTCTTGAATCATTTTCTCTAATTTTCCGGGGTTTTCTTCGACGACGACAATATCGTCTGCGAATCTTAGGTGGTTGAGTCTCCGTCCATCTATACTTAAACCAAGTTGGTCCCATTCCATCTTTCTGAATATATTTTCCAGTACTGCAGAGAAAAGCTTAGGGGACAGAGGATCTCCTTGCCTGACACCTCTATTTATATTGAAGGTCTCCCCCAAACTTTCTAGTTGTATTCTTGCTTTAGTGTTGGAGTAAATAGTTTTGATGACTTTTATATATTGTGTGGGGATTCCTTGGTTTTCTAGACTTTCCCATATAGCTTTATGGCTAATACTGTCGAAGGCTTTGGTGTAATCGATGAAAACCATATACAGGTGCTTGTTGTGCTCGTTGTATTTTTCTATAAGTTGTTTAATCGTATGTATATGGTCCACTGTGGCATAGTTTTTTCTAAAGCCCGCCTGTTCTATTGGTTGGTTTTCGTCGAGTTTTGTACTTATGCGGTCTAGGATAATTTTGGAGAAAACCTTGTAGACGTTGGACATCAGACTTATTGGTCTATAATTTCCTATGTCTTCTTTTGGTCCTTTTTTGTATATTAGGATTATATGAGATGTTTCCCACTGTTCGGGTATGAGTCCTGAAGTAATAACATTGTTGAAGATTTTTGTCAGAATAGGAGCCAGTTCTTCTAGAGTTCCTTTTAGCAACTCATTTGTGATTTTGTCAGGGCCTGGTGATTTATCTAATTTTTGGCTTAGTATTGCTTTTCTGACTTCGTTGGGTAAGATTTCAGGTTCCGGGTCTGAAGGAAATGGGTTAGGTCTAAAAGTTTCATAATTTCGCTGATTTGTGTTATCTTGGTTGGAGTAAAGATTATGGTAGAATTGTGTAGCCGTTTTATTTATATCTTTTCTGTTTGTGATATTACAGTGGTTTTTTTTCAGATTTGGTATCCATGGATTTGACTCACGCAGTTCTTTAAGAGCTTTTCTTGTTCCTCCAGTAGCTAAAATATGTTTTTCTAGTTTTTGTAACCTTGCGGCTTTCCTATCTTTCCTGATGGCTTCCTTGATTTTCTTACTTAGCTTGGTAATCATTTGAATATTTTGTTTCTTCATATTGCTATCGAATAGACATTTTCTTTCCTGAATTAATTGTAGTGTCTTGTCGCTCAGTATGTATTTATGCTTTGATGGTTTGCCGGTGTTGGTACCTCTAAGTTGGCTCTGTAGTTTGGCATAGCTTGCCTTAACATCTCTTTCATCATATTCTAGTAATTCCTTGCCAAGTATTACCAAGGAACGGGCTGTCGTTTTGTTGTTTTCTGGATAATGAACCGTGCTGGATGTTGTAATGTACTTTCTAGCCTTTGTATTATCGATTAACAAATCAGTGATAGAAAATATTTTAATTTACAAACCTAAAATTATCTTTAGGAATTTAAGTACTTATTTAGATTAAATATCTGTAATTAGAAACGAAATATATTCTTATCTTGTTTTAGTTAATGGAATTATAATCTGAGTGGACACTCGGAACCCACGGTCCTATCGTTTCAACCCCAGACGGCTCGAAAATGTAGTTTTCCACGCTGCCTTTTTTTTTTTGGTGGGTGGAAAATCATCGAATAACCCCCCCCCCCCCCCCCCCGCTCTTGGGCAGAGCGAAGAGGACTGTCAGACTTCTACTGACTAAAAACCAAACCCATGTTCCTTCTTCGCCCTTGTGTCGGAGCCGCGTTAACCTTTCGATAATCCACAGCCCCGACGGGCGTTGGCCTTGCGGGCCCCTTCCATATTGCTGACATATCTTTGAGGCGCGCGTGGAACACGTACGCGCCGCCGACACGGTCTGTTGCCGTCATGACGACGGCCGGACGGTGAGCTAGCCCGTTGCTCATCGTCCACAGGCCCGCGGTAGGCCCGGAGCGCCTTCCGCGGCGGTTTCCACGCTATCTGGGTACATTACTCTGGCTATAATATGAACATCAATAATACAATAGTATTTCTAAAACATTTATTCCTCTTCCTGCCCATCCTCACTAAAAGTAACAGTATCCACGTGCGCCGTCCAGTGTGCCTGACATCTCACAGCGCTCTGGTTGACCTTCTCCAGGTAGATGGAGCTGACTGACGGCAGCGAGTTTATCTCCTGGTATGCCCTGTGTAAGTACTCGTCAGGTAAGGTCGACTGGCGGGACAGGATCCAGGCTGAAACTAGGAAAAGGAAAACAATTTATCGTTTGTAGTAGTTAACAGCCAACGAAAGAGCTGTTCAGGTTGTAGGTTGACTCGAAAAGAAGAAGAAGAAGAATAGTTAACAGAGAGCAGTAGTGGCCCAGAGGTGGCTGCCCCGACTTACGAACAGTAAGTCGTGGGTTCGAACCCAGGCAGGCGCATTACTTTGTGTTATTTATTTCATCACCACTGCTCTCAATACGGTTAAGGAAAACATCGTGAGGAAACCGGCATGTCTTAGTAAAAAAAATTGAAGATATGTGACATCCTTCTCTTAGAGAGGAGGCCTGAGTCCCTGCAGTGGGTACATTATAGGCTGATTATATTGAATACTTGCAAAGACAGATGGAATAAGGCTGTCACTGAATGCCGTTCAAGAACTGGGAAAAACCACTTTACTATAAAAAATGTGTGGTGCGGTACACCTAAGGGCTCGTTTACGGAGACGCGGGGCGTTGCGCGGCGCGTGCAAAAGGCTCATCGCGTGCTTTTTAATCTTTTGTTGAGAGGCGGGTCCATCGCAACAAACGCTGCATTCAAACTAACGAGTGAATAAACGCTTCTCGTGAAATTGACATTTGAAATCTTTAACGTTTTCATACATCGCCATGTGTTTGAATTAAAAACGCACAACGCGCCGCGCGACGCCCCGCGTGTCCGTAAACACGCAACAAGTGATTTGCCAGTTTATTTTTTTAAAGTTCCATGTAATAGGGGCGAGCCTTGCCATTAACCAGGTATAAATTCAGACTCCGTGGATGCTACTGAAAAATTCTAGATGGAAAACTCAATAACATTTTGCCAGACCCGGGAATCGAACCCGGGACCTAATGGTCAGCAGTCGTGCTTGCGACTAATATACCTATATTAGGCAGTAACAGCTCACAAACTTAAGCTTTATACTAAATTTTCCACAATCTCAGGATGTAGTAGCTATATCCGTTTCTATCTATCACTGTTTGTTTGATAAGAGTGATAACAGGTAATGAGCTATATTACTCACTATATTTGAGGCCAAGTGCATCAGTATGTTTACAGCCATACACGATAGCGTAGTTCCGGTAGTCAGTTGTTAACACTGTCAGTGGGATGCCGACTGGATCTGGAAAATACGATTTAATAAATTATTATTCGGCCATGAAGAAAACAAGTTCTTTGTTATATTCAGACTCTGTGACTGCTTCTGACAAATTGCTTACGATAAAACCCATTAATTAACAACTAGCCCGACCCGGGAATTGAACCCAGGACTCGACCCTCATACTCTGCACTACACCAATGTTATTAAAAAATAATCAGGAACCTAAGTTACTCCTATTTATATTTTGAGGTGACAGTATTGGTTTTGTTGGTACAAAATAATACATAAACTTGACATATTGTGGTCAAAGTAAATTGCAAGTTAGCAGGTACTTATTAGCTTCAAGCTAGTTCGACTGTACCACTATAAGAATTTAGGAAAGTACTTGTACCCAATTATTTATCATTCATCAATCAATGTATGAATAATCCTTAAATGTTGATAAAAATGTTATGAGTAATTCACTGATTTAGATATTTGCATTACTTATGTACACCAAAGATTTTTGATTTTGATAAACATGCACTCTTTTTGATAAATAACAAACGATTATAGTTATCTTTATTATTGTTTGGTTAGTAGCTTATACATTTATGACCTGCGCAATTTAATAATTGAACATACAATTTTTAATCATTTGCAGATAGAATTGCACAACTCAATCACGTGTAGAAAAAATACGCATGACATTCATTCTCCTGCCCTTATCCCAATTTATTTGGGGTCAGCGCAACATGTCTTCTTCTTCCATACTTCTCTATTTCTCGTCATCTCAGCAGTCACCTCCTTTCTAGCCATATCATCCTTCACACAGTCCATTCATCGTTTCTTTGGAAATCCTCAACTTATCCATTTAAATTCATACTCTACATTTTCCTCCCTTCTGTTTCTGCCATTCTGTACATCTAATTAAGTAATATTGCCTATAATATTATAAATCTTCATCAATCATCATCAACAGCCTATTAATGTTCCCACTGCTAGGACACAGGCCTCCTCTCTTTGAGAGGGAATGGGCTATAATCCACCACGCGGGCCCAGTGCGGATTGGTAGATGTCACATGTCTTCGAATTTTTTGGTTTTAAGATATGCCGGTTTCCTCACGATGTTTTCCTTCACCGTTTTGAGAGCAGCGGTGATGAAATAAATTATACAAATTAATGTGCCTGCCTGGGTTTGAACCTACGACCTACTGTTCGTAAGTCGGGGCCGCCACCACTGGGCCACCGCTGCTCAAAAAAAAAATGTAAAAAAAATGTTATTACTGAAAAATTTAGAAACTTTGTTGGGGGTTTTGGTATCATGAGCAGCGCATTTTCCGCCAGGTTGGCGTCCATGGACCCTTCGGTGCTTTGTAAAACACAACCTGTTAAGTGTCGTTATTCAGCTAATACTGCATTGAAAAACAAGACACTTCATTCATATCCTTACATAGTATAAAACAAAGTCGCTATTTTTGTCTGTTTGTTTGTTTGTATGCTTAAATCTTTTAAACTACGCAACGGATTTTGATGCGGTTTTTTTAATAGATAGAGTGATTCAAGAGGAAGGTTTTAGTATATAATTTGAACGACATCCACGCGGGTGAAGCCGCGGGCATCAGCTAGTTTTATATAACACCAAAAATAATTTTATTAAATCACTCACCAATATTGCTCTCCTGTATAACAAAGACAGCGGCATCCCCGGGCACATACGTGGTGTTCAGACTCAACACGAACCGTATGCCGTCTCTCACATACACATGCTCGATCTCCACGCGTCGCTCGCAGTACTGGATACGTTTGAACGCACAGTCTCCGAACTCTTCGTACCAGGTCGGGAAACGCTCTATTTCGTACCATATACCTAGAAACTGGAAGGAGATAATGGTATTGATGTGGCATTTGAAATATTGTAAGGAAGCGCAAAAGACTCTCTACTAATATTCACCAACTTATAGCGGATCAGGGTTGTCACCTGAAACCCTTTTCAGAGAAAATGCCCATGTCTCAGCAGTAAACCGATATTATAGTGATTATTTATGATGGGACCCTACACTTCTGGGTGACACTGACACCACCTCCGATCAATCTCATGGAGACTGGCCATCAACGTCGGAGATATGCACAATTGAATACTAGAGAAAGATCAGGCGCAAGATACGAGTAACAACACAATACAAATACAACACGTACAATGACGTAGCGGCGATTTGCGTAAGCTCCATGGTATATCACGCGACGCTGTTCCGATCCAGCCTGTCCCTTTGTTGTCCTCTCCCAGGGACACCCTGAGCCAAAGCTCGTACCCCACAGGGGTACTTAGCGTGTAGTCGTGTAAGCGGACGACAACCACCTAGGTTGACCTAGTCATACTACACACAAACACCAAGAACAGATAAATGAACAGCCTCACCTCTTCCAAGTCAAAATACTGCATAGTCTGAACATCAACACAGGTCCCGAACTGAAGCACTTGTCCACCACACAGGACACCACATGTCACCAATAGAAATATTACTAACAACGATTGCCTAAACATATTTTACTATTTTTACTTGAGATGAGATATCGACGCGCGACGTTTATATTTTTGATATAATTTACTTAAATTATGTAGAACACTTAAATTTTTACGTAAATTAGTTTATTTATTTAGTGCTATTTAGAAATTGTTAGTAATGTAATATTATATTTATGACTATTTATTTAGTCTGATGTTAGTGAATTGTTTTGAGATCTGATCTCACTGGGTCAGATAAGATTGCTCTTTATCTCGTGACGATATCGAAATTGGTTATCATTTTTACTGACATAGTTTTCACTGGTATGCAGAAGTTATCTTTGACGGACGCTACCGAAAGCGCAAAACTATAGCAGCTCAGTTCAAAGAAAAAATAGTGGAGTAAATAAAATATCGAGAAGATACAATCAGGATACGCGGCAAATGAGGCATTGTGATAGAAACGGACTGCATCGCTGGTAGAGCGCGACTGCAGAGCATGAAGTCCTGGGTTATATTCCCGGGTCGGGCAAAGTGCTATTGGTTTTATCCATCAGGAATTCCTCAATAACTGTCGCGAGGTCTGGGTTCGTGCCCGATTGATGGCAATAGGCTCGCCCCTCTTATACCTTAGACTCGAGAAACAAGTCCTCGTACATATTCACAAAGTGTTCGTGTACGTGTACGGCTGAATTGCGCTAAAACTACACTGATTAGTGCAGGCAATATCTCCGAATAACAGAAAAAAAGTATAAATAATAGACAAAAAATATAAACATGAACAAATACGCAACAAAAGAAGACCTTTATAGATTTTTTAAACAGTTTAACAGCACGAGTCAACAAAAAAGTGATCCATTCAAATAATAGGAAGTACATTTCCTATTTTACTTATAATAATAGACACTATTATAGACGAATTGGTACTTTTTTTAGAACAGAATTAACAATGCCTTTAGAAGTTTATGCGGGAAATGTAATGGATCTTGTTTATTTTAGGGTTTTTTATTCATTAACCTTCAATGAAGGGGCTCGTGGCTAACAAGTTTTTAGGTTAAGCCGCGCTTACCTAGGCTGGGTCTGTGGATGGGTTACCACCCATTACATAGGTACCGAGTTTCCTCCGTGCCTCGAAAAACGCGTTGTTACGGATTTGACAGTCCTTTCAGGACCAAAAAATGTACCAAGCCGATGATGGTACATTGGAGGGCAAGCGCAGTTTTCGATCTGGTCGTATTTTAATTATGATATGACTAACTGTGCTTGCTCGCGGGGAGACGGTTAGATCTTCCAAGCATAAAGTGCGTCACTCACCTGCTAGCTTCCTGTGGCTCTTCGAAGGAATCTTGTCCTGGTGGCACGTGGCTGGCGTTGCCCCACGACCGGCCGGTCCGATTATCCACTCACAAATTCGTGCAACAAAGTCTGTACTGCAATATATGAACCTTCAGGAATCACTATCAGTCCAGATAGAAGCCGTTTAGCGACGATTAACCCTCATTCCAAGGATTTTAACCGGGAGGTAGTCAGTGACTCGACTTTTAATGGGCAAGAAACTCCATGGGATTTAAAGCATTTTTTTTTTACAAAATCATAGTTAACGCAATCATAGTAACGCGTTTTCAGAACGTTTCGACTGTCAGTACGTGAACCACTGCTGTATGGTTCACGTACAGACTAATGTTACAATTTTATTCTAATTCGTGAATCCAATAATAATTTTCAAATTCCTATTTAATTTTGTAATATTTATTTTGTGATTTTTGTGCCTACCAACATAGTTTATAAGTTTCAATTGTTACTAACCATTATGGATCATTGTTTTCTGACAAATAAATAAATAATAATAATAATTATAGTTCCCTAATTCATGTTGAGATTAGACACGTATGTGAGACCGATGTAGCTACATCTTTTATGAGTTTTTTTACTAATCTCCCGCCTTTGTAGAGCAACCTTTGTACAGCAGAGTAATATGTACCTATTCCGATGTAATGCTTTATGGTAGCTGAAAAGCAGTTAAAAGAGCGAAATGTCTACTAAATACACTTATTAATAATCAGCTAGACTTATTAATTTTACTGTAATATTAAATCAAACACCTACATCACAAAACCCTCAAGTCCATACCACAAACCTCCCCGGAACTCTAAACTGAAGCCAACAAAAACTATTCTCTTTATAAGACGTAACTTTTTGCGTTAGGTTTCAGTTGTATACCAGCTTCGGCAGCCTATGTTTGTTACAATGTTGGTCCAATGTTTTGTGTTGGCTGTACTGGCCTTAAATGTGGAAGGTGCTATGATGAATGTGAGCTGTCCTGTTGTGACTCCAAGGGAATTGGACTGGAAAGCGGTAAGTCCAGTGGAGTTATTTGGATTGAAAAGTAGATGATCTAGTAGATATTTCCTCCATTGGTTATAGTGATCAGTCTATTTCCGGTATCTGTGCTGGTTTAAAACTGCCGTTAGATCGTCAATAACTGTAAAAGCGTCAAATAAGGTCACTGTTTTCTCAAGTCATTGTAAAAACTGTTCTTTTATTCTACTACACTGTACGACCCTACACCGACTCAAGGTCAAAATGACCACCGACGTGTGGTCTGTACTACATAGTGTTTTTAAAACAACAGCTGTAAAATGCAAATAAAAGAAAAATAATGACGAATCTACAAGACATAATCAGAATCACAACAATGATACTTACATCCACTAACTCCTATGGGCCCTGGTGGTAAATAAGGCATCCTGCAAACTTGCTTGGGTAGACCTGAATCTGTATGCTATGCACAGCCGCCAGGCAAAACATACATAAGATTTTACTGACCGACCCCAGCATGTTTTACTTTTACGCACGTCTTACTTCGTTTTCTGAACAGTGATATTTTAGGAATCGCGATATATCACTCAGACACTAATCACGGCCGTAAAAATGAGGCATTTTTTTGTCGTTTTTGGAAGGGCTTATTAATTTGTTACTGAAAACCCCGTTTGTTACTGAACACCCGTTGCGTATATACTTAGTTTAAAAGATCGAAGCGTACTTTCAGCGGGGTCGACTTTTTTGTGAAGAAGATATTAAAAAAAGGGTATAAATATGGAGAAACGCAGCCCCTGTTCCTCTTAAATATGTTACTAACTCCATCTTTACATCCCTATAGCTTGACGGCGTCTGGTACCTATCAGCAGTAGCGACAAAAGACATGGTGGTCCAAGGAGACTGCGCAACCGTCAACTTCGACCACCAGAACACGACAGATGTGTCCATCAGCTGGATAACCAACCACACTGTGACGTTCTACAACGGATCCGTTGCTCTGATCCCGGACCCGAATAGCAATAGTACCGGGGATCTGTTGCTGGTGACGTATGATGGTAAGGTATTAAACTTTTGTAAAATAAATATATGCTGTAACTTAGGATAGGTCTATGTTCTGCCATCATCATCATCATCATTTCAGCCAAAAGACGTTCACTGCTGGACAAAGGCCTCCCCCATAGAACGCCATAACGAACGGCACTCTGCCGCATACCCCACCTGGTGGGAGGCCTACCTAATTTACTTCTTTCTCATTAATATCATTCCTCAACACAATTCATACATCTTTGGCTTCTGGCCTTCCTCTCCTTCTCCCCATATAATTATATCTTCCGTGATTAGCCATATTATGAGCTCTCAATAAAGACGCTCTTGCAAGCGTCATGATAGCAGAAGCACGCTGCAAATATTTGTAAGAATTGCAACATCTTTACGACATAGAAGAATCTATATTTTACAACTTACGTATAATTTCTACATCTCACTACTAATTGAATTAACAGCGTAAGACATTTAGCTCTACTCAACAGCTTGGGCATGAATACCTTTTAAGAGCGTATGGTACCTCAAACGCGAGTTTTATAATGCGTAAAAGTATAAGATTCACTGCAGTAATCAACATCAGAAAAATATATGATATTCTTCATGATATATTGCTAGTACCATAGTGTTGTGAAAACATAATACAAATAACTTTGCTCGATAGAAAAAAATCGCGAGGATACCTCTAAAAATTTCTTTTAACGAGTAAAAACCATACTAAAATACATGTCATCGTTCTGATTTTTTTGCCAAATAATTCTACAAGCAACATACTAAAGTCATAGTGTTTTACTTTTTTAGTCAAATCAATAGTTTTTTTGTAAATCGCAAAATACCACTAATTTCGCACTATTCGGCCGCAGCGAAAGACGTAACAACCACTTTGTAGTGCAAGCTGATTAGAACTTTATTCTAACAGTATTTCAAGCGAAGTTTGAACCACCACAAATAGGGTTGCTAATCTGAGGTAGCATACGCTCTTAAGGATCTGGAAAAAAAATATTATCGACCTTCTTCAAGTTCAGTCAGAGCAATAACTTTTGTTTGAATTTGTTAGTTCCAGTTCAAATTTACACGGTCTATATGACTATTGGTACGGTCAGCGACAGAAGTAGCTAAGCATTTCGGAATTTAAATATTTGATGTACAGGACTTCAACCATTATTTTTAATGTTCCAGAAGACTATGCTTAAAATATTCCTAACTCTTTTAACTTGTTAGTACCGAGTAATATCCAACAACTTTTTATACAAAAACCTGCTTTGAAACTCTGAGCAGTGTTAATCTACTTCTGATGCTGACTGTACATAACATAACATCACGCCTGTAATCCCCGAAGGGTAAGACATAGGTGTACCTAATAATACACTTTATCAGTGTTTAAGTCCCATTTAATAGGGGGCGAGCCTATTGCCATCAAATGGGTACAAATCCAGACTACGTGGCTGCTACTGTGAAATACCAGATGGAAAAAACCTAATAACCCTTTGCCCGACCCAGTAATCGAACCAAGTACCTCATGCTCCGCAGTTGCGTTTGCGACTACTCGACCAGCAAGGCACTTAAGTTTATGAATTACTAAGTAATAGGATAACCTCTAATTGGATCTACCAAATTGTATTAATTCAGTAACACGTCATATTCGACCTTGATTTTGGCAACGTTAACATTCATTTATTTTCAGGCAACTTATAAAAATATACATAATATACATGCCCATACATAATATAAAAAATATCTTACAAACAATTAATACATATTAGCAGAAATTCTAGCTATAAATATGATAAAAATATCAGTATAGTAGTCAAATATAATTTGACTTTGTAGATAGACCTTTTTATTTATTTTTTGGTGGGTGAAAAATCATCAAATGACCCCCCCCCCCCCCGCTCTTGGGCAGAACGAAGGGGAGTGTCAGACTTCTACTGTCTAAAAACCGAACCCATGTTCCTTCTTTGCCCTTGCGCCGAGGCCACGTCATCTAGTACAAAAATCCGCAGCCCCGACGAGCAAATAGACCCTTTCAACTACGTTACTAGAGACCAACTTCTATATATTTTTTGATATTGATATTTATTGTAGATATTGTCAGTAGTTTTAAATAGGAGTAGAGCAGACCATAGAAAACATGGATGGACCGTGTGAAGGATGATATGGCTAGAAAGGATGTAGTAACGTCCCTTCTAGCCATAATTATCATCTTAGCTGTCATGATGAGTAACGGAGAAGTATGACAAATAAAGACATTCAAACCGACCTCAAATAAAGTGGGCATGATGATCAAGGTCAGACAGGCAGTTGCTTTATGTAAAATCCGAAGATTAGAAGCCGACCTCAACACAGTTGAGAAAAAGGCGGCGATGACCTCCAGTTGGGATAAGGATACCAACACGATCGAAACTAAGCATTCTACTTTTCTATTCACAGATGAGAAGATTGAAACCTACTCGTTTCTTGATGTGAACTACGACCACTACGCGGTTGTCTTCGCTTGCTACAACAATGACGATGGGAACAGCAGTACTTGTGAGTATTCAGCTTTAATCTTTACGGACTGTGGATGTCCTGCGCTCTGGGGCGAGTGGGTGGGGTTTGTCAGACTAAAACTGACTAAAACCACCCCAGTCTTCCTTTCCCATACTTGCACCGAGGATCATGGGAACTAGTGCTTTCTCAAACTAGGAGTTCGTTGTAAAACTCGCCCCACGACGTCTAATAGGGTCACGCGCGGAACAATACGTGCCACCGTCTCGGGTCCAGTTATATGGGGGAGCGGCGAATATCCCCAAGTCCTCCGTCTGTCTGGACCCGCTTAGGGGGGCGTTCTTCGCCCTCCACCGACGCGTGCAAACGATCCTAAATCAACAATAAACTTATACCGTTTGACACAAGGAAGTTCACAAGTAAACATGCCACAGGTTATGCTAGTAGTGGCCTTGACCAACGCTCTATAGAGAAAAACCAAGGGTTTGTACGGATTCCTTTATTAGTTACATTTTTTCGTGCGGCATGCATATGGGGCTTAATAAATGCCAGCATGATTGTCCTCAACTACTGAACGGATTTGGATATAATTTTGTACTCAGATAGTTTATAACCTGGATTAACACATAGGATAGTTTTATCCTGATTTTATCATCCCGTGGAATAATTTTCGAGTTGTAGCGGGCGAAGCCGCTGGCAACACCTTATAGTACGTGTAACTTTTTAGTAAGTAGACGGCAAAAATCCATTTTACATTTATTCGCTCACCATGTTTACAAATACGACATCAGGTAGTACTCGTAGCAACAGAAAGTGTCAATGAGACGGTCTTTTGACCCCAACAAGGTTCAAGATCACGTCGCAAAAACATCAGCTATTGAAGTCATAGAGACAATAGACACGCCTGTCTCGATACAGTCTGCCATGATTTGACGACCAGACGCGTGATATAATTGGATTACACACGTGAATTGCAAGCTGTTTGCTGGAGCGCATAAATTACACGTGATTCTACTTAGCACTGTTTCAAGGTGTCTATTACTGTGGTGTCAATGAAGTACCTATGTCTGCATAATCTGCGCGTCACACTCATCCTATAAAAGCAAGATATTTGAAATATACCTAGGTTCTAAATAACGTGGAGCTGAATGGGAGAAGTCGGACTGCAGAGGATGATGATGACAGTACAGACGCCCTTACACTGTTTACCGTTCAAAAGAAATTTATACGTATTTTAGTAAATATACAACAGATAGATAGCTGCAAAACCCCATTTCATAAAACTAAATATTCTTACACAAATTTTAATGGTGGCGATGTTAGTTTTAGTATTTCTTTTTGTGTAATAATTTAGATTATAAGATAACTTCACGAATATTTCTTTTGCTGTGCCCGACAGGGTCCATGATTGTCACTTTTTTCAAAAAAAATTACCACCTAAGCCTACATTGTGGAATGCAATAACGAATTGAGTATATGACAGTTGTTGAGGCAGCGTGTGGTTCGGCGTGGTGGCTTCCGGAATGACGTATTGCACTCGTAGTTTTTCATAGTTTTGTTTTATGAATTGTTCTTCTGTCATTCAAAAGTACCTGTAATGGCTAAATTGAAATAAATGCTTTGAGTTTGAGTTCGAGTTTATAAGTCCTCTTCTCAACAGAGGCCTCTTCCAAGATGCATCATATAACCCTGTCTCCACTGAATTCTGCATGTTAATGTGGTGCACAGCGAATCATGTTTAGAAATTAGCGGTCCTTCTAAATTAGGGTTGTTTATCGCTACACTTATACTCAAGTAATGACTTTGACTTGTATATAGATGCGGGTGAAAGACTTTAAAAGTTGAACCTCAAACTAAGGTACAAAGTAGTAAATCTAGTTGGTCGTTTGACTAGACTGACTATCCGTGGTGTACCGTTTGTGCTTAATTAACCTAACGGTTGCTAGTCTTTCGACGTTTTTCTCTATTATAGAACTTCAGTTTCTCTCACTGAAATGCACTCAGACTAGTTCAGGCGCAGTTGCAACTATACAGGATCGATGGTAATAAAATCAGCTGTTCCATATTTTCACGTTGTATGCTCTGCACTTTTGTAGGAATTAACAGATTTTTTAAAATTACCTTTGATTTTTTTCATGTATTATGCACTTTGTAACCGTTAATGCGTCGGTGTTTCATCCACCCTGTAAGATTCCTATATGTTTAAAAATAATTGCATAAACAATGCTCTAGTTTTTTACACTTTTAGATGAAAAATAAGCATTATGATTACTCTCTGTTAGGGTCAAATAACCATGAAAATGAAGAAAACCGCAGGTTATCTAAATAGTCGTACAGTCAAAGTGAGAAATGTCAATTACATTAAGTTTTTGCGTGAAACGGTAGTGACGGTAATTTGCCGGTCAAATGGAGGCCGAGTGCGGTCGCATGGAAACATGACCGATTGGAATATACCTTTCGATTACTCGCTCATTTACTAGAATGGTCATAAAGGTTCCGTAGATGATAATTTATATTTTATGGTTAGTCTGTTTGTGAATGTGATGAAAAATGTACTTTTGCAAAACTATGTAATTTGTTGTGATCAAACGGGCAAGTTCTTTTTTTAACCGACTTCAAAAAAGGAGGAGGTTGTATGTTCGTGTGTATGTATTTTTTTTTTTATTTTTTTTTTTTTTTATATGTATGTTACCTGATTTCTGCCCCATTTGTGGACCGATTCTCAAAATTCTTTTTTTATTTGAAAGAGTATACTCCTGAGGTGGTCCCATTTTAATTTGGTGTAGATCTGGTGCTGATCTTCGGAGATATACAATGGAACTCTTCAAAAATAGACGGCAAATCTGTCGTAATTGCTGGAATCGCTTGGTTGTTTATTGAATATTACATTATCATGACGTAACATCACGCCTGTATGCTCTGAGGGGGTATGCAGATGTGTACAATAAACATTTTTTTATGTAAGTAGGTATGTTACCTGATTTTGTGTATCGCGAATAACTTCGTCGTTTATGAACCAATTTTGATGATTCTTTTTTTATTGGAACGGAGATACTTCAAGGGCCACCATGATATGGAAACCAGGACCTGATGATGGAATCCCAGAGAAATCGAGGGCAACCCTCAAATTTCATAGGCACATATTACGTGTTTCGTGCTTTTTCTGACGCTATACAAGTATTCGCATCTAGCAGTCATCACTTCATGTTGATGAGCTTATGATGGAAGGTACTACTCCTCAATGGTTAGGAGTTGAAAGCAATAATCAGGGAATCTTGAAGGTTAAGGGTTAGGTGTCATAGTAAGTATTTCTATAAGATATTACAACTAAAAATCAAAAAATAAAAAAAACTTTTTGCAAAAAAAAAACAACCGACTTCAAAAACACCAAAAAGTGAAAAATAAACTTCAGAAGAAAAATCAGCTTCTGAAGTCGGTGGCAAAAAAACCAAATAAAACAAAGAAATGTCACCGACTTCAGAAGCTGATTTTTCTTCTGAAGTTTATTTTTCACTTTTTGGTGTTTTTGAAGTCGGTTGTTTTTTTGACCTAAGAATTCAACGTGGCACTCCCACTAGTCCAGTAGTCTTGTAGGCACTTTCTAGACAGCGATGCAATGGAGTACTTTGATGCCTAAGTGACCTATTGTCGTTGTAGGTACTTACTTTTAGTCTTATTTTTGTATTATTATTTCAGATCTATTTGTAGTTTGTATAAAATGTTTACAGGAAAGAATAAACTTAATAATAAAAAGATACAATATCTCAAGTAGTAATTATTACTTGCAGTTAAGGTAGTTTTTAGAAGAGAATACATATTTCATGCTGAAAGCACTGACAACGCAGTGGAAAAATCAATGACTGCCATTATACCACTTGAAGTCTTAACGTCAAATTAATCTGAGTGCAACAATTTATTATTAATTTGGTTCCGACAGAACTTGAGACGCTTATTCACTTATACCTACTTCACAAAACCAGTAGAGAATAGTTGGATAAGGTACGAACGGGAAGGTTACTAATCACTTAGCTTTATAGCGATTCTGATCAAACCAAGATAATGTTATCGACTGTTTCAGTGCAGCACCTGAAAGTTAAGGAATTAATTGCGCTATGTGGTGAAATAGAGTCCATTATTATATCCGCAACTCCGCATTGCCCATTTATGTTAGCTATATTTGAACTACACTGTAATCAATTATATTTCAGTTCATCATGAAATGAAATTTCAATTTTTTATATGAACTATCGACCAACTTTTTGGCGATATCCCAAAAGCGATGGCCATAGTGTTTTAATCCCAAACAGCTCAACTACATAGCTATAACTATAGTCAAGCGTTTGTGTCATTTTTAAAGAATTTTAAGAATCTTCCATACAAGAATTTATTACTTATGTGACTGCTTTTAAGGCTGAATTTACACGCAATTTACACGTTTTATTAACAAGGTATTTTTGTGTAAACCTAGTTCTATCATGCTACGAAACCAAGTGGTCTAGGCTGTGCTATGTCAATAAGATGTTGTGTGGTATGTGTGTGGTGATGAGCGTGATGTGTGTGTGCCCAAAAGCGGGAGGGGTTATTTGATGATTTTCCACCCACCAAAAAAAAAAGGTGTTGTGATGTTTAACAAACAAAACAATGATTCTGATTCTGAGAGTTTCATTAATTTATTTGTTTCGTTATCAATCAGTTAATAGATTGCCTAGTAAAAGCGTTCTGTTAGATTTACAACTGACGTTAGCCATTGAGAGTTGAAAATGCAGCGGTGCGCTTCGAGGCATTTCATTCGAAGTTTTAAAATTCACGGAACCCTTCTGTAACGCGTGCCTGACATTCAATCTAAAGTTTTTTGCGCATCCCATTAGGTACCTACCAATAGAGTTAAAACCTCTTTACATCCAGATAATTACTTCTGTTTGGACGACTGATTATTTCAATTAAATGTGTGCCGCCGCCGCCGTAACTTGTTTTGGTTACTAGTAACTTCGAATTTCCATAGAATTAGATGGTCTATATAGATTTTTGTTGATTATCCAGAAATTCTACTTTATCTATAATGATCTAATCATCGATCTTCTGTGTAGTTTTACCGCCGTATTAGTAGCAATTAGTAGCGTATAGTTTAATCGCATGTGCGAATCTAAGGCATCGTTCACACCAAACGTATAATGTTCGCCGTCGACTGCGAGTATGCTCAAGATTCAAGATTCTTTATTTGCATGAAATATGGTACAATATAAAAAGTTTCACATATTTCGCTTAGGTACTTCATTCAGCATGCAAACTTAAAATTATTTTACATTAAAACACCGAGTACCTACCTACTCGTATCTACCTACTCGCTCACTGTCTCTATGGATCTACGTAATAGCGTATAGTCGGTTCGGTGTGAACAAGAAGTTAAATATATTTATATTGAAAAGCGATAAACTGCGTAACGCGTGCTCACAGACAGTGGCGGACAATACGTTTGGTGTGAACGATGCCTAAAAGATGCCAAAAGATAAAGTTTGTACTGTCTGATTAGAATTAGGTACATACACACATAACATCACGCCTGTAGGCCCCAAAATGTAAGGTAGAGTGTTTAATGGCACACCCACATTTCGCCGTTTATGTATTGTAAGTCCCACGTAATAGAGGGTAATGGGAATATTTACTAACTAAAAAAAATATGATTCTAATTAGTCCGTCTGTTAGATTATCGAAAAATATTGGATACGTATTTTTTGTTTTAACAAAACAATAAAAATTTGGGAAGATAAAACGCGTCAAAGATTTGAGTGGGAGGTTGTGACGTCACTGCTCGCTAAGAAATGTCATACTAATGTCTTAGAATATGACGTCACATGAGTTTTCAAAGCACTGTATCGTCTTCATTGTTTGTTTACGTGAAAAAATAAAAAATATGTGTCCAATACTTTTTGGAAATCTATCTGACGGACTAATTCGTTTTTTTTTGTTAACATGCCTATTACCATCAAGTCATCAACCGGGCACAAATATAGACTCCCTAGCTGCTACTGTGAAACTGATGGAAAAATCCAAATAGCCACAAAACCTCATACTAAGTGTAGTCGCGAGCACTCGAAGTGAGTTTGTAGTTGAAATGTAACATTCTATAAACAAAATTAGGTATCTACTTATTTATTTCGGAGGATTATTGTTTATATGGCTCCGTAGACTATAAATGGTAGATATTTGATTCAAAAGTATCGTTTCGAAAGTTTCTGGTCAGCATGTTTTATTTTAACTGGTTCGTCCATTTGTGCAAGAATAAATATCAATTTTACAATGATTTACTATGAATAACACACTGTTCTGACTGTAGCACACCAAGCTACTGAAACCTTTAATATATTTTCAACTTGGTCGCTGAAGCATTAGCTTTAACCCTTTTTTTGTTGGTATGAGAGTTCAAGGTTCCCGGCGGGGCTGCGGGTTGTTCGAAAGAGATACCGCGAACCTCGGCACAAAGGGCTAAGAAGGAACTATGGGTGGTTATAGTCAGTAGAAGTCTGACACTCTCTACCACTCTGCCCAGAGCAGGAGGAGATTTCCCAACCCAAAAAAAGGCATGTCCTTCTTGAATTCGTAAAAGATAACGAAGGTTTAATGACGTAGTGTGCGTTAAACCTTCGTTATCTTTTACGAATTCTGGCTAGCAGCGTCACTCATTACTTTATAAAACTTACAAATACCCATTTCTTTCTTTCCAGATGAAATATGGAAGCTAACCCGTACACCGCATCTAAAAGACACAGACGCAGCCAAACTCGACCAGGCCATAGCCAACTACAGTCTGCAAGACACACAGTTCTTCACGTTCAACAATACTGAGGATACTTGCAGGGTTAACAGTGGCCATCAGCTGGACACTTCAACCCTTATAATGACGTCAGCGGCTGCGCTTGCGTTGTTTAGGCGATTTTATTGATCAACTAAATAAATTTACAGGGTGTACCTAAAGGGATTCTTCACGAAATCAAGAACCAAGCAATCTGTACATCTAACTAAGAAGCCCTGTGCAAAATATATCGTTTATTTTAGGGTGTGAAATACTTTTTTACGGTAGGAGTTAATGTAGCGTACCTACAGCTTCGTTAAGGGTACTTTTACATCCAATAAAGCAGCCCACTGCTGGACATAGATCTCCCAAACTGCGACAATACACCCTATTCACCTCCGCCTGGATTCAGTCTGAAGCCTTTACCACCAACGCCTTTTCTGAGCCGATTCAATATTTTTTGTCATTTTGAAAGATCATATTTTCTTAACTTATTAGTTGCTGAAAAAAAAGACAGGGACGTGTCAACAGTAGACCAAAAAAAAGAAATGTTTTCTCTGGAGGCATTATTCATAGAGAAAATAGGGGATGAAGAATTTACAGCCTCTCTGCCCTTTTTTAAAGGTGTCTAATGGTTTATCTAGCTGAGGGCTTCAAACGCTACGTTTTCCGATACGCGATGAAAAAAAAAACGCTTTATAGACAATCTAACTTCATCTCTGTCCCACTGTAATAAGATTGAAGTTTTCTTTTGGAGGTGGTGGTAAGCCATGGTGGTACAAAGACCAATCAAGCTATGCAAAACCAAATTGACCTGAACTCTTATTGTACTGGAAGCTCATACAAAATGAGGTCAGACAATACAAGAAATTATTATACCTACATAGGTATAAATAATGCTATTAATTGATAATTATGACGTTTGAATAATTAGTTTTTGTTTTGGAATGTTCTAACAAAAATGTGATTATTTTGTGATAAACGATGAAGTCATGTAGAAAACGTGTGTACTAATGTACTTGTATCTACATGCTTTTGTTTTTAGATCATTTGCGCATGTTCCTTATTTGAAATTGGTTCCGTAAACGCATATCTTTTTTTCTTTTGTCTTTGCAGGACTTTTTAATTGTTATTGGTGTAGGTTTCAGTGTCTCTCTGGCTGTTAATAATTCAGTTGGGAAAGAAAAAGGAAATCATATTTTGAATCTCATGTCGTTTTTGTTTCGTAAACATCTAATCGAACTAAACGCAATTGTATATTATAATATACCCTACTTAGTAGGTAGTACTATACAAAAAAATCCAATAACACTTTATAAATGACTAGTGACCCGCCCCGGCTTCGCACGGGTACAAAAAAGGTATTAAAACCTTCCTCTTGAATCACTCTATCTATTAAAAACACCGCATCAAAATCCGTTGCGTAGTTTTAAAGATTTAAGCATACAGACAAACAAACAAATAAACAAACAAACAAACAGACGCGACTTTGTTTTATACTATGTAAGGATAAAATAAACAATATTCCTTACTCCATCCAGTCTTGTAATGCGTGTCAATATGTTTAATGCATTCTATAATAATGTTTTATTATTTTGTGTAAGTACCTAATAAAACTGTTGAGGTATTAATTTATTTTAAATATAAGAATTAAAAATATTTTGTTGGAAGAAAATCTTTGATGAATTAACTTTATTATTCACCTTTCAAGCTCGTAGCTAAATCATAACAGCAGCTTCAGGTTAAGCCGACGCCCGTCGGGGCTGCGGGTTGTTTGGAAGAGATACCGCGACCTCGACATAAAGGGCTAAGAAGGAACACGGGTGGTTTTTAGACAGTATAAATCTGACACCTTTCACTCTGCCCAGAGCCGGGAGGAGTCATTTAATGATTTCCCACCCTCCAAAAAAAAATGTACTAACTGGGTGGTGTCGCTCGATGTGCAATACCTGTATTCAGCTGCATCTGGCTAGACTGGAAGCTGACCTCAACGGTAAGGCAGGATGGTGATGGCACTTTGGACCGAAGGATCTTGATACAAGAAGTAGATACTACGAGTATCTTCTTGATTAATCATCGACTATATATATTATGTCATAGATAGATAATGTTTTGGCCTTTGTATCCAAAAGTACAATTCATAATGTTTTTCAGGAAATTAAGTCATTAATTACAGATCGGCAAAAGTTATTTTAAGACTTAAGTATTTCGTAAAAGTACTGCTTCCAAAAATACTATGTTCGTGAAATCGTTAAACGTTAATCGACACAGTATCAGAAAATCACTTCTAAAAGTTGCTGAAGAGTGTATAATATCTATATTTTTAGTGCCCCAATAACGATTGTTTAACTCTTTTCACTAATTAATAAAGTGACTTTACACAAAAACTATACTGGTACTTGGACTGCCATCTATCGACAATTTCCAACATTAGAATGAAGGCGATTTCAGCATTTTATCTTCACTGATAAAAGCGTATCTATTTCACACTGTCGGCCTATTCGTTCTAGTATAACTTTGTAGATGGCGCTGTAATAAAAAATATCATGCTGGTAACCTCCAAAGGGTTCAGCAGAAGTGTTCCTATAGCACCCGCTGATGAGCATGGCATGGCATCATTGCATGTTTGTTTTCGGTGCCTAGTCATTAATGACATTATTACTTCTAATCAAAATATAGAAATTAATCAGCCCATCGAGGCTGCGGGTTGTACGAAAGAGGTACCGCGGCGCGGCCTCGACACAAAGACTAATAAGAAACATGGGTGATTTTTAGTAAGCAGAAGTCTGACACTCCCATCCCCCGAAAAAAAAGAGGAATTAATCATGAAATAACCTTTCACGCTTTGGGCCAGCTTACCTGCCGAAGGCTCCGCATCGGTGCATGGCCACCGCTGCCGCCATAAGAATAGTGTACCTAAGCTCCAGTTTGTGACCAATGATAATTTATAATCAAACAATGAATTGACATAACGACTGTGGATATCTTGATAATGTAACTAATAATACTTAGGTACCAAGTGCGAGTCGGACTCACACATAAAGAGTTCCGTACCTTTGAAGTATGGGGGAGCTCCCTTTAATTACCTACTAGGTATGTTTTTTTTATAGCGACAATACTCATTCTGTGAACATTTCAACTGTCTAACCATTACGGATCATAAGATACAGCTCGCTGACAGACAGACGGACAGACGGATAGCGGAGGCTTAGCAATGGGGTCCCGTTACTTACCCTTCGGGTTCGGCACCCTAAAAAGGTTGACCTGTTAAGGGTGACGAACCCGATGATGTGTATAAGGCTTAAGTCATTTTGAATTGTAAGAGTGCAGTGTTCGGTTGTTCGGCGGCTAAAACATTCAAAAACTGAATCAGTAATCTTAATTAACTGAATTATCATCGCTGTCCCACTGCTGGGCACAGGCCTGCTTCAAGCATTTCAAGCTTTTTTTATCTCACGCCGCCGCCGCCGGCTGCACCTTCTCAAACCAGTTTTCATTGTAAGCTCTAATTCATTGCGCCATCTCATTATATTTTTTCAAAAAGGAATTAAACACTTTTCCAGCATAGATTTTTGGCATAGACAAAAATGATAGCCCTATGCACATAATAAAGAAGCAAACCAAAATTGGAACCACCCCAAACAAACACCAAACTCATTTTTCCCAAACACATCTTTCGATTAAAAAGCTTCATACGAACATAATCTAAGTAAATTCTTGGCTTCAAACGGTTTTACTTGAACTTTATTACTCGCAAACTTTAGGAGTTAGAGACTCGTTGACTTTTATAGCGGTTTTTGTACAACCACCGAAGCGATTGGTTAAGCTGTGTGCAGATACGATGCGGTCTTGTCGATAAGTATGTAAATTTCTTATCTTTAAAACTCTTCTGGGGTGGATTTTGTGGCCATAATTGGGAAGCTGGTGGGTAAAATACAGAGTTAAAGGGAAACCTACGCGAAAGCGGTTTCTACGTGTTCAGTAGATCATTCTGAGCCCGCCTGTATCAAAAATTTTCTAAGGTAATTTAAAAAAAATATCTGATGTGTGTGTTCAGAATGATGTTTAAGTATTAATTATTGTGGTTACCGTTTTCGTGTTGATGTCACTTCCACCCTGTATGGAAAAATGTAAAAGTGGATGAGGTTTGGAGAAGTGCAGTTGTGCTTTGTGAATCATCACCTTGATGATGAACCAATTCTAGTTTAAACACACAAACAAAGTGCTGCAGCTTGGTGATTCTATCACCAAGCTGCAGCACTTTGTTTGTGTGTTATAAATTTATGAGCACTAAAGAAAATAAATGGGAATGGTAGTTAATATTCTGTAATAACGATGCCGTATTATACATTGTAGTTCAATATATATATAATAATGTGTAGATCTAAGGTTTATTTTGAAATAAAGCATCAATACATAATTATTGTGCTAATACAAAAAAAAAGCTTTTGATTTCTGTAATTTGGATAAATTCACTGACATAATTTTTTCGGACTTTTAGGACTGTGATAAGTTGAAATGATAATTTATGTATTGGGGCCAACTTAAGGTTATAAACACTTTTGTAACTGAGACAGACCTCTAATACGTTTTTGATAAAAGCATCTTTAAACATTATTCTCTATTGAGTAGTTTGTCAAACTACTGTAATTTTGTTGTTAAACATCATCATTCGCCTAACTTTATATATATGTATATATATTTTTTTTTAATGGGCTTGCTCTTGACTTCAATCTTGCCCTAAGGGCAGAGATGATCCCGTCGGGGCTGTGGCTTGTCGAATGGATAACGCGGCTCCGACACAAGGGTGAAGAAGGAACATGGGTTTGGTTTTTAGTCAGTAGGAGTCTGACACCCCCCTTCGCTCTGCCCAAGAGCGGGGGGGGTTATTCGATGATTTTCCACCCACCAAAAAAAAAAATAAAAAAAAAAGAGAGAGATGATGTCGACGATGGAACGAGCTTACCCAGAAGAAGCCTGTTTACTCGCGACTTAAACAGATAATCATGCAGCATGTTTTCTTTTTCTTTATTTCTCAATTAACAGTCTTCTCATCAGAAAACTCCTTTCTTGGCATATCATCCTTTAGGCAGTCCATATATTGTTTCTTTGGTCTTTCTCTACTCTTATACCCATCCATTTTTTTTTTAAATTGTAAGTTGTGTGTTTATTGCTTTTTTATTGTATCATAATATTTCTGCGACAAAAAATATTTTTTCTTTCTTTTTTTCTTCTTTCAAATTCATACTCTAAGACTTTCCTCACGATTTGTTGTTTAACAATCAGTAAAAACGGAAAGTAAAAATGTTTTCACTTCTCATGCTCTGAAAGTGCTTATTTGTGCAGGATATAGGCTGCACAAAATCGAATTTTGTGCACAAGGGCATTAACGTATCTACTCATAAATGTATCTTTATCAAGGCAAAGAAAATGAGCCATACAGCCTAACACAATAAGAAATTCATAGATCGAATTTGTTATTTTATAATATTTACTTTAATTTATTTGCCTTAAGTGTTTTTAAGACTTAAAAGATATTAAAATTTAAATTCAAGTACGGTAAGTTATTTAACTAATTAATGAAAATTATTGTTACATAATTAATTTAATAGTAGGCTGTATAGGTCTGCAAGCCTAATATCAATTTCGTAAGATTAAAAAAAAAAACAATTTCCTTCAGTATTCAAAACTGTACAAATTTTACTTTTAATTTTAATTATAGAAATATGTTATACTACTGTTTTATTTCCTCGCATTTGAAGTGAAAAGCAGAGTTTATAACTCGTCCACAAAACCATTTTTATCCTCGACATTACTATCAGCCCTCGCCTTCGGCTGCGGGCTGCTAAAAGTCTCGGATAAAAATGGTTCGTTTTGTGCACTTGTTGTAAAATCTACTATTTTTTCGAAATAACATTATCTCTTACAAATCGAACATCGAATAACAAGTATGTGCACACCTTTACAAATTGGCAACAAACTTAGAATTGTAGCTTTCAAACTCCGATTTATTGACCCACATCCTTATCCCAACGCCCGAAGGTATATTTTAGGAGGGCATCAGTTTTTCAGCAGTATTGTATCTTGTTTAGGGGTTGATTACCGTAATGCCTGGAGGTAGAACGGTGAGACGTAAAGAATTGGTGTTCTTTCTGCCTTCAGTGAACTGGTACTTTCAGTGAACTGGTACTTTCAGGGGCGGTGAACTTAAGTGGGTGTCAGTTTAGTAGGGCCGTTTTGTGTGATTATACGGCTAAGTTAAGCTTTAAGTTTGGGCAAAATGATTCTTGTAATGCCGTGGTAATGATTTAAGGATAATTTGTATGTGATAGTACCGCCCAATGGTATGTTCGAGGAAAACCTTAGGTTAGATCTACAGGTTATCTTTCTCAGGCTTATAAATCGAGACTTTAAGTGAGACTGTGAGTAATTTTCAGTTGGTTTCTTCTCAGAGCAGTCGTCTAACCGAAGTCTTCGCCTTGTCACTAATCTCTTTTGTCGGCTGTACCTACATATCCATGTCTGGTAGGTATACCGGATTTACGGATGCTATGACTCTGAAACGGAAGCTGGTATAGGTGTGGGATTTTTAGGAGTGGCGTGTCATATTTTTTTAAACGGTTTTATTTAGCTCACCCCGTTTGTTTTTTTCTTGGATCAAATTTAGTAATTCAAATTTCACCCACTTCCAGTCAACCGATTAATCTGAAATTTTGTATACACTTTGGATTTTGGTGACAATACAATTATGTTTATTCATTATCATTATAAATTCAAGATGGCCGCCGCTACAAAATGGCGGATAATTTATGTTTTATTAATCCCATCAATATGGGTATCAAATGAAAGGGCTCAACAAGCAGAATACAATATACTATAAAAAATTGAAATCCAAGATGGCGGCCGCTACAAAATGGCGGATAATTTATTTATGTTTTATTAATCCCATCAATATGGGTATCAAATGAAAGGGCTCAACAAGCAGAATACAATATACTATAAAAAATTGAAATCCAAGATGGCGGCCGCTACAAAATGGCGGATAACGTAGGTTTTATCAATCCCATCAATATGGGTATCAAATGAAAGGGCTCAACAAGCAGAATACAATATACTATAAAAAATTGAAATACAAGATGGCGGCCGCTACAAAATGGCGGATAACGTAGGTTTTATCGATCCCATCAATATGGGTATCAAATGAAAGTGCTCAACCAGTATAATACAATATACTATATAAAATTAAAATCCAAGATGGCGGCCCCTTTAAACAGAATGCGAAATAAAAACTAAAAACTAGAAAATAAAAAAATAGGTAAAAAAACTTTTTAAGTTAAACGGTTTTATGTTAAACATACATTGCAATGTTTAAGATAAATGTACTAAAAACCAAAAAATAATAAAATAGAAAACCGTGGGGCACGTCAATTGTCTACAATCGTTGATTAAAATCATATTAATAATAATTAAGTCGATAATTTGTACCTAGACAATTGACGTGCCCCACGGTTTTCTATTTTATTATTTTTTGGTTTTTAATCCAATAAGGTGTAAAAAATCGAGGCTTGTTTATAGCTGACTTATTTTTGCCATTGCAAATTGGCATTGCAGTAGTAATCTTAGCCGTTTCGAATGGGGTGAAAAATAAACTAAAATAGTTGAAAATATAATAACTAATGTTATTGAGTATTTTTCAGAAAAAGTGTACATTTGTGAATTAAAATGATGTCGTTAATTTGGACTCTAAAAAAGTCAATAAATATATCTTGTACTTTTTTATCGCCGCGTTGTATTTGACAGAAATATATTATATTCATTCGCAAATAGTCTCATGACTTATTATTTTAAGTATTGTTTACAAAAATATTAAAATAATACCACTCAAAATATTTTTTCTATACAAAAAACGTAGTGTCACTATCAGCTTTAAAATATTTCGATTCGTTTAAATGGCTTTATAGTTCGATTTATTACACGAGATTTGTTTTTAATGTGCTAAAGGTATCCTCTAGTATTTAAATCTCTGTTTATTTGGGGTTTTCCTAATAATACAATTGAGAAAAATAGTTTCATTACAGTGTCTCAATATTTTACATGTTCGTTACAAGCAGTTTCGTTACCAATTTTTACACTGGTTTCTTGGTATTTCTGAACGCAGTCGTAAATTTTAATATTGGCAACACTAGCCTGAACCTGATTGGCTGTTAGGAAACTGTCAAACGCAACGATCAACCATTTTGTTGTGAAAGTCGTGAACGGAGCTCCGAAGAAAAATTTTCGTTATCATATATTTACAACGTGCTATTTCGGTAAGTAATTTAGATACACGTCTGTGGTTTTGATATGTTAATTAGTAGAATGTTATCTTTTTACTTAGTTCTCCTGCTGAACGTTAAACATTGTTTTTTGCAGTCAATTTACTTTTGAGGTTATTTTGGGCTTACATTTTAGTGACATTTCGTTATGTAACGAAAAGGTTTTCTTACATTTTAGTTGCATTTAGTAACTAAAATGTTACGTAACGAAAATGTTGAGTATAAAGCTGCATGTACAGTCGGCATCAGAAGTAGCTGAACATTTCGGAATTTAAATTCTTTTATGTACAGGACTCTAGCTATTATTTTTAATGTTTCAGAAGATTATTCGTTAAAATAGTCCTTATACTCCAATAACATGTAGTACCGAGTAATATCTAACAAGTTTTTATTAAAAAAATAGCTTCGAAACTTCGAGTAATGTTAATAATACTTCTGATGCTGACTGTACATGAATATTTTAACCAACTTTACAAAAAAAAGAGGTGAATTGTTATCTGATCAATAAAAAAATATAAAATGCGTTTGTTATTCGTCGTAAATAGAGATGAGTAAATATTCAGTTACATAATGAGAAAATGAATAATTATGAATTTTATATTATGTATAATTATATATAATTTTATTGTGTATTTTTAAGGATTAACCTTCATTTCATTGATTCACTTTTTTGTAAGCTACAGGTACCTCTATGTCTGCCAAAGTATACCAAAGTAGGTATACCTAATTTTGATAATTCTAATAAAAAAAATTATATTTCATTGTCTTTTTATTGTTAAAGTAATTTGAATTGACACATCCGGTCCTGTGTAATGATAATAAATAAATAAATAAAAGAGGAAACAAAAATAGTTACCACTGTGTGTATAAAGCTTAATAATTACATTTTTGTTACAAGTTACAATTTCATTACAACAAATTAGTTATAACATTTTCGTTGCGTACAAAAAAAATGAAAAGTACTCTATTATATTTCAAAAATCGGTGTAATCGGTGTTTCGGAAGTAGGTGGCAAAAAGTCAATGTAAGTACATTGACTTTTTACCACCTACTTCCGAAAGTAAAGTTATTTTAGACTTTATTATTGTATTGGAAGTTTTTTCTTTTTGCAAAAGTTAAGTTGAATATTTAACAAAACTCCAATAATAATTCACACCCAGCACTATACGCTTTCATAAAACCCCATACATTTAAATTAAAAACTTGCCAGTACGAGGTCCGATTAACGAACAATGGCAAATGGATAAATATTCAATGTTTAGTGCCAGACGAATTGGCAGAATGTCATGCCATGCTGGTTTGCCGTCATGCTGCATTTGCATGGCGCTGACATGATGGCAAGGTACTGCTTGTGTTGTTTATATTTGGGGATTTCGGTTGGGTTTTGGGTTAATAGACTTATGTGCTTTTTTAAATTGGGACAAGCCCGCCACACTATTCCTAAACTACTGTAGCTCATGTAAGTCAAAATCAACAGTGTGGTGTGTAGTCGCCCACAAGAAAAGCGCCGAGACAATGAAGCCCGACGAAGTCCCGACAAACGATTTAAATGTCTTGGATCCCGCAACGAAATTAATCAGAAAAGAACAGCGGAGGAGTAGGAAAAACATAATTTCCACTTAGACTTATGTTTTTGTTTTGATTAACACTATCCGACAACTAACCGAATAATCATCTGCCTAGCCTTCTCCCAAGTATGTTGGGGTTGAGTTTCAGTCTTACCGGATGTTAAATACCAGTATTTTAGAACCAGTAGATAGAGCGACTGCCTATCTGACCTCCATAACTCAGTTAATAAAATAAATGTTCTTTTATAGACTATTTGACCGTCTTTAAATTCTAAAGGTCGTTTTCTTAAGTCATAGTGCTTTTTAATCCTATCGTGCACAAGTTTTAAGTTTTTACTAACCTCCTGGCTTTAAGTTCTTTTAAGTTGCCACTACTGGCTAATAATGATTTTATAGTTACCTTTGGTAACACCGGTTAGCAGACTTTCGGGTCACTGAACTTGTGTGGAATCTGACGTTTTTAAAGTTTTTGTAAAGTGCTTGCGTATTCGTTATAAGGATTTGATTGTTGTCATAGAGATAATATTACCTACAGCAAGAGATATGGTAGCAATCAAATAAAACAATTTCGATCGATCATAAAGTTGTCCAGGCATCGACCGATATCCTGATAACCTGATATCGGTCGATGTCTGGTAGATACAGCACTTGGACTAATTATCTACTATCGGTTACATTATTTTATAACAACACGTCTTGATTAACGAATTATGCGAGACAAACTTATCTACATAAGATTAACGTAAATCTAACACACCTCGGCACTAAGGCCTCGTACACAGGGCAAAGACATATACCTAATGGTTTCAGTTATCACTAATCTGAGGTAAAATAAAATGGACGCAGTCTCTACAGAAAATAGATACTACTGGTTTTCACTCACCTGATTTTACTGACTGACTAACTGACATAATTTGTTTGTGTTTCCATTTTTAGGTGTTAACCCAAATTATGACTAAGTAAGTTCCAATTGAGTTAACATTCCAATAGAGAAATAATACGCAGGTATTCGTTTAAGATATCGATCAATCTTCAGGTTGAACCGGATTTGCCCAGGTTGGTCTGTGGATGGGTGACCATCCATTAAATACCGAGTTCCCTACCATCCGTTAAATACCGAGTTCCCTACCATCCATTAAATACAGAAAGCATGTTAAGCCGTTGGCGGCTGTCATTGTAGATCATCGGGGTCGTTTCACAGCCATATTTTTTTCGTTGAGTTACGTTGTTTGATTCACAAAATGCTTGTTTTTTTTTTTTTTTTTTTTTTTATTATCAATAGGCTTGCTCTTGACTTCAATCTTGCCCTAAGGGCAGAGATGATGTCGACGATGGAACGAGCTTACCCAGTAGAAGCCTGTTTACTCGCGACTTAAACAGATTAGGGTTATATGAACTCGGAAAAACCGACGCAGGCAGGGAATTCCACTCCTTGGCTGTGCGCATAATAAATGACCCAGCAAAGCGCTTTGTTCGAATGTGCGGAATGTCGACTAGGTATCGGTGATACCCTGCAGTACGTCTAGTCTCCCGATGGAAGAAGGGAGATGGTGGGATCAGCTCGTGGAGCTCTTGCGCACACTCTCCGAAGTACAGTCTGTAGAAGACCGACAGACATGCGACTTTGCGACGGTGGGCCAGGCTATGTAGCTTGTTAACCAGCTTATCGTCACCAATTAGCCTCCTGGCTCTGCGCTCTACAGAGTCAAGTGTGGCAAGCTGGTATTTGGCTGAGCCATCCCAAAGGTGACAGCAATACTCCATGCCAGACCGGACTTGAGCTTTATATAATACTGAAAGCTGTCCAGGCTTGAAGTACCGCTTAACCTTGTTTAGGATGCCCAGCTTTTTCGCCGCAGTTTGAGCTTTCGACTCGATGTAGGCGCCGAAGTTCAGATTCGCGCTCAACTTCGTGCCAAGAAGCTCGAGACTGTCAGTAACTTGTACAGACGCACCTCGGAAAGTAGGGGCCAGATTAAACGGACTCCTTTTGGCGGTGAACAGACACACTTGCGTTTTGGTGGCGTTGAAATCTACCAGATTCTCGTCACCCCACTCGGAGACAAGTCTTAAGGCTGAATTCGTTCGCTCTACCATGGCCTCTCTTAATGAACGTACTTCCTCACCACTGGCTTTTGCGCTGGATGTATAACTCTCCATGACAGTGCTGTCATCTGCGTACCCAACAATACCAGGAACAAGGAGGTCATTGATGTGCAACAGGAAAAGTGTCGCGGAGAGAACAGACCCCTGAGGAACTCCGGCATCGATAGCCATAAGGTCAAAGGAGCAGCCATCAATGACCACTCGGATCGACCGTTCACTCAGGAAGTCAGATATCCAGCAGCAAAAGTCAGCGGGAATGCCGTATGCCGGAAGTTTGCTCAACAAACTTGCGTGCCAAACCCTGTCGAAAGCCTTCGAGATGTCCAGCGACACGGCAAGGGCCTCGCCGTATTTCTCGATGGCCTCGCCCCAGCAGTGCGTAGCTAACACCAGAAGATCCCCAGTTGACCGTCCCCGGCGAAAACCATACTGACGGTCGCTGAGTAGGTCGTTCGCTTCAAGGTGCGCCAGCAGCTTACCGTTGAGTACCCTTTCCATTACTTTACACAGTATGGAGGTGATGGCGATTGGTCGATAATTACAGGGGTCGGCACGACTACCCTTCTTGGGCACTGGTTGTACATTAGCAACCTTCCAGGAGTTCGGCACCGTTCTGGTTTTGAGAGAGAGGCGGTACAAGCGTGTCAATACAGGAGACAACTCAGGCGCACAGTTCCTTAAGACCCTTGCTGGATTGCAGGCTTCATGCCTGAAGTCATATTTTGTATTTTTAATTATAATTAGGATAACAACGACCCATAATGTTAGTAACAATAGGGACTTTTAAACTATGTAAGTCGGTACAAAACACATTCGTTAGGAGTTTTAGCTACATTTCGTCCCCACGTTTAGCTAGGATCTCAAAACGCAAGTCACATCCATCTTACATTGTATAAAACTCCTATTTCACAGCATCAGCAGTAGGATCGAGTACGTTACCTACAAATCATAATAAAAGAGCAAGAAACCTATAACTCGGGCATCGATTGCGATGAGCATGTTCCGGGGTCCAAATCGCCCCCAAGGGACCTTCTATCGGCTGAACGTGCTGTGTTGCTGAAATTAAATTCGCCAATCGATAACGCCTGGTATAGTAGGTAGGTGTGCTTGTACTGTTAATGTTTGGTACTGGAATATTGTTGGGTTTTCACCCACGTGGTAGTAATTTTCCTGGAATACAAAGTATTTTAAGTAATATTGAGTTTTTTCCATCAGTAATTTCTCAGAAGCAACCACGGAGTTTAGATTTGTATTTATGGCAAAAGGCTCGCTTCCTATTATATGGAACTGAAACATAGCTGGCAATATGTGGGTGTGCTATTAGGGACACCTCTGCCAAGCCCTTCCGGGATTACAGGCGTGATCTTATGTTATGTTCTCCAGAAAGGACATGTGAAATGGGGCGTACATGTATGACCAGATCTACGAACGTGGACGAGGCAAAATAAGAACCTAGGTATGTAGGTAAGGATCGTAGCAGGTGGCTTTATGTGGTTTCTGCTTATTCCCATGGGAAAAAAGCGTAATTTTACATCTAAACGTAATTTTATCTTAATAATTTGATTAATTAACACTATGATGTGATGCCGTAATGTAACTAAAACCGAATGAAGGTCGCACTGTTAGATTGTCAATGCTCATATTATTATTGATGTGTTAAAAATCCAGCCGGCATAAAAATTAATTGAAAAAAGGATAAAATAACATAAAACACCCACCTTAAAAAAACCCAAGCATGTGCGTCGGGGGCTGCCATTAAATGAACTAGTTTTGCAATGTTCAGCTCCCGACGGACATTCTTGGGTTTTTTTTAAGGTGGGTTTTTTATGTTATTTTATCCTTTTTTCAATTAATTTTTAACAGTCGTGGGTTTTTACAAAATTTTTAATTTTGCTTTTTATTTTAAACTTTTTTTAAACGTTTTACTTTTTTTTTTTATCTAAGAACATGCACCAATCAAACCTTAACCCATAACTGAAAATTGAATCAAAATCGGACTTGTAGTTTTGGAGAAAAATGGCAACTTTGATTTGCACAAAAAATGTTTGCTGCAGCGCCCCCTGGTGAGTTGTCACCGTAACACCTATCTAAGAACATGCACCAATCAAACCCGAACCCATAACTGAAAACTGCATCAAAATCGGAATAGTAGTTTTGGAGAAAAATGGCAACATGTATTTGCACAAACAAACAAACAAACAACCTCTCACCCCAAACGCATATACCGTCTCCGTTCCGTCGTGGGTAAAAATATTTGGGCCTGGATACATTTAGGGAAAGCCTTAGGCTTATATTTCAAGAAAAACTACCACATAATCACGTACACTATTGTGTCTTCCACAACTACATTTACCCAATGAATTAATGTCTGTCTAAAGAACTAAATAACCTAATTTCCTTCTATAAATGAGTGAGGCCGATAATTCTATTATTCAGACTCATTGTCGAGATTTTTCTTTGTCTCAGAAGAGAAATTGTGACCATTGTGATGTAATGGAGGCCCAGCGAGGCCAAAAAAGGCATTGTAGCACAGAATTCTTTAGGAGACATCATTTCAAGTTATTTAGAGAGTGTCTAGGTTGTTCGTTGTATAGTTTGAAAAGAATATTCTTTTGGTCCTTATTTTAACAGTCAAAATAGTCCTTTTGAGTCTTGTTGTTTATTTGAAATATTTATCTTGTAACTTGAGGTAACAAACATTAACATAGCATCACGCCTGTAGTCTCCAAAGGGTTAGGCATTAGTGAACTTAATAGTACGTGGCACCCAGACATGTGCACTCACTTAAATAAGTATACTGGGTGATTGATGACTTATTAATTTTATTTATGCAGTGATAGTTAAAATATTTGAATTGGGTCTTAAGGTAGGTAAGGAAGCAGTCCCAACCTTGTGGGATTTTTACTTCACTAAATCCACCTAACTGGTCACCATCCACACATGAGAGGAGGCCCCGTTTCCTCTTAAAATACCTGTCCGGATCCCCCTCTGTGCAACGCCTGTTTTGGCACATTCCTGGGGAGATTATAAAGTGATATCAGATATAAAGTGATCTCCCCTGAGCCTTGTTGCGCAATTATGCACGGCATCCCATGACCACAGTGCCGCCGTCATGGGCAGAAAGCAGTGCCTACTTGCAATACTACCGCCTGGGGCCTTATTTTTGAATAAATAGAATTCCAAATCGTGTACGAAATCGCAGAATTCGTATGCGAATCCGTACGAAATCGCTATTTTGAATATTCATACCCGTGAATTTTGCAACGAGTGGTCCGACCCACTCGTTTCCGATATTCTACCAGTAGAAATGACGGAAATAACGTAATGAATTCTGCGATTTCGTACACGATTTGGAATTCTATTGATTCAAAAATACGGCCCCTGAGCATACCCAAACTTCACCAGATATGATTAAGTATCATGTTATAGGGGCGAGTCAACGTCATCTATCGTCAATCGTCATCCCTTTCCCAACTATGTTGTAGTCAGCTTCCAGTATAACCGGATGCAGCTGAATACCAGTATTTTACATGAAGCGACTGCTTATCTGACCTCCACAAGCCAGTTAGTGGTAATATGATGACAACTTCACTAATAAGGTAGTTAGTATAATATCGTTTCGTGCTTAGAATCGCCAGACCTAAATGGCATTGGCACGACACGCATGACGGCACGGTTGGCGCAGTGGCTCAAGCAATGGACTGCTGCGCTGCGTGTCGCGGGTTCGATCCCCGCACGGAACAAATATTTGTACGGCCTATTGGGCAAGGCACGTTGCTCGCAGAACGGATGGCCGATGGAGCCGAAACGTTCCGGAGTGGCGATCGCGAACCGGAAGACGTTGCGTTGGAATGCCTCTCAATAGGTGGACCGATGACGTGGTGAAGGTTGCGGGGACCCGCTGGATGCGAGACACACGGGACCGGTCAATGTGGCGACACCTGGGGGGGCCTATGTCCAGCAGTGGACGTCTTTTGGCTGAAATGATGATGAATGTCGTATGTACGTACAAATAATTTCAACATAATGTTATTATGACGCTGGAACGAAAGGGCTAAAAGTCCGATTCCCTGAGCACCAGTTTGATCGATGTCCAAAACGTAGGGACCTCGATCACTCTATTATATTGAATGATTGCTACCCAATTTACTAACACGACAGTAGCACGTTTTGTTAAATTAAATACCTACCTACATCTACGTTATTGAGTATAGTTAAAGATTATTTGACAAGAAAAACATAAAAAGTAGTAAACCTCGTTCATCTAAAAGTCGCGAAGGTGACGCAAAGCATGAGGTCCCCAGGCCGGGCAGTGTCTTTAGGTTTTTAATCGGAGATTTTCTCAAAAGCAGCCACAAAGCCTTGATTATACTCGAGAAATCTTTGTACTCTGTTCGTACCCGATTGTTAGCTCGCAACGAGGAGCTTGTGGCTCGATAATACCAGCCGCTCGGATCAATCTCCAGGTTAAATCGTGCTTACCTAAGTTATTCGGTGACCAGTAATTATGACTACCTTCCATACCGAGTTTCCTCCGTGTGACAGAGTGCGCGTTAAATCGTTGGCACAGGCTGTCAAATGTAGATAGACAACCGTAGTAGGTAGATTGTTTAGTGGCCCAAAAGTCTGATAGCCTATGTTGCCAAGGGGTATCATGTTACCCAGTATTAACTGGGTTGTGGAGGTCAGATAGGCAGTCGTTCCAAGTAAAAAACTGATATTCAGCTTCTTCTTTTTTACGAGTCGATGATCTCAAATCGTGTTAGACCAGTAAGTCTTGTATGTAGACACCTGCACAGCTCTGTCATCATATACAGCTGCCAAATTGATATCCAGACAGACTGACAGCCGACTCCAACATAGTAGGGTAAAGGCTACATTGAGATGATGACAATCCATTCGTACGGTTGGTGCAGTGGCTGAGCGCTTGGACTGCTGCGCCGCGTGTCGCGGGTTCGATCCCCGCACGGAACAAATTTGTATGGCCTACAGATAGCTGTTTCGGGGCAGGTTGTTTAGTTTGTGCATGTGAGTTTAAATATTTGTAAACGCACCCACGATACAGGAGACATTTTCTAGTGTCGGGCAAAAATAAAAAAAAAGAAAGTAAACTGTATTAAAACTTTATACTACACATCCACGCCATATTAATGAAAACAGGTAAGAGCCTTTTTACTTGTGCCTTTTATTTTATTCGTTGGCGGCATGTCCATGCTCTGAGCACAAACACTAGGTGCACTGAAAAAGGATTAAATCGATCCAATTCTGCTGATACTCTGTTTGGCGCGGATTTTTTGACTGAATTTTGGATGCAGTGAGCCGGTTCTCACCGCAATTTGCTTTGTAATTGTATCCTTTTTGGAATAAATTAATTGTATAAGTTTGAATTCAAACTGACATAGTCACTGACACTAACGAGCAGCATTTTTTTCTTATTTCTTTCTTCATCATCTTTTATTCATTTGGCTAGCTTTTTACCCTACTACGGCGAAGCCAAAAGAAAGAGTAATGATTTTGGCAGTCTATGTATTTCCTATCTGATCTGTGTTTGGTTCGGCTTCTAGTCTAACCAGCAGGTAAACCCCAGTATTTTACATGTAGCGACTGCCTATTTGACTTCTAAACCAAGTTACTAATGGGTAACATGTAACATTTTTTTATTTTTAATATGGGCTTACTCTTGACCTCAATCCTGCCCTAAGGGCAGAGATGAGGTCGACAATGGAACGAGCGTAATTAACATCACCTTTGGCAAGACTGGTGTCCAGACTTTGTTGGATTGCAGTCCATCGGACTATGAGAGAAAAGGAACAGAGAGAGACCTGTGCCTGCGCACACACTTTTGCACTAAAATATCTCTCGGGTCGGATGGTCAGTCTCCGCTTAAACGGATCCGGCGTGATCGAAAACCACCAGGAGGACTATATACTCGTAGGTATAGTCAGACACAGGTTACTTAAACAAACACAATTGAATAAAACCTACGCTATTATACTCCACAGTACTACTCCTTTATTCTTTGTCCACAAAATCGCGTAACTGATTCCATAGTGATATCGTGTACGCTTTCGAACGAAGTGCACAGAGCCACTGGCCACCCAGAAACTATGGAAAAAATAAAGGCAGCCATTTTTTGGGGAAAATCCTTTTGTTTGAAGACCCGGGTTTTTTGGCGGCGTTGTGTGAAAAGTCCGAATTGGTTCGGAACTACGGAATTCGACATCTGGAATGGATGTATGGAAGGTTTTTTATTATTTACTTGCTTTACCCTGCGGTTTCGCCTGTGTGTATGTCGGAAGTTATGTCACGGAAACAAAATATCGAAATCGGGATAAAAAAATTTCAATATCGGCTTAACACGGGTCGTGGTACCTACACCTGTGTATCAACTGCATCAAAATCTGTTCAGATGAAACAGTTACCGACAGGCAGAATACCCTGCAAACCGATAGTTATTTCCATACTTTTAAATTACTGAATTAATCTGTTTCGAATATAAAAGAGTGTGGACATGATGTTATTAGATTTTATTAAAAAACGTTCTGTATCGTAGGTACTTTTTGTCATTTCCCTTGGCTTCTCCAATCAACCGATAACAGTGTGTCAAGACGACTTAAATTGGCACGAGCGCAGTGTACCTAACTAAGCTTTTGCCTTTGCTGGTGGTCACTACTGCTGATTTTAACTTTTAGAATATGCAGTGGTTTAGCAATAGTGTGGCAGGCTTGGTCCAAAAAAAAACAATAAACATATCACACTATTGTGCTGGATTCATCAGACTAGCGTAATTTAGTACCATCAAAGTATTAATTATTGTACTAGCGTGTATAAAACTAATGGAATAAACGACTTAAACAAGAACCCCTGATAAAAGAAAAAAACTTGTAGTCTGCTCGGAACGCGATGCTCTTGTCATTTTGCTATCGAACAGTTTTCGTGTTGTCCAACAAAATATCGTACTATGTTTCCAATACACTAGGTTTTTCCCGGACAAGTTATTAAAAGTAGTATTCCCCACGCGTCGCTCCGGGTCGAGGTAATGACAAGTTTCCCGTGATAAACCGGGTAAACCAGGACCGGGTAAACCTAGTTTACCGCGTAAACTTACTTTGTAAAGCGGGTAGCGATAACTGTTTATAAATGTTAGTCGCGATCGGGCTGGTTTGCTTATTTCGTTAAACAAAGTGAAGCATTGCGAATGTTACCTATACCTAATTTAATTTTGTGTAACAATAATTATTATACATTTAGGTACGAATTAAAATAACCTTTAGTAGAGAGATTACCTAGACAAGAGTTGCCATGGTTGACCTGGAACTTAGATAGACTCTGGACACAGGTTGACCGAAGCAAGGAAAACCTTTTCAGGCTCCACCTGAAAAGGTTTCATAGATGACTCTACCCTCTGGAGTGATAACAGCTCGCAAACGATGTGACACAAACTTATCGCCAAATGTTGGGCTGAGAAAAATCATGACAGTCAATTTGAATTGTCATCGACAGGCTAAGAAGAGAACATACCTAATTGGGTTTTTAATGACCATTGTCACCGATAGAATCTTATTATCTATGGTTCTTGATAGACAGAAAAGCAATAGGTACCCATTAATGACAATACTCAAAGTATACCAAAGTTTGATTGCAAAGCAGTTACAACATAACAAACAGTGGTTTATATCACAAATTAAATAAGTAGGTGGCCACGACGAACTGTAAATCTGAGCACCAGGATCCAAGGAACAAAGTTTTCACGGGTTGTGAAGTCGCCGGCTTTCATGAGCAGGATAGTCGGCGACTTCACAACTAGCTGAAGAATTGTACGGAAAGTGACACACTGGCTTATTGTATCGCGAAGTTAGCCTTTTTGTTGTTAGTATTTCGTTTTTAAAGATTTTATTTTACGGTTGCGGGGAGTGGAATATCAAATAGGTATTTCGGGATCGATCATTTATGTAGGTACCAATAGCTACGTATACGATCTTCGTTCGCGTGAAATTGTTGTACAAAAAATATTACTAACTACCAATTTCAAGGAATATTTTTGCACGGGACTCTAATACTTATTCTAAAATAAAAGTAGTCTTATGATTAGTTATTTGCGAGTAAATTGTCATCACAACAACCTACAATAGTTTCAGAAAGCCTTCAGCCACATGTCATAAAAAGGCATAAAAAACAAACATGTTCAGACGCCGCGCAACGTTCGAACGCTAGTAATGGTTCACTAGCGATCCAATTTCAGACTCAATAGATATTTCTAAACTAGTTTCATATTTCCATTACACGCTTAGATTTTAGCTCTCAATGGTTTTACGTAAATGACTTTAGTTGTGTTGATATGAAAACTAAACTATACGATAATTGTTTTGTTTTCTTTTAGCTTTTGATAAAATGCGGTCTTTAATTGTTTCTTACGCACAAATATTTCATACTGTGTGGTTGCGATTTCAGGGAGACAAGAATAGACCGTTTAGAGTTAGACAAAGTGTTTTTCAGTGTAATGTTGTTGGAAAAACCTAGAATGACATAAGGTTTCGAAAAGTTTATATCTTTGGGCCGGCCGAAGTGCAGTGAGCCACGATCACGTGGGGGTCACCATTTTGGGGGAGTATGAGGAACAGGGTGTAAAGCTCCTCATCCCCCATAGAAAAGGGAGGATCCTCCGACCGGATGGGCAGTTAGCCCGCCGGACACAACACCCGTCCGGTCGGAGGATCCTCCCTTTTCTATGGGGGATGAGGAGCTTTACACCCTGTTCCTCATACTCCCTCAAATATCCATCCTATCGAAATTCGAACACTGATCTAAGATTGACTTATAAAAAGTAAGTAGGTACCTTTGTAACTTTTTCCAAAAATAAAAAAGAAGTATTTCCTCAATTTTGTACCTTTTCGGTTATGCTAAGCTACACTTTGTCTAAATTATAGACATATGAGTTAAAATTCTCCCGTCGGGGCTGCGGGTTTTTGAAAGAGATGCCTCGACACAAAGGGCTAAGACTGAACATGGGTGGTTTTTAGTCAGTCGAAGTCTGACACTCCCTTTCGCTCTGCCCAGAGCGGGAGGGGTTATTATTTTATGATTTACAAGGCTATCAGACTTTCAGGCCACTGACTTCTACGAAGCCCCTAATCTAAAAGCCAATCCCTTTGCCATTAGCAACGTCAAAACTGTGTTTAAATTCATCACGTCCGAAATGACTTCATCATTTGCCTAGCTTTTTTCTTGCAATATTGGAGTCGGCTTCCAGTTTAGCGATATACAGCTGAATACTAGTATTTTGTATTTTGTTGCTGACCTCCACAACCCAGTTAGCACTAGGTAATAATGATGATAGGTGGTGGTTGGTGGTCAGAATTTCGTGTCACTGACTTATTACAACGACTGTCAAAGTTAAACAAAATTAAATGACTTCATAATCGACAAAAAAATTGCTGAAAATACTTGTGCACATGTTTTCAATTTTCTTCGAGTCTTACGCTGCACTTGAAGCCAAGTCCTCATAAGTTTCCCGAGCGTGTGTGAAACACGGACGCAATATCCGGTGATAGCTATTTTCGCGAACAATTAAAAGTAGTTAGAGTGTAGTTATAGCGGAGTTTGTGGCTGTCGTCTGCAGGCGTCTTTGAGCTTCTTAGCTTTAATGTGGGGAAGGTTTTACTTTAATTGCGCGGAGCAGGGGTGTGTACGATGTTTCGAGTATGAGTAAATACAAACTTTAAAGCAAAAACAAAATTTTATCAAGAAACTTCTTAGGCAGCATACTTTCTTTTTCAAGTAGGTACCTTTTTTATATCCTGCGCTTTCCCACTGCTGGGCAAAGGCCTGACCCCAATTCCTTCCAAGAGCTCTTTTTCTGTGCCGCCCCGAACCAGCCCTCATGGTACGCGTCTAAATCATCACGCCATCTTTTTCTAGGCCGACTTCGGAAGCACCGTCCGTCTAAGTAAGTCGAAGTAATTCTTTTACAATTTTTGACATGTAAATTTGACATTATAATTATTATCCTATTTTGTATGCTCAAATTATTATTTAATTCATTGTAAAACATGAAACATATTGTACATGCTTTAAAACAGACTTTGATCCCTGAGTTTGTTTCACCATTTCTTCTCAGGGTAGTCAGATACGAAATGTCGACCCCATCTAGCTTAAGTATAAAATGTGATGACGTGTAAAAGTGATTCCTACATCCTATTTACTGAATAAACAATTTCATTTCATTTCTTCTGGCAACCATCGTGTGGAGGCTTTTGCCCAACGCGCAACGGTCATCGTGCATGCGGCTACCTATTTGCTGAAAATTCAACATGGTTTGTTTGATTTGTTTTTTATTTATTTATTTAAAGGTTTTGTTTAATTGTAAAATGTTAATTAAAAGTGAATGTGAAGGGAAAGAAGTGAATATAAATAATTTATAACATTAAATCCCTCCGTAGTCTAATAACATAAAACGTGTTACACGTCCTCTTCCGTTTACCAACTCATAACGCGAACAATTTCACAACCCGCTAAGGGAAAACATGTGTAAAGTATAAAAAAAACATTACCATTTTCCACCCTTTTATAAAATTTTGTTATTCAAAGCGAAAAATTGTCGCTAATTATACAATAATCTGAGTTAAACACATGTCATGTATTCCCCATTTTTATATCGCGCGTAATACGTTTTAGCGAGGGTTGTGCAAACACGTACGCGGGCTCCCATTGGACAATTTACTGCTTAGCACCCGGACTTACCCACGTACGATACCCTCGTATCGTGGATGTATGGCCACTTTGCTTTTTTTATATTGTGAAAAAAAATCGCCCGAATTTACATTCTGTCCCGAAAGTTTGGATTGTATGTAAAAGTTGCGATGGAGTGTTGATTTTGTGTTTTTCTGTTCGATTGTTTGTTTACAAAGTGAGTATTCAGTATTGTTAGATGTTGCCATTATTGTGGTTTTAGGTAGCTTTTTCCGTGTGTACTGTTGAGCAATATTGTTGTGCCAAGCATGGGGTTACCATGTCATATTCCAGTGTGATAAAATCTAAAGCGCTTGACATCTAAAGAGAGTTTTCTTGATTGTCCAATCAGTCACTGCGTTAAGTAAAAGTAAGTTATGTAAATCGATTTTTATAATGATAAGAAGATAAAAGCTTTTTAACAAAAAATAAAACCGACTTAAAAAAAAAAAACACAAGAAAGTCAAAAATAAATCAGTTTCTGAAGTCGGTGACTTTTGTTTGTTTGATTAAATTTTTTTGCCACCGAGTTCAGAAACAGATTTATTTTTTACTTTCTTGTGTTTTTTTTGAAGTCGGTTTTATTTTTTGTTGTTCACATGTTCATGGGTCATGTCATGTCATGTGGACAATGTAGTATTTTTTTTGAGTTTTGTTGATTTTTCAAAAACCGCTTGTCCGATTTCGATAAAAAAATTATGGGACCATTTGGGAAGTATATATACCCTTTCCAACAAAAAAAGAATTTTTCAAATCGGTTAGCAAGTGACGGAGTTATGCCCGAACAAACATAAAAAAAAAACATACATGACATCCGAATTGAGAACCTCCTTCTTTTTTTAGAAGTCGGTTAAAAATCAGTTATAAACCCTTTCCTAGGCGGGGATTAAAATTTTCTATTGCATTTTTAACCGACTTCAAAAAGGAGGAGGTTATTAATTCGTCGGCGATATTTTTTTTTTATGTATGTTCTTCGATTATTTGAAGATAGCCCTGGCCCTCAAGGCTGGAGTTTCATGCATACATAAGTCGTTGAAAAACTTCTCTATCAAAATGAACTGTTCAGATGTGCCAAAATTGTGCGCTCGCTGTTTTTGATAATTTTCGCAACGCAAAAAATGTTTTGTTCGATACCCAAGGTTTTCCCTTGGCAATCACGTCTGATTGCCAAGGGAAAACCTTGGGTTGGTGACATTTTCAAATAATTAAAAAGAGCTATCATGGCTTTTTGCTAGTTTCCTTGACTAATGATAAAAATAGAGGGATTGGTCAAATTCGGGTGGGCCCCTGGCGGCAAAAACCAACGTAATGCCACTGGTTAAAGCTATTTTAAAACGACTTTACATTAAAGAAGACTGTTCTTATAGTTACCTGTGGATACACTCGAGTTAGGATCTATAGAAAATATCCCACTGGAACGATTCCAATATAGCCAATTTATTATTATGCAGTCGAGGTTATTGTAGCTTCCCTTAATTGAAATAATTTTGAGGAACAGATTCCGATTTCAAACTTACAAACATTTATTTTATTTTATTGAGTATAAATTGAAAAATAAATCAGTCAAGTTAAGCAAACGTTTAATTTATCTTTCAAAAATAATGTTGTTACAGAAAACCAAACTGCAGGATAACAATAGTATAGTTAGTTAAGAGTCCCATCAAAGGTATCGGTAGAGTAGCGTCTATAGTAAACAGACCACACGCTGACATCTTACTATAGTTTCGGTTAAATTGTAGGACGCGCTTGCACAGATGTTTGTGGCTCTCTGTAAAGAAACAAGAAAATAGAATGGTAATTCAAAATATGGAGCAACTCCTCTAAATAGATGTGAGCATGAGGTCCCGACATCAATTCGTAGGTTTGTTATAATTTTTTTTTTTAATCAGGCAATTGATGCCCATATATACAAAATACAATCATAAAACTTTCTTACAATCAAACAAAAAGTAACAAGTGTGTTATTCAAGTATTCAAGCAGTCCCCAAAGGAGTCTGGATTCCCACGTCGAGGCTACGGGTCCCGTTGGGGCTGCGGGTTGATCGAAAGAGATACCTCGGCACAAAGGGCTAAGAAGGAACGTGAGTGATTTTTAGTAAGTAGAAGTCTGACACTCCTTTCTACTCCGCCCAGAGCGGGAGGAGTCATTTGATGATTTCTCACCCCTCAAAAACTAAAAAAAGGAAGCTATCATTCGCTATCATCATTATCCCCTATTGCGTATCTTTTTAACGTCAGTGGCCATCAGAAATGTCCATAGATTAACTGTAAATTGGATATGGTTTGGTACATTTTTTTCTTAAAAACTCACCATTTGACAGTTATTTGATAGACATTATAAGTTATCCACTGTCATTAAAAGATACACAATAGCCCTGCAGAGCTTGAGGAGTCATTCGACGATTTCCCACCCAACAAAAAAAAGACTCGTCACCTTTCACACGGTAGGTACACTATTTGAGAATAAAACTTTGTTCTAACCTAAACAGTTGGCATCCATGACAAGCTGTATACACGCCGACTCAGCTTCCTCCACAGACGTATAGAACTTCTCACATTGCAGGCAAGTAATCAGTATTAGTAAAATGAACTTCCCAATCCATATAGTTACAAAAATGCTTATAAACGGGGAGAACTGGAATAAACAAAAATATCAGGAAAAATTAACCGTGGTGGCATCGAAATACGGTGGAGCAAAAGAACAATTTTTAACACCAGCTGTTCCCACCAGTGGAGACGAAGTGGTGGGGCCAAAGGAAACATTTTTTATTGTTTTAATCAATATCCTCTGTCTTTACCAGTGGGGATTCCTGCTGCCTCCTCCACGAATGGGGACGGATTTGTAAAGTCAACAGTATTTTTTTTTTCAATTATTTCAATCTATTTCCGATGTCACCACCAGTGGGGATACGGGCGGTGGGGACAACAAGAATATCCATCAAAATGCAGCAGAGCTTCATTGCAGCAATCGCTCGATCAGTTATTATTTTGGAATGACCATTTTTCCTGGACAAATTATGAATAAGACGATGACATTCGTGCGACAAAATATGAATAAGACGATGACATTCGTGCGACAAAATATGAATAAGACGATGACATTCGTCGCAGGGTTACATCATTATCCCAACTTAGTGCGGTCGGTGCTGCATGTATTCTTCTTCCATACTTCTATTTTACTCATAATCTCATTATTACACTTACTGTATATTGCTGCGATGAGGATGCTGGTTGTTGGGAATATATAATAAAGTTTGTTACACTGTACCCAGAACTGTAATGCGGCGAGGGGTGCGCGTTCCCCGGCTGTTCCACACTGCACAGTGCAGAACCCGCGCTGGTGAGCGGGCACCTCTTCGCCGTCTCTTACAAACATATAACACACACTTTACTGATCTTGATGTATTCTCTCTATCCCTTACAAAATTTAAAAAAATGGCCGTCGAATTGCTTCAATAATTTCAATTCCTCAAAATGCTGCTTGTGGCCTGACGCGCGTTCTTTTTCAAACCTACCCTAGTATATTTATTCCGCGGACATTAGTGTGGATTACATGTTTACCCTAGCCCACTTTAGCTCATAACTTTTATAGTAATATTATAACATGTAATTGTTTTGTGTCCCAATGTAGTAAAAATAAAATAAAATATCAAATTTATCTTCACAAAACATAAGCAACGAAGAAATGTGTCACATGTTCGGTACAGTATCTATAAAAGAAGACAAAATAAAAAGATTATCTCCACCTGCATAAATCATCAAAGCTTATTTCAAGACACAATAGGGGATCGGACTGACTCAAAAAAATATGATTCTGTTTAGTCCACCAGTTAGATTATCGAAAAATATTGGATACGTGTTTTTTGTTTTATCAAATGAATAAAAAAATACGAAGAGATAAAACGCGTCAAAGATCATGGAGTGGGGCTTGAAACGTTACTTGTAGGTAAAAAATGTGCATATGACGTCACATGAGTTTTCGAAGCACTGTATCGTCTTCATTTTTTGTTTACATAAGTGAAAAAAGAATAAAATATGTGTTCAATATTTTTTATCTGACGGACTAATTAGTTTTTTTTTTGTCCGATCCTCTATTGAATGAAAATAGCTTATAAAGGGTGTAATGAACAGCCCTTCACAATCTGAAAGGATGCATTCAGCTCTTTATTTTGAATCATATTATTATACCTACCACCGGATTTTTATCCAGTTATTATTCCTATCATCATCATCATCATCAATACTCTATTAATGTTCCCACTGCTGGGACACAGGCCTAATCTCTTTGAGAGGGAATGGGCTATAATCTACCACGCGGGCCCAGTGCGGATTGGTAGATGTCATATGTCTTCGATTTTTTTTGCCGGTTTCCTCACGATGTTTGTCTTCACCGTTTTGAGAGCAGCGGTGATGAAATAAATTACACAAAGTAATGTGCCTGCCTGTTCGAAAAGACGACCTACTGTTCGTAAGTCGGGGCCGCCACCACTGGTCCACCGCTGCTCTCTACCTATAATTCAATGTCATTTGTTCAGTACGTGCACTCAATTTTTGTGAATAAAACAGCTAAAATAAAATATACCAGCAATCGATGTTGACATTTTTTTCTAATGAACGAATCTTGAAAACAGATTTTCACTTCCTGCCGAAACTACAGACTTCATCGAATTCATCATCGCTCTTGCCGTTTGATACGTGAGTTTTGCCACGCCAACGATTCATTGTGTAATTTGTGTGTGATCATAAGAAGTAGCATCAGCATTTAGTGTGTATGTGTGAAATAATAATCAAACACTAGCTTACCAATACTCGAAAACATTTTGTATACAGTTTATAAGCGTCTAAAATATTTCGATACTTCTTGAACAATATTCCAGAATGCTCATTATTTTCGCGTTCATTTTCTTCCATTAGTACGTTGTTCACCCATTCTTTGAGATATTTCGTCAACAATGTTATAAGACAAATACCATAGACTAAATTTAAATCATATTGAATCATCATGAAGTCAGCACAGACTTCAATAAAATAGAACGTTCCTTTTATCACATGAGAAATTGTAGTCAGCAAAATACAAATACCCCATGTAGTAATTAGTGAGATCCAACTACAAATAATATAACTTCGGACACTCTTAATCCTTTTATGATTTTCTTGAATCTTCAGAATAAGAGAAACGTGGCTGCTGCTATGAACTATGTCACAAATAATCAACAATGTGGAACCGAGCAAATAGGTAACAAAAAAATAACATAAAATGCCTACAGAAAAAACATTTTTATTATAATATTTCACAAAATCACTGTTTTTATCGGTTACCGTATTGTAGACAGATAAAACATAAGAAGATGAAATTATGAAAAATAGTATTATAGGATATTTCATAGCACATGGAGTGATATAACCCTTTCTTATTTTGTATTTAGAAGAGAAGAATACAGAGAGCATAATGTTAAAAGGTTGAACTATTCTTTTCACGTCTTTGTCCAGTTTATTATAGAGTAACAATTTAACTGGAAGATTTGAGTTTTTCCACATATTTTTTTGTTCACCTCTTTGGTCGATGTGAAATTACGGAATTATGTGTTGTAATTTCTAAGATACTTAATTTAGAAGCCTCAATAAAAGTACAGATTGTATCAAATGTAGAAAATGAATTGTGTTTGCTTTCATTAAAATTATTGTTCCTATTGATTATTTTCGACATCGAATATCTAAGATTAAAGATAACAAAGCCGTACAAGTGGTCATTACGTAGTTATTAATTATAATATAAGTACATTTAGCAGCAAACATTTTGCAATAAACAGACTTTTCTTTTAAGACCATTTTACACTAAACTAACAAGATGTTGAAATGAGTCATTATAGGACATTGCGGAAAATACAATAACGTTATGTTTTAGTCTAGATTTTTGTCAACGACAGACACAGAAAACGATTCAAAATTAAACACTGGTTGAAGATTTCACAGTTTATATCTAAGCTATCCATGGTTTTCATGTGTATACGACCTCCCGATATTTCGACGATGTTATGATCGGCGGGATGGCTGGAGAATTCGGGTGGATGGTAAATATATATTGAGGTGTGAGACGTATCCAATGCAACGACCAATTGAGGAACGCTTTGAAGGGCACGCTACGTGGTGTCCGTAACTTAACTTCGACAGTCATAATAATATTTTACGTACCCCGCTACGGCAGTACCTACCGTTCTCCATCGCCAGAATTTAGATCATGTTGACCTCGTTTGTCTGTGCTTAAGAAAATAACTCGCTGGTACGTGGGTGATTTGCAGCACTTAGACTGCTTTTACAACAACAAAACCCTTGCAGGTTACCCAAATCGTTGTTGCAAACTCATTAAAGCTCACGAAAAATTTCTCAAAAACGAAATTACCAAATTTAGCTGTTTCAGCTTGCAGTGAAGCATTGAATAACGTATTAGTGAAGCTAGATCCCTAAAGCGATGCAGTTTAAGAAGTGGGTGTTCTCGAAAACTGATATTCATGCAAGGTTGAAAGAGCTTCTGATCCTGAAAAACCGTACTAAATATTAGTTTTTCAAATATAAAGTTTTTACAGAAAAGCAAACTGTAGTATAACAATAGTATAACTACACAAGAGTCCCATCAAAGGTATTGGTAGAGAGGCGTCTATAATAAACAAACCACATGCTGACATCTTACTAAAGGACCGCTTTACTTGCAACACGCGCTTGCACAGATGTTTGTGGCTATCTGCAAAAAAAAGGTAAAATAGAATTCGGGAAAACTCGAATCAGGAGCAAATTTTATAAGCAATTGTTGAGAGAGATGACGTCAACGATGAAACGAGCTAACCCAGAAGAGGCCTATAAAGCCTATTTTTTTTTATGTTAATGGCAATATGTTCGCCCTCTTTTACACAGTATACTGTTACTATTAGCTTGTGTCATCCAACTGCTGAGCAAAGGCAGTATAAATCTATAAAAATATTTGTGATAAAGTTCACCATCGTCGAGCCCTTTGGCCTGCAAGCAAAAGTACTGTTCAAAACTTTGTTCTAACCTAAACAGTTTGCATCCATGACAAGCTGTATACACGCCGACTCAGCTTCCTCCACAGACGTATAAAACTTCTCACATTGCAAGCAAGTAATCAATAATAGTAAAATGAACTTGAAAACCCATAAAGCCATCAGGATGCCTAAAAATGGAGAACCCTGAAAAAAAGATCATTTAAAGAAAATGGTTGAGTGGATGAAGAAGGTAAAATTGTTGGGAAATTCTTGGCCGATGCATTTTGCAATTGCATTTGTTGAGAAAAACCAGTTTTCCCGAACGAGTCGATCGTGAAGTTAGGTCGTGTGGTTGCACTTACTTCATTATACTGCGATAAGGACGTTGGTTGTTGGGAATGTATCAAATATACCTTTACAAAACATAGACATCGTAGAAATGTGTCACATGTTCGGTATAAAATCTATGAAAGAAGACAAAATAAAAAGATTATTATATGACTACAAATGAAATCTTATTTTAGTGGTTAGCTGTTGCCCACCATCCATTTCATTAAATTATAATTTTATACAGTCCACTACACGTTTTATTTGCTCCACCACGACCTATCGTCGCGTTCATTGGTCAGTGTGGCTGTAGGCTTGCACCAAGGCCCTTACCTCTTCTTGTTGATTATGGATGCTCTGACGTCGGACATACAAGAAGAGGAACCCTGGTGCATGCTGTTTGCCGACGACATTGTTCTTGTCGGTGAAGATGGACCTGAGATCCAGAGCAGATTGGAGAAATGCAACAAAGGCAACAGAAGCTGGAGAATGTTGGCTTGAAAATCAGCAGAAGTAAAACTGAATACATGTTTTGCGATTTCGGCGGTCTCTCCAGTTCTGGAGCCATAGCGCTAGATGGCGTGCTTCTTCCAATTTGCCCCAACTTTCGGTATCTCGGTTCACTCGTGCAAAGCGATGACGAAATAGATCGTAGTGTAAAGCACAGAATTAGCACTGGATGGATGAAATGGCGGCAGGTCACGGGAACAATATGCAACTCCCGGGGAAGATTTATAAGACCATGGTTAGACCTGCTGTCGTGTATGGATCAGAATGTTGGGCCACAAAAAGGATAAATGAAAGGCAATAGGGATGTGTGGTGTGACGCGAATGGATATAAGGAATGAGTACATAAGATGTTAAGAGGCAGTCTGAAAGTGGCGCCGGTGAATGAAAAGTTGTTTGGTAATCGATTGTCGTGGTATGGACATGTGATGCGAAGGAATGAAGGAAATGTTGTGAGGAAAATGTTGAGTATGAATATAGATGGCTCTTAAAGGAGAGGAGGCCAAAGAATCGATGGATGGACTGTGTGAAGGATGATATGGCTAGAAAGGAGGTGACTGCTGAGATGACGAGAAATAGGGAAGTATGGAAGAGGAAGACATGTTGCGCCGACCCCAAATAAATTGGGATAAGGGCAGGAGAATGATGATGTTGCCCACCTTCTATCTGTTCATATGTTTTCATCACTATGTCTGAATTGTATGAAGAGTAGATTATAATACTATATACGATTTGCCAAAATTTACAAGAACTGGTTACTATATTTAGGCGTAAAAAGGTGAGAGACAGATAGTGTAGCTTCAGCATTTAAATAATAAGTGTGAATCTATGAAATAATAAGCAAACACCAACATACCAATACTCGAAAACATATTTTATAAAGTTTGAAAGCCTCTAAAATATTTTGAAACATCTTGAATAATGTGCAAAAATGTTCAGCATTTTCGTGTTCATTTTTCTTCTTTAGCATGTTGTTTACCCATTCTTTGAGATACTTTGTCAATAATGTTACAAGACGAATACCATAAACTAAATTTATATCATATTGAATCATCATTAGGTCACCACTGACTTCAATAAAATAACACGATCTCTTTGTCAAATAATAAATTGCAGTCGGCAAAACGTGACAACACCAAGTAGTAATTAGTGAGATCCGACTCCAAATAACAAAACTTCGGACATTCTTATTAATAACACTTTCATGAATTTCTTGAATCTTCAGAATAAGAGAAACGTGACTGATGCTATGACCTAAGTTACAAACGATTAACAGTGTCGAACCCAGGAAATAGGCACCAAGGAAATAACAATAAAGGCCAATACTAATAATAAAATTTTTATCGTATTCTGTATTTATACCATGTTTAGCGGTTTCCTTAATATAGATAGTTAAAACATTAACAAATAAAATAGTGAAATATAGTAAAATAGGACATTTTTTTTCACATGGAGTGATGAAACCCTTTCGTATTTTGTATTTAGAAGAGAAGAATACAGAGAGCATAATGTTAAAAGGTTGAATTATTCTTTGGACGTCTTTGTTTAGTTTATTATTGAGTAAAAATGTAACTGGAAGATTTGAGTTTTTCCACATAATTATTTATTTGTTCACCCCTTGGTCGATGTGAAATAATGGAATTATGTGTTGTAATTTCTGTGATACTTAATTTAGTAGCCTCAATAAAAGTACAGATTGTATCAAAGCAGGAAATGAATTGTGTTTGCTGTCATTAAAATTGTTGTCACTATTGATTATTTTCGATGTGAAATAATGAAAGTAGTGTTGTAATTTTTGTGACAATTAATTTGGAAGGTTCAAAAATTGAAATTGATTGTGTTCGCTGTCAGACTACACGAAATAATCAATGTTTCTATTGATATATAATTAATTTCAAGATTGACTATCTAAGATTACAGCTAGCAAGGCCAGACAACTGGTAATTAGGTAGTAAGCAAATAATAATAATAATAGTTTATTTCAAAATGGAATTGCCTAAGTTCACAGACGTTGCATTATATTTTTAGATTCAATTATACAATAGAAAACGGGTATAGTACTGTTCTCCTAGATAGGCTAACATTTAGCCTGTGTAAAGGAGAGATAGTGTCGTTCCCCTGAATGGCGGATTATTATAAAAATATTGCACAACAATTTACAGCAACAATACAAAATGTGATAAAAGACAATAAAAATTCAATGAATTCAACCAAATTAAAATCAATATCACAAATGTTTTCTAATTACCAGTTTCTTGGCTCGAGTTTAAGCTCTACTTTCTTTATTATAGAATGTTTGCTAAATACAATGTGCAGTTTTGCATCCGCGTCAAATTCTAGGAGGTTGTCACATGATACATAAATAATTAAATTAAGTTATGGAACCAGGTCAAATAAACATAGGTACTGTTTTAGTAGTTGTGAAAAATGTTACAGCGTTTCAGAATCTCTTCATACCCAGATTTAGGGAGGAAGAAATTATGGAATAAACGTTTTGCAGTTTCAATTAGCACTACTCTCGATCGCTGTCTCATTTTTTGATGACAGGAATAATCTACCATGCTCCAAAAATTAGGCAGGGAGTACGTCACTCAAAACATACCTATAGGCCAATCACTTGTCTGCCAAGGGGTATAAAGTTCTACCATTCATTTTGAGAGCTTAAATTAACTAACACAAATATAGAGAACTAGCTTTTGTTAGCGGCTTCGCCCGCGTGAAGATATCGATTTTCCATACAAACTTTCATCCCCTATTTAACTCCCTTAGGAAAAATCCAAAAAACCAAATTAATTTCGAAAAATCCTTCCTTATTCCTTGTCTGCATTATAAAGGGAACCTCTGTGCAAAATTTCAGCTTTCTAGGTCCAAGGGTTTGGGCTGGGCTTTGATGAGTCAGCCAGTCAGTCAGTCAGGACTTCTCTCTTTATTTATTAGATATATTTAAGGTGGTGGATGACCGAAATAATATGCTTCTTTTCTTCTTATATCTTCTTTTATTAATTATAAAACACGTAAAAACTTGGAGTACGTCTTTCGTCTTAGGTTAGCTCGCCATACTCCCTTTCTCCCTCACACACATGCTCTCTCATTCATTCACCGCTGCGTTCATACTATCTAACTTATTTAATATTTTGCTGCGTTCCGAATTAACATCCTACATATATATGAAGATATATGGTAATTCTATCATGACTGACTCTCATAATGGATGTAGCAACGAATCCCGCGGTAATAAGGAACTGCTCCTCTCTGTTATGATCATTAAACAAGGATTCTTCGACATTTTGGACCACTAACTACCTACAACGACTGTCAAAGATTTAAAAATAACAGCCAGTACCAACGGCTTACCGTGCTTTCCGAAGCACGGAGATAACTGGGTATCTACAGGATGTACAGACCAACTTAGGCAAGTACAGTGTATACTGAAGATTGAACCAAGCGGCTGTTATTAATTAGCCACGAGTTCTTCCAAAAATAAATCAATGAAATGAAGAAATCGTTTTAAATAACATTTATTTTTAATAATATTTTTACAGAAAAGCAAACTGCAGAATAACAAGGATATAACTACACAAGAGTCCCATCAAAGGTATCGGTAGAGAAGCGTCTATAGTAAACAGACCACATGCTGACATCTTACTGAAGGTCCGGTTAAGTTGTAGCACGCGCTTGCACAGATGCTTTTGGCTCTCTGTAAAGAAAGAAATAAATGGTAGTTGAGGCAATCCATGGTTGTGGAGAAAGTAATTCGGAGCAACTTCTGAAAACATGCGTATACATGATAATTGTCCACCTTCGTAGAGCTCTTTCGCCTGCAAGCTAAAGTACTGTTAAAAACTTTTTTCTAACCTAAACAGTTCGCATCCATGACAAGTTGTATACACGCCGACTCAGCTTCCTCCACAGACGTATAGAATTTCTCACATTGCAAGCAAGTAATCAGTATTAGTAAAATGAACTTCAAAATCCATAGAGCTAGCAGGATGCTTAAAAATGGAGAAAACTGCAAAAAACAAAACGATTAAGAAAAGAAAATGCTTGAATGGATAAAGCAGGTAAAATTGTTGGTAAATAATAAAAAGGTCAATGAGAACGATTAACTCGCGTCCTAACCAAAGCAAAAGCTAGGTATAATAGTACAAACACGAAATGAGCGCGTTTAATTCGTTCTGTATTTTTAATTTAACTAGGACTTTCTCCTGTATTGTGGTTGCGTTACAAACATTTAAACTCTTACAGGGAAGAATGGAAGAAGAAAACGTGTTGCGCCGACCCCAAATGGGTCCATATTGGCTCACCTAAAGTTCTTTAAACGAAATTGTTCTTCCTAACGATTTGTAATCCGAATGATCACTCTTCCTAAAATTTTTGATCCTAAAGTTTTCATTCATACTATTTTTAGTGCTACCGGCTATGTTTATAACACGCATGTTTCCGAAAATTGTAATTAACCCTAGAGTGGGCACGCTATGAGCATTTTGCCGCCCTCGCCAAAGAAACCTTAATAATTCGTAAGACCATAGCCCTATAAGTATGCACTTTTTAGTAGCTGCCCTTACTTTCGTTGGCAACTCGTGCTTAAAGGCTGGACTCTATCAGAGCACAGGGGGCCGCTTGACGAGGAGTTATTTACTGACAGGTGTCGCCGGGCGGCGTTTTTCTCAAAGCGCGCCCACTCACGTAGGTAAAAATTTTGTCATACATTTCATGGAAAGTATAAATGTTTGGTATGGTGTGTGAATTTTATGGTCTATTTATTGTAAAAACATAAAATAAACGATTTTAGTTTCAGGAATTAAACGCATCACGTGATTAACATGATAGAAACTCGTTGAATGCTTCGGAATATGAACATTAGAGACAGAGTAGTTAGGAATTGTGATTGTTAGGATGAAAAATGTTAGGAAGAACATTTTCGGATTTCCAATTATCGGAGTTAAAAATTTAGGTGAACTTTGGCACACCCACCCCAAATGTAATGGGATAAGGGCAGGAAGATGATGAGGTCGTTGGGTTACACTTACTTCATATTTATGCGGTGAGGACTTTGATTGTTGGAACCGCATCAAAAATATGTTCACAAAGCTTAAACAACGAAGAAATGTGTCACATGTTCGGTACAGTATCTATAAAAGAAGGCAAAAATATAAAGTTTATTTCATGACCACAATTGAAATGTTATAATTAAGTGACTAGCTGTTTCCCACTAGCTTTTATGATGAACAAATTAATTAAACCCCCCCCCCCCCCCCCCCCCCGCTTTCGGGCAAAGTGAAGGGGAGTGTCAGACTTCTACTGACTAAAAACAAACCCATGTTCCTTCTTCGCCCTTGTGCCGAGGCCACGTCATCTCTTTCGATAATCCGCAGCCCCGACGGGCGTCAGCCCTTGCGGGCCCCTCCTTGCTAACATCTCTTTGAGGCGTGAAACACGCACGCGCCGTCGACACGGTCTGTTGCCGTCATGACGACGGCCGGACGGCAAGCTAGCCCATTACTCACCGTCCACAGGCCCGCGTCTACGGTGGCCCCCGACTCCCGGAGCGCCTTCCACGGCGGCTGGGACGACGAGAAGTTCTCCCCTCTCTCGTCCCGCCACCTCCTTCGCTAGCATCACTGCTTCGCAGAAGGAGGTGACGGCGTCCCATTCCTCCTCGCCACGGACCATGGCTTGCACCAGGGCCAGATGCGAGAGGTCGCCGCCGCCGATCGCCGCTACGAGAACACGGCGGGGCTCCGCCCAAGCAGGGCACACCTCCACAGTGTGCTCCGCCGTGTCCTCCGGTCAATCCTCGCAGTGGAAGCATCCGGGCGTTACCGCCCGCCTGATTTAGTACAGGTATACCTCCCGAAACATCCGTGTCCGGTGAGGACCTGCGTCAGACGGAAGGTGAGGGCGCCGTGGCTCCTCTCTAGCCACTCACATCTCTAGTGGAGTCGCAGCATACCACGACAAGTTGAGACTGATAGCGTAGATTTAGCATTAAAATAATGAGTATGAATGTATGAAGAAATAAGCAAACACCAACATACCAATATTCGGAAACATATTTTGTATAGTTTGTAAGCTTCTAAAATATTTTGATACATCTTGAACGATATGCTATAATGTTCAGCATTTTCGTGTTTATTTTTCTGTATGTTGTTTACCCATTCTTTGAGATATCTCGTCAACAATGTTATAAGACGAATACCATAAACTAAATTTATATCATATTGTATGATCATTAAATCGTCACTGACTTCAATAAAGTAAAACGTTCTTTTTGTCAAAAGAAAAAATGAAGTCGGCAAAACGTAAATACACCAAGTAGTAATTAATGAGATCCAACTCCAAATAACAAAACTTCGGACATTCTTATTAATAACACTTTCATGAATTTCTTGAATCTTCAGAATAAGAGAAACGTGACTGATGCTATGACCTAGGTTACAAATGATTAACAATGTCGAACCTAGGAAATAGCTACCAATAAAATAACATAAAATGCTCACAGCAATAGTATTTTTACCGGTGTCTGTATTTGCATCACGTTTATCGGTTACCGCATTGTAGATTGTTAAAGCATTAACAAATAAAATAGTGAAATATAGTAAAATAGGATATTTTTTTTCACAAGGAGTGATGAAACCCTTTCGTATTTTGTATTTAGAAGAGAAGAATACAGAGAGCATAATGTTAAAAGGTTGAATTATTCTTTGGACGTCTTTGTTCAGTTTATTATTGAGTAAAAATGTAACTGGAAGATTTGAGTTTTTCCACATATTTTGTTTGTTCACCTTGGTCGATGTGAAATAACGGAATTATGTGTTTTAATTTCCGTGATACTTAATTTAGTAGCCTCAATAAAAATACAGATTGTATCAAAGTAGGAAATGAATTGTGTTTGCTGTCATTAAAATTGTTGTTACTATTGATTATTTTCGATGTGAAATAATGAAAGTAGTGTTGTAATTTTTGTGACAATTAATTTGGAAGGTTCAAAAATCGAAATTGATTGTGTTCGCTGTCAGACTACTCGAAATAATCAATGTTTCTATTGATATATAATTAATTTCAAGATTGAATACCTAAGATTACAGCTAGCAAGGCCAGACAACTGGTAATTAGGTATTTAGTAAATAATAATAATAATAGTTTATTTCAAAATAGAATTGCATAAGTGTACAGAAGTTGCATTATATTTTAAGATTCAATTATACAATAGAAAACGGGTGTAGTACTGTTCTCCTAGATAGGCTAACATTTAACCTGTATTAAGGAGAGGAGAGGAGGAGGTTCTTTTCAAAACTTGACTATTCCACTTTTGACAAAACATGTTTTTTTTTTTTTTTTGGGTTGCTAACATTAAAATCTACACGATGCAAAAACAAGAGCTTAGCTAAACGCGATAGATCCACTGGAAAAAAATAAACAAAACACACGATTTGGTCAAAAGTAGTTAATTCCACTTCGAAATGGCATTACCCACTTCCAATATTCATTTTTGGAACAAAATATGATTAATCCTGAAGTAAATTTACTACTTTAATCTAAATTGCAACAAAACATGTTTTGTCCATTCATCCGTCCATTTTTCAGTTAGAACTTTATGTTCACTTAACTTTCGTTAAGAAGCTGAAATTATCGTTTTTGAACGATTGCACAACACTTGTATGACTGTGGCGTTTGTTTGACACAAAAGTCACGTCATGATTGTCATTGATTCCTCTAGAGTTTGCAACAAAACTTGATTATTCCAGCACAGCCGCGTCAGAACTAGATTATTCCATTTTAAATTGTCGATTTATTCAGTATATATTAATCCTAAACTTTTGAAACCTGTACCACACAATGAGTATTATGCTTGTATATATTCAAAAAAAATAAAAAACGATTTACATTGCTGCATAACTAAAATACGTTTTTCTTAAATTCTGAAAAAAATTGAAAAGTGGAATAGTCAAGTTTTGAAAAGAACCTCCTCAGTTATAAAAATATTGCACAACAATTTACAGCAACAATACATAAATGTAAAGACAATAAAATTCCATAAATTCAACCAAATTAAAATGTTTTCTAAATACCTAATTACCAGTTTCTTGGCTCTAGTTTTAGCCCTACTTTCTTTATTGTAAAATGTTTGCTAAATAAACGTGCAGTTTTGTATCCGCGTCAAATTCTAGGAGGTTGTCACATAATACATAAATAATCAAATTAAGTTATGAAACCAGGTCAAATAAACATAGGTAGTAATAGGTACTGTTTTATTAGTTGTGAAAAATGTTACAGCGTTTCAGAATCTGTTCATACCCAGATTTAGCCTCAATAAAAGTACAGATTGTATCAAAGCAGAAAATGAATTGTGTTTGCTGTCATTAAAATTGTTGTTCCTATTGATTATTTTCGATGTGAAATAATGAAATTAGTGTTGTAATTTTTGTGACAATTAATTTGGAAGGTTCAAAAATCGAAATTGATTGTGTTCGCTGTCAGACTAGGTACACAAAATAATCAATGTTTCTATTGATAATTAATTTCAAGATTGAATAAGTAAGATTACAGGTAGCAAGGCCAGGCAACTGGTAATTAGGTATTTAGCAAATGTTTTCTAAATACCTAAGTACCAGTTTCTTGGCTCGAGTTTTAGCTCTACTTTCTTTATTGTAAAATGTTTGCTAAAAAAACAACGTGTAGTTTTGCATCTGCGTCAAATTCTAGGAGGTTGTCACATAATACATAAATAATCAAATTAAGTTATGGAACCAGGTTAACAATAAACATAATTCCTGTTTTATTAGTTGTGAAAAATGTTACAGCGTTTCAGAATCTCTTCATAACCAGATTTAGGGAGGAAGAAATTATGGAATAAACGTTTCGCAGTTTCAATTAGCACTACTCTCGATCGCTGCCTCATTTCTTGATGACAAGAATAATCTACAATGCTCTAAAAATTAGGCAGCGAGTACGGTACTCAAAACATACCTATAGGCCAACCACTTGTCTGCCAAAGGGCGAAGAAGGAACATGGGTTTGGGTTTTAGTCAGTAGAAGTCTGACACTCCCCTTCGCTCTGCCCAAGAGGGGGGGGGGGTCATTCGATGATTTTCCACACACCAAAAACATCCATTTCCATCCATTAACTAACATATAGATGGTAATTCTATCATGACTGACTCTCATAATGGATGTAGCAACGAATCCCGCGGTAATAAGGAACTGCTCCTCTCTGTTATGATCATTAACCAAAGATTCTTCGACATTTTGGACCACTAACTACCTACAACGACTGTCAAAGATTAAATCTTTGACAGTCGTTGTAGGTAGTTAGTTAAATTTTAAAAATAACAGCCAGTACCAACGGCTTACCGTGCTTTCCGAAGCACGGAGATAACTGGGTATCTACAGGATGTACAGACCAACTTAGGCAAGTACAGTGTATACTGAAGATTGAACCAAGCGGCTGTTATTAATTAGCCACGAGTTCTTCCAAAAATAAATCAATGAAATGAAGAAATCGTTTTAAATAACATTTATTTTTAATAATATTTTTACAGAAAAGCAAACTGCAGAATAACAAGGATATAACTACACAAGAGTCCCATCAAAGGTATCGGTAGAGAAGCGTCTATAGTAAACAGACCACATGCTGACATCTTACTGAAGGTCCGGTTAAGTTGTAGCACGCGCTTGCACAGATGCTTTTGGCTCTCTGTAAAGAAAGAAATAAATGGTAGTTGAGGCAATCCATGGTTGTGGAGAAAGTAATTTGGAGCAACTTCTGAAAACATATACATGATATTTGTCCACCTTCGTAGAGCCCTTTCGCCTGCAAGCTAAAGTACTGTTAAAAACTTTTTTCTAACCTAAACAGTTCGCATCCATGACAAGCTGTATACACGCCGACTCAGCTTCCTCCACAGACGTATAGAATTTCTCACATTGCAAGCAAGTAATCAGTATTAGTAAAATTAACTTCAAAATCCATAGAGCTATCGGGATGCTTAAAAATGGAGAAAACTGCAAAAAACAAAACGATTAAGAAATGAAAATGCTTGAATGGATAAAGCAGGTAAAATTGTTGGTAAAGAATAAAAAGGTCAATGAGAACGATTAACTCGCGTCCTAACCAAAGCAAAAGCTATAATAGTACAAACATGAAATGAGCGCGTTTAATTCATTCTGTATTTTTAATATATATAAAATAATTTAAATTGGCTCACCTAAAGTTCTTTCAACGAAATTGTTCTTCCTAACGATTTGTAATCCGAATGATTACTCTTCCTAAACATTTTGATCCTAAAGTTTTCATTCATAATGTTCATAAAGCCGCAATTACATTTACCCCGCGCCGCGTGTCGCAACGCGTGGGGTAAGCTATCGGTTACATACATCTAGTATTGGAGTGATTACATTAGTCCCGCGTGTCGACACGCGGGACGGGACGGGACTAATGTAATCAATTCAATACTAAATGTATGTAACCGATAGCTTACCCACGCGTTGCGACACGCGGCGCGCTATGAGCATTTTGCCGCCCTCGCCAAAGAAAACTTAATAATTCGTAAGACCATAGCCCTATAAGTATGCACTTTTTAGTAGCTGTCCTTTCTTTCGTTGGCAACTCGTGCCTAAAGGCTGGACTCCATCAGAGCACAGGGGGCCGCTTGACGAGGAGTTTGTTACTGACAGGTGTCGCCGGGCGGCGTTTTTCTCACCGCGCGCCCACTCACGTAGGTTAAAATTTTGTCATACATTTCATGGAAAGTATAATTAATGTTTGGTATTGTGTGTGATTTTTATGGTCTATTTATTGTAAAAACATAAAATAAACGATTTTAGTTTCAGGAATTAAACGCATCACGTGATTAACATGATATAAACTCAAATATAGTGTCTTGGTTAGAGGAAAGGCCAGCTAAGCCATTCATGACTACAAGGTCTTCTATTGAGACATTTAATGTACCTTTGAGATACCAAATTGATCGTTTTGTACCTATAGAACAAGTTTCATCTTCAAAGAATGAGGGCAAATACAGTATATTACATCAAATAATGAAGAATACGCACATTAAAATAAGGTGTTTCAGGTGCTCAAAATTATTGTGCAATGAACATTGCACATACCTTGTGATGATTGTTTTACAAAAGCATATTCTCTTGATATAGAATAAATATAGTTTTGTTCTTTTTTATGTCTTTTTTGAGTATTTATATACGATCATGTAGGATAAGTTAAAAAAGTCAATATAAATTCTTCAGTCTTCCAAAATCATTTATAAACCAAAATTCCTACAACCGTTTGTTCAATAAAGACGTTGATTCATCATTACTTACTTGTGTTTAACTTAAATACTGAGAAAATAAATTAATTTAATTGCTTTATTCTTACTTAAAATGGTCATTAAAAAGGGGCGGCAAAATTCTCCCCACGCGCCCACTGGCGATCGGAAAAAAGACGCGCCCACTATAATAATTTTCAGGATGCTATTGTCACTCCCCCGAATCCTCCTCACAAGCGATGCCACCTTTTTCCTGATGATGGCATGGAAACCATCTGTCCCCGATTGGGCAAACATCCCTGAGGCACTGCAGAAACGAGGGAGTTTCAACATCATCCTGAAAACATTGTTATATTGGACGCGCAAGGCATTTAGCGTCCCCCGAGAACAGCTGAACCACAGACTTCCCGTGTACAGGCCCTGACAGTACGCTTTGAACAATGTTATTTTGACCTGATCGGTACAACGAAAAAATCTGCGCGCCAACATATTCCCGCGGACCGCCAACGCCCTGCGCTCCCTCTCCACGTCATCATCGTCTTTAAGGTCGTCGACAAGTATATGGCCCAGATATTTGAACTTGGTGACCTGCTTAATATTAGCACCGTTCAAAGTTATCATAGACGTGGTGTCTGTGCACTTGCCGGCGGCCTTGAAGACCATGAACTCGGTTTTCTTTATGTTATACAACAGACCATGTGATGCGGCGTATTTCTCACATACCTTCAGCATTTCCCTGATGGACCTCGCAGTCGGGCCCAGCACCACCATATCGTCCGCGTAGCTGATGTTGTTCACACAAACACCCCCTACTCGGCAACCGACACGCATGGCGCTGAGCTCGACTATGAGGTCATTTATGTACAAATTGAACAGCTTTGGCGAGGACAACCCCCCCTGTCTCACCCCGCATTCCAACCTGTATGAATCCGAAAGGCAGTTTGACCACCTAACACAATTAGCCTGATTCGAGTACCAGTATTAGAATATTTTCAGTATCTCTGCCGGTATACCCCTGTCCTTCATCTTCCCCCAAAGCACATCATACGAAACGAGATCGAAGGCCTTGGAGAGATCCAAAAAACAGGCGTACACCGGAGTCTTCCGTTCAGTGTAGTACTGGACAGTGTGCTTAAGAACCAGAATCGCGGTTTCAGTTGAAAGCCCAGGTCTAAACCCGAACTGAGCGTCATGTATATGTGTGTATTTGTCCAGACAAGACTCAAGCACACTATCCAATACCTTGGCTACAGTTGTCGCGAGAGAGATCGGGCGATAATTATTTTTGTCCGAGATGTCTCCTGTCCTGTTCTTCACTATGGGCACCACAGTAGTCTTCATTAAGTCATCCGGTAAGTATGTATGAGTAATGCACATATTGAAGAACATGGACAGGACCCTCGGCACATGCACACCAGCATATTTTAGGTGCTCAATACTGAGCCCATCGTGGCCAGGAGATTTACATCTGCGCATACCGTCTATAACTTTTGTAAATTTAAGTGATGGTTCCTCTCCCGTCACAATGGGCTCACCATCCCACCTAATGGTCGAAGGACCCAGAGGAGAGCACACTTTAAAGTGCTCCATGAACAAATTAGCTATATCTTCTGGGTCACTTCGTCCATCAACATTCGCAGGGAGGCCAGGCTTAACATCAAGTTTACTAGTGGACTTCCAAAATTTGGTGAAATCTTTTTCGGCTCTCTGCTTAGCTATTACGTCCATTCTTAGTTGGTCCTGGTGCTTCTGACACCATTTTAGTCGTCCTTTAAAACATTTTTGTGACTCCAACATCAGGTCGTAAGCGGAACCAGTACTTGGTCTACCCAGACCCACCCAACCCTGGTAGCTCAGCCTAGCCTCCCGATGCGCTTTTCTTACATTTTCATTCCAGCCGCACAACCGTTTACTTTGCCGTTTGCCGTATAGGGTTAATAGTATCATTATTGAAAATATATTTAACTCCTACTGTTTTTTATCATAATGCTTTTATCCCTTAACATAATTACCATCATATTTTCACTCATACAACTGCTTAGAATGATTAAAGTCGTTTCACTGTTTTTTGTCTTAAATGAATGAAATTCAGGTCAGAGTGTCGTCTTGGGGGCACTATGAAAATAATACTAAGAAAAATTTCGCGAGGAATTTCGAGGTAGCGCTCGCCGGCCACCTGCCGCGGCACCGCTCGCTACGCTCGCTCGGCTCACGCGTACTTGGTCACAGTTCGAACCTAACCTAACCAATGGATATCTTTGCATACTATATAATACTGATTATTATGATTAAAAAGAAATCTAAACAAAAAAGATATGACTTTGAATAATAGTGTAAAAGATGGTTATGTTGAGACAATATAGGAGTAGTTAGGAATTGTGATTGTTAGGATGAAAAATGTTAGGAAGAACATTTTCGGATTTCCAATTATTATCGGAGTTAAAAATTTAGGTGTAATTTGGCGCACCCACCCCAAATATAATGGGATAAGGGCAGGAAGATGATGAGGTCGTTGGGTTACACTTACTTCATATTTATGCGCTGAGGACTTTGATTGTTGCAACCGTATCAAAAATATGTTCACAAAGCTTAAACAACGAAGAAATGTGTCACATGTTCGGTACAGTATCTATAAAAGAAGGCAAAAATATAAAGTTTGTTTCATGACCACAATTAAGTTTGCTAGTTATAATAGGGTAGTCGACCGACTAAAAAAAATATGATTCTGTTTAGTCCGTCAGTCAGATTATTGAAAAATATTGGATACGTGTTTTTTTGTTTTATCAAATTAATAAAAATTGACGAAAATAAAGCTTATCAAAGACCATGGAGAGGGGGCGTTTGACGTCATAGTTAGGTAAAATTGGACCAAGCTGTGACGTTTCACGACTTTTCGAAGCACTGTATCGTCTTCATTTTTTGTTTACGTGAAAAAAGAAAAAATACGTGTTCAATATTTTTTGGAAATCTATCTGACGGACTAATTAGTTTTTTTTTGTCGACTACCCTATTGTAAGAACATAAAGAGCGCCGTCAACGATGTTCAACGCTTATAGTAACGAGTGTGTGTTGATAGCACTTCAGGAAACTTGGCTGCTTCCAGAAGAGTTGGCATAACTGAGTTGCATTGGTTCCTGTGGGACGTCGGCTGTCGACACGACGGCGGGCCTACTGCGCGGCAGGCCTCACGGTGGGACTGCGCTGCTGTGAAATACGAGTGTGTTTCCTAGTGTTACAGTAATAGACAGCGATAACCCGCGTGTGTGTGCCATTCGTGTGAATGCGGCGGATGGCCCATTGATAGTGGTGTGTGTCTATATGCCGACTAACAAATCAGATAACCTGCCGATGTTTACTGACTGGATAGGAACTGTAAGTGCTATTAGTTATGATTATGAAAACGAACCTATTTTTGTTTTAGGGGATTTTTTAACCGCTCTGGCCCGACCGGGATGATATCGTCCCAGTGAGCTGGAGAATTATTTTTTAATGAATTGAATATTTTATGTGATGAATTTATTTGGGTAATTTTAGATGTAAACATGTTAGGATTGACATCGGAAACATTTACCTACATAGATCAAGCCTGTGAGTCTAAGCGCTGGCTGGATCATTGTGTTATGTCGCAATCAGCTGCTGTGTCTGTGTGCAATGTGTATGTTGAGTATGGCGTGCTGTGGTCCGATCATTTTCCCGTGATATGTGAATGTAAACTAGAACGTTTGACTCCTCTTAGAATCACATCGAGTGTTACTGACAATCGGGTCACGTGGGGAGAACGTACCGCAGCCGACATCACACACTACCGAACTGAATGTAATAAACGTCTAAGACTTATTGACTTTCCGACTGAGTTTCAAATGTGTAGTGATCTGTATTCTGATGATCCTACTCACAGCGCAGTTATTGACAGAATGTACTCCGACATCGTGCTTGCGTTATCACAGGCTGCGGTGGGGGAGCGGGGGGGCAAGCGTATGCAGAGTAAACGTCCACCCAAAACTATTGTTGGATGGAGTAAAATTGTGAGCGACAGTCACGGGGCGGCCAGGGCGAGTTTTCGGGAATGGGTTTTGTGCGGTAGTCCTACCTCTGGTCCTAAGTTCACAAAAATGTGCGAAACCAGAAAAATATTTAAGTCACGGTTAAAATGGTGTCAGAACCATCAGAACCAGCTACAAATGGATGTTCTGGCAGCCAAGCACAGCACGAAAGACTTCAAGGGGTTCTGGAAAAGTACCAATCGTTTGAGGATGCGCCCTGGTCTTCCCGTGAGTGTTGACGGGACGAGCGATTTGAAAGGTATAGCCGATAAATTTAAAAATAACTTTAATGTAAGGTCACCGCTGGGATCGTCCTCATCACGGAGGCAGAGGGGTGTGTTAGTACCAGGATCTCTGCCAGGGATGTGTCAATGGCAGTAAAATCGATTTCCCATGGGAAATCGCCTGGTCATGACGGATTGGGTGTGGAACATGTTCAGCATGCTGGGCCTCATATGTGTAGGGTGTTGGCTATGTTCTACAACTTTTGTATTTCTCACTCATACCTGCCGGCTGATATGTTGAGGACGATCGTAGTGCCGGTAGTAAAAAATAAGGCAGGGGATTTGTCGGATATATCAAATTATAGACCTATTTCCCTAGCAACAATAGTTGCAAAAGTGTTTGACAGCATTCTTAATACACAATTAAACAAACACATACAGTTGCACGATAATCAGTTCGGGTTTCGGCCGGGACTGTCTACTGAAGCTGCAATATTGTGTCTTAAGAGTGCTGTTAAATACTATACCGACAGAAACACATCTGTGTACGCGTGCTTCCTCGATCTTTCCAAAGCCTTTGACCTGGTCCAATATGATATCTTGTGGAATAAGATGAGATCATCCCAGATACCGTGTGAACTTATTAACATCTTTAAGTATTGGTACTGGAACCAGGTGAACAACGTGAAGTGGGTGGGCACGTTGTCGAACCCATATAGGTTGGAATGCGGGGTGAGGCAGGGGGGGTTGAGCTCCCCCTCCATTTTTAACCTCTATGTAAATGGACTGATCGAGGCGCTCAGTGAGCAACATATCGGTTGTCACATTGATGGCGTCTGTTTTAATAACATCAGCTACGCGGACAATATGGTGCTGCTGAGCGCCTCGGTCTGTGGACTTAGGAGGCTGATGACTATATATGAGGAATATGCAGCTGTTCACGGGTTGCGCTATAATATGGTTAAGAGTCAGTGCATGGTTTTTCAGGGTGGGTCTAGGAAAGTGCGAGAAATGCCACCCGTAAAGCTTAATGGTGCACCGTTGGAGAGGGTGGATATTTTTAAGTACTTAGGACATTTCGTGACTCCTACCCTGAAAGATGATGTGGATATTGAGCGGGAGCGGAGGGCGCTGGCGGTCAGAGCGAACATGGTTATCCGCAGGTTTGCACGGTGCTCTAGTGATGTTAAGATAACCCTTTTTAGAGCCCTCTTTTTTTTTTTTTTTTGTTGGGTGGAAAATCATCGAATAACCCCTCCCGCTCTTGGGCAGAGTGAAGGGGAGTGTCAGACTTCTACTGACTAAAAACCAACCCATGTTCCTTCTTCGCCCTTGTGCCGAGGCCACGTCATCTCTTTCGATAATCCGCAGCCCCGACGGGCGTCAGCCCTTGCGGGCCCCTCCTTGCTAACATCTCTTTGAGGTGCGCGTGGAACACGAACGCGCCGTCAACACGGTCTGTCGTTGCCGTCATGACGACGGCCGGACGGCGAGCTAGCCCCCATTACTCACCGTCCACAGAGCCGCGTCTACGGTGGCCGGAAGCCATCACGTGGCCCCCGACGCCCGGAGCGCCTTCCACGGCGGCTGGGACGACGAGAGGTTCTTCCCTCTCTCGTTCCGCCACCTCCTTCGCTAGCATCACTGCTTCGCAGAAGGAGGTGACGGCGTCCCATTCCTCCTCGCCCCGGACCATGGCTTGCACCAGGCGCGAGAGGTCGCCGCCGCCGATCGCCGCTACGAGAACACGGCGGGGCTCTGCCCAAGCAGGGCACACCTCCACAGTGTGCTCCGTCGTGTCCTCCGGTCAATCCTCCCAGTGGAAGCATCCGGGCGTTACCTCCCGCCTGATTCAGTACAGGTACCTCCTGAAACATCCGTGTCCGGTGAGGACCTGCGTCAGACGGAAGGTGAGGGCGCCGTGGCTCCTCTCTAGCCACTCACATCTCTAGTGGAGTCGCAGCATACCACGACAAGTTGAGACTGATAGCGTAGATTTAGCATTAAAATAATAAGTGTGAATGTATGAAAAAATAAGCAAACACCGACATACCAATATTCGGAAACATATTTTGTATAGTTTGTAAGCTTCTAAAATATTTTGATACATCTTGAACGATATGCTATAATGTTCAGCATTTTCGTGTTTATTTTTCTGCATATGTATGTTGTTTACCCATTCTTTGAGATACCTCGTCAACAATGTTATAAGACGAATACCATAAACTAAATTTATATCATATTGTATGATCATTAAATCGTCACTGACTTCAATAAAGTAAAACGTTCTTTTTGTCAAAAGAAAATATGTAGTCGGCAAAACGTAAATACACCAAGTAGTAATTAGTGAGATCCAACTCCAAATAACAAAACTTCGGACATTCTTATTAATAACACTTTCATGAATTTCTTGAATCTTCAGAATAAGAGAAACGTGACTGATGCTATGACCTAGGTTACAAATGATTAACAGTGTCGAACCCAGGAAATAGCTACAAATAAAATAAAATAAAATGCTCACAGCAATAGTATTTTTATCGGTTTCTCTATTTATATCACGTTTATCGGTTACCGCATTGTAGATTGTTAAAACATTAACGAATGAAATAACAAAATATAGTAATATAGGATACTTTTTCTCACATGGAGTGATATAACCCTTTCGTATTTTGTATTTAGAAGAGAAGAATACAGAGAGCATAATGTTGAAAGGTTGAATTATTCTTTGGACGTCTTTGTCCAGTTTATTATTGAGTAACAATTTTACTGGACGGTTTGAGTTGTTCCACATGACTCTTTGTTCACTTTCTTGTTCGATGTAAAACAACAAATATATATTTTGTTGTTTCTGTGACAATTAATTTAGAAGGTTCCATAAAATTACAGATAGTATCAAAGTTGGAAATTAATTGTGTTTGTTGTCATATTACACAGTAATATTAATGTTCAGGCTATTGTTAAAATATATACAAGTATCAAAAAAAAATGTAGTTAAAAAACTAAAAAACCCGACTGAAAAAACGGAAAAGCAAAAAACAAGCACATTTTAAATTAAACAAAACTTGTAAGCAGGCGGGGTCCATTCTATTTTCATTTCATAATTTAATATTCAAATGAACCCCGCCTGCTTCCAAGTTTTGTTTAATTTAAAATGTGCTTGTTTTTTGCTTTTCCGTTTTTTCAGTCGGGTTTTTTAGTTTTTTAACTACATTTTTTTATTTAACACTTTTTAGTCAGTTTTCATTAACTTCGTTATTACTATTATAAGACGGTAGATTTCGATTCGATTTTATATTCATTCCGTACACGTAAAAGAATCCGGTTATAAGTAAGAAATGCGATATTGTTTGTTCTAATAACTTTAAATCGTTATATATCCTAAACGGTTTTATAAAATGAAAAATGATAAAGGAAACCTAATATTCATTTTCAAATACCTATTCAACGATACCCCACTTGACATGGTGAGTCAATTTTTTTTTTTTCATTTTGACAATATGGCGACTAGTTGTTACTATAGTGAGTATTGTTTATTGTAATGTTTTTAGTGACACTCGCGAGGTCAAGACGAATCGATTGACGTACGGATCATCAAAATCGGCCAAGGCGTTTGGCCTCTACAATGCCACATAGGAACAAACATACATACATACATACATACATACATACATAGACTGATAAACACATAACCCTTCTTTGCTTTGCGCAGTCGGGTAAAAAGGGGAGTAATTACAGGGCGTCAAAAATTTTGTCCACACCGCTGTCAACAGGAAAAGTGGCCAGAAGGCTGGCAAATCAGCATTGCCACGTTGGATGGCAATGCTGATTCTTTGCCCAAAAAATATTCCAGCCCTCTAGTCACGTGAAGAGTCGACCAAACGCTTGACAATTTCCTGATAAATTAAGTGGGCACTCGGACCCCATGGCCCCAGTCTTTCAACCCCAAACGGCTCAAACACATAACTACCAATTAAGTTATTGTATTTGCGCCGTTTGAGGTTTTCAGCACCGGCAGCAGCCGCCCCAGCACAGCTCACCGTGCTAGGAAGATGGGATGGCGCAAGGGTGTCGACACAAGTTGCATCCCACACCAAAGGCCTACCCAACTTCCAAGGCATTATGGTCATACCATTTTGGTCTCTTCCCATCGACGCGTGCCAACCCATTGGGTTCCAAAATAGCTGGCACACCGGCGGTAGCCAGAGCACGTCGGATAAGATCATTAATGCTGACGTGTCGCGCAATCCGACCTGCGCTCTTACTGCAAGAAAGGCCATGTTGTCCGAGGCCGTCGACTGCTTCACCACATTGACAGCGATGTGGAGCCCCACATGGAGCACCCAACCGCAAACATGTAGCGAGCCGGAAGGTGGTGTCACCTAACATAGTGCCTATATTAGGTGACGGTAGTGCCTGAAGCCAGAGACCCGATTCCCACTCACCCACAGCCAGCAGGCGGGCACGCTCAGCAGTATTGGTAGCAGTGGCGGTACTCCCATAGAAGCAGAAAAGCACAGCTTGCCTTAATAAAACAACGAATTAAAAAAAAACGGTCAATACAAAAACAAAATTAATATTATAATCATTATCATCAAACTGCATGCCACGCGAAAATCGGAACGTATTGATGCGACGTTGTCAGGTTTAGATCGATCGGGCATGATCGGGCTCGGCTAGCCCTTTCTCTGTCACACCATCCGATTTCGAACTGCTTCTCTGACCTCTCTATCCTACGAACATAATTTAGAGTTGTTTGTTTACATACTTTTTGCCGGGTTTAAGACAAAATGTATAGGATTTCCAACAATTTCCAAGCATGCTTTGAACGTTTGAGTTTAAAGATTGCGATTGCGAGAGAATGTGAATGAGTGTGTGAATGCAAGTTCGCGACGCGATTGAACTTGTTTGAAGGGAATTTCGATTTAGTTCAAATTTGTCTTGAGCGTTGATGGTTGATGATGCAATAATATTCTATTGTGATTTGATTTTTCCGTTTCTTGTTAAAATTTAACTATGTTTTGTGATTAGTTTTTGATTGAAGTTAGTTGATTAATACGAAAATGAATTCGAAAACGCAAACAATATTTCCTTGTGATTAGTTGTGATGGATTAAAGTGTGTGAAAGCGTTACTGGGCAAGGTAAATACCTACTTTAAATTTTACAGATAAATATAATCTCGTTACTTCACCTAAACCTACTACTGATTTGAATATTTCTCAGAAAGTTAAAAGAAATACTAGGTACTAATCGATCAGCATACAATGTACAATGGGTTGTCGGCTGCTCTCATAAAAACAATTTTTTCTGTTGGCCTTGTACCTATATTTTTTTCGAATGAAAAGAATGCTTGGAGTTTATCAGGTTACGATGATTTAAATAGGTAACTTCTCTGGTGCCATAAAAATACATCAAAATTCTCATAAACATTTGAATGCTGTTATTTCATTTTGTAGTTTTGGTAAAACACGAATTGAAACAGCTTTAACTCGGCAGTTACAATATGTGTCGAGATTATGTATCTGTAAATCTATCTAGTAATAATTGCCTTCAGTGTGTTTTGTTGTTTGTCATCTGTCCATGGTAAAGAAGCGAAGAATAAAGAGTAATGGCTGTATACATTGTGAGTAATAACATTTTTTTTCATCTCGAAGTAAGTAAGTAGTTAGAAACTAATTTATTTTACATGATACTGACAACTTGATTTATTGAAATAGTTGTAAATTTTCTGACAGGATATAAAATAAGAAAAGTGTTAGTCATAATTAAATATTAGAAAACAAAACCGGTGTTATTAAAAACCAGTGTCAGAATTCGGAACAAAAAGTGTTTTTTTTTTTTTTTGGAAATTGTGCTTTACCTCCAAATAATTGCTGGCACGCCACTGATTGGTAGACGTATTATTAAGGTTATTCCGTACCAACCTGCATGCAGAGCGGCTCATCCCAGTCACTGTCTCTGGGAAAATGGGTTCTCGGGCCGATCCGTGTTCGGGCAAGCCATTATCCAGGCGCTCTCTGCATCGGACAAGCACGGCACTTCCGAGTCAACCAGGGAGAGGGTTTTTTTTTTTTTTTTAGGCTGTATATATTGATTAGTTTCAAGATTAAATATCTGTCTCAATTATACAGATTCTTGTTAAATATTTCTGTACCTATAACTAAGTTTTGTAAGTAAATTATTATTAACCACGTTATTAACCATAAGAACATTGTCGGAAAGAAAAGTTTTATTTTATTATTAAGTAGACCAAGATTGGCGAATGTGGAAATTGCTGACCCATAGCATAGCAATTTCTTTTTGAAAAGAACAAAATGTTTTCTGAAATAATTAAATTCATTGTTTTGTTTTTAATTTCCACAAATCCCGACCACCGACCACTAATAACTTTTCTGTCCGATGTCAAAAAACCATCGAAATGATAGTGTATAAAATTAAATTCAACTGAACGATTTTAGTTTTTTCACATGATTTCAATAACTTTTCCGTTGATAAATAAACAATTTTCGAAGAATGATAATGAATCTATAATCATCATCATTCTCTGCAGGTTCCTACAGGGTCCGTATTTGTACTTTTTTGACTGGGTTGTGACGGTTACATAGGCAGTCGCTTCATGTAAAATACTAAGATTAAGCCGCATCCAGTTTGACTGGAAGCTGACCCCAACATAGTTGGGAAAAAGCAGATGATAACAAAGATTCTGCCTACCTAATCAATTTTAAATTGATTTTCGAACGGAACACTTTCCGTATCTAACAAGGGTGTGAACTGTCAAGTGTCAAGTGATCCAATAAAGTACCGCCCGAGTGCGTTCGGGAGGTTTCGGTTGACGAGGGCACGGGACGAACGTGCCCGATCGTGATTCGAATTTTGAATTCAGTTGAAGACTGATTTCATTCGGGCACATATCCAATTTGAGATGCACTAGTTTACCTTTCTACCTTAGTTAGGTAGGTACAGTCGAACAATAATAAGTATACAGCCAGATAACTTGTATATACTTTTAGGATTATACAGATATATTTAGAGACTGATTTTAAATGATACAGCGTTTGACATCAGTGAGCTTAATGCGAAACACTATAAAAAACAAAATTGCAATCAATATTTTCAGTGTTCTAGAATTATAAAAAACTCTACCTGTATACTTATTAGCTTGTTCGACTGTACATCTATGTGAGTTAATGTAAATGTGTTTCACGTATGTGTGTATTCGACACTTTGCCGGATTTGCATCTATTTACTACCCGCAACTGTCAAATTTCCCAATCAATTTTGAACCTAATGCTTTGGCAATAACGTTGAAAAACGATTAAAGAAAATTGACAGATAGTAGTATTTTTATGTGCTGGCGCATTTTGTTTGAAGGGTGGGAAATCATCAAATGACTCCTTCCACTCTGGGCAGAGCGGTAGGGAGTGTCAGACTTCTGCGGACAAAAAACCACCCATGTTCCTTCTTAGCCCTTTGTGCCGAGGCCGGGGTATCTTTCGAACAACCCGCAGCCCAAACGGACGTTGGCCTTCGCCGGCCCATTCCATGTTGCTGACATCTTTGTGAGGCGCGCGTGAAACACAAACGCGCCGTCGACACGGCTCACAGTGGTTCACTTTGTATGGGGGCGCGGAAAATATTTTTTTTTTTTACTGAAATCAGGATTGGATGAATGTCTTTAAGATTTTCTAAGCACTTATGCACTTCACAATCGATCATAAATACAGTATTCGCCATTTCAGAATAGGAAATATTACAAGCGGCCATCACTAGTAAATAGTGTTATTTTGTCAAATAGATACTCTTTACTATATAAAAACTGATGGTACCCCTTGTATAAGTTATTATAAGACTTATTCCCGATAATAATTGGTAAACTACCCAGATTAACAGCTCATTTGTCATTTTTCTTAGAAAATTCATCTCATTAGTTAATGTGACTATAGAGCCAGAGTTGCAGCTAGTTGCAGCTGGAATGTACATAATACCAATTCTAAGGCATTAACGCATCATTAGAAGCATGTGACAAAGCTGCGGTCACCGGCGGAAATAAGTTATGACCCTTTTAACATAGCAAAATGGTTTAAAAAAAGCAGTTTCATATCAAATTACACAACAGTCAAAATATTGTTAATATTTTTATGGTAACTAGCTAAATATTTACTTCATATTTGTGTCTCCCAGAAAAAAAATTGAACTGTAAAGTTATCACTTATATTTACGTTTTATCAGTCCTTGAAACACGCGATGTTTTCGTTAAAACTTTGCACGTTCTTACTCGGTCATCTTTGATAGTTTATAAAGGTCTGTTTTTTTTTTTATATACAATTTTTATCACATCCTGTTTATTAGGGTGTCTATTATGTGCTGCGTGGCATATTACGAGTGTAATATGCACTTTGAAAATTTGAATTAATTCCGCTCTTGCACCACTGTGCGGCTTGTCGTCGTCATAAGACGGTTGGATGGCGAGCTAGCCCATTACTCACCGCGTCTACGGTGGCCGGAAGCCATCCCTCTCCCCCCGGACCATGGCTTGAACCAGGGCCAGACGCGAGAGGTCGCCGCCGCCGATATGTGCCGGCGGCTGTACTTAGAATCAAAGATGCGAGCCACTTCTTAACTGCCCTTCAAAACCCAGTAACTATAATAGGTATTACGATACTCCATAATAAGACTGAATGTCAGACTTTCGGTTTCTGACTACTCGTAATTAATGTCCTAAGATCCACAAAATGTGACAGCAAGACCGACGATTGTCATTTGTTTGGTCTTTATTTTATTTAAATAGACATAGCTTCATGGACTACCTCGTTGATCTAGTGGTAGTAACTGCGACGGTCGCGCATGAGGTCCTGGATTCAATTCCCGGGTCGGGCAAAGTGTTATGTGCAGACTGGGCACACTTGTGTGCTGGGTTGGTGGGGAATAAGACCACTGATTGCTTGTAGTTTCTTCTGTTTATTAGGAGAGTTTCTTACTGAAGTACTGCTGGATTCGGAATGATTTTACAACCAAAATGTTCCCATTTTTATATACAAATTTCTAAGGCGCTGGCCAATCACGATTCAGTATTTGCGCATGCGCAATGGCCTCCTGAAACAATTTGGCGCCGAAAAATTACTGTTTCTGCGCGGGAAAATTTATCATGCTATTTTTAGTGGTAAAACATTTCTTACAATATGTAACTTATGTTCCTAATTTTTAGGACTAACTTATATTACATAATAAACACAAAAACTATATAAAAAACCTTGATTTACACCTTAAAATTACAAAAATACTGAAACGGTTCTCGTTAAGGTAACGCAACGCAGTAGCTAAGCTTAGTGAACTATGAACCTAAACACAGTAAACACCAGCGCCGCCAGGCGGCAGGAATGCACAACCTAAGATTATGGCCTTTAGTATTTAAGCTGGGGCACACCAGCGCCGCTAGGCGGCAGGAATGTAAATCATTTTATAACATCAAGCCTGATGGGCGTAAGTAGAGCTAAAGCTATCTTATAAACACATAAAAACATCGTAATAACCTAATTCTAATGCTATTCAACTAATATCACAATATTTACGTATCGTCACTAACGTCTATGTAACACTGCACTATTTTCACTGTCCCGCACATCACTCCCGCCGTGCGACCGCGTCGCATCAGCTGCCGGTGCGGGCTCGACGTCCGTAGACAGGGGCAGGATCACCAGCTTTCTCACTGGCCGGCGCAGGATACCTCCTCTGGTCAGCACGTCCACCGTTCGCACGACGTCGTCGGGGCCTGGATACGTAGCGACGACTCTTCCTCGGATCCATACGTTGCGGGGCAGGTTCGGGTCGACGATCTGTACGAGGTCATTGACCTGTACTGCTCGACCTCGTCCGTGGGGCTCCCGCCGGTGTTGGAGCTCAGGGAGATACTCCTTGACCCAGCGTAGCCAGAAGACGTCGGCTAGCCTTTGCGCGGCTCGCCAGCTGGATCGTGAGATGGTGTCTTGCTCGGTGAAGGTGCCTAGCTGCGGCACTCGCCCTGGTCCCCCCAACAAGAAGTGGTTAGGAGTGAGGGCTTCCGGATATTCTGGGCTGACTGAGACGTGAGTCAGCGAACGACTATTGACGGTGTACTCTACTTCGGCGAGTAGAGTCGTGAGGACTTCTTCTGCTGGATGACGTTCGTGTAACGTCGCGGTGAGCGCCGTCTTTACTGAGCGAACCATTCGCTCCCAAGCTCCGCCCATGAATGGAGCCCCAGGCGGAATGTAGCGCCAGGATATGGTCCTCTTCGCCGCTTCCTCTGCAGTCGCTGTGTCGATTGCTTGTCTTAGTTCCTTGTCGGCAGCCTTTAGGTTGGTGCCGTTATCTGACCAGATTTCGGTCGGGCAGCCTCGTCGTGCGATCAGCCTTCTGACCGCCATTACCGCAGAGTCGGCGCTGAGCGAGCCGGCGACTTCCAGGTGTATTGCTCGCGTCGTGAGACATGTGAAGATAGCCACATATCTCTTCTGTTGAGTTCGTCCGACGGTCACGGAGAGGGGTCCGAAGTAGTCGACTCCGGTGAAGGTGAAGGGTCGCTTGTGATGAGCTAAGCGGCAAGCTGGCAGGTCCCCAGTTCTCGGATGCGGTGGTACTTGTGTCTTCATTCTGCAGAACAGGCATCGTCGCAGTAGTGTGCGTGTGATAGGGCGTAATCTTAATACCCAATACTGTTGTCTGCACTCGTTGACCGTGGCTTCTACTCCGGAGTGATGTAGTTGCCGATGAATACCTAATATCCAGAGCTTGACTGTAGGATGATCACCGTCGATTACCAGCGGGTTTTTGAATTCTTCCTTCATATCTTTGATCGCTTGAATACGACTCCTTAATCTGATGGCGCCGTTTACAGACACAACACTGAGTTGGTGAAGGCGGCTTTCTTTGTCGATGGGCTTCCCGTTGTTTAGACTGTTTATTTCTTCTGTGAATGACTCATCTTGAGAAGATCGCATCAGGAGCTCTTCAGCTGTTTTGAGTAGCTCTGCTGTGACCGGTAGTAGCTTCCTATTGTCTTGTAACGACTTCTTTGTCGTCGTGGGCGCCTGCCTTTTTACTGTAGTCTTGTTCTTCTTCCAAGCTGGGTCAGCTTCTTTATTTTTCCTTGTTCTTCTGTAGTTGACACTCTGTTTATTAGTTCTACAGAGTTGGATAAACTGTAGAACACGCGCTGTTGAGTATCGTAGTCGGTCCCAGCTGGAGGACTTGGATGGGTCAGGCAGACCCTCTGCTAACTTCGGTCTTCTTTTGTCGCTCACGTGATGAGTCTTCTCTTCTTCAGAAGATTCTTCTGTTGTTGTTTTAGTGGTTTCTGCCGGCCATGACTCTTCTGTTAGGTATAAGAAGTCAGGACCTTTGAACCACCGATGATCTCTGTTGAATGTTGTCGGTACGTCTCGTGTGGCGTCGTCTGCCACGTTTAACTTCGTTGGAACCCAGCGCCAGACCGTGGAACTGTCTTCTATTGCTGCTAGACGATGAGCCACGTATGGTTTGTAGGAACGTGACCCTGTCCTTATCCAGGTTAGGACAGTCTTGCTGTCTGTCCAGAACACTTTACGGTCGGGCTTTCTTTCGTGCTCTTCGATCACTGTCTCTGCGAGTCTGGTGCCCATGACTGCTGCTTGCAGCTCCAACCTGGGTATCGATGTCAGCTTCAGTGGTGCCACTTTTGCTTTGGCTATAACGAGGGATAGGGCCACCTCGCCATTCGCTGCCACTGTTCTCCAGAAGAGGACCGCAGAGTAGGCAGACTCGCTGGCGTCGCTGAAGATATGAAGTTCTAATGAGGCGGCGTCACTGTAGTGTAGGTATTGCCGCGGGATAGCTACGTCATGGAGGCTCTTTAGGTGTGCCATCCAGGTTTCCCACTGCTCCGCCAGGTCTTCATCGATCTTGTCGTCCCATGCTGTTCCCCGGCGCCAGACTTCTTGAAGGAGTTGTTTCGCCCTAATTGTGATAGGTGAGGCGAATCCAAGCGGGTCGAAGAGCGACATAACTATGCGTAGAGCTTCTCTCTTCGTTGGCTGTTTACCCTCTATAAGTGTTGAAGGTATTCTTGTTAAGTTAAGGTTGAAGGTGAGCTCGTCGGAGTTGATTTCCCATATGACACCCAGGACTCGTTCTGTTTTCTCTTCTGTTCTGTACAGCTCTATATCTTCTGTCTGACTGTCTTCTCCGAGTGTTTGTAGGAGTGACGATGAGTTTGACTTCCACTGTTTCAACTCGAAGCTGGCTTTCATGTGTACTTCTCGTACACTTTTCGTGATGCGCATGGCGTCTTCAATGTTTCTGAAGCTGTCTAAGTAGTCGTCGACATAATGCTTCTGTATGATGGCGGCGGCGGCTTCAGGATGTGACTTTTCATGTTGCTTCGCGTTCAAGTTCTTAACGTATATTGCTGTTGATGGCGAACTTGAAGCCCCGAAGATTAATGACGTCATTCTGTATTCTTCTGGGGGTTGACCGTCACGTCGATCGCCGCGCCATAGGTATCGCAGCGCATCTCTATCTTCTGTTCGCAGCTTGACTTGCATGAACATCTCCTTGATGTCTGCTGTGACTGCGACCATATGTTGTCGAAACCGCATGACGACGCCTGGCAGCGACTGTAGTAGATCAGGACCTTTGAGCAGCGTGTCATTGAGTGCTACTCCTTTTGTCTTGGCTGCCGCGTCGTGTACTACCCGTAGTTTGTCCGGCTTCATTGGGTTGATTACGGCGAAATGAGGCAGGTACCAGGTCTTGTCAGCTGTCTTCTGTTCTGGGGCAGGTTCAGCGTACCCCTTTGTGATGAGAGCGTCCATTTGTTCGACGTATTTTTTCTTTAGTGCGGGGTCACGATCTATTTTCTTTTCGATGCTGAAGAGCCTCTTCAGTGAGTTTTCATAATTGTCTGGAAACTTGACATCTTCTTTGCGCCAGAGAAGACCTGTCTGGAATCTTGTTTCTTCTATTTTTGTCGTGGTCTTCTCCAGAATACGAAGTGCTTGTTCTTCCGGATCAGTCTTCGGTCTCTTGGGGTTGATGCAGAGCGCGTCCATCTCAAAATATTGCTTCACGAGATCTTCTAGGTTGTCTTCTGGATCTTCTGCTATGTGTGACACGAAGTCGATCTTCTGGCCGAAGGTTCGTGTCTGACTGCCGTGTAGTACCCAACCTAGTGGCGTGAGAGATGCCACTGGGTGGTTCTTATCCCCTCTTCTTGTTTCTGAGGTCAGCAGAAGATGCCAGTTGTCTTGCCCGATGAGTACTCGTGGTTTCGCATTCGTATAAGTGAGGTGTCTTCGGATGTCGCATAAGTGTTGACACCCTTCCACTAATTCTTGTGGAACCCGTTGAGACGAAACTTGTAGGTTCTTCACTGTGCGTGCTTGTATTTGCTCTTCATGATCGTTGAGCCCCTTCAGATTGATGGTGACTCTTCTTGACGTTGAATCTGACGCCTTCATGTCGTTGATGGTTTCTATCTTCAATGGATCTATGGGTCCTGTTGCTCCGATGCTCGCCACTACGCTGTCGTCGACGAGCGTGACTGTTGACCCATCGTCCATCAACGCGAAGGTGTCGATGGCCCCTTTTGGTCCCTTCACCTGGACTGGTATTATCTTCAAATAGGACTGCTTCTTGACTGTCCATGTCGAATTGACGACTTCTGTTTTGTCTTGAGATGCTTCTGTTTTTTCAGTCTTCTTTTCGTAGTGCAGCATCTTGTTATGAAAGTACTTGCAGTTGTCGACACCACACGGCTTAGGTTTGCAGTGGTGTGTCTTGCTTCTGTAGCGAAGACATCTGAAGCAGAGGCGTTTGGACTTGGCCATGTCCCATCTTGCATTGGCGTCCAATTTCTCGAACTGTTCACATTCTGTTGCGTTGCTGTGCCCCGTGTTGTCACATACGGCGCACTTCGATGTTTGTGTCTTCTCGGTCACGTTGTTGACCCGTTGCGTCTTCTTTTGTTGTGCGGTCGAAGAAGGTGCTGCCATCTGTTCAGGCAGCGCGTAAGGTCCGCATAACTCTGCTTCCCGTTTGAAGAACTTTTCTATTTTGATGAGGCAAGGATCTTCACGTGGCTGCGTGGCTGAGAAGTCGTAGTATCTATATCGTAGAGTCGGCGTCAGCTTGTCCACCAGTGTCTTCGCGAGTTCCGGGTTGTACATGTAGTTGAAACAACCCAAAGTCTTCAGTGTGGCCACAACGTTGGATACTTTTGTGGCAAATATGCAGATGTCCCTCGGCGACTCGGTGAGGCGGGGCAGGCTACGAAGTGTCTCCATCTCCAGCATGGCTATTGACTCTGGTCTTCCAAATCTTGATTCCAAAGTCTTCATCACTTCAGCTGGATGCGCGTTGGTTATAAGTAGACCGTCGACCGCTTCTTTGGCCTTTCCCTTCAAGTTTCTTCTAAGTCGATTCGTATTTTCAACTGAGGTGAACATTGCTTCTGTCTCGTAGTAAGCGGCGCGAAAGGGTAGCCACTCTTGATGAGACCCACTGAAGAACGGTAACTCGACGAACTTGGGTCGCTGGGTGGCACCGATAGCCCGGGTGATGGCTTCGGCTAGGAGGGCTAAGTCGGTTTGACCTCCCGCCGGTAACTGACGTGTGTCTTCATTCTTCGCTGGCCTTGTTTCTTCTATATGGACGACGGTTGGTTCTTCTGGGAGGTTGTGAGGTTGGTCGGCGATTGCTAACACCGGCGGACGAGTCACTTGATGCTCCAACCAATTGTCCACTCTTGCATTGGCTTCTGACTTCGAGTAGAGACTGACGTCATCTTCTTCGTCCTCGGAGTCTTCTTTCTCTAGAACAGCTATGCGTGCTGCGGCTAATTCCACTTGAAGGCGAAGTAAATCTTCTTTCGCCTTTGCAAGCTTGAGTTGCTTCGTTCTGCTATGTGTTGATCCGCCCCCTCCCCCTTTCTTGCTAGGGGGGGGCAGGTCCTGATGGCCGGTCGTCTTCGGTAGACCGACGTTGCTTCTCAAAACTTGCTTTACTGTAGTGGTTTCTGTTTGACGAGTGTTGGTAGTCGGCGGCTTCATCAGCTGCTTGGCTTTCGTCCCTGCAGTCAGCGTCGTCGTAGCGGATGGGGTTACGGACGGGGCGACGGCGCCAGCAGGATGCGAGGGGGGAGGGGCGCTTGCGGCGGAGGCGGCGGTTGCAGCAGTCGAAGTAGTTGCTTCGGTGGCGGAAGTCTCATAGGATGGATCAGTCGCCGCGGAGGTGTCTGTTCGTTCCGATGTCTCCGTGGCAGTCGTCCCTGTTGCTGTAGATTCTTCCGTGCTGGCTTCTGCACTGGTACCAGTCGCCGAGTTTGTGGTCTCGGACGACGTAGGATTCTGTTCCGTCGGTGGCTTGCGGCCCCTTCCCTCGGAGCGTGTGACGGGCATGTTGGCAGCTGATGAATGTCTTCAGAACACTCTTCCCTAATAAATCTTCCCTATAAACTGTAGCACGAAGTCTTCACGTAGAGATGTCTTCCCTAGTAACTGTAGCACGAAGTTTTCACGTAGAGATGTCTTCCCTAGTAACTGTAGTACGGCGTCTCCCTGTAGCACGACGTCTTCAGTTGGTGAAATCTTCTAGCTTGGTGAAGTCTTCAGGTCTGTTCCCCACGATATTCGGCTCTTGAAGGACCATTAAATGTGCAGACTGGGCACACTTGTGTGCTGGGTTGGTGGGGAATAAGACCACTGATTGCTTGTAGTTTCTTCTGTTTATTAGGAGAGTTTCTTACTGAAGTACTGCTGGATTCGGAATGATTTTACAACCAAAATGTTCCCATTTTTATATACAAATTTCTAAGGCGCTGGCCAATCACGATTCAGTATTTGCGCATGCGCAATGGCCTCCTGAAACAATTTGGCGCCGAAAAATTACTGTTTCTGCGCGGGAAAATTTATCATGCTATTTTTAGTGGTAAAACATTTCTTACAATATGTAACTTATGTTCCTAATTTTTAGGACTAACTTATATTACATAATAAACACAAAAACTATATAAAAAACCTTGATTTACACCTTAAAATTACAAAAATACTGAAACGGTTCTCGTTAAGGTAACGCAACGCAGTAGCTAAGCTTAGTGAACTATGAACCTAAACACAGTAAACACCAGCGCCGCCAGGCGGCAGGAATGCACAACCTAAGATTATGGCCTTTAGTATTTAAGCTGGGGCACACCAGCGCCGCTAGGCGGCAGGAATGTAAATCATTTTATAACATCAAGCCTGATGGGCGTAAGTAGAGCTAAAGCTATCTTATAAACACATAAAAACATCGTAATAACCTAATTCTAATGCTATTCAACTAATATCACAATATTTACGTATCGTCACTAACGTCTATGTAACACTGCACTATTTTCACTGTCCCGCACATGTTATTAGATTTATCCATCAGGAATTTCTCAGTAGCGGCCACAGAGTCTGGATTTGTGTAGCCTAACATGACCCAACCCATGTGGCAGTTTTTTTTTCTTCTTTTCTTTGTTCTGTTCTTTTTTCTTTCTCTACAAGGAAAGTGTATCTACGAGGAATAATTATTTCCTCTCAATTCATCATCAACATAATTATTTAGTGCACAACTGTACTTAAAAGTATATCTAAGAAGAATTATTATCGCTGTACCGGATTTTACAAAGTGTATCTTACAGGAACTTAATACAAATACAAATACAAATATTCTTTATTGTGGTACATAGGTAAGCAATAAGTTGTTACATGTTTCCGAAATTGTACACAGCTATGACCCGCCATAATGGCATACAATAATTTTACAGTAAGTAACATTTTAACAGCACAATCAAATAGAAAATTAAAATAATAACAATTTAAATATGCAGCACTTTAGAATTAACGAATATTTTTACATGTCAAGGCAACAATTAAAATAACGAGACATAAGTTATAAATTCAGTTAGAATTAAATTATACAAATTAAGAAATATACACATTTTACTTATCAGGGGAATAATTAAAATTAAATAACATCATCGAGATAATCTTTTAAATTATAGTAACATTTGTCTAACAGCAATTGAAATAATTTCTTTTTATAATTATGCAAATCTAAATCTCTAATTGTCTTTGGCAATTTATTATATATGTCAGGTATTAGATAAAAAACACTTTTGTGGAAAAGAGCAGTTTTGTGGGGTTCACGTGTCATTTTGTCTTTATGTCTGGGTCTATTACTAAATTTGAAACGGTGAATATTTAATTTTGCGAAAATGGCACATTCGTATATAAACATACAGGGAAGTGGTAGTATTTTCAGTTTCTTAAAATGTGGAACACAGGTGTCCGTTGAATCAATGTTCACGATTGATCGGATACACCGCTTTTGCGCCTTAAAAGCTAGGTTTTTGTTGGTTGAATTGCCCCAGAACATAAGACCGTACCTTAAAACGGAAGAGACATAACCATGATACGCACTAAGAACAGCAGATTTATCTGCTATTTTACTTAATTTATAAAGGGCATATGACTGTTGATTTAAGCGTTTACAGACATAACCTATGTGATTTTCCCAGTTAAGTCTTCTGTCAATATGTAGCCCCAAAAACTTAATTTCATCTATTTCTTCAATATTTGTATCTTTGAATGTTATATTTAAATTTGGCGATGTTAGAAAATTTTGTCTAAATTTCATAATTTTTGTTTTTGACAGATTTATGTTTAAATTATTAGATGATAGCCATTCAGTTGCCTTACTTAAAAACATATCAATCTCCACATTAATGCTAGAATTCAAATTGTCACCATCAAACAGAACTGTGCTGTCGTCCGCAAAAAGTGTCATTTGATGGTGCTTAAAACTTATGTGAATAATTTCCAAAAGTGTCTCTATAAGGAAAGTGTATCTACGAGGAATAATTCGTGTCAATAGCCTCGCCCATTATTGCGAGTACATGGGACTAAAACATAACTGGCGCATTATGTGGGTGTACTAAGATGTATACCTCTGCCACGCCCTTTGGGGATAACAGGCGTTATGTTATATTATGTATCCCACAAATAACACAGCTCATGAAACACTGATATTTCTTCATTAATCCAGAGCTCTATAATTGATAATTACACAAATAAATTGAAAACACTTCAAATTGCCAGTCGCCGCTGACACCGCACGCTTGATAAACGCGTAAAACACAAACGGGAACAATTAAGTTTAAAATCATCCTCATTATCATAATCAGATAATGCTCTGTTCTGTGATATGTAGGTGTACATAAAGCTTCGATATTGGTGACATTGCGAACAGGTGAATGGTCAGAAGTTCTGGTTGAGAGAGAATATTAAAATTATTTATAACTAGCTGTTAATATAAAATCGGGATAAAAACTATCCTATGTGTTAATCCAGGTTTTAAACTATCTGTGTTGCAAATTTTATCTAAATCCGTTAAGTAGTTTTTGCGTGAAAGAGTTACAAACATACACAAACTACTCACAAACACAAACAGAGTCACAAACTTTCGTCTTTATAATTTTATAAGTGTGAAGTGTGATTGCAACAAATACTTACGTTCATTTTCCAAACCAGACCAACGGGACAGTCAGGTAAAAGTAATCGGGCCCCAATATATTAAAGTGAACGTGAATTAATATATTAAAATGAACGTGAACATGACATATTAATATGACCATGAAGTTATCTACTTGGGCAAGATAGCCTCTTTCCAGTCCAGACAAAACAAGGAATTCACAAGTGAAACATTCACGAATCGAAAACGCCTGGAACAGCTACTCGTCCATAAAAGTTGAAAGAACTAACGAAAGGAGACCTTCCTTTGTCACTAAATCGAAAAATCATAGGCATGTGCATTCTTCCCATTTTGAACGATGGATCCCAGATTTGGTCTTTGACAAAAATTCAAAAGTCGCGACAGACCTCGTAAAATATGGCAGTACGATCTGGAGAAGACTAGCGACCAGTAGTCCACGTTGGCTTTTCAATCGAAACAACTGAACGTCACGGGGAGACATTTACCCAGCAATGGGACGATGCAGGCTAACAGTATCATCATCATCAGTCTATAATGTTCCCACTGCAGGGACTCAGGCCTCCTCTCTAGGCGAGTAATGGGCCAATCCACCACGCGGGCCCCGTGCGGATTGGTAGATGTCACATGTCTTCCAATTTTTTGGTTCTAAGACATGCCGGTTTCCTCACGATGTTTTCCTTCACCGTTTTGAGAGCAGCGGTGACGAAATAAATTACACAAAGTAATGCGCCTGCCAGGGTTCGCACCCACGACTTACTGTTCGTAAGTCGGGACCGCCACCACTCCTCCAGTATCAGTATTAACAAAGTGAAACTTCTGCCTAAGCTCCCGATACAGAACAGGTCCCGCATAATCAGATTACCAGCTCACAGATGACGCCGAACGATTCCGATTTGCATGCGTAATGCAGCTAAGTGCACTTTCCGTTGACGACATTTTGTACTCATTATCACAAATTCAATTCCACGTTAGGTGTGAATGGAACATTTTATTTGCTTCTATGCATATTTTATTTTAAATAGATTTTCTGAATACGGGGATGGTTAAATTGGTTTTTATTGATTTTATCTTTTACTCAAGGTTTTTGAGGTTTTTTATTATTACAAACATCGTGAGGAAACCAGCATGCCTTTTTTTTATGGTGGGTGGAAAATCATCAAATGCCCCCTCCCCCCCCCCCCCCGCTCTTGGGCAGAGCGAAGGGGAGTGTCAGACTTACTGACTAAAAACCGAACCCATGTTCCTTCTTTGCCCTTGTGCCGAGGCCACGTCATCTCTTTCGATAATCCGCAGCCCCGACGGGAATCCGCAGCCCCGACGGGAATCTACAGCCCCGACGGGAATCCGCAGCCCCGACGGGAATCTGCAGCCCCGACGGGAATCCGCAGTCCCGACGGGAATCCGCAGCCCCGACGGGAATGCGCAGCCCCGACGGGAATCCGCAGCCCCGACGGGAATCCGCAGCCCCGACGGGGAAACCAGCATGCCTGATAGATATTTCTCGGTGGCTTGTAAAGCTAAGTCGGCCTAAAAGTCTGCCACCAGGTTAAGCACTAACTACATGATAAAGAAGAAAGAATAACATCCGTATCTATAGCCAAGTTAAAGTAATTACTTGGACTTAAGTAATTACTTATGCAAACATTTTTATGCAATGAGCAAGAATTTAAACGAAGTTATAGATAGAACCGTCAATGAAAGCAAACTTATGAATTCTAACCTTTGATAGTTTTAACATCAAGGAATTACTAAACTACAGAGAAAAAATCGTATCTTAAATAATGACATTTACTCAAGTAATCACTATGACTTGTATACAGATACGGGTGTAAAAGTCCCTCCTGGAGTCATTACTGACTAGATCGTCATTTCTGGTTCTTTTATAAGGTGTTGGTTAAGGTTAACCTATGTTTTTTAATGGTTCTTCTTCATCTTAGCGTGGTGCAAATAGTAGTCTACGATTTAGCCACGAATTCTCAAAGTCATGTCATGTTAGACAGCGTTATATTATGTGACATGACAAACGAACTTTAGCGCCCACACTCGTTAAATTTCAGATACCTTTTTCAATAGATGACCCTCTAAACTTTAGCCTAAATGTATGCTAGTTATACGTTAAATACTATCCAAACATTTTCTTCCACTGTTTCAAATTAAACAACATTACACAATAAAAAACCAAAATTCAAATGATATTAATAAATTTAATAGCGATTTAAATAATATATATTTTATTGCATGTTTTCAACTTATTTAAATGATTAATGGCAGCCAGTTCCATGTTTGAATTTTAAAATGAATACCCGCGCTGACACTGACACATTTCGATTTGACATTTCGCGGTAAAAGTTCGGAAACGCGGCTGTTAAATTGAATTTATGTTTTTGAAATTGATTGTAATTAAAATACTTTATAGTGATTTATTAATGCAGGTAATGGTCTGCTGTTCGCTTATTATGGTAAAATTATTTTGTAATTAATTATTTGTGATAATAATAATATTATGTAGTCGATGGGAATGGTTAAACGATTTATAAAACTCAACGCAATACACATAACACATTGTGCTGAAGGATGCAAACAAATTTAGTAAACGTATGGAGGTAATTAAAGTAAAAATACCCTAAAAACAAGTACCTACCTATTAAAAAAAAACTTACGAAAATATTGGAACTAGAAGGACTGGAATTACCGTAACTAAAAGGTTTTCAGGTATTAATAACGCAGAACAAAAAAAAGCCGCAATAACGGGAGAATTCCGCTTTGTCAAAGATTATAAAACTAGGTAGGTACACACGGCTACACATCAAGCTATACAAAACCAGTATAATCTGATCGTTCATTGTGCGAAAAGATCTAGTAAAGTGAGGCCAAGATTAACTGGTTTTGTATAGCTTGATGTGTAGCCGTGTGTACATATTTTCTTGCAAGCGGTGGTACCTAGGTGAAATCATAATAAATTGCTACCTACCAAATCCAAACTAACCGACTGTTAACATAATTTTATTAAATAAATAAATATTATACAACACAGTCGAATACGTGAAACCACACACATACACCACACAAAGTTACCAGCCCACAACACAGCTCACCGTAACACAGTAATAATAAAATCAGTGTAACAGACCGTTTAAAAAGCATACTTTAAAAAAAAACGCAATTCATTCCATCCCGGTCTCATCCCCCATCCTTGAAGGGTCATTACGCTACGAACGTGTGGATAATGTCTTCCACAGTGCTTTGAGTACTTGGGAACGGTCGTTCAACAAAACGGCAACAGCAGTTAAATTTCGTTCCAGTTTTTACTGCGGTATCTTAAGCGTATGTCGGCTTAATGATCGGTTTGTTTAGAGCGCATGACGTTATATTAGAGTTATATTAAGTGGTTATGGCATCCTATCCTACTAATATTATAAATGCGAAAGTTTATGAGAATGGATAAACAAATGGAATGGAGCTGTTTAAGTCGCGAGTTAACAGGCTTCTACTGGGTAAGCTCGTTCCATCGTCGACATCATCTCTGCCCTTAGGGCATGATTGAAGTCAAGAGCAAGCCCATTTATAATAATAATAAAAAAGAATGAATGGATGGATGTTTGTTACTCTTTCACGTAAAAACTACTGATCGGATTTGGATGAAATTTGGCACACATATAGTTTATAATCTGGAATAACACTATGGATACTTTTATCCCTTTAGTACAATCCCGTGGGACAGTAGCGAACACAACGCGGGCGAAGCCGCTGGCAACAGCTAGTTAAATAATAATGGGGACGTAAGAGGTTGTGAAAAATAAATCAAATCAAATCAAATAGGTAATTTATTTGCATAATATGGGTAAAATAGATATATATAAATAAAACACTTTGATAGTCTTGTTTTATCAATTCCGGTTCTGCCATACTATTCCCAATAATCCCAATGCAACTTTTGTCATTGTATAATCTCCAATTTTAGATCTCAAGATAATTATATCATCACGCCTGTAACCCATAATGTAAGGATTCCTCTCATAGAGAGGACGTCTGTGTCCTAGCCGTGGAAACATTAGCGGCTGACGCATAATATAATACACATGGAACCGGTCAATGTGGCGATAGATACTTATGTCCAGCAATGGACGTCTTTCGGCTGAAATAATGATGATGAATAATGATAATTTATTCGAAATTAGAGTAAAATAATCAATAATCTCATATAAAATCTACTTAATTATATTAACCAGTAAACACAACTAAATAAACACGATTCACAAAATCTCCTCGTATAAATTCTACAGTAAAAATGCATTTGGAAGTAAGATGTCGATGAAGTTTCTTGCACATTCTTCTCCATGAGACCTACGACTCTGGAATGGGCTACTACAGTCCATTCCCAGTAAATTTATGTCTGTGGCTGGACTGTTGATAGCTTATTTTTAACCGGCTTCCAAAAGGAGGAGGTCATCAATTTGCCTGAATTTTTGGAGTAAACAAAAGAGCCTGTCTATTTAAAATGAGTTTGATTAAAGGGGATTTTGCTAAGCGTGTTCCAAAGAATTTGATCGTAAATATTATTATTATTATACACACAAGAAAATAGATATACAGGAAAACCATATCGTTATCCCCCATTAGAGCAAATAGCCTTTGGAATACCAACATACGAGGTTCGTAAACTCTTAGCCGAGAAGGGGGAACATCTAAAAACAGTAATAATTAACCGTCTCGAGCCACTTAATGACACGGCCAAGTACAAAACTTCACTTTCAAAACTTGTAGGCGTTAAAATAACACTCCACCTAATGGGCCTTTTTAGTAGGGCTGCACAGTACAAACTTAAAATAATAAAATTGGAAAGGGTGAAAATATTTTTGGATATATTTGATATTCCGGCGAGATTTGCCGGAGAAAACCACACAGAGAGATGAGTGGAAGACTGTGGGGGAGGCCTTTGCCCAGCTGTGGGACAATATAGGTTAATGGCAAAAACATAGGTAACTTTTATTTCTATAAAATCTTTTTGTATTTAGCATAACACAACGCCTGTAATCCCTGTTAGCCAGGGATATCAACCTAATCTAGACAAAGGTCCTCAAATACCGCTCCATTTAAAAATAAGCATATTCATTCAGCCTATAATCTCCCACTGCTGTAGCTCCAGGACTACTCTCTTTATGAAGGAATGGGCTATATAATCCACTACGAGGGCCCAGGGCGGGTTGATAGATGTCACATGTCCTCTTATATTTGTTTCTAGGACAAGCCGGTTTCCTCACGATGTATTTAAAATACAAACATGTTCTTCGTCTCCAATCCATGCATGAGTGATCGATTTAAAAATAAAATATGCAGACGCTAGGTGCCGAGTGGGGCAGCCCTGCCTTAGGGACGATTCTCCTGAGGGGCGCAAACAAAATAACGTTAATGCATATTCAAATCTGTACTTGCCTTTTTATTAGACATACAGGGAAATGTTAAAGGTTACGGGGCTTTAGTGAGAGGGTTCCTTTTAACTCAGATTTTAGCTAGGGGGCGCTTTCACCCTCCATGTGTAATATTTTAGATGTTGAGATAAATTTTGACTGGTAAATTGAGTTTACTAGAGGATGTAGGTTACTGTGATCGGTGTTGTGATACGGTGGCTTGTGACAGAGTGTGTGAGTGAGTGTGTGAGTGTGTGTGTGTGTGTGTGTGAGTGTGTGTGTGTGTGTGTAATTTTGAAGAATTTGTTGGTTTTTCAAGTGATGGAAAATAAACATATTTCGTGAAAAGTAGCTTATTTATAAAAAATCCTAGTTAATAGACAACTGTCTACATTTTTGGCGTTCTTCCATTTGATTTCAGCCGATTGCAGTTGATGATAACAACTGACCGTGAACGTGGCATTTTGAAGTTCATGCTAATTCAATTGAAAATGTTGACAGACAATTTGACAATTTGTAACAAGTAGCATAAAAACACGCCTATAATTCCGAAAGGATAAGGCAGCTCGGGCTGTTAGGGAAACTTCTAGAGCACCCACGTTAAATCCCAATTAAAAGCGGGAGATTCAATTCATCGGATCATCATCAGCCTATAATGTTCCCACTGCAAGGACTCAGGCCTCCTCTTCAGGAGAGGGATGGGCTATAATCCACCACGCGTGTCCAGTGCGGAGACGATTACCGGACATTAATTCAAACTTTGGACTGCTACTGAGAAATTCGTGATGTTATTTCGTGATGTTGTTATTTTGTTAACTGCTGAATCCTAGGAATCAAATCCAGGACCTTGAGCTCGGCAGTACAAGTTCCGGCCAACAGGCTTATTCGACATACATAATCTATACTTCTATATCTATATCTATACTAATATTATAAAGAGGTAAAGTTTGTGTGTATATTTGTTAAATTGTAAGGGGTAATCTCGGAATCTACTGAACCGATTTTAAAAATTCATTCACCAATAGAAAGCTACATTATTGCTGAGTGTCATAGGGTATATAAAAAACCGAAAAATAAAAAGGCTTTTACGTGGTAGTCCGTTTTGCAAAGTGAATCGGAGAAAAAAGCAAAGCTGCGGCGGGCGCGGGATAGTTTCGGGTTTAATTCGGTTCGCGTTCGTGCCCACTTCGGGAGAAAGGGGCGTGGCCTTTTACATCTGATCTGAGAGGTAGGTACCCGCGCGGCTCAGTCGCGTGGTCGGCTCCTTACGCAGCGGACGTCCTCGAAATTGAATTTTTCGAAACGTAATTAGCACACTTTTGACTAATTATGCCCAACGAAGTGGGCACGGGTCAGCTAGTTATAGTATAAATCAAAATCACTCCCGCTGTTTGTAAAAAAAAACTTTGTCCGACTCTAGTAATTACTCCTGTATCGTGAGTGCGTTTACAAACATTTAAACTCACATACACAGACCCGGAATAACTATCAGTAGGCCATTGCACCTATGCGAAGCCGGGGCGGGTCGCTAGTTAAACTAGAATCCAACACTAACCAATATCAAAATGGCCAATACCACAGGTTTCCCCTAGGTATTGAACATCCAGCCGAATTGAAGAGGATCTCGTTTCCATTGGAGTCACGTCCACCAATATGTTCGGGTGTACCTAAGTAATGACAGGAAGCTTTTCATTTATGACTAGCATGCTCATTGCCCAGGAGTCCGTTTAGCATCTTGTGGTGGTTGACAAAGTGAAATAGGATTTAGTTAGAGATGGATAGATAGATATTTTATTTATTTAAATCCATCAGGAAGGAAGGCCTCCCACTAGGTGGACCGATGTCCTGGTGAAAGTTGCGGGGGCCCGCTGGATACGAGACGCACGGTACTGGTCATTGTGGCGACACCTGGGGGAGGCCTATGTCCAGCAGTGGACGTCTTTTGGCTGAAATGCTGATGATGATGAAATCCATCAGGGCTTCGTTGGTCTAGTAGTCGCAAGGGCAACTGCTGAACATGACGTCCTTGGTTTCATTTCCGAGTCAGGAAAATTATTTTATTTTATCCTATTTGGGAAACTTACAGCTAATACAGAACAATATAACTAAACAATAAACATTTGAAGGCCAATTACATGTTTCCACTGATAAACACGAAAACAAAAAAAAAAAACAACAAAAAAAAAGTAACAACAAAAAAAAAGGTAACAATAAACAAACAAAGTAACAAGATTGGAGAATCTACACTAACAACTAAAATATAACAATAAATAAAACAACAATTACTCTTGTGCAAAAAATGCTTTCAATTAATTAATTATTGGGTTTTTCCATAAAGAACTTCTCAGTAGCAGCCACGGAATATAGATTTGTGCTGGATTGATGGTGTTGGGCTCAATACTTTTATAAACTCTATTAACAAAATTTTGGATTTTCCGTTTTTCTTTTTGTAATATTAAACTAAAGCACTATGTAAATTCTAAACAGAACCTATTATAACAAATATATTCAACCCCTTTACTTCACGTAGAAACTTTAAGCAACGTTCTCTTTTAACGATTTCAAAGTATTAAAGCGGCCAGGGCGGAAGGTATTAGCACATTTTATAAAGCTTTTTACCTGTAGTCTCATTTTCAATGCAAATCCATTGAGCTTTTGGCCAGTTTTTAGCGGGTTTTCCGCCATGGACACTGATCAAAAAAGTTTTTAAATGCTAATAAAAACTGTCTCAATACAGTTAAATAATGTTACTTTTTAGTGTGAAAAGAGGTCTTTGTTTTGGTAGAGTAGGAGGTATTTACAAATTATAAGGTTATTCTATAATTTAAGGCAACTGTATAGGTCCTATTTACATAATAATTCATCCATTAATAAATAAACAAACAAAAAAAGACCGAACCAGACCTTTCAGTTTTTTCACAAACTACTTTTTTTTTCCAAAAAACTTATACCAACCATTTCGTTTTCTACAAAAGAAGAATCCCAATCTTTTCCAAGATTTAAACCACAGCTATTTCCGATCATAAAGAAGTATCCTGTTTCATATTATGAAACAGGATACTTGAAAGCGGTTTCCCGTCGTAAGGCGATATCGCGATGTATAGGCCGGAACCCATAACAGATAGATATACAATAACCGTAGTTCCACTACCGAGACCCACCCTTAGATGGCATAGAATAGGGAATTGGGGATAGATGTGAACAGATTTGGGGAGCTCTTTGCTATAACATACATAATATATAAACTCACGCCCTCTTACCTGCTACGATTCTTAATACCCCTTTTGCCTCGTCCACATTCATACATCTGGTCATACACGCACGCCGGTTGCGAGTACTACGCACCTGTCCTTTCTGAAGATCATCACCAATAAGGTCAGTGTATATGTCTAGGTAACGTGGAAGGAAAAAGGGATCATTCCCACTAGTTCTACAGCACAGTTCTACGATAGAACTAGTGGGAACTTTTTTAAATATTTTTCCCACTAGTTCTACGATTCAAGGTGGTACGAAATCGTAGAACTAATGGGAACGAAAAGTCAATGAATTTTTTCGTTCCCACTAGTTCTACGCTATAAGGGTGTTACAAAATCGTAAAACCAGCGGGACTCAAGTTTCTCATTCGTTCTATTACACAGTTTAGGGGTACAACTACGGTCCAAACTACCAGGAGTATAGAAGTAGGAAGGAGGTATTGGAATCTTTGAATCAAATCTAATTTATTCCTTTTTACCATTGCCACTCGAAAAAGGGCATTTTATTCATCGATAACAGTGAATAAAACGCTCTTTTAGTCACTGAGTGAATAAAGACATTTTGAATTAGGAACAAACACGAATTACGTATAGTGCGCGCGGAACTAGTTGGCCGCGCCTTAGGTGGCGACAGGGGTGAGGGGGTGGGTTGCCTACAGATCGCAATGCACAGGAGACTATAATTATTAGACAGTGATGACCAATCTCGAGATATCGTGAACAATAATTGTTCAATTTATTGAAAAGAATACTTAAATAAAAAAACAAAAACATGCCTAAGGCGCGGCCAACTAGTTCCGCGCGCATTAAGTATACAAAAAAATCGCTGCTGCTGAAAGTACGTACTGGGTGGCTGAATGGAGCTATTCCATTCCAAAAAAAAAATATCCCGCCAATTTAGTTACGTTCTTTTCTGTCTTTTATTGTGGTTGTTTTGTGTTATTGGAAAATCTATTAACATATAAGTAATTATAATAAAATGAGTTCTTCCGATGACGAAAATGAGGGACTGACTCTGGAATCATTTCGTTCTAAAGCAGCAGTTATAGTAGATGATTTGTTGCCGCCAAAATCTCGGGAGTTGTACCTGAAAACATACAATTTGTTCTGCGACTGGAAAACCATGAATGGCGCCAATTCCTTCTCTAAGTGCATATTTCTTAACTATTTCAATGAATTAACCAAGACTAAGAAGCCGTCGACACTTTGGAGCATATATTCTATGATAAAAGCCACAGTGAGAATCAAACACAACATTGATATTTCAAAATACTCAAAGTTAGTGACATACTTAAAACGTCTATCCGTGGGTAATAAGCCAAAGAAATCTAGAGTGCTTAGCTCCGAAAATAAATACCATGCTCCTATTTATTTTCTCACAGTCAATGGTAAAAAGTAGAGTACACAACACGTGAATAAAAAATTTATCTCGGTAGGTACTTGTATCCCTCGCTCCGTTCAGGATTCTAGAGTATAGAATCCCTCGCTACGCTCGTGATTCTACTCTAGAATCCTTCGCTGCTCTCGGGATCCAACTTCGTACCTCGAATTAAATTCCCTTTTTATTCACTTGTTGTATAATCTACTATTTTAATACCATGCACTTTTTTTTTGTTGAAGATAGTAAACCAGCCCCCGTAGCATGGCGATTCTATCTCTATTCTACCAAGAATAGACAAAGATTTTGCCATACAATTTGGTATGAAACCATGCTACAATCTGTCATTTTGTCGATTCTTCCGTCGACAAAACCCGTTTCTTCGGTGGTCATGCTAAGCCGGCAGGATAGAAAGTCTGACAAAGTACCAGGAGAATAGAAGTAGGCAGGAGGTATTTAAAACATATTTTTTGTAGATGAAAAAAAAAAGGATAAGTAGTAAAGACCCACAAACTACCAGGAGAACAGAAGTAGGAAGGAGGTATTGGAATCTTTTAATCAAATCTAAATTATTCCTTAATATAATATTATTAATTTGCTTTAATAGTTTTTTTAAATAAAAAAAAGATTCAATACCTCCTTCCTACTTCTGTTCTCCTGGTAGTTTGTGGGACTTTACTACCTCCATCTTTTTTTTGCATTTCCAAAAAAAAATGTTTTCAAGACCTTCTGCCTACTTCTATTCTCCTGGTAGTTTGTGCCGTAGTTGTATCCTAAACTGTGTGATAAAAGGAATGAGCAACTTGAGTCTCGCTGGTTTTACGATTTTGTAACATCCTTTATCGTAGAACTAGTGGGAACGAAAAAATCCATTGACTTTTCGTTCCCATTAGTTCTACGATTTCGTACCACCGTGAATCGTAGAACTAGTGGGAAAAATATTTAAAAAAACCGGCCAAGTGCGAGTCGGACTCGCGCACCGAGGGTTCCGTAAAAAAAATATATTATGTGATGTAACTAAAAATTTATGGTTTTCGTAATTATTCCTTTATCTATGCTATAAGACGTTGCTTCGTACCAAATTTCAAGATTCTGAGTTCACGGGAAGTACCCTGTAGGTTTTGATTCCCTTGCGAGTGTCGAAAATTTGCGGCATAAACGGGAGTATCTTGATGTAACTAAAAATTTATGGTTTTCGTAATTATTCCTTTATCTATGCTATAAGACGTTGCTTCGTACCAAATTTCAAGATTCTGAGTTCACGGGAAGTACCCTGTAGGTTTGATTCCCTTGCGAGTGTCGAAAATTTGCGGCATAAACGGGAGTATCTTTTGATCGCGTTGACTTAGAAGTTTGATTTTTTCACAGCTCCAAGAGGCCATAGACTTGAGTATTTGATATGAATTTCAGCTTGATACCTCCACGCGTTCCTGAGAAAAAAGGTCTTGACAGACAGACATACAGACAGACAGACAGACAGACAGACGGACAACAAAGTGATCCTATAAGGGTTCCGTTTTTTCCTTTTGAGGTACGGAACCCTAAAAAGTTCCCACTAGTTCTATCGTAGAACTGTGCAGTAGAACTAGTGGGAATGATCCGGAAAAAGCGGCCGTATAAGACCATATAGACAGATGTGGTGAAAGAAGTCTGCAAAACCGTCCACGGCCGGTAGTCTCGACAGAGATAACGACAAAATCGCTAACTTTCAATCCTTAATTACTAACGAATAAATTCGGTTGCAATAATGATGCTTGCAAGTAAAGCAAGTCTCTACATCGAAGATGCGTTTCTCGCAAGCATCATTATTGCAACCGAATTTATTCGTTGGTAATTAGCAATCGAAAGTTAGCGATTTTGTCGCTTTCTCTATATAGACTGCCGGCCCTGCATGGAGAGCGTTGGTGAAACGAGAAAAAAGAAGAAGAATAATAGAGATATGAGAGATGTGGTCGATCGTTCGAATCAATCTTCAAGTTAAGCCGCACTTGCCTAGGTTTATCTGTGGATGGGTGACCACCCTTTACATACCGAGTTTCTTCCGTGCCTTGGAAAGCATGTTATAAGGCGTTAATCTCCGCTGTGATAAGTAGTCAGTGGCCCAAAAGTCTGACAGTCTTACCAAAGGTAATTGTATTATCCAGTACTAGTAGTCCTCCTGACCGCTTTTCGGCCACGGCGACCAATCCCAGCGGAGATTAGCCATCTGCGCGGGAGATATTATAGTGCACAAGTGTGTGCGCAGGCACAAGTGCACTCTCCGTTCCTTTTCTCTCATAGTCCGATGGGACGGCAATCCGACACGACCGGAGAGAGATCAGGCGCAGGACCAACGGCATACGGGGTATTATACCACCAACTTCCAAACTCCGGGCTACTACTGGGTTTCTAATGAAAAACCCAATAGCACTTTTTGTCCGACCCGGGAATCGAACCCAGGACTTCACGCTCAGCAGTCGCGCTTGCAACCACTAGACCAACGAGGCAGTTATTATCCAGTACTAACTGGGTTGTGGAGGTCAGATAGACAGTCGCTCCATGTAAAATACTGGTATTCAGCTGTATAGGGTTAGACTGAAAGCTGACCCCAACTTAATTGGGAACGGCTAGGTGAATGATGGGAACTCAATACTGTATTGTTCTTCTTCTTATGGTGTGGGCAGTAAGGTCTAACGACCCCACACACCCTAGTGTCAGTGTTTCTAAACCGCCTCAAGGGCCTCTGACATGGTTTGACGACCGCCATTTGACGGCCAGGACCACCGGCTTAAATACGTGCCTTCCGAAGCACGGAACCATCTTTTTATCAGACAATTAGGTGATTCAAGCCTGCAATGTCCTAGCCAAACTGGAAACAACTTTATAAAGTTTTACTATATTGTTGTTTTTTTACTGCACTGTGTGCGTGAGGTGTTAATTTACGAGGTCTATTTTATGTTTTCCATAACCATCTTAATTATGTGCACATTTTTCACACTTCAGGACTCTCTCGTGCTTCGAGGAACACGTAAAGCCATCCCGATTCGATCACTTAGCCCCAGGCGGAAACTTCAAAGCTAAAATATTCTCCGACATTGAAGCCGTTTACCGTCTTTTAAGTAAACACGAGAAGAGATTTTATTTTTAGTTATACGTTTTTTAAGCTGCTTATGAAATGGAAAATGTATTTGGTCATCGTCATCCATTGTCACTATAATAACACCCGTATACGCATACTGCAGTGTGGCCAATCTGGAAGTCTTTTAACCGGTTGCGATAGATAGTCGCTGTAGATATTATAATCTGGCCAAATAGGGTATCTTCGATTTATGACAAAAAAAAAAACCAGTGTATAGTCCCTATAAAGGACATGCGACACCTCCTGTCTTGCCCATACTGCACAACTGCTTGCACCTTTCAAGACTAACTCGAAGCAAATGTTCGAGATTTACCTAACCAAAATTTAAATTCATCGACACGTAAGAAGAAGTTTGACGACAACTACAACAGTAAGTCATTCACTTGGACCTATACATCGACTGGTCCGGTTCTTGTCGCATTAATTGAATTTGTGATCTTCTCAAATTCATCGCAAATGATGATTCACCTCCTATCCTACTCTTTCCTACTTAATTCTACTCGTTTCATGTGTCTCGGTCAAAGATCAAGTAACAAAAAAAAACAAACATCGAAACGATGCAAAACGATGCTGCGCTTTCCAGAACCTACGCGAATTTTTAATACAATATAATTATCTTACTCTATAACCAATATAACCGTTCTACCCTAGCTACTCTATGCCCATTACACAAGGGACGTCCTCGTACACTTTTGAGACGAAGGGAAGTTGAAATACAACCAGCGTTTATCTGTTATGACCCGTGCAATCTGTGCGGTGGTTGTTACTGTAATCTATGGCTATTGCACTGGGATGGCCACCTTTATTCGTATTAGGTAGGGAAAAGAAATGTCTAGAAGGTTAGGTGAGGAGTGATAGAATGAAGTTACACAAGGATCTTCTATTTTGCATTTGTAACATCTTTCATGTTACCACGTAATTCAGTTCATATGAAAGTATCGATAATTATGACAAAAAAACATATTTTAACATTTTTGTCAGTCTGTCTGTTTGTTTGTTCTGGCTGATCTCTGTAACGGATGAACCAATTTCGATGGGTTTTTTTATTGGCAGTAGTAATATTATAACGAGTAACTTAGGCGTACTTTTATTCAAAACCTAACTGTTTCGTTTAAAATAAGGGAAGTAAACTTTTTAAAAACTATTTCACAACAGTGCAACAGCTAACTGATTAAAAAAAAAATCGTCAACTTTCGACTTAAACCTTCGGCAACTTTACTTTTAAATAAATAGGGTGCAAATCATAATGCCTCTGTCCCATTAGAACGGCTTTAAATGTCAAACGGCATTCAAAATTAGACAGGGTCCGTCCGAATATTACGGACTTAAGCTCCCGCTTATTTGCTCCCGAATTTCCCCAATATTTCCGTTTGGTAGACTGTATTTTATACACTGCACTGTGTCAGTGTGGGTCTTCTGTATCATGCTGTACTGTGGTTAGGCTGTATCATTTTACTGCTGAAGTTGACTTTTATTTGGGTAAGGACGTTAGTAATTGCTTCTGCTTTCTGTACTCTTTGTTTTTGTAGATAAGTCCTGAAAAACCTAATCAGTAATCAGGCTTTGTTTTTACGGGACGGTTGTTTCTACGTGTCAATGTAGAAATGCATTGTCAGTTATAGGTTTATTTGTTTCGTAAAAGAACCTTTTTGCGAATACCTACTAAACAAATAGTTTAAATAAAATTGCTACTTGATTTTTTGAAAGAAAATGCGCATCATTTATTTATTTTTCTTTGAAAACTGAAATATTTTAATCACAATAATTATAATAATATTATTAGTTCATATTTTCCGTCGTAAGAGTTTTTCGTAAGAATTGAAAGCAAAGAATTAATAAAAAAGTATTTTTTGGTTAATTATTATCTTTATTATTGCACCCGAATATTTAGGGTAGTGTCTCGAAATGAACCACACTGAAGACTGAAAAAAACATTGTTTCTTTACAACAAGACAATAAATAAGGGTGCGTCCATATTTCATCCCCGTCACGGACGTAAAGCTCTATTTAAACATAACCAATTGCTTTCCACCCCTATTTTGCATAATGATTTTTCTTGAAATTAGTGCGTTTAACAGCAAATGGAACATCAAGAGGGGAGGGGAGAGAAAAATGACGTAATTAGGCAGACATCTTGATTTCGTCCGTTTGTGCGTTCCTATCTCACGCAGTTTTTTAGAACAGTAGCCATTTTGTGAGGCTTAGAAGGAAGTTAATCTTCTTAGACTCGAATCTGTAAGGTTTCTGTTGAGGTAATCTTTGGCTTATTGTATTATGCAAAAGGATAAGGGTGACTTGTCAGTTTGTAGGTAAGCTTTGTAAATCTGGTGACAGATATAATTTTATATTTAAATAACATTTTAATGTCTTTTTTTCATAACTGGCGAAATACTAGTTGATATACTTCTGCTTTAACCGTCGGGCCATACAGGTGTGACATTATGTTATTAACATGTTTTTCTTCATTCTAAAGACATTCATCTCTACATTTTTGAAAAACTAGCACTTAGCTCGCGACTTTATGCGCAAAAATTGTGATAGCGGGGCTAATATGCCAGATATAAATATGATTTATTATCTTGAACACCCACGACCTATGTTTTCTATTGGATTATTAGGCCTAATCTCCTAAGGTTAAGGTTAGTATGGGATCATTATTTCACCCACTGATGGGTATTATAGGCCTCATCTTTCTTCTGTCACTTCTCTGTTCTGTGAGACCATCATCCACCCGTTTTACGCGCTCCTCACGATATTGTAAACCCAAAAAACAAACTAACAAACTTTACCTCTATAAGACATTAGTATGTATAGACTACACTTACTTACTTTTTTTGTGTTTATAAAGGTTATTAATATTAAGATACGTTCCCAAGAGCCATGCTCATAAGAAAATTTCTATAAAAAGGCTGAAAATAAACTCAAACAAGCGAGGATCTTCAAACTGAACCTACAAACCTCCGAAACTATATAAGGTCCCATTAAAATAGGTGGACAAAATTTCAGAAATCATTCAGACCACAAAAATAAGGACGATGGTAAAAAAATAATAAGAAAAACCCTTAATGCCTTGTGGCATTAAGTCCGCCTATGTACCACTCTTGTGCATGAAGTTTAAATAAATAAATAATAACGCATTTAAGTACACACGGCTACATATCATGCTATACAAAACCAGTATAATCTGATCGTTCATTGTGCGAAAAGATCTAGTAAAGTGAGGCCAAGATTAACTGGTTTTGTATAGCTTTATGTGTAGCCGTGTGTACCTACTCGCGTTTAAGTACTACTGAAAAAATTGGTCCACTGTCCACCTATTTTGATGGGACCTTATATTTCCTCTCCAACATAACCTAAATACCCCACCCAAATCATCCTACCTAATTTGCAAAACCTGTCGCATTCTGTCCGTTCTCCCACATTATCTAACTAGCAGATAATCAGCTGCCACACTGCCGTACAGCTCAGCCACGCTGCCACGCTGCCATTCCCCGATGACTGTGTCTGAACAACTGTTCCACAGTATCGGAATATAATTTGCTACACTCAGCGCTGCGCTCACTGCACTGCACATCCATTTGAATAATGCTGTAGCGTTTATGTGAAATATTGGGAGTTGGGATTGTGGAGTACGTGGTGATAAGCTATAGATAAGCTAGAAATATATGGTGTTTAATCGCTTCTGGCTATAATTATTTTTGTAGGAACTTTGGTTTTGTTCTGGTGTTACGATTAGGTATACCTTTGCTTCATCTTTCACCGGTCTTAGTTATTTTATGATTCTTACTAAGTGTCAAGTCACAACCAATATGATAATATAACATCACGCCTGTGATTCAGAAGGATTAGGCAGAGGCGTATCTATCAGCACACCCACATTTAACCAGCTATGTTTAAGTCCCATGTAATGGGAAGGGAGTCTACTGCCATGAATAGGGCACAAATTCAGACTCAGTTCTGCTACTAAGAAATTCCGAATAAAAAAACTCATTAACACTTTACCCGACCCAGAAATTAATCCGAGGACTTCATGCCCAGCAGTCGAGCTTCATCATCATCATCATATCAGCCCGGAATCACCCACTGCTGGGTATTAGGCTACCCCTTTTTTCCGCCATGTGTCCCGATCCTGTGCGTCTCTCATCCAGGTATTTCCCGCGACCCTGACGATGACGTCAACCCAACGAGCTTTAGGACGGCCCTGGTTTCTATGGCCTAACCTTGGCTACCACTCAGTCGAGGCGGATTTCGGTGTTACGCACTCGATCTAATAGGGTTATGCCGAGCATGGCTCGCTCCATGGCCCTTTGTGCCACTCGTACTCGGTGGACAGTCTCCTTTGTGAGCGTCCATGTCTCGGCACTGTAGGTAATCGTAGGTAGGACACACTGGTTAAAAAAAAACAAATAATTAAAAAAATTAAAAAACACGCCTGCCATGTCAAAAACTAAACTAAAAAATTAAAAACAAGTCAAACGATTTCAGTGATGACAGAGAACAAGGTCCCGTAAATGTATTCGAAAATGGAAAACTGAAACCTAAAACTTTTATTGCAGTCGGGGGACCTGTAAAGAATTGATCCAGCGAACTGTCCCCAGACTGCAATAAAAGTTTTAGGTTTCAGTTTTCCATTTTCGAATACATTTACGGGACCTTGTTCTCTGTCATCACTGAAATCGTTTGACTTGTTTTTAATTTTTTAGTTTAGTTTTTGACATGGCAGGCGTGTTTTTTAATTTTTTTAATTATTTGTTTTTATTTCACATTTTTTAGTGTTAGAGAGGTACTTTGACCTATAACCATTATACTACGATATATTAATTTATTTTTCATTTGAGAAAGCAATGTTGCGCTAGGGATTGTGCGATACTAAATCAATTATTTTTTCTTATAATTAGTGTTTAGTATATGGTTAGTTAACATGGATCTAAACGTAAATTATTAAACCTCTTGTCTGTGTCTCGTGTCTTGACTATGTTTCTGTCGAATGTTACCGTTTGCAGCTTGTGCATTGTCACGGTTCAACATATTAAGAGTGGTATACGGGGGCTATTTAAAAAACGTTGTAAATATCATACTGTTTTATTAATTGCTAACCAATGATATTTTTTTCCTGGATGGTAAATTTCAAAATAGAAAAAACATACCAATCGAATTGAGAACCTCCTCCTTTTGGGAAGTCGGTTAAAAAGATTAGCGTCTCGAGTGAAACTAAACGGAGAAGGAACAGGACGGATGCGCGAGCGAAGCGAGCGCAGAAATTTATGTATACTTCTTATAGATCAGGGGTCTTGTTGGGTTGTCTAGTGTACAAGTCAAAAATGTAAATCGTTTATTTTTCGTGGATACTAACTTTGAGATCTATGGTGGTTTAGTTCTTGGAGTGGCTGTTTATCAAGGGATTAACTAACGTGGATCTGAAACGTAACCTTCTAACTGTGTCACGCGTCTAGATTTACTATGCTTCTGTTCAATGTTACCGTTTGCAGCTTGTGCACTATCACGGGTCAACATAATCATTGGTAGCTTGCGTCGTTTGATTTTATTAAAATGTTTTATGAAGTGCTACCCAATGAGACTTATCGAGGGGATAAAGGGATAAAGCGTTGGTCAATTTTCCCTGGATGAACGATTTAGAAACAGAAATGAGAACAGAAGTACCTAGATGAACGTTTTAAGCAAGACAGATCGGCAATAGAATAGGATGGATGCGCGAGCGTAGCGAGCGCGAAAATTTTTGTATGCGTTTTATTGGTTTTGGGGTTGGGGGGCGAGGGAGGGGCAAAGATATTGCCACAGGAGGGAAGAGGATAAAGGACTGTTTTACTTGGTTTTGAGAAAATAATCGCTTACTCTTGTCTTGGTTTACATCAATCCTCCACCTTCGGAACCAAGCGCCTAAAAATGATTGGTGTTCACTTTGTTAGTGTCGACTACTGGGTTTCATTTTCACGGAATGCACGTCACACCGTAACATTTACACATCACAACCAGGGCGGCTGTGATCTTCGACAGTCGTCACACGTATTCAGTGGTCCGAAAGTCTGGCAACAATCTTACCAAGGGGTATCATATTACCCGGTGCTAACCGGGTTGTCCAATGTGCAGGTCAAAAAGGCAGCGGTTCCATGTGAAATACCAATTTTGAGCTGCATCTAGTTAGACTGGAAGCCGACTCCAACATAGTTGGGGGACTTATCTAGGGGGATAAAGCGCTGGATAACCATGCCTGGATAGAGCTCAAAAGTAGTAAAATTTCAACATTTGAAGTCCACGAAGCTCAATATTATGTTTGTTGACGAACTCAGTTCGAAATTTTTTGTATTGTTTTATATAATAGGGGGGGGGGGGGGCTGAAACCTAGCCTGAAACTTACCCTAAGTATATGGGGTTATTTTTAAAAATCAGGAGACGTATTTCTTCATTTCTTAGGAATCAACAGAAATTCAAGTATAGTGCCAAACAGTTTTAAGTATAGTACCTACCAAGATGCTGGACGGAACCATCGGTGACGGATCCAACTCGCACTTGCACACTTCCTATTGTTGTATTACACACGCAAAGCTTTATTAATTTGCGTAAGTAATGAGTTTATAGGTTTTTCAATCTCTCACTAGGACTTTTACATACAAAATTCAACCCTGGATATCTTTTTCCACCCTTTAAATGAGTGTTTTTGAAAAACCTATGAATGCATACATTATTACATCCTTAAATGAATATTCTTACCATGTTTTAAGTAAATTGATTCACGCATAAAATATTGACTTTTCATACAAACTTTAAAACCATTCAGCTGCCGTGGTGGACGGATTTGGGAGTTGTAACCTAGCCAGTTTTATTTCTGTCATTACAAGTAATCAATTGATATATATCTTATTCATAACGAATCCCGGGTTTAAAATGTTATCATATCATTTGTTGAGTAGTATTACTAGTACACAATATATAATTAATACTACTGTGGTATATTTTTGTAATCTACTTAACAAGTTCTAGACGATGATTATCTTTTTCATTAGAATTTCAATAAAAACAAATTAAAAGTTCATTTTATTTCTAAACCATGGCCACCCTATTATGTTTTTTGAATTTTTCTATAGCCTATGTCACCCGGGATAACGCAAAGAATCTAATGATACCACATACATCAAAATCGGTTCAGGCGTTTAGAAGTTATGGTGGAATAAAGAAACTCACAAACATACATACATACATACATACATGAACGCTAAAAACATAACACTCTTTTTTTGGGGCAGTCGTGTAAAAAGGCGGGTTTTTAGTCGAGCTTGCTACAACTAAATCAACGAGGTAGTCAGCCAACATGATACTACGTAACAATAGAAAATAATGGCTCTATATTCTAGTATCAATGACGTGTCACTGATTCTGGCAGGACCACCATGACCATAACATCCGTATTTATATTCGGGCTTCCGTATTTATATTAGCTTTTGCCCGCGACTTCGTTCGCGTGGAATAGTGACTTCCGGCAGATTTTTGGTATATCTCGCGAAAAAAAAAAAAAAGAAAATACTATCCTATGTCCTTTCTCAAGTTCCAAACTATGTCTGTACCAAATTTCATCAAAACTCGTTCAGCCGTTTAGGCGTGAAAGAGTAACAGACAGACAGACAGAGTTACTTTCGCATTTATATTATTAGTATGGAAGTATGGATTACTAAGACTTGAACTCAAGTAATAATTACTTATGCAAACATGTTTATGCAATGGACAAGAGTTTAAGCAAAGTTAAAACAGTCAATGAAAGCAAACCTAAGAATTCTAACTTTTGACAGTTCTAACATCAAGGAATTATTAAACTATAGAGAAAACATCGCATCTTAAACAATGACTTTTACTCAAGTTATTACTCAGACTTGTTTATAGATACGGGTGTTACACCCGTATTTATAAACAAGTAATTACTATTACTTGAGTATTTGTCATTGTTTAAGATACGATTTTTTCTCTGTAGTTTAGTAATTCCTTAAATGTAAGAACTATCAAACGTTAGAATTCTTGGTTTTGCTTTAATTGACGGTTCTAACTTCGTTTAAATTCTTGCCCATTGCATAAAAATATTTGCATAAGTAATTACCTTAAGTCCAAGTAATTACTTTGACTTGACTATAAATACGGGGGTTAGACTGTTAGTAAAAGTAACGACCATAATAACTCGTAGTAAGCACTGATAAAAATGAAAACAAACAACACAAATAAACAGTGCATCACGGCTACGACAATCTATGAGTAAAGTAAGCATCGCCTCCTCACCGCTTGCAGTGTACAACAGCTGACTCAAGTCTCGCAGCGCAACTTTTTGACATAAACAAGTAACATCTGCTTTGTCTTATTGAGTTGGGAACTCAATATTGACTCCCAATAGTAAATACGTACCTACAAATCAAATTTCAACTTTCTCGAAAGGGTGTACGTCGGCACCGATCAAAATTGACGAAAATGTCGGCATATTTCGGCATCTGTCGTGATATGTATGAGGTGCATTGTATCTGTGTTTGGTAAATAGTTCGCCCTTTTCTATTTATAACTTGGGTAAAGATGTCGAGGTTTACTCTTGAGTGGACGGACGGGATGAAGCAACATTTGTTAGCAAATAATGTCCTTTTTTTGGTGGGAAATCATCAAATGACTCCTCCCGCTCGGGCGGGAGAGCAGAGGGAGTATCAGATTTCGACTGACTAAAAACCACCCATGTTTCTTCTTAGCCCTATGTGTCGAGGCCGCGGTATCTCTTTCGAACCACCCGCAGCCCCGACGCGACGGAACAAATAATGTCCTTTTGTGAACAACACAAAACCACAAAACAATGAACTGGGCATGCTGTTTTGTCCACCCTTTATGAACTGCAAGGGAACGCCTAGGGCATTAAGACCGTCTGTTTGAACTTTTAAAGCCCTTCATACGTTATACGTTATCTCACGCTTTTTTCACGGGGGTAGGCAGAAAACTCAAAACGTCGAATAATAGCCTCCTATTAACCGGTAAGCCGGTAGCCAACCTATTGCCATCAACTGGGCATATCCAGACTTCGTGGCAGCTTCCTGATGTAAATATCCATTGTAACTTTGCCGAACACCGCAATCGAACCCAAGGCCATAGTTAGCATCATCGTCTTATTTTTGTGGCTTCGCTAAATAAAGATTTATAAAGGTAGTCTAAACGGAACTTACCTATAGCTATCAGCTTCGCCCTAAATATTCAGCGATCAGAAACACACACACGATTTTTTGACTTTCCAATCCAATAAATAAAAACTCGCAAAAGCCAACTCTGGGGCCCTACTATGACGTCTTAAAACAGTCCCAACTCATTCCCTATCCAGTGTGGAAAAGAGATGGCGCTAGACACCCTGTATACTTCTGTCACGTTTCCACAATGGATTAAGAGTAAGTTAGGAATGTTTTAAGACGTCATAGTAGGGGCCCTGACCTTTACTGTTTTCAATGGCAAAAAGCCATAAGCTAAAGCTGTTTTCAAGCTTAAGCCAAAGTTGCTCCAGGCGTTAGGTCAGGCTAGGTCATTAGGCCAGTTTCAAGCCTTTACCCGCTGAAAGCCGACTAGAAAATGGAATTGTAATAAAGTTTATTAAATAGCTTTTAAGAGGATTTTAGTTTGCAAAAGGTTTTGATTTTGGAGCTTCATAAATAAAATATTTTTAATTAATTATTTATTCAGCTGACCTTTCGTCAGCTGGATTATTATTCATTTTATTATTGATAGACGTAAAGTATTTCATTAGCAATACTGGCGTAATGAATGGAAGAAGATATTTTGGAGTCATTTGGGGCGATAAATGGGGTTTACCTGAAAAATTATTAGGGAGTTTTAAAAATGGGCAATTTTATAGATTTTGATGTGTTCTTTTCGAATTTCAACTTTGTCACCTCGTATCTTTGCCGCTCGCGCCGCCTTCTTGGAAAAATGGCGTCTAAAAATAGTTTATTGACAATTTCTCCTTTACGATTCATCCTACGATAAAAACGTAAAGCACAAAGCATCGTTGTTCAATGGTTTCTTTTAAGAATATTAATATCTAGAATGAATTCCTCCACATCAGTAGATACATAGGTATATGTACAAGTTATGCTTTACCAAGTTCCCGTGTCCGGAATATGTAGTATGGTATCGATTGCCTTCAGATGCACCGGCTAATCGAGTTACAGTATCGGTTCAGTCGAGTGGCTCGGCTTTGAATTATGCCTGACTATGCTAGCTTGAATCATATCTTGGGTATCGCTATGGTGTGTTAGGCCTTAACCTGCGTTTACACACGTAAACAAGTTGTGAAACATGTTTTGTAAGAGTCGAGAGAGATGGTTTATTAGAGTTCCGTACTTCAAAAGGAAAAAACAAAACCCTTAGAGGATCACTCGTGGGTCTCTCTGTCTGTCTGTCCGACCATACACCCCTCTCCCTTATCTCTGAAACAACTGAGCCTAAAATGTTGAAAAAAAAAATTTTCAAGACTTATAGATTGCAGGAAAACCAATAAGAAGTCTATGGTGCTAAAAAAGGGAAAACCTTACAATATCTACTATAATGGGACGGAACCCTTGATGTGCAAGTCCGACTTGCACTTGGCCAGTTTTATTTTTATTTTTAACTAGCTTTTGCCAGCGGCTTCGCCCGCGTGAAAATGACGATTTTCCATACAAACTTTCATCCCCTATTTAACTCCCTTAGGGGTTGAATTTCGAAATGCAAATTTTCAGCTTTCTAGGTCCAAGGGTTTGGGCTGGGCGTTGATGAGTCAGTCAGTCAGTCAATCAGTCAGTCAGTCAGGACTTCTCTCTTTATTTATACAGGGAACTTCTGTGCAAATTTTCAGCTTTCTAGGTCCAAGGGTTTGGGCTGGGCGTTGATGAGTCAGTCAGTCAGTCAATCAGTCAGTCAGTCAGGACTTCTCTGTTTATTTATATAGATAGATAGAAGATAGATTGTTGATTAGGTATATCTTTTTACTCTGGATGCTTGTACGTCTTTCTACATCGTTTAACATCGTTGCCTGTAATGATCTCTTTGAAATAAATGCATTGATTTTTTAGTCGTAAAAACATATTTGCCGATAAAAATAAATGCGATAACCTCGTCTTGACGACATTCAAAAGCTGTCAGTGACATCATTTCTACAGAATACGCTTACATCTTAACCATACAGTTTCAATAGTGAAATATAATGTTTGTATCAACTTCGGTATTGGCAGAATAGTTGTCATCGGTATTGTTGTTCAGTATTATTAACTATATTGGCAAGTTTTGCAACTTGGTTTAGTTGTAAACAATAAGGAAACTAGTGTACATAACATGTTGAACACAAATGTTTAATACTTTGGTGTAAACACGGGGCTAGATATGTGGTTCAGTAGTGAGTGGTGGGTTATAGATGGGCTGGAGTGTGTAGGCTCTTGTGGTTTAATTGACTAGTTTACGTGTTCTGGTCTCTGTTTAGTTAATGGACTTTTATAATGTTAACTTGAGTTCTCAGATCAATTGTTTGATTGTATAAAAAATATCATGAGGTAGAGGGCCTTGTAGTTAAATAATAACGGCTCAGCGCGATGTACAGGTTTAGCCATATACCTAGGGTACCCGAGTAGGCTACATACCGAGTTTTCTGTGTGCTTTAGAAAGCGCGTTAAGCGGTTGGTCTCGGCTGTAATTTGTAGATCTTTGACAGTAATTACGAGTAGTCAAAAGCCGAAAGTCATTTAATCAATCCAGTCAGGATCTCATATAACCCAGATACAGGGTTATCAAGATCAAATGGGCAGTAACTTCATGTAAAATACTGGTACTCAACTGCATCCGGTTAGACTGGAAGCCAACCCCAACATAGTTCGGAAAAGGCTAGGGAGATAATGACGATGATACAAATTTTTTAACGATGATTTCGAATCCATACATACATTTTAATTTGGAAGACGAAAAGAGAAACTATAGAAAAGATCACAACAAAGATTTTTTATTGTGATTTAGAAAGTAATACAGTTATGTCATGTATCTACAAAAAAAAAAATTGTTGGAATGAGAACAAAGTAACTGCGAGAAAGCATTTCGAAAAAATAACTCTTTCTCTGAGGCCACAAGGCTGTTAAGGTGGATGGATGATTGCTCTCACTGGCATTTTGTCGCTAGATGGCGACACATCCACAATTTCGAACATTTTCAATTTTTACACCTAACATAGAAATTTTTAATAATTAACTTTACTTTTTGCTAAACTTTGGGCACTAACTTGATTTTTTTAGATAATCGCCGTGCTTGTTAACTGGTATCATACAAAGATTAGTAGAAAATTAAGATTAAGCCATATGAATTTACTCATTACACACACATGCAAAGTAAATAGTAGTAACTTACGACACCACTAGATGGCGTTAATTTAAAGAAAGAGGACCAAATTAATTATTTATAAGATAGATGTCGTTACAGTCGTTAAAGCAAAAACTAAAAACAAATATTAATATTTTTATTAAGCATACTATATATTACTAGAGGTTAAATTGTTATGTTCCAATCTATTTCTTTATATATAACTAGCGACCCGCCCCGGCTTCGCACGGGTGCAAATGGATGTTATTATACCTACATATAAACCTTCCTCTTGAATCACTCTATCTATTAAAAAAAACCGCATCAAAATCTGTTGCGTAGTTTTAAAGATTTAAGCATACAAAGGGACATAGGGACAGAGAAAGCGACTTTATTTTATACTATGTAGTGATTATTGGTCTGGAATCGAAATCCGATACTTTTTCACCATAACAAATTATTTTGGGTAATAAAGGTATATTGTATCTATATATAGGTTGTTGTAATGTGACTGAACCTAAATAGTACCTAACGTGTAAATAAATTGTGACGTGTACTAAATAAATAAAACAATATTTATTCAATCGTAAAGCTTTTTATTGTACCTTACTATAAATTAATAATATTTATCTATGGTTAATATTTTCATACAAATAATCGTTTTATTTACTCTCACTACATTTACCAAAATAGTTTCTGGTTGGATACGAACCATCGACTCGTACCACCACACAAAGATAGCACACTTTTTTTAAAAATATTTTTGATAATACAGTTTGATTCTGAATTTAGTATTAGAAAGAATAAAATTCGTAGATTACAATTTAGATAACATCACAATTCACACGTAAGTGCGGGTAACGGCACTTGTAAGTATCTTACACAACAACACACAAGTGGTTGCTAGCTAAACATAACATTTATTTTTCAAGAATACCTACTTATTATACAATTTTGAACTTCAATAAATATTGTTTTCCAATTGAATTGTTAAGCTGGTACCTAAATACATGATAGAAACATATCTACACAGAAAAATCTTATAAACTAACAAATAACTCAAACTATACATCGCCGTATCAATCTTCTGCTTGTCACATAAATCATTTCCATTTATATCATTTCCGTGCGATCTGAATCAAATGGACGACGTAGTTTTCGCTGCAACAAATCAATTTACACAGTTTTGTTAGACTATTCATACTGAACCCACACCTCGATAAGTTAGGAAATGAGTAAGACTTCAATTTTTCATACCTTTTAATTCCTTGATGTCTAGACATTTAGCATTTTCTCAACTCGCCCCAAAATAATTTCCGGCAGTACACATGTTTTAAAAAGTGTAAACTTTGGCATCGTAGCGTTGATAAATTCCTCATCCCGGTTAACTTCTATGACAGTCAATGGTTGGGTGACGGATATAAAGCAAATGAAGTAACATTTATTCATTTTGGTAATTCGCAATTGACCCTGGACCTAGAATCAAAATAATAATAGCTGTTGAAAAGAAACAAATACAATCCAAGAAATACATTATTATTATACATGCATCAACCAAGAAATAATGATATTTGTTACTTACTTGATAATAATAATTATGCTTTTTGTTTATAACTAAAACATCATTTTCCATATGAATATGTTTTTTTTTATTTTTTGATGCTTCTCTAATATTTTGCGATTTCCTTTCCAAGGAGGGAAAACATTTTCTGCTTCTTTGATACCTGTAAAAAAGAAAACAGTTTTTAGGCCTACGCCAGTGAACCAAATTAAAAAATAATTATCTTTAGTACAAATATTAT